>OY728129.1:268154593-269653641 GCA_963277665.1 Viscum album
CCTCCCTTCAATACCCTCCATATCTCATGCTACAAAGCCACCCCATCCTTTAATATCACTTAGCCCTATTTCAACCCACATGCATGCCTTGCCTCTCCCAAGATTCGAACCTGTATCCTCTTTCTTGTGCACCTAATCCTTTACCATTCCACCATAATGCTTTTCTATCCATTTAATAATATATATATATATAGTTATATTTACTCATACATATATATATTTATATTAACATATATATGTATATATAATTTAATATATATATTTACTTACATTACTATATATATCTATATATTAATATATATTTTCACATATAGTTATATTTATATATTTAGATATTTATTCGTATAATAATATACATTTATATCTATTTATTTATATATATTTATATTATTATCTGTATAATTATTCTAATATAAATATTTATTTATAAGATCGGTTTTGAATGAATTTATAAAAAAATTTCTTTATGTGTGGTTATAAATAAATAAATACATATATACAACATACACACACATATATATATTATATGTGTATCTATAAGTATAATTATACATATTTCTATATATATTTAAAAATAGTGTATATTAATATATATACACATAAGTTTATAATATATAAATAATATATATCATTTTGTTAATACAAATGCACACAAATATATATATATATATTTGTATATATATATATTTATACGTACACATTATATAGGTATATAAAAGTCATATATTTTTTTAAATAAAATGGATATTAGTTTTTTATTTAGACAGGGATTATATATTGAAAAAATGATATATATATATATATATGTTTATTTATTTTTTTATAGAAATAAATTCATATGTTGTAGTATACAAAAATATATGTACATATAGTTATGTATTTGACTATAAATAGTAGTACATTACGGAAAATGATAAAATTTAAAAGCCATAATATGTATATGAATGTAATCCATTGAAATAAATTCATTCCCCACTAAAAAAGGAAAGAATAACCCCAAAAAATGAAGCTGAAATTCAATCATATGTTAAATATTTGGGTATTCAGACTAAAAAATCAAAATTAGAGGCCATTTATGCCTTTTATAGAATTTAAAAATGTGACAAAACATTACCTTGGATCGTTATCACATTGATATCATCACAAACGTCATTTTTTATGCTTTAAAGATCAAATGGACAACATGATCAATTGTTATTGTTTTTTGAAGTTTGAGTTATGTTTTCAACTAATTTTAGATCTTTTATTAATATTTTTTTCTTCAAATTCTTATTAAATGATTACATGTCGATGATAATTATAAAATTTTTAAGTAATAATTTTTTCGATATTTTTATGTCATTTTCACTACATATCTTATATATTATGTTAAATTTTTTATTTATATTAGTCATAAATATATTCAAAACATATATATTATATTTATATCAATATAAATATACTTATATATTTATATATCAATACTTTTTATGAAATATTTTTTTTTGAAATAAACACTTTATCAGTCTAGGGGAAAAATGTTGGCAAACCCCCAAATTATCAGCACTACTAAAAAATCACTGATAAATGGGGCACCTTTAACAGCACTAAAAAAAGAACTGATAAAGGGGGCTCCTTTATGAGTGCTAAAAAAAGTGCTGATAAATGAGAACTTTTAACAGTGCTTTTTTAGCGCTGTTATAATTACCATTTATCAGCACTTTTTTAGCGTTATTAAAGGGTAGTGCTATGGAAACCCAATTTTGTGGTAGTGTGAGTTCATAACCACAGCACAGTCCCATTTTCCAACAACGCTCTATGACCACAACACAACAAAGTCATTTCAACCGCCCATAATTCCATCCATTTCATAATCAACCAATCCCTAGGATTTAGATTCTATCATTAATTTCATGTACCAACACACATGTAAATCACATTGTAACTATCATTAATGAAAATCCCCATTGAACACTCATACCACACACTTCTCACAGATTCCACTCCCCTGCCCAACCTTGTACCCAAAATTGTGCTCCCAAAAACTACACCATACAATTGATTGAAGGTTTTCAATCTCCATAGAACATAGCGCTCTATTGCACCTAACAAGAAGATGTATATAAATTTAGATGTAAATAATAGGGGTTCTTTAATACGACTTAATTATAACTGGTGTGATCACACAATAGGCTTCTCCCATTGTAATTAATTTATTTAAACATGTATATGTGATTAAGAATATTTCATGTTACAACCTTTTATTCAACCATATCTACAAAACAAGACATTATTAGGGAGCAAAAAAAGACCCCCAAGGACCATGATTTTCATAAAACATGTATCCATGAAAACCATTACATAATAAAATATAACAAATAGAATAAGTGATCAATATCTAACCACTTTCCTCCCGTTATCTAATTTACTCATGTTATATTTTTAATCACATCTTGTTCTTATCTATTTATTGTTTTTTAAAACATTATCATCTATTAGTCATATATATTCAATTGTATACCCACCCCAAATGATGCACAGTTGAAGGGAAGAAAAATAAATCCATACCTAGATGAACAACGATCGAAGTTCTTCATTTGGCCTAAAATATGGGTCTTCCGAGCAGTAGGAAACATCAAAACAATATGAGCGGGAGAACTCTGACATAGTCACATGACTCATCTAGGGAGGTAGGATCTAGTTCCACCATGTGAAATTAAAAGGTATAAGGAAATATTATATCACTATTTATAGAAGGGAAAGATCCAAAAAACATGGGGGACGATTTCAAAGTACCTGACAATCAGATTGTTGTTTGAACATGCGTCTTGGCAGTTAAAAGGCTGGTGGAATGTATACGGGATACATGAAATACAATTATTCCCCATATAAATTGTCAAGACAACCCAATGCACTACTATGAGTGTATAGGTTACCATTTTATGGAGGTAACATGTAAGTGGGGAAAAACTGTAAAAACAGGAAATGAGTCACTTATTGGCGAGCCACCGACATTGACCCACTGACGGGTGAGATACCGACACAATGGAAAACTGAGGCAATGAACTACTAATACCTCGACCTACAGACACCCCAATCTTTGGATTTCCTGACCTACTGACACCTCGACCTACCAACACCGACCCCTTTGAATCACCAGCATTGACACCCTTTGACTCAATGATTCTGATGCCCTTGACTCACTAATGCCAACACCCCTGACTCACCAATGCTAATGCCTATGACACGCAGATGAACTAACTTGCCAATGCAGTGACATTCAGACACACTGACATGTCGATGAAAAACATTGGAAATATAGAATATTCTTGAAATGAGCCATTGTTTCCTCCCAGAACAACCAAAACTCAATATTTTTACAAGAGAATTCCCTGAGGAAATCCAGGTTATTATAGTAAATACCTAAAAATATTTCAATAATTTATATAGTTTATATTATTATATCAAGGAACTATTTCTAAACATTTTCCTAAACCATATTTTATCATAACATTATAATAAAAATTTATGATACTGGTAAAATGAATAACATAACATTAAAATTTATATTTAGATAATCATAGAATTATAATCTATTTATCATTTCAAGTATACTAAAATAATAAAAGAATTTAAAAATAATTGATAAGTTTTTTAAAAGAAACTATAAATTTTTCGATTAATATCCCATGGGCGTGTAAAATCGGGTCTATAGTAATGGAACGTTTACCATATAGTAAACTAAAGACAGAGATATGCTCCACAAATTCATTGCAGGGTTATTACCACTATATTCATAATTTTTAAAACTACATACTCCTTTAGTATTCAGTCTTGGATATATTTCTTAGACACCAACATAATCTCAAGCTTATATAAATATTTGTGAGATTATCCTACAATTAGAAATATCATCCATGTTTTTCAGGTCTATATTCCATAATATATATTTTTCATAATCAAGTAACCACAGTTTATAGAAAATATGTACTAATGCCAGATCCAACAACTAATCTCTAGTTTCTTAGATCTATTTTTTATTTCACTACATTTTCACAAAGTGATATGGATAACTTATCGAAGGAATCAATATTTTAGTAGTCTTGAGAGACTCGATAAATACATGATTCTCACAATACATATAAACACCTGAAATATAATATAACAATTTCTATGAGAATTACTTTATTTCATCTAGTAAATATCTAAATTCATTCATAGTCCCCTTCTTGTTATCTTCCCGATTAGAAAACATAATAAACCATGAGTTCAGATTCCTATTGAGGTAAAGAGTGAAAAAGAAGTTACCATAATGTAAATAAAATGTGTACAAGTGGGGGAAAATACTAACATCACTATGAGAAAAAAGTAGAACCTCAAATCACATTCCAAGGAATACTAACCATCCCACCCTCACCAAGGCACAATAAACAAATAATGCAAGTCATGAAAAGTAATAGTATAAGAAGATCAATATTTGGGTACCCCAAACCACTTTCCCATTGGTTGATATCTCATCCTGAACATATAACATCTTGATGCTACCATTATTCCCATACATAGTCCCACAAACAGTACATGAATGCACAGACTTGGGCCTCAACTACACCCAATTTCGTCCACAGACACCTTGGCCACACCAAATACCCCTCTCGCCCAAAGACACATGGTCATCATCCTGAAGACATGTGGGGAAACAAACTGTCCCAAAAACACATAGGAATATCATCTACAACAAACCATCAGCTAAAGAATCATGGACTTTGGTAAGCCTCAAGTCATTATATCCTACCTCGATAAGCTCGAGCAGTGAGTACTTTGAAAAGGGTGTGAGAATGAACTTCAGTAAACAGCCATCTATCCTCCCACCAAGATGTTAGGAAAGACACTATCCTCTATGAAATTAAGGTGTTCATCCCACAGTACTCAATATGGGTCTGGAGAGTCTAAAACCAATAGAAATAAAAAAATATATATTTATAGAGGTAAACAAACATGTATCCCAACCAATGTGTATCCTTCAAGCATCAAGCCCACGTAAACCACCTTTTCTACCACCCCTATATGCAATGAAAACCATAAAAAAACACACTACTTACCCCCTTTTATTTAACAACTTTCAATTTATAAATTATGGGATTCACTTTAATCAATTATAGCACTACCAGGAAACTTCCAACCATAACAATACTAAAAAAGAAAAACCATCCCTGTAGTCCCACTCCATAAGCACCCCAATCTTTTTTGGAACCTATTAATCCCTTTACAAAAAAATATTATTCAAAATTATATCACACAATCCTTCTCTCACAACCCAACCCCGCTACCTTAACAATTTTCCAATGCAGTCCCACTGTATAATGACACTACTCCACATATGCCCTTTAAAAGAATTATAAAAGTCCATTTACAGTCCTAAAAAATCACTATTAATCTCTTCAAAGATAAAGGGGGTTCCTTTTATCAGCGCTAAAAAACCCTGATAAATGGGTCTTTTATCAGTACTTTTTTTAGAAGTGATAAATGATCCCTTTTATAAGTGTTTTTTTTAAAACTCTAATAGAAGATAAAAAAACATTAAAAAATTATTCATTCCATTCGGGGAGGGGAATCAACAGTTCTTGAACCTCCCTTCAATACCCTCCCTATCCCATGAGGCCAATCCACCTCAGCCTTTAATACCACTTAGCCCCATTTCCACCCATATGCGTGCCTTGCCTCTCCCTATATTCGAACATAGAACCTCCTTCTTGTGCGCCTAAACCTTTACCATTCCACCATAATGCTTTTCTATCCATTTAATAATATATATATATATATATTTATTTATATATATATGGATATATTTACTCATATATTAATATATATTTATATTAACATATATATATAATATAATATATATATTTAGTTACATTACTATATATATCTGTATATTAATATATATTTTCATATATTGTTATATTTATATATTTAGATATTTATTTGTATATTAATATATATGTATATCTATTTATTTATATATATTTATATTTTTATCTGTGTATTTATTTTAATATAAATATTTATTTATAAGATCAATTTTGAATGAATTTATAAAAAATGTTCTTTATGTGTGGTTATAAATTAATAAATATATATATACAACATACACACAAATATATATATTATATTTGTATCTGTAACTATAATTATACATATTTCTATTTATATTTAAAAATAGATGATATTAATATATATATATACACACAGATAAGTTTATAATATATAAATAATATATATAAGTTTGTTTATACAAATTCACACAAATATATATATATATATATATTTATATTTATATTTATACGTACACATTATATAAGTATATAAATATTCATATATGTGTATTTTAGATAAAATGGATATATGTTTTTTATTTAGACAGGGCTTATATATTGAAAAATATGTTTTATATGTATATATGTATAATTTTTTATTTATAGAATTAAATTTATATGTGGTAATATACAAAAAAGTATGCAAAAATGGTTATATATTTGACTATAAATATTAGTACATTACGGAAAATGATAAAATTTAAAATCCATAAAATGTATATGAATGTAATCCATTGAAATAAATTCATTCCCCACTAAAAACTGAAAAAATAACCCCCATAAATGAAGCTGAAATTCCATCATATGGTAAATATTTGTGTATTCAGACTAAAAAATAAATTTTAGAGGCAATTTATGCCTTTTTTTCATTGAAAAATGAGAGAAAATGTAACCCTGGATCTTTATCACATCGATATCATCACAAGATTTGATTTGATATGCTTTAGAGCTCAAATGGACAATAGGTTCAAATTTTATTGTCATTTGAATTTTGAGTTACGTTTTCAACTAATTTTAGATCTTTTATTAATATTTTTTGTGTCTTCAAAGTATTATTAAATGATTACTTATTGATGATAAATATGATATTATTAAATAATAAATTTTTAGATATTTGTATGTCATTTTAACTACATATATTATATATTATGTGAACTTTTTTATTTATATTAGTCAAAAATATATTCGAAATATATATATTATATTTATATCAACATAATTATACTTATATATTTATATATCACAGTAATATATTTTATGAAATAATTTTTTTTTTGAAATAAACACATTATTTGATCTAGGGAAAAAATGTTGACAAACCCCCACATTATCAGCGCTACTAAAAAAGCACAGATAAATGGGGAACCTTTAACATCACTAAAAAAAGCAAAGATAAAGGGGGCTCCTTTATGAGTGCTAAAAAAGCACTGATAAATGGGAACTTTTAACAGTTCTTTTTTAGCGCTATTATAAGTACCATTTATCATCACTTTATTAGCGTTATTAAAGTTTGGCACTATGGAAAACCAGTTTTGTGGTAGTGTGAATTCATAACCACACCACAGTCCCATTTCCCAACATCACTCCGTGACCGCAACACAACAAAGTAATTTCACCTGCCTACAATTCCATCCATTTCACAATAAACCAATCCCTCAGATTTAGATTCTATCATTATTTTCCTATACCAACCCACACGTAAATCCCAATGTAACTATCAATAACGCACATCCCCATTGCATAATCATACCACACACTTCTCACATATTTCACTCCCCTTCCCATCCTTGTACCCACAATTGTGCTCCCAACAACTACACCATCTTATTCATAGAAGGTTAACAATATCCACAGAACATAGCACTATGCTGCACCAAACAATAGGATATATATACATTTATATATAATCAATATGGGTTATTTAATTTCACTTAATTATAACTGGCCTGATCAAACAATATGCTTCTCCCTTTGCAATTCATTTATTTAACCATGTATATGTTATTAAGAAGATTTCATGTTACAACCATATATTCCACCATATCTACAAAATAAAACATTATAAGGGTCAAACAAAAGACCACCAAGGACCATGATTTTCATAAGACATATATCCATGACAACCATTATAGAATCAATGATAACAAATAAAACAATAGATCAATATCCAACCACTGCCCTCCCATTATCTAATTTACTCGTGTTATATTTTTAATCACATATAGTTTTTAACTATTTATTGTTTTTTAAAAACATTATCATCAATTAATCATATATATTCATTTGTATACCCACCCAAAATGATGAACAATTGAAGGGATTAAAATGAAATCCATACATAGATGAACAATGATTGATGTTCCTCCTTGGGCCTAGAATATGGGTCTTATAAGCGGCTGGAAACATCAAAAAATATGATCGAGAGAACACTGACATAGGAAAATGAAGCATCTATGGAGGTATGATCTAGTTCCACCATGGGAAATGAAAAGTAATAAAGAATGATTATATCACTATTTTTGGAAGGGCAAGATCCTAAAAACCTGGGGTACTAATTTAATGAACTTGAAAATCTGATTGTGGTTTGACCATGTGTCTCGGCAGTTACAAGGATTGTGTAAAGTATAAGGGATACATGTAATATAATAATTCCACTTAGAAATGGTCGAGACAACCCAATGAACTACTATGAGTTTATAGGTTACCATTTTATGGAGGTAACATGTAACTGGGGAAAAACTAGAAAAACTGGAAATTACTCACTAATTGGTGAGTCACAGACATTGAGCCACTGGCAGGTGTGATACCGACACAATGGACTACTGATGTAATGAACTACTGATTCCTCAACCTACCGACACCACAAGCTTCTGATGCCCTGACCTACTGACACCTCGACCTACCGATACTGACCCCTTTGAATCGCCAACATCGACACGCTTTGACTCAATGATACTGATGCCCTTGACACACTAATGCCGACGCCACTGACTCGCCAATGCTAGTGCCAATGACACACAGACCCACTGACATGCCGTTGTAGTGACATTCAGACACACTGACATATCGATGAAAAAAATTGGAAATATGGAAAACTCTTAAAAGGATCCATTATTTCCTCCCAGAACACCCAAAACACAAGATATTTCAAAGAGAATTCCCTGAGGAAATCACGGTTATTATAAGAAATACCTAAAAATATTTTAATAATTTATATACTTTATATTATTATTTCAAGGAACTATTTACAAACATTATCCTAATCTATATTATATCATAACATTATAATAAGAAAATATATGGAACTAGTAAAATGAATAACATAACATTAAAATATATATTTAGATAATCATAGAATTATAATATAATTATCATTGAAAATATTCTCAAATAATAAAATAATTTGAAAATAATTCAAAAATATTTTAAAAAATATATAAACTTTCCGATGAATATCCCATGGGTGTGTAAAACTAGGTCTGTAGTAATGGCCATTTTACCATGCACTAGGATGATGACAGAGACATACTCCACAAAATCTTTGTAGGGTTATTACCACTATATTCATTTTTTTCAAAACTATGTATAATTTTAGTATTGGGTCTTGGAAATATTTCTAGGAAACCATCATAATCTCAACCTTATATAAATATTTGTGATATTATCATACAATTGGAAATATAATCCATGTTTTTAGCTCTAAATTCCATAATATATATTTTCCTTAATTAAGTAACCATGGATTATATAAATATGGAATGATACCAGCACACAAAACAAATATATAGTTTCTTAGATCCATTTTTTATTTTACTAAATTTTTACAAAGTGAAATGGATAACTTATTGAAGGATTCAATATTTTAGTAGTCTTTAGAGACTCGATAAATACATGATTCTCACAATACATATAAAAACATGAAATATAATATATTAATTTCTTTGAGAATTATTTTATTTCCTCTAGTAAATCTCTAAATTAATTTATAGTCCCCTTATTGATATCCTAAAGATTAGAAAACATAATAAACTGTGAGTTCAGATTCATATTGAGTTAAAGTGTGCAATAGAAGTTACCACAATGTAAATAAAATGTGTATAATATGGACAAGATAAATAAAAATCCAATATTACATATAAATAATACCATAAATATAGACTTAATATATGTATAAAATAACAATATACATAATCAGATGGATATAAATTACTGGTTTCATAATTTTTTTATTCATAAAGATGAACATTATAATATTAAAGTCGTGGAATTGTGCCAATACAAAATAAGTAAACAAATAAGGTGTATGACAATTTAAAAAAATAGTATTTCACACAAAACATAGTGATGTATGTATGTTATATAACAATAACCAACCAATACAGAACAATTTATATGCATTCATCATATGAATGGTTTGAATTACAATTCAATTCAAAATCGACATTAACATTTTTATAGAATAACTTCCTTAAAAAATATTAAAATTTTATCCAGTTAATAAATATAACATGATTATAAGAAATATATGTTAATATAGTTGATGGTATAACAATTATATATCTCCAATAAATTATAATAGTCACTATGGGATATTGAGAGCGATGAAAAAATTTGAGGAGACCATATGAAAATTTCATATGGAAAACACCCATTTTATTTTAAAATCACATATATGAAATTATAAAAATTTATAGAATATTTAGAAAAATATTTTCCTATAAAATAACCAAGGAAAATTATATTGGACAATTAAATTTAAATATAATTCATGTTGGTAGGAAAAAAGTTCATGTTGGGTTTGGTAATACAATGTTTACATTCACACATTTAGTAAAAATTTTATATTTTAGAAAAATACTAAAGATTTATTTTATACAATTTTATGGAATGTATTCATGGGTAAATATTTCATTGAAAAATCATTACATAATATTAAAATTATTAATTAAAACATTCTACATAAAATATAGACATGGGAGACAAATGTTCATGACTGAAAATAAAATATTTTTGTCTTTAATTGAAAAATTCATTTTTTACTTTAGGAGTTACCAAGATATAAAGAATAGAACTAATACATAAAAAACCATATAAGGGAGAATAAAATTTGTGCGGTTTAATATGTAAATATAATCCAATACTTGTACAAATTATAAACCCAAACAATCCCAAATAATGTTGAGATTCAGAAATAAAGTCTCACCTTATGCACGAATAACTATATAACTACTTTTTTTCAATTATATAATAAATTTTAAAATATTATACTGATATAAAAACCAAAATTTATACTTATAAAATCATATATTATCCCTTTATAACATTTTATTACCTTATTATTTAAAATTATTCATTAAAATCATCATTTTATATCTTCAGAATTCTATTTGTAATGCATGATTCAGTTTAGTAGGATTAGTCCTTGAATAATGATCATGGTTACATCCATTATATAATTTTAATAATAATATAAATACAATATTTATTAATTATTGATATATTTATTATCCTCCTTGAATGGTGGAATTAAAAAATTAATAACATCACTTCATAGAGAAGGTAGTCCACATGTTCACACAAGCAAAATTGTCATTTTTTGTTAGTGAATGGTTAAATAGGTAAATGATATATTATTTTTAAAATACCATGTTATGGAGTGTATGGAATTTCCTAGATATACTTTTATTTAGACTCTACCTAAGTACCTGAGGCTCTAATGACCAATTTGCTAAAGGTGTATAATAAAATCACAATGTAAATCAAATAAAAATCAATTACATAATTAAGGAATCCCACCCATCCTAAATAAGAAATCCTTTAATAAAATGAATAAAATTTACACATACATAAAAAATATTTAATATAAAACAATATAAAACAGTAAGATGAACTTACAATGTAAGGAAATGTGATTATTTTAAATTTATCTTCATAAAATTCCAACTAATACTTTGATACTTCATTAACATATGAATTCATTAAATTATTTTTAAAATTTTCTCAATTGGTCTATAAATATAAAAAAATATAAAAAAATATTAATTAAGACATGGGAAAAACTCATTTCCTATAAGATTAAAATCAATACCATGATAAAAATATTTAACACACATAATATTGAACGCAAACATCCTTAAACATATCATTATATTATTTAATTTCTAATAACATATAAGATTCTTAAAATAATAAATAAAATGATTTCAATATCAAAAATAACATTTAATTTATTAAGTAAAATTTAAATAAAAAAATAAATTTATGAGTTAATGTAAAACCCTAATTTTTTTAAAATAATACTCTGTTCGATATCATATATGATAAACAACAATGAGCATAAATTGGCTATTAAATATTGTTATTCAAATATGACTGATAAACCATATCATATGAATTGGAGATGATTAATAGAAATAAAAAAATTATGAAATATATATAGAAAACAAAATCAATATAAATTTATTGTTTAATTCTTTGGAAATCAACAATCAATTTTAAATAGAGTTATTTTTTTCGTTAAAAAAAGTTTTTCATCAAAAAATGAAATTTATTTTTTTATGGGTGAATATTATAATTAATTTATGGAAAATGTATAAATATTGTTTCAAAACAAAGATTTAAATTTCAAAATAAAAAAAATTATCTTATGGTGAGATTGTGGGTTTTTTTTAAAAAATCACTTTTTACTGAATAATAAAATAATGATTTTTGCAAAAGAAAATTTTATCTTCCTTAAAATTATTTATAATTAATTTAATATAATATTAAATTATAATAATCCTATGAAATTTTAAAAAATATAAATAACTAATTAATAATAATCTTTATTCTTGATTTTTGGAATATGATCACTTTTAGGGTTAAAAATGTTTTTTTCTAAGAAAATTGTTTTCAGGTGCGTTTTATACATTTAAATTAATGTTAATTTCTAGAAAATATAGTGATTGAATTTATAGAAATATAAATACTTTTAATTTTATAAAACCAATTTTATACCAGTGTGTATTATAGAAATTTTTCTGAAAAATTAAAATTTTGGTGAATAATAATATAATACACTTTTTAAGAAATACGATATCTTTTATTATATATCCATGACCTGAATTCGATATAATAATATAATTAACTTATTGAATGGATCAATTATGTTAAAATATTAAAATTTTAATACAATAATAATTCTCAATATATAGATTATAATTTATTTTATTATATATGTAAAAAACATTTACACTGCTGACATAGTTCTTACACAACATTAGAAATGTAAAGTTTGAAGTCTCAAAGATAATATTTTAGAATGGAGATGTATTTACTCAACTATGTTAATTAATATAATTAATTAGTTATTATGGTTATGGATATTTTCTAAACCCATTTTTTCATGTTGTTTTCAATGTCGAATTAAATGTATAGTTTTAAAAATGACATTAATTGTATTTTATAATAATAAATATTTTATTAATTGATTGAAAATTTATAAAAGTAATTTCATCATCCAATTTAATTTTATATGGTCGGAAATATTAACCCTGGTGTATTTTGTTTTATTTTTTTCTTTTTTTTGTAAATTTATTGAACCATAAAGAGTAAAAATAATGTTTTCAACAAAATTTTTAAAAGAGTTAATGAGATGTAAAAATAATGGAATGAGTGTAAATACATAATCTAAACTTGTGAAAATTTTACTGGATAAATGGATTTATAATAATCATAATATTATATAATAATAATATTAGTTTTCATCAATTTTCTATAAAATTTTATTTATATTAATTTAATACTTTGAGAAATTAAAATAAGTACCCTACTGTCACCTATAAATGGGTACTGACTCTACTCTCCTATTCACTTTTTAATTTCATTTTGGTTCCTCCAATACCTTCCCAAACACATTACTAACGTCAATCCACATATTCTAGGGGTATTATTTTTAGAATAATTCTATATTTAATGGTCATAATGTTTAAAACAAAGGGGGTCGTCCAAAAGATAGGTATACAATTTAACCAAATGTTATTGTTTTATTTCATCTTCTACCACATTTAAATATTTCTCAATCATTAATAAATAAAAAATTGTCTTAAATGTAATTATATTTCTTATATTAATGGAATAACCTATATTTGTATCTTCTTCCATCAAATGAGAAATGAAACCATATTTTTTTGTTTCTAGACCAAGACCCCATCCCGAACTGATCTAATAAGTTTTCCATCACCAATTCTCCAGGAAAGTCAAAATGATGAAAATAATATATATATATATATATATGTTAATGAAATATTTTTCATTTTGGAATGATAATATATCATCAAATATTATATATTTCCATCTATTGAAAAATGATAACATCATTCATGCATACTAGTGTATAGCAACATTCACGAAGTGATACGATTTTTTTTGTTGCACAATATCACATGGATACGATATATATGTAAATTCAAAGAAATTTAATGATATTTATGATATAATCATATTTATGGAATGTTAAAATGATATTTATCATCTTTCATTGATATTATTGGAAAAAATGGAATCATTACTCATGCTTACATACGACCTACCAACATTATGATTGTAACATAATTTATTTTTTAAAACCATAATTCATAAATAGTTTAAAATTTAAAATTAATATATGAAAATAAGAAATATTTTTTAATTAATAATCTATATATGACATGATAAATATCTCTTTGTTTTTAGTCCACTTACCAATGTCATTTTGAACACATGAACCAAATATCAAAAAACAATTGACAGGAACATAATTGGGTAAGTAAATGAATATATAATGGTAAAAAAATATAACAAAAGGAATCATAAAAAACATATTTTTTTTTCAAAAGATGGTAATTAATATATGGTTTGTAATTAAAAATATTAATAATGTACATGATTAGTCATACCTGAGGTAGGAGTAAAATTACAATTAAAAACTCCTTTTAAATGTATTCTAAATTTTTTTCCAAATTTTTTTATTCTATTTCCATATTATTAAAATAACTTATCAATATATTTAAAAGAAAATATATGAAATAAAAATGATATTTTATGAAACTTCTCACTTTATTTCAAAGGTTTTAAAAAATATTTTTATCTTACTATATATGGAATGTTTTACAAGAAAAAAATGAAGGAATCTTCTATTTTAACATGTGCAGCATCAAAGGTTTTTCATAAAAATTTAAACTTTGTTTTATTTTTAGATTAGATTATTATATTTTATGTTTTATTCAAAAAAAAATATTTAACAATTTTCTTTGTATTTTAAAAAATTGTACTTAAATGTAAAGGATATTTCAACATCTGGAAAATATTTTTGTCATGGTTATAAAGAATACAAAAATGGAAATGAAAGATGTAATAAGTTATGATTATATAATGGTTCTAGGATATATTTTTTTGATAGTGGTTGGTTTCATAAAAAAATTACCTGGTGGTTATGATGTAAACTAAAGATGGTCAGGTCTGTTATAACCCTCAAATGCATTGGTAAATGATTATGTTTTCTAGATAATTATGTTACATGTTGACCATATTGGTTATTCAATTTGTTTTAGTGCCCGTAAGGGTTATATAAAAATTATATACCAAGTTATCATAATGGATTTTATATTATTTATAATACATTTTTAGGGAAATATCATAATTTTATAACATAAATCCTTTTTCTAATGAAAATATAATTCATTTTATGGGTAAATGGTGAATTTATATGAAATTTTTTCAAGGGTTCTCATGTATTCCAAGAAACACTTATAAATATATGTTTTCATTTTTTTTACAGTGTGTTTTATTTATAAAATGATTACAAGTAAATATGATTTCATGTGTATGGAAGTGATATTTTTTGATAAAATTTCAAGAAGTCCATTAGGCCTCTAAGAAGAATCTCTCCCTCAACACTATTCATTAGGGTTCTGTGGCAGTGACTTAGTGGGTGGAGGGTGACATATTGTTTCTTCAGATTCATATCCCATATTTCCTTATTCTTCTCCTCTATTGCATCATGTATGTTGGTGGTGGCTTCATCGGCCTGAGATGGCATCTCAGTCTGTGTTTATCGGTTACGGTCTCCTATTTATTAATGCACTAGATTTGGGTTCATGCTTTTCTCTACAATTTGTTCCAAGACAATGGTTTAATAGAGGATTTTGGATTTTTAGTTTGATAGGACATTTGTATTTTGAGAGAAGCATTTTTCTTGCTTCAATTTTGGCTATGGTGGTGTTGTGGTTTGTTGTGTGTATTGATTTGTAGGGAGTTGGTCTAGGATAGTCTTAGTTAGAATCACCTTTAACAATTTCAATATGGTTTTTTTCTATTATCTATTCCATGAATTAGTTTTGGCCATGATGACGAAGGATTCTTACTGGTGACCCCTTGGCTCTTTTACCTAGCTCAGACCTCTCATTCTGTCACTCCTCTCCATGTCTAAATTAGATTAGTGGTTTCTATGAGGTTTTGAGTTTTTGGGACAGCGATCGAGGACAACCAAGGAAAATCTTGAGTTCCCTTCGTCATAATGAATGTTATTTTTATAGTGTTGTCTCAAGATCTTGATAAGGGTGAGTGGCATCAATAATTTTAAAGATGTTGAATGGTTCTTCTATAGTTTTTTTGTTCCAGTCACTGGCTCCAGTGATGGGCGGTGATGGAAATAGTTTCCAAAATGAGGTTGATTTTGTAATTCAGTTGAAAATATTATGGTGATTATTGAGTTAGGGGAGAGGCTTCAGATTTTGCTGATCTAGAATGTATTTCTCTAGGTGGTTCACAAACTACAATTTTGAATTTTAAATAAATTGTGAATTTGTCCCATATGTGTTTTGGAATTTAGTTATTTTTTAATCTCGTGTATGGTATGGTCTCTAATCACCCAAAAAATGGTTTTACAAATAAAATGAAAATATAATTCGTATTCTAGAGATAAAATTTTATTATGATAAAGGAAAACACTATTTTAAGGTTGTGAAAAGGGATAATGAGTTCGTTTATTATTTTATATATAATTTATGAATTTTTTGTTCTCGTCACATGTTTTAAATGTTTTTCATGGGGTTTAAGGATTATTAGGAATACTGACCAACATATAATATGAAAAAACAAAATCTAGTTATTGTTAAAATTATTCTCACTTAAAAACATGTGTATTGTTTTGCAAGAGTTTTCCCAAATTCATCAAAACACTAAACCTAAATGGTATTTGGTATTTTACGTGATAACATATTTCCTTTTGGTTTTGTATGTTTTTTAGATGATATTACGTAACATTTATTAAAATCAATGCAAGAAATGTATTTTTTATATTTTTAACAATAAATATTGTAGTTTGGGTATATCGTTGTAACATTTGGTATTAGAGTACGGTTTATATAACATTAGATTTTATGATTTTATAATATGGTTTATCATAAGAGTTATGAATACAATCATGAGTCTATAAGTTTATGGTGGATAATAAGTCCAACAGAATAAATAGCCCTTTTCAGGTTTTAGGTGGTGGATGTTTAAGATGATTAAGATAATTTTAGAAGACATTTATTCTACTAAAACTTTTTGGTTTAGTATGTGTATTATTAAAAAGGTTATTGGGGTAACAGTTATTTTATATTCTATATACATAAGTTTTAATGTCTTGATAACCATTAAGGTTATATTGATCATTGATGTTGATGTAATTATGGTTAATTAGGATAAAATGGTTATTAAATGTTGGGAATAAATAATTTATTATATTGATAACCAATCGACTTAGAATTGATTTGTAGACTATTTAAAAAATATTATTTTTTGAAGAAGTTTTCAATTTTTTAGAAACTATATGATTAAGATAAATAGAAATATTTTTGAATTAGATCATATTTTTATTTGATGAAAAAAGGATAAATAATCTTTAGGAAGTATATGTGATTTTATTTTGGATTTATAGTTTTTATTGATATTCATGGAAATGATTAAAATTTTTGAAGACTATATGATTATAGAATATACATTTTAGATATATGACTTTATTAGGGACAAATTTTTATTATTGATAAATATAAAATTAATAGTGGAAGAATATTTAATGAATAATATTTTTTTTCAAACTTGGTCTGGAATATTTTGAAGAATATTATGTATGTTTAATTATAGAATAATATAATATGAAATGTGGGATCATATGTTGAAGATTTTATGATTAATTTAGTAATTATTCATATGATGGTTTATTTATTTTGGGAATTAAAATACATTGTGAATACAATTTTGGGGATGGTTATTGTGAAATGTTTAAAGTAATATTTGTTACCCTTTTTTCAATAATGTGATATGATATATGATTATCTTACCACATTAATCATTAAAAATTCGTCTTTAATAATCATCATTTAGAGTAAAATATGAGAATATTTTAGAAATTTATTAAAGGATGATATTATACATGTCATGTAAGTATATTATCTTCTATTATCAGTACATATGTTAAAATAATTTCTCAACTCTAAGAAAGGGATCTTGAAATAAAAATGTTTTTATATTAAATTTATTTATAATAAATGCATGGCCTTTTATTGACCTAAAATATTTCTATATTTTTGATCATTAACTATATCATGATCAGTCACTTGCCTATGATCAGTGATATCTATCATTCTAGATCATTATTTAGAAAATATTCTTTCCCTTTATATCCACATTTCAACTCCCACTAATGTTCTTATATTTGGAAACCTAGTTATGTGATATTTCTTATGACCATCAGATTTTACATTCCCTCTTTTCATGAGCAATTTTTATTAACCCATCGTACAATGTGGGTATCCAACAATGTTATTTTCAAATGCCCAAAATTTTATTAATGAGACCAAGTAAAAATTATGAGGACATAATTTAGTATGGATGGGGATGGGGTGTGATAATTTAACACCATGAGATCTTAATAACAATAATATATTCTATAATTTATATGATAAACAACACTGAGCATAAAAACCACATAATATTATTATTTAAATATGAACGATATACATATCATTTTATTTTTAGGTATGAATAGGAATACACTGATAATAAAAATTATATAAAATTAATACTAAAATAAATTTATTGATCAATGATTATATAATAAGCACTAGGTTTTCATTAATTTTATTTCATACCTGAAAAATAAGTTTTCATAAATATTGTTTTTTATGTGAGAACATATAATAGTTATTTTATAGAAATTTTTGAAATTTTACTGGATATTATTTATATCATTTTTAAAAAATCATATCAAAATTAGCATAGTAAACAAATTGTGGGATTTCTGAAAATATTTATTTTTTTGGGAATAGAAAAAATAGTTATTTTGGTAAAACATTCATTTCCATTCATTTGAAAGTATCATATATTTTATGAATTTAATATGAAATTATTATAATCATATTTTAGTCATAATTAATATTATTAATTAATTATGAATTATTATAATAAATTATTACTTTTTTATTAGTTAAATTTTGTCCATACAATTCATTTTAAAAAAAGTTGGGTTTTATTGGGGTTTAAACATTTATATTAAAAGTAATTTCAAAAAAATATAAAAATTGAATATTTCAAAATAGAATTGTTTTTTTTTGATTCATGATGTCAAAATTTTCCTAGTTTTGAATTTTGATATTCTTATATTGATTTTAAATTATTTTTAATTAGTGAAAACATACGTGTAGAATCCCCAGTTTAATGTTAGTGGCCATTTTTATATACTTTTATTATATAAGGTGTTTGGATGAAGTTTGGGAGAGTTCGGAAAACTTTTGGGAGTTTTTTATTTTATATGGGTTCATGGTTGGTGTATAGTTTGGTAAAACCATGAAATGCCTATAAGAAACCATGCACTGTGGGACATGAGAAAATGGAAACGGACATAACTAGTGCAAGGGTTTCCCAAACTGTGCATTCACTTAGGAGAAACCATGGTACATGGGAAATTTTTGACATAGTGAGGTTTGGAATATTTGGTATAAGGTTCTTAACCATGTGACCTAACCATTTTAGGTTTATCATTGTGACAGTGGCTAGCATAGGGTTTGTACATGGTTTTTGGAACCACATGACTAACCATGCATTTTTTAAAAGTGAGATCCTACAATTGAGAAGCTGAAATTTTTTTACCACCGAGGATCTTGTTTTTACTCTTATGTGACCCAAAATTGGTATTCTATCTTCCCAAAAGGAACAGAAGCTTCTCCCATCAATCTGAAGGCGATATGAAGGATTTTATTGGTGTTTTGAAACCATATTCCTATGGAAAGTCATTGTTTTATGTTGTTATTTCTTTATTTTTTTAGATATTTATACCCCTCTATCTTGGTTTCTTAGATATACATCCAGTTTGGATATATATAAGATAGTGGATTCCAAATTCGATTATACTTTTCTTTTTTAAAAACATGAGAAGACATCTATGGTGTGTTTTTAGAGTTTTAACCCATTTTCATGGACATTTTTCTGCTATTTTTTATTATCACCATGTCTTTCGAGGAATGTGGAATCAGTCTCAACTATATTTTTTAGAAAATTAATTACTAATTTAAAAAATATATTTTTTCATGAAATTGATTGTGAAATTTCAATGATATACTTGATAATAACCCTCTTGAGTGACTAATTGTGAAATTATAGAATTTTGGTGTAATGTTAGAATGTGAATTTGTTAACATGAATTTAAAATGATGATTTTTAAATGGTTTTTTTGGTCTTGATCCCTAGAAAATTGATTTCAATAAAATGTTGGTATCAATGAAATTTTTTTATTGTAATGGTTTTCAATAAAAGAATAGTTTTTTAAAACGGTTAAATTGTTAATTTAGAATGTCTTCTTGAAATAAATTATTAGTGTGTATTCATATTGCATATGGGGCCTAGGTGAATGTTTACATAGTTTTTGGTGTCAATGGTTCAATGGAAAATAGGATACTGGTTATCTTGTAATGAAATAGTAGATAGATGAGAGACAACTCATGAGTATGGAACTATAACTTAGACATTCAAGTGTGGATATGTGCATATGTGAAATTGTATCATTTATTTCGAAAATTAATGAAAAATGGTAGAATGTTTTTTATTTACTTCTCTAAGAAAAATGGATTTTTTGTGGAAGTATATTTTGGTATTGCTATTTTTTTATATTTTGGGATAATTTTTTTGAATTTTTTCATATGAATAACATAATAGAAATTCGTTAACATGTTCTATCCTAATGGTGTTATTAGGGAATTTATATATAAACTCCTATTGAGTTTGTTACTAACACCTACTTTGGAACATCTGGGATTTTGTAGATATTATTTACAAGGACATGGTAAATGTTATGGTATCACACATCATTAGTAGTACTCAGTGATACATGGCCACTTTTGGTGGAATTGGAGCATGAAGCATGTGGATCATGGAGTTTAGATAGTCTATGAATTTTGATGGTTTTGTACCTTCAAATGGATAATTTATTATTTTTCAGTCTTCATATGTGGTACCCATTTAGGGGTTTTTTTATAAATGGAATTTTTGAGTTGTCTGTCATATTTTTCATGCATCATGTAGTGGTTTATTTGGTTATGTATTGTTTGGTATTTTTTTTTTAATTTTCAAATGTATAATCATACCCTAAATATAAATGAATACCTCAGAAATTATTTCCCACCATCGTCATCATGGGGAAATTTCTTAAGGCAAAGTAGAAATACCACATCCACTCAATAAAATGAGGATGTGTGGGATGTTACTAATGGTATCATCATTGATTGGATCAAGTATATTTTTGATACACGTGGTATCGGCTTGTTCGGTTCTAATCATTCAAGTAATATCTATATTTTTGAGACATGGTTATCAGTTTTGTTAGTATTGTAGCTGAAAATATAGTATGGTATAGTCATTGAGTTTGGATGGTTGAAAGGAGTTGGATTTATGTTAAATGAATAGAAGAGAATAAAAAATATAGCTAACCATTTTATGTTGCACATCATGTTACCAGGGATTTGGGTATATATGTGTTTTGGAGACACTTATAGTCATTGTAATCTCCTTGTAATGGGTCTAAAAAATGAGACGGTCATGAAATACATTACAGAAATGACTTCCCAATAATATTTCATATTTTATTTGGTGTAATGATTTATTATTTTAGTGTGGAAAGTTTGATTTTTGAAAAATTGTATTAATTATTTTCAAATGAAGAATTTTTACAAATAATCAATATGGATATTTTTTAAAAACATTTTTTTCAAAATAAGTGTGGAATTATCAAAAATGATTAAACGTTAAAAATGTTGAATTTTTGGAATTCCACATTATAAAAAATATGGGGTGATAGAATTATAAATTTTTAAAAAATTGTGATGTAAATATTATTCAAATATAAGGAAGTTATTATTTGTGATCCATGTTTGTTACATTAATGGTAAACTCAATTTTGTGATATTAAAATTGAATAATTAGTATCGTTCTAATTATATATGTCCTTTAATAATATATTTTATATCATAGAATGTTTTTAAAATTAATTTTATAGGATTAAATGATTATTATAATGAATTATGAATTCATAATATAGAAATATAAAATATGGGTATAGTGAGAATAATTATCACATAAAGACATGGAAATTGTTAGGTGGAGGTTTTTCAAAACTATGCAAAAATACTAAACCAAAATTTTCAAAAGTATGTAAGTGATCATATATTTTATTTTTATGTTTAACGTATTAGTTCTTTTATTTTCAGTTAAATTTGGTTTATCAAAACCACATATGCAATGTTATTGTTTTTAGCACTGAATTTGAGAGTGTGGGTGTTGTGTTTTTAAAGTTAAAGCCAATCGAAAACATTGTTTTTCATTCAGTTAAATATAAAACCATAAAACATGATTGAATAATCCTTTAATAAATTTAGACATAAACTTAATCATATATCATTTTTTTGAATTTTATACCTTAGTAAAAGAAATTTGTACAAGAATTTAAATTCATAGTACTATGGAATCAATTATACCATAAAAAATAGCACAAGAACAAAAATTTTAAAGAAAAAATGGATTTAGAAAAGTGAATAACTGAAGTAAATTTAATGATATATAATTAAATTGAAACAACTTCTTTAAAAAAGGGAAATATTGTTTTATTTTTCACAGAACACTATATTAGGTCTCAAGATGATCATCCCAAGCCATGTACATGAAATACCACAATCTGTAAAAAAATATCCCATCTATGGTTTCAACACCATAGAAACATTATAGGAAGAATCAGAAATAATAATAATCAAATAGTACTAGAAAAAAATACACAAACTTTAAAAATCTAGTAGATATTGAAGTAAAAATCCAAGAGATCAAAGTGGTGATCATTGTCAACTTTGGAACTAAATATACCACCTATGATAACGAGAATGAAAATAAACAAAATAGGGTTTTATTCAAAGGATGTTGTAATAAAAATTTCATTATTTTAAACAACTATAAATATTGTATGGTTTGTTAGCACGGTTTACCAAAACATTCAAAAACTGTCCAACCCTCTATAGATTTGATTGGGAGATGATGCATGGTTTGACCACATAGTTTATCCAAACGATGGACCAACCATAGAGAAAAAAAATACATATAAATTTTTAGTTCATATTTTCTCTTTGGATTTATATAATTCACCCATAATTTTTATAACCATGAAAGAGAAACTGTATTACCTGTGAAAAACAGAATTATTTGGTTACACAATTTACCAAATAATGATAAAAGTACAAAACACTAAAAACCCATTATATATTTAACAAATTTTATCCTAAATTTCATTAAATAACCCATAATAAAATTTAAAAATATTATGATCAGGGTGTGATATTTTCCTAATATAATCTTTTTATTCCCCCAAAAAGGCACTACAAGAAAATTAATTTCACAATCATCATGATAAAAAACTAGCACAAATTCAATAAACTAAACTGATAGAAAACTAGATAATGACATTTCCAAACTGCATAGAACCAAGAATAATTATTATATCAAAACTCTTCTATGAAACTATAATTATATCACCCAATATCGGGAAATAAAAAACCAAAATACATGCATATAAACAATGAAGTGATGATTATAAGGTCAACACC
This sequence comes from Viscum album, assembly GCA_963277665.1. Classification (NCBI taxonomy): domain Eukaryota; kingdom Viridiplantae; phylum Streptophyta; class Magnoliopsida; order Santalales; family Viscaceae; genus Viscum; species Viscum album. The sequence continues at coordinate 268,178,586 of OY728129.1, forward strand.
AATAGTAAGTCACCCTATTATTTAAGGATTATTCTACCATAGTGGAATCTATGTAAATTCCATAAGGTAATAATAAACCCTTGTCCGAGGAATATAATAAAAGTAAATAATCAAATTGTATATCCATAAATAATAATAATCAATCATTACATCTAAAAAATTAGAAAATAAAAAAATCCCATTGGAAATGAAAAAATACCAGAACTAATAAAATTAATGTTTCATGGGATAACTAAAAGCACAAAATAGTTCCATTATACTTTTATTTAGATCGTTGATATAACACCTTTATTAATTTAAATATTTTATTATTACTTAACTTATAATTAGGATGAAAATTTGTAATATATTTTAAATAAGAGGTCTTATAATGTCCAAACATACCACGATGGAAATATTCACAAGATTAATTTTTTATAAGAGTAATTAAATAATGAAAATATCCCAAAAAACCATATTCACATTCCATTACATGTTTTTGTTTTTAATTATTCTCAAAAGAATGCGGAATCAAAACATAGAACATATGGAGCAACCTCTAATCACAAAATTACATTTATAGATCAATTCTACGGGCATGGAAATGTTTACTACATCCTAAAAAAATAAGTTATAAGGATAGATTTTTCAAGGTATTGTCTAAGAGAGACCTATTATAAGAATTTTCAATTCATTACTTAATTAATAACTAACTGGAGAAGATAAAACTACCTCAATGAAATTTAAATAGATGTCGATGAATTGTTCTTATGTAATACCTGAACACTAAAACGAGTTTCCTCTAACAACCAACAAGGAATTGAGGTAGTATAGATAACATGAAGGAATATACTAAATATATGATAGATATAAATATGTTGTTTATCATATGATACAACATTTAAAAAATAACCAAATTTTTTTAGACACGTATTATATAACAAATTCCATGACACCTAAATCATATGATCCATGAATAGAAAAAACATAAGAAACAATACAAAATAAAAAATTACATATCAAACCACTTTTAATTTTAAAATCCATCAAAATTTTGATTATAATGATTCCATATAGATTCAAAATCATATTTTATCACATAAAAATCCATTTTAAATTTCTCAAACCCATCATCAAAGTTATTTCACAAGTCTAAATAGTCATTTTCATCTGAAACCATAAAATAAGGTTCTTTATTAATTTTAAAATGTATTCTTTACACTTAAATCAAGTATCCACAAAAAAAATTAATTAAAAATATGCCAAAAAATAATATAAAAACACCCCTAAACTCTCTTTAATTCATCCTAAAGTGTAAAAATAGATAATTTAGATGACCCTATAAATGAATATGTTCTAAAAAATTATGGAGGTTCATGTCTATGAATGTTATAGTTACACATATTAGACATCCATTTTCTTACCATTCAACATCCACAGATATATAATCAGAACCATGTGCATGAGATATTCATGGCATGTTTGGACCATCAATGGGTTTTACTAACACTATGAAGGGTGTTTGATGGGGGGGGGGGGTTTAATCAGTTTTGATAAAAAATTAAATCAATTAATAAGACCGATCCTCTGTCACATATTCACTTTTTTAGTGAATAGATCTCGATAATTATTAATCAATATATTCATTATTGTGAATAATTAGATATGAAAATAATTAAGCATGATAAGAACACCATGTTTTGGTGATGAAGATTCCATCCCTATGGATTACTACACCACCCTTGTATTTTGTTCTTTTCCAATGCACATAACATAGTTATTATAATCAATGAAAGAAAGTGAAAGGGTGTTTCCTTGAACACATTATCCAATAACATACCTGTTATAAGAAAAATAAGATATTTCTTTTATGACATATCAATATAATATAGTTTTCTTCCTACACATTGGGAATTTGATAAACAATAACTCCTTGATTCCCTCATAGAATAATTAATATGATCCAATTTCTTAGTCAAAACAATTAAATGAGAAGCCTCAATATTCATTATTCATCATCAACAGAAAAATTTGATATTGGTTGTATCAATCAATTTTTAACCATGAATATGATTATAAGGAAAATAAGAGGTATCTTTTATCCATCTATTTATTTAACATTGAAATTAAAAAGTAATGGATCATCATAATATTTTATTATTCTATACTATATAATATCGGTTCTACTTCCATCCCACTTCCCTTAGATATAATTTATTATGGAAAGCATGATTCATAATGGTTATCACTTTCAAAAATAACAACTCTCTCTAATGAATTCAGTAAATATTATCTTTCTATGTATTGAATTTTAATATATATATTGACTATTGAATCCATTAAATGGTATTGGTTCCTTCATGAATATGATAATAATACTTCTACTATACTCACCCATAGATTGGGTATTGATCGAGTTTCTTTACATGATTTATGGAAAACATGTAAGGAAAAATATATTTTAAATTATTTACACAAAATAATTAAAAATATTCTCTTCATTAATGATCCCTAAAATACACTATGATATATTACGAAATAAGTATAAATTCACATAAAAACATGTTGTGTGATATGATGTTTACGTCATCATTTTTTATGTTAAGAAAAATTTCAGTTTCATGGGAAACATAATATTATCACAAAAATTAACATTAACAAGGTACACATTATCATTTTTCACAATGAATATTTATTATTGAATCACTCTTCACTAAAATGGGATCTTCTGTTGGCCCTTATTTTATAAACATGATAATTTAGACATGCATGATTTTTTTTTCATTATGAAGTAATTTAAATAAAATACGCACTCAGTATACCATGGTCACAATTTTATTCTCATTTGTAAGTGATCGCGAACTTCTTCACAGCAGGACCTCTTCTCTTTTGTCATGGCCACTCCACAGGCTACTATATCAGCTTCATAACGTATATCTTATATCTCAATTTTTATATCTTAATTATTTTTTTTAATCATGGTGAACTCATTATAGTTATATGATATTTCAAATTTAAATTTATGGTATATAATTCATCTTCATATTCGAACCTTTATAAATTCATAAAAAATTTTAAATTACCAAATTTCTTATGTTTACTTAATAAATATTCAAGTTTATAAATCATCAACAAGATGTTAATAGATAATAAAAAATGATATATAAAAAGTTATACTCAATTTTATATAAAACCAATATGTTATATACATATACCATCCTCACATTTGTGTAATTATTCATATTCATCTTCTTTTTCATTGTAAACATCATTAATTGAGATCATTTAATATGGTATCCATTATAATGTTTTCAATATGGGTTAAAGAAAAGTGTTGAAATCCTTGTAAACAACCTAAGTAGATTATATTTGAAAACACCAAAGATGAAAATGTTTTATATTACATTATAGGTGTCTATATATTTTTAAGCTGGAAAATAGTATATGTATTCACTCAGTCCCACATAAGAAGAAAAATCAGGATTCATATACATACTTATCTAAAACAATTCATCATTATCCCAATGAATAATAATGGGTTATGGTTTTATATCTAACCCCATAGTGCAATATCACTCTTATAGACACTAAGAACCATTCACCTTCTTACTTTCATCGGAACATAAACACACCCACTTAGACCCATGTAAGATATCAACTATCTAATAACAGTATTTTATAGCTCTTAGAAATATAATTGGATAAGTTCTAATAATGGATAGGATTATTAGGTGATAAAAATTTCCATAAGCAATAAAATTGTTTCAACAATATAAGTCGTGGTGTATTGGATACTCAACTCATCATCAATTATAGATGTTTTTTGAATTTGGTATTTCAAAACCTCAAAAAACGCATAAGGCATATGAAACTCATATGACCTTTACATATGGTATGGAAAGTACTAAATCTATATAGAATAACTATTTCAACATTATCTTGTATATAAATTTCAAGGATAAAATTGTAAGAAGAACTAATTGTGACCCACACTTTTCATACGTAGATATCATATCTTATTAGATGAATATTCATGGAATAATTTAATGATTAGTTACATAATCTTATATGTATGGTGCCTTTTCAAACATGATGATATAATATATTGCTCTTCATAAATTTAACCCATATTAGACATGTATTACATAATATCTTTTTCCATAACATGGGGGATGGAAACATGAGAAGGAGTGATATCAATGTGCCATATGGGTAAGCATAGAGAATATAAACAAAAATTGAGCACAAGGGTATGAAAACATAAGAATAATACTCTAAAATCATACCCTACATGCAATATTTAATAAACATGAATCATTTAATAATGATTGTTAGTTCATAAGAAACGTATCACCAAGAAATCATTGTATATAATCCAAGAGAGTATAACATGGACATAAGTCATAGATTTAGGGAATACACAAAAACATAGAAACACCCTGGTCAAGGCCACCTACCAAGACATTTATAACATGTTATGAATGGGATAACAACCCTTGCACCATCTTTATGGTTTTGATAGCCTCCCATTTACCAAATTTTGAGTTTGGGAAAACCATTCATGTACCCATTGATTTTTATAGAACATTTATTATTACCTGGTGAATTAAGGGGATATATAAATTCATGTCCACCAATCACATAATGATAATAAAATATATGTCTTCCACAAAATCATTCACCATATAATAAACTATGAATATGAAATGTGTTTCAAAAATATTTTATATTATCATAACATCTAGAAAATAATTTATTTCCATAATCATTTCATCAACTCATCAAAGCATAACTCAAGGAAATGGAATGAGATTCAAAAAAGTATTTTCATAATAGTCATAAACAATCCATTTATAAAAAAAAAGATTTTATTATTGGTTAATATCCCCAGTAAATATCATGACACGTAAAAGGATTTTATCTTATATAGAAACTGATTTTAAAATATTGTGTGAATCATTTGTTGGGGAAAACACACTTTCTTCTTTTAAATCAATTTTTGATAATCTAAATATTTCCAAAATACCAATGAAAAAATTCATTCAAAAATAGCTTGAAAATTTTTAATGTATGTTTTAAATCATTGAGTGGTCATAAGGATGGGAAATATAATTCATGTCGTACATATTAAAACAAATATTCATTTAAAATCCTTGATCACAAGTAAAATAAGATTGGTTAAAAAAATGAAAATAATGTTTCTCGTAAATAAATATTATAAATTTTCAAAAATAAAAAATTAAAAAAATGTTTTTAAAAAATAATCGGTGAATTTTACAAACATTAATTAATATTATTTTGTAAAGAAGAAAATATATGAAAAACGATATTCGGTCAATGAGAGAAATAAATGTAATATTCCTTAAATCCTTATTTTGGTCTCATTAGTCCTTAATAAAGAAAAATGAAAGGAAAGCATTTATTCTATATAAATTAACATAGGATACAATAATTCATAAATTTCATGAGTAAAATATAATAATATTTATTCATTAGGAACATAATAATAAACAATCCCAATAAATAATGAGATTGTTACACACAACCTTTACAACTTTGGAAACAACAGAATCATAAGAATCATGAAAGAATAACATTAATAAAATATTTAATATCATGAAAAAAACAAGTTTAATGAAATACCATTTAAAATGAATACTATTTACACCACAAAAAAGAAACAAATGGTGGCTGTGGGGTATGTCTCAATGAAGTATACATGAGATATAAATCCTTTACCTTAGGTATGACTTCATTTGTACATGTTAGAAGATACCACAAGACAAATGTATATTTATTATACAAATAAACCCATAATTATAATCATATATATCATACCATATATAATTTCCTTATCAACTTTTACAACCCATTTATTAATAATGTTTTATTAAAACCACAGTTCCTAGTGATATTTGCTACATATTTGTTATAAGTTTTGGTTCCACTATTTTGGTATTTGTACTGTGATTAATTTTCCATCATATAATTTTTTTAATGATAATATAAGTATTATATATATTCATTGTATACATATATTGTGTCATCCGTAAAATTTATAGATTGAAAATTAATTACACTGTTTATGTGTATAATGGGATGTACATACACTTATATAACATTATGTTTTATAAACAGATAAAATTAAATAAATTCGAGAATTAATTTTGTTTTCCAGAATAATTTTATATCATAGATTAATTATATTTTCATTAAATATATCCTTATTTCTTTTATGGAAAAAATTAAATGAAAAATGAATCACATTGTTTCCTGGAGGCAATATCCAACACAAATACAAGAGTGGCATTAACATATTTTATAGGATTGGATGGTAAGATGGTAGATGTGATATTATAACTGTAAAGTATAATCATGTAATTAATATCATATATAAATATTTTTTTATTATATCCATTAGTCGGAGGAGGTGATGGAATGAAAATTACATCATTTCTTGAGACAATATTATTCCATACAAATGATCACCAGCTTATCTCTCATTTTATGAAAGAGGAGATAAAGGTAGGTTTTAATATTAATATAATAATGTCATAGAATATTGTAGATTACGGTGATATTATATGAGTATAATTGATGAATAATTTATGGATGTATATGAATAAATAAAACAAAAAATGTATAGGTATTAAATACACCTCTTCTTTAGAGAACATTATTATATTTACACATAGAACAATTACATAAGGATATTCTGAAAAAATAGAAGAATCTACTATATTTGGAGGGAATTAAATAATATATTTGGGTTGGTAGTATCTGAAGAAAGGCTTTTATGTGTGAATATGGGAGGAAAATGTGTTGCATTTTATAATTAAGGGGAATGAAAATATTTTAATTTCTTAATATTTGACATTAATTCCATGTCACTATCCTGAAAAAAGGATAAAAATGGATCACTTTAGAAAATTATATGGCATATTATTGAAATATGTCCATAAAATATGAATTTTACATGTTATTAGATCACTATTACACTTATCTTTTTTAGTTAAACACTTGGTAATCCTGTTTTAACCATAACCGTGGTAATTAAGTTTTTTTAATATTATTTTGATTCAAAAAAAAATTGTGGGAATTATAATATAATATTAATTATTCTTATTATTAATATTAAATGAATTTTACTAAATTTAATGATAAATATGGTTGAATTAAATTTATAATTAAATCGTCAAAAGTAATGAGAAAGAGGTTTTCTATAGAAAAACAGGCCATAAGTATAAATCATTTTTATTTTAAAATACAAAATGCAATGGACTCCAATGAAATAAATTTATTTAATCAAAATATAATTGAATGGATGATATTTTGAAAACCAAATGAATAAAATTCAACATATAAATATATTAATCTAAAAATATTTTTTCTATAAAAATTAATATTTTTTAAATTTCAATGATAAAATATTATTGCAAAAAAAATTATACAAAATCAACTAAATAGTAATTTTGGCATGATATATAACGAAATAATCTTACATTTTTCAAATAATGTTTCTAAAATTGTAAAAATCATATTTTTCACAAAAAACATATTTTTGGAAAATGTATTTTTGAAACATATAAAGACATTACTAAAAATAAAACACATATATATCAATAAATTTTATTATTATAACAACATTATTTTAAATTTTTAAAAATTTATTATTTATATTAATACTACAAATTTTATCATCTACGTTAGAATCTTTATGTTTAAATAAAAATACTAATATTATATTACAGTTCGTTAAAACATGTTATTGTGTATAACATACACTATCAATGAAATTAAATTTATTTGAAAAAATTATTCATTAAATTTTGAGGTGTTACATTATTCCCCCTTAAAATTAATTTTTACCACAAAATTATATTACTCTGATACAAGAAACTATGTATAATTCTACCTTATCATATCCTTTTTTTCCAATATAGTTTTCTCAAGTTGGTGGTTTCACAAAAAAATTTCATAGGTGAGTGGTCTTGTTTCATTTCACTTTAACTATACAATATAGAATATCCCTTGTATATTTCTTATAATAGAGATCCTAATCCAATGGGATGGCTTCTATGATCTATATATTTGATTAATTAGGTATGTACTTGGTCAATATTGATATATAGAACATATCGTGTATTTGAGAGAGGTTTGGTGGAAGTGACAAGTGATAATCCGCCATTCCTACTTGATCAAGAATATCAAATGAGACAATATACGTAGGTATGATCATTACTTTCTTATCAAAATACATAACATCCATAGTTAGATAATGTTATAGAAAAACCTTCTCACCAACATCTAATACTATATCCCAACAAATATTGTAAGAATAACATTTATATCGACTCTAAGTCACCTTGAAAATCTATTAAATGGAACTAAATGTCACAACCTTTTCTATAGGTTGATTAAGTCTTAATTTATTCCTTTCTCCAACTCATTCCTAACACATTTGTGTTTTACACATCGTTCAATAGAGGGGTTCATAATGAGCAATATGAAAGATTGATTGAATGCTTCTGTTGTAAGAAATACCAACAAGAGGAAAGTGTTGATGACAACTATCTTTAGAATACATCAAACAAAATATAAAAATATCATCTAGGATCTAAATGGTTCTTTTAAATGAACTATATTTTTTAGGATTATATGAAATTCTTAAACTCAACATTTTATCATGATCTTGCTGAAGACATTGATTTCCCAATAAGATAAAATAGTCTATAGTACTCTATGAATCCTTTTCAATTATTTAATCTATATCACTAAAATATGGTAAATAGATAAATATTCTTTGAAGGTTATGTAATATGATTATTTTGTAAGGTGATAGTCTAAATCCTAAAGAGAATTATGGCATAAGATGTTTTGGTGAGTCTAACGCCAACCTCCAAGATAACATTTTCCCAATTCAATTATGATTTGGGTAAAGGTTATAACAACCCTTTAGAATTCATTCTATAATCCTTAACATACATAAATTAAAATCAATAAGATACATATTTCACAATATCTCTCATAATTCCATTCCACCATAAATAATATTTCATCTCTCCATACATCTTTTGACTTCATGGATGAATATGTAATTAAGTACTATAAGCTTACTCTAACAACATCTTCATAAAATATGGTTTGCGAAAAAGAAATACACCATTCCTAATCCTTATTATCCATTCATAATCATGGTAAAAATCAATAATGTGTTGGTTCTTCATATACATATCTACATCATCTTTCTACCCCCTTCAAACATTACATGGGTAGATAGTGGAATACCCATTTAAGGAATATAATATTTATCCAATTTCTTCAATATTTCAAGATCTGTTCTTTGAAAAACTAGAAATATATGTTATTTTGAAAACCTTATCATGGAAAATATCACATGATCTTCTTGAGCCAATGTATCAACCACATTTTTCACTTTTCATTGTTGGTAATGTACTGAGTATTCATAATATTTAATAAGTTGTAACTACAATCAGTGGATTATATTCAACACTTTATATTTGAATATATATATATATATTAAAAATTAAGGATCATTATATATATCATACTTTTCTATATAATGATAATTCATCCATATCTTTAATTAAAATATTACTGGAGCTAACTCCAATGATTCAGTTCAAAGGTTTTGATAATGAAATTTCCATTTTTAGGAGTCCTAATATATAAACATTTCATTATTCAAGAGTACATATCTGAGTCCCTTATTGTATGTGTCATTAGAAATTAAATTCCTTACTCTACATCATGGTAATATAATATTAGTTGGTTTGAATAAAACTGTAACGACCCAACATTTTATTAATGAAAATTATTATTGATCTTATTAAAATTATTACTATGTAAAATGGTTATATATGACATAAGATCTTCCTTGGTTTTATGTATTTGGATTTTAAAATACCTTTATTAATTGTTACTATTCCTAATATAGTTTTTTAACAGTGATCACATGATTTGTATAAATATATGGCCTCATCAAATCCAATTTACTAAGAAAATGGATGAGATGAAATCATCCAATAGAATTTCTCCATACAAAGCCCATTTTTTGGAGCTCCAAAATGAGGTAGCTTTACTAGGGATTTATTTTGGCCAAGTCCAATAAGAGTTTCAACACGTTAAACATAAAAAGAACATCCTACAAGAGATGTGGAAGATAATAGATATTACCACCTGAGCAATGTTATTTGAGCCACCCCAAGAGTCTCTCGCCATTGCACACCTTACCCTTAAGTGTTATGTGGGTTTGATAAGGGGTTATGTGACAAGACTATAGAACTATTGTTATGTGAATTATTTTTGTATAGAATAAATAACATACAATCATATTTTGATTGCTACTTTGTAAATAGTTTTTAATGCATAGGTAGTATTTTTAGTTAATATTCAATTAAGAAATTTATTTTGATGAGTTGATTTTTTTATTAATTTAATAATTTTTTTATAAAACATTATTTCTAAATTACTTTTTATTAAATAGAAATGATCATATAATTTTTATAAAAACAATTGTAATTTTTATTACGGTTTGAATGTTGTTTTTTTAAAATCCCATGAATTTTAGATAAATGTCGATTTTTATTTTAAAATTAATAATTCAACTATTTAGGGACTTATTTAGATAAAATGAATATTATTTTTGGAATAAGGTTGTCGAAATTATCCGAATGTGAATTTTCATAATTTCCTAAGATAGTCGAATTTTTGGGTCAAAATAAAATACCATTTAAATATATAATGTTTTTTATGAGACAATAATGACCCAATAGTGAGGTAATAATATTATATTAATGGGGTATTCAGACAATATATGTTTTACCTTCAAAATGTTTTATTTTAGGTTTGTTTGATTTATTGTATAGTGCCTTAGTGGACCCTCCAAGACTTCTATATCATTTTATGAATTCAAAATGATTTCTCTGAGAGTGTGACTCACCTTCACATATGTATGTATAATATTTAAATATGTTCGGAAATTTCCCTTATAATATAATGTTTTCCAATCCAAATTTGAAAATACCTTTGGAAAAAACCATGGTATGTTTTGATGTTTCGATAAGTTTAATGTGTGATGTCCAAAACCAAAATAATAAATAATTACCTATCATTTTTTATATAAACCAACTCAAACTCCCATTCATATTCACTCAAACCATTTGTATCTAGACCAACCCCTATCCTCCTCTCTCTAAAATCCTACCTGTAGTCCCAAGATTCCATGAATCTTTTCTTCAGCCTCTCCCAAACCATTGGGATCACACATCCCAGTAAGGGATTCTTTCTTTTCTTAATTTTGTCCAAATTTCTTTATACTTTTATACACTTTTATTTTCAATTACAAATTTTGGTGTATGATTTATCACCTCCCCATACTTACATCCTTATGTATTAATTATTATATACATATTTCCCTCTCATTAAAGCAATCTATGTACACCCATTACTATGTCGAAATTCCGTAAGGAATTTATTTCTTGTAATTTACATTCAAGAAATTATTTTATATTATGCATCTAAATTATATTACATATGTTGGTATATCATGTTCCATAACACCTTACTATACATTTAATGTATATATGATGATATACCCTTTTCACTCTCATCGTCACATTTTATAATTTCAATTAGATGTCATTTTTAGTCCATAATTTCCCATCCGGAAATCATTAGATAAATAAATACCATAAAAATTTCTCTGTCAAGTGTATTCACCTTTCTGCGCATGTAAATGTTGATTGAGGACTTAAATTTATGTATTCACCATCTCTTATTCATGGAATAAATTATGATGTTTAATGAATCCATGTTTTATGATCTATGTGATACACATATGCATGAAGTGAAATGATTATAAATGATGTGCCCCAATAATGCTTCAATGCATTGTGTAAAGATTAGTATAATGATACATCGAGGGTAATGAGGGTATATTCATGCTAATTAAATTGAAATTAGTGTTTACCCATTCTAATTCAAGTGTAATGAGGTTTTACGCATTCTACATTTGTTATGAGCCTTGGCTCATTCCAATATCATGTTAAATGTTGTTTCTACATTTCTAAGATATGATAATCATGTTATATCATGCCATTATGTTCATGTTTCTATTGTGCTCCATTGATATTCCTATTTCCTAACATGTACTATATCCTTGATGTTATGAATTTTTTACTAACTTACCATGCTTTATAGCTCACCCTTTTCTTATTCATTTCCTCATGTTATCCTATCTAATTATAAGTATGAAAGAATATTGTTGTCATGTAAAAGATGTTTTCAATTATGATGTTATGTTTTATATTCTATGTTGTTATGCAACATTCCTAATTTTCAAAGAAACTAGACCTCTCGATCTATATATTTTTATTAAGTGAATTTTCATTTAATAAATGATTTTTATGTGTGTAATAAATAGTAGGGATTTTATAGTTGTCATCAGAAGATAGATTTAGTTATTTTTGGGATTAAGAATAGAAAACCCTTGTGAAAGCCTTTGTTATAAGACTTAGTATAATAAAAAAATACCTTAATTTTGGTGAGTATTGAGTAAATATTTCGTCATGAAAATACATCCATGTTTGGATACGGACAGGTAGAGGTGGATCTAGCACATAGGTATCTAGGGGTAAACCCCAAAAACACCACTATGAGCTAGACCTGAAAGTGAATTGTTGCACAACAATGATCCTTTCCGTAAACATGGTTACAACACATTAGAGGGATACTCATTGGTAAATTCATAAGCATAGTATGAATCATTTCTAAGGGAATTAAAAAACCCTCTAAGAATAAATGATGGATGTAGATCATGGATAACACATATAAGTCATGTAAATAAATGTAATTTATAAGTTATGCATTTTTTCATTGGATTCGCATTTATGTTTTACCCCAAAATTTTCTTTTATTCCAAACAAAATCCAGTAATAGGTGGAATATTACTAACAACTAATGTGAAGGTAAATTTGATAACTATTTTAATGATATTCCCAATCCAATGGGAGCAGGATTCGAAAACATTGTCATGATACTCTACTAGTTAACTCCTGTTTTGAATAGAAACATTGGACAAGAGGAACGTTCACCCCCCTCCCCCAAAGAAAGAAAAGGCCTCAATTTAGAGCTTCATGAGACAAAGGACTCTTATATTTGATGGATCATTTAGATCTCTAAATCTCCTAATAATGTATCAACTCGATTGGGAAGATCTTCTCCATCCTTAAATGATATTTACAAGAGAATGTTCTTATGGATACTTATCGTATGGAGGGTGAAGCAGATCAATGGTGTACATTGATCAAAAATAAAAACCCTGAGGATAAGATTGAGGCATAATAATGGAGGTATTTCCTGAAAAAATTTCTCGATAAATATTTTCCTTGAACCCACTAACTTAATATAGAAAAGGACATCATTTCCCTCATGAAAAAAGACAACTAATCCATGAAATCGTATGAGGAATATATCACAATGCTTGCATGATATTTTCCCGACTTTGTTGTTAACCTCAAAAGTAAGGTTAACTACTTCTTTGGGGGTCTAAAAAGTATCCTATGAAAATCCCTGGTGATCCATGATTTCGAGAGATATGAAAAAATTGTTCAATGTGCCCTCAAAGTCAAAATGGTGATCGGTGAATCTCAGGGGTATCATGGGCATAAGAATAGAAAATTTTACTTCAATTATGGTTTTCCAATGGATAAATAAAATAATTATATAAAATTTCATCTCCCCACTAGAAAAATTATTAGAATGAATCACCTTATTAATTTCCTGAAGTGGATAATGAAATAATTTTTTGTGGGGAAGAGAAGGGAACCTGACTATTAAATGTCAGTACGAAAAATCTATTGTTGTCTCAAAGGAGAGGAATTCTCTATTCGACCCTCAAAATATTGTTCGTTTCTTCAACTTCAAGGAACTAGGGATATTTGAAAACCAGTCCCATAATCCAAGGGGTTTTGGAGGAAACCAACAATCTCTGAGGTAGAAAGGGTGATATTTTCCATCACTACCACTTATGTGAACATTGAAAACTATGTGGTTACAAGTATGCTAGTTATTCATTCAATATTAGTGAACATTATATTTGATTCTAGTTATTTGAATTCTTTTATATCCCAAAAATTTAGTATGACAATCACAACACCATGAAAAATCAAGGATGTAAATATATTGGTGATAATGGAAAATGTGGAAATCATTTCTTCCAATGAATATAACTCCTCCCTTTTCACAATTTATGGATTGAACATCCCGATGAACTTCATTATACTCCCTATGGTGGAATTTGATGCAAATCTTATCATGGATGAGATTTCCCTATATAGAGCCAACATAAATATCTCTGAGAGGTAAATAACTCTCTATATAGAGAATTGACCCTTCATTCTACACAAGTGCAAGGAGAAGGATGCATTTTTTTTAGCACCATCATCTTAAGAGTAGATATTACTACCCTATGATCACACATATCTTGTTTAGATGATTCAGTCTATGTGAAAAACCATTCATGAAGACATGACTATTGTGAGGGAATTTTCTAAAGTGTTTCGTAAGGAATTATCTGGTCTTTGTCTTAGAATGGATGTTTAATTTTCAATTGATCGTATACCAAGGGAATTTCCAATATCCAAGACTCCGTATAAAATTAGTGTTTTGGAGCTTCTAGAACTAAAGAAAAAACTACATGGGAATATGGTTAAAAGGGTTAATATTCCCAAGTGCTTCACAATGGGGTGTACCAATCCTCTCCATCAAGTATATGGATGGGTCAATTTACCTAGGCATTGATTAATATGGGCTCAAAAAAATCACGATAATGAACAAGTATCCTCTACCCCGAATTGATGACATGTTTGATCAGCTACATGGAGTACAATACTTACCCAAGGTGGATTAGTGGTAAGGATATTACCAATTATTCTTCAAAAAGGCAGATATCACCAAGACTGCTTTTCATACAAGGTGTGGGAACTATGAATTCATAGTAAGGCCTTTTGGACTCACTAATGCTCTTGTAATATTCATTGACATGATTAATAGAGTCTTTAGAGATTACATTTAAAATATTTATAGTAGTATTTATAGACGATATTCTAATGTACTCCAAAACCAAGGAGGATCATGAGGACCATCTAATCAATACACTAAAGACCTTGAAAAAGGATAATATCTATGAAAAGTAGAGAAAATGTGAGTTCTAGTTGAAGGATGTCTCATTCTTGGGTCCCATAATAACATGAAATAAGATATCTGTGGATCCCTCTAGGAAAACATTAATTGAGGGATGGAGGAGACCAACATTAGTAACTGATATCTATAAATTCCTAAGGTTATCTAGAATGTATCGATGATTTTTGAGAAATTTATAACAATTTTTGAACAGGTGTACCAAGACAACCTCGAAGGGAGTCAAGTTTTCATTGAGTCATGAATGTAAAGAATGTTTCAAGGAGTTGAAAAGGAGGCTTATCACTACACCCTTTCTCACACAACCAACATGTGGGTAACTTTTCTAGTATTCAGTGATGCTTCAATGAAGGGCTTTGGCTGTGTGTTGATGAAAAATGAAAAAGTAATTGACTTGAAGAATACACAATCCCTAAATCCTCAAGTATAAATTGGTAGGAAGGGAATGATTAGTCTGAGGTTCTTCATCCCTTTGGAGATCCTTGATTTCATTGTAGCAGTGACATGTCAACTAACACTCCCACCGAACCAATCTCATGAACATAATCTATTCCATGTATCACTCTTTAGGAACTCCATACTTGATCAATCACATGTATTCAATCCATAGGTGGTACCACTAGAAAACGACTTATCGTACAAATAGGAGCTGGTGAAAATATTATATTATAGGGAAAATGTTATATGAAATAAGACAATGCCCCCGTCAAGGTGTTGTGGAGAAAAAGAAATTTTGAAGAAGAAACATGGGAATCATAGGAGGAAATGAAGAAGAGTTTACCTCATCTATTTTATTTTGGTAAAAAGAAATTTCAAGGTAAACGTTTTTAATGGGGGAAGACAGTAAGGACCCAAACCATTGTTAATGAATAATCATCCTGATCTAAATTGAATGTATGAATGTGTAAAGTGATTATATAAAACATATGAACATCCTTGGTTTTATGATTTTGGATTCTAAAATACAGTTTAAAATTGTTTCTATTTCGAATATAGCTATTGAATAGTAATCACATGATTAGTACAAATAATCAGATTTAACAAATCCAATTTACATAGAGAAAGGAAATAATGGCCTCATCTAGTAGATATGATCCATACTGAGCAAGATTTTGGAGATAATAAATAAGGTAGCGTTAATGGGCTTCGCACTTGTCCAAGCCCAATAAAGCTTTAACACATTATGCTTGAATGAAACCACCTATGGGAGAAGTGGAAGTTAATAGATATTACCACCCAAGAAATGTTATCTGAGCCACACCTAGAGTATGTCACCATCATAGACCTTACCCTTTGGACTTATATCAGTTTTATAATGGTTTATGTAACAAGACCCTTGCACTATGATTATGTGCAATATTTTTTTATATAATAAATAAAATAAATTCATTTTTTGTTATAACTTTGTTAATATTTCTTAAAATAGAAATAGTATATTTAGTGAATATTTAGTTAGGAAATATATTTAGATGAATTAATGGATTTTTTAATTAAATAATATATTTTTAATATATTATTAATAAATTAATTTTTATTAAATATAAATGATAATATAATTTTTATAAATAAAATTGTAATTTTTATTACAGTTCGAACACTGTTTTGATCAAAACACTTGAATTTTAGATAAATGTTAGTTATTTATTTTAAAAGTAAATGTTAAAATTTTTAGGAAATTATATAAATAAAATGAATATTATATTTGGAATCCGGTCATCAAAATTATCCAATAAAAGTTTTTTCATAATTTTAGAAGACAATCAAATTTCAGGATACAATATTAATACCAATTAAATATATAATGTGTTTTATGACATCATATTTAAGCAATAGTGATGTAATAAAATACTATAAATTGTATGATCAAACAATATATTCTTTACCTTTAAAATAAATTAATTTTATGTTTGTTTGATTTATCTTACAAATCCGTGGTGGACCCTCCAAGACATATAAAACATTTTAACATTATAAAATGATTTCCATGAGAGTATGACTCACCTCCACATAAGTAAGCCTACTATTTTGATACATTCGGACATTAGATATATAAAATTATGTTTTCTACTCCTCTTTTACAAAAATCATGAGAAAAAACCCATTTAATGGTTTGTGGGTTTTATTAGTTTAATGTGTAGTGTCCAAAATATATAAATTAATGAATTCCCTCTCCTTTCCTATATAAACCCTCTCAATATATCATTTATATTCACTAAAACCATTTGGATCTCGACCAAACCCTCACTTACTCTCTATATTGTCCCCCCAAGGCACCCCAAGCTCCCAATAACCCTCTCTCATGCCTCTCTAAAGCCTTTAGGACCATAATTCCAAGATATGGATTTTTTCCATTCTTATTTTTGTTCAAATTTATTTATGTTGTCATACCCTTAATTAAAAATGTTCGGTTATGATATATAACCTCCCCCATAAATCCCTCCTTATGTTTGATTGATTATAGACCAATTTCTCTCTCATTAATGCTACCCATATATACTCGTTACCATGCTAAAATTCCGTAAGGAATTTCTGTCTTCTCATTTATTTTCATTAAATTTTTTATATTATGCTTCTAAATTTCATTATATATGTTGGTATATTCTATAACATAAACCCTTTACTGACAATTTCATGTATAGATTATCTGTGACCCATTTACCTCTCATTAACCCATTTTACAATTTCTATTTGACATCATTATACTACCAAAATTTCCCATTCCAAATTTTTTGTATAAATGAATACCATACACATTTCTCTATCAAGGGTATTCACCATTATGAACATTTACTTGTTGATTGAGAACATACATTTATGTATTCAACATCTATAATTCGTGTAATAAATTACGATGTTTGATAAATCCATTTTGTATGATCTATGTGGAACACTTATACATGAAATGAAATGTTTATAAAGTGTGTTCCCTAAGAGAACTCCAATGCATTGAGTAAAGATTAGGGTCCGGATATTTTATGTGCACTGAGGTGTTACTAATTATAATTCAATTATAGTGATGGATTAATCATGATAATTAATGTAAAATAATGGTTTACTCATGATCAATTTTCAATGATCCGTGGTTCATGCTAATATCATGTTAAATGTTGCTTCCACATTTCCATGTTATGATAATCATGATATATCATGCCTTTATGTTCATGTTTCTCTTGTTCTCCATTAACATGCCTATTTCCTAACATGTATTACATCCTACATGTAATGCCTTATTTAATCCCTTTCTAGGATTTGTAACTCAGCCTGTATTTATGGATGTCCTCAGGTTATCTCCTAAAATTCTATGTATGAAAGAATGTTGTGGTCATTTAAATGCAATTTTCAACACATATGCTGTGTTTTAGGTTTTATGTTGTTATGTAATGTTTCGAAATACCCAATACACTAGATCATCGTTTTTTATAGTTGTATTAAGTGATTGTTTAGGTAATAAATCATGTTTATGTGTGTAATAAAGAGTAGGGATGTTATAAAAATTGTTTTAGTCCCTCATAATTACCATCATATTATTTAGTCCAAATTAAGACTAAATATTTATTTGTTATATTTTTTAGTAGAATATTTAGTCAAGATAAACATACCTTCCACACAAAACATTTTGCAGAGTAGTCACTCTATTCGCGTCATTAAAAAAATTATTCCCATCAACCTAGTATTTAGTTGTATGATGAACATACCTTCCACACTGAAAATATATACTATTCCCCTTATGAATAATTCCATCAGGTTTCCATATACACATTGAACAAGTAGGTAATCATAAATTCATATCTCATTGATCATTATAATTTACTTCTAATTACAATGTTATTTTCTTATCAAAGTCATGATATTGACAGGTAACTCAAATATACATTACCATCTTTATAGCGAATCAAATGATTTATTCATAGAGTCTAATCTCTCTTATGTATAACTAACTTTGGAGACTTATAATTATGAAATTAATGAAGAAATCAACCTTACATTACTGTTGGATTATAATTCAAAAATGAAACCTTATAAGTCTTGTAAATGTTTCCTCGTAGGTACTAATGAATTCATAACCCTTTTTCCCTTTACTAAAGGAATTCATCCCCCGTTTTGGTATAAAGAATTAGTGGAATGTACTTAATGAAAAATAATTTTTAAAACTAAACCACACCATGGAGTCGATTTCATCCTATTGAATCATATTTTTATTATTAAGTGTTCACCACTAATCTTTTTATAATTATAAATTAATGAAACAATTCCTTTCATACTCTAAAAACTAGGTTATGGAATTCTTTTGTAATTATACTTATCAATTTCTCAAAAACTAGTTGATCAGTGAAACCACTAAATGAAGGTGTATTTTACCTCATGAATTGATAAATATAATTTTTATGACTCCGTTGATCACCTAAATGTTCAACATGAAGAATAGTTTGAGAATTTTGAGTGAGTATAGATATTATAATCTTCACTATTTCCCCAAAAACATTTGTTAATCATGAGAAAATACATAACATTTTCTTCGCATTCATCATTATATGGTAAATTTAGGAAGCAATTATAGAAAATCAAAAGAATAGTGTGAGAGAAAAATTATCATTGTGTGAAACTACATAATCATGAAAAATTATTTATATGATTTCTAAATCATAAATCATTATTTCCAATCTATGAAACATTATGTTTATTATAGTTAATTAGTTTCCATATTCAATTAAAATAATTTATGATGGTTTGTAATGATTTTTTGAATTTCCAATACATATCACTCATTAGTTTCAAGCTAGGTGTTCTTGAATGCTATTTTTGATGAACCTTGTGATTATTGAGTCAAATCCAGACATTTCAATTTTAGTCTCATTAACCCTATGAATGGTTGTTAGTGATCCACTTACACTTTTATTATGAATATAAGGATGAAATTTCTTTTAAATTACTAACTCTATCCTTCCCTTATGAATCCATGAATACTTCTATTCATTTAATTACCCATAGTGTTCTCTTGTTTTCACATAAATAATTTCAAAGGATAACTAAAACATACTATGATAGCAACTATTGCACCACATTTTTCATATTTAGAGGTCACATATTACTATATGAATATTCATTACATATCTTAATGATCCATTCCATAATCATATTAGTCTTTTACCTTTGGAAAAATTGATACATAAAAAATAATTATTCATAACTAGATACCTTCTTATTCATATCATAAATTATAACTTCTTTCATAACTCATTGAAAAGAAACAAAATAAATTGTGATATCATATTCTCAGTAATGTTAAATAAGAGGGATAAAAAAATTACCTGATTTTATGAGTATTGGTACATGATAGTGACATTTGACAACCATATCATGTATATCAAAAATCATAAAATTGAGTAATGGAATAAATATTGGGTGTTCCTAAGACATTAATGAGAGATTAATCAATGTGCATAATCCATGAATGTATAAAATTTTCATAAGACATATATTTATAGAATACACATAAGAATATTCAATATTTTGTCAAGGATACATTAATATACATTCATAAAAAGTTAAGATTTGGATAAACACCCATGATTTTACATTGGGATTGGGATAACCTCTATTGAACCCCCATTTGACCAAAGTATAGGTTCTAATGTTCCATTTTATGGATTCGTATAACCATATTTATACCATCATTTAGGATGGGGATAACCTCTTATATACCATTTCACTCTTAATGTATTAATAATTAACCAATTCATTGTATAGATATATAATTATATGGAAACCCATCACATAATAAAAAAACATATATGTGACACCAAATCATGCTTCATATCATAAGTTATTAAAATAAAATGAGTTTCATAAATAAAAAACCAATGACTATCCAATGGAACGAAAATGTGTTTCATAATTATATCTTCAATTCATTAAAGCATAACCCATGGAAATGGAATGAGTTTCATATGTATCATTTAATAATCATCATAAATCATACATATAAATAATAAAATGATGGTATCATTGGATCATATCACTAGTAAATAAATTGAAACATCAAAGTATTCAATTAAAGATGAAAAATGAAATTAAAATATAACATTAAAAATTTACTCTGTAAACTACCCCTGTTTTCATTAAAATCACTTATTAAAAAACTAAAAACATTTAATATAAAGGAATAAATTTTCCTTGAAAGGTTCCTTTAAAAAACGTATTGGAATCTTGAAATCATTGAATAGTCATGCCTGTGGGAAATGATGTTTGTGCTGTATATGATAAAAAATATTCCGTTCACATTTTTTATAAAAATTTAAAAGTATCTTTTTTACAAAATGACATGAAGATTATATATAAATCAATTTTTTAAAATTTTATAAAAGAAAGAAAACTATTTTTGAACAATAATTGACGAATATAAATAATGTTCCATAATATTGTTTTATAAAACAAGGACATGTAAGTGATTGGATTTTTGAAGGAAGATAGAAATAATGTAATTATTTCGTAAAAACATTATTTTTGTCTTTCTATATCGTAAATAGAGTAAAATAAATGAAATTAATGTATTCTCCATAAATATAAATAGTTAATGGAAAACCATGATTTGATAAAAAGATATATAATAAAATTTATCATCAAAAAAATATTCCTAAACAATCTCGATAATCATGGAGATTTTAACATAAAACCAGTACCACTTTGAAGACTTTTTAATCATAAGAAATATGAAATAATAATGTTATGTCAAACTTTATCTGGCATGAAAATTAATAATATTAAGATATAGAATATAAAATGGGTAGTATATGCCCCACACAAAAATAATCGAGTGGTAGATATGGCATATTTTTCACAGAATTATAATGGTTCTTGAAAGACCATTACCTCTTGTCAAATTCATCAATATGAGTTCAATACTTATGTATAAAATTTATATATTTTTAAAAAATATCTTCTTTAATCAGAAAAAATATACATGTAGTGAATCATGTTTTCCATGTTTTATTTTTGGATATTATATAGATTATTTTTGAGACCAAGCGCTAAGAGGACATCTGATTCCAAGGCCCAGATTGTCAGGAATAAATTTTTGAAATATCTTAAATTTCACACGTGTGTAGTTTTATTAAAAATGTAAATAAAATATAAACAGGGTATCATGATGGAAATATGAAGACACTATTTATTTCATAATAAGGGTTTTACCCGATGAGTGACTTTACACTGGTTAGTGTGGGGGTGTTTATGGAAGAGTAATCATGAGCATAAAATAAATTAAATAATTAAATTAAAATTTTTTATCCAGTAATATATATGTATAATGTTTCTTTTGTATATATATTTATGGAAAAAATTTAGGGTTAGCCGCATTAACCATCAATTCATTGTAGAATAGTTGGAGAGCATGGAAGGAGATTTTCATGGACGGATGATGACTGGTTTAAAGATCAATGACTATTAAAAGATGAAATTAGAGGGGAATTACAATGATATTGATTCAAGATCATTTTTTGTTAGTGATCAATCCATCTTGAGGCTGGATGTATTCTGTTTTTTATTCATTCCTTGTTTTATGTTCCTATATTGAACGTGAATCAATAAAAAAAATTACTAATAAGTGGTTTGATTTTCTTGCTGGAATGGTTTATTTGAGGGATTAATTTTGGGAGTTTTAACAGATTATTATTTATTTTTATTTTTTTTCTAATCGTGAAGGATCCAAAATGACATGAACATTAGACAAGGTTATTTCTTTAACTTTTTGGGAGTACATTTCTTCTATATATCCTCGTTCATCACAGGTGTTCTTCACTGACATGCTATTTGAAATCCATTGAGAAATCAATCATTGTGATCCCAATTCATATCATAATGATTCAATATTGTAGATATTGTATTGGAATGACTTGATGAATGTGAGATGATGGAAATGGTAATGAATCAGATGGTTTTTTATACCCGATTTTGGGTTCTTCGACACACAATGATGAACAATGAATGAGGATGTTTTTTGAAATAATTGAAGGTACATAATATAGTGTTTTATAGTGGGGAGGTTTGGATGTTACAAATCCATGATTTTCAACATAAAAAGGACGGATTTCAATGTTGTAGTGGTTCACACTCACATGGAAGGAAGAATGAGTATGATAATTGAAATCTTGATCCAAACCATGTATAATCAAATATTACATGGCGTTTTGGTCCCTCTAAGTGGAGGATGGGGTTTGGGGATAGAGATAAGTATCACACAGCTTGTGACCCTACCACATGACATGTGGCCCCCATTGGTGAGATCATCATGTACATTGTAAGGTTTAGAGATACGAGCAAGACTACCCAAGTTATAAAATTCAATATACTCCAACATGGTCATAACTAGAAAAAATTATACATTTGTAAAGCCATGTACTGGTACATTGGAAAAATCATGCCATGAACTTCTACATGGAAACATACATTGGGCCTTTACACAGGTAGCACCTTGTGTTGATGGTACATGAAATGTACTCTTACTACATGTTGATTACTCCATTAATGGTTACTTGGAGACCTATTCATTTGTATCTTGGACATGTTTCATTAGGATGAATTCCCCATATCATTTTCCCAAGGGATAGTTTGAAATCACCTTTTATACATAGGATAATGATCCCTTGAGTAGGAATTCTTGGATAAAGTTATTGGAATCCTTATGTGAGGCTTGGAGTGATATTCAATATCCATCATTATGACCTAGGATTATTTCTTGTTATCTTTTTGACCAAAACTATGTGGGCACATATCCTTCACTTAGAATGTTAATCCATATTGATGTTTTGGTATACCCCATGGACTTTGGAGTGATCATAATCTATAAATTATAACTATTTTTTACTTTTTTCATGTACTTCCATTGGAGAGACCCAGAGAGAACTACCTCTTGAATAGATGAAGTCAGTGAAATCATACATGTGGTGTGTGTTCTCTCAAACAAGTGATATGGGGAACCATCTGGCTGGAATCCAAGCTAGGTATTATAGTTGTGACATTACCATTGAGACTGTGTTTCATTTTTGAGTATATCTCAATACTCTTTTTATATTAATTATATTTATATATATATGTAGACATCACTATTATTCTTTTTTTACGCTTTGTGGTGTTGATTTGTCATATTGGGTATTCTTATACTCACCCATGATTTGTTTTTTCATTCATGTGTTGTATATTATGTAGATTATCAACCTTTTCATAGAGTCTTACATGGGCCATGACTAGATTGGCCTTAGTGTTTTTGGACAGACCAAGCTATGATCTTGTGTTATCTCTAAATAGACTTTATCATTACCTTTAGGTTGGACGTACACTCAAAATATTTGTTGTGTGCATATGTGTGGACCTATTTAATTTCTATTACTTTCTATCATACTCTGTTTTTGGGACTGAGATGTATTAATTCATGGTTGTTCAATATAATTTACATTTTATCATTGTATGAGCATGGATATGTGGGTGTACAATTAAATTGGCCAAATCATCCCATGTTAGTGATATGCCTAATCCACAACAATCACTAGCCCCTATCAAATTGGAGGTGGGATTGGGGAGTCAGGGAATGAGGCCCACAACAACGGGTCATGATATTTTGGCAACATAGGATTAATTTCAAACATTGTACTAGAGTATTCGAGATTGGTTTTGGAAAATTATGTTATATTTTTTAAGTTCATTTTTCTATCCAGGGGCCCCAGTATTGGGGAAAAACTAATGTATGCGTACACCATGAGTATGATCACCTTTTATTGGACATGGTACATGATATAATTGTTTATAGAGAAAAAATTGGTGCATTCATAATAATAGAATGTGTTATGATTTACATGGCCTTCATGAGTCTAATATTCATATATACTCATTGACCATGGTACATGTTGTTTACTTTCAAGATGCATCTATGACATATGCCCGTTGGGATTCATTATCAGGATCATGTTGATGATCACCTAGAAATTTTGCATCAATTCATTGAATATTTCAAGAGGTTCTACCTCTAGGCAGTGCACTAGCTATACCACCACCTGTGGAGAAGTAGATGGTACACATAGTACCATTAGATTAGGTTCATGTGCATTGTTTACATAATGAGTTTTTAAAATAATGACCCCTGATGTTCTGTGGATTTCTCAGCCCATAAGCTGCTAAGGTCTCGATTGATGCAGTGATCCATGTTTTAGGTCTAATAAGGGACTAGTAGATCAAAAGGTGGTCCTGGTGGAAATCCTTCTATATGGATCTATGGGGTGATGGTTGTGGTTGGTGAACCAATATTCTAATGAAAAAACTAGTGCATGGTTAGAGTTTGAGATATTTTTAAGTGAATTTTTATCTCTAGATGGGCTTATAGATGTATGTATACATGATCATCTATAGCTTCAGTAGGGAAAAACAAAAGTATATGAGTATTCATCGAGGTTTACCAACTTTTCTAGGTACTCAATGGATATGGTTTGAGATCAATTCATCCAATATCAAAATGTAGATAGAGGAATTAATAGAGGCATCTGATCCAATGTAAACCCTCTATGAATTCCTACTAATGATGTGGTCATTGTGAATGAATTCTGTGTTGAGAGTTTATTATTGTGGTTTCCAGCAGTGGGCCTACATGAGCATAAACCTAAGTTGTAGGGATTCGATGTCATTCCTTGGTTCCTAGACAAGTGATACATTTAAGGAGGAGCTTCTATGATGGAGAGTATATGGTACATGACTAACAGGGTGGGTCTAGTCAGCCTAGAGTGAGGCTATGAAACTCATGTGAAAATAGGGGACATCATTCCTAAGATTTTACAACCTATCATTTGTCTAATATAGAAACCATGGATAGGCCACTGTGGTAGTTGTAGTGTAACTATCAAGGAGGTTCAGAGTGTGGGTTATGTAGTAGAGGATCACAGAGAGTAGATGTAGGTGATATATTCTATGACTTGTTATGAAAAACACCCATAGGTGATCCATACCTAGCTTAGGGTGGAGGATGTTTTGAGGGGGGATAACTGTAGGTGGATGAGACATATGACCCATAGGATCTAGGAATCATACAAGGTATGATCTCTATCTTTTAAACCGTAGCCACAATTTTGATAGATATATTTTTTTTTCATTTCTTTATTTTTAGATATCTAGTTTAAGACTTAGTGATTTGGGTAGAGCCTTTGGCCTGACCCTTGCACTTTGAGACTCCTACTGGAGATGACCATGCAATTACACACTTGTGTGGACAATGCGACCTAACTCTTGGGGGTGAGAGTTTATATTGGGATGTCTTAGTATCATCAATTACTAATTCGTAATTTTTCATTGGTATGGACTGATTATCAACATTTCATACAAATGTTTATTATTTTAGATAAAGCATGTGGTGTGTACATAGTAATGGGACAAGATTTTTCTTTTAGGGTGAACATGAAACCCATGAAGCAGTGGAAAAAATCATCCATAGGAGTTTATATATGATTACCCCTCAGTTGTCTTGCCTCATCCAAGGAGAGAAATGGTCATTACATTAATATCCTAATTCAAAATGAATGGGTGTATCATAAAAGTGTCCCTGAGATAAAGTAATTAAAATATAAATGGAAATTAATATTGTAAAATATCCATATATCATGGTAAGATATGTAAAATAAATGTGTCATCATGTAAGAATAGTATTTAGGAAATTCATTCCATTAAAACATTTTAGAATAGTTTAAATGAAAATAATAAAGACCATTTTAAATCGAAAAGTGAACTAACTTTAACATAAAACCAGAAGTGAAAAAATAAGGTTTTAATAATAAAGATACTTATTTTATATAAACAATGTTATCGTAAAACAAATTGTAGAGTTAACATGAAATTGGGTAAACATTTGGGAAGTTCCCTTAAAACAGGTATTCTTATTAGGAATTATCGAGGAGGGAATCACTTAATAGAATGTATATCCCAAAAATATAACGAGGCATGTATCTTAACATGTGATTTTTCAGTATATACAGAATATTTATATGTTTTACCTTAAAATAAATGACAACTTTTTTTGTGAAAATATAATTACAGCGCTACATGAAGGAATACAGGCGGTTCATGTAAATTACCTTACATAATATTAGCATGGTATCAGGTGTACATATGAGGTATAAATGTGAGATAAAATGGATCATAATATATTATATATAATGAGGATAGAATTTGGGGAGACAAATCACACCACATCATTTGGAATTATATATAAAACGACATAACATATATGAAATTCTTGAATAAATGTGTGAAATAGATGATTCCTTTCCATAAGTCTGATTTTGTAATCCATTTAATATTAATGACATGAATAACCATATTATGTTCATTAATTAATAATTATATAACATATAATATATGTAAAATATTTATTATATTCATTTTAAGTACTTTCTTTCCCTTTTTTGTTGGTTATGGGGATCTATTTAATTGTATGGATTAGTTTTCTTCCTTTGTTTTAATGATCAGTTCACATGTATTCTTGTTTAGATACACATGTATGATGATAAATATCCATTTAGTTTTTTGGAGTGATTTTGAATCATTATATTAAACAGTAAGGATATATGCATGGATACACTTTGTGATTTTCCTCACAATTAACTTTTTTTATATTATTATTTTAATCAAGAAGATATAAGTATTATAAAATTAAATAAGATAAAATTCAAATATTATGATCTTGTTCAATCATTGAAATGGTTTAATGACCATTCTAGAAGACGGTAATGCAAATAGAAATCATGTCGTCCTTGAATGTGTTAAATCAACACATCTTAGATAATGTTTTTCATTTGTTTCGTATAATATAAGGGGAATGTAAATAAGATAATTAATTATTCCATTAGAATAAGAAACTAAAGTAAATTTATTTCACTGGAGTTATCATTCCATTTGGTTGATGGGAGGTGATGATAGAAAACAAAAGAACATGAAAGAAAATAAAATAATCAGAAAGATGAATTTACCTCTTGAGTTTATCTCCTTTGTGATCCTCCTTAGGGAAGAGGTTTTGGAATTTTAAAGATACTAATGGTTGTTTTATGTGGGGGAGTATATTTCAAATATATTTGGGAATAATTTAGGGATAGCACAAGGCTTGAGAGGGGTGAAGAGAACTGGGATGTTTGAGTGGTTTTTATAGTGGAGGGGAGGAGGGTTTTCTTAATATTTTAATCATTAGTTTATTATATTTTCATAAGACAACATATAGTATTGATTATTTCTAAAAAAATTAATATGTTCATGTGAGTTCAAAAAAATGGTCATTTACATCACCCATGACTCAATATTGATGCCGAAATCCAGGTTTTCTCATTTATTATGTTTTATCGTATTTTACTATTTATAAAAAACTCATTTATTTTTGAAAAATCCCAAAACTTTTCCCTTGCAAATTTTCAACATGTAGAATCTAAAATTGAACTCCATTTTTCCAAAATATGTTTCTAAATATGATTAATTTAATTTTTTATGAAAATCAAATTTATTTAAATATTACAAATTTTAAAACTATAACTGATTTTAAAATTCTTTAAAAAATTACAGAAGGTCTTATAAAGTTAAATTATAACTAGATTAAAAAAATTTGTTAATTTATGAACACCTTTTTAGAAAATAAATTTTATTTTAAAATAATTAATTAATTTTAATTATTTATTTATGACTCAAAAAAATACCAATACTTTTACGATGTCCATATTATCACATGTAAGATGCCTAAATTTTATTTACACATTCATGGATGAGGTTACTATTCTTTTAGAAAATTAATTATTTATAAGGATCATATTACAATTCATAATGGTATATAACATTTGATAAGGGTACATTACTTTTCAGTAAAAATTAAGTTTGTTCCATTAGTCTCCAAACATCTTACCGATCAAAACCGTGTATGTCATATTTTCGAAATTGAAAACACAGAAGTGTCGAAATTATGTTTAAAGGTCACATAGTACATAGTAGTTAATTTTATTGTGATACCATGCGATTATATGTTATATTTATAAGAAAATAATTTAGATTGATAAAACATTGGGTCATTACATTATTCCCCCTTATGAAATTTCCTCCTCAAAATTTTGTTACATATTCTAAGACATAAATATGTGTGGGTAAAATTACATTTTTGAATACTCCGTTTCCCATATTGCCTCTTCTTACATATGGTTCAACCATGTTACTTTGACCAGGTGAGTAGTCTTGTTACATAGAACTTTATCTCTAAGATCTAATATCTTCACTGAATTCTCCTTATAAGAAATATCATTTTCAAACTATACCACCTATGAAGAGAGTACATGTGAGGGGTCTGGTATGTACTTATTAAAGACGGATACATGGAAGACATATTTAATTTGGACATGGTTTGTGGAGGTTCTAGTCGACAGGGCACATCTCCAACATAATCAAGAATCTCAAAGAGGCTGATGTACCTGGGACTTAACATTCCATTCTTCCCAACCCTCAAGACAATATTTAATGGAGATATTAATCAAAATACCATGTATCCAACATTTAACTCAGTGTCTCATCAATGATTTTACACAAAACTCATTTGTCATATTTGGGATTCCTTGATGTGATGCTGAATGGTTTTAACATTATCTACCATTTATTCAACCATTTTAGGTCCTTGTAGTTTACGATCACCGACTTAATCCCAAAACATTTGTGTTTTAAACCTTTTCCCATAAAAGGATATGTATGGTTACATTCAAATTCTTGATTGGAAACTATTTATTAGGAGAATTCAACCAGTGGAATATGTTTGTCCCCACCTACTTTGATGTCCACAGAATATGCTCTAAACAAGTCTTCTAATGTCTGAATTTTTCAGTCATATTAGCCATCTGTTTGTGGGTGATTGGTCATATTGTAATTGAGTTCAATTATTAGACCAGGTTGAATAATTTCTGGAACTTTAAGGTGAAGCTTGAATCTCAATCAAATACAATAGATAGTGGTTCTCTATGCAACCTTACCACCACTTTGATATATATACGCAAAATTTAACCTAATGAGAAGTCCTCTTGAATTGAGATAAATGTGGATGTCATTGTAAGATGATCCACAATGACCCATATAGAATTTCTTCCTCAGGATGTCCTTGGAATTCTACTGATAATGTCTATAGTTATGATCTCCCACTTCCATGTTGGTAGGGGTACTGGTTTCATCATCCCCTTAGTCTTTTATCTTTGAGCCTTCACTTGTTATCATATGAGGCACTTTAATGTATACTCAACAATGTAATTATTTATATTATCCTACCAAAATATTTCTTGATGATCTTGATACATCATTTTGCTCCCTGGGTGGATAGTAAAGGTCGAGTTATGTGTGTTATTTAGAAGCTCCCTCTTTATCACTGGATCAGATGATAAAAATAATCATGACCCAAATCACATAACTCCATCCTCATCAACTATGAACTCAGTGGATTTCCCATTTTTATGGCTTCCAACATTTTCTGATTTTCCAAATATTTACATTGTGCATCCTTTATTTTCACATGAGGGATGGTTGAGTGATAATTTGAGAAAGGATTGTAGATGTTCCTCACTTAATGATCCACATGTCTATCCTCTACAAATATAAGAAGACCAGATTCTTTTCAATTCTAATCATTAATAATGATATAGGATATTCTCTACTTAGAGCACCAGACACCATGTTTTCCTTACAAGGATAGTAGTGGATGGAGTTTTTATTATCCTTGATAATATCTATCCATGTTCATTAGGTTATGTTAAGATATTTCTGTGGGAATATATATTTTAGACTCTTCTGATTAATATATATCTCAAACTTCTCCCCATAAATATAATGCCGCCCAATTTTTAACACAAATATCCCAGGCGCCGACTCCATATCATGCATAGGACAGTTTATCTCAAGGATTTTCAGCTTTTTTGTGGTGTAGGCCATAAGGTTATCATTTTTCATCATCACTCTTCCTAAGCCCTTCTTTGAAGAATCACAATACACCACGAATTGTTCTCTACTTTTTAAGAGTTTGAGTATTGGAATAGTGATTATCCTATTTTTCAAATACTTAAAAGTATCAACACATTTTTGAGTCCAGAAAAACACTACTCCCTTTCTTGTCAACTTTGTCATTGGGTTTGAAAATTGTGAAATTTTATTTAAAGATCGTCGATAATACCTGAAAAAACCCAGAAATATGTTGATCTTCGTTATAGATATGGGTATGGGCCACTCTTCTGCCACCTTTACCTTGGAAGGGTACACATATATCCCATTACCGGTGATAACATTACTCTATAATGATACTTCATCCATCCAAAATGTAGATTTAAATTAAATTTCATTGATATTCTTCCATCATAATGTTTGCAACATAATATTAAAATGCATCTCATGTTTCACCTTACTCATGGAGTATATCATAATATCATCGATAAATACTACCAAAAATTTGTTGAGGTTATTTATAAAGAAACAATTCATTAAATACATGGAAATTTTTAGAGAATTAGTGATCCCAAATAGAATCACAATAAAATCATTGCTTCCATACCTCATTTAAAAGGCACTCTTGGGAATATATTCCTTTATAAACTTTAACCGATGATATCCCAACTGAAGGTCCACTATAGATAAATAACTAGCCCCACGAATTTGATTGAACAAGTATTATATTCATGGTAGGGGATAATTTTTCTTCATCATGATTTTATTGAGATCATGATAATTAATTGAGAGGTGCATTGATCCATCCATATTCTTGAAAAACAGGACTCGCACACCCCATGGTGAAGTACTCAAACATATAAAACCCTTATCTAGATTCTCTAGTATCTTCTTCTTCACCTCGTACAACTCTATAATGGCCATTATATTAGGTTTTTTAATATATTAAGAGATCCAAAAATATTTTAAATTGAGAAATAAACCACTCAATCATTAGAAAGATTAGATAACTATTCAGGGAATACATCAATGTAATCTCTCAGGATGGGAATGTCTTCAAGCTTGATTCTCTCCTTTGTCTCAATCATTTATGTAGAAATTCTTGATCATAAGGATATAATATCCACACCTGAGAAACTGATTATAAATGATATTCATCATCATCCTTACAATTGAAAATAATTAGTGGATTCATTGGGATGTGAACAGTGACCTCGCTTTCTCAATAGTCGATGTTTAATATGTATTAAGATAGACAATCCATTCCTAAGATATCGTCAAACTCCACTAAAGAAAGTATGATTAGAATTTCCGGGTGGTTCATTAAACAAATGTTAACTAGGGATTCATTATAAACCATGGATGCAATAATTTTCCCATTATATATTCACACAAATAACTTATCCTCTAAATTTTGAGTTGGTGCTTCAATAGTTCTACTAAACATTCTTGTTATGAAAGAATGTGTTGAACCAAAATAAAATAGTACATTCTCTATTAAAGAATTAATTAATATCATACCTACCACCACATCATTGTCCAACTCCACCTTAGGAATAGTTATAATACATGCCCATCTTTGTTTCCTTGGAGTTTATGGTTGATTTCCTATAGAATCCCTTAGCATAAAAAAATTGTTCACAAAGTTCTCATGCTCCTTGTAGTTGTAACACTACACTATAAGATGACTGTTGATCTAAACCTTTCATTAGTCTTCAACATCAAAAGAATTATTCATATCTTATTGGTAGTTTTTAGCTATATTTTCCAACAATTCAATATTTTAATGAATTCTTGGTTCCAATTAAATAGTTCCCATGATTATTTGTCCCATAATTTTTAAATTTTGGATGGTCTAACATCATTTCATCATGAAATTTATTTTTGGAACCACACACATTATATTACATTTTCCTCTTCTTGTCACTAGGGCCAGGATACAACTAAGAGTCTCTGATCTCTATTTCAAACTTGAGGGCACAACATACAATATTCTCATAACTGTCAATCTCTTCAATCACCAATGATTTTCATAGACTCAGAATTAGTCCAATAAAGAATAGATCCACATTAATTTACATGTTCATGAAAATGAAAAATGCATGCCCTCAAATCCATGTTATTTTTTCTTCTTATTCCCTGACAAACTCATCTTCTTTATTCTTGAGTCTGAGAAACTCTATTTCTATCGTGATATGGAGGGTTCGGGGAAATTATTTATTGAAAAATATTCTTATGAATTCTTCTCAATACATGGAATAAATTTTCTCTTTGGGATTCATATTCTTGATCAGTGTCCCCCACTAATTGGTTTCCCCATCAAAATGATAGCCGACCAGTACAAATTTCTCTTCTTCTGATCACTATAGTAAAGGGAATATATCTTCAATGGAGTTAATCCACTATTTCACGGTGAGGGGATTAGAAGATCAATTAAACATGAGTGAAAATTTCTAGATGAATTATTTGATGAAAACAACTTCTTTGCTATGAAGAGGATGGTGTTTCAAATGATTCATGTTACTATTCATAACATGATCCAAATGAGAAAGTACTGTCATGATTTTGTGAGAATACATTCCTATAAAAATATGCATATCTTTAGGGTAATATCTACATTCCCTATCCCATTTATTTTTGTCACATTTTCTTCTATTTCCTGCCATTAACTAAGAAAAAGAAAGTACAATTATAGGGATAGAATACAAAGCTATTGAGATAAAAAAGGAATGTTTTTATAGAAGATTAAAACCTTATTAATGAGAAGTATATATTAACTTGTGATTCCTTATATTTTGGTCTAGGTTATCCTTGACATATTTCATTACTTATATTATTATGGAGTTTTTATTCCATTAAAATTTGTGTGCACTATGCTCATGAATTTTCCAAAGAATATCCCCCACGAGTGTCAAACCAAGATTGCATCAAGGTCCATTGTCATGAATTAGTTCCCATAAGATTATATCTCAAATTGGTGTTTTAGGGTGTTACCTATAGATACATCTGTGGCAGATCCACCTCTATATTTTTGTATCCAGAGAGGGATTCATTTTCTTGATAAACCACTTTCTCTATAATTTCCAAAATTTAGTGATGTCTTCTTAAACATTGTATCATCCTTAAGTTTCCTAATAAAGTGATATATTCATAATCTCGAAAAATAACTGGACCATCCTGTAATAACAACAATAGATACCCAATACTTTTACATATAAGGTAACCTAATTGTATGCATAATTATTCACAGAATACAATCCAAGGATCATAATGTCCAGTGTCTTGGAATACTAGCTACATAAAACAAGAAAACATGGAACTAATAAAAACATTTCACTAATTAGTATTCATAAAGATATCTTAAGTTCCTTTGATCCCATTACATATACATATGGTACCCTGAGTATCAGATGAAAAAAAAGGATGAGCTAAAATCCTATTAAGGGAATAAAAATAAGAATAAATGTTTAGAAAAAGGGTTAGAGATCATGACATGATGATATAATTTTGAATATAGAATGATAACATATAAAAATGGGATCATTTATACATGAATTCTTAGTAATTTGGAAGCATCATAAATTATGAATTTTGAACGATTCATTTCTTTTTCCCCATAGAGTGGCACAACTCAAGGTTAACCCCAATAATATTTTACATGGTAGCACAAGTCAAGGCTAACTACCATGACCATTGCACATAACGTCTCATGAGACTAAAAATTACCCAACTAATTGGATTTATATCTGGGTTCACCCATATTAACATCTTTAGGAATGTTTTTTCCACATAAATAGTCAAACATAATCAATCATACATAAACATAAGGGAACCCACTAAGAGAAATGGGAATCACATTCTTGTGATAAACCATAATGAATTGGTATAATAAAAGTTCCCATGAGAGAATGGAATTAAAACATACATGGAAATTAAAAAGGCAAAATATAAATATAGGATGTTTAGTGATGTCATACATAACTGACAGAACATAATAAGAGTATGTAAGAAATTATTTTCATTGAAACATTTTATTGTGATTATAAGGAAAATACAATAGAAAATATGAAATAAAAAGGAAGTAATATTTTACATATAACAAGAATTGAACTAAAAAGTTTTAATCATAAAGAGACTGATTTTATAAAATCACTGGTTGCTTAATAAAATAGTATAGTTCACATTAAAGTGGGTAAACATTTGTTTTGTTACATTAAAATATGTTTTCATATTGGAAAGTATCGAGGAGAGAATCACATAAAAGAATGTATATCCGTGAATGAGAATGAGGGATGGATCTTGAGACATTTTTTTTGGATAATATACATAGTTTATAGAATTTTCAAATGAAAATAAATGAATTTTTTTTTGTGTACAAATAATGCTAGAGCAACCTGAAGGAATAAAGGCATCTCAGGGAAAATCCCTTATAGAATATTAGCATGGTATCAAATATTCAAATGAGGGATTTTTGTTAGAGAAATGGGTTTATTATATTTTATAAATCACGAGGGAAGCATTAGGTAGGTGGTAAATCATATCCCATCATTATTAATTACACATTAAAGGGTATAACATAGAGGACATTCTTGAATAAATGTGAGAAAAAGAAGACCCCTTACCTTAAGTCTGATTGTGTTCTCCATATGATAACAATTTCCTGAATTATAAAATTAAATTCATTAATTAATAATATCATAAACCACTAAATATTTAAAATATATATTATAACATTTTTAAATTCATTCATGAAAATTTTGGTTGGTTATGAGGTTCAATTTTATAGTTCGGGTCCTTTTGCTTCCTTGGGATTAATGATCAGTTCAATTATATTCTAATTTGTATACACATGTATGATGAATGTGGTTGTGCAAAATTGTTGTTATATTATATTAGTAAATATCCAGAATATTATAGGGTTATAAAATCCATATAGTTGTTTGGATTGTTGTTGAATAATTATATAAAACATTAACGATAAATGCTTTGATTAACATGAAGATTTTTCTCACAATTAACTATTTATGTATTATTATATTCTATAAAAAATCATACAGATTACATAATATTAATTAATATAAAATACATATATTATGATCTTTTTAAACCATTGAAATGGTTTCATAACCAGTCTAGAAGATGGTAATGCAAATTTAAAACATGTCATCCTGGAATGTGATAAATCAACACATCGTTAACCGTGTTTTTCATTTCATCCATATAAAAGAAGGGTAAATGAGAGACGATAATGAATTATCCCATTAACATAACAAAATTAAATTTAACATAGGTTACTATATTTTTCCTACCATTTCAGTGAAGGGATATGAGGAAAGAAAATAATATAACATTGAATTAAAATAAAAGAATCAGAAAGTGGAATTTACTTCTTCGGTTATCTCCTTTGAGTGCCTCTTTAGGGAATATATTTTGTTTTCATAAATATAATAAGTGATGATAGACGTGGGGGAGGAGCATTGGGATATATTTGGGCAGAATTTAGTGAATTCACAGGGCTTGAGAGGAGTAAAGAGAAGAGAAGAGTGGTTGAGGTTTTTATAGTAGAGGGGTGGAGGGTTATCTTAATATTTTAATCATTAAATTATTATTTTTTCAGAAGACATGAAAAAATAATAATGATTACTATGACTAAAAATAGTAATATGTTTATGTGAGTTTGAAATAATGGCCTTTTATATTATCCATGATTCAAGCATGATGCATAAATTCTGGTTTTAGCATTTGTTGTGAATTATTGTATTTTAATTATAAAAAAAATTCATTTATTTTAGAAAAATCTGAAAAAAATCTCCCTAACCATTTTTCGACATGTAAAACCCAAAAGTGAACTCAATTTGTCTACAATTACTAAATAAATATTATTAATTTAATTTTTAATTAAACATATAATTTATTTGAAAAATACAGATTTTAAAACTATAGTGGATTTTATAATGCTTTTGAAAATTACATAGGTTAATATAAAATTCTCATAAAACCGAAAGAAATAAAATGATTAAATTTGGAACACATATTAGGTAATAAAATTTCTTCTAAATTAATTAATTAATTGTAATAAATTATTTATGAATTACAAAAATACCAATTTTTTTCAATGGTCCTATTTTCACTAGTATGATACCTAATTATTATTTACACATTCTTGGATGAGGTTGCTATACTTTTGAAAGAATTACTATTCATATGGGTAATATTAACATTTATAAAAATATCTGACGATGAAAAAGTGTGTGTTACTAGTCACCAAAAAATTAGTTTGTTCCATTAGACTCCCAACATCTTACTAATTGTAATCGTGTATGTCATATTATTGAAATTCAAAATATAGAAGTGTCAAAATTATGTTTAAAGGTCACATATTTTGAACTATATCGTTGTATTGTTATTTCATGTTATTAAATGAAAAATTTATAAGAAAGGATTTTCCATTAATAAAATAATGGGTCATTATAGGAATCCTATACTAATAACAGAGGTATTGTATTATGTCATAGTTGGCATCCACATGCATATAGTGGTCAAGTTCCAATGTGTGTTTCAAGTTTCCCAATCAACATCATTAAATTGGAATGGTTTCCTTGAGTGATTAAGGAATTCTTTATAAATCCTTGGATAACTAGAGTTTTACCACTCCTATAATAATTTTACGGACTGTATACAATAGGCACCTTAAAAATGATTTATTGATTAATTATAGCCTTCTAACAATCTTTTCATTTAATATTCCAATACTTTAATTCCATACATTTCATTAGTTTGATAAATATAATTGGGTATGAAACCATTTATTAGGCCACATAAGTATTAATAATTTTATTAGGTTCACACCACTACCTTCTATTAGGAATTTAAATGGGTGATGTAGACATACAACCAAAACATTCAATTACCTTCATGTAGGCCAAGTCATATACATACTATACATTCCAAATAGAATTAAAATTGAGGTTCATATAATAAATTAGAAATACATACCATAAATTGGAAAAGTGGTACTATGATTAAATGACCACTGAAAAACCCTTTAAATATTAATAAAACATACCACTATAATGGACAAGAAAATAACACCTAAATAGTGGCGTAGCTAGAACTATATGTGTTAAAAGGCTTACCTATAGAGACATTTTACATGGGATTGATAGTTATGAGGTTGTAACCTCTAAAGACATATATAACTTCTATTATACAATAACTAGAATAAGAACATGATGAATATAAGAATGGAATATTAATTTAACCGAAAAAACCTGAAGAAACAGACATGAAAAAGACAAAAAAAAATTATAAAATGACGAAACATGAGGGATGAGTTAAAAACTGCCAACCACAAACTTGTATGACACTCTTAATCTAGTATTATCCTCCAACTGGCATGGATTAGATGATATATTATGAGCATATCAACACCATGATAAAATGGAATTTGGGCTTTCATTTAAACAACATTTTTGATAGAAAAATAACCAAAAATGGCAAAAAAAGAATCATGATCTTGTTAGTGTAGATCCAATGATATGAACTATGATTCAATTAGACTCCAAATAGAAGGGATAAAAAGTATTTTATCATAATATTAAAGAGCTCTTTAATAGGGGTGAGATCTTAGTGATGAAAAATATATGAAATGAAATAGGGGTAAAATTATTAGATCATTAAGGGAAATTCATTATTTCACTAGAAAACAAGGGTCATATTGTTTGGACACATGGTTGGCCTAACTTTGTATCAAATATGAACCATGTTCTATTCTAAGAGGGAAACTACATGGTTAAGATTCTAGATTAGTCAAACCTTGAACTAGGCATATAAAACACATATTCTAAAATTATTGACATTTAACATAGGTATGCGGCCCTTGGATCATGGTTAGGAAAAAATGTGTGCCCTGCTTTATCCTTTTTCTGGACCCACATTTTTCAAATAGATTGTATTTGATGCATCACACATTTTTTACTAATTGTGAGACTTAGTGTTTTTCTACACTAGCAAGGGTTTGGCCTTCAAACAATCCCAGAAAACCTCAAAAATATTTATAACATTATAGTAAATCCATAATATGTCCATAATAAATGAAAAACATTTTTTAAAAAATATCCATACCTAAGATAATAACTTTATTCATTAATTATTTCTCTTTAAAAGAAATTGACCATGAGTTCACCTTCTAATGGTAGAGAATCATTGTCTAAGAACAACTCTTCCCAATAAGAAGGTAAATTATCCTCCCACTCCCGGAA
Organism: Viscum album; assembly: GCA_963277665.1. Classification (NCBI taxonomy): domain Eukaryota; kingdom Viridiplantae; phylum Streptophyta; class Magnoliopsida; order Santalales; family Viscaceae; genus Viscum; species Viscum album. The sequence continues at coordinate 268,218,020 of OY728129.1, forward strand.
CTCATCATGTACACAACTATGCTTCTAAAGAAACCATAATAGAGGTGCAGACAAGTATTAGAGAGCCTTTATTCTTTTTTCATTGATTCATATCAAATAAACCTTAAAATAAAGATCATAATCTAACTCAAAATCGTTAGGATCAAAATAATGAGATGGGTTTGCATGATACCGACAAAGCTGTGAAACATGTAAGAATTTTCGGAAGGAATGATGCCTTTGAGGTAATAGAAACTAATAGGCTACCAAGCTGACTCTCTCTCAGATATCAAGAGGCCCTACATAATGAAATGAAAACTTATATTTCCACTTTATCTATCTATTCCCAATCATATATCAGACCTAGAGGAAGGAAAAATCTCTAACCTCAAACTGCCAAGGTCATAGACGATGATAGACATAATATTTATGTGTCTACTGATAAATAGACATATAATTCTAGATCATCTGAACCATATCTAATGTCTCATTTATATGATGAGGACCTGGTAGGGAAGCCTATCTTACCAATTTCTAACATAGGTGTAAATGAAAGGACCTACCATATAAGGCCTTAAAAGGATAGATCTAATTTACAACTACAATCTATTAATATACGAGAACTATATGAGAGAGATATAAATTTCTCATGAAATGATAAAATCTACGATGCATAATCTGATCATGAACTCCAAACCTATATCGTCCATTCTGAGTGTTGATTAGTTTACGGTGGATGGTCATCCTCAGAATCACTTGTGTACCAATAGCCTTCCACAACCATTTCCAAATCTCGAAGTGAAAAGTGAATACCATTACGAAATGATAGTATGAGGGACCCCAATGTTGTCATATGATACCAATTACATAGTGTGTTCCCTATTAATCAACTAGGAATGTTTCCCAAACTGGAAGGATATAGGATATGTTGTTCAATCTATGAACAAACACCCAAACTATGTCACTAATGTTAGATGACATTGGTAATACAACTACAAAGTCCATGGAAACAACTTCCCATTTTTCTCATAGGACATCAAGTAATATTAATAATTATATAGAAGAATATTACTCCACCATCACTTAATATCATGTCAGACATCTAGCAACAATACCCATTATTCGATGGCTCATCATTAGCCACCAAATGTCTTATATCTCATTAAATCATAGAGATTACTATATAAACTACTCACTGATATGTGTGGGAATATCATATATGTATGAACCTAGACACATCCATGAATATGAATAATGTTGTCTCTATCAAAATACCAATCTAGTGATGTGTTATCTCTTAAACTACTCTCATGGATTACTATGTCTCAAGTATATAAACATTACATTCTCACCACATTATCATGTAGGGGAGAGGTGACTATCAAATCTGAGTGGTAAAACGTATTTTCACTATCGTGAAACTCCAAATGCTTTATAGAAAATAGGGACATAAATTTTTATTTTTCAGTGGCATCTGATATGGATCGAGCCTGAGTTTTCTAGATATGTGCATTTGTAATAACATTTCCCTTTTCAGGAGTAAAGGAATGCACAAAATCAATATACTAAAGATATTCGACCCATATTTTATGTCTAACATTCATATAAAATTGAGAAAATATATATCTTATTCTCATGGGATCTGTATACACAAAAAATCACTCACCCAAAAGATATTGTGTATTGTAACATATGGAATGTGAAATTTCTTCTTTCTTGAGGTCTTGCACCAAGTAGTTTCTCTCATGAACCCTCAAATGCCAAGATTTGTATACAATGACTCTTTCCTCCCGAATCCACACTACTTATAAGAAAATGTATGATGCACCACAAAACACTATATATCCTCTACCAGGACCTAGAATAATCAGAATAGGTGATGAGACATGCCTTACGTTCATCTCCTAAATATATTATCACACACTTCTCACCACAAGAAATTAATACCCTTATTTGCAAGACCAATAATATGTGAATAATTTGGTGATAATTTTTTTATGAAACAAATATAATTTACAGCCTACCCCATGAAACTCGGTATATCAAATATTTTCTTAGGATACTCCCATGATGCAACAACACAGACCTTCTACGGGTCAACATATACTTCTTATTTTTTGATAATATGTCCAAATAAGTGAACCTTGTCAATATATAACTGGTACATTTAAATATTTTCATACAGATATTGCTCAATTAGTATACTCAGAATGATCTCATGTTGCATAGCATGGTCACTACAATCATCAGAACACAAAAATATATCATCCAAAAATACCATGAAGAAAGAATCTAGAGAGGGGTGAAGACCCCTATTTAACAAATCAATGAAAATTGAAGGTGCCTTCATAAAACGGAATAACACTACTACACAATCATACAGACCATACCTACTAAAATATTTTGTACGAGGTATGTCATAGGTTATGACTTCAAGCTTGTGATAGATTGATTTTATTTCAATGTTTGAGAATACCCTATCTCCTAAGAGTAGGTCAAATAAATCATCTATTCAAGGAAGTTGATATCATTTCATGACTATAAGCTATATTAACCATTTTTATTACATGTATAAACAAAGGTACTGATCACCCTTATTATCGAAAAAACATAGGTGAACACCAAGAGGATGTTCTAGGCCATACAAAACCATTTTCATCTAAATCCTACAACATCCAATAGAGCTCCTTGATCTCTATAGGTGCCATCATACATGGAGGAATATACAAATGGGATTATCCTAGAACAAGATTAATTTTAAAATATACCTATCACTAATAAAGTCATCTAGAAAAAATAATTAGGAATGACATCCCAAAAAAAACCTTATGCAAAAAAGAATATATTCCATGTTTACTCCCAAATCATCAATAAAGAGACTAGAAATCAGGGTGGTCATCCCACTAAGCCCCTGATGCTATGGTCCTACTCTACTAGAATGGATTTCCCAATCAATCATATTTACATAACTGATTCCCTTTCGTAAATTACGTTACAACCTAAATTAATAACAACCTATAAAGGTGTGATATGGGACCAAATGATCTATCCCGAGAATGAAACTGAAGCCTTTCATCTTTAAAACAAATAGGTCTCGTAAGAAACGGTGATTGCTTCCCATAAGGGGAAATATATGAATTGTCATATTCCCTCTAATCACACTCTCAATAGTGTATCAAGGGTCATTACACCACATTAATATTGAATTTACAACATGATATTTTCCATGATCGATAATTAGATGATGTACTGTGAAGCAACTGTATCAAACAATGGAGAAAATATAATGGAGGCTACTAGAATAGTACATTATCTTGTAGATGGTACTACAATATAATCCCAAAGTATTAGCTATAAAGCATGAAACAGGATTAATCCATGTCTCTGCACTATATCTAAACTACCTCAATCATGACCACTTTACTAGTGCTTCTAATAATCTGATATCTGAATACAACAACCACCACATACTCATCATCAAATCTTACTTGTGGTACACCAAGTCCACTCTAAACATGGATTAAAATATCCTTCTCGAAATGGTATAGATTGTGTAGATCCTCGTCAACTAGAAGCAGATGGAATGGTCCAAAAAAAACAATAAAGATTACCCCATACAACTACAAGCTCATTACTCCAGAGTGTATCAAATAGTGGGATTAGATTCCCATGTTTTCCGCACTAATGTAATTCCATATAGTTATTAGTAAGGGTAATATGGGCACCAGTTCCCCAATGAGACACCTTGAGGGAATATTTACTATTACAAGATGAACTATGTGCCTTCCTCGACACCGATACACTATGCAATGTACTACCTCCTTCCCTTAGGATACACTTCGAGATAAAAGACTAATTGACTATCATATAAATTTTAGGTAGTAAAAGGGAATTCACCTAATTATGGATGGAATACTAGACCCTATCCTTGATGTTTTTATTATGGAAAATTTCATCACATGATTGAAGTGTGGAAAATGATGTAACTCATTGAAATACACTAAATAATCCATGAATGAAACAATAATTGGACCTAGATGCATAAACTATATGTCATTGTTTGGTGTCAGAATCTAAGGAAAGAACTGATCATAGAATGAAGTCTTGAAATCATCTCATACCATGCCCTGATGAAGATCATCCTTGGTAATTACATCCCACCAGCTCTTGGGTAATCACACAACATATAAGTAGCATGTTGGACCCTCTACACATGAGGGTTAAGAATATTCTCTTAGATAAATATGGTTTCCTCCATCCAAGACATTGAATTATGTGTACCTCCATCCCAAAAGATGTTATGAGGAAATTGTTACTGGGACTCACATGTCAGATGATCTATTGTTGGTATAGGTCATGGATCACCTTGCAAAGACTGTATTAGAAATAAGAAACTGTAACAATGATGAGTTCCAATTCCTAGATTAGGCATAAATGGTGGTACATTATATGTCACTCATGGGGGTTAGACTGATGACTTAGTGACTACCACCTCTGGAAAAGGATTTCCCCCACCCTCCTACTAAAAAATACAAGGCATTCGTGGTGGCATTGCTCTAAAAATGAAAAACGCATGCCTCAAAACTAGATTACTGATGATAGACAGAAATAACGAAAGTTGTATTAAACGAAAGGGAACAAACCCCATGGAATACTGCCCAAATACCCACATAGAAGGTCGTGTATTGGTAACTGTTCATGTTTAAATTATAGGTGTTCCAGTAGGTGATAGTTCAACGTTACTTTTCCTCTTCATTTTCCAACATTCTCTTTAGGATATAATTATGGATTTACATTTTTATGTGGCATTTTCTTATACTTATTTCAAAACCTAATTAAAACATATTGTCATTCCTAGTGAATCGTGCACTATAAACCATATCACTGAAATATAAATCCATTTAATATCAATTTAACACATCTAAATTCTTTTTTATAATGTAATGCGTTATGTATGATGGATTGACATGGTTTAATATACATTCTAAGCCATGAGGGCCCATACACGTCATGAGTTAAAACTAGTATTCACTCAATCACAATCAATGAAGTTTCATATGCATAATATGATTACCATAACATATATCCTCAACTAGTGGGAAAAGAAATGCATGAAATGAAAATAACCTATATAGAATGACAATATGTATGGAATATTAAATACAGGTTCCTACGATGACGTATACAACAAATATCCTTGGAATCATATCATCAGGACAAGAATGAAATAAATTCACAATCAGAATAATAATAGCAACTACTACATAGAATGTGTTTCACCCAATGGTGAAATGATATCAACTATAATAGATAAAATATAGAACCAAAAATTTTATTCAGGAAACTCATGTCTTACCACAAACATTTTTTAGTTATGCACAAGAATGACTAATAACCAAGTCCCAATGTGTTCGTAATATATAGCATATTAAATCCATGTAGAAAACATTGAAGGATGTACTCTGATACCAAAATGTGTTATCCTACCCTATGGTTCCACTCAAGGGTTCCCTAATCAGGGTTGGACACATGGCCTCAATTATACCCCCCAAACACTAGAGGCTGACAACAAGTAGCAAAGGCCTATGGTGTGTTTGTTGATACTATTAACTCATTATCGGAGTCGAGAACAATAGATAAATAATATAACATGAAAATAATGAAATCAATAATAAATATATGGAGCAATGTAATAAAAAATGAATAATAACTAACTAAACAACTGTTAATAACACTCAAAAGCTAATGAAATATGTATTGTTCTGTAAACCTCGAATGCATGGATACTATGTAGAAGGTATCAAAATGATAAATTCGATACAAAAGTTGGAAAATGAAACCAAATATTTTCCATCATCCCAAAACCTTTTCTCAGTAATCTAAAACCACGCTCCATCTTAAAAAAATCAATAGCATGTGTCCATAGGGGGATGCTTCCCATTGTAAACCCCATCACACATGTAATCTACCCAAATACCAATGGAAGTTCAGAACGGGTTTGAGAAAATTCACAATAGGCCCCCATCAATGGATTATATGACATTTAGTCATTTAAATATAAACTGAAATAGTGTGCAAGCATGAATATGTAAAATTAAAGCTGTATAGTAATGTAAATACCAAAGTATGTACTTTATCTTCAACTAGTGTCCGAAAATGTTACCATTTAAATTATTAATTTTATTTTACATTATTGAGATATGTATCATTAATTATATAAAGAACTAACATCATGATAATGGTATTAAAGGATCCACGATATTACATGGAATACATTAGAAAATATGATAACAGAGTATCAAAGGTAATGACCAATGAATCTTTGACCTCGAGGGTCGTTATAAATCAATAATAATATGTAGCATAGATATAGGGGTTAGAGTGTACTGTAAGTTTAATATTCTATGGAATTCCACAATAATAATTCTAACGAGTCTAAAGAAATCATCCATGGAAAAACAAGATAATAAATTACTAGTCCCATGGATGTATCCTAGGGGCCTCTTGTCCACATATGTCATACTAAATTTAATGACTATGTACAAGGAATCCAATAATAATAATGGAGTTATCCTACTATTTGATAACTGGAATTGACATGTATAAAATTATTGTGTTTTGATGTGGGTCTCACCCATAACCAAAGACATCCATGAATTGGAATGGCATCCAGGAGAGATCAAGGAAACCTCTCGGGAATCCAAGGCCATTTCATGTCATACCCCTGATATAATAATGTAAATGTTGATATAAAATATGCACCATATACTTGATTCACTCATTAATAGCGGCCAGGTAATAATCTTTCGTTTTTATAACCCAAAGTGTTCATTCCATACCTTTCATTAGTGTGAAATGGAAAATAGTACATCCAACCATTTATTAAGTCATATAAGTAGTGATCATTTTATTTGGTTCACTCTGCTATATTCCATAAGAATTGAACAGGTGTTCTATATATGTCAAACCAAGGAAATGAATTACCTTAATGCAGGCCAAGTAATATACATAGTATACTTGAGAATTACAAATATAATTGAGGCTTATTAAACTAATTAGAAGAATATACATTTGAAGGGTCTATTTTTAATATGATGAATAAACACTAAAAATAAATTGGTTTATTTATAACACTTCCCTCTATAAATTCCATGTCAAGGCACATCTTAACTGTGGCACATATAGAAATATAAGTTTACTAGGTCATAAATACGGAATCATACCACATGTGATTGATAGAATTGTGGTTGTAACTACCAAAAACATGTATACAATTTATCAAAAAAATTCTAGAACACATGAAAAATGAATATAATAATTTAATATTAATTAAATAGGTAAAAACAGTTTAAAATAATTTTTACACAACAATAATTTTTTTAAATGATTAAAATTGTGGGATGAGTTATAAATAACCTACCTCATACTCATATGAGTCTCTTCATCCAGTATCAGTCTCTAGTTTGGACTATATTGGAACAAATCTAATGAACATATCAAAACCCTAAAGAAATGTAATATGATCCTGTTTCTAAATTGAAATGTGCATAATATGAACAATAATTATTTGATATAATGGAATGAAGATATTAGTAGAATAGATCCAATGAGATGAATGACTCATCGATCAGACTCTGGATGAAACGAATATAAAATATCATAGATTAAGCATGAATATAGATCCAAGAGGGAATGGGAAGAGCTTTACGATGTGTAAAATAAGAGAAATGAAAGAGGGTGTAAAATTATTAGGTAATTATGTGAAAAAAATCCATTTCACCCAAAAATATTGGTCACATGTTTTGGGCACACAGTTAGTCAAACTGCGTGCCAATTGTGTGCCATCTCCTATTCAAAGGGGGCACTATAGTACCCCCAGTTTCGGGTATGTAACCCATTTCATCAAATTTTTTAATTGTTGTTCCTTTAATATAGTGTTTACATAAAATAGGGAGTTTCTATAAAATAGAGAGTTTCCATATTGTTGGGTGTTTCCATAAAGTGGGGTGTTTTCATAAAGTTGGGTTTTTCTTTAAAGTTGGGTGTTTCTATAAAGTGGGATGTTTCCATAAAAAAATTTACTTCAATAAAAAGGGTAAGGGTGATGAATGTGATATTTTGAAGGTTTTATAAGGAGTGTTGGGACCAAAACTAAGGTCACACGATCCATACACTATTGGCCCAAACCATGTGGTCAAACCTTAAATAGAGGTCAAATCTAGATCCTATTTTCTATGAGATTACTTGTTTTTTCTTTATATATTCCTTTTTGGCTACAAAATGCCCCTATTTCAAGATTACTTTCCCAAGAAGGCTGTCAAACCCTCCCCACATGAGTTGGAGCCAACCCATAGCCTTCACTAGGTGATTTCGAGTCCGATTCTTAGTGTGTGTCACCATTCATTCTGGACATGCCATCTTCACAAAGATATTCTTAGATTTACTCATCGGATCTCTATTATTTCTCAGATCTGAACCTATAGTGTGTAGATATACATTTTTGGATGCAGAATAATTCAATGTTAAGTCATGATCTTTCTAGGATAAGAGATATAAGGTTGTTCTTGGGGAATCAACCGGCTTTCCTGTGCGTTATTCATCTGTTGTCAAAGTTTCATAAAAACATCTATGTAGGATGCTTCCCTATTGATTAATATAGATGTAATTGATTCTATTAGATTAAAATTGGTTTATTGATTTTGAAATTCATTTAATATTCTTCATTTGTGATGATTTAGGGTTTTTGTGAAATTGCGTGATCTTGGGGAATAGTTGTGGAGAAGGGTGTTTAGATTCATGAATTTAAATTGATCATTTTAAATTTTTGATTTCATGGAATTTCTAAATGGTTGATGAAAACTATATTTTCAATAGAAATGGTTTTCAATAAAAATCGAGTTTTATTGAATTTTTTTGTAATTGAAATTGTTTGGAATTGAAACGGCTTTAAAGGAAATGCTTTTCAATAAAAATGTGTTTTACTGAAAGTATTGTTTGGGAATGATCATTTGGAATATGTGGTGTGTGTTCATGTTTCATATTTAGGGCATTCTTAACATATGACCCTGTGATCAGTGCCAATGGTTTAATGGCACATGAGAATTTCATAAATGAGGATTGGATGAAATATGACATTGTGCTCGGTTCCAAAGGGTAAATGACACATGGAAACAATTACCATTTGACAACTGGGTAGATCAATGAGAAACCACTCATGCATATAGAACTATAATAATGTAGCATGCATGGTTGGTTTCTTGGGTTTGAATAATGGTTGGGTATTCGAAGAAAGGAATATAGTGAAATGGTTGTAAATATTTTTTAGATTTTTTTCAGGAAAATATATATTGCTGGGAAAATTGGTTTCAGTTGCACTTTTATGATTTTGGTAATGAATGGTTTTGGAAACATTTTTATATTTAGTTATAAACTATTTTTGAGAATTTTTTTTATATAAATTGTTTTATATAATCGTCTCTGACTCTTCTTTCGTAGTGGTGTGAGTAGAGAAGTCATTGGGGAAAACCTACTGAGTTTTATACTCACACCTGCTTTGGCACTTTGGTGGTTTTGTAGATGTTGTCATTTGGTAGAATGGAAAAGGGAATGTTTCATACATGTTTAGCACTAACTCATATTGTTTAGGCTGTTTGGAGAATTGGGAGCATGGAGCTTTTGGATCATAGATTCATGATGTCTTTTGAGAGTCTAGTGTAGTCTATCCACTGTGTACTTTGATACATGGTTATTGTTATGTTGTTTCATACATTTATGTGATTTTGAGATACATGAATTTGTTGAGTTGTCTTACATTTTTTATGCATCATATAGTGAATGTATGGTTACATTTAGTATGTTAATTGGTTTATTTCATAATGGATAAATCATCCCCCACTTGTATTTTAAACCCTTCAGCATTTGTTGACAATCTTTGGCATCTTGGGGATGTCGCTTTAGGTCTAGTAATGAATCATGGTACTCTCAAGCCAATGATAATTGGAGGGTCATTTCAAATGGTATGATCTTGTTTGGTCCTAGCCTAATAAGTATTCATCGATGTTCCTAGTTTTGGAGATGAAATCCCTTCTTGAAAATTCTTTGGGTGGGAATCATTGAAAATGAGTTGTATTGTTGAAACATGAAAATTATAGCATAAAAGAATGTAGCTAACCCGTTTATACTAAACATCAAGTTACCAAGGATTTTGGTAAATAAGTGTTTGGAGAAACATGTAGAATTTGGAAATCTCATTGTCCTGGGTTTAGCTAATGAGACAAGCATGACATGCATTGTAGAGGAATGACTTCCCAATAGGAGTGCATACATCATTTCGAAGAATGACTCACATTGTAAAAAAAGAAGTGTTAGTTTTTGAGAAAGGAATTGGTTTTCAAATAAAATATTTTGAATAATTAAATGATTATCGTATTTTGAAAATGGTTTAATTTTCCAAACAATGTGAAGTGTCTTAAAAAATTGTTGAACATGTTGAAATGGTATTTTTTGGAAAACAATGTTGTGATAGTTGATGTGATAGAATTTGAACATCAAAGACAACTATTACTAGAGAATAAGATTAACAGATTTTTTTGTTAGTTTAGAAAATAGATCATTGTAGGCATCATCAAAACCAACCTGAAGATACTATGGATATTTTGGTTGTACCTGAACCACATGTGAACCAAGAGCTAGTTCAGAGTATTGTTAATTCTTTTCATGTAATGGAACTAGGGAACTGATGGAATGAGCCATGACATTTGGATCATACCATCCAGTTCAGGAAGCATAATCCAACTAATTACTAGGGTGATTCTGAAGCCAGGAAGGTGAATGTGTGGCTATGTAGGATGAATCATATCTTCGACTTCATCAGCACAATGGTAGTTCTAAAGGTCAAAATGGAGATGTATAGTCTTGAGGATCTTGCACATCAGTGTTGGGATTTAGCGGTGCATGATAAATTTTATGAGGGACTTACATGGGAGGATTTGGAGGAATTGTTCAACAATCAATTCTATCCCCATACGTTCAAGATCAATAAAGTGTCACATTTCTTTAGTCTGAAACAAGAGAGTCTCTCAGCAAGAATATATATGTCTATGTACAAGAACTTAGTATGATTTGCACCAGAAGATGTAGTAATTGCCTCTTTGAAGGAACACATCATTGAATTAGGGCTACGATAAGAGATTTGATCAATGACAGGAATAATTTGTATTTAAAATTATATTGAGATGGTGAATAGAGTGACTATGACTGAATGTGATATATCGTGATCTATGGGAGGAGGAATGATGATACTTATAAGAAAAAGCGGGATATCAAACACTAGGAATAAGTGGAAATGGGACACCTATTTACAAGGAGAAAGTGGGAATCAGAACCAGTTGAATAGATCAGTAAAACTTCCTCCACAACCCCAGCGCAATATAGGTTGTTTTCAATGTGGTTTACTTGACCACATAAAACGAGATTGTATGACACAACCTAGAGCATTTCATAATTGCAACAAAATGGGACATCTTAAAAACTATTGTCACAATGCTCCAAGGTAAGGTCCTCAAGACACTTATCAGGTGTCACAAGCATCATATTCTTCGAATGGATAAGGACAACAGAATCAGACTCATCAGTAGAGTAGAGCTATCCATGGTGATTCAAGAAATTCCATGATTCCTCAACCAAGGAATCCTCAGCAAAAAAATAATGAGAAAAGTTTAGTAATGAAATAAGTTTAAGGTGTTGATTATATGATTATTGATGATCTATCTAAACCATCTACAATGGGAGGTATGATTTTATGAATTATTCCTTTTTGAAAGTGTTGTTTGATACTAGTACATCACATTCCTTCATTTCTTCTCATGTTATTAACACTCTAGGTTTAAAGCATGAAATGATGCCTTCAATTTTGAAACTGAAAAAACTTGTCGGTGAAAGAGAATGTCTATCGATTTTATGGAGAGCATGTTCCATAAATTTTGATAGAGTTGAGCTAAAATGGGACTTCTCGATGTTGTATATGAATTTCTATGATTTAATCCAGGGTATGGATTGGCTGAAAATGTTCATGGATCAAATCGACAGTTATAAGAGAATAGTTAGTTTGATGTCTCAGGATGGAATAAAGAATATATTTAGATAAGAGAGGATTGTAATGAAGGGTGAAAATAGATTGTTGGAACCAATGGTGGGAATGATATCTTACCAATTATAAATTGTGAATTTGGCATCAATGGAAGAGATTAAGGAAAATATATTTCCAGCTATTGTGGATCAATTTCCAGATGTCTTTCCCAAGAACATCATAGGGTAACCACCTCTAAGGGATGTGGAGTTTATGATTGATATCCTTTTGGGGACCAGTCCTACTTCCCTTAAAACATATAGGATGGAACCAAAAGAGTTACGTGAATTGAAAGTGATGTTAGTGGAGCCGGAAATGAAGTCTTTCATTCGACTATGCATGTCTTCATGGGCAGCACCAGTTTTGTTCGTGAAGAAGAAGGATTGAACTCTTAGGATTTGTTTTGATTGTCATAAGATTAACCAAGTTATGATAAAGAACTGATATCCACTTCTAAACATTGATGATCAGTTCGATCATTTAAGGGGATCTCAGTGGTTCTCGAAGATTGACTTGCGATTAGAATATCACCAATTGAGAGATCAAAAAGAGGATATTCTAAAGAAATATTTCTGAAGTATAAATGGCCACTATTAATATATAGTATTGCCATTCGGTATAACGGATGCACTAGAGGTATTCATGGAATTGATAAATCAAATATTTCAACAATATTTGGATTCATTTGTTGTGATGTTTGTGGATGACATTTTTCCCAATTCAAAGACAAGGGTTGATCATGAGGTGCACTTGGAAATAGTGTTACAAATATATGAGATAATCGTTTATATAGAAAATTATCAAAGTGTGATTTTTGGATACAAGAAGTATATTTTATTAGACATGAAATTTATGTGAAATGCATTTCTAATGATCCTGAAAATATAGAATCCGTTATCTCTTGGCAACCACCGAAAAATGTATTTCAGATACAATTTTTTCTTGGTCTAGCTAGTTACAACTGACACTTTGTGCATTATTTCTCATGAATATATTCACCAATGACATCTCCAAAAATGAATAATGATCAATTCCAATGGAAAGAATAATGTCAAAAGTCTTTCCATGAACATAATGTTTTTCTTACATCGACACCTATCTTGATCAAGCCAGAATCAGGATAGGGATATGTTGTGTGTTGGGATGCTTCAGGAACAAGGTTGGGTTGTGTTTTCATGTAAAGAGATCATGTGGTTTATTATGGTTCAAGGAAGTTGAGGGTGCATTAGAAAAATTACCCAACACAAGATTTGGAGTAAGCTGATGTTGTCCATGCTTTAAAAACATAGAGACATTATCTCTTTGGTGAGAAATTTATTGTGTTTATGGATCAAAAAATCTTGAAACTCATTTTCTCACATAGATATTTGAATCTGAGGAAAATGAGATGGATGGAGTGTCTCCAAATGTTTGACATTTACTTGATGTACATACTAGGTAAGGGAAATTCTGTGGCAGATGCATTGAGTAGAAATATATACGCACTATTTTAGAAAAAAGATTCAGATAAATTGTAGTTGATGTTAGTCTTAGTCGACATGCATGTTGAATGTGAAGACCGAGGTGATGTTGTAGTTTTCGTTGAATATATTATTGTTCCTAATTTAGTAAAAATTATCGAAAAAGAACAAACATCTGATGAAGAATGTCTGGTTGTATGTTCAAAACTCAATGGTGGGGAGACAATTGAGGGCTGGACACCTGATGGGGGTTCAATTTTTTGTTAGAGATCATATATTTGTACATATGGTTTGTCAGGAATAACTCCTTAATTATAAAAACTATTTTAGATGTCTTATACATACAGGTATATAAATGATGTATAAGGATTTTGAAGGTGCAGTTTTGGTGGAGCGGCATGAAAAGGAAGGAGGCTGAGATCGCCTCACGGTGCTTAAATTGTCAGCAGGTTAAAGAAATGAATCTGAGACCAGCTAGTTTGTTATAATCTTTTCTCATCCCAGTGTAACATCCCAAGTAATTAATTAATAATAGATATTTTTATCTATGTCTATTAATTAATTAGATAGTGTTTTAGAGGCTTAAAATGAAAATAAATCCAATCTTAAGCATGTAATACACTAATATTCTTAAAAGATTGTTTTACTGCCTTTTGATGGAAAACCCTTTTTAAATCAAACTTTTGAAAATTTTATAATCTATATTTGTCAAAATAAACATATTCATTATGATTGGTACATTTAATTTTACATTGGATAAATTTTTGGTATTTTTCTAACAATGTTCATTTTTTAATGAATAGTGAAAATACTGCATTTTACATCAAAACTGCTTTTTCATTTAATTTAATTATATGGTTAGATTATATTTTTTATTGGTCTTAAAGTGTAATGTGAATATAATTTTACCATTTAATCCAATGGTGGTCATTAGGATTAATTTCACTTTGGAATTTGTCATAAACTAATGCCAAACTTTTCATAGATATTGTTTAAAAAAACCCGCTATTTGTCATGACAGCATGAATTAATTATTAAATTAATTAATGTAAATTATATGATTTTAATTTTTTAAATTAGACATCATTTTTGAATTCAGAATATCAAATATAGCTTAGGGTGAAGTTTTGTTATTTTTCTGAAAAACTTCAATTTTTGAAGAATAGTGAAACTACTAAGTGGTAGTTAATGAAACTGATTTTTCATTTAAATGAAATTTTACCACCTCTGTGATTTTATTTACAAAAATCGTACAAACATGGTTGTTATTAAGAAGTAAAATTTTGTTCAATGAGATTAAAATAATTTTTTTGGTGAATAGTAACTTTTATGTTTTTAATCGCGATTAGTGGTAATTAGTGTAGTTTAAGGTAAAAATAATGTTTTAATAGTATGAGATGAGCTTGACAGATGTCCTACCCTCATTGGATGTTTCATGGCCGACCAAGACAATCCATGGGTAAACTTGGGGACCCCATGGAGCAACATTGGTTTGGAAATGACATAAATAACTTTTTATTTAATGAAAAAGTAAAAATGACACAAACATAATATGTTTTACAAAAACAATTTTTAAATGGGGTTATACAAGTCAGAGTTTTGACTATAAATATTAATTGTAAAGATAAATAGATATCCTACATCATAGTAGTTTTTTTATAATTTTTAGACTTTAAATATATTAAATTATTTATGACATCATGATGATGCAGCGATTACCTCATTAATAAAGGATTTAAATAAACTGAGAAGATAATGTAAAATCTATGACCTACACATGTCCAAAACCTATTGGGTGGGTATATTTAGAACCCTTATCACCTTATACGCGAATTATATCAATGTGGGACCTTCTAAATCCGAAACTCATTTTCAAATAAATTAATATTTTGTTACTTTCCAAGAGTGCCCCTCCTCTCCTCTTATAAAAGGCCTCCACCTCTACCTCCTTAACCACACATACAAAGCCTTTGGCTCGGCCAAAACCTACCCATTTTGTCTCTCCACTTCCCTCTATTACTCCTTGAAGACTAACATTGGGCAGAAGTCTTCCCAAGGATGCCTTTGAGCTCAAACCAAAGGGAGTTACCCGATTTTAAGGTAATGTTTTCACTTTAGTCCTTTTGTTTTATTTTGCTTCTCCATCCCCCTAAACACTTTTTATTTATTTCTTTTGTAACAATTAAAGTATCTTCAATATACTAGGATGTTGTTATAAGAGGGATTCAAGCTACACTTACACACACCTACATCTAATGGTTAATGAACATACTGTTTCCGTGGATGGTGAATTTATGCCTCCCGAAATGATGATTGTTCAACATTGCATTAACACCTTCAAAGGTGGCCATTAAGATGTCACTATATTTATATATGATATATAATATGTTTATATTTTCCTTAAGATTCTGTATTTTTCATTTTGGGAATACCTTTATGGTTTCCATTATGGGTAAATGCGATATCTTCATTTAAGGAAGTGCAGACTACCGCCCCCTCAAAGTGATTTGATTTCGTTAATGCCATATGTGGGACATATAAAGGATTTAATTAATGTTATTATATTTGATATTATAATGGAATTATAATATATATTTATATATTTATGATTCCATTCCATAAAAAAATAAAAAATAGAAAAGAAAGTAGCGTTCATGCGTACGTACGGCTTACCGTCTCCATGAACGGTGCATTTCATTTCATACCTCTAAATGATTATGTAAAATTATAAATTTATGTATATACTGGATATATATGATATATACATCATGATTATAATTCTGGATATAATGGATACATGAACAACTAGTAATTATAAAGGGTTTATTTTGACTCAAGTACCAATGATCGTTAAAATGACCGTTATTAACTTAAATAATTTCATAGTGTTCATGACATGGAAATAAGTGATATAAAAGGAATAATGAACTTGAAAAAGGTTCTTAAGAAAGTATAAATTAACTCAAGTTTATTATTCAGGACATTAAATAACGATCAAGTCATGTCGGACCCGAGGTATGGGACTTCGTCTCAATCTCCTTTCATTGAGGCATATTTTATTTTACACACAACTTTCTTTTATACTGTGTATAACCCCCTTTTACATTTACGTTTATCGAAAAGGAATCTTTTTTTATACGAAGCGTTTTACTAAATGACAAAAGGGAATGTGTTGTCGTACGTATGCGGCGACAACGACTTCTCCGCCGCTGTGACCATTATTTGGGTTTCGTCTTCCTCTACAAGCCATACCTTTTTTTAAAAGAAAAATAAATACCATGTTTTACTTTTCTTTTATTTTTGTATTTAAAATGGTCTTCATAATGTTTTTATATCAATTTGTTGTGTTGATATCTTGTGATTGAATTGTGGAAATGTTACGTTTCCTTTATGCATGTTTTATGTGATACAATTATGATGAGGTTCTTGGAAATTATTATGGAGACGGGTGGTTTCATGATAAACTAAGGGGGGGTGAGCTCGATATAGCTCTCCAATGCATTGGGTAAAGCGAAAGAGTGAAATGTTACGGTTTCTCCGAAGAGATTTAGGGAATATACTATGATGGGTATTCCAAACGTAACCAAGAGGGTTACTCCCTATGTAAGAATGTTATGAATGCATCAAGTTACCTTTATGTCTTATGATTTCTATGATTTTCTCATGATTGGATGAGGTATGTTAAAGTGCTTATGTTTTATGGGTAAAGTATGATCTCATTCTTATGTATATATGTACCCATGTTTCCTTTCCATATTTTTATATCCCTTACTGAGCTTTTTATACTCATCCCAAGTTTTTTGAAATGTTTTTCACAGGTCAAGGGAAAGGTACATGATATGATGATAGTGTCAAGGAAGTGTCAAGAAATAATCCATGTTTTATTTTAACTATGTTTCCATTGATGGGAATAAAAAATACTATCTTTATGTGACCACTTTGTTTATATGTGGAATGTAATGAATGTTTTTTAAAATAATTCTCTAAAACTCTAAACCCGAAAATATCCTCAATGTGTAATCTTGTAATAACTCAAGATTAAGTAAGGTTTAAGGCTGGGGCCTTATAGTTGGTATCAGATGTCAGTTTAGATAACTTTAGGAGTTACAATTATATTAAATGATTATCCAAAAATATATATTTTTTGAAATGATATAGCATTTGAAGATTACCATGTTGCTTCATCTAAGACATGTTTGTTCATAATGGTTTTTTGCAGAGGAAACAGCAAAGTAGTGCTAGGAAGGCATGCAGAAGGAAATAACCTTCTGAATCAGCATCCAGAGATAGTCGGAAATGGAACTGAATAGTTTGTTGTAGTAATGGTGCAGTTGACTCAAGCGATAAATGGCGGTGGTATCCATGCACGAGATCAGCCATATCAACCGTAGAGGAACATGTCAGTGGTGGAACCTTTCATGAGGAAACATCCCCCATCATTCAGAGGATCATCTGACCCTGTGGTAGCTGAAGGGTGGATTAAAGCACTGGAGAAGATTTTCGATGTCATAGGGTGTTAAGACAATCAAAAGGTTAGTCTTGCTATTTATCGTTTGGAGGGTGAAGAAGATCAATGGTGGTCGATGGTTAAAAATATCAGGGACGCTGATGAGATTGATGCTCTTGACTGGGATGAATTCAAAGGTATGATTCTTGAGAAGTATTTTCCTAAGGCTGTTCAACATAGGATGGAAAAGAAATTCTTGGAATTGAGGTAAGAGGAAGACTCAGTGAATGCCTATGAAGAAAGGTTCACTCGATTGCAAAGGTATGCTCCAAATTTTATCTGAGACCTTGATAGTAAAATCAATCGTTTTTAGTAAGGATTAAAGCCAAAATATCGAAGGGAATTAGCTTCTCGTGAGTTTAAAAGTTATGAAAAGATTTTTCGATGTGCTGAGAAGGTGGAAATGGAGTTTTCCAATGATCAAGTGTTCTATAACAACCAATAGAAGAAGAGACCAAGGTGGCAGGGGAAAGGTATGAATTCTTCAAAAAAGTCTGATGGTAAGAAAACTAAGTTTCCAGTTTGTGATAAATGTGGCAAAAGGCATGCTAGGGAATGTCTTCTGAATTTTGGAAAGTGCTACCGATGTGGTAATATGGGACATAAGGCTTGTGATTGCACTGAAAAAGATCAGGGTGATGGTAAGACAAAATTTGATTTACAGTTAGTGAAATGTTATATGTGCAATGAGATGGGTCACTATGCAAACGAGTGTCCAACAAAGAGCTTAAGTGATGGGAAGCAGTTAGACTACAAGCAGAAAGGGGTGGTGAAATCCTTTGCAACTACTTGAGCAGATGTCAGGCCATCAAATGAAGTTGTATTAGGTACTTTGATTGTTTTTTCAGATTATGCCAGTGTGTTGTTTGATTCGGGGTCTACACATTCTTTCATCTCTGAAAACCTTTCTAGTAAAATGGGAATACCATATCAAGAAATGACTCTTGAACTTCTGGTAAAAACACCCGGGGAAATGTTGAGGCAAAAATAATTTATAAGAATTTTCCTATCCTTATCTGTGGAAATAACCTACTTGCAAAACTTATTGTTCTATATATAGTAGAGTTTGATGTTATCTTGGGTATGGATTGGCTCTCTATTTACCATGCTAAGATTGACTGTAGAGCTAAAGAAGTTTCTTTTCAGAATGACTTTCAGTTTTTGTACAAGAATGAACCCTTACTTTTGATAACTTATCAAGAGGTCAAGAAACATGTAAAAGATGGAAATGAATGTTACCTTTCACACATCGTTGAAAATAATGGAACTGTGCAGAGTAATAATGTGCCTGTGGTAAATGAGTATCCTGATGTTTTTCCTGATGAGTTTCCTGGAATAATACCAGATCAGGAAGTTGAGTTTACTGTTGACTTAGTTCTTGATGCTAAGCCAATTTCAAAACCCCCTTATCTAATGGCTCAAATTGAACTTTTAGAGTTGAAGGATAAATTGCAAGATTTATTAGAGAAAGGTTTCATTCGACCTATCACGTCACCATGGGGTGCTCCTGTTTTATTTGTTAAAAAGAAAGATGGATCAATGAGACTTTGCATTGATTATTGAACCTTGAATAACATCATTGTTATGAACAAATAACCTTTTCCTCGTATCGATGATTTGTTTGATCAGCTCCAGGAAGCTCAGTTTTTTTCAAAGATTGACCTGAGATCGGGGTACCATCAGCTGAAGGTAAAGGAAGCAGATGTTCCGAAGACTGCGTTAAGTACAAGATATGGCCATTATGAATTTGTAGTAATGACTTTTGGGATAACCAATGCACCTGCTATATTCATGGACTTAATGAATATAATTTTCCATGAGTTCTTGGATAAGTTTGCAGTGGTTTTCATTGATGATATTTTGGTGTTTTCTAAAAGTAAAGAAGAGCATGAAAGACATTTAAGGGTTATTTTTTAAAACTTAAAAGAAATGAAACTGTATGGAAAATTCAGCAATTGTGAGTTTTGGTTGAAACAAATTTCTTTCCTTGGACACATTGTTTCTAAAGATGGGATAATCGTTGATCCTGCAAAAACAAAGGTTGTTGAATAATGGCCAAGACCCACAAATGTAACTGAGATTTGTAGCTTCCTTGGTTTGGCAGGCTATTAAAGAAGGTTTGTTAGAAATTTTTCACGGTTGTCTAGTCCAATGACTAAGCTAACTTGGAAGGGTGTTAAGTTTATCTGGACAAAAGAATGTGATGATTGTTTTCAGGAATTGAAATGAAGATTGTTGAATGCTCCAGTTTTGGCACTACCTTCCAGGAATGGTGAGATTGTTATATACAATGATACTTCATTGAAAGGACATGATTGCGTCCTAATGTAGAATGATCAGGTAATTGCTTATGCTTCACATCAGTTGAAAACTCATGAGGTAAATTACCCTACACATGAATTGGAATTAGCTGATGATGTATTCGCTTTAAAAATTTGGAGGCATCATTTGTATGGAGTAAAGTGTGAAATATATACTGATCACAAAAGTTTAAAGTATATATTCCCTCAGAAAATGTTAAACATGAGACAGAGGAGATGGCTGGAATTAATCAAGGATTATGATTGTATAATGCATTACCATTCGGGAAAATCAAATAAAGTGGCTGATGCTTTGAGTCGAAAAATTAATGTTTCATTAGCAATGTTGTGTTTGGAACGTGATCCTTTGGTTATGGATTGATTAAATTTGGCATAGAAGTTTTTGGTGTAGGATGTTCTTCCATTTTGTTTCAGGTATCAGTGAAATCTTCTCTATCAGACAGAATCAAGCAAGCACAGAAGCAAGATAGTGAGTTGCAGAAAAAGATAGATCTGGTTCAGAAAGGTATGTTACCTGAATTAAACATTGATAATGATTGTGTTTTGAGATTTTGGATGAGATTGTGTGTGCCTTGTGATTCACAGTTGAAGAGAGAGTTGTTATGTGAAGCTCATAGTTCTTCGTTTTCAGTTCATCCTGGAAGTACTAAGATGTACAGAGATCTGCGGGAGTATTACTGGTGGAATGGAATGAAAAGAGATATTGCTGATTTTACTGTGAAGTGTTTGACTTGTCAGCAGGTTAAAGAAGAGTGATAGTTACCGAAAGGGATGCTTCAGCCTTTACCAGTGCCAGAGTGGAAATGCGAGAATATATCCATGGACTTTGTTGTGGGATTACCGAAGACATCTCGAGCTAATAATGCAATATGGGTTATTGTTGATCGCTTGACTAAATGTACTCATTTCCTTTCTATACGAGATAATTTTTCCCTAGATAAACTTTCCTGTTTGTATCTTAAAGAGATAGTCATATTACATGGAGTTCCTCTCTCCATTGTATCTGACTGTGATCCCAGGTTCACTTCTAACTTTTGGAAAGGCCTTCAGAAGTCGTTGGGTACTGAATTAAATTTTAGTACAGATTTTCATCCTCAATCATATGGGCAGTCAGAACGAACAATAAAGACCTTGGAAGATATTCTACGAGCTTGTTCGATGAATTATCAGGGAAGTTGGGACCAACATCTTTCATTGGGTGAATTTTCATATAATAATAGTTATCATTCCAGTATACAGATGGAACCATTTGAGGCATTATATGGGAAGCAGTGTCAAACTCTAGCTTTCTAGTATGAAGTGGGTGAATGGAAGTTGATGGGACCAGAATTGGTAGAAGAGATGGAAGAACAAGTTCAGCTGATTCATAAACACATGAGAACAACTCAGAGTAGGAAGAAGAGTTATGCAGACAACAACATGAAGGATCTTTCTTTTGAGGTAGGTGATCATGTTTTTCTCAAAGTATCACCATGGAAAAGTGAGATGCGATTTGGTAAGAAAGAAAAGTTGAGTCCAAGGTTCATTTGACCATATGAAATTCTTGGAGAGAGTTGGATTAGTTGCTCACCGAGTGGCTTTACCTCCGAGTTTATCTCAGGTACACAATGTTTTTCATGTTTCAATGTTAAGGAAGTACATGCCAGATCCATCTCATGTTTTGAGTCCAGAAGTAGTTCAGCTGGAAGAGAACCTATCTTATGGGGAACAACCGGTCCAGATTCTTGACCTCAAGGAGCAAGTGTTACAGAATAAGGTGATTAATCAGGTAAAGGTTTTGTGGAAAAACCACTTGATGGAAGATGCAACATGGGAATCTGAAAATGCAATGAGGGATAAGTACCCCCATTTATTTGATAAGTAAATAAATTGCAGGGACGCAATTTTCTAAAGGGGGGAAGAATGTAACATCCCAAGTAAGTAATGAATAATAGATGTTTTTATCTATGTCTATTAATGAATTAGATAGTGTTTTAGAGGCATAAAATAAGAATAAATCCAATCTTAAGCATGGAATACACTAATATTCTTAAAAGATTATTTTACTGCCTTTTGATGGAAAACCCTTTTTAAATCAATATTTTGACAATTTTATAATCCATATTTGTCAAAATAAACATATTCATTATTATTGGGACATTGAATTTTACATTGGATAAATTTTTGGTATTTTTCTGACAATGTTCATTTTTTAATGAATAGTGAAAAATACTGCATTTTACATCAAAACTTCTTTTTCATATAATTTAATTATATGGATAGATTATATTTTTAATTGGTCTTAAAGTGTAATCTGAATATAATTTTACCATTTAATCCAATGGTGGTCATTAGGATTAATTTCACTTTGGAATTGGTCATAAACTAATGCCAAACTTTTCATAGATTTTATTTAAAAAACCCGCTATTTATCATGACAACGGGAATTAATTATTAAATTAATTAATGTAACATATATGATTTGAATTTTTTAAATTAGACATCATTTTTGAATTCAGAATATCAAATATAGCTTAGGGTGAAGTTTTGGTATCTTTCTGAAAAACGTCAATTTTGAAGAATAGTGATACAACTAAGTGGTAGTTAATGAAACTGATTTTTTGTTTAAATGAAATTTTACCACCTTTGGGATTTGATTTTCAAAAATCTGACATACATGGTTGTCATTGAGAAGTAATATGTGGTTCAATGAGATTAAAATAATTTTTTGGTGAATAGTAACTTTAAAGTTTTTAATCGCGATTAGTGGTAATTAGTGAAGTTTATGGTAAAAATAATATTTTAATAGTATGAGATGAGCTTGACACATGTCCTACCCTCATTAGATGTGTCCTGGCCGACCAAGACAATACATGGGTCAACTTGGGGACCCCATGGATCCACTTTGGTTGGGAAATGACATAAATAACTTTTTATTGAATGAAAAAATAAAAATGACACAAACATAATATGTTTTATGAAAACAATTTTTAAATAGGGTTATACAAGTCATAGTTTTGACTATAAATATTCATTGGAAAGATAAAAATATTTCCCACATCATAGTATTTTTTTATAATTTTTAGACTTTAAATAAATTAAATTATTTATGACATCATGATGATGCAGCGATTACCTCATTAATAAAGGATTTAAATAAAATGAGAAGATAATGTAACATCTATGACCTACACATGTCCAAAACCTATTGGGTGGGTATATTTAGAACCCCTATCACCTTATCCTCGAATTATATCAATGTGGGACCTTTTAACTCCGAAAATCATTTTCAAATAAAGTAATATTGCTTTACTTTCCAAGAGTGCCCCTCCTCTCCTCTTATAAAAGGCCCCCACCTATACCACCTTACCCACACTTTCAAAGCCTTTGGCTCGGCCAAACCCTTCCCATTATGTCTCTACACATCCATCTCTTACTCTTCGAAGCCTTACATTGGGCAGAAGTCTTCCCAAGGAAGCCTTTGAGCTCAAACCAAAGGGAGTTACCCGATTTTAAGGTAATGTCTTCACTTGAGTCCTTTTGTTTTATTTTGCTTCTCCAACCCCATAAACTATTTTTATTTATTTCTTTTGTGACAAATCCAGTATCTTCAATATACTAGGATGTTGTTATAAGAAGGATTCAACCTACACATAAAAACACCTACATCTAATGGTTAAATAACATACTGTTTTCGTGGATGGTGAATTTATGCCTCCCGAAATGATGATTGTTCAACATTCCTTTAACACCTTCAAAGATGGACATTCGGATTTCAATATAATTCTATATGATATATAATATGTTTATGTTTTCCTTAAGCTTCTGTATTTTTCATTTTGGGCATACCTTTATGGTTTCCATAATGGGTAAACGCGATATCTTCATTTAAGGAAGTGCGGACTACCGCCCCCTCAAAGTGATTTGATTTCGTTAATGCCATATGTGGGACGTATAAAGGATTTAATTAATGGTATTATATTTGATATTATAATGGAATTATAATATATCTTTATATAATTTTGATTCCATTCCATAAAAAAATACGAAATAGAAATGAAAGTAGCATTCATGCGTACGTACGGCTTACCGTCTCCATGAACGGTGCATTTCATTTCTTAACTATAAATGATTATGTAATATTATAAATGCATGTATATAATGAATATATATGATATATACATCATGATTATAATTATGGATCTAATGGATACATGAAAAACTTGTAATTATAAAGGTTTTGTTTTGACTCAAGTACCAATGATCGTTAAAACGACCGTTATTAACTTAAATAATTACATAGTGTTCATGACATGGCAATAAGTGATATAAAAGGAATAATGAACATGAAAAAGGTTCTTAAGAAAGTATAAATTAACTCAAGATTATCATTCAGGACATTAAAGAATGATTGAGTCATGTCGGACCCGAGGCATGGGACTTCGTCTCAATCTCCTTTCATTGAAGCATATTTTATTATATACACAACTTTCTGTTATGCGGTGTGTAAACCCCTTTGACTTTTACGTTTATCCATAAGGAATATTTTTTATACGAAGCATTTTACTAAACAACAAAAGAGAATGTTTTGTCGTACGTATGCGGTGACAACGACTTCTCCGACGCCGTGACCGTTATTTGAGTTTCGACTTCCTCTACAAGCCATACCTTCTTTTTAAAAGAAAAATAAATACCATGTTTTACTTTTCTTTTATTTTGGTATTGAAAATGGTTTTCATAATGTTTTTATATCAATGTGTTTTATTTATATCTTGTTGTTGAAATGTGGAAATGTTATGTTTCCCTTATGCATGTTTTATTTGATATAATTATGTTGAGGTTCTTGGGAATTATTATGAAGACGGGTGGTTCTGTGATAAACTAAGGGTGGGTGAGCCCGATATAGCTCTCCAATGCATTGGGTAATGCGAAGGAGTGAAACGTTAAGGTTTCTCCGAAGAGATTTAGGGAATATATTGTGATGGGTATTCCAAACGTAACCAAGAGGGTTAATCCCTACGTAAGAATGTTATGAATTCCTTAAGTTACCTTTATGTCTTATGATTTCTTTGATTTATTCATGATTTTATGAGGTATGTTAAAGTACTTATGTTTTATGGGCAAAGTATGATCTCATTCTTATGTATATATGTACCCATGTCTCATTTCCATATTTTTATATCCCTTACTGAGCTTTTTATGCTCATACCATGTTTTTTGAAATGTTTTTCACAAGTCAAGGGAAAGGTACATGATATGATGATAGTGTCAAGATGTGTCAAGAAAGAATCCATGTTTTATTTTAAATATGTTTCCATTGATGGGAACGAAGAATACTATCTTTATGTAACCACTTTGTTTATATGTGGAATGTAATGCAAGTTTTATGATACAATTCTCTAAAACTCTAAACCCTAAAAGATCCTCAATGTGTAATCTTGTAATAACTCAAGATTAAGTAAGGTTTAAGGCTGGGGCCTTATACCTAGTGTGGAAATGGGACCAGATAGCAATGGATTTTGTTACACGTCTTCCAAGAATGGTCCAGAAACACGATTCCATAAGGGTGAAAGTTGATTATCTAACCAAGTCAGCCTATTTAATACCTATTCGTGAAACAGATACGGTGGAGGATATTTCACAATTATATATCCATGTAGTGGTAAAGAGGCATGTTTTACTAGTGTCATTAGTCTCAGATGGAGATATGTGGTTCAAATCTCATTTCTGGAAATCCGTAGAGAAAACATTTCGGACTCAGTTGA
Organism: Viscum album; assembly: GCA_963277665.1. Classification (NCBI taxonomy): domain Eukaryota; kingdom Viridiplantae; phylum Streptophyta; class Magnoliopsida; order Santalales; family Viscaceae; genus Viscum; species Viscum album. The sequence continues at coordinate 268,244,158 of OY728129.1, forward strand.
CTGTGATCATGACATATCAACCTCAGTTATATGGTAAATCTCTGTAACACCCCAAGAATCCATGGTACACTACTCTTTGAATAATATAGTAGCGTGTGTTGTACACAACTTCGAGTTCTAAAACACCACAACCAATCAACTAACCGTTATGAATAATAACACCCACTTTTTGAAATTTTATATATTTCATCATTCAAATTGGAATTCATTTTTAGATTTGTAATATCAAAATTATCTTAGGGTGAAAGATTGGTACTATTCTGATAACTTTCATATTTTGATGAATCGTGAAAATTAATAAATATTAATTAAAAACAACTTTCTTAATCGAAATAATTAATAGTGACAAATTATGCATTTGAGTGATTTTAAAGTATAATTAGATTATATTTTTACCATTTAATCCAATGTTGGTCGTTTTATATAAATTCACATTCAAACTGGACATAAGAAGGTGTCAATCTTTTGATAGTTATTATTTCTTAAAAACACACTTTTTGTTTTGACAATGGGAATTAATTTTAAAGTAATTTCTGCCAAATATGTGTTTTGAATTTATCAAAATGTATTTCATATTTTGAATTAGGAGGTCCAAATTGTGTAAATAGATAACTTTTATTTTTATACATTTTGAATAATTACTTCGGTAAATATTTTATTTACCATGGTTAATGGCTAAATCCGGTGAATAAGGGTAACAAATAATATTATAATAATATTAACTTATTATAAAATGTGTCTCAACCCTATTTAATGATACGTTTCCCACCATGGGAATCTTTGGTTAGATTTTGATAACCCATGTAGCCACTTGTAAGTGATAATGACACATTACATTAATTAAGTTAAAGGAAATACAAAAATGACATAAGCATTTATCTTTTAGAAAAACAATTTTAACATAGGTATATATTTGTTATCTTTTCGACTATAAATATTAATTAGAAAGATAAAAATATTTTCTACATAATTTTATTTTATTTATAATTTTTATACATTGAATAATTAAATTTATTTATGACACAACGCTGATGTAGTATTTACCTTATTAATGAAAGAATCAAATAATTGGTATTATAAATGATAAAATAAATATAATTTAAACGTTTTGATGTCATAAAAGAGTTTTATTGGTTAATATTACATGTTAGTATTGATTAAATGAAATTTGTTCTAATTAATAATGTTACTAAGATGTTAATAAAAATAAATTTTTAAATGGTGTCAAAATTGACATAAAAGAGTTTTTAAAACAAATATTATATTATTAATTAATATAATATTCTAAAAAATATAAAGTTAGGCCAAAAGACTTTTATGATGATAGGAATGTAATTAAAGAACCACTTGGGGTTTTATTTTCTGTTTATAGTAAGTCTATTGACCAAATAATATAATACTAAAAAAGACATGGGAAATGTCAAACTAATTAACTAAGAGTTAAATCTAAAAGTTATGGTTAATATAGTGACCCAAAACCATCTAAATCCTATTGGGTGAGTGGATTTAGACCCATCCTCACTTTATTGTCGAACTAAGTCTCTTTGGAGCCATTATAAACCAAATATTAATTTATTATAAAATAATATTTTAAGTTTTTTCCTAAGGTTCCCTTCACCCCTCTTATAAAAGGGCACTTCTCTTTCCCCCAAATTCTTATCTTAAAAGCTTTTTGGTTCGGCCAAACCCTACCCAAATATCCTCTCAACTTCCCTCAATTCAACCTAGAGGCCTTATTTTTATCCAAGAGCTAACCTAATGAGCCCTTTTGATCAAATCGAAACGAAGAACCCGAAAACGAGGTAATGTTTTCATCACCCTCTTTCAAGTTCCTTTCTTCTTCCACTTCATCATTCTTTGTAATTTTCATTATAAAATAATCAATCCAGTATATTTTATATAATATTATGTTATTATAAATAATGTACAACCATATTCAATATTCTATCAATCCTTTGAATGACATGTCACTATACGTGTGTACGTTCGACATACTGTCTACACATCATAGTGTAATTGTTATTCAATACATTATTATTTGGATTGGTATAATAATGATGTATAATTGATGTAAATAATTAGTATAAAATGATAATTATTCTGTATATATGATATAATATCCAATTATATGTTATTGTAATATCAAAAGAATGATATTATCATTCGTGCGTACGTACAGATTACCGTCTCCACGAACGCGATAAGATTCATTCCCCATCGTATCCGTTCAAGTCTAATTTTAATTTGACGATTAAAAATAATGTATAAATACTTTATATAATTATAGATATGAATAAGATAGATTCCATACATAACAAATATGACTCACATAACAAATAATATAATGGAAAAAGAATCTGTCAACGCCAAAAATGATGATAATACTATGATATTATTAACATAACAATGTTAAAAGATCATATATGATATCATATTAATGTATATAATTCTTTTATAATATAATAACAATTATTTCAACATTATACTGGAAGTTAATCTACCCTCAACCAAGGAAAAGTTCAAAATAATGGTTAATTTCAAAATATCTTTATTATTCGAGGTTGTTTTTACGTAAGTATCTACTGGGACCTCTTTATCATCCAAATCCATGTTTCTTAAAAATGTATTTAAAATATTTTTACTATTTACTAGACAATAATTTAATGTCATTTATACCCTTATGTGTTTTTAAAGGAATCTTTCCGTCATTTTCCGAACAAGGTACTTTTTGACCTTTTTAACAAATTTAAGGTAAAAATGTTTTTTTTAACTTTTACGGCAGGTGCAACTATTTTCTGCCATTCTAACATCATCAGAGCTTCCCTGACAAGCTTATAATAATATTTTCAAAATAAATGTTTTCTTTATAATTATGTGACTCTTAAATGATTTCAAAATAGAAAGAGATATTTCTCTAAAAAGGTTTTTGATTTCATCTATGTCAACATCCTTTGATGGATCGTAAGTTTATTTGAAGTTTATTTATTATGATAAAAATCTTACATATTGTATTGAAGGTTTTGTGATATGTTTGACTATGGATGTTCTATTTTTATATCATTCATGGTTTATGGTTAAAGTTTTGACATTTCATATGCTAGTTTTAATACAAATGTTTATGATATGTTTAAATCTTTTCATATGAGTAATGTATTGGACTTAGTAAGTGATGGGTGGAGCCCTCTATAGCTCCTCGATGAATCGGTAGATCTCATGAGACAACTAGATGTGGAATTGGCTAAGGCCCTTTCCTAATTTTGATATATGGTTTTGTCCAAGGCCTTATTCATTTTTAGAAATCTTGGCCGAGGCCTTGACAAAATGTTTCAGAATGTCCGGCGTTATACATTTCCTCATTATGAAAATAATATTAATGGTTCATGTGGTCATTAGACTAGTAGAATACAAATGATTATGTTTTATTATGGAATTATTTACTCAGATCATATTCATGCCATAAAAGTATTCATGTTTATTATTTGTAAAGGCATGTGGTTTAAATTATTCCCCATGCTTAATATTTATGTTATCTTCCGTTGTATTTCATACCCTTACTGAGCAGTTGAGATCACCAATTTCTTATATTTCATTTTCCTAAGATATGAAGAAGTTAGTTATGTGTGACTTGAATGCATTATTTTGGAGGCTTGGATGTTTCCAATGGAATAAATTCGTGTTGTATTTCATTTCAATATATAAAGTTGAACTTATGTATGAATCTTGTTTCCAATAATACCAAACTGATTGGTCTTTCGAGACATGATTTCCTTGTGATCATGCCAATGTTATGTAATAATGCACCAAATCTAGGTAACTGGGGTTAGGGCGTTATAGTTGGTAATAGAGTAAGTTTAGTACAAACCTTGGAAGCTAGATTTAGATAAACTCTGATTAGAGAACATAACCCCATGATAGACTTTGAGGGTCAGTATAGAAGAACTTCATATAATTTTGGTATTGTAGGGATTTTGTGAGTTTTCCGAGAAATACATCCCTATCTAGATACGAGTAGGTAGAGGTGGCTTTGGCACAGATGTACCTAGGAGTAAAACTTGAAAACACTACTTTGAGCCAGACTCGAGGGAACTGGTGCACGACAACGTGCCTTGCTGCACTATTATTTATGATAATCCTGGGGGATATGCTTAGGATAATTCTCATTTTTATTACAAACCATTATGAAGGGTTTATGAGTTTATACTTCTTCAAAGAAAACATTTTTATGATTATGTATTATATCTATAAACTGCTCAATTTTCGTTAAGTGTTTTACATGTTTGGATTTATGTATTTCTACTCATAAACTAATATAGTATATGCTATTTTTCAGAAATAGCGCCTAGTGGAAGGAATGTAAACTGTATCAATGCATGCACTCCATGTAGGGATTTCCCTCCTATTTGAGATAATTATAGTGGATCTGGTGATACAACTGGTGCTGATCAGCTTATCACCATACCGAGACAACTCACACGGGTTATAAATAATAAACATACCTATATGGAGCACTCTGATCCACAGCATGGAGGATCAATGTTTGATCCCATGATGAGGAAAGAACCACCTTAATTCAATGGGAATACAAATACATTGGTTATTGAGCAATGGATAAGTTCCCTAGAGATAATATTTTAGGCTTTAGGGAGTAGTGAAAGGGAAAAAGTTTTCATGGCAATTTATCGCCTCACTGGATATGCAGATCATTGGTAGTCATTCATTCAAAACACAAAAGAATATGATGAAGTATAAAATATTGAATGGAGAGAGTTTAAATAGATTTTCATACAGAAAGACATTCCTCATGACCATCAAGCAGATATGGAAAGGTAATTTTTCATTCTGAGGAAAAAGAAGTATAAGAATGTTGAAAAGTATGAGGCTAACATTACATGTTTAGAGAGTCATGCTACATATTATATATGTAACCCCAGAAGTAAGATTGATCATTTCATTTATGGGTTAAAAGAGTTTCTCTATCAAGCATTAGCCTCAAAATCCTTCTCATCGTACGAAGATATTGTCTCATGTGCTATCAAGATAGAAAAGTAATTCTCTAAGTCTTATGACATTAAATCAATGCAAGAGAAGAAGAGATCTGTTGAACACTCTAGGAAAGGAAATAAGGAAACAAGAAAAAATGGAAGATTTGAATTTCCACCATGTGATAATTGTGGAAGGAAGCACCATTGTGCCTATCTAAAAGGGAAAGGAGTATGCTACAAATGTGGAAGGAAATGCCATCTTGCTGGTGATTGTAAGGGAAAGAAAGACACTACCAATGTCCAATGCTATAATTGCAGGGAAATGGGGCATTATGAAAATGAATGTCCTAAGAGTTAGGGGAACATACCTCAGAAAAGGCCAAGCGATCAATGCCAATCTTATGCTATTAATACAACTTATTTATAAGCTCTGAAAGATGTGGTGGAAGGTAATGTAATGGTTTCCAAAAGTTTAAAAAATTCATTATTTGATTTTGGATCATCACATTGTTTCATATCTTCCTAATTTTATAAGAGAATTAGATATTTACAATTTTATTTAACAAGGGATTTTTCAGTTAAAACTCCTAAGGGACGTATCATTGCAACGAAGTTTTGTGAATCTGTTCCCATTAGAGAATATACATTTTCTTTATCTGTTGATCTCATCGTCATACATATGATTGAATTTGATATAATCCTCAGTATAGATTGGATTTCGGGCCATGATGTAAAAATTTATTTTAAGAAGGATGTTACTATTTTTAATGATGATGATAAGGAACACCTTATCTTTAGAGTATAATCGCCACCACCTAATTCTTATCTAGATCCACTCCCAGAAGCTCAACTAAATTCAGTTATTGGGGAGGAAGATAATGAAATTACTATAGGCGAGGAAAGGAATGTTCAAAAATATTATGTACCTATTGTGAAAGAATATGTTGATGTTTTTCTAGAGTATTTTTCTAGACATCATACAGAACAAGAAATTGAGTTTTCCATTGACCTAATTCCTGGTTCAAGTCCCATATCGAAGACCCCTTATAGAATTTCCACTATGGAATTAGTGGAACTAAAGAAACAACTAGAGGAATTGAGTAATAAGGGATTTATTCACCCTAGTGTTTCACCATGAGGAGCCCCTGTCCTTTTTTTTAAGAAGAAAGATGGATCTATGAGGTTATGTATCGACTACAGGGAGATCAATTCTATAACAATAAAGAACATGTATCACCTACCTAGAATTAATGATTTATTCGACGAACATAATGGAGGTCAATATTTTTAAGAGATTGAACTTCAATATGGATACCATCAGTTGTGTGTGATGAAGGAAGACATTCCAAAGACAACATTTAGAACTGGGTACGGGCATTACGAGTTTACAATAATGCCTTCTAGATTGACTAATTCATCCCCTTTCTTCATGGATCTAATGAACAATGTTTTCAAGGAATATCTCAATGATTTTGTAGTGGTATTTATTGATGATATCTTGGTATACTTCAAAAGCTACGAAGATCTTGAAAATCACTTGCGCATTATCCTGATAACTCTCAGAAGACATGAATTATATGGGATTTTTAGAAAGTGTGAAATCTGGCATCAGAAGATTTCTTTTCTTGGCCATATTGTCTCTAAGGATGAAATTACCATTGATCCTTCTAAGAAAATAGCAATACATGAATGGTGAACACAAATTATTATAATAGAGGTACACAATTTTATTGGTTAAGCAGGTTATTATCAACGTTTCATGTAGAATTTTTCTCGATTGGTTAACCCGTTAATGAAGCCCAAACGTAACAGGGTTAAATTTGTTTGGACCAAAGATTGTGAAGAATGTTTCGAATAACTGAATATAAGATTAGTCAATTCTTCTATATTGACTCTACAATCGAGGAATGATGGGTTTTTTATTTATAGTGATGCTTCAATGAATGGACATGGTTGTGTCCTTATGCAGAATGATAGGGTTATTGCCTATGCACCACGACAGCTAAATATTCTTGAGAAAAAATTTCCTACTTGTGATCTTGAGTTAGTTGCTGTAATATTTTCCTTGAAGATATGTATACGTTATCTCTATGGTGAAAAATGTTAGACATATACTGATCATAAGAGTTTGATGTATATTTCTCACAGAAAGAACTCAACATGAGGCAAAGGAGATGTCTTGAACTACTCAAGGATTATGATTGCATGATACAGTACCACCCAGGGAAGGAAAATAATGTGGGATATGCTTTGAGTAGAAAGGATCATGGAGTTTTGAACAAGATGAGGGTTGAAAAGGATTGTATATATAAGGATATAGTAAAGATGGATATGGGAATAACCAGGGAAGGTGAAACATTAATACCTTTTCAAAAAGTTTCCAAACCATCATTACTATAAAGGATAAAGTGTTCTCCGACCGGTGATAAAGAGTTTAAAAAGAAGATTAAAGCTATGAAATATGGGAGATTGAGTTAATTTGTGTATGAAGATTGAATTTTGAAATTTGGGAAGAGACTTTGTGTTCCCAATATACATGATATAAAAAGATAATTGTTGGATGATGCTCATAGTTCCAATTTCTCTATACACCCTTGGAGCACCAAAATGTATAGAGATTTGAATGAGCATTTTTGGTGGGACAACATGAAGAGGGAGATTGGTGATTTTGGGTAAAGATGTATGGTTTGTCAACAAGTGAATGCTGGAAGGAAACATCCTGGAGGAGTCAAGTAACCTCTTCCCATACCTGAGTTGAAATGGGATAATGTCTTGATGGACTTTGTCATGGGACTACCAAAGACTCCTAGAAGGAATGATGTGATATGGGTCATTGTTGATTGTCTTACCAAGTCAACACATTTTCTTACTATAAGGGAAGATTTACCACTTGAACATTTAGCAAGACTATATATTAATGATGTTGTGAGACTTCATGGAGTACCCCTATTGATTGTTTCTGATCATGATGCACGTTTTAAATCATGATTATGGAAAGGTATTAAAAAGGCCTTGGATACTAAACATTGTTGGAGCACTGCCTACCACACCCAAACTAAAGGACTATCAGAACGGACTATTCAAACCTTAGAAGACATGATGGGGTCTTTATCACTTTACTTTCAAGGTATGTGGGATCAATATTTACCTCTGGTGGAATTTTCTTATAACAATAGCTTCTATTAAAGTATTTGGATGGCACCATATGAAGCATTATATAGGAAGAGATGTCACACACCAACCTGTTGGGATGATGTTAGTGAAATAAAACTTGTAGGCCCAGAACTTGTCGAGGAAACAATGAAAAAGGTAAAGGTAATCCAAACCACATCAAAGGAGCTCAATGTAGGCAGGAGAGCTATGCTAATAACTGATGAAACGATTTGGAATTTTAGGTAGGAGATCATGTTTTCTTGATGGTATCTCCCTGGAAGGGTGTTATACGTTTCATTAAGAAGGGTAAATTGAGTCCCAGGTACAAAGGACTTTTTGAAATTCTAGAATGAATTGGGGTTGTTGCTTGCCATTTGGCAATGCCACAAAGTCTCTCCAATGTTCACGATGTGTTCCACGTATCACTATTTTGGAAATACATGCCTGGACCAATGCATATACTCACCTTTGAGAAGTAGAACTAGAACTCGATCTTTCTTATTGCGAAGATCCCATCAGGATTCTTGATACAAGAGAATAAGTGCTGAGAAACATGATGACTCGTCTGGTAAAATTTTTATGGAGAAACCATAAGATGGAAGAGGCGACGTGTGAACCCAAGGAACATATGATGAAGAACCACCAGAATCTTTATATGCAGTAATATTCTTGAAATTTATAGCACAAAATTATTTGAAGGAGGGGAGAATGTAACAACCCAAGCTTCCATGGTATTATTCTCTTTGAATAATACAGTAGCGTGTGTTATACGCAACTTAGAGTTCTTAAATACCACAACCAATCAACTAGCCATAATGAATAGTAATACCCACATTTTAAAATTTTATATACTTTATCTTCAAAATGGAATTCATTTTTGGATTTGTAATATCAAAATTATCTTAGGGTAAAATTTTGGTACTTTTCTGATAACATTCATATTTTGATGAATTGTGAAAATTACTAAATTTTAATTAAAAACAATTTTTTTAATCGAAATAATTAATAGTGAAAAATTATAAATTTGAGTGATATTAAAAAATAATTAGATTATATTTTTACCATTTAATCCAATTTTGTTCATTGGACATAAATTCACAGTTAAACTGGACATAAGCATGTGTAATTCTTTTGATAGTTATTATTTCTTAAAAACACACTTTTTGTTTTGAAAACGGAAATTAATTTTAAATAGATTTCTGCCACTTCTATGTTTTGAATTTAGAAAAATGAATTCCATATTTATAATAAGGAGGTCCAAATTGTGAAATAGGTAACTTTATTTTTTAGAAATTTCGAATAATTACATCGGTTAATATTTTATTTACCATGGTTAAAGGGTAAATCCAGTGAATAAGGGTAAAAAATAATATTTTAATAATATTAAATTACCCTAAAACGTATCCTAACCCAATCAGATGATACACGTCCAACCATGAGAATATTTGGGTCGATTTTGGGACCCCATGGAGCCACTTATATGTGATAATGACACTTTATATTAATTAAGTTAAAGTAAATACAAAAATGACATAAGCAGCTATCTTTTAGAAAAACAATTATTACATATGTTTATATATGTTATCCTTTCAACTAAAAATATTCATTATAAAGATAAAACGATTTCATATACAATTGTATTTTATTTATAAATTTTAGACATTTAATAACTAAATTTATTTATGACAAAATGATTATTGAGCATTTTCTATATTAATGAAAGAATCAAATAATGGTTATTATAAATGTTAAAATGAATATAATTTGAACGTTTTGATACCATTAAATAATTTTATTGGTTAATATTACTTGTTAGTATTGATTAAATGAATTTGGTTCAAATTAATACAGTTATTAAGTCTTAATAAAAACCAATTATTAAATGGTGTCAAAATTGATATAAAGGAGTTTTAAAAACAATTATTATATTATTAATTGATATAATATTCCTAAAAATATAAGGATCAGAGAAAGGACGTATATGATGATAGTTATGTCATTAATGAACCACTTGGGGTTCTTTTGGCAGTTTATAGTAAGTTTATTTACAAACTAATATAAAAATATAAAGAGACATGGTAAATGTCAAACTAATTAACTAAGAGTTAAATCTAAATGATAAGGTTAATATAGTGACCCAAACCGGTATAAAAGCTATTGGGTGAGTGGATTTTGACCCATCCCTACCTTAGACTCTGAATAAGTCACTTTGGAGCCATTATAAACTGAATATGAATTTATTATTTAATAATATTTTATGTATTTCCTAAGGCGACCCTCACCCCTCTTATAAAAGGTAACTCTCCATTCTCCCAAATTAATACCTTAAAAACCTTTTGGATCTACCAACACCTGCCTAAATATCCTCTCAACTTCCCTCACTTTAACCTAGAGGCCTTAGTTTGATCAGAAAGCTAACCTATGGAGCTTTTTTGATAAAATCAAAAGGAAGAACCAGAAGAAGAGGTAATGTTTTCACCACCCTCTTTCGTGTTCCTTTCATCTTACACTACTTCTTTATTTGTTATTTCCATTCTAAAATAATAACTCCAGTATATTTTATATTCTTTTATATTATTAAAAATAGGGTACAACCATATTCGGTTTTCTATCAATCCTTTGAATGACATGTCACCATATGTCCGTATGTACGGCTTACCGTATCCACATAGTGGTGTAATTGTTATTCAATACATTATTATTTGGATGGGTATAATAATGATGTTTAATTGATGTAAATAATGAGTATAACATGATAATGATTCTGTATATATTATATTCTATCCAATTATATATTATTTTAATATAAATAAAATGATATTATCATTCGTGCGTATGTACGGATTACCGTATCCACGAACTCGATGTGATTCATTCCCCATCGTATCCATTCAAGACTAATTTTTATTTTATGATTAAAAATAATATTTAATGATTTGATATCATTCTGGATATGAATCAGATACATCCCATACATAAAAAATATGACTCACATATCAAAGAATATAAAGGAAAATGAATCTTTTAACACCCAAAATGATGATAATACTAATATATTATTAACATAACAATATTAATAGATCATATATGATATCATATTAATGTATATGATTCTTTTATAATTTAATAACAATTATTTCAACATTATACAGGAGGTTCACCTACCCCCAACCAAGGAAAAGTACATGGTAAGGGTTAATTTCACAATCTCTTTATTATCTGATGTTTTTTTATGGAAGTATCCACTGGGACCTCTTTATCATCCACTTCCATGTTTCATAAAAATGTATTTCAAAACATTATTAATATTTACTAGACTATTGGTTAAAGTCAATTATACCCTTATGTTTTTTTTAAAGAAATCCTTCCGTCATTTTCCAAATAAGGCACTTTTTGACCTTTTCGACAAATTTAAGGTAAGAATGTTTTTTTAACATAGATGGCGGGTGAAACCATTTTTCGCTATTATAACATAATCAACACTTACCATTGAAGATTATAAGAATATTTTCAAAATAAATGTTTTCTTTATAATTATGCTTCTCTTAACTAATTTCAAAATAGAAAGAGATATCTCTCTAAAAAGGGTTTTGATTTCATCTACGTCAAAATCCTTTGATTGATCATAAGTTTATTTGATGTTTATTTATTATGATACAAAATTTACATATTGTATTGAAGGTTTTGTGATTTTTAACTATGGATGTGATATTTTTATACCATTCTTGGTTTATGGTTAAAGTATTGACATTTTGTATGAAAGTTTTAATACGAATGTTTATGATATGTTTAAACCTTTTCATATGTGGAATGTATTGGACTTAGTAAGTGACAAGTGGAGCCCGCTATTGCTCCTTGATGCATTAGTAGGTCTCATGAGACAACTATAAATTGAATTGTCTGAGGCCCTTTCCCAATTTTGATATATGGTTTTGGCCGAGGCATTAATCATTTTTAGACGTCTTGGCTGAGGCCTTGATAAAATGATTCAGAATGTCAGGCATTACACATTTACTCATTATGAAAATAATATTTATGGTTCATGTGGTCATTTGACTAGTAGAATACCAATGATTATGTTTTATTATGGAATTATTTACTCAGCTCATAATCCTTCCATAAAAGTATTCATGTTTATTATTTGTAAAGTCATGTGGTTTCAATTATTCACCATGATTAATATTTATGTTATCTTCCTCTTTTTTTTACCCTTACTGAGCTTTAGAGCACACCCCTATTTATGTTTCATTTTCCCAGGATATGAAGAAGTTAGTTATGAGTGACTTGAAATCCATATTTAGGAGGCTTGGATGTTTCCAATGGAATAAATTCGTGCTGTATTTCTTTTCATGTTTTAAAGATGATCTTATGTATGAATCTTGTTTCCAATAATACTAAACTGATCGGTCTTTAGAGACATGATTTCTGTATGTTCATGCCAATTATATGTAATAATGCACTGACTCAGGGTAACTAGGGCAGGGACGTTACAATCCAAGTGGATGATACAAGTGTTGGAAGATATGTTGGTGGCTTGTGTAACTGATTTTAGTGGCTCATGGGAAGAGTATATACCATTAGTGGAGTTCTCATATAATAACATCTATCAATCCTAGATACACATGGCTTTTTTTGAAGCATTTTATGGGAACACTTGTCGTCCTCCACTATGATGGAGGAAACAGGTGAAACATCACTAGTCAGGATAAGTCTTTTCCAAGAAATAATGGAGAAGATTTAGTTGATTAGAAAGAGGATGAAGGTGGATCAAAGTCATAATAAATATTATGCAGATAACCATTGAAGATCGTTATCATTTGTTGTGGGTAATCATTTATTCTTTAAGATCTCTCCAAGGCTTATACATCGTCACTTTGGGTAGCAGCGCAAGTTATCTCTTTAATACATTGGCCCTTTTGAGATACTGGAATGGGTTGGAGATGTGTAATATCAGTTGTCATTACCAACACAATTTAGTTCGGTGCATAATGTGTTCCATGTATCAGAGTGGAAAAAGTATCACCCTGATCCTTACCATGTGATAAGATGGGATCACATTGAGCTTGAACCAAATGCATCACTGATACACATCCCAGTGCGAATCATGGATATACAAGAGAATGTCTTGCATGGGAAAAGAATCAACCTAGTGCAGGTTTTATGCCAACATGGTCAGATTCAAGAAGAGACACGCAATCTTGAGAAGGAAATGAAAGAGCAGTGGCTGGAACACATATTTTCCAGTGAGGGTTTCCTACTTTCTAAGGATAAAAGACCAATGGTGGGGAGAATTTAGTACCCACATTTTGAGGTAAAAAACCCCTTTCCTCACATATTAATAATTGATGTTTCATTAATAGATATTTTCCCTAAAATAGAGAGTTTTCTTTAAAATATATCGCTTCTATAATGATTGGTGTTTTCATAAAGTAGGTTGTTTCCATAAAGTGGGTTGTTTCACAAATGTGGGGTGTCTCTATAAAGTTGGTTGTTTCAAAAAAATAATGTGTCCATAAAAATGGTAACGATGAAGGATGGGAGAGTTTGGGGGTTTTATAAGGATTTTGGGACCCAAAAAAAAGGTTGCACGATCCATACACGGTTTTCCCAAACCATGCATTCATACCTTGGGAGGTGGGGAAATATAGATCAAATTTTATAGGATCTTAGCCATTTTTTCTCTATATATTTCATTCTCGAATCACAACACCCCCGTTTCCGGATTAATATCCCTCTAAGGCTGTAGAACCGACCTCAATTGTGTTGGATTTAGCCCAGATCCTTCCCTTGGTGATTTCGAGCCCGATTCTTGAGGTATGTCACCATTCTTTCCAGATTTGTCATCTTTTCTTAGATCTTCTTTAATATACATCCTTAATATCCATTAAATCTCAGATATGAACCTATAGTGGGTAGATATACATTTTTAGATACCAACTAATTTAATTTGGAGTAATGATCTTGCTAGGATAAGAGAACTAAGGTCATTCTTGGAGAATCGACCCTCTTTCTAGTGTGTTCTTCGTCTGTTGTAAATGTTCCATCAACACTGTTGAGGTATAAGGCCTCTCTATCGACTCCTCTTGCTATAATTGATGGGATAATATTGAAATTGGATTATAAATTGTGAAATTTATGGAAAAAAGATTCATTTGTGATTATTTATGTTATTTTTTAAATTGTGTGATATTGGTGAATAGTTGTGAAAAAAGGGGTTTAGTTTCATGAATTTAAAATGATGATTTTAAATTAGGGATTTTCTTGAAATTATAAAAGGATTATGAAAAAGATATTTTCAACATAAATGTTTTCCAATAAAAATTGAGTTCTATTGAAATGGTTTGGAGTTGAAATGGATGGGTATTGAAATGGTTTTGAAAGAAACAATTTTCAATAAAAATGTGGTTTCATTGAAAAGGGTAATTTTGCATGACTATTGGGAATATGTGGTGTGTGTTCATTTTTCATATATAGGGCATGGTAGAATTATGACCTTGTGCTCGGTGAAAAATGTTTAATGAAACATGGGAATTTCATACAGAAGGATTGGTGTAAATATGAATTTTTTCATGGTGTCAAATGGTTAATGGAACATGGGAATCAATTACATTGGGATGACTTATTAGATCTATGAGAAACCTCTCATGAGTATGGAACTATCATAATGTAGAATGCATGGTTAGTTGCATGGGTTTGAGTATTGGTAGGGTATTCCAAGAAAGAAATATTTTCAAATGGTTGTAAATATTGTTTAGTAATTTTTCTTGAAAAATATATTTCTAGGAAAATTGGTTTCAATTGCACTTGTTTGATTTTGGTAATGAATTGTTTTAGAAACGTGTTTATATATTGTTTCGACTTTTTTTTAGATTTTTTATATAAACTATTTTATATAATTTATGTTAACTATTCTATCCTAGTGGCATATGTAGGGAACTCATTGGTGAAAACATACTGAGTTTTATACTCACCCCCATTTGGTACTTTGGTGATTTTGTAGATGCTATCTTCTGGGACAAGGGAAAAGGTATTATTTCACACATGTTTAGCACAACCTCATGATGTTTGGGCTGTTCAAATATTGTGGTTCTAGGATCTTGAGGAGCATGTATTCTTGAGGTTTTTGAGAGTTTTTTGTACACTATCCACTATGAACTTTGATACTTGGTTATTCTTCAGTTATTGCTTACTTTGATGTGATTTTGAGATACATGAAGTTGTTGATTTGTCTTCTATTTGTTCATGCATCATATATTGAATGTTTGGTTACATTTGGTAGGATTATTGGTTTATAAATTTAAGGATAAATCATCCCTTACTTGTATTTGATACCCTTTGGCATTTTTCCAGCATTTGGCATCTGATGGATATCGCTTAAGGCTTAGTAATAACTCGTTATACTCTCAAGCCAAGGAGAATTGGAAGGTAATTACAAGAACCCACATGGATTGAGAAACCATCTACCAACCGTGAGAAATACATCTTATAAAAATACAATAGATTTTTCATTGGTTTGAGGCCCCTAGTAAATTTTTAGGGAAAATTGTGTTCCTTTATTTCTCCTCTATTCAAGCCCACACGTTTATGAGAGACTATGTGGGATGGGTTACATAGTTTTTACAAAACATGCAGCCCTGTGTTTTTCTCCCACGGCTGGGGTTTCGAGCTCCAAAATAGCCATAGACACCTCCAAAATCATTATAACCACAGAGAGAATCCATATTTGGTCTATGAAAATGGATTTTACCAAATTGAAAAGGATATATACATAAGATAAAAACTTGGTTATTACACATGTCTTATTATTCATGATAGATTTTTTTTCATTGTCTCTGTTCTATTGATGTTGATACTCATGTTTTTGTCTCAATGATTCATGGAGTGTCATCATATTTCAATCAAAATTAACCTTATTTCTTTTCGTGGGAAAATATTCAGGATATTAATTATTCTTATCATGTTTTATCCCTAATTTACATGTTAAGATCACCATACCAATTTACAATCTTCTTGGAATACTCATTTCAACTTCTTTCTATGGTCTCTGTCTTATATTAGGATTTCCTCTTATTTTTTTGTCATATTTTATTTTTATTTATTATTAAGACAGTCTTAGATGAGTGGGTTATGTATGTTTAAATATGGTGAACATATTGATATCATGATTTTGAGAGATCTTTATGGGCATTAAATATATTTAATGAAGGTTTATTTTTCTCGTGTATCAATGATGATCGATTTAATTCATTATTTATCATATTATATATTTTAGAATAATGAATATAAATTTACAAACTTTTCTAATTCTACATTTCTCTTTGAAGAAACATGTTATAATAGTATTATTTTCTGAGAAACATTTCATTTCTCATTTAGACTGCAAACTTCTGTGAATTTGAGGGATACTATATTTTATCTTTATCAACCACTTATTGGGTTTCCATTAGAATTCCATAAATCGTATAACATCTTATATCTACCAAATAATCTTTGTCCAACATCTAATAATCTTTATATATTCATACTTCCACATTTTTTTTATTATGACTATATTGTTCATGAAAATAGATTTAGGAAAATATTTAGAAGTATGGATGGTTCATATCTTTTTATAACTATTTAATTATCATTATTATATGATTGAGGGTAATTTGTTCCACTATATGGGAACTTTTTTCATTATATTACTCCTTGAAATAACATATTGAATCCACAATTATTTCATATTGTCTGGAAAGAATTGTTATAACTATTTAAAAACTATCATGCTTGATCTCAATCTCAGTTAATTTCATATATCAGATATTTTCTCATTCTCAATTTATTTCAGTTTTCCTCACAATTATATCTTATCTAAATTACTCAGTCATTATTTATTTGAACCTTTTCATGAGATGAGACATAAATCAACATAATCATAATAGATTTGATTTCGAATTGTGTATCCTTGACAGCTATGACTTCTCTTTATGTGTGGGTGCTTTCATCAAGAGTTTTCATAGCTTAGTTAGACTCCTTTATATTGTAAATATATTAATTTTATAAATTTTAAATATTTCTTCATGTTCAATATTCATTTCACTTGTGAATCTAACTTCTTTGGAGATCTTAACCGAGATTTGTATCCATTATTCCTAACATATCTCCATCATATTATATTTTTTATCAAGTTTGGTGATATGATCTTATATATTTCTAGAAAAACAAAAAAATTTAAAATATATTTCACTTTAAATGTAATACAGTAAGAATTTTACTAAACCATACGAATTTTCATATCAAATATCAAAATTGAGATATTTCCTACTATTACATGCTTCTTCAATAAGAAAATTTTGACAGGAAATGGTTATTACCACATAATTATATAGATAATATGAACTGAATTAGGAATAATAGTTTTTCATTTCCATGGTGGTAGATTATACCCCAGTATCTACTTCTTGTATAGTTATCTTATATTAAAATGGTAAAGATTATTCTTTTTTTTTGATGATTCCTATGTAAAATTATTTTCATCCAACTATTCCTATTACATATTGTTTTTATAAAATTATCATACATGATTTATTTTTCAATGAACACTCTAGAATCCTTAAAAAATAAATTCATAAACCCATTGAAAATTGTATGTGAGATCCCTAAAAAAATAAAATTCTGTTAATTTAATCAATGAGTTTACATAATTCTATACTACGAATTAGTATGATGAAAAATTTATCTTCCCCACATCGGTTGGGTGGGGGTGTCAAATAATTATTGATAGAATTTAAATCAATCTAAATATTTATCCCATAACATCATTTTCATAGTGAATTGATATCGTTCAATGATTATTATTCAATTAGTTAGTGTGACTATAGATATTGACAAGGAAAGAAACATAATAAAAATTTTAGGGATTGTTAATGATTATTTAATATATAATGAATAATGAGTACCCATGTATTATGGTTATTATCCCACTGACACATATTTCACATTATAAAATAAAACTTATGAAAGGGAATAGGCATGAAGTCATTTTACTAGCACAAAAATGGTAAAAAAAATTATGTTCTTGTTGATTTACTTTCCCATCAGATTATATGTTTTAGAGTTCACTATTTCAAGTTGATCAAAAAGTACGCCTCATGTCCCTAATGGACTAATAATTATTATAATCTTATTTATATTCAACAATTCAATTCTCCACCTCAATATTTCTTATACTCTTATAATTAATGATTTTTTATAGGTCTCACTAATATTCAGCATAGAATTGACCAACATGTAATCTTGGGGTCCCCTTTATCCTACATCTTATTAAACATTGCAACATGATTTTACTTGATATTTTCCCTCCTTTCATCCTCATTAGTTGATGAAAATAGAGATGGTTTCCTCCCAGTAAGCTTTAATAAACATGTCTCTCTTGAAAGTAGTTGATGAGTCAACTCTTTATTAAGGTAATATTTTCCTTCTAATCAATACATCAACAACTCTTCCTCTGTCTTTTCTCAATGTTTATTATATATATTTAAAAATGAATAACTATATCATTGTTAGTTACTTCATCAATCTCATATTAAATCATTTAGTTTCCTCACCTATAGACCCAATATCAACCCCCCCACATTACATCATTCATTGAAACCTCGCAACTATAGTTTCTACTTAAATTATTTCCAAAAAATTATATATATATTATATTCACAAATTATCCTTGAAATACAATATTTAATATATCATCATATGAATTAATTCACATAGAAATGCGATGAATGATATGATTTGGATCTTCTCCTTACCTACCTCTAATAATCATTCAACATTACAGGTTACAAAAAATGATCCCCCAAACTAAACCACGATGTTATCTGACTGACCATTTTCAAAAGGGTACATTTTTCTTGATGTTCTAATCATAAGGAAAATCTATTTTTTGCTTCACTATTTTTCAAACATTGTGACTCATATGAGTATAAGTGTTTCTTATTGGAATGTAACTCACATTAAATTCTCAATCACCATCGCATGATCACAATTATATTCCATTTTTTACTAACTAAAAACTTCACCATAGCTTGGTCTCCTCTACTTTAGAATGGTCATCCCCAGAGAAAATATATCAGATTTGTTTTGACATATCACTCATCTCTATTAATCATTTTTAATGTCTATTTTTTGATTCATGGATATGTCATATTAATATATTGATATTTCAAACATAACCATGTCTTTTAATTTGTATCATAATGTTTCAAACCCCAAATATTCTTGGAAATTATCTGTGTTTTGGATTTATCATGTTCATTTAGTAATGATTCCTCTTTACATGGAATCAAAATTATATCTACATAATTTTGAAAATTATTTATATTTTTATCTATTTATGTTTATGTAGTAGAAATATTTTTTATGCACATTCTGGAGTCAAGATATTATCCTTCTTCATGTTGACCATCACCTTAATTGTAAAAATCATTTTCTGAGATCATATATCATGTTACCCATTTCATGGTTTGGGAATATGGATTACACACATGGATCGATATCCTCACTTGAAATCGATGAAGTTTAAGGTTTAATATTATATGATATAATATAGGATATTATTTCATTATGGGTGTCTACAATGTTTTCTGTAGGATAATATTACCATAATTATATCAATCCTATATTAGAATAAAAAATAGAATGATGCTTCTTAATACTCTATATCACTTCCTCATAGGAATAATTAATTTTGACTGGTGATGATTCTCTCACACAGCCCACATTGCCGATATACATGTTTTGTTACTAAGAACACATCTTCGAAACATATGTACTTACCCAAACATTCATAAGTTCACTAAAATATATAATCTAGTCACACTTTACATCCAATTTTTGATGGATAATGTATATATTCATTGTTAAAATATAATGGTGGATATGATTTATTGCAGGTTGAGCTGGCCTATTGTTATCTAATTTTTTCTTAGTTATGTAGTGAAGTCTTATAAGATCAAAATAGAATCAATTAATAAAATAATATGAATTCTACATTGTAAACAAAAATAATCTCAAAATTTATTCAAAACTAAAGCTATATTTCCACAATAAATTACTAAAAACAATCTATCTAGCTAATATGTCTCAATATCAAATCATATAGACATTTCAAGGCTAAAAGTGTATGGATGAAAATACTTCATAATGAACATCAAATTTTCTCTATTTAATCCTCTAGAAACTTTATCTAATAAATTAACATAAATATATATATATAACTAAATTTTTTACATTATAAGACAATTTCATAACCTCAGTCAACATATATACCCAAGAACAGATCACGTATTTTTTACTTAAGAACTTAAAACTCATTATCATCATGATATGATGCTCTAAAAACATCCAAGACATTACATAAACATATTAAAATCATGTTAACAATCTATTCCCATTCAAAAAAATAGAAAACCAACCATGTAGTGGGATATTCATGGTTTTCCATACCACAAGAACACACTTTTTGCCTTTGGGTGTCCTCCCATTTTAACAATAAAACATGAAAATTAATTAGAAACACCCATGTAATCTCAATATAATTTAAATAACCATCTATATAGATCAATATTAAATAAAAATCTAAAAATTAATATTAATTTGATTACTCGCATCACAACTACAAATGGAAACAATAGGATCCAATAGAGAAAGAGATAGCTAGACTTTCCATTCACTATCGATCGAGCTATGAATTTTTTATCTCTAAAAAACATTACTTATCAAATAAAAACATAAATCTATGATTCCATTTTGTTACATACCGGAGTGTTTTATCTCTACTGAATACACATTCATACCCATGGTAATACTCAAAGGGAATTCACAATCCAATAGGTCTGGAAACCAGAGAGTGTGTAGCAAGAATACACTAATGTGAATAGTTACATAGAGTAAAAAAGATAAATAAAGAGTTTAATTATTACTAGAAATATGTCTTGGTTCATCTATAAATATTACATTTGTGAAAAAGAAAATAGCAATTTGAAAATATAAAAAAATGAAATAATTCATAAAAAAACTCCCAAATTCGAATCCATATAAAGAAAGATTTTACAATATCAAATAAAAGACCCAAAATAAATGAATGATGAAATAGAAATTTATTCACGGTATAAAATAATTAAAAAGGATCTAATAAAAAATACCTTCAGGAAAAGATGAAACTATCAAACTATAAAATGAAAATATACTCCCGGAGTTACCTAAATAAAGGATTGCACATAGATGGGATCTTTAAAATATAAACTCGAACCAACAAAGGATGCATGATATATATAAATTTAGTGGTATGAGTAGGGAATGATTTATGATTTCCTAATAGGATTCAAATAATAAACATATCATTTTGTTTCTATTATAATCCATTCCTCAAAATGAGATTTTGAAATACAATTTATGAAAATATTTCATTTTTATAAATCATTTAAATCAGACCATGTTGGTAAATTATAACACTCCTTTTTTAAAACCATCCAACATTATTAGAAGAATACAACTCAATAAATTTAAGAAATCATTAAAAATAATTATTTAAAATATATAAAAATTCCATTAAAACAATACAATATGTGTAATTTAGTATAAAATCATTATTTATCAATTTGTTTCTAAAAAATTATTTCATCTAATTTTAATTTCATAATTAAATCAATTATACATGATTTGTAATGTTTACACATATAAGAATACTCCTAGATATGGAATACATAAATATCATTACATAATAATATAACCACCTAAAAATAGAGATAAAAAATAACATCCTCTCAAATACATTATAATAACCAATCATATAGAGAAATAGAATCCACATATAAAATAAAGATAACAAAATATTAATTGAAATAACATCCAATCAAATAGAAAAAGATAACCCGACATAATGGGAATAAACCTTGGCAAACTGTGGTCAATTTATTCTAAAATCTATGTACATTATCAGGAGTAGAGATAATTATATTGTAAATTAAATGGGTCAATAAAGAGGTAATTATCTTTTCATATTGGTGTGTTTATATACATATTAGTGATAAAAACATTATCAACAAATTAATTGTTGTGTTTAGTTAAATTTTGGTGTAATTTTTAGCTATTGAGGGTTAGTCTTGGGCAAGGGGTACTTATTCTGCATCCCAACATAAATACCCATGGTTCCCATGATCAATTTACCAGAGGATATTAATGAACTAAAAAATTAAATATCATTAAATTTCAATTACATGGAAAAACATCCCATCCCTCTTTTTAAAGAACCCATTTTATTCATTCATAACATATTTGAAATGAAAAGAATAGAAACTATTAATATCACCTTATTATGAAAGGAAATGTGAAAAATTTCAAGTATATTTCATTAATTTCAGTCAAATCCTTTTAAACTTAATTATAAATTCAAATGATTTAATAAAAAAAATTTCCAAACGAGCCTTAAATGTAAATATTACTTTTACACCAATTATATATCAACACATCAAAAAAATATCATTAAAACCAAATGAATTATATCATATAATCCATTGTGAAGAAGTAATAAAATTTTAATAAATAATAAATGACTTCAATCATAAACAAACCCATTATCTTCTTAAATTGAAATTAAAAAATTAACTAGATTTTCTGAGTTATAAAAATATTAAACCATTTTATATCATTTTGTTACTTAATATCCCTTAAAAAAAATTTACATGGAAATGGAAAATGATGAGTTTATACCAACATGCAGCTAGATTTATATTTATTTTCATAAAATATATCATTAAAAGCACCATTTTTACAAGACTTGAAAATCATGAGGATAAGGTAATACATATATTATCACTAAAAATAGTATAAGACCATAGATTTTTTACAAATAATTTTAATTATAATAATTAATCATTCATGGGGTTTTAATGAAGTATAATAACATAGAAACACCAACCTTAATCCTGATTTTCCCATATAATATCACCAAAAAATTACTCCAGGACCCAATATTAAAACATTAAATTAACAATTCTGGATCTAATACTGATAAAAATACCCCAAATTTATCCATTTAAAACCTATTACATAAAAATAAAATATTAGACCACTTATATACCCATTATACATTTTTATATATGTGTTTTGGAGAAGTTATAAAAACACTTACATAATAACATGGATAAATAAATAATGAATTGATAAAAATATCTATCATATCCAACTAATTTGGTCACATATATTAACATTATTAGGGATAAAATTATTAAAACTGTACTTCATAACCTGTGTAGTAGGGATAATAAGAAGGGTGACCTCAAAATATTAGTAAGGGTATAAGTAATCATTAATAATTTAGTTAGATTAGTGACAATCAAATGAGAATACATTAATTAAGACATAATCAAAGTTAATTCGTATAAAATTATAGAATATATACTCATCAAAAACATTGTCCCAAATAATGAGACATTGAATACAAAATTAAAAAAAATATAAGACTCAGATATTTCAATGATCATGATCTATGTGACATAATGAATTATCAATATATAGGATACACATAATTCAACAGTCATGAGTGATTTTAAAACAATCATTAAACAATTTATCCATTAAGACATGATTCATCAATAATTAAATTATCTTGCTAACATGGAATATCATTTTCATATCATTCCTACAATTACTATTACAAATAAGAATAAATTATATCTCTAACTTGGAATATAATTTTCATATCATTCCTATAATTTCTCTTTCAAATGAAATAACATTCTTTGTATATTACAATGATCTATTTGGAGAAAAATATAACGAGTTAATTCTACCCCTTTAACCATTTAATTGGAGTGATATATTGGGATCATCAATCATAATGAGTTGCATCATGCTCACCCATCATCATAAAAATATTCATGAGCAATAACATAAAAATAACACATGAAATCTTGTATTTTCTAACATAACAATATCCATTTACAATTTATATCTTGATTTAACCTTATAAAAGAAATAGTTTCCATGAAAATATATTTGAAACAATCTGAATACATTATTACAAAGAATAATTATGGAATAATTAAATTTTATCCCTAATATAAAATAATTTAAATGATGTATTATTGTCATTGTAGAACCAAAATACCATAAAAATCTCATTAAATCCATTCTTGAGTAAAAATACCATTTTCAAATTAAAAATAACATTTTCGGACAAAAATTTAAAAAAATATTTTGATAAGGATTTTTTAAAATAAAAATTGAAAATTATAATGTAAAAATCAAATAAAATAATGGGTATGATGAATGGAATAATTTTTATGTCAGAAATGATAAAAATAAATGTTCTTTTAAATCTTATGTAAAGAGAATCAAACATGAGCGTGTTGGAAATGTTAATAATTTCTTTTTAAATTGATTTAAGATATTTTATTTAATCTTATAATTTTACTTATAGAAATAAATTATCTTTTGAAAAAAAATTCTGTAATTTCTTTAGAACACATAGATATTGCTGCAAATAAATCGTGATCTAAAAGAAGATTAATGCCTAATATCACTTGAAAACATCATTCATGATGTTTCTCTAATCAAAATGTTAGTAAAAAATCTAATCATGTAAAATATATTCATAGCAATAGGATATAAAAGATATATGGTTAATGAAATTAATATCATATTATCCTTCCCAATGGATCATGTATCACAGAAAATCCAATATTAAGATGAGATTGTATCTGATTTTTTTACCATTTTGGTAACATCTAAATCATAATCCTATGATAGAAATTAATTAATAAAATACCATGATCATAATATAATATATGATATAATATTTTTTAGTGTCACTATATACACATCATAAAACAATATAGGTGGATTACTTAAGAATATGTCCCAAAGAAGGAAATTTTGAGATGAATAACCAATAAATATATCATTTCATTGAATTGTGAATTAATCAACAAAGGGATTATGTGTAGAAAATATAAATAGATATAATATTTAAATAAAAAAATTAAAAAAAATTTATTTCTGACAAAATATTATCTTAATATATAAAATGAAAATGTAATATAACCCAATGAATGTCAATTGATTTAAGAAACCCCTTACGACTTTGGTAACATCCAAATTAAAACCCATTGGATAAAAAACATCCAATTATTATAATGTAACATGAAATAATAATTATTCTTGATATTATTTATAAAATTTTTGTATAAATACCATTTTAAATAAATTTGATGTGTATTATTAAAACATTCCTCAATAAAGGGAAATTGAGACAAAATCCCCATACATCAAGTCCATATTATCTATGTATGTCCTTTAACACCTATATATAAGATTATAATGTTTATTTTATTTCATAATAACCATTTTTAGTTTTAATACCTTAAAAAGACCATCTATTTTGTTTATTTTAAGGACCTATTTAATTATATAAACAGTTAAGACAACTTTGTATATTTATGGGATGTTCAGTTAATAATTTCAAAACAAAATAAATATGTTGAATATGGAAAAGAGGTCATTATAAAATCATATCCAGAATAATGACAAGAAATAATTTATATTTTCATACTTTAGTTATACTTTTTAAACCAACCATGACCTAGGGTTATGAAATTTCAATTATGTTTCCATCATAGAGACGGTATGTCGTATGTAGGAATGTGTACCATTTTCCCTTTTCAAAGAAAATGAGAGAAAGATGGTAAGTATCATTTTATCATCCCAAAATTAATATTATATATTAAATATAATATTTTTTCTTTAAATAAATTTATATATTCAAACTAGGTGATAAGGTTTTGAGAAATGAATCACATCGCTTCATGGAGGTGGTGATCCACACATATGAACAGATGATGTTATCATTTTTAACTGGATGGGAATATAAAAATATATGATCTATTATATTTAAATAATTAAAATTATATAAATAATATCATATATATATATATTCTATCCATAATTATTACCAGTAGTGAGATGTGATGATGGAAAACTAATTATATTGGTTCATGAGGTAGCGGTCTACTATACACAATTATGATAATTTCATTTACAAAATGATGGAAAAAATATGAAAAAAGAATTTTCCAATATAAAATTTACATTTATTTAAGATATTTATGTTATTATTTCAACATGGTTGATGATTATTTTATGAAGGTAGAATAAAAAATAAATCAGAAATTCGCGGTTAAGAACTATACATCTTCTTCTGATATCCTCATTATGTTTAAACATAAATCCTTTATAAAAATGTTTTTTTGATAAAACATGGGATTATATGATATATTGACTAATATTAGGAATGAATTTTTGAATGTATTGGCCAATCATAAAGGTATTGAATCATATAGATGAATGTAGAGGGTTTTTCTTTTTACAAGTTGGTGAGAGGGCACACATGGAAATTTAAAAAATATTAAAATACCTTAATGTCTTATTCAAGATAAATGGATCCAAAAAGGAACATTTATTAAAATTTTATACGGTCAAAATATGGCTATTAAATTTATTATATATAGGTTTTTAAATCATTTTACCCATTATCTCATCAGTTAAACCACTGAAAAACATGTTTTAAGAATAATCGTGTTAAAAAAAATTATTGTTTCTCATATTAATTATGACCATAAATTAATATTTAATTATTACATAATATTATTTATTATGATTAAATATATGACATATATTTTATCAAATTAAATTCATTTAATCAAAATAATTTAATTTTAATTTAAATCCACAAAACATGAAAGAAAACATTTTTTTATTAAATGAATTAAAAAAATGTTTATAATCTAAACAGACTAAAATTATTAATTGAAATAAAATTTATGGGGTCTTTTTTTTTAAATTAAAATAATTAAAATTTAAAATAACTCATAATAAAATATGAATTTGAAAATTATTGAAGAGAATAGACACTTCTCAAAAAAATTCCCAATATATTAGGAAATCAATATTTTCATAAAATTATAACAAATTCCTCCTAATATAATATTAGAATCATGATTTCAAATAATATATCCTCAATATAAAATAAAATTTATTATTGTTCAATAATTAGATATAATTTTTACTCAAATATAAAAAAAATTAATTTTTATAATGGAAACATACTTTTAGGCATCACATGAATTTTTTTAGGAATTGTGTGGTTTTATGTTAAAGAATTTATCAATATAAATTTATTTTAAAAAAATATTTAAATTTCATAATTAGGTCACTTTTATTCTTATTTATTAATTTTACAGCATTCTTATAATGGTCATATTTAAATTTTAAATATTTTTTGATTGATAATGCTTGTTTCCTTGTGTTTTACATGACATTTAACATCATGTTATTTTTTAAATATTAGATTCCTACATTATCCCCCACTTTAAAAATATTTACATGGGAAATTTTATCTTGAGTTCATTAATCAATAGTCTGACATTTTAAAATACCTTCTATGAAAAACCTCATCATAAAAAGGGTTAATAAAAAATCATTTTGAAATGTGGGAAATGAAAATATGATGTTAATCTTGAATAGAACATAACATGGTTTTAAAATATGATAGAATTGGAGGGAAGGGAAAATATTGTCTTGGAGGAAAAATTAATGTCCAAATAATTATGAAGATTGTCAATGAACATTGGTTAGAATAATGTGAATGATCATGAAAAAGTTAATGGCCAAATGACAATATTTCAATAAGGTGTAAAAAATACCAATGATTAATTGGAAATGAAGTTAATATGATAATGTTTTCTTCAAGATCCTTTTCCTATATACAAGAGGTATCACTATAATTTAGACTACAGAAATAAGGAAATATATTTACATGAAAAGTGTAATTTCATCATTTAATAAATTTCTACAATATATTATCTTTTCAAAAGGAGTAATTTTCAAGATTAATTTTCCAATCATGAATTACGAATATCAACTTACAAAGGATCACATATTCCGAAAATGGATAACAATATATTCTTCCTACCTTTATATATTCACTAAAATTGTAATTTTTTTCACATGTTATGGTAATATAAAAACATTATAAATCAAAATTTGAAGAAATAATACATTTACATTTTTAAATTTCAAAATGAAAACCAAGGTATAACTTAGATCATTCCATAAATAATTTTCATGACATCCCAAACAACTTCAATATTCTATATAGTAATTAAATTTATACCATCAACTGTTTTCTCATACCTTTTATATTTGGTCTAGATAAATTTAATTGTATTCTTCCAAAATAATATGTCATATTCATCCTAAGGGATATGAATGCCTAATCCAAATAAAAATTTTCCCAATATATCATTAATCACTTAAAAATACTATCACTTAAACCAACATAGTGGGGTTTGAGTTTGTTATACTACTGATCAATCTTAAACTAATATAGACTTGATATTAACCGTAAATATTAGTCATTCTCACATGAAAATACCATAATATACAATTTTTTCAAAATAAATCACTTATAACAACTATAATATCCCCAATCCCAAACTCTCAAATCTCGTGATAATACCAAATCCTAAAAAGGCTATTTTGATACAGAAAAACATGACCCAATTTAAACCCTTAGAACCCTAAAAAATGAACTAAAAAATTGGATTAATTATAAACCCAAGGACCTCTTAGTATTAGAGTTTTATAAAATTGGGAAAAACACATACAGAAAAATATGGATACTTAAGAAACCTTTTCATAAAAATAAGCATCATATCTAACTATTTTATTTACATATTATAAAATTTTTAGGTACAACATACTGAAAAACACTCACCAGAACATGGGAGAAATGAATAACAATAATGATTAGATTAGTTTCTAAATAAGGGAAAACGTAATCATTTACAATTTAATGACATCAATCGGAATAAGATGAGAATAATGATATGATTAAATAATAAAATTAAATAATCATAACATAAGAGAATTAATACCCACGAAAACATGTATCATCAATCACGGGAAATGAAATAAATATTTATCATAAGGAAAGATCCATATAAGTAATCAATCTTGAGCCAGGTGAAAATATTTCTTTAGAAAAGGATATATTATAACATAATTTAAGCATAATGAAAATTCCTTGGTAAAATGATGTATCATTTTCATATCACATATAAAAATAGAATAACATATAATATAAATATCAATAATCTCATAGGATAAACAAATATAATGTTAATTTTATTCCTTTAACTAATGTATTGGGTAGTTATATTGGGCTCATACATTATTATTATCTATATTGGATCACTTCTTATCATGAAGAATATTAGGCCCACCAATACTAATGATATATTTCATGGCTCAGCCTTTATTATGAATA
The DNA here is from genome assembly GCA_963277665.1 of Viscum album. Classification (NCBI taxonomy): domain Eukaryota; kingdom Viridiplantae; phylum Streptophyta; class Magnoliopsida; order Santalales; family Viscaceae; genus Viscum; species Viscum album. Next base: position 268,273,660 of record OY728129.1, read on the forward strand.
ATTTATAATAACCATAACATAAAAATAACACATGAAGGATTTCATTTTTTGAAAAAATAATAACCATTATTATTTCATCACATGATTTAGTCATAGAGAAGAAAGTTGATTCATTAAAATATCTTTGGAAAATTTATAATCTATTTAAATTAAGAAAAGGGATGGATTAATTACTTTTTATTTCTTGAATAGCCTATATAAAACGAGGGTTATTTTCATTAATGAATAGTAATACAATTAAAATATCCATAAAACATTTTTAATAAAAATACCCTTTTCACTTTGAAAATCACTTTTAAAAACCAAAAAAATTACAAAATATCATGAAAATACCTTTTCTTAGAAAAAAATCATAGAATATTAATAAGTAATATTAAATCCAAATAATGGCCATGACATAGGAAAAACAAATTTAGGTCCTAATAATTAAAATTGAACATTATATTCAATCTTTAGTAAATAGAGTTAAAAGTGTTCTATGTGGAAAATATAAAGAAATTTTCTTTTCAATCATTATATATAAGGTAAAATATCATGAACAAACATTTTTTAAATATTTTATGTTCTAAAATTGACATTATTTTTTTTTTAAAATAGTTGTGAATGATAATGAATCTTGTCCTAAACGAAGATACAAGATTTTTATTACTTATAATCAAAATTCTTGGAGTTTCATTTATCAGTAAGGGTTAAAATGGAAACTAAAATTAAAAAACATATTATTTACAATTAGAAAAGAAAATATGTCTTTTTACTGAACATAATATCATATGTTCCTTCCATGTGAATCATTAAAAAAATATATTAAATGAAGTTGATAATATATAATAAAATCCTCATAGATTTGGTAACATTAAAATATTTACAATGGGAAATAAATGAATTCTAATGAAACATTGAATAACATGAATATAATAAAATCCATCATATATAATTTTCACGTGTAATTATATAAACTTCATAATTAATATAGGTCTATTAATCATTCATATGCCCCAGAGAAGGAATCTTTTATAGATTAAAAAGTTTAAAATATTTTTGAATTGATTTGAGTATTAACAAATAGAGTGATAAATTCTCAAAAAAATATAAATCCAAACCAAAAAAGAGGAATTTCTTTTATTTTAAACATATTAATGGATTAAAAAATCAATAATAAAGTGATATAACCCAATTAATGGAAATTGAGTTAAGAAACCCCTTACCACTTAAAAAGGTCCAAATCTACAACACATTGTATTAAATAACATGTAATGATTTTAAAACAATTATTCATGATGTATTTGTGATATAATTTATAAAATTATATTATAAGCCTAATATAATGTAAACTACTTAAATGAAAATTAAAACACTCTTATGTGAAGGGAAATTACGGGGAAATCCCTCACCTCAAGTAAAGAATTTGCATGAGTGTACTTTATCATATGTATAATAAAATCATATCAGTAAATTTAATTACTTATAACCTTTTAAGTTTTTAAAACCTTATATTAAATCATTTATCACATTTATTTTAAGTACTAATTTAATTACATAATTAGTTCATTCCACATTATTTTTTGGAGGATGATAATTTCATAATTTCAAAATGTTATTGATATATAGAACATGGAAAAATTGGTAATTATTCCATAATATCAATACAATTAATAAGAAAATAGTTATAATTTTAATAAATGAATTATTATTTTACGTCCATCAAGGAAATATAGTTAATAAATAAAAATTACATTACAATCATGGAGATAGTAATACATACATATGCATAGGTAATGTTTTCATTTTTCAATGAAAAAGGGGGACAAAGGTACGTATCATATTTTAATAAAAAATGATGATTATATCATAGATAAAATATTAATTAAATATATAAATTATACATACTAGACAAGTGTTATCAATATGAAAGATGAATATTATATCTTTGTGGAGGTTGTAATCCACACACAAGAACTAATGACTTTATTATTTTTAAATGGATGGATATGTAAGAAAATAAGTGATGTATTATCATTAATAAAATTAATTACATAATTTATTTCATATATATATATATATATATTAAATACATCATTATAAGAAACCAAGATAGTCCGTGATGAATTCCAAATTACATTAATTTGGGAGGCAATACTTCAGTGTACACACGAACGACAGTTTTATTTCCCATTTGACGGAAGTGGATATTTACATAGGTCTGTACATTATAATAATACAATTTTATTATATTAGAAAAAATTTATTTATTTTTTAATAATGACATAATAATAATCTAAGGAGATAGAATAGAAAATAAATTGAAAATGCACGACTAATAACTATACATCATTTCAGAAAACCACATTATGTATATACATATATACTTCCTATGATGGTTTTATAATCAATACAAGGACACTATTATATTGTGGAGGGATGTTATTAATGTATCTTGGAAGGTATTATATAAACCAATGTTCACTTTTAGTCTGTATAGTAAAGGTTAGGGGTGAACTTTTATAAGAAGGGGAGAGGAAAAACATGGGATTTTAAAAAAAAAATAAAATATATTAATTTATAAATTTAAATAAATGACTCCAAAATTGATGATTTACGAATATAAGATTATAAAGGTTCAAAATATGGAAATATGACATGTTTTAAACAACATTTTATGTCATTTTGACCCTTTTCTAAAAACATTTTCTACCAGTAAACAAGTATTAATCATTACCATGTCAATTAATGCTTATTGTTATTACTATTAATTATGAAACAAATAATGTTGAAATTATTAACTTATAATAATTATGTTAATTAAAAATTTTCAATCCATTTTAACAATTTCAATTCAATTATGTTAAAAATGTAATTTAAATTTATACCAATAAACTATGATGAAAAAAGTGGTTTCATAAAAATGATGTTTTAAAAATGTTTTTACTCCAAATTAATGTATGATTCATTTTAAAATAAAATTTATTGGATTATGTGTAATCTGATTGAACTAATTAAATTATATAACATATCCAAAATATAATTTTCCTTTGTAAATACATGAAATGGAAAGAAATATTTCATTAAAAAAATTATTTTTTATTTTTCATTGTGGAATCAATCGTTTTGGGAACGTTTCTAAAATTTATCCTATATTAAATTTGACATGATAATTTAAGAAACAAAACCTTTTTATAAAATAGTATTTTAAAAATTATAGAAATTAATTATAATATTCTCTTATAAAAATCCATAAACAGCATTTTGGAATAAAACATATTTTTGAAGCATAAGTTAATTTAGTTAAAAATTAAGTTATTATTTACTAAGAATTCAGGAATTAATTTTTATTGATTACGAAATATATATATATATATAATAATTCAGTTAATTATATCTATATAGTTCAATTTAATATTTATTGTTTAACATTTAAATTTGAAATAATATATTTCATAGTATGTTTATGTAGGCGTTGTGTGTCATATAATCCATAAAAAATAACATTTTTAAAATAAAAATCATCGAAATTATCATCCTAGATGAATGATGATTTATTTATTTTTTCAATAATTTATTAATATATAAAATTAAAAAAATTTCCTATAAATATGGTCGATTTTAAACATATTGAAAAAATTGGATGAAAAAATAAATGTTGAACCCATGCATTTGAATAATCTTTTTATGATTTTCATGGTTGAGATATATCCTGATGTTGACACATTATCAACAATATTTTGGAATATATTATGGAGGAATTAATATTCTTTATAGATTGAATAACTTTTTGAATAATTATTTTGTTTATTTTATGTTTTTTTAGAATATTCTATAATGTTTTGAAGATGTTTTTATTGAGTTTGAGTGATGTATAAATTTTTTCATAGGAAGATAAATATGGTCAAGGGAGGAACCATATTCACTTTTTCAGGAACATCAATTATATTTATTGGGTTAGTAATTTTATATTTTATGAATTTAAAAATAAAAATGTCATGAACCTTATGGTAGACATCCCAGGGTATAGATTAACCTCTTAATGCACATCATAATATATTAATAGGTTTCAAATAATTGTATGTTACCTTTATATGTTTCACAAGACTGTCATAAGGTATAAATATTTGTGAAAATATGTGGATATGAAATCATAATAATGTATATTAACCCTATTTTGAAGATCATTAGGGTAAAATGACTTTATAGGTTTCCATAATATAGTAAAAATCCTTCTAAAAGATCAATAAACCGAATAGTTTGTAAAATCAATCTACCATTCATGAACTCTGAAATGGAGCTATGAGACCACATAAGGTAACTAAAATGTTTTTATGTGGTATATTCTTGAAGAAAACTATAGAATAAAAATATCATAATGTAAATTTTTTTATAAATATAAATTTGATATAATGTGAAAAATTAAAAAACACATTTAGAATCAATATTATATCAAATGGTGAATAAATTACATGATACAATTTATGTTTTATTCAATGAATTGAAAACATAAATTTATTAGAGTAATTATTATTAAATCTAATATAAATGGAAAAGAAAATTACGGAAGATACTAGTGTTGATATATATTCCATGCTGGAAGAGGGACTCCAAAATAACTAATGCATGCAGCCATTCATATTTAGATATTTTCAATAGAGAATATATGATCCAAATTATATGAGATTTATAGTAATGATAAAACATAGGTATAAAATTTTTTAAAAATAAAACATAAAAAATATTCAAATGTGTCCCAACTATGCGAATAAAAATATATTCCCAAGACCACTTTAAAATATAGGTGTCTCTACTATATAGATTTATGTATTTTATATAATTGAATTTTAGAATCAATTAATCATGATATTCCTTGAATGTAAAATAATATTGAAAAAATGTATAATCTGATTGATCTCTTGAATACCATATAAAGATCATGTTTTTGAGAGATATTTATAAATAATTTTATCAAGGTTGGATAAAAAATATTTAATCTGAGAGATTTTAAGAATAATAATTAGAAGCAAATCCCTAATTATTTTGTAGAATGAAGATGACCCAAGTTGATAAACATGTGAGATATTTGCTCGAGATCAATAAATTAGATAAAAAAATATTAATTATGATGATATTCATAGAGCTTCACATGATTTGACATGTTGATGTAGTTTGATCAAGGAGGAATATAAAAATCATGAAGTGATAATGAAACTCAGAGAATAAATAGATATTTCTTATTTTGAATAAAAAATTAACATCATATAGTTTGATGCAACAATATATAGTTGGAAAATATAGCTTTATGATAGTGGGAATTTTTATTATCAGATTGAAATGGTCTATGGGGTAACCTGTTGTGTATATATTGGGCAATCCATTATTTGGTGGGTGAAAATAATAAAAAGTTGTATGATTTTACGAATGAGCCTTGTAAATACCTATATTGCATGGTTTTACAATATTATAATACATATGATGTGGGGATGAGTAAATTCATGACTAGGAGGCTATATATTTTAATTAGTCTAATAGATTTAATAGGAGTATTTGTAAAAGACATCACTCATTCACCCTATATCCCAAGATTCCAATAAATCCATGGATCTACAAGTTGTTGTTGATCTAATTATTGTTTAAAATATATATTATAGATGAATCTAGGTATGGATAGCTCAAATATTTTTAACATTAGTGGTATCTCCACACTTTATTATAATAACTATCGTAGTTGGATGAGTATGAAGAAACCCACCTTCTATATATTATTTTAGAGGAATGATATTTTTTAATAGTGGTATTTCCACAATGTAATGAGAATTTTTCTAAAATATTTTATAGAAGTTGATACATTTATATAAGGATGTAAAATATTGAAATATTTTTCTAATTCAACATTATGAAATGGTTTATGAAAATATCATCGGAAATTAATGTACAACTAAAATTATGAAAAAAATAATGGGAAATTATAAAGGAAATGTCAGCGTCAGTAATGAAATTTTTTATATTAGAGATGAATATTTAAGGATTTAAAAATTTGATATAATGAAACCATAATGACTATTTCGTTAGATCAATGAAATTTTCAATAACAATCAATATTTTTTTAGAATTTAAATATTTCCATTATTGATAAAATGTTAACGAAAAACATTCTTGATAAGTTTTATCCACAGTTTTAAAATTATAGAATATGAAGTGTCCTTTATTGTATGAAATTAATGAATATATCATTTCTTATAAAAATTGAAAGGTTATTACTTTAATAAATAATGAAAAATCTGATATGTATTTTGAGGCCACGATGAGGAGTAATGTGAATGATATAGAAAGTAAAAAAATCAGTGATTCTATAAAACTAGGCGATGATAAATCCTTCAACCATGTGGTCTCTATTTTATCACATATTTTTAGGAAAGTTTAAAGTAATGTAAAATGTAAAAATAAACCAAGATTTAATTTATATAAGGGTATTGTACATTTCAAAAAATAAATTTCAAGGATTTAATTTATAGAATCTAAAACCAACTATGAAAATGAAAACCCCAAAAATATAAATGTTATAAAATCAAGGAGAAACACACATTTAGAAAGAGAAACTGTTTGATGTGAAATAATGAGCAATATGACTCATCATAAACTAGTTAGTTAAAACATAAATAAAATATTATAGATTAGTTTGAGTGAGGTTTTGATACATCTATAGGTGATCATAGTGAATTAAGGTTATAATATGAATGCATGTTGATTGATTAGTTAAAATAATTTTAGGGATATAATACATAGCAAGAGGAGGATAATAGAAATCTATTGGAAGAAACTAATAATGTGTCTCAAAAAATAGTGGAACTTTTAAAAAAATAATAAACTAATTTTTTATGAAATCAAAAACTACATCTGAATGTAGCTGATTAAGATATCATGCATAATGATATTGAAGCAATTATCTTTGGAAAATTATATTAACTTTATATGAAAAAATAAATATACCATAGAATCCTAAATGAGTTTTCTATGATCAAAGAAGTCATATTAAATATATATTTATTCTAATTTTTGGTCGGATCAGTATGATTAGAATAATGTTTCTTGAGATAAAGATAAAACTGCAACAAATTAGTATCAATAATTTATTTCAAATAGTATAGGTCAAAAAATAAAATTTATCCTAATTAAAAATATAATACTAGTGATACGTGCTCTTATACTATAGTTGGTGAGAATAATTTCTCAATGATACCATTAAATAGAAGGAAAAAGGTTTTTTACATTATAGTAAAATATTAAACGAAATATTCAAGATATATATATCATTGAAATATAGAATAATGTTTTAGAAATTTGTTTATTTTTATTTTAATGGTACAAAAAAATATTTAACTCTTACATGTGTAACATTACATTTATATAGAATATAAATTATTCAGGGTGTAATAGTGTACATATGAGTAATAATTATAATATAATGAATGATATAAAAAACCTTCATGAAATATATTAGTTTTAATTATATTTTATTTGTTAGAAGAGGTTTGCTGAATTGTGGATACAAGTGTAATAAATAATGGTTTTTCTAAAAATGATACACAAATATATTCATTATTCTATTAATCGGTATTATTTTCAATTTAAAAGATCCCACAAGTCCCAATTTTCTAATACTGTTAATAAACTATATGATCATCATTAATGGGTTTATAATATAAATAAGGAATTCCACAAATATCGGTCAATCCGATTAGAAATGGATAAGAAAATGAATAATTAAAAAATATGGTATAAAAAAAAATAAAAAAGTGGGTTCACATGGAAATATTGAAAGGAATAAAAAGTTATATACATGTGGTGAATTAAATTTTCAATAGAAGATTTATAAAATATGTGATAAATCATTACAATATATAAAGGACTGTATAAATATCTATCCATGTCACTAAATTTTTTAATGAATGTGGTTTCTGAATCAAGAAATAAATTTTCATTTATGACTATGTGTGGAAGATAATCCCAATTAAATAAAATACTAAATGGGGGGAGATAAGAATGAAACATATTATGGCTCAAAATAGGAAGGCATATATGAATAAATCCACAATAATATGATACGAAATAAATAGGGGTTTTTTTATATGAAACACTGAACATTTATACTTATACTAAATAAATTATACTTTTTTATTTATTATATTTTTTCTAATTAAAATGATACTTATATATATACTATTTAATGATAAATATTATTTCTATAGACATTGTACAACAAATAAATTGCCTATAATTGATTATTGTGACTATCATGAAGAAGTGGAAGTGAGTGTATATATTGAGGGGGAGAAAATATGAAGGAATTATATAAATATATCACGATGTAGTGAATCTATAAATTATGGGAAAATCTAAAACTATAGTAAATGATGTTTAAATTAAACTTATACAACTCTTTTCTATGATTATATCAAACATAATTATAAATGAAATGTGTTATATGAAATAGGATTGAACAAAAGTGGGAGTTTACTACCTAAAAAATAATCTTTTTTTGTGTATAGTGATATGTGTAAAAGATTTAACAATAATTGAAAATAATTTTAAAATATCTAAAAAATATCATCATGGTTGGTATCCCTTTTTTATGGACTGTAATGATCACCATGGACTACATTGATCCCCTTATTTAATTCATTCTTTTTTTAAACATGGACAACCACATAGTCATAAAATTGAGTTACTGAAGGCATGTTGTTGACAAATTAATGAGGTTCCACTATTTTCTCAAACTTTTATTAATATATGATTCTAAATGATGATTAATATTTAATGTATTTAAATTGAATATGAAACAGATGTGATTAAAATACCCTAATATTATATTTTCATTCATTTTAAATAAGGGGTGATGAAATAATTTTAATTTACTAAATAATAATAAAATAAAAATGAAATGGGGGATATTGAAGTTCCAAAAATAATGAATTTATATTTATTTAAAAAGTGTATGAGAGAAAGAAGTCATGGTGGGATATGAAGATGGTTGAAATGATGTTTATTGAATAATGTGGATGAAAAAAATTAATACATCAACCCAAACATGTGATGATTTATTATTAATATCTTTATAGTTTATATAGATTTCCATATGTGCCTGTAAACAAAAATAGTTTAAAATGTATGTCAGAAGAAACAAGACTATTGGTTGACTGAGAAAAAGGCTTGGATAATGTTTTATGTTAATTTAAGGTGCCTAGGAAGTTTCCTTGATGGTTTGAAGAGGTTCTATTTGAATGTAAATGAAGTATATATATGTTATATGGGATGAAAAAAATATAAAAGGGAGGAACCCTACACACTTAACCAAGTAAAACACTATGGAGTATAAGATGATGAAAATTGTATGGGAAAACCCTTATATTATATATCATAGGCTATATTAAAATGTTTTTAGGTATATAATAATACCTTCACAAGGAAAATATCTTCAAAATGAACCCTTATTGTGTCCACCAAGGCATCATAGGGTATAATAATTTATGAACATCTAAGGATTTGACATCATCTTAAAGAGATTGTTTCTTATTTTGAGATATAATATTATACAATGACATTGTAGGGCACCATCCTAAGATACAAATATAAAAAAGGTACACATGAACCATATAATAATTTATATAATTAACTATAGCCTATGATAATTGTTAAATAAATATGAGAGACATTATAAGGATCCTATAAAGTATTCATATGGAACATTATCGAAGAAATATATTAAGTTGAAATATCATTACAATGAAAATAATGAAAATATCAATATGAGAAAATGGGCAATGTCTAAAACAAATCATGAATGAATAATATGATAAATGATAAATAAGCTAGATGATTATATCTATATGTTCTTAGAAGAATTAAATATCACAAATAATTTCATTAATTTTTATTCCTCCTAAGATGAAATGACATGAAAAGTATGTATGATACTAGTGTTGGGATGAGTTCCACATTGCAAGAAGGACTACCATCTCAAATCCATTTGAATACATGCACATGTGAAGATTTTCAAAGTTTAATAAAACCTATATATTTCATGGGAGTTCATAGGAATGAAATATTCTACGTTATCTAGAAGTTTTAAATAAGACATTACCAAAATAAATTTAAATTTTAATGAATATAATTTGATCGAATTCAGATGAACAATTTAAAATATGTTTGATATAACTTTAGATATTTATGTAGTTTCCAAATATACTTTATTGAAATTATTATTTTTAATATTTTATGAATATAATATAAATCAATAAATGGAAGATAATGAGTGCAAGAAAATGATTGGTATGTGAGAATTAAGTTATTGAGAATACTTGATACAAAATCACCCTAACTAAATAAAAAGAAAATTAATTATGGGGAATCCTAGTAACAAAAAATCCATGTATGGACAAGTATTTAGTATATTGTTGAAGAACTATATTAATAAACATATGGAGTGAGTAATTTGAGAATTTATGATTGGATGATGGCTATTAGATTCTAATGCTCCTATAAAAATAGTATATGAGCTCACTAGTTGTTTTAGTTTGTTCATGAAGGAATATCAATATCAATAGGTTTTTAAAAAACTCATAATAGACAGAGATATTTCTTCTTTTAATGAATACCTTTTTAGTGTATAATGGTTTTCTATGATCTCGAGTGTGAATATGAAGTGGGATAATAGCGAGGATCTATGATGATTGTAAATTAATTCTCCATGGTGTATCTATATGGGTATATATTATAGAATCTCTCATGGGGGGGATCACCATTCACAAAAAATATGTTCATTTTGTTTGAATACCATATAAATACTAATGAGATATTACCTATCTCAATTCATCATTATAAGATCTAAGGGTTGGATAATAAAAAATTAATAGGATCGAAACTTTAACATGCCCAAGAAGTTTACTTGATGAATTTATAATAGATTCCATTAATATACCACACTCAATAGCTAACTAAACCAAGGCTCTACAAAACTAGAGACATCACAGATCCATTAATGAAAAATTCTATATTAGTTTCACGATGATATTCAAGAGATATAAATATAACGAAATAAATTTTAGATAAAAATTAGTAATAGGGTTTGACAATTATGTCCCCTTAATGAGAAGAAAAAAAGAGAAAATGTAAAAGAGAATATAAAAATATGCATAACCTTTTATAAACTTCTTATAATTGAATATAATACTCAATGAATCCATGTTAGAGTATTGGGGACTCGCACAGGGTTATCACTGGTCTAAATCCTCAGAATGGGGAAGAAAGAAACCTTTTGAGTTTTAATACGATGAGGTTAGAATAAGAATTTTATAATATTAAATACCTAGGAAGATTTTGTAGTCTATATTAAATGTTGACCAAAACATGAGAAAACAATGAAACTCTCAATGAATGATTCTACTAATACCATGAATTTGAGGGTTTTTATATTTTACAATAAGTTATTTGAGAGGTAATAAGGTTTTAATAAGTATTTTTAATTCTTACCATAGATAAACCACTTGAAAATTTTTTATCATCCCATAGGATGTTTATAGATATAATGATTTAGATTGAGATAAATACAATAAATCAACCATTTCCAATGTATGGATTCCAACAGACTGAAGTAATAATATGGATTGTTCTACTAAATGTTCATTATATTATAATCACCCATCTATTAGAAAAATATTTACTGTGTTGTTTAAAATAGGTAAACTCCTTGATGATCATAAAAGTTAAAAATATATTTTCTATTTAAGGGTATTCATGCATATTTCTCATTGTGATTAAATGAAGAAGTTGAGTGGAAATGGGGGAGCTATATAGATTAAAATTTCCCAATATAAGTTATCATGATGTTGCTCTAGATGAAGATGAATGGAGAATGTTAAAAAAATTTCAAAAATACAACTATACAAAGGAATGATGGATGCAGGACTATGAGTACATCATACAAAATTTATGTTGTCATTTATTTTGATAGAGACTTATAGATGAACCCATTTGATATAGGTCTCCTGATAGAAACCACCAAATAATGTATATGGGGTTTTATATGAAATATCATTCTGAGAAGGGAATTTGAAAAGAGTAACTCAAATAGAATTCTATAGGAGAAACATACATGGGTATCTGGAAAGAAACAAATAATCTCTTCCAACTATAGGATGAAATATCAATGGAGAAGAAAAAATGTTTCTATATGGAATGGTTTCTTTGAAGATAAAATAGAAGATGTTATTTGAATATTGTTAATTTTTGTTGAATTTATTAAACGTGATGATGGTGAGTTGAAAATTCAACACTTTAACAATTATGATGGGGGAATAATAATTCTTTTTTAGATGGTAAGATGGTTAATGAGTTCATTAAATCTGGGTTTTAGGTAAATATTTATATAATTTTTGAAGGCTCCAATATTTTCATAAGTATTAAGGTGAAAATATGATCAATGATTTGAGAAACATATTTGAATTGTGTTAATGGGAATTGAATTTTATGTTCATAATCATCTCATACTTTATGGAGAATTGATTCATCTATAAAGGGGGATATGGTCTTCTTGGAAAGAGTTAGTGCCACTAGGAGAATTTCCTAAGAATGAAATTCAAAGTATATAAGTTTAATAAGATGTAGATATAATTATATTTTACCAAATATAGGATACTAAACTATTGGTATAAGGTGGATAGTGTATGGAAGATATCATATTTTGGGTTCTAGAAAGATTTGTTCTAGGAATACCTTTGGGTTTAGAAGGAGAGGGTGACAAGAAATGGTATCAGTCAAAGGGTTTCAAATAGAGTATCAACCACATGATTCCATAAATATAGTTATTGCATAGAGGGGTAATCATATGTATAGTTTTGAACATAAATTTGATATGAAAGTTCATACTCATTGTAATTAGAGAATGTAAAGAGGGAAAACATATTAGGGAGAAGTTGTAACGATTGTTCAATTAGGGAAGTGATATATTAAATCTTATTTGTAAAGGATTCTATTTTTTTAATTTTTCATTGTCGTATTATCTATGTGAGGACATATTCAGCATCAAAGGACTATAGTTGTATATAGGTGATTGATATTCTAAGATGGTTGTAATAAATAAATAGTTGTTGTGTGCTCTAATATTTAATCCAAACCCTACCAATTATTAGAAGTAATTATTATGTAGTGAACCCTTTAAATAACAATATTCCAATGATTTTTTATTTTATCTAATTTTACATCAAATTAATTTATCGATATTTGGTGGTGAGGATTGATTCTAATGTATTAAAAAATGAAAAACATTTATATTTCCCCCATCCCATTTTAGAGAACAAATAGATCCTAATCACTGATTTTGTGAGGTTTTTTATAAATCTTCCTTCATTGATTATGTATTGTATATTTATGAAATAGATATATTTTATGGATATTATGAACACAGTAAAATAAAATATGATTTCTATATTAGATGTGAAAATCTATAATATCATGATGGGTAAAATGATACCTTATATATTATCGATTAACTATGATGTTCTTGAAGCTACTATATATGGTATCCCTCTTCATGATAATGATGTTCCCTTAACTACTTCTTAGAATGGAATCCTAAATAACTATAGTTGAGATAGAAATTCCATTATTTAATGAATTTATTAAAGTGTCTTTTTGAGGGTTATAGGAACTAGAACAATTAAGTGAAAATGAAAAAATTTGAATAAAATTTATGAAGTAAATATAAAAGATATTTAATAAAAGTTATATATTTAGATATTGTAGTATAAAGATCATAAAATTGGTGATGATGATTTTTTAGGGACTTATTGACAATGATTAATGACATTGTAAGAACCCTGAGATGTTTCAGTGAGAAATTGGAATATTTTACTATTGTTGAAAATATTATAAGAATTATTCCAATAATATGTGAGGTTAGGGTATCATACATTGAATAAAGTGACATTTTAACCCTACATATAGATGATCTATATTGTGTTCTCATCACAAAAGAAATGATAAGAGAGAAAATAGAAATGAACAATGAAAATAATGATTGTGAATTCTTATTTGAAGATATAAGGTAAATAATTTATAAGAAAGTACCCAATAAAGAAGTTACAGATTAATATAATACCTATGATGAGGTAAGTAAAAATTTGTTGAATTAATATATTTGTTTTATATAATGTTAAAAATTCACATAAAAGTATAATGAAATGTTACTATTGAAGTTATTTGGCTACAATTCAATTTTACACTTTACTGTCAATTTCCCAAGACAAAAGTATGATTAAGATAGTGATGAATAATATAGAAGATAATGAATCTCAATAACTAATGGGAAAAACAAATAAATGTATTTTTAAGAGTTATGAGAAATGACTAATCAAAATATAAAGAGATATTTTTTAAATATTTGGAATATTATGATAATGAATTGGATATTGCAAAATCCAGTAATTCTAGTGTAGAGAATTAAATTATTCCAAATGTTACTGATGATAAAATTATATGTGATTGTCAAACTCATCATGGGTCAATCATGTTTTAATATTCAAAAATCATGTTAAGATTGTTTAATATTTCAAAAATGGTGTGTATAAATTAATGGGTTACCAATATTTTAATGCTTACAATTCAAGTTATAAACATTCCCAAGAACCTGATTTAGAATATTATAAAAAATGTTTTAATAATTAATACTATATTTGATTTTTTCAATAATATAATATTATACTAATGCTTATGTCTAATTAATTATGTGAATATTATTTCTTAATATTGTTTTAGAGTTATTTTTCTATGTTTGGGAAACTGTATATCTACCCCCTATTTCAGATTTTTGAATATTCATGACACCATTACCTAGACACCATAACCATAACACCGTAACCCATAAATTATAATCCAAACACCATAACGTAGACACCACGATTCTGACACCATGGCTCATACACCATAAATAGTTTCATATTTCATAATTTATATTACACCAGTTATTTATTACCATATCCAATGCACTGTTCAGTGTGTTGATAAATAACTAGTAATTTTTAACTGAGACACTGTGATCCTGAAAATGTATTTGTGCTATTAGTTCCTAATCACAACAAAATTGTGGCACCATGACTGTATTACCATTCAAAGGTAAAGGGGGATATATTATTTATAGTGAAACCATTTCAACAAATACAATGAAACCATTTGTTACCCTCTATATTTTTCAATTTCAATTTATATTTTATTTCTAATGTTAATATTTGAGTCATTTAATGTCACTGATATAATTAATGTTTCATTGTAGACATGTCAACTGACATTACTAGGTACTAGGTGTAGAAATCATGCTTCTTGTAAGTTCCAACCCATGCACCCCAAAATAAAATTTAAAATAATAATTCTTAGAGATGAATAACAAGTGAGATATACTGTAGAACAACTGCAACTCTCGTAAGACCACTGTGAACTCAAGAACACACGGAATAACACATGTGGAAATCTCAACCGAGATACAAATTGGATTGTAAAACTACTTCAAGATATCAAGGAAGGTTAAGAAGAAACCTATAGAACCAAACAAGGACCTAGAATCTAGAATAATACACTCAAATTTTCTATAAAAATTAAGAAGTAGACTCAAAATTTATCTCAACTACATCTGAGGAGTCGATTGTTTGATCTCATACACATAGAGCCTTCAAATTCTTATCTTATACTTATTTTCTATATCGTGGGAATTTTTAGATACATTCAAGATGTGTGTGTTTCTATATTAAAATAGACATTGTATCCTATATCAAAACAAAAGACACAATATATCCTTCCACTCATATCTTCTTATATTTGTTTAATCCCCTTGAAAAGTGTGGAAGAGGACTATGGTTGACCTTGTGTTTTGTGCCCATAAAGAATAATGAAATATGTGGTGTGACCTAGACAGTCCTATTAACTATTTCTTACACTGAGCTAGGTTGTGGATCATGATTGTTAATATAAAAATCTTTGTGTAGGGTGATCACCAAGTAGATTAGATTAGTTCTTTTCTGGAGATGGTACCAATTGTTTTATCCACTGTGTGTTTCATATATAGTCTTTCTTTATTTTAATTTATATTTCCGAAAACTAAACATTACTTTGTTCGTTAGTCTTGGATAGCAGTTATAACAGTTTTTCCTTATTAGAGTATATTCAGAAGTGGGATCAATATCTAATATTGATACTATTGAGAATTAATCAATCTTATGAGAATCTTATTAAACAATCAAACTCTTATAATCATATAACCATGATTAACTGGCATGTTTTAAATTTAATTGGGCAAATCCATTAAGTAAAACATTCTAACAAGAATTTTTATAGCAAGTAAATTCACCTCCTATTAAGTGTCATACTCCGACCAACATTTGGTATTAGAGGATGTCTTTAAAATCCCTATCATCAAAATTGTTAACTGTTAATCTGTTTAAAATATTTTTCAACTATGATATTAGTTTTGTATTAATGATCTTAATATTTTTGATAGTTATAAATTTTTAGTTATCGAAAACAAAATTATAGAAATGATTATCTAAGTATTTATAATATATTATAAGGTTCTTCTACTAATAGAACTCCCTAATTTAATAGAACCAATAATGTACAATGAAAAAATAAAATGAAAATTCATTTAGAAAGTATTGGTTATGAGATTTGGTCTTCAATTTTATATGAATATAAAATTCTTGCTACTTTTAAAACCTTGTGGGATTACAAAACTATAATTTATTATAATAATAATTGAAAATATATGAATTTTGTATACTATTCTTTAGTAGATGAAAAATTTAATAGAATTTCTACATGTAAATGAGACCATGAAATTTGGGATTCTTTTTCTTTTTCACATGAAGGAACTTCTTTTGTCGAGGAAATGAGAGTTAACACATATACTATAAAATATGATCACTATAAAATGAATCATGATGATCCTATTTCCGAAAAAGTTTTCAGGTTTAATGAAATAGTGAACATTATGATCTCTTTGGGAAGAGATGTTACTGCCAAATAAAAAGTTATGAGGATGGTCAGATGCTTACCTGATAGATGGGTAAGAACTTATGTTTCCCGTAGAGAATCATGTGAAATTAGAAAAATACCTGTTTTTAAACTCATTGAAATATTGATTATTTATGAATAATAGATTAAAGTCAACAATTAATAAGAGGATGAACCTATGAGAAAATATATATCCTTAAATAATAGTACCTTTAAGAACAATAAAAATGAGATGGTGCTAGCCTATGTTGAAACCTCTAGTAATGATGAATTAACATCAAATAGTGACAGAGATATGTCTCTGCAGGACAAAAGATTAAGAAAACTATATATAAAGGAAAATTTATTTAGGAAGTCAAATTATAATGGATAGTATGATAATAAGGGAAGATCTAAAGATTACTGGATATGAAATGGAAACTCATAGAATATTTTCATCAATGAATTTATGTGGATGGGATGTGTAAAACCTAACGTTCAAAAATTAAAATACAAGAAGAAGAATGAAAACAAAGGCAATAAGTATAATAAATCTATGGAAGAAAGCTGGTGTCCCTCTGCAGAAAACTATAGTGAATCAGCATGATCTCATGAAGAGAATGATAACATGGAAAATACATTTTTTATGGGAAACACATCTGTGGAAACCTTAGAATCTCTAGCACACAATTCTTAATATTATTGAAAGGAAAGTGGTTCTGATAATATGATAAGTGATGAATTATTTGAATACATTAACATACTACGGGTGAAATGTATTGAACTAACATATAAAGAGAAATCACTAAAGAAATAAAATACTATCAATATGAGTATTATGTATGAGCTTAAAATTGAAAAGGAAAATAATTCTTTGCTTCATATAGAGAACAATGAATTAAAAAAATTCTATTGATAAATTTAATAAAGATTTAGAAAATTTTAGCAATAGTAAAAATAATCTTACTTAAATTCTTGGTAAATAGATAACTCTTAAATACACTTCTGGAATTGAATATTTTCATTGTAAAAGAATGATTTCCAATTCAATGTTCATCAATAAATCTATAAAATCAATTTTTCTTCCAAAAATTAAAAATTTGGTGTGCAAGTTATAGTTCTAGAAAATCATTTACTAACTCTAGTTCTTCATGAAAAAATAATTCTTATATTTGAAATATATTTTATGATTCATATAGAAAACCTATGATGAAAATGTGGGTTCTTAAAGCACCAATTACTATTGTCAGAATACCCAAACATATCTAAGTAACAAAATATGTTTTTGTTTGATTGTTTTGTAGGAATGCTATTTGATGAGATCCGGTAAAATCTTATGGTACTTTCACAATAGATGTTCAAGACACATGACATGTTATTATTCAAGATTAAAATATATAATCAATATTGAAGTTTTATATATCACCTTTTGTGTCAATATTAATGGAAAAATAATTGTAATAGGCGGGATTGTTAACTCTGACTCAATTTTTACTTCTAAATTACTTTTTTTGATGGACCTAAATTTAATTTGAATAATATTTCACAATTATGTGATGATGGATTTCCTGGTAAATTTGATAATTATTCTTGTAATATCTTCAACACTAAAAATGAACTAATATTTTCTACTTTTATAAATAAAATGGATTATGACATTAACATTGATTCTTTATATTCTGAAAATGGTTCTTGTTTATGTGAATTTTACAATGATTCTTGGATTTTGAGAAGAATACATTGACACTACAATATACACTCTCTTAGGAAACATATTGAAATATTCATTGTCAAAGACCTACCCAAACACGAGTTTGTCTATAATCATTTTCAAAATGGTAAACAATAAAATATATTGTTCAAATTAATGAAATATGTTTCAAATTTTCAATCATTTGAGTCGGTTCACATGGATTTTTTTAGTCCATATCGAGTTTCTATCATAAATTGGAAGCACTATGTCGTTGTTCATGATGATGAATATTCTAGGTATACTTGGACTTATTTCTTAGCTCGCAAAAGTGAAGCATGTACATACCTCACCATGAATGCTAAAATAGTGGAAAATATAAGTGGACTTAGAATAAAATCCTTAATATGTGACCATGGTTGTGAGTTTGAAATTAAATACTTTGAATCTTTTTTATCAAACAATGGCTATAGTCAAAACTTCTCCACCCATATGACACCTCAACAATATTATGTTGTGGAAAGAAAGAATAGAACATTACAATAGATGGACCGAACAATTCTTAATGAATATATCCTACATATATATTTTTGGGCTGAGGCTGTGAATAGAACATGCTACATAACTAAAAATGTATTAATTAGACCAATTAATAAAAGTACTCTTAATGAGTTGTGGAAAAATAGAACACCCAAGGTTAATTACTTCAATGTTTTTGTTTGAAAATTTTATATTCATAATACCAAGGATATTCATGATAATTTTGAATCGAAAAGTGATGAAGGAATTTTTCTAGGATAATCAACCACTATCCAATATTATAGAGCCTTGAAAAAAATAACCATGTGTGTGGATAAATCAAAACATTATTACTTTTATGAAATAGATGCACACGATCCTAATACCTTCCTATAGAATCTTGCAGTTGATATAACAAATATGGACATAAATTGAAATTTATTTATTCTTCTTGTCAAGAAATTTGTCAGATCAGATAGTTATAGAATTTTTTTTGAAAATGGTCATAATTAACCCAAACCTCTATATGAACCTGAGATTACTAGCCCATATTTTTCTAGACCTACTAGAACCCTTAATAACAATCCTTTGCATAGTTTTGTTGGTGACTTGCACAAATGAAAGCAAACTGGAGATTATCTTAGAAATCATGTTGAAATTCATGCTTTCTTGTCAGAGCATGAACCTAAAAAATCAACAAGGAAACCAATAATGAATTTTGGGTGACGGATGTGAATGAAAAATATAATCAATTTTAATGAAATAATGTTTGGAAACATATGGATAGACCAAAAGACCCTTGGACCATATGCACAAAGTGGTCGTTTAAGAAAAAAGTAGATTAATTTGGAAGTATTGTTGGAAATAAAAAAGATTTTTTTCATAGTTTTATAGTCAAGAATAAGTTATTTATTATAAAGAAAATTGTCCACCTATTTCTAGACATTAATCCATTAGAATATTGCTTGCATATGATTCCCATCATAATTTCCAAATTTATCAAATGGAGGTTATAAGTGAATTCATAAAATTTTATATAGTTGAGAGTGTTCTTGTTGAACAACCCAATGGTTTTACAAACCCTCATTTTAATAATCATGTTTTCAAATTAACAAAAACTTTATAAGGTTTAAAACAATCTCTAAGAGCATGGTATTTTAGACTAAGTACTTTTCTCACTACAAAAGGTTTTACAGAAAGAATTTCTAATCCAACTATTTTTATAAAATGATTTTCTATAGTGTATTTATTTAATCAAATCTATTTGGATGATATTATATTTGGATCACTGGGAATTATTTATGTATGGATTTTTCTAAAATGAAGCGAAGTGAACTTGAATTGCATTTGATGGGTGAACTCAAATTATATGTTGTATTTAATATTTTTAAAAATAAAGAAGGGATCCTTTGAAATAAAAGTAAATACACAGATAAAATTTTTATTCTTTTTGGATTTTGTAGAATAATAATAATTTACACTCCAATTATTACTACTGGTAAGTTGGATCCTCATAAAGATGGCAAATCTGTTGATCAAACAACTTATAGTGGCATGATTGAATGTTTTCTCTACTTGACTGATAGTAGGTGATATATAATGTTTAGTGTGTGTATGTGTGCCCATTTTTATGCTAATCACAAATAATATCACTTAAATGATGTTAATAGAATTTAAAAATACCTTAATCATATTATCAATTTGGGTTCATTTTACCCTAAAGGACAATAATTTGATATAGTGAGTTATTCTGATGCAGATTTTGGTGAAATAAAGTTAGATAGACAGATTAACTCTTAAACATTTTACATTTTTGGAATGTCTGGTGTTTTATGTTTTAGTACAAAATAAAATTCTGTATTATTATCTACTACTAAGGATAAATACATAGCATCTGGTAGTTATTATAAAAAAATTTTGTGCATGAATCACACATTACCTGACTGTGGATATCAATTCAGACATGTACCTATATATTATGACAATAAAAGTGATGTTATCATTTCAAAGAATCATGTTTCACACCCTAGGAAAAGTCATATTTATGTAAGGAATCAATTTTTGTGAGGTCACTATCAAAAAGGTGATATCACATTTCAATTCAATGGGATGAAAATAAGCTCACCAATATACTCACTAAACCATTAAATTCAGAATGGATAAATTACATCATACATGAATTAGGAATGATAAGACATATATAAAAAGTGTACCATCTCAATGTTGCTGTCTCACACTTACTATTTCATAGATTATGGTTTCATGATTCACAGTTTCAAAATATACTATCTTGGAATTTTTCTCTTGCAGTTACGATCTCACAATTTCTATCTCTCGGTTACTGTCTTACACTTGTTGTCTCAATGATATGGTCGCACCATTTGGAGTCGCACCGTAATGATAACTTTGTGACAACCAGTTCTGGTGTCACCGTAATGACTCATTATTATAGTTTTAGTTTTTTTCTTGTATCACTCAATCAATTATCTTATTATTTTTATGCTGTGTTTTTTAATTTTTTAATGCTTGAAATCTTTAAATGATTAAGGTTCAATATCTTTGACTCCATTCTTCACCAGAATTATCTTCTCTCGAATCCAAAACCCATATTCCTCAATGTTTTAGTTCACATTCAGCCTTAAACCTTTCTAGATCCCTTATTGAATTCCTAGAATGAAGACCGCATCTTCATCGACTCCTGAGAAATGTGGATCTCATATGAAATTGAAAAATGCACAGAATGTAATTCTTGAGGGTCCAAAAAATCAGTGTCTTGTTACAAGAACAGTAGTAAAAGAAAAGGAATAATGTCTGAAGTTGTTTCTAACAAGTATGTCACGTGTTTTGAAATCACAAGTATATTGAGACAAGGATGCTATTTATGTTTATCAAAAAATTTATTTGTCTAATGAAAGTATATTTTTACACCATCATGTATGAAGATTAATTCTTGATACAATTCTTGAAAAATGTTCAAACGATTAATCTATGAATGTATTATAATCATTAAAAGAGTGAAATTATCAAGACAATTTCTAAATATACCACTTTTTTTTATTCAATATTAATCTATGCAATGATGTATGCCAAAGGAGTAGTTGGACTAAATGGAGAATTTGTTTTAGATTATGAGTTCTTTATATCAGAGAATATAATCAGAGAGATGAAAATAAGTTATAATCCTTGGAAAAAAGTCTTGGTAGGAGGAAAATGAAAGGTTTTTTGGAAAGTTTAATCCGTTTGAGAATCCTTCAATACCTAAGAACAAATATTACCATGTTTTGGAAGCATATAAAGTTGTTGATTATTCGGATGAAGGAGTAGGAGATTCAATTATTTCACATAAGGATGGGACTCCCATCGACAAAGAAGACATTGGACTACCTATTCTACATGATGTAGTTGTAAAAGATTCACTTGTTTCTAAAATAAGTGTTGAAACTATAGAATAATCTACATTTGAAAAATAACATGTTACTAAACAAGAACCCACCCCTAGTGTAGAGGAGCAAGTTTTTCCTAAGGAGAATTTAGAACAAGAACCTTTTATTAAAGAAGAGGCTGCTATTGTAGAACAAAAAATAGAACAAGGTGAACCTGAAATAATCATATATACATGGGAAATAATAAAAAATTAATTTTATCTAACTAGAAAAGAGATGTTTGAGTCTGTTAGAGAAGAAAAATTAGAATTATGTCATGATACTAAATATTTTTTTCCCATAAGAGATACAACTATTTAGGGGGAGCATCACCTAGTTTATAATGTGTTATTTTTCCCAATACTAATGATCAAATCACTATGGATACCTAGTATAAGTTTCCCAGCTATTTTGAGGTGGAAAATTCCCAAAAGTCCTAGATTAAAGGGATAAATCATTCAACTGTGTTTTAATTGAAACCATTATTTTCTCTAGAAGTAATATATACGAAAGACCCTGAACCTATTTCATATCCTGTTCCTGAACCTATATAAGAACCTTTTGATTCTGTGAGTCACAGTTATCTAGAAACGTTTAGAGATACATTATCAACTATATTTTAAAAGATCATGATATAATAGCTTTCCCCTATTAAAAATCATAGTAAAAGTGATGCTTCCTTGCTGTTAGAGAAAATCATATGGAAGATTCAATTTAAAATGCTTCACAAAATCAGATATGTTAGTATTTATAATAAACAATTGGGGGATGAGATGAAGTCTCTCATATCTCTGTTTGATGATATGAAAAATTTGTTTCAAAATAGACATTCTCCTACTTCTCATCTAGTTGAGGATGTTAGTGATCAGATCCCATAAAATGTGGCATCTCAGATTCAATAAAATCTGACTTCAATATATGAAAATGTGGATGAGTGAAACACTAAGTAACTAAATGAAATGTGTGAAATTGTTATTGGACATAACAAGATAACTGATGAGTATAATGGATGTTACTAAAATTTCAAAATTAGAATAATTATCTCACTTCTTCCATTACAGATTCAAATTCCTCGAGACAACCATTTTAACCTATAAACCGTGATATGATTTTAAATATTATCAAATAATAACTTCAAACAGCATTATGTGATGTGTATAAGGAAATTCTATCTACTATGATCATGAATAGTGACTAGGTACTTGTTATAGTGAGGATTCATTCAAAGATATCCAATGATACTCAGGAAGATATTTCAATGATAGTGGAATTCTACTATAATAGGATTTACTCTAATCTTGATCTGACTAATCATTTCAAGTACATTGTAGAGAATTTGAACATTCTTATTGTCACTCAAGCCTTCAAGGCATAGGTTCAAAAGCTAAAAGATTTTATCCTCTAATGGAGATGTTCTTCAGGAACAAATAGGATTTTGAGAAATAAATTTAGTATAGTTTTGATATTATTACTAATTTCAATAAGATATTGAAGCCTTATCTTCATGTATAAAGCACTGACATTATGGCCCATGAAGCTACCCCTTTGTAGTTTGGCTCAACCCCTTCCTCATCAAATGCCTTCAGTTAGATATCCATGTATATATATTATGCTCTATGCAAGATTAGACCTATTTTCCTTGACCAATTGTTTTCTCATTCTTCATCAAAAAAAACTCTGAAACATTCTTTTTTTTTGAAGGAGTACCTATTACTTCATTCACAATTGAATCCATACCCTCTCCAACCTCTACTTCTACTCTTGTGGGTAGTTCTAATATTTCTTCTAATGGAAAAGACAAGACTGTAAGTGGTAAAGAGAAGTGAAAAGATTATTTTTATAGGGATTCTTTTCATTTTTCCTCATGATTATAATATCCTATATGTTTCTATCAAATTCTATGTTCACTATTATGGTATATTTTTTAACATACCTTCCTTCCATTCTTATTTTATTTTTCTTATATTATTCTTGATAATCCCAAAAGTGGGAGAATTAGAAGAGGTGTTTAAATCTAGTGATTTGTGATCATAAAAAAGGGGGTGATTGTTTGACACCTCATGTATTAATCCTATTTTAATTATCATAAATCATGATAACCGCATTCAATCTATCACAAATAATGAGTTAATTATTGGTTTCCCTATACTTAAATTAATAAAACTCATTGTATAATCTTTCAAAATATCTTAATTCCGAATCTTCTAAATCATGTTTGAATATTGTATCATATATGTGATCTTATTATATAATTACTTATCATACTAATTGTTAAGTCTAATTCATTCGGTGAATTTTTTTTCTTAATACAATTTTACATATTTTTTCTATGTTTGAGAAATCATAAGTCTGCCATCAGTTTTGGATGTTAGAAAGGCCCATTACGCCATTACCTATACACTGTAACCAAGACACCACAACCCTAACACCATAACCCAGCCACCATAACCCAGACATTGTAACCCAAACACTTTGACTCAAACAACATGACTCAATCATCGTAACCGGTTTTAGATTTCATAAATAATGTGATAGTGGTTTGGTGAAACCATCTCCAAGACACCGTTCAAAGTGTTGATAATGAAGTATACATTGTTACCAAAGACTTCGTGATCCTGACAAATCATCTAAGCTATTAGTTCATAATATGAACATAATTTTGGCATCGTCACTATCTCAACATTCAAAGTTAAAAGAGAAGACACAGTTTCCAAGGACATTGTTTCAAGACAATCTGTGGCACCGTTACTTACTCTATTTTTTCAATTTAAATTTATATGTTATTTCTAATGGTTCTATTAAATTCATTTAATGGAATTGATATAATTAATGTTTATTTGTAGACATGTCACATGACATAACAAGGTATGAGGTGTAGAAAGAATGCTTCATGTCGGCTCCAACACATGATCCCGAAAATAAAAAATAAAAGCACAATGCTCAAAGATAGATAATGAATGTGATATACTGAAGAACGTCTCCAAATATCATAAACCCACATTGAACTCATGAAAACAAAGAATAACACATGAAGAAATCTATACTGAGAAGCACATTAAATTGACAAATTACTTCAGCATATCAAGGGAGGAGAAGAACATACATGCAGAACCATATTTGGACCTAGAATGCATAATACGACTATCTGTTTTTGTGTTAACATTTATAGGAGGACTTCAAAATCATCTTGGCTTCATATGAGGAGTACAGAGATAGATTTCAAGACACACAATGCCTTCTAAATCCTATCTCATACTTATTTTCTATTTCGTGTGCACGTTTCATACTTTTCTGTAGTCTGTGTATCTGTATTAAAACACACATTGTCTCTTGAATCAAACTGAACAATACAAGATATCCTTCCACTCAAATCTTTTAGCTTATGAATACTGCCATGGATAACTGTTGGAGAGGTCCTAGTGTGAACTAGTTGTTTATTACCTTGTAGAATAGTTTAAGAGGTCGTGTGACCAAGACAGTCATGCATACTGGTTTTATAAGGCCCCGGCCTTAAACCATACTTAATCTTGAGTTATTACATGATTATACATTGATGATCTTTTCAGGCATAGAGTTTTAGAGAATTAGATCATAAAACTTTCATTACATTCCACATATAAATAATGTGGGGTCATAAAATATACTATTCATTTTTCCCATAAACGGAAACATATTTAAAATAAAATATGTATTCTTTCTTGACACTTCCTTGACACTATCATCATATCATGTACCATTCCCTTGACCCGTGAAAAACATTTCAAAAACTTGGGATGAGGATAAAAAGCTCAGTAAGGGATATAAAAATATGGAAAGGAAACATGAGTACATGTATAAGTAAGAATCAATGAAATCATACTTTACTCATAAAACATAAGCACTTTAACATACCTCATCAAATCACGAATAAAACATAGAAATCATAAAACATAAATGTAACTTGAGGCATTCATAACATTATTACGTAGAGAGTATCCCACCTGGTTACATTTGGAATACCCATTATAGTATATCCCTAAATATCTTCTAAGAAACCTTAACGTTTAACCCCTTCGCGTTTCCCAATGCATTGGAGAGCTATATCGGGCTCACCCGCCCTTATTTTATCACGGAACCACCAGTCTTCATAACAATGCCCAAGAACCATAACATAATCGTATCACATAAAACATGCATAACGGAAACATAAAATTTCCACTTTTCAATAAAAATATATCAATAGAACACATTGATATAAAAGAACAATATAAAAACCATTTTCAATACCAAAATAAAATAAAAGTAAAACATGGTATTTATTTTTGAATTAAAAAATGGAATGGCTTGTAGAGGAAGCCGAAACTCAATTAATGGTCACGGCAGTGGAGAAGTCATTGTCGGTGCATACGTATGACAAAAACATTCTATTTTTTTGTTTAGTAAAACGCTTCATATAAAAAATATTCCTTTTGGATAAACATAAAATCCAAAGGGGTTTATACACCGTATAAAAGAAGGTTGTGTATAAAACAAAATATGCCTCAATGAAAGGAGATTGAGACAATGTCCCATACCTCGGGTCCCACATGACTCGATCGTTCGTTAACATCTTGAATAATAAACTTGAGTTAATTTATACTTTCTTAAGAACCTTTTTCAAGTTCATTATTCCTTGAATATCACTTATTACAATGTTATGAACACTATGTAATTATTTAAGTTAATAATGGTCGTTTTTTCGATCATTGGTACTTGAGTCAAAAATAAACTATTTATAATTACAAGTTGTTCATGTGGAAAAATATACATTATATCAAGAATTATATTCATGATGTAGATATCATATATATCATATATATCCAGTATATACATGCATTTATAATATTACATAATCATTTAGAGGTAAGAAATGAAATGCACCGTTAATGGAGACGGTAAGCCGTGCGTACGAATGAACGCTACATTCATTTATATTTATTACTTAATGGAGTGAAATCATAATGATTTAAAGGTATATCATTATTCCATGATAATATAATATATATTATCATTAAATCTATCCTTTATACATACCACATATGGTATTAACGAATCAAATCACTTTGAGGGGGTTGTAGTCCGCTCTTCCTAATATGAAGATATCGTGTATAACCATAATGGAAGTAATAAAGGTATGCCATAAATGAAAAATACAGAATCTTAAGGAAAAAATAAGGATATTTTATATCATATATAAATATAGTGACATCATAATGGCCACCTTTGATGGTGTTAGAAGAATATTGAACAATCATCGTTTCGTGAGGCCAAAATTCGCCATCCACAGAAACAATATGTTCTTTAACCATTAGATGTAGGTGTGTGTAAGAGTAGCTCAACTTCTTCTTATAAAAAGATCCTAGTATACGTAATATACTGGATTTGTTACAAAATAAATGAATAAAAAGAGTTTAGGGGGTTGGAGAAGCAAAATAAAACAAAAGAACACAAGTTATGACATTACCTTAAAATCGGGAAACTCTCTATATTTGAGCTCAAAGGCTTCTTTGGGAAGACTTCTGCCCAAAGTGAGGCTTGTAGGAGTACTAGAGGGATGGGGAGAGTCAAAATGAGCAGGGTTTGGCCGAGGCAAAGGCTTGAGAGGTGTGGGTAAGGAGGTAGAGGTGGGGGCCTTTTATAAGAGGAGAGGAGGGGCACCCTTGGAAAGTTATAAATGGACGCTTTATTTTCGAATGAGTTTCGGATTTTAAAGGTCCCACATTGAAATATTTCTAGGATAAGGTGATAAGGGTTCGAAATAAACTCATCCATTAGGTATTTGACAAGTGTAAGTCTTACATTTTACATTATCTTTTCATTTTATTTAAATCGCTCATTAATGAGGAAATCGCTGCATCATCATTATATCATAAATAATTTAATTTATTTAATGTCTAAAAATTATAAAAAAAATACTATGATGTAGTAAATCGTATTATATTTCCAATGACTATTTATAGTCTAATAAATAATTTATGTAGAAAAAATTAAAAATGTTTTACTCAGGTGATACATTCTTTGTTATATTTGACTTTCTTTAAAAATAAAATGATAAAAAGTCACTTTCACACAAACGTGATTCCATGGGGTCCCCAATTTTGGAACAAGGAATCCTATGGACGGCCATGAGACAACCAGTAGCATTAAGACACATGTTGGTGTCATTTTTTATTATTATGACATTATTTTATTTTCCTTAACTATCTGATTACTCATTAATCATGATAATTAATGATAATTACCGTCGTTACTATTCATAATTTACAAAAACAAAAGAGCATTAATTACATAATTTGGACCTTCTGATTCCAAATATGGAATCTATTTTACCAAATTCCAAGCATATAAATTGCAATAATTAATTTAAAAATAATTCCCGTTGTCAAAACAAATAGTGGATTTTTTTGAAACAATATCTATGAAAAGTTTGGCACTTGTTTATGCCCAATTACAAAGTGAAATTAATCCCAATGACCACAATTGGATTAAATGGTAAAAATATATTCTATTTACACTTTAAAACCAATTAAAAAGTTAATCTATCCATGTAATTAAATTAGTTGAAAAAGCAGTTTTGATGTAAAATGCAGTATTTTACACTATTCATTAAAAAAATGAACATTGTCATAAAAATACCAAAAAATTATCCAATTTAAATTTCAATGTCCAAATAATAAATAAGAAGTTTATTTTGAAAAATATATCTTATAAAATTGTCAAATGTTTGATTTAAAAGAATGGTATTCCATCAAAAGGCAGTAAAACAATCTTTTAAGAATATTAGTGTATTCAATGCTTAAGATTGGATTTATTATCATTTTAAGCCTCTAAAACAATATCTAATTTATAAATAGACATAGATGAGAATATATATTACTCATTACTTACTTGGGATGTTACATCCTTTCCCCCTTTAGAAAATTGCGTCCCCATAATTTATTTACTTATCGAATAAGTGGGGGTATTTAGCCCTCATTGCATTTTCATATTCTCATGTTGCCTTTTCAATCATATGGTTTTTCCACAAAAGCTTTACCTGATAAATCACCTTATTCCATAACACTTTTTCCCTATGGTCAAGAATATGGACCGGTTGTTCCTCATAAGATAGGTTCTCTTCCAACTGAACTACCTCTGGACTCAAAACATGAGATGGATCTGGCATGTACTTCCTTAACATTGAAACATGAAAAACATTGTGTACCTGAGATAAACATGGAGGTAAATCCACTCAGTATGCAACTGATCCATCATTGTACAGAATTTCATATCGTCTAATGAACCTTGGACTCATCTTTCCTTTCTTACCAAATCGCATCACACTTTTCCATGGCGAAACTTTGAGAAAGACATGATCACCTACCTCGAAAGATGGATCCTTCCTCCAGTTATCCGCATAGCTCTTCTGCCTGCTCTAAGATATTCTCATGTGTTTCTGAATCAACTGAACTTTTTATGCCATCTCTTCTACCAATTCTTGTCCCATTAGCTTCCTTTCACCAAATTCATCCCAAAAAGTTGGAGTTCGACACCGCTTCCCATATAATGCCTCAAATGGTGTCATCTGTATACTGGAATGAAAACTGTTATTATAAGAAAACTCAACCAACGAAAGTTGTTAGTCCCAACTTCCCTGATAATCCATTGAACAAGGACGTAGCATATCCTCCAAAGACTGAATTGTTCATTCTGACTGTCCATCCGACTGAGGATGAAAAGCTGTACAAAAATTTAATTCAGTACCCAATGACTTCTGAAGGCCTTTCCAAAAGATAGAAGTGAACCTTGGATCATGATCAGATATAATGGAGAGAGGAACTCCATGTAACCTGTCTATCTCTTTAAGATACAAACGGGAAAGTTTATCTAGGGAAAAAGTATCTCTTATGGCAAGGAAATGATCAGATTTAGTCAAGCGATCAACAATAACCTAGATAGCATTATTACATCGAGGTGTCTGCGGAAATCCCACAACGAGGTCCATGGATATGTTATCCCATTTCCACTCTGGTACTGGTAAAGGATGAAGAATCACTTTCAGTAACTACTGCTCTTCTTTACCCTTTTGACATGTCAAACAATTCATAGTAAAATCAGCAATATCCCTTTTCATTCCATCCCACAAGTAATACTCTCGCATATATCTGTACATCTTAGTAATTCCTGGATTAACTGAAAATGGAAAACTATGATCTTCACATAACAACTCTCTCTTCAACTGTGAATCACAAGGCAGACACAATCTCTTCCCAAATCTCAAAACACAATCATTATCAATGTTTAATTCAGGCAACATACCCTTCTAAACCAGCTCTACCATTTTCTGCAACTCACTGTCTTGCTTCTGTGCTTGCTTAATTCTGTCTAATAGAGATGATATCACGGATACCTGAAAAAAAAACATAAGAACATCATGGACCAACAACTTCTATGCCAAAGTTCATCACATCCTTAACCAAAGGATCATGTCCCAACCGTAACATTGTTAATGAAACTTTACTTTTTCGACTCAAAGCATCATCCACTTTATTTGATTTTCCCGGATGGTAATGAATTGTACAATCATAATCCTTGATTAATTCTAGACATCACCTCTGTCTAATTTTCAATTCATTCTGAGTGAATATATACTTTAAACTTTTGTGATCGGTATATATTTCACACTTTACTCTATAAAAATGATGCCTCCAAATTTTTAAAGCAAAAACAACAACAGCTAATTCGAAATCATGTGTAGGGTAATTTACCTCATGAGTTTTCAAATTTTGTGAAGCATAAGAAATTACCTGATCATTCTATATTAGGATTCAACCAAGTCCTTTCAATGAAGAATCATTGTAGATAACAAACTCTCCATTTCTGGAAGGAAGGGCCAAAACTGGAGCAGTCACCAATCTTCTTTTCAACTCCTGAGTTAACTGAGCCATCACTGTAACAAACTATTTAGTTCTACTTCTGACCATCTCAGGATACTGATTTGAAAGGTCATTTCCCTCTGTATGCCTTCCCAAAAAATCTGTTCTGTTTCCTCTATGAAAAACCATTCTTAACACAAATATTTCTTAGGATAATCCACATGGTAATCTTCAAATGATATATCATTTCAATTTGACCATAAAAAATATTTTTGGATAATCATTTAATAGAATTCTTACTCCTAAAGTTATCTAAACCGACCTCTGATACCAACTATAAGGCCCCAGCCTTAAAACTTACTTAATCTTGAGTTATTAAAAGATTACACATTGAGGATCTTTTCAGTTTTATAGTTTTAGAGAATTAGATCGTAAAACTTTAATTACATTCCACATTTAAACAAAGTGGTTACATAAAAGATAGTATTCATTTTTCCCATCAACAGAAACATATTTAAAATAAAACATGGATTCTTTCTTCACTCTTCCTTGACACTATCATTATATCATGTACCTTTCCCTTGACCTATGAAAAGCATTTCAAAAACATGGGATGAGCATAAAAAGCTCAGTAAGGGATATAAATATATGGAATGGAAACATGATTACATGTATAAAATAAGAATCAATGAAATCATACTTTACTCATAAAACATAATCACTTTAAAATACCTCATCAAATCATGAATAAAACATAGAAATCATAAGACATAAAGGTAACTTGAGGCATTCATAACATTCTTACCTAGGGAGTAACCCTCTTGGTTACGTTTGGAATACCCATCACAGTATATCCCAAAATATCTTTGGAGAAACCTTAACGTTTAACCCCATCACGTTACCCAATGCATTGGAGATCTATATCGGTCTCATCCGCCCTTAGTTTATCACGGAACCACCCATCTTCATAACAATTCCCAAGAACCATAACCTAATCGTATCACATAAAACATGCATAAAGGAAACATAACATTTCCACTTTTCAATCACAAGATATCAATACAACACATTGATATAAAAAACATTTTGAAAACCATTTTCAATACCAAAATAAAAGAAAAGTAAAACTTGGTGTTTAGTTTTCATTTAAAAAAATATATGGCTTGTAAATGAAGCTGAAACTCAACTAATGGTCATGGCGGAGGAGAATTCATTGTCGCTACATACGTACGAAAAAAAACATTCCCTTTTTTCATTTAGTAAAATGCTTTGTATAAAAAAGATTCCTTTTGTATAAACTTAAAAGTCAAAGGTGTTTATACACTGCATAATAGAATGTTGTGTATAAAACAAAATATGCATCAATGAAAGGAGATTGAGACGAAGTCCCATACCTCGGGTCCGACTTGACTCGATCGTTCATTAACATCCTGAATATTAAACATGAGTTAATTTATACTTTCCTAAGAACCTTTTTTAAATTAATTATTCCTTTTATATCACTTATTACCATGTTATGAACACTACGTAATTATTTATGTTAATAATGGTCGTTTTGTCGATCATTAGTACTTAAGTCAAAAATAAACTCTTTATAATTACAAGTTGTTCATGTGGTATAATATCCATTATATCAAGAATTATAATCATTATGAAGATAGAATATATATAATATATATCTAGTATATACATGAATTTATAATATTACATAATCATTTAGAGTTAAGAAATGAAATGCACCGTTCATGGAGACAGTAAGCCGTATGTACGCATGAACGCTACTTTCATTTCTATTTCTTACATAATGGAGTGAAATCATAATGATATAAAGGTATATCATAATTCCATTATAAAATCATATATAATATCATTAAATCTATCCTTTAAACGTACACCATATGGTATTAATGAATAAAATCACTTAGAGGGGGCGGTAGTCCGCACTTCCTAAAATGAAGATATCGTGTATACCCATAATGGAATCCATAAAGGTATGACATAAATGAAAAATACTGAATCTTAAGGAAAACATAAACATATTATATATCATATATAAATATAGTGACATCATAATGGACTCCTTTGATGGTGTTAGAAGAATATTGAACAATCATCATTTCGTGAGGCAGAAATTCGCCATCCACAGAAACAGTATGTTATTTAACCATTAGATGTAGGTATGTGTAATTGTAGCTCGAATTATTCTTATAAAAACAAAATAGTATATTGAATATACTGGAGTTTTTACAAAATAAATGAATAAAAATAGTTCAGGGGGTTATAGAAGCAAAATAAAACAAAAGAACACAAGTGAATACATTACCTTAAAATCAGGTAACTCTATTTGATTTGAGCTCAAAGGCTTCCTTGGGAAGACTTATTCCCAATGTGAGGCTTCTAGGAGTAAGAAAGATATTTGGAGAGACAAAGTGAGCATGGTTTGGGCGATCCAAAGCCTTGATAGGTGTGGGTAAGGAGGTAGAGTTTGGGGCCTTTTATAATAGGAGAGGAGGGGAACTCTTGGAAAGTTATAAAAGGTTACATTATTTTCAAATGCCTTTCGGATTTTAGAGGTCCCACATTGATGTGTTTCGAGGATAAGGTGATACAGGTTCTAAATAAAGTCATCCAATAGGACTTTGAAAAGTTTAAGTCTTATATTTTACATTATCTTTTCATTTTATTTAAATCGTTCATTAATGAGGTAATTGTTGTATCATCATGATGTCATAAATAATTTAATTTATTTAATGTATAAAAATTATAAAAAATAATATGATGTAGGAAGTATTTTTAGCTTTCCAATTACTATTTATAGTCCAATATATCATTTATTCAGACAAAACTAAAGATTTTTTACTTAGGTGATACATTATTTGTTATATTTATCTTTCTTTAAAAATAAAAAGATAAAAATCACTTTCACACAAAAGTGATTCCATGGGGTCCCCATGTTTGGCACAAGGAATCCTATGGTCTTCCATGATACAACTAGTAGAATTATGACACATGTTGGTGTCTTTTTTTTATTATTATTATATTATTTTAGTTACATTAACTACCTGATTTCTGATTAATCAAGATAATTAAAGATAATTATCGTCATTACTATTCATAATCTTAATAAACAAAAGAGTCTTAATTAAATATTTGGACTTTCTGATTCCAAATATGGAATCCATTTTACCAAAATCCAAACATATAAATTGCAATAATTAATTTAAAAATAATTTCCGTTGTCAAAACAAAAAGCTGGTTTTTTTGAAACAATATCTATGAAACGTTTGGCACTTGTTTATGCCCAATTCCAAAGTAAATTAATCCCAATGACCACCATTTGATTACATGGTAAATATATATTCAATTTATACTTTAAAACCAATTAAAAATATAATTTAACAATATAAATAAATTAGATGAAAAAGCAGTTTTGATGTAAAATGCAGTATTTTTCACTATTCATTAAAAAATGAACATTGTCAGAAAAATACCAAAAAATTATCCAATGTAAATTTAAATGTCCCAATAATAAATAATAAGTTTATTTTGACAAATAGAGATTATAAAATTGTCAAAAGTTTGATTTAAAAAAATGGTTTTCCATCAAAAGGCAGTAAAACAATCTTTTAAGAATATTAGTGTATTCAATGCTTAAGATTGGATTTATTCTCATTTTAAGCCTCTAAAACACTATCTAATCCATAAATATACATAGATAATAATATATATTATTCATTACTTACTTGGGATTTTACAAGTTCTTACCCTGATCCACTGAATATATTAAGTTTATTCACATTAACTATTTGGTGGCAGGTGATCCACAAGTGGAGTTGATTAAGTCTCATATTGAGATTGAACCACTTGTTTTATACACTGTGTATTTATATTAGGTATATCTATGTTTTAATTTATTTTTTATAAAAATATATTTAATTTTTATTGTTAGTATCGGATAGTAGTTATAACTATTTTTCTTTATTTGAGTAGTTTCAAAAACTGTATCAATATCTCATATTGATACTACTATAAACTAATCAATATTTTGAGAAGATTATTGAATTGTAAAAGTCTTATAATTTTATTACATTGATGATCTAGGATATTTTGAATTTAATTGGGTGATTCAATAAAGATAATATTTTTAAGTGAAATTTATATAGGAACTCAATTCGCCCCCACTTGAGTGTTCGACTTCAACTAACATTTGGTATCAGTGGATGTTTTTAAAATCTCTATCCTAAAAATTTTAAATCATTAATTTGGTTAAAATATTTTTCAATTGTGAAGAGTATCATATAAATTTTATTCTTAAAAAAATGAGATATTAAATCTAATGGATTTTTTAACTTGAAAATGAGACTATGAAGAAAATGAAATATTGTTTTTTCAGTAGTAACCAACACACTAGTTATTAAAGAAAATTCCAGGTTGTTAAAAGACTTTAATAGTATGAATATATTAAGTGATGAAGAGAAAAAAATCAAAACAAATATTTAAAAAAGGAAAATGTCATAGAAGAATAATTTTATCTATCCCAACAGAAACATATTAAAGGAAAAAACCCACAAATATCTGAAAAATAGTTAAAGATTTCTGTAAAATTTATATGAATTATAATCCTCAAAAAAATCTTTAAAGGTCAAATTTAAAATTTAAACACAATTTGAATGATATTGATATGTATAATCATGTTTATAGGTCCATGTATGTTTCCCAAACATGAAAATTTTAAAATTATAATATTTTTAAAGACAAATGGTTTGAATAAAAAATCACAAAAATAATAGACCCAGTTGGTGATAAGAGGAATTATAATATAAAAATGAAGATGGTAATAAAATTGATTAAAAAATATGTTCATCGTTCGGAATAGTTAAAATTTTATAGAGGAAGATATTCCGTTTATGTATTTTAATGATACTATATCATATTTGAGAATTTATTTTTTTTATTGATTAAAAATTAAAATAATCCATGAGATATTGGGTGGATATTTTTTAAGGGAATCAACCCACTAAGTAATATTACTGGAAAAATAAAATCTGAAAATAAAAAAAAGATTTCCACAAGTGTACATTTTAAAAATATTTGATCGATCTATAAATAATTCCATTTTATTTTTTATTATAGTTCTTTTTATAATTATTGTTTATAAAATAACCCAAAAGACTTATATGAATGAAGAAAAAGGAAATGGAAAACCCTTAGTTGCTCGTATGACTGTCAAAGCTACAAAAGGATAATAACATTGAATATAGGATAGTGGGTGTTAATTAAATATGAAAGAAGATTCAAAGATGATTAATAATGTAAATTATTATAAACAACAGACTATGAATTTTGGAAATGATTATTTACTCAAAATCAAAGGTATTGTATCTACAATCATTGGGAAAGAAATGAGTATGGGTTGAAGTTCCTTATTCATTAGTGAATTCTTTAACAACTTGTTATGTGATTAAAAACAATATGATGATAGAAATTAATATGAGTTATTTTGAGTTGGGTTTTTTATAAATACATGAAGATGGGAATGTAGAAATAATAATTCAACAACGAAGTGAATCTTGTTTCATTTTAGAGATACAAATGTATTATGTTATCTAATAATGATAAATAAAAATTCCAAATGGAATATGAGGCTTAGACATATGTTCCATAGAAATATGATGATGATAATAATGAGAGAAATTATTCTTTGAATTCATGAAATGAATCAAAGAATAGATTTGTGATTTTCAATATGCCAAAAAATCGAAGATGAGAATCTATGTGCAGAAGAATGTTTTTATATATTTTAATAATCCCCTTGAGCTTATCAACTATGAAATATATGGGCATATGATAATGGAATAACAAAATTGGGATAAAAATATTACATTATTTATTATTACTCATATTACATTTATTATGTTTTTTAAATTTAAATCATAGCCTCTACAAGTGTTTAATAGTTTCTAGATAAGTTCAAAATATTAATGCGGCTATTACAAAAAAATATTTAAACTGATTCTGGTATTGAATACATAGATAGGAATTTCAAATATAATATTCAAAACATTATAATTTTTTATGAACTCATTAAACTATAAAAACCAAAACATAATAGTGTTTCTAAAATAAATAACATGAGTTTCGTTGAGATGTCTCAAACATTACTGATAAGACATGATACTTATTGTTCCTTTTGGAAAATAATTATTGGATCTACATTAAACATTCATAATAGTAATCTCTACTAGATAAACATTTGTATAACTCATTAGGAGATGTATTATAATGAATCGCTATTTTTTGAATACCTATGGTATTTTGAAAGACCCTGTATTATCAAATTCAAAGGTGACAATATTTTGAAGTTCCATCAAAGAGGTATCGATGGTATCTTTCTATGATACTCACATAATGGTTGAGGATACATGTATTATAATACAAAATAAATAATATTTTTTTATTATAAATATTTGAATGTTTTGGGACATTCTTATAGAATGTATGTTTTGTTAGATGTTGATATAAGAAAATGTGACGAGGAAGTTGTTACAATTAGATAAAATAACAATGTCTATGATAGATTTGAATATGTTAAAATTATAGATTGTGTTGAAGTATATTTTGAAATAAATTGTGATGAGGGAAAAGATTATCAATATCATACAATAATTACATTGAAAGTGAAGTTCTAAAACATAAATTAAATTTAATTGAAATGGTATCAAACAATAAGAACATAGATGATAGTCCCACATCTGTCTTTTTAATAATAGGTTAAGCTAAGAGATGTGAAATAAGCTCTGTAGAATCTACATTAGATTGATTCGAAAATTGGATAATTGAACCAGATTGATAATATTGAGATGTGGGAACTTATAACAATACTTGGAGATTAGAATGTTATCGGAATAAAATGGGTTTTCTGAAACATGTTGAATGAAAATGGTGTAATGATAAGAAATAAAGAAATATTAGTTTCAAAATGATAGTAAAATGTTAAATGATTCATTCTTGACAATTCCTTTTCTCCAACAGAAATAATTGGATCCATTAGTTTCATTATATCTCATTTTGTATAATGAAGATATAAAATATTTTGGTCATATTTTATTTCATATATTTTTAATTAATAGATAATCTTATAAGTTAATATTAAGAAAAAATATTGTATTTTTTTAGTCAGAATGAAAGTTGTGTGTGAAAGTTGAAGAAAGGTGTGTATGGATTAATAATATCTTAATGTTGTTCATATGAGAAATTAGATAACTTCTTGAATATTATTTATTTTATGAAATACATATTTGATAGAAAACTCTATATAACACAAAATCATGTGGTTTCCCTCATTGTTATTTTTTGTATTGATGATATCATATTACAATTTAATGGTGATGAAATGTGTGAATTTTTTTATGAGTTTGTAATGATGTTATTTGAAATTCCCATGATCTAAAAAATGAAATAATTTAATTTATTAAAAATATTATTAATAAAAATATTCATTTCCATTTCTCAAGAGAAGTAATGTTTGGATTACTTGAATAAATATATTTAAAAATAATAAAATCTTGTTTTCCCTCATTTCGTTGTGAATAAAATGGGAAATTAATGGGAAATGAAGGGATGTGGATACTAATGTTTTTAATTTTTTTTGAATTCTAGTTATATCTAACATATTCAATGAAAAATTACGATTTTATTGTTAAAATGTGTTTCATATATCAAAGTTCCCCAAATAATGATTAGATATATTAAACGAACAAATTATTTCATGATAATATATTAGGTTATAGTAAATATTTATCTATTTTGTTACATATAAACCAATTAGACATGTATTTTTAGTAATAGAATATCCACATCTAGTATAGTATTATTTTTAAGAGAAATATGTGTTAGTATGAATATGAAGAAAAATATTTAGTAAATTTTAGTACTGTAGAAGCTAATTATGTAGATTACACTCGAGCACCAATATAGTTAGAATGGATGAAGGCATATTTGTTATATTTATTTTCAGATGAGATGTTTCTCTTAATCCTAGGATGTGATAATTAATATTATATCAATATCAAAAAGAATATAGTGAAACATACCAAAGTTTAGATCATTGATAATAAATATCACTTCATCAGGGGAAATGCAAAGTGAAATAAACTATAGATGGATTTTTTTTCTGACTATAGAAGATGTTGCTGATAGATTCACTAAACCATTAACAAATGATACATTTTATAAGCTGGGATTGATCATTGGTGTGAAACTAAATCTCATAAATTCTATGGTATGTGATATCGATCCTTCTTCTCATCTTGTATCTGGATAATGTTAACAAATATGGAGATAATATATAACATAAATTATACTATTGTAATGTTCCATTTATAAGAGATCATATATATAGGGATAAGTTATCAGGGGTGTATGTTGTGATTTAAACATGTGTGAACTATTTTAATATTTTTTTCAAAATATAGTAATAATTTTGATCTTTTTCTCTTTCTCTTATGACTATTTTAGAATGGCTAGTGTTGGAAATTATTTTAATCAATTATTTAAGAAAAAACGTTTGTTGTTCAATTATTATTGTTTCCTACAAAAAGTCATATCATGAAGTTTTATGTGGTTTTCATGTTTATAATAAGTTTATAGAGATGTACGTTGATTTAAATTAGAATTGTATAATGTTATCATACATAAATCACTTTATAATGTTTTATATTTCCTTAGAATATTCCTAGGTATACTGTCCCCAAAAATGATGAGTTAGGTTAACAAAAGGAGTCCAAAAATAGAGTCTACGAAACTAAATAAAATAAATAGAGTGTGAAACTAAATATTTATCGAATTATATGAAATATTATTTCAGAAAAAGATATTCACTGTATTTTAAAATCTAGATATTACATGAAAATATATGATCTTATTAATATCATATTTATCAGAGGGTATTAATGGTTCAAACTAAATGTGTATGGAAAAATAATATTGTGATACTTGGTTAAGCTAAGTGGTCTAGAAGCACCCAATTGAAGGAAAATGAAGAGTTAACAAATAAAGATCCATCGAGTCTTTGAAAAAATTCAATTAGAAAAATACTATATGAAGGGTGTTTGGATGAATGTCTACGAGTATATTTTATAAAAGGAACATTTTTATGTATTTAAACAAATGATTTTCAATAATCAGACTCATGATTCTAAATGAATCCCTGATAATGAAGTCTTAAGAAATAGTCCACTAAATGGAATTTTTGTCGAGGCAACCAAAAAAGTGTTTTCAGAAGAGAATTTGAAAATATAACCTTCAATAGAAAGGAGGATAAGAAACATGCAAGTATCTATATATAGAAAGACATGATGTCTACTAGAATGAGGGTAATAAGAAAATGTATAACTTTATGAGTTTACAAGATAGTGGGGTTTCTATAAATGTGATGTAGATTATGTATTTTGAGTCTATACAGTGTTTTCGCATTGTCATTAAATGTGACAATGTAGATCTATACATTCAATTCATCAATAATAATGAATGGAAATTTATGATTCTAACATATATTTAAATAACAATGAATATTTCAATGATTCTAGGTTCTAACAAATTATTCCTATGATGATTTAGTGACTTATACCTTTTTTGTTGTTTAACGGTCATAAAACATAGAATGATTTAAACATAGTAAACAATTTTCAAGGGGGAACAATAAATCTGAATTTAATTATCCTATCTAAATATCCATAGAAGTGATGCCTATATAAATGGAAAGTAAGATAACATTGTGAGAGATATTTCTTCTAGGAAAATTGATAAAAAAAAATTGAGTTACATATACAAGAAGAATGAGATATTGTAGTTGTGGATGAAGTGGTACGAGATAGAGGAAACTAAGTGTTTTGAAATAGAAATACCATATAAATAAGCTATCAAATATATTTTCATAGACATTGTGTTTCTAGGTTAACTATTGGTATTATATGAAGAGTGATTCATGTAGAGTTTTCACACCAAGGGTACAAGATAGAGTATCAGATAGAGGATTATATATGGATTCTTACCCAATAGAGAGGTGATCATGTGAACATGTTTCAAAGGAATGTTGATATTTAATACATTTTTCATTTATATAAAATAACATGTAGAGGATTAAGAACTTACTAGAATAAATGTGTATGGAAAATTTAAAAAGAATCATGAAAACACTAAAAATAGTTGGGGAAGGATCAGTTTTTAAAAAAAATACTATTATATCATATTATCTATATGAGAATCACATGAAATATTTAAGGAATATAATGTTACGTGTGTGATAGATATTATAGTTTTATAATAAACCACAAAAGTAATTTTTTTTCATGTGGTCGTGTAGTCTTGGATTACATCTGAACTATTCCATGGGAAATCACCTTTTATTGAATAGTAAGTAATGTAAATATATATGTTAATAGATTGTGCTTGTATATTGTTCTATAGAAGAGTTATTTCTCTCTAAATAGAGGTGATTGATGTTTGTAATGGAACAAAACATAAAATTAAATTATCTCTGATTGAATCATACCCCTCTTAGAGATCACCAAGATCATGATGGGACATTTTAAAAGATGATGTATATTATTATTTTATAATTTCTCCTAACCATTCATGAAACATATAAATGGAAACAATTTTTAAGGCTTACTCACACATTTTTCCTTTAGGAGGGACACTATTCACCGAACCACATTTTATTCATGTAATATGTATATATAACCTGTGCATAGATATATAATCAGGCCACATGATTTAATAAATAATTATCTAATCTTGATTCTTTATAAAATATTAATTCATTTGAACCCCCACAAAAATTTTTATATCCACTATTCTCATTAAACCTGAAATAAATGAAAACAATTATATCATGGTGTCACGTGAATGATCTCTTTAATTCAATTTGTTTATCTTTCTAAATGATATTCTTGTAAATATTCTAATTTGGTTGGACTCCTATAATTTTTTCATTCCCCAAGTAATTGGTTAACTCTAATATCTTGATAAATGTTATATATTATTCATCTTTATTGATCTTATCATATTATGTCTTTGATATGTTGGGATTGTGCATTTAATTATAGTTACTGTGTTTTTTATATTTATTCAATATCCCATTAATGGGTTCTAATGAAATTAATTTTTTTCTCTTGTGATCCAAGTTGTTATGATGATGATCATGATCTCTATATACCATTAGTTTGTCAATATATTCATTTGTTCTTATGATTACTAACCTACCATGTTTTGTTCTAAAATGTTATTTTATATATGAATATAAATGATTACATATATTCAGAAGGGTATAAGTGGGTTTATAAGTATATTAAAGAGATAATTAAATTAATTTTTCATTTATATTATATTATAATAAATTTATTAAATATATTATATCTAAATTTTATACTTTTATAAATTTTAAAGTTTTAGTTGTAGATTATTGTACGAGGGTTTTTGAAGATAAATTTATAAAATGTATTTAATAAGTAATTGGTAAAAATATAAAGTATCCTACAATGTATAAATTATTTATGTTAATTATGTTAGGGTATTAAATATGATTTGAATTAAAACAATATAATTTAAATGATTTATTTTATTTTTTACTACATTTTTTATTTCAACATAATATCTTTTGAGCTCACAAGAATCATTTTTCATTAAATTTTGATTAGTAGTTGGGGTCTTTCATGAGTGGTAATGTCACATTGATATTCTTAATATGACAAGTGTTAAAATATTAGTATTGCACTGGGAGATAATTTAAACCCCATTTTTTATAACATCCTAATTTTTTAAAATATATTATTTAAAATAAAATTAAATTCATTAATAAATTGTGTCACACATAATACATGGTTTATATTTCATCACATGAAGCACCATGTTTATCTTTCACTACACACATCATATATTTCCTTTGATGACTTTTGTTACAACAAATCCCAAAGCATACTAGAAAATTATATAATATTAATACAATTGTGATAGTTATCACATATCCATTTGAACAAAGTAAATGAATTTGATTAAATAAATTCTAAAAATATAGAATACATATTTTTATTAGATAAATTCATTGGTATCTAATTAATTATAAATGAAAATAAAGTCCAACTAATTATAAATGATGTACTTTTACGAAAACAATTTAGATGACCACAATGACGTCTTATCATAATATGTTTAATTAATAATTATTAGTTAAATAT
The DNA here is from genome assembly GCA_963277665.1 of Viscum album. Taxonomy (NCBI): domain Eukaryota; kingdom Viridiplantae; phylum Streptophyta; class Magnoliopsida; order Santalales; family Viscaceae; genus Viscum; species Viscum album. Next base: position 268,317,416 of record OY728129.1, read on the forward strand.
ATTAAATAAATTATTATTTTATATATTTTATTAATTTTTTTTTGAAATTCAAACTATATGCTTAAAAGTGTTTATATAAAAATAGATCTAATTTTAAGAATAATAAGATGTATATTTTTTATTGACAGTTTTACCACCATTTAATGGACAACCTATTTTAAATTTATTTTTTATTTTTTATATTTTTTATATTAAAAAATAATATTATTTTTTTAAATAGTAACTTAAATATTTATATTGGGTGAATCATTGATATTTTATTGTGAACTTTAATTTTCTCATGAATAGTAAAAATAAGTGCATTTTAATTGAAAACGATAATTTTGTTTAATTTATTTATATAGTTAAATTATATATTCAAATTGTTTTAAAATATAATTAGTTTAATTTTACCTAATATGATCCAAATTAGGTAAATATATTCAAATTACCTTTGATATTTTATAGAAAAAAATTTCAATCTTCGAAAAATTTCTAATGAAAAAACCCACTGTCTCATGGAATCCACATGATTAATTTTCAATTAATTTTTAGTGACTTATACGTATTGAATTTTGAAAAAAGGATATAAATATTTTGAATCTGTATGATTTTTTATAACATCATCTTATTTTTTTGACCAAAAATATTAGTGAGTGTAATGAAAATTAATTATAGTGATCATGTTAAAAACAAGCTTACTAAATGATTAAACATAGAATACAAGATGTATAAATGGACCAAAACATCCCGAAAATCCATTATTTTGACATATTTCATCCATAAACACCTTAGTACCAATTTTTATGCGTTATTGGGATGAGATTTCATGAAAGTTACTTATATGATATGTTAAGTGATGAAATAGAATTATAAGGAACTGTCATTTCCTATAACACTAAAAACGATTTGGAGTAGGGAAGAATTTAAATATGTTTGATTATAAATATTAGTTTGGAGGATAAATGATTTTTTAATTATAAAGTGTATTTAATTTTTATATATTTTATAATTAAATAAAATTATTAATAAACCTCAACAAATAAATTACTTAGTTATCAATCAAATAAAAATCTGATATTTTATTAAATGATTTAAATTATATAAAAATATTGTAATATAAAAATTTATTTTAATGTTTTCTTAAATTTAAAATATGGGTAATTTATGGGCCAAATTCTATTTAATAATGAACATATTTACTCATAAATAGTAAAAACAATTATCAACACAGTTAGGGTTAAATATGTTTTTTCTCGCGTTTCATGTGTTTCTATTAAAAAATAATATCCAAAAAATATGGAATATTTATTTAATAATCCTGATGTTATATTTTATAATTATTTCATCTATTTTTAAAAAAAAATTACTTTAATTTAGTATTAATGGATGAATCTCAAATGTTAGAAAACTAGTTACCTAAATGAAAAAGACAAAAAAATGAAACATAATGACTAAGGAGTCAAGTGATATTTTTTTTAATTTTTCCAAAGTTAATGTTAATAAACCATAATACCTATTTTGTCCATAATGATTCATTTTTGTAGCACGTGTGGTAATAGCGACCTCCCAATTCTGATTACCCTTTCGTATTTACATGAATGGCACTCCCTCTCCAATATAAAAAGACATTCACCACACCCTTTCTCCAAAAATCTCAAGAAGTTTTTGATAGTAGAATAAATACCCAAATATTCTCCAAAAATCCATACTCTTGCACCATAACCTTCACTTTGGGCATAAATAAATCATATGAACATCATTGGTGTAACAAAAAGGAGTTACCAAAAAAAGAGGTAACATTATTCAACCATAACTTTAGTTTTATTTCTCTCTCAAAAAATAAAACAAATTCATTTTAAATGATTATAAAATAACATATTTATCCTAAATATTCTAATATGATGTTGTTTTGACTTTTTACTTACATATAGATACAATTCCATCAAATGGGTTAGAAATTTTTTTTTGTGTACAGAGAACTACCGCCTCACGAAACGATGTCATTTGAATTTATATTACCACCTATAATGTATAGTAATTATATTGGAAACGATGTTTCAAAAAAAATATATGATATTTATGTTGTTTTCATACTCTGGGTATTTTTGTATAACATATACCATTTTGATTTAAATTTTCGGTAAATACGAGAACATTTTTGTGGACCTGGGGACTACTACCTCTTCAATGAAATGTGACACATTCACATATTACAAGAAATGTATTAATGACATTATTAATTAACAATATGTGACATAAAAAATATATATTTGTTATTACTGACATAATTATCTATATGGTAATATAATATATCATTTTCATTATTACCATTTCACTCCCTGAAAAATGAATAACATCATTCCTTAACGTGTATCTAACGACCTCCTTGACATGAGGTGATTCATTTTAAATCAAAATATATATATAAGTATATATGATAAAATAATATTTTATATATAATATAATTTTATCTATATAATTATTAATGTTACTTACCTTCTCTCCATGTGGATCATTTAAAAATGGGAATGTTACTCATGCATACATTTGACCTACCCTCTCCAGGTTAAAACATTGGTCAATTTCTCTTCACTGTATATCATTATTGGGTTTAAAATTCTAGCTGATGTATAAATATTATAATTATACCTCGATTAGTATCTTAAAGATGTTTATATAATGACCTATTTTACCTTTGTCGACCAACCAATGTTTTCTTGACACAAAAACCATATAGGTTCAAAACATGTCACATAATATTAATTGTTTATGTAATGGTATATACCATTTTCATAAGTGAAATTAAATTAATAATAAACATGATTTTTTTAAAGAAATTAGATAATTAACATAAGTTTGTTATTTAGTAAGATAATCAAACACATGACAAGTCGAACTCAAGTTAATGGATTCTCGTCTCAATTTTACTTTCATGAGGCATACATCGTAATCGCCACTTATTTATTATATGTTGTGTATATATGTCCCCATTTGATATATTATATCAGTAAAAAATATATATACATCATATTAAAATGTTTTATTGGATGATTATTACATTTGGTATTTTTGATTCAGATAATACCACATGTGTAAGGGGTTTCGTCTCAATGTACATTCCATTGAGAATTATTTTTTATTATGAAACTTGAATTATTTATTTGGGGTATCTAATTCTATAATAATTTTTATATCATGAGTTCCATTTATTTCATGATATTAAAATTTTCAATTTATTTTATTATTTCATCTATCTCATGATTCAATTGATAGTCTGTAGTAAGGGATTTTCATCTCAGTTTTTACATTTGTAAGTTAAATTTCATATTCCCCGCTTAATTATTTTGTGGAGTGTATCTAATTACAATTAAGATATATTATATCCAAAATTAATTGATCATAATGGTATTTAAATTTATCATTTGATAATAATTATTTCACTTGTCTTTCATTTTCAATGTTTCCAAAGTAGAAATGGATTATTGTTATAATTTTCCTTCAATGGGATGTTTCATATGTTATAGAACTATATTATAATATAAGGTGAATTTCAATACTCATTAATAGTTTATATCATGAATATATTTATTTCTATTGATATTTTATTTTCAATTTAATGAATATTGTATCATGGGATTTACGGTTTCATGGTTACCAAAGTAGCAATGGATTGTTTTAACAAATTACCTTCTTTATGACGTTTGTTATGTTATAAAACTATATTATTTTTTAAGTTGTATATATACTTAATCATTAAAATTTTATATAATTAATCTGTTTATTTATTATGAATTGTAGTTTTCATTTAAAAATCATTTTTTCTTGGGGTTTACTATTTCAATGTTACCTAAGTAGTAATGGATTTTTGTCACAATTTTCTCTCTCGAAGATGTTTGTTGTGATTTACCCCTATTATATTTTATAATGTTTATATACTTATCCATTAAAATTTTATATCATGAATAGAAATATTCTCATGGTATTAAAATTTTCATTTAATGTTATTCCTTTATGGGGATTATGATTCAAATTCATCAAAGTGGTATGCGAAACATTGGAATTTTTAAAGACTATTATCCTCAAGAATGTTTTCAATGACATTTTATGGGTATTTCCATTCATTAAAAAAACAAAACATGTTTTTAATAATGTATGAAAGGATATATTTCTCATTGATACCATCACTATTTCTTATTTGGATGTTTTATTATTGTTTCGAAGATATTTCTATGAAACTCTCTTCTTTTTCACATGTTTATTATGTCCTCAAAATAATTTTTTGAAACCTATTTATTTTACATCTGCAAAACATGTTTGAAAAATGATTTTTTGGAATATGTTTCATTTTTTTGGGTTATTAAAGTTTAATATATATTTCAATGTAACCCATTTACTTTTAGTCGGTTAACCATGTTTCAATGAGATTGATATTGAACCAGCTTATTTAGAATGATTTAATCATATTTCAAAGAGATTGTTATGAAACCCATTTCTTTTCCATGGGATAATAGTGTTTCAAAGAGATTTTTTATCCCATTTTTTCTATGGGTAAAACACATTTCAATGAGATTTTTATGGAACCCAGTTCATTTCCATGAGTGGACCATGTTTCATAGAGATTGTTGTGAAACTATTTTCCTTTCAATGGGTTAATCTTATTCTAAAAATAGTAAATGTTTTTAAATTAGTTTTTAGGAATTATATAGGTATTCAGTTCATTATAACTATAAATTATGGTTTCACCCATAAATCACTTTGATGTATTGGGTAAAAATATTTTATTTAAAGATATTTATTTGAAGTCGGTTGTATATTTATTTCAATTTTTAAGGGTTCTTCTAGGGATGTATAAGGGATTAATGAGATTATGTTATAAGATACCAAAATGTTTTCATTATATATTATATGAGTTTTATTCAATATAATGATAGATATTGATATCACATATCCAATAATTATTAATTCTGATGACTCTTTCCTTTTCCATATTTTCATATTTGATTGTTCAGGTATTAATGGGTATGAGTTATTTTGGATTCTCTCATGTAAATTGATGACATAATCATACTCTTATTCAAATTTATTCTTATTGATGACATTTAACTATTAATTATTATATTCACCCTTATGGAGAATCTGAGATCAGCCTTATTTTTTGGTTTTCCTTATAATTATAATAATGATGTTGAATTATTTACGTCTATAAAGTATTTCACATGTATGATGTTGATACATTTTATGAAAAAATAAAAGAATGTTTAAATTAGAGAAATTTAATTTGTATGGCACGTGAGTCCATGATGATATGAGTTTCTTATGTAATCATTTTTCCTAATTCTGTAAAACACTATTCCTAAAAGGATATTGAGGTTATACAAGATCCATGATTCCATAGTTATTTCATAAGGTTTAAATGAATTTTTTTATCACAATTATCGGTATCCAATCAAGAAATGTAATGTTATAGATTTTAGGAAATGATCTTAGAGTGTGGGTTCTAGGCTATAATAATTGGTATGAATGGTTAGTTTAGATAAATTTTTATAATAGGGTGTTTTAATGTGAGAATATCTTTAGAGTTATAGATATCATTATAAGTATATATTTTTAAGGATGATCGTAGGTTGAATTTATTATAACCTCATTAATGTTTTAAGAGACATTGCAGTATAGTTAATTTTAGAGATTGTTTTTTGGGATGGGTTATTTTTTACCCCTAGTATCAAAATGAATAATTTTTTGGGATGAATTAGATTTCATGTTTATGGAAAAAAAGGTACATCATGTATGCTTGATGAAAACCCGTCATATCGGGCATGGTGGTGGGGCTAAATCACATGAATGAAAAATGATAAGGGTTTCATGCACTACAAGGGGAAAATATGATGTTTAGGTTATAATTACCTTTTTTAGGTAAATTTTATATTTATTAGGAAAACATTTTTATTGTATTTTAGGAAAAATGGTTTACTTATCATTGATGAATATATGATCAAATTCATCTAATATTTGGGGATTCATACATAGTTAGAAATTTTTTTGAAGGATTTTATGTATAGATATTTATGGAATAGTTTAGATTGAACTTTAGGTTTTGATATTTTATTTTTATAATTAGTGTATCATTTACAGGTTTACTCATTTTGGGAATTTTATTACCGTGTGGTAACAATATTGGTTTCGGTTTATTTTTAACGATATGTGGGATAACATGACTATCAATTTTATGGATATGTGGTATTTAGAAGTTTATTTTTATGCTGAATGAATTATAAAAACATCTTTAACACTTATCTTTTATAAAAATATAATAAATTAGTTAAAATTGATTAAATAATGAAATTATACTAATAAAGTAATTATATATCTTCTCAGACTATATGGAATGAAAATTAATTAATATTAGGAATATGATCTTGAAATAAAATTCAACCATATTACCATATTTTTTATTATATAAATAATGTTTTACACACCATCATAGAAGGTGATTTTGTTGCCATTTTCTTCAATTTTAAAATTTTCTCTTTCACTCTCTATTAGTCCATGGGAAATCTTTTTTTCATTCTAAATCAATATTCTAATTTCCTACCAGGGTTCTACTATTATAGAATCCTAGATATTTGAAACCATTAGTGAACATGATATTTCCACCAATCTAATTAATGGGGGTGTTTTTTTTAATTTTTTTTTCTAATGTAGGATTCAATAATGGAATACTATAAATGTGAATCATTTGAAAATAAATAAAAATTTCAAGAGTGAAATTACTTTTATGTTCGGTAGGATGTAACATCTTAGGATTTAATGAAATAAATTCATTCAAATTAATTTTAATTTTTTAATAGAATGTATTACAAAAAAAAATACATATTTATTATTTTATTACTTGAAACAATAATATCTTGCATTGAACATGACATTGGGTTCCTTTGATGACTTACATTATACACAATCACGAGTCTTACCAGACAACAATATACCATTAATAATCTTACAACATTTATCACCATTCCATTTGAATGGTGGAAATGATTGATATTAACTAGATTTTTTAAATATAACATTGACGTGTTTATGAAATAATTTCATTCATTTTCAATTTATTAGAAGTGGAAATAAAGACCAAATGAATATAGAGGTTGTGTTTTTATGAAAACCATTTATATGACTAGAATGATAATTAATCTAAATTAATTATACTATTAACTGTTACTGTGATATATTAATGAAAATTATTTGTAATATATTAAATTAAAAATTTCTTAAATTCTTCCATCAAGCATTACTGAGTTAAAATTAGAATAAATCCAACATTAAGCATAAATAGTGCTATTTTTTTTAAAATGTTTTACCTCTCTTTTATGGATCACATGTTTTAAATCAATTTTTTTCACATTAAATTTTTTTAAAAAAATAAACCAATTTTTATAAATTATTATATCAAAATTTACTTTGGTTGATTTTTTTATATTTTTCTGAGAAGTTTTATTGTTTGATGAATAGTGGAAAAAAGAGCATTTTAATTGAAAACTACATTTTCATCAAATTTATTTATATAGTTAAATTTAATTTTAAATTTATTTTCAAGTATAATTAGTTAATGAATATGTCAATAAATCCAATTAAGGTAAATATATTAAAATATAAATTGACATTGGATATGAAATCATTTAAAACATTCAAACTTTTTTCCATTCAATCACAATATCTTGAAATATCTATGTAATTAGTTTTAATTTAATTCTATTCAATTTTGTGAATTTAATTTTTAAAAATGGATATAGATATTTGGAATTAGTATTATTTTTTCTAATATGATGAAATTTTTTTAAAAAAATATTCTAAAGGAATGTGATTAAATTTTTTGTTCTAGTTAAGATATAAACAATCCTCTTTAATGATTAAATATGAAATATAAGGTATATAAATGACCTAAAACATTTCCAAACCAATATTATTGACATATTGAGACCCTAACCACATTATTCGCTATTTTTACGAGTTATTTAGATAATATACCATGAAAGTGACTTATATTTCTATTTACGATAGGGAAATAACAAAAAAAGAACCTTCCCTCCTTTAACCCTTATAAAGTATTGGAGTATGAATGATGCTACATAGGTTTGGTTATAAAGACTACTTTTGAAGATAAATGGGTTACTTTAATCATACAAAAAATGATTTAATTTTATAGATGATATAATTTCATTTAATTCTTACGAAACCCCAATGCATCGATTATTTAGTTGACAATTAAATAAAATATATTTTATTTTATTTAATGATTCAAAATTACTAAAAATATTATCATAATTCAAGTGATTTTTAAGTGTTGAGAAATATAAAATACTTTCTATTTATGGGAAAATTGATCATTTATAATTACTATATTGACCAATAAATAGTAAAAATGATGTCTGTGCTGTTAGGTTTAAAGTAGTGATATTTCACGTTATATGCTTTACAATTAAAAATTAATAACCAAAACAAATTGGATTTTTAATTTTATAATTATGTATAATATTTTATAATTACTTTGTAAAAATTTTATAATAACTATCCCTTTAATTTAGTTTTAAATGATTAACTACATAGGTTATAAAACTTGTTACCTAAATGAAAAACCATAATAAAATAAGTAAAAATTAAATACTAAAGAAAATAATAAAATAAATGATTTTGTATTTTAGTTTTTATAGTGTGTATCAATTATAAATCACATTTAATATATTGTTTTTACATTTCATAATAACATTAGCTAAGAGAGACTTCTCAATAGTGTTAACCTCTTGGTATTTATAATAATGTCACTCCCACTCAACTATAAAAAGACACTCGCCATCTAACTCTCTTCACACCCCTCAAGCCCTTTTTGATCATCAAAACCATTTCAAAAGAAGATTTGAAATTAACTCGTATATACTTATAATACTAACTTTGGGAATAAAAAATCAATGTAAGTCCTTTAGAGTAAACTAAAAGGAGTTACCCAAAAAAGAGGAAAAATCCTTCAACGATCGCTTTTATTTTCTTTCATTGACAAAAATCATAAATTTTTATTATTAAAGGATTATATAATAACATAATTACCCTTAATATTCTATAATTTTTTTATTTTTAGGGTCATAACAACACCTATACACACTTCCATTAAATCGGTAATGACATTACCATTCATGTCTAACAAACAACCATCTCGTGAAATAATGTCGTTCATTTTTCTTTTACCTAATCGAATGGTTGTGATTTATGATAGAAACCCTATTTTTATATGATATATGTGATATTAATGTTTTATTATTAATTATATAATTTTTATATGAAGCACAAAATTGTTCTTTCTATTTTTTTAATATGATAACATCGTCTTGGGATTTCTGGACAATCATCTCCTCAATGTGATGTGATGCCTTCACATGTTACATGGGATGTATTAAGGTTGTGTATAATTAAAAATATGTGACATAAATAACATATATATCCTATTAGTGAAATTATTTCCATTTTTTAAATAAAATATATCATATTATTTTATTACCATTTTCACACACTAAAAAAGTGATAAAGGCTCTCATGGACTGGTAGACTACCTCCCCTGCGACGCATTGTGATTCCTCTTCCGTCATAATAATTATATATATAAATATATTTGATTAAATAATATGTTATATACTATATAATTATCATTATGTAAATATTAACTTTATTTACCTTATTTTCATAATGATCATTTAAAAATCGGAAGGTTACTCATGAGTACGTATGACCTACCATCTTTGTGATTGTAATATTGGTCCATTTTTCATAATAATATATTGTGATTCGTTTTCATAATATATGTAATATATATATATATTAATTATATCAATATAATTATAAATAATATGTTTATATAATGACTTTTTCACTTTATTTGACCAACCATAGTAATTTTTTACACAAAAACCAAATAGGGTCAAAAGACCCAACAAATATTTCATTGTTTATGTAGTTGGATACAACCTAGTGATATGTGAAATGATTTAAATAATAATATTAAAAAAGGTTCACAAGTAAGTATATAATTAATATAAGTTAATTATTTAGGAATATAAAGAATCAGGTTACAAGTTACAGTCAGTTAAATGGATTCTGATCTAACTTTTACTTTCACGAGGCATACGTCATAATGACCACATATTTTTTTTTGTGGTGTATATACTAAGAATTTTGATATATTATATCATGAATTATTTTATATAAATTTTATTTAAATATTTAAATAGGTTATTTTTACTTTTGGGGTTTCTGATTCACAAATTACTATATTTTTAAGGGGTTCTGTACCAATTTACACTACATTGAGACTTTTTTGTTATTATGATCCTATTTAAATTTTTATTTTGTGTATAATACCATATTAGATTTTATATAAGTAGTTTTATTTATTTCATGATATTAAATGTTTCAATTGATTTTATTCTGTCATTGATCTCATTATTCAAAATTTACTTAACAGTAAATAATTTTCATCTTATTTTTTACATATGTGAGATAAATATCATATTCACATATTACTTTTTTTGTGTGGTTTATCTTTTTACCCTAATGATATATTATCTCATGAATTATTTTATCTTCATGGTATTTAAATTATTCTGGTAATTATCATTATTTTAAGGGGGTTATATGTTTCAGGTTACCAAAGTGGTGATGGATTGTTGTCATCATTTTCCTTCTTTATGACATTTTTTCCATTATACAGCTAAAATATTTTAAAAGGTGCATATAATACCAATTTTACTGATTATATCATGAATACCAGCATTTCTCATGACAATAATGTTTTCATTTAAGGATCATTCATTCATGGGGTTTTTTGGTTTTAAAGCTACCAAAGTGGTGATTGTTGTCACAAATGACCTTCCTCGTGACATTCGTTATGTTATACGCCTATATTATTTTTTATATTTGTATATATACTACGTTTTTGAGATATTATAGACTGAATCTCATTATTTATAATTATATTATAAGTTTCATTAAATTCTCATTCTTTCATAGGGTTTACAATTTCATATTTACCAAACTAGTATAATATTTTTTCCAAAATATTCTTTATTTGATATATTTGTTACTATTTGAACCTATTTTATTTTATAAGTTGTATATAGCAATACATTTACATTTTATATCATTAACCTCAATATGGTAATTATATTTTAAATTTAATTTGATGTTATTCATTTATGGGGCATATGACTCAAATGTTTCAAATTGGTTTGGGAGACATTAGAATATTTAAAGATAATTTTCATCAAGAATATTTTTATATAAATATTAATTGAATTTACATTAATATAAATAAAAATAAAAGTTTTCATACTTACCCTATATAAGGGATATTGTTCATTCATTCCATACTCATTCATTGTTTGTATGTATTATGATATTTTAAAAGATATTGTTATGAAACCCATTTCTTATCTAGGGTTTTATTGTGTCCTAAAGAGATTTTTATAGAACTATTTATTTGATTTTGATTAATAACGTTTCAAAGATATTTTTATGAAAAAAATTTCATTTCAATGTCTTATTCATTTCTAAAATATATTGTTATGGAACCCATTACCTTTTGAATGGTTAATGATGATTCAAATAGATTGTTATTTACCTATTTCTTTACCATGTCTTAATCATTATTTTTGTGATATTTTCATGAAAACCATTTAATTTCCATGGGTTAATAATGGTTCAAAAATGTTTTTATTTATATAAATTATTATATAGTATTTATCCTATATTCAATTAGATTCTTATAGAACCTGATTCATTTCCACAGGATTACGACATTGCAATGATATTTTGAAAGAACCTTTTTCCTTTTCCTAGGTTAATAAATTTTTTAAATGAATAATTATTCATTCAATAAATTTTTTTTAAATTCTTTATGCATTTAGATCATTGAAATTATAAATAAATTGTGTCCCTAGAAAATACTCTGATTTATTGGGTAATTATTATTTTCTATGGAGGTGTATAATTGGAGTCGGGATTTCAGTTATTATAATTTGTATAGGATCAATTAGGGTTCTATAAGGGTTCAATGAGATTATGTTCCAAGGTACCAACATGTTTATTTAATATTTCTTTGAGAATATAATGTTTTTAATGATCATGAGTGACATCACATGTCTCGTGATTATTGATTTTGAGGACTCTGGTAATTTCCATTTTTTCATATTTGATGGCCCATATATTGATGGGTAGGATTTATTTTATGATATAATGATTCACAATTTTTATTTCATCAAAAAAGTTTGAGCTCATATTCTGATTGATGAAATTTAATTATTAATTATTTCTAACCATATTGATAATATGAGATCACCATTCCTTTGATTCCTTTTCCCCATGGATTAACAATTGATGTTGAATGATTTATTTTTATAATTTATTTCATGAGGATGGTGTTGATGACCAATTATGGAATACAAAAAACATGGTTAAATGGAGGAAAATTAATTTTGATGACTTATGAGTACCTGTTGATATGATTTGTTTATGAAATAGTTTTTTATATTTCATTAAAACATTTTACCTAAAAGGTGCTCAAGGTTTTACATGATCAACATTTTCCTTTTGATATCATTAGGTTTAGATGAAAAAATTGAGTCAAATTATTAATACAAAAGACATAAATCAAATTTGATTTATTTCATCATAGGATCCTTGAGTGTGGGTTGTAGGTTGTTATATTTATGGTTAATTATTTGGATACTTATTATGGTAATTAAACAAGTAATGGTGTAGACCTAAGAATACAGAAACATAACATAGGTCATAGGTGGGGCCTTTTGGGTTATGAATATATATGGGACATTTAGGCCATGTAATATATTTTAAGCCAAGGGATACCTAGAAAAATAGTAATAGTTTAGTTATAATGTGGTATAACCATTAGACATTTGGGGGTTAATTAATCACTTCAACAAAATTGGATGTTCATCCCACTTTATTGGTCCAACAAGCGATATGGCCTTCAAACTACAATTTACACCCGTCCATCATGTGGTACTATGCCATCAGGCCCCTAATCCATTGGGCATATTTGGTCTTTATAACTTGTGTAAACAAAATATATTGAATCAATTAAGTATCTATCACCATGTGGAGCATGCCAAATCATGTATTGAAGGAGGGATATTATAGACACTTTAAATACTGACATAGAAATTCTTGGGTAACTACAAGATATTATAAACATTAGTTGAGAATCTAGGTACACATATAAAGTGTCGATAGGGTGGATTTATTCTAGTTTTTTAGGTCAGATAACGATTCAAAGGCATTGTTCCACTTGGCCTCCAAGACTTGTACATTCAATCTATCATTCTATGGGCCTGTTTGTCTTGTTATTGTTCCTCATTACCCCATTAAAATAGAGGAAATATAATTAAATACAAACTATGGATTCAATGAATGAATATTTACATTTATATTATTTATTTTATTTTTTAAATAATTTTACCTTTTCTAAATGATTAAAAAAAGTAGAGGAACTAGTATTCTAGTCAATGTAACATGTAATGAATGTTTTAAAAAAATATGTCTAATGAAATGATTTGAAGAATAAAAAATCATGTGGTGTTATTAACAAAGAAATATAAGCAATGAAAAATATATTAAATCATGTGGTGAACTCGAATAATAAAAATAAAGAATAAATCATTATTATATACCTCACAGAAAAATGAAAAATATTATTAAATTTTTCATTAAATTAATTAGATATTATGGACTGGATTAACTCACTAGAGGAGTCATATTTTACCCTTCCATATTCTAATAAAGAGAATATTTTTTGATCATGTATCACATATAAGAAAAATATTAGTTGTTTTTGACTTTGATCAACTTAAAGAATCTTTTGTATGAAGTCAACATGATAGAGTGTTATGAATTTAGTAAAATATTTTAAAAAAATACATTTTTCAATCTCTATAAACAATTGAGATAAAAATCTTAAAACTCCAAAATGGTGGATGAATCAATTAATTCATTTAATGTAATATTTTCATGTAATTTAAGGAAATACCCTTGGTTTATCAATAATAATGCAATAGAAATCAAAAAATACTATATAACCTTATGATCATATTACCTAAAAGATCTTGATATTTTATACATTGATAAATATAAATATTTTTAGAATGGTATATAATGATTATAACAGATATTAGATATTGTTAATAAATTTTAAGAGTGAGTTAAATGAAAATAATAATGTATTTTCTTGTTTAAGAGTTATATGAGAAGGACCATATTGATATGAATTTCCAGTGGACTATATGTGAAAAATGTTGTAAGAACTATTCAGTGTGTTCTGATAATGGAATAGGGAGGAATGTTTTAATTAATGAAAAAATGTGTGATAATTTCTATATCATCATATGTAAATGAAGAGACCAATCAATATAATTATAAATTAGATTCATCCAACAAACCCTTCTTAGTAAAATGAATAAATTATAAGGAACTATGAAATTGAATGATTCATTACATCAAAAAAAAATTTAATAATAAAAATATTGGAAAAAAATAATGGAAAGAAATAATGAATATATAATAGAAAAGTGGATATTATTCCCTAAGAACTCTCAATATAGGTAAAATAATGATGTTTTTATTAGTAGACATGATTTTCCTAATATAATAGAAAATTCCATGTCTGATTCTGGTCCAAATCAGTTATTCATATCTCATTGTTTCCATAAAATATTCTATAACAACCTATAAACATTGAATTTAAATTGATTGTTAATTTAACTAATGGTATAATTATTATATCTAATGTATTTAACTCCACTATTTATCATTTGTGTGAGGATGCATCAATGAAGTATTTCTCTCTTTTTGGTGGAATTTTATATTATATTGTTTATTATAATATATTGGTTTTTTATAGAAAATAAAAATAATACTAGTTAATAAATTATATGCATTTTGATGTGAAAATGTAAATTATCAATAAAAATAACGTAATAAATGTTTTAAAGTATTTTCATTATTAAAAAAGAAATATTAGTATTTTGGAATGTTTTATGGAATATATTTTCATTAGGCGCTGAGTTACTGATATATTTTTAGTGTAGTAGGGCCTTAGTTAAAACAGAATAAAAATATTAAATATGTTATATAATGTTTCTATGAATTATCCAAAATAACTGGATAACTCAAAAAACGGTGTGTTGTCTGAGATTTTTGAAACAACATATAGGCCCAATATGTTGGTTTTACCTCAGGTGGGGTCTAAAATTTATGTGTGTCGTGTTTTTCAAAGAATTAAAATTGATAATTCTATTTTAATATTTAATTATTTTATTATTAATTTTTTAAAAATATATATATTAAATATCACTCAAATAGTGTATCATATGAGAAATATGATAACACTGTTAGATCGAGAATTTGGGGTTTACCCATGGAAGGGTTTAAATTTTATATGTGTTTGGTGTTTTGAAAAAAATGCACACTATAATACCATTTTATATTTTATTATTTTATTATTCCATTTTAAAATATTAAATAACAAAATAACATAAATAGTGTGTTTCATGAGAAATCTGAGACCATTGTAATGTCTAGAATGTAGGTTTTACCCTATATATGGTCTAAACTTTTATACACAAAGGTTGTTTGGACACATTGTAAGAGAGAAAAAGAATTATTATTGTTTTCTTATTTATATATTTTTTAAAGAATATTAAATGAAAAATACACATTTAATTAAATTTACTAAATTAATGATAGACGTTTCACTATTTTTTGGATATTTATTGGGTGGTTAGATATTAAAAATGATATTATTTCTTATCAAATATAAATGCCATTGTGTGAGTAATGCAGATTTATTTTTTTACTAGGTATTTAATTAAAGTCATTGTCGAAAAATTCATTTTGATAATGATGAAATATATTTATTTATTGTAATAAAATATTTTTGATAATATTATTATTATTAATTTTGGATGAATAATTATTCATGTGATTCAACTAATTTATAAATACATATATATATTTGCTAAAATATATATGTATATATAATTTTGTCTATGTTTGAGTGTGTATATATGTATAATGTGTATATATATGGGGTAAATAATTATATATATATATATATATGTGTGTGTGTGTGTGTGTATATTAATGGTTGTATATATATATATATTTGGATGTGTGTATATATACAATGCGTATATACATATATGAGTCAATATATATTTATCTGAAAGATGCTATGTTTTTTTAATTAAGGATTTAAACAAGATTTTAAATAGGAAATTAACTAAATTAATTAATGCATGGATATAAGGATGTTTATTTTTTTTAATTCAAAGAGATAAGGTAATAGTGGTTGTTTTAAAGAAGAATAATTAAAAATGTTAAATTTGTAAATGGAGAGGGCTAAGGCCCCATACTCAAGGGATTTCTTCACTATTTCAGATCTTCTTCCAATCCTTATCTCTAACTCTCTTCCATCCCATATACATTTTTTTATATTTATTATTATATTAAAACATCTAAATTTAATATCTTCTATGATATTGATTGTAATTACATGTCCATAGTGTCATTTTATAGGTATCGATGAAAAGAACCGAAATCCTATTTTCTTGTTGCTAGTGAGGTATTTTTATATATAAATTTTCACATGTTAAATTTATAATTAAAAAAGATTTTTCAAATGATAATGAGAAAAAATATAATTTATAAGGAATTTTTTGTAATAAAATGCTAATAGAATATTAATAAAGCATGTGAGTGAGTGAATGCCAGAACTATAAAAATATATAAGAATGAAAGAAAGGGAAAAGTAGAGTCAGAGTTACCAGAGGTTATTACATATGTGAGAGTGAATCAATCCACACATATCAGCATTCACCAATGTTTCACATCAATTAGGAATTGTAAAAGACCAAAACCAACCCATCTCACTAACATCATTCTTGGACAACACATCTATAACTTGATTTTATTCTCGATATGTGTGGGAGACTTCCGAATTGAGATGAGAACTCTTGTTGAGACACTCAACCCAATGGAGTGATAAAAACACCCCTTGATGAGCAATAACTCAGCCTCATAGAAACCTTCGAGTCAGATTCAAGCCACAATGATGTCCAGTTGTACCGAGCAGTATAATCAATTGCATATATCATGGATAATATCTCATCCTCATCTGCCTTTTTAATTCCAATGGAGTGATAAAACACCCCTTGATGAATCCATGATGAGTACGAAAGACACCTCCACATACCGAGGGGTCGAGAATTCCAATCATAGCCCCATATACATTACCTATTAACCATGATGCAATTGGCGGAATCCACTGAATTTATTTAACCATTTTTGGTTTCCTCGGTCGGCCAGCAACTCCCAATAGGGTAAGAATGTTCAACTATCAGATCATGTTAAACATACCTCCAGGCTGAACAACTGATGCAGCATTGACCTACTTGTGTAGTGCCATCACCCTTGCACGAATAGAAGGTTTCATTTCATTTAACAATATCTAATTTCGGGTATTCTAGATGTGATATACCACCGCCGCAGCTGTTGCTGCAAGTATCAGGTGGAAAACCATCTCACTGTAATTTGCCATACAAAGCGCCATCATGCAGTCTTCAAACTGGATGTTCCTATTAAATTCCATATCAAAAAATATTCCAATATATTTTCAATGTGTATGAGAAAACTCACATGCATTGAACAAATGATTTGTGACCACTTAAGCATGCTGGAAGAGACAGTAGTTGGAGACCGTATTAAATCTAGCCTTCTTAATTAGATCCTGACTCGGCATCCTTCCTTTCAATATTTTCTAGAGAAACACAAATCCTGAGGGAGGAATGAAAGAGTAATTAAACTGAATTAGCCACACTTGTGCTTGATTAGTAGTACCAAATTCATGTTTGTAAAACTCTTTTGCCTTAAAATTCCCCTATTGATTATTCTTCCATATGATAGTATCATATTCTATAAAGTTATAATTCTAAATGACTAGGCTGACCATATAATAAATTCAATCAAACCTAGAAATATATGATATCAATCTTGTAATTGACATGTGAGTGTCTTCTATAGGAACATCAATGGCATCCTACAAAGGTGTATCCAGCAAGAATGTAGTCCAGTAGTTATTTTTTGAGACCCTACTCACTATCCACTTGGTGTCCTGAGTGATTTTCCTAAAGCATGACTTAAGATATGTCTAGACAGAGGATGTGATGTGATATTTGTATCTATTGAAGATCTTCCCCTAGAAACTGTTGATCAAGAACTCAATAGAATTATCACTCTATATATGATTCCAAATGAATTTCCCAATCTGTCCATCAATATAAATACTGAGATCTTTGATTCTAAGGCCTCCTATTTCGATTGGATTAATGCACTCAGACAATGCAGCAGTGACCATCTTCCTCTCATGAATAGAGCCTCTCCCTATAATGTTTCTTATCATTCCATAAATCTCTTTCACAAGACACCTGGTCCATTTAAAGATTGGGAAAGAGTATACAAACATAGAAGTGATCATAGAGTTGACCAAGAACACCCTTGTAGCCTGGGACATGGATTTTATTTTCCATTTGGCCATTTTCTTGATAATTATTATCTGTATAATTTCAAGGTATTTCCTTTTTTACCTTTCCTTAAAATAAAGGCACTCCAAGATAATTCAAAGAGAGTGGGGCCCTATTAATGCTATGTCTCTTGGTTATCCTATTTTATTTGTTGATGCTCAAACCATCACCAAAGGTAATGAATAATTTATCCCAACTTATGACATATGCATCAACTTCCTCATAATAGGAAAAGAGCCTATTTATAACAAAAATGGAATTTTTTGATTCCAGACCAAACAATAGTATATCATCCCCATACAAAAGATGTGAAGGGACCAGATTGTACCTGTCATCTTTGATTTTCATATAAATCCGAAGTTGTGCCAGCTCATTGATACATTTACTCTGATAATCATTATCAATGGAAAATAGAAGCCCTAACATAGGATCACCCTACCTCACACACCTAGTGACCTGAAAAAATCCTCTTGGTGGCCCATTAAAAAGAATGGACATTTTATAAGATTCAATGATGGAATTTATAATATTGTATACTTACATTGAGAAACCATACCTTCTAAGGATGTCAAAAAGAAACCCCCATTTTAGCATATTAAAATATTTTGATATATCCCCTTAGAAGGCAAAGATTCCATCTTTTTTTGTTCTCCTCATCAAGTTTACTCCTTCCAATGCTTTGTAAAAACAGTGTTGAATTCATTATCTAGGGATGAAACCAAATTGGTTTCACCCATTATCGATGGATATTTTTTATGAAATTGTCAAACGATTATCAAAAAAGGATAGTTCCAAATTTTTATAAAATAATAATTATTTAAGTTATAAATGTGTAATTATAATGGACTACCACATGTGATCTCGATTTAATTTTGAGAGTTTATAATATTTGAAGTGGTTATATAATTAATCTGTGGAAAATATTTCAAATTTATTTGTTGTCCTGAAATGATAATTTGAAATTATTCAGTAGAGATAAAATATTATCAGAGGTAATATATTAAAGTGAAAATTTAAAAATTATATAGTAGATAAAACCTATTATCACATGTAATATTATTTTATTAGTATTTCATAAATTATCCAATAGAGATAAAGTTTCATTTTATGTGATATTTTATTTCTTTTTGAAATAAAATAGATGGTTTGGGTTTTAGGAATCATTATCGTCCAATCATATTTTTTTTGGACCATGAAATTTTTTCAGATGAAAACACATTCCACAGACTATTTTTTTGACAATAAAAACTCTTAGGAAGGTGGTTCCTTAAAATATTTAGCCCTATATTTATAATATATTTTAATTATATGAGTTTTATATTAGTCTATCCAATGCGTGAGACTATGATTGTGTTTGGGTATGTGTGTAGCTATGTACTGTTTTATTTATTACTTGTGATTATGTGTAGATCCATATATTCATCTTAGTGTTCCTTATTGTTACTTTATACGACATGTATTATTTATGTGTTTCATAGAATATGGAAATTTTCTATAGTTAATAAGATACTCAGTAGGATCCATGAGGTTGGGATTTATGATGTTTTAACATCTTTGACGATGGAAATGGTGACCACTATAATAGGAAAATCATTAGAATCCAGTTACCCAATATTACACATTCTAATGGACCATACCAGTGGGGGTAACTACCCCTATATCGGGGAAAGTGTAATAGAAATATGGAAGTTACTGAGATACATAGGTTGGTCTTTGAGGTTGGGAGTTATGTGGCTCAGTGTCCAGTCACCCAACTTAACACAATCCTAATTCTCTTAATAGAGAGCATGGAAACCCATATAGAGGGAAAATTATATTTAGTAGATTCATTATACAATATATGTATTCATATATACTTGTGTTGTGGATGATTAAAAGGTTATTTGGTTTAAAACCAACATTACATAACATTTTTAATTCATGGGACCACCACTTGATGTGTGGGATGATCTCTTGACATGGTGGACCATGTTGAATTCCTAAATTGACCACCAATGGGATGGGGTGAGTATTGAGACCAACATAAGGTACATGTGTTCTAGAAAATCATACTGGAAATGATCCAAATCATGTGGGATGGGGTACATGGAAACATGGTCAGTGCATGAAGAATCAAAACATTTATATTTTCTATTCAATTACTTATGTCATGACATGTACTATTATATGTATTTTTCACTTATGGTAATGATGCAATAGTGGGGTACTACTGGGTATTTTACTCACTCCATACTTGGGAATTACGATATTCTTGTAGATTTCAGGACCATATATATAGTGAAGGGAAAGGGCCTTATGGTGGATGATTTAGTGGTGGTGGATTGAGATGGGAAATACTGGGTAATAAACCATAGTATCAGGAATATGTTTTTTTATTAACATTTTGATTATTACAAATTGATCACACTATGAAGAAGATTACCACTTTAGAATATACTCTTATATGTATTTCATTATTTAGTTTCTTCATTTTATAATGATTATTTATTCACTGGATTATTATTTTTCGTTATTATCATGCTTAATGATATGAAACATATGGTATTGTCTCCCCATTGTTCTACTTGAGACCTTCAATGATAGTCGAAAACCTCTTATTTATAAGGATGTGCATATAAGGATATGTGGCATTCCTGATCAGACCATATGGTTCAGTTTGGGAAATTACAAAATGGTATTAGAGCCCATGATTCACAAAATATTATTTTAAATTTTTTCTTGGGATGGGACATGATAGACAGGAGATAAGATGCCTGATACATAGTAATGTAAATTATTATAAAGGTTGTGAAATATTGTATAGTGTACCTCCTTGTTTCTGTAATGTGTGGAATTAATGTTTTGACATTATTATTAATTAAACTCACCATGGGTGATTCAAATAATATCGATACATTATTTATGAGATTTTGAGAACTTTAAGGCCTAATGACTAGGCACATATGTTCACATAGTATATGTATATATACATGGGATTTTGCGCTGCATTGTAGTTATTAATTAAATTTATTGATTTGTGCCATATGTTCACGATAGTTTAATTGTGTGATACATGTGATGACATGTGTTGTGACATATAATTATTGTATTTAATTAGTAGAACGATGTATATTTTTAGGATAGTATATATATGATGACTCTGACTAACAAGATACTATACATAATAGTGATAGTGCTAGTAGGGGTATACCGTGGGTAACAGGTAGACTTCTAGGATATCATTGTGTGACACCAAGGACATCATAAGTTTTTTTATATTCATAATGGTCCTCCTGTTATAGATACCTTAGATAAGATGTCTATCATTCTAGCTTAGTGTCTTGATTTTAACAAACAAGACATCTAGAGAAACTTCTTGAGAACTTGAAGTCAATATAGGGGAATAAAATTAATATACAGAATTTTTATAGATAAATAAAAAAAAAATTCTATAATTTAGAATTATTTTATGTGAAAATTTTATTTTTTAAATAAATATAAATTAATAAATGTTATAAAAGAATTACATGACGTAAAAATACCAATTAGCATCTTGGAATATTCAATGAGATATTTTCAGAAGTAGGCAAAGAGTTAGGGATGAGATTCTACGGCCTGAAAGGCCTCATCATAGATGCAATAAATATGTTAAGAATATTATATTATTTGATCCTGAATTATCATAAATAATGGAATAACTCAATTACAGTTCATCATATGAGAAATACGATACTAATTTTATGTATGGTATAAGGTGCTTACCAATAAAGGAATATAATATTTATTCTCATATGGTTTTTTGAAACATCTCATATGATAATACCTTTTTTATATTTAATTATTTTATTATATTGTTTTTTAATTAAATAATTATTATTACTCCAACATTGTGTTATATGAGAAATTTGTGACCACTATTTTGTCTAGAATATGGGGTTTACCATATGTGGGATATTAATTTTATCCTAATTATGTATTTTGAAACATCACACATTATAATACCATTTTTATATTTAAATATTTTTTTATTCCAGTTTTTAAAAAATAAATAATTAATATCACTCAAGAAGTGCGTCCTTAGACAAACATGAATCCAATATTAGGGTTTGAATACTAGGGATTCCCTAGGTGTGGTATGAATTCAATAAAAAGTGGGAGTTTTGAATCACTTCACCCAAGAAAAATTATAATTATATTATAATTATTAATTTTGTGGAAGAAATTAAAATGAAAATTATATGGGAAACTGAATTTTTTGAATTAACTATTGATGTTTCACCACTGTTGAATATATTTTGGGATGTTAGATGCTAATAATATTATGATTAATTATTTCATATTAATGTGATGGTGTGATTAATTTGAATTTTTTAACTAATTAGTATATAATGAAATTTATTGTTCAAATATTTGTTATTGTAATGATTATATATTTTTAATAATATTATGAAAATATTTTTGATGATAATATTAATATTAAATTGGGAAAATATTTTATTGTGTCATTAATCTAAAATATATATAAATATATATGTTACTTATATATATATATATATATGTGTGTGTGTGTGTATTTTTTGTATATATATAATGTTTATATATATATGGTTTCCAGTATTAATTAATTAAATATATATTTACATATATGCATAACTGTATATAAGTTTTTAAAGGTGTTTTTGTATATATATAATAAATATATATATGAGTTAATATATATTTATTTGACATATTCTATGGTAATTATAATTAATGATTTAAACATGATTCATAGGGGATATTAAATAAATAAATAAAACCACATGTATGTTGGGGACCTAATATGGGTAACATGATGAGAGGTGGAATTAATAATGGTTTGTTTGATGGAAAACAAATATAAATGAGAATTGGGAAAATATAGAGGGCTAAGGTGCCACACTCATGGGATTTATCCTCAATTTAACATCTCAATCTCATCCTCCACTCCCTCTATATTTCATCTAATATCCATTTTTTCTTATATTTTATTATATTCAAACACTTATATTAAATTTAATTTGTGTTATTGAATGAAATTAGGGATTATTAGTGATTTTGGATTCATATCGACAAACAAAAACTAAATCCAATTTTTTAAGAAAGCAATGTATTTTTCAATCATAATTTTCACATACTAAATGAATAATTTAATATAAATTACAAAATAATATATATGAAAATATAATTTCAATGATATTACCGAAAACAAATTATCAAAAGATTATGTATAACGAAATTATTAGATGTTAATCACGCCCATTCTGAAAGGATAATTTGTATGAAATTAACATAATATAATTTAAAAGGATAACTTATGAACTTAATTAAAGGATAGGTATTTTAATTAACAACTAATAATTATTAAAGACTGCAAATGTGTTATAGATTAAATTTAGAAAGATTATAATATAAAATATGATTTTTTAATTATTCTAATGGAAAAATTGAAAATTTATTCTTTGGCTAGAAATGATAATTTCAAATTTTCTAGTATAGTTAAAATATTATCTAATCTAATATATTAATTTGAAAGTTAGATAATTATCTATTAAGGATAAATTTTTATCTCATATAATATTTTTGTTGATAAAATTG
This sequence comes from Viscum album, assembly GCA_963277665.1. Classification (NCBI taxonomy): domain Eukaryota; kingdom Viridiplantae; phylum Streptophyta; class Magnoliopsida; order Santalales; family Viscaceae; genus Viscum; species Viscum album. The sequence goes on from OY728129.1 coordinate 268,341,625, forward strand.
AAATGGTCTATGAGGGTAAAAGTATCATTGTATGTGCTATTTTTTGTTTTTTGAAATTATATAAATGGTTTATATTATAGGAATCCTCATAGTGTTATAATATTTTCTTTGGGGTATGAATTCAATTCGGGTGGAGACATCATCTATAGATTGTTCTATTGATGTAAAATAAATTGACGTAGGAGGTTCCTTTCAATTTTTGACTGTATATATATGATAACATAATGATATGTGTTTCATTATGGACTGACCCTTGATTGAGATTGTGATTGCACGTGGGTTCATGTGTAGGTGTGAAAATGTTTGTTTATGACAAGTGATTATGTGTGGATCTTTATATGTATCTTGGTGTGTCCAATTATTCATCGCTATGCCATCTATTTTTTTTGTTTATTATCCTATAGAATTGTGCTAATGGTACAGAGATACATAATGAAGCCTAGAGGATGATGGTTATACAGTTATAATGTCTATAATGGTGGGAATGAATACCCCTATGGAGGGGAAAACATATAATGGTTATTACCCAACCTCACATAGTCATTACACCCTCAATGGTGGGAATAGTTACCCTTATAGATGGTAAGCAATTGGTTCTAAAAGGATGGTACATAGATACACAGGTGGATCCTTAACCATGTGAATTATGCGACTTAGTGGCCAGTTACACAACATGACGTAGTCCAAAAGTCCTTATAGGAGGGCCTGGTCACCCTTATAAAATAGAAAGCATTTTTTCAATCTAATTGATACCAATCATGGATTCTTATGAACTCGGGGTTTGTGTTATTAAATGATTAAACATACCATGAATTGGATTTAAAAAACATGTGACATTACTTTGATAACCACTGAACGTTGGTGGATATCTCTTAATATGGAAGAACTTGTGACATTCCTATGAAAATAACTAGTGGGGTGGGATGAGCTATGAGACCTAGATGGTTTATGTGTGTTCTGGAAATTCTAATAGTAAATGAGCTGAAGCATGTGGGGTGGGGGTTTATGGTGGATGTGTTTGCATATGAATACTTGGTACATGTATGTTTAATGAGTATTTACATATGCCATGATATAAATTATTATATATATTATATAATTATGGATAGGATGATTTCATGGTGTCCTAGTGACTCTTGTACTCATACCCTATTTTTATGTTTTAGTGTACTTATATATTTCATAAATATGGTTATATTGAAAGGTAAGGACCATATGATGGATATTTGAATGGAGGGGCATGGAGCTGGAGCAGACTAAGAGAGACACAAGAGTACCCCACATATGTTTATTTATTTGATTTTATTATAATACCTACATATAAAATTCATGGTAGGATTACCACATTGGGATCATCTTTTATAATTATTTCATTGTTCAGTTTCCGTATTTTACTCTAAATATTTATTCATTGTTCAATTATTGATCTGTATGATCCGACATGATGACTTGATTTAGAGGGTATAATATCCCCATAGTTATATATTATAACCCCATTACTAGTTGGAATCCTCATGCATACAGGGATTCATAAAGGAGTAGGCATATTATAATATCTTAGAGCTAGTTTTTCGGGACCGTACATTATAGTTATGGATTTACTCTTATTATATAATGAAAATATAAAATTATTAGAAGAATATAACTCATTAAAAATCATCAATAATCTTCTAAATCAATATACCTAATTTGGTATTGATGAATCATCCTCATGAAATCTTTATAATGAATTTATTTTTTATCTAATGAATAATTATTATAGGAAAAAATGGACAAGAATAAAGATTATATCAACCTTTGATACATTTTTTTATAAGATAATATATTTATTTTTCGATATATGAGTTTCATTTCTTGTACAAATATTAGGAGGTGGAATTGTTACAAGATCGTAATTTATTGAATCTAATGTCAAATATCATTTATATAATAACCCTAATATAATTCAAGGAATTAATATAAATATAGATTATAATTTTTTAAAATTAGATTATAAAACCAATAATGTATGCATGGTTGATAAGAGTTTATAAATGAGCAATGATGATGGTTGTAAAAACCCATGATATTGTAATTTCTGTAAAATAAATTTACTCATTTTGATATTTTATTAAATGAAATATTAATATTATCATATTCGATATGAAACACTTAGTTTAGCATGCATTATATACAACACCAATTTTATTTAAAACATGGAATACTATTAAAATTTTATTATTTTGAATTTTATTTATCTCGTAGACACTGGAATGGTGGGTGTGAAAAGGATTAACTAATTTATGATACTATATGGTTTACAAATGTATATAATAATAATAATTTAGTGGATAATTAATTACAAATGAAAAGACAAAATGTTTTAAAATAAAGAAACCATTTTTTGAAACACAATATTTATGATCCAAAACACTTTTTGACATAATTATATAATAAAATATATTTTCATGAATTATTTTTTTGAAATTAATTTACTTTATATTTCATAAATTTTTTAACATTTAACATATTTTTTTTGTAGAAACATGTTATGAATAAATAATATTTTATGCTTCAAATTTTTTTTTCTAAAAATCATTTCTTTCCCCTTTTGAACAATTTTGTTAACATTAATTTTTGAAAATTTAAAAAATAGTTTTTTTAAAATAGTTTTTTAAATATGAATATAAAAATTTTATTTTAGTTAATTTTTAATATTTTTCTAAAATGATAATTTTATTGAAGAATATTAGAAAATATTTTTTAAAAAATTATCATTTCCTTCAAATAATTTTAAAACATCAAAAATTATTTTATGATTTTTTAAAATAAAAAATAGTTTAATTAAATATATATTAATCTATTTTAGGTCAATTAAATCTTTTTAATGTTGAATTTGGATATCATTGTTTTTATCCTTTTGAGACTTATGTCTTGGGAAAACCAATATTTCATTGTGTTTTCATGATAAATTTTAAATTAAAATTTTCATCTTCTGTGTATCATATTTAGATAAATGGAATAAATAGTTTTATTAAAAAAATTATATTATTTAATAAGTTAAAATTAATTTTTGACCATAATTAATAGTAAAAACAACAAAATTAATTCCATTGATGAAGGTTAAAACACGAATATAGGGTGTTAATGTAAACCAACTAAGGGTTATAATAAACATTAATGTCATCCAAACCTAATTTAATGGACGTAATTACACACTATAATATATAAGTTTTATGAATGACCAATTTTTTCATCCTTTTTAATGTGAAAGTCATTGGTATTCCTTTTTCTACTAAACAATTACATGTGGGAAACTCACATCACTTATAAAAGGCCACCCCTTATCTACTCCTCTATACACATACATATCCCTTTTTATTGTCCAATACATCTCCAAAATTATTTCTAGATTCCATCATATATTCTAGAGTCCATTTTTAAATCATATATGAAATATTTTAAGGCCATAGGTTAAACCGAAAGAGGTTTTCTGAATGAGGGTGAATGTTTTTTAAAATGTGTTTATTTTTATTATTCATATAAATACTTAAAATATTTTAAAAAATTGGAAAATATTAACACAATAATCTATTACATGGTGCGATGTTATTATGTTATTGAAATAACCTATATCTATATCCACTTCCATTTAATGAGATACAAAATCATTTTTTGTGTGTATGCTGGACTACCTCCCTCTAAAGTTATGTGAATCTCTTTTCACTATAACATTGCATGAATTTTAATCAGGATATATAAAATAAATATATTATATATAAAAGAAATAAAAGTGAAACTATAAATCTAATATATTATTATATTTTGTGATTAATATATTGAAAAAATGTAAACAATGTTCACGCATATGTACGACATACCATCTTCATTGACAGTCTATTTAATTGTACCACTTTAATGTTTAATGATTAATTTAACTAAATATATAATAAATATATATGATATTTATATATTATAAATATCATTATCATTATGTAAATTATTTAAACATTATAAAATTACTTAGACCATAAATAATAGATAAACAAATACATGAAAAAATGTAGTTTTTTCCTAATACATGATTTAAACAATGAATTCATAATAAACTTGTAATAAATTGTCAAATGTATGTTATATATGGTATAATGAAAATTTGTGTAGTTTTTTAATATATTTATAATAAACATTAATTTATTTAATATGAGTTTTGATTATTTTTGAAGGATGTAGGGACATATGGTAAAATATGTTTGTTTGATTTTTTTTTGTGAAACATTCCCTATTCAAAAGCTGTTTCTTTTATGTGGTCTATATACATCACATGAATGTGTTTTTTGGTTTATATACATCATATTATGGGGATTAACGTATCCATTTTTTTATCTCTCATTCATAGGGTTGACATTTTAAATGTATCTAATGAAATAAGATATTTTTTCTCAATTTTTATTCTTTGAGATATATGTCATTGTATGAACCTATCATCTTTATTATGTATACATCACATTTTAAAATTTAAAATCACGAAATTATTTATTATTATGAAATATAAGTTCTTAATTAATTAATTTATTTAACTGGGCTTATGATTCAATTTTTCCAAAGTGGTATTGGCTTTATCATATAATCTCATTGTTTTTCAGGATGATTTATGTATATTCAATCGATTAAAAAATATTATGATCCACCGCTCAAGAAACACATGATATTTTTTTCTCCTCTGCTTATTTCATGATAAGACATGTTTCCTATAAATTTACTCTCCTTATTTATAGAATATTTTGAAATAATTGTATTTAATAAAAAGTTTCATTATTCCACTCTTCGGTCAAAACACATTTTTTTCTTCCATATCAATGTTTTATGAAAATGATACATAAACTATTTATATTTTCATCAACTAATTTTTTAAAGCCATCTTTTTCCATTTGGTCATTTTAACAAATATTATAGAAAAAATTTTCATATCATTTTCAAAATAAGGCACATTCATTATTTATTGAAAATAAGAAAGGAATATTTTATAAATATGTATAGAATTTCCAACTATCTTGAACCCAAAATGTTTTTTCAATCATTCTTTATAAGTTATTATAATATTTTAAATAAATGAATTTTAAAAATAATTTATCTTTCAAAAAAATTTATTCAAATAGGAAAATATGTTTTCTCACGAAATGTTTTAAATTATTTTTATTAAATATGTTATATATTTCCAATGATTTAATCAAACAAACTAACTTTAATTTTTTAAAATTATTTAAAAATTGTTTTTAAATGTAGAAAGAAAATTTTCATCAAGAAAATTCCATTTGATTTCTAAAATCAACTTCCATCTATGATGAAATAATTTGAGGTTATATGAGATTCATTGAGGATATGATTCAATTATTTTATATTTATTATTATGCAGGATGGTTCATGATTACGACAATATGTTATCTATGAAACACTTTCCATTCCAGGGTTTATTATATAATAAAATTTTTGGGAAACTAGACAACATTTCATGGGTTATTATATGATGAATTAATTATGATATTTTTTACACAGTTTTATGGATTATATAATGGGTGGTTCATATGTATACCTCAAATGTGTTGTGTAATAATGGTTAATGGATGAGTAAATATATTATATGTGTACTTGATTACATGTTCATAATTTAATACATGAACCTGAATATATGTTAACAATTTTATATATGAACCTGATAAAATGTACAAAATTTTATGTGTGAACTTCAGTATATGTTCATAGTGTTATGTGTATATCTATATTTTATGTCCCTAAGGGTTTGCTTATTCTAGGTTTCATTTCCATAAGTCTATATGAGGCCCCGATTTCTTGTCTCTAAGTAAATGGATTAACATTATTCCATTTATATGTGTTCATAATGCCATTATCATATATGTATGAATTTTTTTTCCAATTTTATGTTCCTGCAGATAATTTTCTATGATTCTATTATGATTTATGTATTTTGAAATTTGAATATTTATTCCATGACATATTATTTTTATCATTGTTACGCATTGTTTTGTTTTCATATTTTATTCGTATGTTCTCATACACATATGATCTTATAATATTTATTTATTTCACATTTTTATCATGAATGTTCATCCGACATCACACATTTTATGGTTCCTTTTCCATGTAAGGATGAATTTATTTTTGTATGGTATGTTTATGAAGAGTAATAAAAGGAGAAGATGATTATTAGAAATATTGACAAAAAATTCACAAAATATAACGACTTTATTCCTATTATTAAATGTATATAAACCAATATGATCCCCATGAATGTATTATTTATATATAATGATTATTCATCAGGAAGTTATAAAATATTTGTATGAGACTTTTGGTTCTCTACTAATGTTATCATAGGATATGATTATTTATCCATTGGAAACTATGATGAAAAACAAATTGGGGGATACCATAACATATGTTTATGTATTTGTCTTTGGATATGCCTGTTGATGATTAAAACAAAATAAATTTGTCATGTAATTTTAGTAAGGTATAGAGAAATTTGATTAAATGAAATATCATCACTATTTGGATACTTCAAGTAGGTATAGATCTCGAACAGAGGCACCTAGGGATAATAATTTTGAACATGGAACACTGAACTATAGTCAATCATCACATAGTTCATAAAAATGGGACTATATCACATATGGTTTGACTATCAAATGGAATATATTTGGAAAATTTAGAAACACATTATGAAACATCATGAAAGATTATAATAACAACCACAAATGACATATTTAAATCCTATGGTGTTATAGATTGAATAGAAGGTCTAATGATTCAAAAATAATATATGTGAGATTTATTGTTATGTTATTTTTAAATATTATTAGAGATGTTAAATATATTGTTTTTGGTTTTAGTCATTGGTGAATCCCATAGAAATTGTGTTAATGAAGAGTGGGAAGGAAAATACAATGATTTTCTTCATAAGTCGCCAAATGTTCTGAGAGATAAAATGAATAATCCTATTAATATTAACAAAAATCATGTCAAACCATGAATCCAAAAAGGGAAGAAATAATATTATTCTCTCAAAAGGCAATTATCCAACCCTTCTTTGAGTATTTAATTGATCCAATATTTACATGGAAATGGATCAGCACCACTAAAAATAGAGTTTCCATTCTCCAGTGTTCTATGAATGAAACAAAATTAGTTGTTTATAGTTTTATAAGGAGAAGATGATCAATGGTAGAATCATATCAATAATAAAAGTCTATAATATTTCACTTAATCCATATAATAGTATATGTTTAAGAACACATTTTTCAAAAATTAAGTCCTCAAATTCATTATTGGAACAATGAATTGTAATTCCACGATATAAAAAATGAAAACGAATCTATTGGTACCTATAAGGATGATTTTTCAAGACATGTGAGGTATGATTCATTTATTATCATCCAACCTGAATGTAATGTTGATCAATTAATAGGTGGACTAAATCCCAGTAATCCGAGGGTGTTATAAATAAGGGACTTAAATAGTGTTGAAGCTATAATTCATTGTTATTGGAAGGTGGAAATGGATACTATATATACCTATTAATAAAACGATATTTATAAGAAAATAAATTTTAAATTCTTGTGAGGATCTAAAACCCATGAAGAATAGAATATAAGAATTCTTTTATGAGTGAATTATGGATAGAAATATGGTGTAATTTCTCTTAATGTTTATAATAAATGATCTAAATAGGGGAAATAAGGTTATAGAGTGGAATAATAACTAATTTTGGAAAAAAGTTAGATAAAAATGTAAATATGATGAATGAAATAAAAAATGTTACACCTACACCTTACTATCACAAATTTAAAAAGTTCTATAATTAAGTGAATCTATTCCTAAATCAAAGGGATGATGAGGATAATAAGGCACAAAAACCATTGAAGGTAAATGATAAAGGGATGTTTATGAAATCCTAATTTATGATTTGAATAATGATAATTAGGTCGCACTTATCCTCTACTACTAAGCTGCAAACTTCTTACATAATTTTGTATGAAGAAGCCCTTTGAAAATATAATTGATCATCCTTTTGTGGAACATTATTTGTTATAATCATTGATAATATTCCTATATGTGGATTTAGGATTAATGAAATCACATTTGATATTATATTACTATAAGGATGGACCAATGCTTCAAATATAATTGGTTTAGTATAAGATAATGGAATATATAAGGAATAAATGGTGAATTATATTTTGGAAGCAGAAATATCTCCATCGTAAAAAAAATAAGAGTTATGGACACTATCATAGGATTATGATTTATGGTTGATCATAATTTATATTCCTTAAACACCCATTTTTTGTTTTTATGTGATGATATTTTATTAAGCTTCAAGATATTTTGGGAGACATTTATGGTAATACATATTTTTTCCTTTGTGTATGTTTTATTTAATTTTTGTTAGGATTAATTAAATTGCATTTTATGGTTATATTATTAATGGTATTGGTGGGGTATATCATATCATTTATGATATAGAAATTATGGATTATTTCAATTGAATAACAATTTCAGCGTATATTATTATAGATTAGAAAAAAGAATAATTATTATTTTGGTCAAAATCCATTGCATCTGAGGTGACCGTGAGGATTAATCAAACAATCGATAGGAGAAAAGGGAACTGTTCCATGCACTCACCATTATAAAAAATTAAATTTTGGTGGGGAAATAGAAATACCTATTTTTTAAGTATTCATATTTTGTTAGAATGATAAGTATGAGAGAAAAATATTAAATGGATACTTAATCCATTATTTATACAAGAAATGAAATTTGAAGACGTCATTATGGTGTTTTTTATCGAACTCAAAAAAAACATTTAAAAGATAGAAATTATATATTGGTTATCATTGAGCACCGAACAATGTTATCACATTCCAAACCTATCTAACAAAATTTCTCATGGTATACAATTTACATGATATGAATTAATGAATTTTTAATGTTTCATAGAGTAAAACATTCTAATGAACCTGATAGAGATCTGAGGATTAAAACACAGTTATGGGGAATTCTTCTATAGGACATGGTAAGAGATATATGATTCATGTGTTCTTATCATCCACATAAATATATTAAGTTATAGAAAAAATTAGGACCCTAATAGATTTTCTAACATCTTATTAATTAAATTTCCAAGGTGTCAATGATCAACACCTTCCTCAATTTGAGTTTCCATAAAGTAGAAGTGATTACATTAGTGTACAGGTGGATCCTAATATAATTAATTATTGATGGAAGTGTAGAAATCAAATATAATGGAATGATGCCTAAAAAATAAATACATTTGGATATGAGATAGCTGATGAAATGATCATGAAAGTCAGATACATTCAACAATAGATAAGGGAAATAAAAAATTCATGAGAAATTATATGTTAATAATAATCATTGTGATCTGAAATGTAATGCTGGTGTGAATTTTTTCCGAGTAATTTTTCATTTATAAATTTAATTATATTAATAAATAATGGAAAATTAATCTTTAGGTGTAAATATCCCATTGATATTCATAACCGTATTTAGAATATATCTTATCTCATGATGCTTTCATAGTAACTCAATATTCTCCTACAATGATATTTACCATTTTTATGAATATTAATTTTTGTACACAAGCACTCTCTTAAAGACCATAATATTTCGGTTTCTATAGAAAAAATGAAAGACAAACAACTTTTCTATAGTTAATCTACAACATCTCCCACTATGAACTTTATAAATATCACCATTTTAAGAAATTTCAAAAATAATACATTTTATAAAAATCTACGGAAAGGAAATATAATAATGGAGGAGCTCAAATTCCTAGTAAGGGTAAACTACGAAAATATATAAGCATAATATAAAAATAATGGATTGTGAATGTGAGAATAAAATTTAAAATCCATACACATCATATCGTAGATCATAATAATGAGTCATGGAATAAATATTTAATGTTAATAAGACATTTCTGATAATTGAATAAATGAAAAGATTCATGAGATCATAACTATGTAATAATATATATTTGTGGCATTCACATAAGCATAAAATATCATTTCCATAGTTATCAATGATATAACACACCGATATTTTATGAGATATATTATTTTTAATTTGTGTTATGTATTTTTTCTATGCTACACCAAGATTAGCTTGCGCTATACACAACACCATATTAGCTTACAGTATATATAATGCTATTCTTGGTTCGTGTTACATAGAATATCAATTTCATTTGACATAATTAACTCCACACAACACTAAGTATATATTTTGTTCAATGAAATGTGATTGAATTGTATTATATGAAACAGAAAAGGAATCTCTCTCTACCCGCAACACTGAATTGGCTTGAGATACACCCAAGAGCATCTTTCCTCGATTGCTTTCTTTGTACGCAATGCTGAGTTTCACTATAAATTATATACGGTTAAAATATTATTATTTAATGGGATATAAAATACATGTTATTACTATTATTTTCTACATTTTGATTTTAAATCAATAAAATTAATTTTATATATTTTCTAAGACATGATATAAGAACAAATTTATTTTTTATGCTAAAACAATTATTTTTCAAAAAAATTAGGTTTTTCCTCCTTTTGATTGCACACCCACTTTAAATTATTTTTTAATATATTTATATATTATATTTTAAAAAATATACTTCTTATTTTCAATTGAAACAACAAAAATGTACTTTTTTTATTTTTTGAATTTTCTAATAAAATTAAAATTATAAAGAATAGTGAATAATACAACATTTTAATTCAAAACTACCTTTTCATAAAATTTATTTATCAAGTTAGATTATATTTTTAATTATGTTTATGTGTAATTAGATTATGTTTTTTCCATTTAGTTACATGTTTGTCAATTGATCCAATTTCACTAATAAATTGGATATAGACACATGTCAATCTTTTCATAAGTTTTTTCTTCTTAAAAACCCACCATTTGAATTTTGACAGTAGGAATTAATTTTAAATTAATTTCTCTCAATTCTGTGTTTTGAATTATTAAAAATAGATTCCATATTTGGAATCATTGGGTCAAAATTCTTTTAATTGGTTACTTTTATTTCTAGATATTATGAATAGTAACTACGTTAATTTTTATTTACCACAGTTAAAGGTATATCGGGAAAATTATGGTTACGAATAATATGATAATGACAATTAAATTACCCTAAAACCTCAAAAAACCCATTAGATTAATAAAAACATTCCATTAATATCTTTTGTTCTAAACATAGTCAATTAATGTCCACTTAACAATGAAAATGACATAGATATTAATAAAACAAATTAATGTGAAAAAATGTAAAAATCACATTCCTTGTATGTTTAAAAATTTTAATATAGAGATTACCAGGTGATATTTTCAAAAAAAAAATCCATTAAAATATAACATAATTACCTACATCAGTGAAAAATATTTATAATATTTATTAATTATATATTATTTTTCATTTCTTATTCATTAACTATGTAAAAATTAAATAATTGATGGGAAATTAATGAATTTTTTTTATTCAAATATTAATAACCATAACATGGTCCAAACACATGAAAAAATCTTATTGGTATATTATATCTCGGCATTAATAATACAAAGGTCATGCTAGTGACCATTTAAAGCCCTATAGAATAGATTATGACCTTTATATTGTTTTATTTAATGTAATGTTAAAATTATCACATTCATACTTTAATAAATATAACATTATTAATGGGTTCTTTATAAAAGATAAGTTTGACTAATTATTTCCTAATTAAATATATCAAATGTATCATCATTTAATATTTTATTGTTAATTTTTACTCAACAAATAAGAATATTTAATAATTACCCAAAAAATTATAATAATTATTTTATTAATGGGGACATCAAATAAATGTTATAAAAAATATTAAAATAAATATATTTTTCTTAATTAAAATGTCCAATGAATTTTCACGACACCCTTGACCTCTTAAGAATATAAAAAAATATTTTTTTATAAAATAAATTATTATATTGGTATTTTTTAAAATAAAAAATTGAATAGTGTCAAAATTGACATTATTGGTTATTTATCAAAATATTGTTTTATTAATTTATTTTAGAGAAATAAACCATTTTTTGAAAAAATATATTATTTATTATACGATTAAAAATGTTCTAAATTATTTATTTTTGTTCTATTTTTCCTCAATGAAGTAAATATTATACCATTTTAATATAGTAAAATTTGTTACCCTAGTTACTATGAAATAGAATAACAAAGTATTAAATTGAAATGATAATGTTTGAATTGACAGAGAAACATGTATAAAATTTATTAGTTTATGATATTATTACCCTATCTCATATCATATTTTAAATTGTAACATTTTGGATGTTTTTCAGTGGGGTTTTATTTTATTATAAATTAATATTTTTGAGGATTCCAAAAGTGCCACTCACATTAATTATAAAAGGGAACCTCCTCACTCATTTATGCACAACTCATTAAGCCTTAAAATTCCCTAATACCCTAAAATTTTATCTTTTCAACTTCCCGAGTTACAATATAGAGGTTTTGGTATTCTAAAAATTCCAGATCAACTTCCATTAAGAGGAGATCTAATGTGAGAATGTCAAAGAAGACTTAATCTCTACTATCGATTCTTTAATATTTCTTTTTTACATCTATATCTAATTCATGATTTTTTTTCAATATAGAATAAAAATTATACTATAACTTATATACTTAGATGTTATTATAATTATTAGACAACCATATTTAACTTTCTATCTAACCTATGAAAGATGAAATCACCATGCATGTGTACGTATAACTCAATGTCTCCACATTGTGGTGTAATATGTTTTTTACCACCTCCTTACATAGATGAGTATAAAAATTGTTTCAATAACTATATATGATTATTATAAAATTTTATTTATTCGAAAATATAGTAAAATATAAAATTAAATATCATTCATGAATTATGGGAATGATATCATCGCTCGTGTGTACATGTGGTCAATCGTCTCCACGACACGATGAGATTCATTCTCCTCGATAACCAATCACCAATGATTATAATGTATATATAATAAATAATAATGAAATATATTACATAATAATGCTACTGTATTTAGGTTTATATATATATATGTCATTTACTTACTTCCATTTAATTTAATAAGGAAACGAAAAAAACTTTCATGCACACCTACGGCCTACCATCTCTATGAACATTGTATTCCATTTCATGTATATATCTATATATATATATGTATATACTAAATATATATGATATTTAAATCATTTTTTACATTATTTATGTATATAAATCACGATCTGAGAAATAATATCATGAAGAACAAGTCAAAACATGAATAATAAAGAAAATGATTATTAACCAAAACATTGCTTTATAATGGAATTGCAAAAATGAAAGGGAAATATAAATTCATAAGTGAATCATATATTGTATCCTCACTATTACATTGTTTATTTTTAAAGTTAATTAAATGTTTAAACTCATTGTAGAAGGATTTTAGACATATATGAATGAAATCAGACCTAGGGTAATGGATAATTTTGAAATCACTTTATTATCCGAGACTGTTTATACGTAAGTATTTTCAGGGGGTATATTATCATCGTTGTACATATTTTATAAAATATTTTATAAAATGAAAAAAAAATGATCATTTAATTTTTAAAAACATTTTTACCCTTTTTTACTTTTACAACATGGTGTGGAATTAATCATTCTCCTTTTTAACATATGAGGCACTTTGTGACATTTCTGGTAAAAGTACGAGGAGAATGTTTTTTAACTCATATGATATGAACATATTTTTACATATTTATAATTTATTATTTCCTTGGAGATTACTCTACACTATTTCATTTTTATTTTCAACTAAATACTTTTATTTTAAATTTTCAAGGCATTTTGAGAAAAGAAAACATTTTTGAAGAAGAATTGATATTTTCCCTAAGAATTACATTCAAGTATTTTGTCAAAAATAATTTACATATAAGATTATGTGGAGTTATGATTATATCCTTATTATTGCTTTAATTTTCTTGTGTTTATGATTGAATTATTTTTATGAAATACATTTATTTTATATATATATGATGGAATGATGTTTAAGAAAACCATTTTATTCCATGGGTTATATTATGATGAATGATTTATGTTTTTGTGGAATATGTATGAGTTGTTTAATTATGAGATGGGTGAGACCAATATCTACCTCCAATGTAATGGATAACTATTTATATCTAATGATATCGACATGACTGTAATGGAGTGTAAATCCATTTTAGTAATATATGCCTAGAAAGACAAGTAAATCTGGTCAGTATTACATGGCTTGAAAGACAAGTAATCCTGGTTCTGTAATGGACATTGTCCGCTATGATTTTCTTGAAATCAATTCTTTGGCTACTATGGAAATCAGATTATGAGCCTAACTATTTTTTACAATTCTATGTTTTAAAAAAATATATTTTTTAAAGAAATGATTCTTTATGATATGTACCTTATGTACTACCAAGATATATTTCATGACTCATGAATTTTCTATTTAATCTTTATGTTCACATTTTTACATTATTATCTTTATAGTTTGTTTTTTGTTCTCATGGTTCATACTTACATGAGAATTTGAGCACACTTTTTTTATGTTTTTTATTCACTAAGATATAAATAAATTATTTATATTAGAAAAAAATGGAAATATCTTTATGGGTGATGTTGATGATAATTCATCAAGTTAAAATATTATGTTTCATGTTTTTACAAAGACACCAATTTATTACTATCTTTTTGTGTCTGTTTGGGTCATGTGTTAATTATTCTGATAATGTATTGTAATGTCCTTTTACGTCATTCTTGGGTTTTTATAATTGGTATCAGAGAAAAGGAATAGTCAACCATTGTAAACAATGATTCAAAAATAGTAATCATATCCCAATATATATTTATATGATATTTATAGCTATTCCCTAAGGATAAAAAAGTATATGTTATAATTTTAGAGTTTTGTGGTAATATGGAAGAATCTAGTATTCAACCTATGATATCATATATTTTAATATTATAATTTATTTACCTTAAATATGTGTTTTAATGTCAGATATATATTTCTAATTATTATTTTTTTGATCTTAGTCAATAACTTGAACTACATAAAACATTGTTTTAGAAGTGAAATTTTTTTTTATAATGAAGGTATATTTATGATATAGAAATATCATGAAGAGAATCACAAAGATGGTACAATTATTGGTCATATTATGGACGATACCGAGATTGTAAAATATAAGTGAAAAGTATGTGATTTTCTTCAAGTATTTCTTACATTAAACCTAAGAAGATTGTGTTTGATATTCCATAAGGCTTGATTAATATTTTTGGAAAGGAAAAGATGATTGATCTTGAGTAATGGCTTAAGAATAATGTTGAATGATTGAGGTGTATATGTTTTGGATTTATAATATTATGTTATATGAATCCAAAAATATATAACTATTTTTAGTATAAGTAATTAATTAAATAATGAAATGGATATGTTGAATTTTTTAATGGAGATAGAAAGTTTATTTAAGGGAAAGGTTATATATTTAGAGAACACATGATTATATGGATTATAACTCTTAATATAACCATTATTTTTAGATAATGATGTTTGGATAATGATATTTTGGATTTTAATAAGTAAATTGGATGATACTAGTTTCAAGGGAAGTAATTATGGATTTATTGAGAAGTGGTTTATGATATCAAGGATGAAGTATACAATATTTTGGGCATAAAAAATATATACATTAATGTTTGTAATAAGTAAACATGAAATTTTTCAATATGGATAAATGTAAATTTAAGTTATAATAATAATGAAATATAATTCATGATAAAGTCATTCAAATGATTAAAATCTGACCAACAAGATATATCTTTTGATTTGTGGAAGTAAATTAAGGTGTTCACATTATTGTTATATAACATTTATTGTAATTTTTTTTCTATAATGTGACTTGGGAAATAAGTATTTGGATATTCCTAATTCTTGTAATGGATTATATTAGAAAATATAATGTATTATTTAATATTAAAGCAATTTTTTAATATTACATATGGAATGTTATAACAATACAGTTTTAGAAAAATCACAACTCACAGGATTGGCAACAACCCATCACGTAAGACAAGGTTATGGGAATTGAACCCACAACTGACATGTGATATGCCTTTATCTCCTACCACAGGACTACAGAAAGTCCCTAGTTAGTACAAATAAGTTGTATTTTATTTAAGAGATTTGATAGATGAATTATAAGTCCATTTTTGAAACCATATACGATCTATATCACTATAGGTGTACATATACACATTTGAATAATTGCGATAGATTAAATGGCCTATCATTCTATAGAATGATCTAGTAAAACATAAAATATGAAAAATTTAACATTATTTATTTAAATTTGAGATTACATCCAAATTGTTCAGTGTACGAAAAATAGTAAAATTGTACCAAAATAAAGTAAGTATTTACTCTCATGAAATATTCTTCATCTTTAAGAAAAAATTCTTGAAACCCCAAATCATTATCCTAGTACATTATTATCTGATGAATCAGATGGCCCTGTAAATCATCACATATTTATGGCTTTCTGGTTGTTAACATTCTCCTAACCTTATTCTCTATCACTATCCTTCAAAACATGATGGTTATATTTCGCTTCTATATCAATGTTTTTATATCCCACATATGTTCTCCTATTTGGAAACTTAGTGATGAGTTAAATTTTTTTATATTTATGTATCTAACTTTCAATTTTATAAAGATGTTTTAGTATACCTTTTTATGATGGGGGATTTCATGAAACAAACTTTCAAGTAGTAATCCATATATAACCATGACGAATTTTGATGGTGAGATTCATTTTAAGAGGGGTCAATGTAGCACCCCAATATTTTATGAGATAGATTTTTTTTTTAATTTTTTGATGTCTTGTATTGTACGCTACACCAATATTATCTTGTTATATATGAAACACCATATTATCTTGAAGTATACACAACACTATTGTTGGCTTGTGTGACACAGAATTTCTAGATATTTTGATCGATTTTATTTAACGCAACAATGAGTATAGAATTTGTTCAATGAACTAAGTTTGAATTATTTTATATGCGACAACAAAGAAATAATTCACTACATGCAACACTAACTTGGATTTCATTACATGAAAGAGATGCCATCCTCAATAGCTTGTGTTGTATGCAATATCATGTTTCATTAAACTACAATATATTATTATGATATTATTATTGAATGGGATATAAACTATTCATTACAAATAGTATTAACTAAATTTTGAATTTTATAACATTAAAATACATCTTATATATTTTCCAGAACATCAAATAATAATAAATTCAATCTTTTAGATAAAAAATGTATTTTTCCAAAAATATTAGTTTTTGTGCCTTTTGATAGAACACATATTTCAAATCTAGTTTTACCTATTTTATATATTATATTTAACAAAATAAAAATTCTATTGAGAGTAGAAAGATAAAATTTTTATTTTTATTAATTTTTTTATTTCTCTGATAAAATATAAATTTTATTGAATATTTAAAAATAATGCATTTTAAATCCAAACATCATTTTCTTGTATTTTATTTATATAGTTATATTTTCTTTTTAATTGGATTTATAGTGTAATTGAAATATTTTTTTTAATTTAATACCATTTTGGTCATTGGATGTAATTTTACTTTTAAAATGGACATAAACACATGTCAATCTCTTAATATGTGTTTTCTTCTTAAAAAAGTGCGTTTTTGCCAACGGGGATTAATTTTAAATTTATTTCTAAAAATTTATTGATTTCAATTATTAAAAATAGATTTTATATTTGGAATCATAGAGTTCATATTATTTAATATCTTACTTTTATGTTTGGATATTATGAATCGTAACTACGGTAATTTTTTACCACAGTTAATGTTAAATAGGGTAAATTAGGGTAACTAATAATATGATAAGGACAATAAAACTATCCTAAACCTATAAAATATGAATTAGATGAATGAAATTATATATATAACATCATTAGGTATAATAATAGAAAATTAATGTCCACATGACACTGAAAATGAACTAGATTTTAATAAAACCTATGAAAGTGGAAAAATGTAAAACTCGCATTTGTTATAAGTATAATACTTTTTAATATAGAGATAAGTAGGTGATATATTTGAAAATAAATATTCCATGGAAATATAAAACAATTACCAACATCATGGTACCTTATTTGTAATATTTATGAAATAAATAATTACCTTAAAATCTTATTCATTGATGATGTAAAAATTACTTACTTCATGAGAACTCAATGATTTTTTTAGTAAAAATATCAAAAACCATAAAAATATCCAAAAACAGGAAAAAAACATATTGGTTTAGTATAACTCAGACATAATCATAAAAATGTACATCTAGTGACCATTTAGAGCATCGAAAAATATATTATGATCACTATATTATTTTAATTAATGTAATGTTAAAGTTGCCACATTTATACTTTAATAAGTATAACATTTATAATGATTGATTTTATAGTAGATATATTTTACTAAACATATGTTAATGTAGGATATTAATGTTATCATAATTATAGTATTTTATTTTTATATTTTACACAAAAAAATATGTAAATAGAATAATTACAAAAAATAATTTTAGTAATTATTTTATTAATGGTGATATCAAATAATTGTTATTAAAAATATTAAAATAAATATATTTTAAATAATTAATATATACAATGAATTTTATAGATACCCATGACCTCTTACTGGCATTATTAAATTGTCGGTTATATGTTAACTTAATAACATAATATTTCCAAAAATCAATAAATTGTATAGTTTCAAAATTGACACTATTGATTATTTATCATAATAGTGTTTTATTAAATTATTTAAAAATAACTATTTTTTTTAAAAATATATATATATTTATAATTATATGTTAAAATATTTCCTAGTTTATTTATTTAGTATCTAATTTACATCAATTAATTAAATATTTTACACTTTTTTTATTGAAATATTTTTTACCCTAGTTAAAATGAAATAGAATAACATAGTGTTAAATTGAAAAGATAAGGATTGAATGGACATAAGAAATTTCCTAAAATACACTGGTTGATGCGATTACAATCCTATCTAATTTAATATTCGAAAACGGTACATTTCTAATGTTTTTAGTGGTATTTGAATTTATTATATATTAATATTTTTGAAGTTTCCAAAAGTGCCCCTCGCCACAATTATAGAAAGGCACCACCTCTGTCATTTCTCTAAAAAAATTAATTCTTAATTTTTATCCATAACATAGAAATTTATATTCTCAACATCCCTAGTTACATTTTTGATGTTATTTTCTTCTCATTAGACAAACTCTAGTTCCATTAAGATGAGCTCTAAAGAGATTACATCAAAAGAGATATCATATTCACTACTGATTAGGTCATCTTTATTTCTACTTCAACTTTTAATTCACAAGATGTTTTTTTCTATAATATTAACTCTAGTATCAATTATATAGTAATATTTTATTATAATTATGAAACAACCATATTTAACTTTCTTTCCATCCTAAAAAAGACGAAATCAATATGTGTGTGAACGTACGACTTATCGTCTCCATTCCATGGTGTATGTTGTTTTTCACCCCCACTGTTCATGGATGATTATAAAATGGGTCTAAGAAATATATATGATTATTATAATATTATATTTACTCTAAAATATATTACACAATAAAATACAATTCTATTCAATAATTATGGAAATGATATCGTCACTCGTGTGTACGTACGACCTGCCGCCTCCACGGTGCAATGAGATTCATTATCCATAATAACCATTCAAAAATGATTATAATGTATATATAATAATTAATCATGAAATATATGACATAATAATTTGAATTTATTTATGTATATATATAACTTTAATTTACATTCTTCTATGTAATTACATAAGCAAACAAAAACAACATTCATGTGTACTTACGACCTACTGTCTTCATTATGAGTGTATTCAATTTCATTTATCTATCTATTATATATATATACTGAATATATAAGATATATAATTCATTATTTACATTCAAAAAGTATATAAATCACAATCAATTTAATGATATCATGAATAACAAGTCAAAACACGCATGATAAATAAAATGATTATTACCCAAAACATTACTCTAACATGAAATTGAAAAAAATTGAAAAAGTAATATAAAGTGATAAGTGAATAATATATGATATTATAAAAATTATTATTGGTTTTTACAGGATAATAATAAGTTTAAACCCACTATATAGGAGTTTCAGAAAAATACGAAAGAAATCAGACATATGTTACGGGACAATTTTAAATTCTCATTTTTATCTAGGATTGTTTATACATAAGTATTTCATGGTTGTATATTTATAATATGTGTCCATGTTTAATAAAAATGTTTTAAAAAAATGTATAATATTTTCCAATTTATTTTTAACAACCTTTTATCCATTTTTTATTTTTACTACATGCTATGGAAAGAATCTTTCTTCTGTTTTCCATATGAGGTACATTTAGACTATTCTGGTAAAAGTATGAGGAGAATGTTTTTTTAAATTATACGACATGAAAATATTTATTCATCATCATAATTAATTATTTTCATGATGAATCCTATACAATATTTTCTTTTTGTTTTCATCTAAATACTTTTCTTTTAAAATTGAATAGATTTTTTAGAAAATGAAATGCTTTTGTAGATGAATGCATATTTTTACCAAGAATTAAATTCAAGTATTTTGTATGAATTATTTTCCATCTAATATAAAATTGGGTTATGATTCTATACATGTTATTACAATGGTTTTCTTGTGTTTTTGATGTATTTTTTTTAAATCCATTTATTTTATATGGATTATGATAGAATGATCTTTAAGAAACCCATTTTATTTCATGGGTTATGATATGATGAATGCTCTATGTTTCTTTTTAACATGTAAGAATGATTTAATTATGATATTTAAAGGAATTATATCTCTCTATAATTTATTGGGTAAGGATTTATATCTCCTGATATTGACATGAGTGGAACAAAGAGTAAATGTTTTTCAGTAATAAACGGCCTGAATGGTAAGTAAATCTGGTTGAGTAATACATGGATTGAATGGAAAATAAAATCAGTTCCGTAATGGAAATTCTACCCTATGATGATCTTGTAAAAAGTTCCCTAGCTAATATGGAAATAATATAATGATCTTATTTGTTTGGCAGAATTCCATGTTTTATTCCAATGCTATTTTATTGTGGTTAATATTGCATTTTGATTCGTTCCATATGAACTGCGACGATTTTTTTCTTGAATCATGATTTTGATATAAAAACTTTTTTTTCAGGTTTCTATTTTATTTTGTTTATGGTTTGTTCTATGTTCTAAATTATTACACTTATTGATAATTTGATCTCACAATTTTTATGTTTTATTTTCCCCAGGATTTAATGAATGGATTTACGTTGGAAAAAAAGCGGGAGATCGTTATGGTAGATGTTCAAGATCTTTCCCCATGTCAGAATATTATGTTCCATGCTTTCAAATACAGTAATATAATATGGTCTTTGGGTGTCAGTTTGTACCATTTATTAAGTATTCTGAAAAAGTAATGTAATCTCAATGTACATCAACCTTGGGTCGTTATAAAGGATCAATGAAAAGGCTATAAAATTTGAATAATTTTACTCCTAAAATTATAATATTAGTCAAGGGTCACCCCAAATACCATAATAGAAAACTATAATTACTTATTTTTTCCTTCTAGGACTTTGAAATATTTCAATATATATTTTCAGAGATATTCGCAAAGATGGTGTGCAAATTTGCGGTCGAGTGTGCCCGAAAATATTTTTTTTTAAATATTAAAAATATTTTTTATTTAGTGATTGGGTTTTATTAATGTAAATTTATTAATTCAAAAATGAAATATCTGATTAGAAATATATTCCCATGGATGAGTCCATAACACGTTTTTCCCTATGCACGACCTAAAATAAGTAAGTGTAGGAATTCAGAACTCTAGCTTATTGGGAGTTTGTTTAGTGGATTAATGAACTAGTTTTAGTTAACTAATTATATTACATGAAATAACATATTTTATAAAAATTGATTTTGTGGATAATCCTCTGTGGTGAGACAAATATAACCTAGGAGGATTCAAGAATCCTCTTCCCCTACTTCTGTTTTGAAATCTACTTGGATGATGATCGAACTCAAGATTAAAGAAGATTAGGAAACAGTGAACACAAATAATTCATTTGATCATCAGAAACAGTTTTTTATGATGAATAAAACCCCAATATTTAGGTATGACTCATCAAATTTTGGTTAATTACCTTTTTTATTAAATCAATTGAGAAAATCAATCCCTTCAATTGAGCTATGAAAATTGTAGCGTTAGCATGTGTGTGTGTGATAATTTAAAATAAATAATCAATTTTTTCTAACTTAAGATATTCTAACACATTATCTTTGTCCATAGAATATTGGAAAAATCATTAAACCTATATTCTTCTGATATCCTCCCACAATTACAATGCATTCTTCTCCGATAAAACCCCATGGTTGTGGTTCGATGTTTATGGGCTATACCGAGCCGGATCGAACCACTAGAATCATGAAAAAGGGATAAAATGGATGGTTTGATGAATTGGATATAGATCGGGGATCGTTGTCAAATTTGGAAGATCATTTTGAAGATCAGTGATTGAATGATCCATAGTAGAGGATCCAGTTGCATGCAGAACATGGGACTTATCTCTGATGATTGAAAGAATCTAATTTTAGGTTAATGATGTCCAGATACAATGAACCATAGTTAGATACACTAATTTATAGTGAGATGAATTCTGGATATATGAAAAAGGTAATATTAAATGTGTGGGAAACATATATGAAATACTGGAAAAAAACCAGACTAGATTTTATGTGTCATGTTGAACACATGACGTGTATCCCCCAAACTGCGGTGGCTAGGGTTTTAGAAGATTATATGGTGGAATTAAATTTATCCCACCAACACACTATGTACCTCATCCATTGTTAGATTATATGTATGGTGTACCACATGGGATGGAACCTATGTGGTAGTAGATGGCAAGGAACATGGTGGTGTATCGAAGTACATAGACAGTGGGTAGTTACATGGGCATGGGGAAGCCCATGGGCAGGACCCTGAGTGTCCTAGGAACACTGTATATATTCATCACATGATGTTTATTCTTACTAGGTTGGATAGATATTTGATTATAGGGAATTTTCTAGGAAATATAGTAGGACCACACATCATGTTGTCCCTCTATACATTATTGACACCTTTCTTCCCTTTGAGGAGAATTCAAACATCCATATCACTTTCATTAGGACGCGTATTTTATCAAACAAGTAGCCTATCTAGATATCTATTTTAAATAGAATTTTATCGTGGAATTTGTTTTAGATTTAGTGATATGATGTGGAATGTTACAGTCACAACTCTTAGTTAGGTGATGCTCAATGATGGAATTGACCACAAAAGATTACTAGAGAAATATTAAGTGGAACCCTCTAGCCGTGATGGGAAGGATTCTAAACGACTTCTATACTAGAACCCTATATCTCTATTGATCATGTGTCCTGTACCATACCCTCCCTGCAGTTAGTCTAGGCATGATATCCCTACCACCAGAGTAGAACCCTCCTACTAGGCAGGGCATGGGCCAACAATTGACTCCTAACATGGAGCCCTCTATTTGGGATAGGTATGGGTCTTCAACCACTGCAGTAGAACCCTCCCCCCAACACCGGGAAAGGTTGCATACAAACTTTTATGTGGAAAACTCCAGATGGGCTATGAATGGGACCTTAGTGAAATTTATAGTGGAACCCTCAAGTAGACACATGTGATTGGTCCTCTACAAACATCAGAGTGGAACCTAGAAGATGGGTTGATAATGTGTCCCCAATGAAAGGAATTGAAACCTTCTACATGGAAATTAATGGTTCCACCATTGAAAATACTGGTGAAACCCTCTTATCATAACATTTCCAGGGTCATCTACCAATATATTGTGCCCCTGGACTATGTATCATATTGAAGAGGTGTGTCTTGACATGGTTGATTTATTTGGTGAAGACGTGTGAGATTCTAGGCATAATTTATGAACATTGGGAACTATTTGACACACTTATTCCTAATATGAGTATTTATATGAAGATCCCCATACTCACCCATTTGGAATTAATTTAACTAAGAACATATATATATATATACTCATCTGTATCCTATCCTTTTTATGTTGTTTCACCATTTCATGGGATGTGAAGACATGTTTTGTATTCCATGTGCTCTTAGTGTTTAGATTCTCATGGATGGATGAGTTTACATTCCTATTATAGAAGGAAAAGTTTCAATGAGTAGTCCAACTATGTACCATGTTGTGCCCCTTGATTTTTGATGAGTATACACCCTTTATTGGTTTAAGTTTCTATTTTATCTTTCAATTATTTCTATTAACTATATAATGACATTCTATTCTAGTTATATATATTACTGCTCCCCCTTCCAGCTTCAGGGAATATTACTGGGTATCTATATACTCACCCCTACATGGAATTTTCCCTCACATGTCATGTGTTATACAGAAAACAAACATGTTAGAAGTGAATATAAAAGAGGTTAGGGTACCTGGTACTTAGGACCACGTATGGTGGTCACAACTTGGAGATATTGTAATGGGATCTCTATTTTTTTTACTTTCCATATTTTTCATGTTGTGATATCTTTAAAGTTAGACATGAATTGTTTCCCTTTACATTTTTGATTACACTACTGTATCCTTGTACTTTCTAAGGGTTATGATTTCATGGTTTCTCCCATCACATTTTTCATCATTTAAATTTACATAATCTACAAAATTATATCAAGATGGATATATGTTTTCCTAAAAGTACATAAGAAACTCCCTCCCCATGTTTTTTATGACTTTCATTCTAGTTAATAGCCATATACTATAGATGCAGTCTTGGTGTAGTTAAGGGTCGAGCCCTGGTTTAGGTTGGGATGTGATAAATACGAATTTGAATAGTTCATTCCATGGGATTATTATTGTAGTAGTCTCGTTTTAATGATTTGGTTGGGAATAGTTAATATTTGTTCTAGAGCCTTGTGAGAAACTCTCATGCCATAGAATCCAATGATAGTATAGGTGGTTGACATATCCATTAACCCAGACCATGAAAACCTGATTAGAAACGTAAACTACCTAGGCCATGGTAGTAGGGATCAATGGTTCAACTATCATATAAGATTATGTTATATACATTATTTTTAGATTCAACTCCCCATTATATATATATATATATGGACATATGATCATGGAATGTCTTGATAAAAAAATTTAGGATGCCTCTATGATGACAACTATCTCAGATACCTATTATGGATTATGACGATGATAAAATGTGCAACGATGTCTCAGTTACAGGTCTATCCCATGATATTTTCCCTATAGTGGGTAGGTAGTATTACCTACACCTATCAAGAAGTAGTCATCCCAATAGAGAAGGTTGGGGAGGTGTGTGGGCTTAACGTGCTCCATGAGTATCAACACCCGAGGCTGCTGAGGTCACACAACGAGTCAAATCCACATACAGAAGAGGATCGACTAGTATTGGTGGTCAATTTCTTTAGGATCACATAGTATCTAATGTATTATATTTTTTAACTAGAATCTAGGATTATTCATGGATAAGCTATCCCCTGGTGGAGTCTTCTTACCAAGATCCATGTCGAGTCGACACTCTCATGGCCTGACATCCAGTAGGTGTTTCTTAAGGTTTAATACTCCTCATTTTATGAGTGGTTCAGATTTAATATATTTTTTAGCTAAATTAGGGTGGATTTTATTTTATTTCAATTAAATTAGGTTCAAATAATTTACACAGTAATCCCTTGAAATGATCCACTATGGCTACTTCTGAGCAGAAATATTTGTGCAGGGACTTCATAGGGGGTGAATGCTACTATGGTTCCCTTTTAAATCCCTAAGTATACCATGTTGATAGATCATGAGCTATTGATATAGATCATTTTTCAATAAGGACAGCATATTACTATATCTAGAAGAGTGTGTCAGAGAGATGAGTTGTCTACAACATCTAGTATTCGACTGTTGGTGGGATCTCGGTGTAGGAGATCCTTTCATGATCAGACTCCGGTGAACATTCATGTGGTATATTGATAGTCCATATGACTATTTAATTTCATATAGGATCAGTTCTATTATTTTTATGGGGTAGGTCACATATTACATGACTTCTCTAAAAGACATGTTGAAGATAATAGACAAGTAGCTGATGGAAAACCACATAAGAAGTAGTACCACAATAAGGGTTATCCTAATAATGGTAGGGTGACACATATGGAAGTGGATATGGAAGTGGACTAAGAGGAGATATATGTGGTAGAAAATTCTCAGTTATATTTTTGACACCACTAGGTATCCCATGTCAGGATTAGGGAGTAAGCAGTTGGGGTTGCAGACAGTTGTAGGCTATGCAGTTTTATGACACCGTGATACATGATATGATTAGAGGTATGATATAAACTTATTCTTCCCTTTATTTAAAAACAATAGACATAGGTTCTTGTCATTAAATCATATTTATACTCATAGTGTGTGAGTTTGACCTCAAAGTTGAGGGCTAGTCCAATAGCTTCATCATAAGGTTCCTATAGAGGGATTCTTCTTCTATATATTTTTTTACCAGTTGTTTGAGATAATTTTTTCTAGAGAGAGGTTTATGTGGATAATATTGGACATCATAATGGAACATTATGATTTCATCTTGTTTAGGGATTGATTATCTATGGTCCGATCCCAGATTTACTGTCACTACAGATGAGTC
The DNA here is from genome assembly GCA_963277665.1 of Viscum album. Lineage (NCBI taxonomy): Eukaryota > Viridiplantae > Streptophyta > Magnoliopsida > Santalales > Viscaceae > Viscum > Viscum album. Next base: position 268,368,679 of record OY728129.1, read on the forward strand.
AGATGCCTCTACACTGATGGTATGAGATCCACCATTATGGGAAATATATTTCTCATGGCAAGGTGAAAACATTTTGTGAGTAGTAGGATGAAAACCATCACCCATAAATTAAAATGAATAATCCTTGGTGTATTAGGTTTTAGTGGAATTTATACTCCTCTAGTCGTGGATGATTATATAGATGTCTTCCATTGGGATTTTCCAAGACTACCTCTGAGATGGGATGTCGAGTTTTTCATTTACATGCACCCCAAGAATAATATGATGTGTTCTATGAAATATCATAAGGCCCCTACCATGATAAAATAGATATATTTATAGTTGTAGGAAGCTCTATGGATGGGTTTCATTAGGGAAAATGTGTCCCAAGGGTAGAACCATTTTATTCATGAAAAATTAGGATACGATTTTGATACATTGAATGGATTGTCCTCGCCTAAACCTAACCATGATAAAGAAAAATATTCCCATTATGAGGATTGATTAACTATTTGACCAATTATATGTTATAATATAGATATCAAAAATTGATCTCATGTCCATATATCACCATGTTAGAGTTCTAAATGTAGATATTATGAAGCTGGAATTTCGATGGAATTAGAGACACAATGAGTTTATGGTGGTTCCCATTATGAGGAAAATTAACCTTTCTTCTTTATGTCATTTGTAAATAAGGACTTATAGATATACATATAATGTTCTATGGTTATATTCACTAATTAAATAATCATATAGTCTACATAATAAGAGCAATATGATCCCTTGAGTACGGTTCTAGATTTTCATTGAGAGCGTCGTCTTTATAGAAAAATCTCGAAGCACTAGTTCTAGATTCCTGAAGTTTAGACTCCAAGTATTATCATTTCAGATAATTGTTTAATCACAGACTTAGGGAATATTGATGATGTTATTTATTGGTATCCACTCAAAATCATGTTTGTGGTGAGTAGTTTTCTTTTCACAGTTGGTTACAATAGGTGGTTTGGGTAGACTTATCTTGGATTGCATCCCCTTTGATAACCCAAATTGATAATGTTTGTCCATTTACTTGGAATAAGAAGTTCTATATGTACATAGAGGAGTTGAGAAATAATTTTATTATTTATATTATGTTGATACTACCATATGATATCATGGATTATGTAATGTATTTTTATACATTAGGAGATGGGTTCAGTTGTGTGTTGATGTAGTGGCAGGTAGTTCTCACATATGAGACAATGCTTTAGAGACCCCATGAGAAGAACTACGTGACTCATGACATATAGATGGAATCATTAGGATTATCCCTATGGATGTCAATGCACTATCTTTTGGGGGAATGTTTCATGGTTTACTCAGACCATCATAGTCTCATTTACCTCATCACATATTGAGACTCAATCAAAAGACTGCGGCGCTGGTTGGAGTTCATATAGGTATACGTCATCAAGATAATCTATAATTTTAAAAATGGAGATATATTAGAATATTCTCTTTATAGTAATTCATAGTATCTATTCATATACCTCTTGTCAGGAGGGATCTACAAGCCAGACCATATCTCCAGGTATCTCCCCAAGTGTTCAGGTGTGGCACTCGGGGTCTGTCGTGTTCTCTATCCTTCCAGGGAAATTGCTATTTGATGGAGAACTGCTTGAGCTCTCTATATGTATGCCTAAGTTCGGGGTGGCCCTTCCCCTTGCACCTTTGGTACCTAGTACCAGTGGCGATTAGAAGGAGGAGTTAGGGGTCTTTGCAGCTGGGCCCTCCGATAAGGATCCTCTTGCAGGCTCTGAGCTCTGGGTCTGCATGGTCCGTACAGAGGGGCTTGTTTAATCTTATGAGTTACCACGATTGCAGAAGGAATCATTTTTTGGTAGTGTTTGTCCTGCTCAACCAGGGTCTGGGGTGATTAGCGGCTCTATGCAGGAAGGGGGCCATCATTGCTCGGGTATTAACGCGGGGGTGGGTTCCCCCTCCCTGGGATCTCTGGATGCTCCTCTTTCTAAGTATGTAGGAAGCCCCAGAGTGTGTACAAGGTATATGAAGAAGAGGTTGTAGATAAGGGAGTGTTTGTCTTCTAGTTTTCAGAAGACCAGGGTGCCTGGGGCCAAGGCCAATCCATCTCCCTGCTCGTGATTCCTATTATTCTCTAGAACTACCAAGGGATTGGGGTGGGGGTTAAAACAGATTTCATCTCCTCAGAATGTAAGAAGCACGAGGCCAACATGTATGCCGTAATGGAACACAATCAGAACTCTACAAAAACCCAAAAGTTTTCATGCAAGGTTAAAATGCATGATTATATGCATGTGGCTCCAACAAACAACCACATATTTTTATTTTCAGAAAAGGGAGGTATCAGTGGATTTGATCCAGTCGGGAGGCCAACATATCACTATGAGGGTCACATGTGATAGAGTCTCTTTGATTGAATCCTTAATTTATGGGATTTGTGATGCACAAAGGCATGAATTTTTGTGGTCTAAGATGAATGGTTTGGAACGAGGAGACTAGCCATGGGTAGTGGGGGAACATCAATATCATAGCACATCCGGATGAGAAGAAGGGGTGAGGGGAATTATCAAGGAGGGATAATAGGTATTTTGTGCAGTTCATGGCACGAAGGGACTGATGGACCTGGGTTTCTATGGTGACCCCTTCACCTGGTGTAACAACTAGAAGGGTGAAAGTCGGTGTTGGAGTAGACTGGACATATGCATTGAAAACGTCCATGCCATCTCGATGTTCCCTAGTGCGAAGGTTACCCACTAGACCTGAAGCATCTCTGATCACTCATCGTTATTGTTGTCTCTGTGCAGGGAGGAGTTCAAACTAGACCATTTCAATTTTTGTAGTCAGTGGGTGGGCATGCTGGACTACCACCATGTGGTCTCGAAGATATAGAATAAACCTTCTCGAAGTTATTCTTGTTTGGTTATCCACTCCATGCCAAGGCTTCTGAAGTTTTCACTTCAGGTTCGGGCCAGGAATATCCCTTCTCGTGATAAAGAATTGGCAGTGCTCAAACAAGATGATGAGGGCATGGAGGATAGTATAGAAGAAAGGTGTGATGATGAGGTCTTTGGGGAGCTGGACGAGAAGAGGAACTCTCTGGCGGTATTTTTGCTCTCTCATGAACTCATGTCAAGGGAAATATCGAAAGTTAAACAACTCAAGGAGGGGGATTAAAATACCGCTTATTTCCATGCATGCATGAGGGAGAGAAGATGGGTAGTTAAACCCAATCTGGCCTTGGAGGATGGTATGTTTACAGAGGATAGGGAGGTGGTCAGGTTTATGGGCTTCTTGTTCTTAAAAAACCTCCTTGCTGGTACGAATGAGAACATGGCTAGGGGTATCCCTTGGGGGAGGCGAAACCTTGAGAGGGGATTCTGAAGATTGTCACCGACCAGGAGAATGTGATTCTTGAAAGGTTTCAAGTGGAAGAGGAGGTGTAAAAGGCCATGTGGAAGCTGAACCCCAATAGTGCATCAGGTCCAGATGGTTTCTCAGGATCCTTCTACAGGGGATCTTGGGATGTTGGTAAGCATGATATTGTTCTGGCTGTCCAAGACTTCTTCTGCGGGGGTATCATCCATCGGATCACGGCAGCAACTACACTGGTTCTTATAACGATATTCAAAGATCCCACCTCTCTTGCACACTGTCGGCATGTGAGCATGTGCAATGTACCTTACAAGATCCTGGTGAGTATTATAAACAGATGACTGTCTTGCCTTCTACCCAGGTGGGTATCCGTGGAGCAACATGGTTTTGTTAAGGGAAGGTCGATCCAGGGAGTGGTGGCATTGGTGCAATAGTTACTGATTGATTTGAATACCAAATCTCATGGCTCTAACCTTGTTATTAAGTTGGATATGAATAAGGCTTATGATAGGATGGAGTGGGGCTTTATCAACACTGTGTTGGCCACAATGGGGTTCTCAAAATTGGTCTGCGATATGATGTTCTGGTGTGTTTGTTCACCTTGTATAAAATTATCGTTCATGGGGAGGTCTCATGGGTTCTTCCAGTCTATGTGAGGTCTTCCTCATGGGGATCCATTATCTCTGAGTATCTTTATCCTCATGCAAGATGCCCTGAGAAAGCTGATCAACAGGGGCGTATCCAGTGGGGACATTGTTCCATATCAGAGGAAGTATGTCCTCCCAATGGTATCACACATTATGTTTGCGGTCGACAGAGATATTTTCATAAATGAGGGGGGGAGGTATCTTAATGCACTCAATAATATTCTTGAGTAGTACGGGCACTAGAGTGGGAAAATAGTGAAAAAAGGTAAGAGTAACTTCTATCTACCATGTCCGCGTAGTTTGAGTAGGGTGGAAAGGATGGGAAGCATTCTAGGTATGGGTCGGGGCTCTTTTACCATGGAATACCTCGGTACCCCTGTTTCACCAGGTAGACTGCGAACCAGGGACTTTGACAGAGTGGTCGAAAGAATCACGGATCGTATTCTGAACTGGAAAAATCACTTCTTATCCTTTGGGGGAGGATAATGATGGTTAATAGCATTTTATCAGCGATTCTGGTGCATGCCTTGGCCTCTATAAGTGTTCCAAAGGGGGTGATCAGGTCCATTGATAGAGTTTTTGTTCATTTCATATGGGATGTGGCGGATGAAAGGAAGAGTCAATGGGTGTCGTGGTGTAGGATGGCGTGGCCCAATAGCGAAGGTGGGATTAACATCAGGATTCTGGAAGACACTATTAACTCCATGCGGGTGAATCTTGCATGGGAAGTCATTGAAGATCATACTCTCTAGGGTACATGCATGCTACATCGATACAAGGCTTGTGGTTCATGTGACTCGGCTAATGGGTCTCCCTTATGGACTTCGGTGAGCAATATCATACCGACGCTTCTCCTGTTCTCCCAATGGATAATCGGGGAGGGCCATATTTCCTTCTGGTATAGTAATTGGTTGGGCTCTATGCTGGGGTACCCGGGGTGTCTGGACCCCACCATCTCATTCAGGGAGGCAATATTATACCCCCACTTATTCATATCATTATTGGATGCAAACCAAAAAGTGGTTTATGACTAGATTAGCATGAGCTCTGAGCAGGACAGGTGCATTTAAACTCCTTCATCCTTTGGGTTTTTCAGTTTGAAGGAGTTCCAGAGATAGAACTCTTCTCAGGGGAAACACAATGGATGGAGTGATCTGGAATGGGGTAACAGAGTACCCAATAAACTTAGATATATCTCTTAGAGGCTTCGTAACAATTCCCTTCCTTCTGACAATAACATTAAACGTTTGGGAATCAACATGGCTTCATGTTTCCAATGATGCGTGTTCAAAAAAGAAGAGATCCTGAGTCACATGTTATTCATGGGTGAATGGGCTCTTAGTTTGTAGATTTCCTTCATAATTTTCATCGCTTATGGCCATCGAGGTGTTAACATCGAGATATTTCATGTAGCATTGGGTCCAGGGAGCCATCGGCTTAGGAACAGACTCGGCGGAAAGGCATTCCATTTTCATTGAGGGATGCTGGATTTTATGGCAGGAAAGGAATCGTGCCTGGTTCGATGGGACCCCATCCTTAGGAAGGTTGGTTGTGGCCAGAACCAGGTTCCTCTTGTATGATTTGGTTGGTTTGGAAGGCTTCAGGAAGGAGGCATCGTCCATTTGTGTACTCTACTGTTCGTGGAGTGCAGGTGCACAGAATGCTACTAGTCCTCTGGGGAGATGGATCTGGTAGATACCTCCTAAGGATGGCCTCAAACTCAACACAAACGGCTCTAATGGGATGGGTGTGATGTGTGAAGGAGGGTTCGTTCGGGACTATTGGGGGAGAGTGGTGCTGGCTTTTTCAGTTTATTATAGGAGTGGAACCCCTACTCGGGTGGAGGCTAACGCGGTTCTCATCAACCTCACCATTTGCAAGGAGATGGATATTATCATTAATCTGGTGGAAACTAACTCCAAGATTATTCATGATTCCTTAAAGGGTAAAGGGGCGATTCCCTGGTCCATCTCCTATACCATGAGTACTCACAAGCTTTTGCTCAACAACAATGTGAGAGTCACACATACGTGGAGGTAGGGGAACAAAGTGGCGGACTATCTAGCCTCTCTAGCATCTCCATGTTTCTCAGTTTGTTGCCTTTCTAATGTGTCTTAGCTTAAACCGGAGGGGGTGAACCTTATACGGGGTGATTTCCTTGGGATACAGTACTTTCGTCCCCCCTAGGTAGGGTCACTTGTTTGTAATACTTTTCTTTTTCTCCCTTAATAAAAATCTTAATGTTGCATGGATGGAGACATCGATTGTGATGTCTTACGTGACCATATATCCATGGAGGATTTACGAGATTGATATTTTGAATGATGGAATCATGTCATCCATTTATAAGGACATATGGTTGAAGTAGTCATGCTAAGGGAGGAGGTGATGTAAGATTTCAAAAAATCTACCATATATGTACATCACAGTGTTTGGAAGATGTATATATACCTTTAGTAAAATTTTTGGTGTTCAATCCGAGAGTGAAGAATTATTGAGTTAGTCTCTCAGTGTATCACCTATTAGTAGTTTAAATATTAGAAACGTTTTTTGGTATGTTTTTTGTAACCCCCTTCAGATCATTAAGTGGAAGAGTGATGGAATATCCTGTAAATTGTGTAAGGACTTTCATGCATATAAAAGTTATATGATACCATTTGAATGCAAGTTGATTGAATCAAAATTTTGGTACACTTCGTTGTTATTAGGTAGTATATTTAAATGAAGATATTTGGTCAGTTTTATGTATGAGATATTAATCTCCATCATGGGGTTCCCTCGATGATTTTCTCCAATTATGACATGCATTTTTTTATGGTTTTGAAAGGAATGCATGAGGAATTATGGGATCAAATGGGGATGAGTAAAAAAATTTACCCCCTTATAATTTTTTAGATTGGGTGTACTACACATTTGCTGGATGATATGTTGAGGTCTTGTGTTTTATACTTTGGTTGATGTTGGGAGGATCACTTTCCATTGTTAGAGTTTTCATACAACCCTAAATACCACAGTACTATAGGCATAACACCTTTTGACACCATGTAAACAAGAAAATGAGGGTGACTATTGTCCTAGGAAAAGACTCGTCAGACATCTCTTGTGGGACCAATGTTGGTGTAGATAATGATGCAAAAGGATTGGTACATCTGTGAGTGGATGAGGATGGATCAAATACAGAAAAAAAACATATTATGATCACCATTTTAGGCCCTTGTAGATCTATTAGGGAGACCACATTTTCCAGGGAAGTATACCCACATTGAAAAATGCATAGGTATGACTATGGAGATGAGCTATCCCTGAATATCATTAGGTTTTTTGTGATCATGATGGGTGCTAGAGAGGTTTCCTACCAAAAATCCCTACCACCATAGCTAGAGTGGGTGCAAGTTGTCATCCTTGTGTAGTAGATGAGGAGATACCTCCCTGACCCTATGCATGTCATCGACCGGGGAGAGTTGGAGATCATGGATGGATCCACCTTTTTGGAGAACCCAATCGAGATTAGGTATCAATAAGAGAGTTCCCTATGTGGATAAACCATCCCCTTAATTGATGTTTTGTGGAAGCACATGAACATGCGACAGAGCTCCTAAGAGTTGTATTTCTAGATGAAGGCTCAATATCTCATGTTTTGTGTTTAGTTTTTCATTATAAATATTAATAAGTTGAGGGAGTGAATGCTATAGAGACTCAGTGTTTTCATTTTTAGACTCTGATATATTTCATTATAAATTTCAAGAGCCAAACACTAAGATGACATATGAATCCAAGGCCCATTGTGAAAAAAATGAATTTTATAAAAATATTAAATATATTTTATATTTTCGGCACATAGATTCTTAATGTAAATGTGTTAAATCTCAAATGGAATCTTGAATATGAAATTTGAGACCACGGTTGTGTCCCAAACATGAATTTTACACTAGTTGTGACCTAAAATAAATTGAAAGGGGAGTTCAGACATCTCATCCATATGAGGTACATTTAGTGGGTTAAATTATTAATTTATGATAATTAATTAATTAATTTGATCTATCAAATTTATTTCAAATTCATATATTTGGAGAATCCTACTGGGTGAGCTCTATAAACCCTAGAAGGACTTAAGAGCTTCTTATCCTCCTTATATTGGTGAACCACCTTAGATGAAAATGGATATCTAGATTAGAGAAGATAATGATGTAGAGGATGCAACAACATCCATCTATCATTGGTGATAGCATTCTTCAATGAAGATTGATCCAATATATTTTTAGGACTTGTAAATTTGTGGTATACTCCATTTATGATTAAATTTAAGGATCATATCAGTCCCTTCTATTGATCTAAAACAATTATTTCTTGAGCATGATCTCGTGTACCAATTTAAGTCGATTAATCTTTCATAATACCTGATATAATTTTTCTTGATCATTGGTGATGAATGATTAGAAATGACATTTAAACCTTTTTTTGTAATTGTGTCCCAAATTTACATCACGTTCTTTATCAGTAGGACCCCTTGGCTTGTTTTCATTATTTTAGGGCAGTAAAGAGCCTAATAAAACACCTAAAATCATGAAGAACTGACATACGCGGGATAATTATACGAATCATGGATATATGTAATGTCATTGAGGGATGTGGATGATATTTTTGATGATAAGTGATTGAATTATCAAGGTCGGCTGAACTCGTATCATGAGGAACGTGAAATGCATCTCTAATGATCGATGGAATGAGGTTTCCAGATAATAATGGTTAGAAATAATGACACACAGTCGAATCCATTAATTTCTGGATGAATAGAGGTGGGGTATATGAAAAATGGGAAGAATAAAACCATGTAATTAAAATATATATTTCTAGAAAAATCCTAACTATACACAATGTTCCATGATGAAAACATAGTGTGTAGCCACATATCTAAGGACTCTTGGGTTTTGGGAGACTGTAAAGATGACATGGTGTATAACACTCATACAGGTAATGTATCGCATCCCCATGTGGATGAACTATATTGTGGAGCACATGGGTGGGACCCCATATGGGAGTAAATAGAAAGTAACAATACTCTATACCAAAGTTCATGAACATGGTGTGGTTACACTAACATAGACAAGATCGCAGGTGGGACCCTGGGTGGCATGGAAAGACCTTGTTTATTCTTCACATGTCCTTAAGTACTACACTATCATTGATCCATGTACACATTGGGGTATGAATATAAAGAAGAGTTGGACCACATGTTATGTGGATCCCCTACAGGTGGTGTACCCATTGGTTCCTTTGGAGGAAACTTCATCCTTCCATATCTCCTTTGTTTGGATTAGTATTTGGGATCAAAACTAGCATATCATGCACATTTATCAATTTAAAATGAAATGGTTCCCTCATATCTGGGTTTTGGGATATGATGTTGAATATTTTTTACCTGATGCTTGGTTAGGAGATTATCGATGATAATGGTGATCAGATGGGATCACTATTGACATCCCAAGTGGAACCCTCCAGCTATGCTGGGCATGGCTCCTTCATGTCTTCAAGAGTGAATCCCTCTAGATTTTCTTAGCCTGAGTCCTCTATCAATATCTAGAGTGGAACCCCAAAACTAGTCTGGTTATGGATCCTCCACAACCATTGTGGAATCCTTCTACTGGTATGGGAATGGGTCCTCTATTGACTCTTAGAGAGTATCCCTCTTGGTGGGATGGGCATAGGTTCTCCACAACTAGAATGAAACCGTTCTATCAGCACAGGGCATTGGACCTCAACAGAAATCAAAGTGGAACCCTCAAGTTGTCCTAGGAATGGGTCCTTGATCATTTTTATAGTGCATATCACTTATTAGAATAAGGAATGGTCCCACTACAAGCATTCTAGTGGAACCTTCCACATTGGTTGGGCATGGTTCCTCAAGGGTTGAACTGGAATCCACATACTGGGAACAAAATGGGGCCTCCATAAAATATTAGAGTGAAACCATAATCTTATACCAGGTAATGGTTCCTCAACCTAGAGATTGTGTCCCCTCAATATAGTGGAATAGATATAAGTATAGTCTTGAGATGGAAGGTTACTTCTAGGTAGATGTAGGCTATACTGGGCATCATTGATGGACATTTTGAACAATTAGAGACTCTTATTTTTAAGATGAGTGGTGAGATGGATATCCCCTTACTCTATAATTGGGATAATTTTAATATATATATATATTCATTTGTTTCTATACAATGGTATTTGGATACTGTCTTCTCATGGGATACGAAGACACGCGGGGTATGTCATGTGCTTTCCGTGAATAGCTTCTCATGGTTGGATTTGATTCCTCTTATCTTTTATGTAAAAAATACTTCACATGTAGTCTATCTATAAACCATGTTGATACCAATATTTTTTTACATGTTTACTCCATCTATTGGTTTGGATTGTGATATTCTCTTTCACTAAATCCTATTTACAATCTACTGTTTATCTATTTCTGTCGTATCTCAAACTGCTCCTCCTTTTATCTTTTAGAGTTTCCTGCTGGGTATTTATATACTAACCCCTACATGGGTTTTCCCACACATGTCAAGTATTATGAATAAGAAACATAGGTCGGAAGTAACTACAGAGAAGCATATGGATACATCATATATTGGACCGCATATTTTTCTCACAACATGGATGTCAGGATCTAGGATCTCTCATTGTTTTACATTCTAGTATTTTAGGTTGGGATATATTTCTTGATGGGGTGTATTTTTACCCATTACATTTCAGTATACATTATTGTACACATTTATTATATAGATGTTTTACATGTATGGTTTTCCCTTTTTATTTTTATCCTGTTACTTTTATTTAGTCTACACTTATGCACCGATATATATATGTGTGTTCATAGAGGTATTTTATAAAAGAACTCTCCATTTTAGTAATTCCTTCAATGCTAGTTGCATCCCCTAGAATATAGGGGTAGGCTTGGGGTAGTTATATATCGATCATCAGTTTGGGTAAGGCCATGAAATCAAAAAATACCCTTACTAATTTTTTTTCAATCCCCATTATATTACTGTCTATTTTATGAGATATAAATATTTACCAAATTAATTGGTCGGAGATATAGGTCCCACTAGTCTAATAATGAAAAACATAGTTATGAGTTCCATAAGATCATAAAGAAATTAACATATAATAACCCATAAAATGAAATGTGATTCATAAACAATTCATTACATAATAACCTGTAAAAAAGAGAAATGTTTCAAAAATAGTTTTTAATTTCATCATAGTATAACCGATGGAAAAAGAAACAGGTTTCAAAAAAAAATTATTTTGGTATAACCCGTGGAAGATAAATGGGTTTCAAAAATATCATGCTCTAATATATATAAATTATTCATAAAAATAATAATAATAATTTCATTATATTGTATATCCATTAAGGAAAAATTAACATCAATAGATTTCATTATATATGAAAAATTAATTTGTTTAATCATTCAAAATAGTTCTCGAGTAAAATAAACATTCATATTTGATAAATAACTTTTTAAAACATAAGTAATGTAAAATATATATTTATTTCAAAATATCCTTTATAAAATTTTAATCAATATTCATCTAGAATATTGTTAATAGTTTTGGGATTCTCCTTTTATGTTGTACATCTTAAAACAAAGATTAATATTACATTTTCGATAAAAGGAAATGTAGAGTAGGTTGGGAAAAAACTGAATATACCGTTAATTTTATTTTTATAAAAATCAAAACTTGGTTAAAATTACTTGAAAAAATAACATTACAATAATAAAAAAAGATTGATTTTTTTATAATACATGGGCTACGAATAAATTTTTTGTTCTCATAAAGATATAAATATCATCAAATTTTCATTAAAAATAATTTACCAATTAATTTCATTACCAAAGAGGGAAAACTGACCATATTATTATAAAATATTATAAATAACCAGATAATAAAAAACACATGTTTTTTATGATAGTTGGATTGTAATATTATATCATCAGAAATATAATTACAAACAATCCCGATAAATGATGAGAATATAACAAACAATCCTTACTAATTTGGTAACTTTGAATCATAAGGACCATGATGTTATAATATAAAATGGAAATTGAAAGATAATGAAGCTAAATAAATAGTTGATATTTCATGTCAAAGGGTCTTTATATACTTGACATGAATGAACATGTGTTCATAACCTAACGTATGTTTCAATGATCGAAAATTGAGTAAAAAAGAAATTATCTTATGTCATGAATTCCATCATAATTATTAAAATATCCACTATAATAAATATATTTTTATTATAAATTTATTATATATATATATAATCATTTCTGACTTTTATCACCTTTATAACTTATTTATTAACAATTACATGTTAATGATACGTTTTTTATAATAACCGCTTTTCTTTTCTTATATTCATTGATTGATTTATTTTGGTTCTCTTAAAGTAATAATGATTAATTTATTTTGGTTCTCTTAAAGTTATAATGATTTAACAATATACATAATCTAATATACGATATTAATTTCATATATATTCTGTATATTTTTATTTATATCAATTTATAAAATTCAGTGATAGAAAATTAAAACACCGTTCATGGAGACAGTTGGTCTTATGTATGCGAGAACAATGTTTCCATGTTCTTGTCAGATTGAAAAAAGGTTAAATGATATTTTTACATTATAGAACCATTTTTATGTATTATATATCATATATGTTCATTAATCCAATTTTTATTACCATTAATGTATAGAGTCAATGAATCACAATGATTTGCGTAGTGGCAGTCCTCTGTACACACGAGCAACATTATCCTATTCAAAAATAATATAGAGTACAATGGAATGTTTGATATAATAATTAAGTAATTATAAATATACCATAACTATCACATATTAAAAAAATACCACAATTATTTCCTTCCTTAAAAAATTATAGAAAAATGAATGACATTGGTTCGTCAAGTGGTAGTCCATAGTGCACGTGAATGCGGATTTCATAACCCATTTTACGGAATAAAAGATGGATGAAGGTTGTTAAATTAGAATAAAAATTTTATTACATGGAAGATAATGTTGATATTATACAATAATGGTATAATAATAAATAATGTATGTGGAAGAAGGATGAAAACGAAAATGATCATTGATGAATGTTGCCTTTTCTTCCCGAATCCATCCCCAACATTCAAAAAAACCACCAGAGGTTGGGTTTCTATCCAAAAAAGTATTATAGGATAATAAGAGGAATTTGGGATGTTTTTTAGGATATTAATGTCCAAATAAAAATGATTTTAAATTTTTCAATAGAATAGAATAATTGGTGGAACTTAATAAGTGAGGTGAGTGGCACACTTGTATTTTAGGAAGGAAATAATTCAACCCTCATTTTCTCAAGTCACAAGGCCCAAATAAGGGACCATTTTCTATAATAGAATAAATATGGTCTAAATATAGTGATAGACTTTGGTTCTTAAATATTTGTGGTTATTTTAAAGCCTTATATTTTTAGTTTATCTCTTAGTAAAAAACTTTTACCTTTGTTGTGACAAATAATTTTAACTATTTTTAATATTAATTTTCATCAAACATTATGTTCTAATTTTTAGAAAATAGAAATAATGATGATTAAAAATAGGGAATAAATTTTATGTATGTAAATTGATATAATTTAAAAATTTTAATTTAATATGTATTTCATAAATGAGATGAAAAAGTATCTTTTGAAAAAGAAAATGTCTAAATGATTACAATGTTTTTATATAAAACATCATTATGAAAATTATTCTATATAATTAATTGGAATAATGGATGTATAATTTATCAAATTTATCATTAAAAAATCAAAATTTTAATTTAACATTATAAATATATCAAATTAAACTGTTATTTTCAATTATAATTCCAAATTTTTAATTATTCATATAAGATCATCTTTTAGGGAATTAAATCAATATATAACCATAAAAAAAATTTGACTACATTATTTAAAAAATTAGTCTTATTTTATAAATTTACTTTTCAAACTTTGTTAAATGTTTCTTTTATTTGTTTTCAATTTTTTAAGAAAATAGAATTTTTCAATCATTTAATGATTTTAAGGAACAATAAGGACTTTTGTTAATATGTTTCCTTTATATAAAACCATTAAACATAATATTTTGGAATGATTTATTATTATCCATCTCACTATGATTAACAACTAGGTTATAATAGATGTATTTGAATAACTATTTTAGTAATATACTGTGGTTTTGTTAAAACAAGTGTTGTGTGTAATGTTAGCTAACTCCGTATTTCATATAGTGCATGTTCATCTTGGAGTTGTGTTTAAAAAAATCAATCAATGAATTTAGTTTACTTGGAAAATATAATGCATAATAAAATTTGAGTTTGAACTTCTTTTCACCTCCCTTAAATTTGTGATGCGTTCCTTGTTTCTCCCCACATGAAGTACATACCTTATCCATCACATGTATTGAACTTAGAGGTCATACTACTGGAGAATTATCTATCTTATAATGAGAAACCATTTGAGGTTATGGTTCATATAAGGAATTTCATACTAGAAAATACCACTCACCGTGTCTATGTTCAATAGAAAAAAAAATATCGTGAGGATTCTATGTGGTATCCTGTGGATGTAATGAGGTAGAAGTATCCCCAGTTGTTGGTACCAAAGTGATAAATTGTAGGGTTTAAATTCAATTTAGAGGGTAAAATGTGACACCCCTATACAATGTGAATTATTTTCAAATAAATTTAATCAATTTGATATTTCACATCACACAGAACACAAATTGTATCTCATGTTACATGAAACACTATGTTTTTATTCTATTACATGTAACACCAAGTTTAACCAAAATGTTACATAGTATGAAAATATATTTATTTGATATGATCATTACCTCCCTTACATAATAATTTTTGGTGTAAATAAGTTTATTTAAATTAAGAATAAATATGTTTTACATATGTGTATAAAATTAATCATTTCTTACCAAAAATTATAAATGAAAATAAGAACTTTTTGAAAATAAAGGAAATCATTTCCTAAAAACTGTTATTTGAAAAAATTGGTTTTTTACTTCAAAAAATAATTTTTTTATAATTATATTAATGAAATTTATCAATAATATAATCAATAAAATTTTTAACATTACTCTTTTGTATTTTCAATAAAATATATAATAATAAATAAAACATTACGCTTGAAAACTAATTTTTTTTATGGAATTTTTATAAAATTTTTGTACTTATATTAATTTTTTTAAATTTTAGATAATTTATTTTTATAAATATAAATACTTTTTTTAAATAAATATATCAAAATTATCTTGTATTTATATTTTATTAATTTTTTGAGAAGATAGTTTTTTTATGAATACTGAAAAATAAATGTATTTATTAAGAACATCCATTTCTTTTAGAGAATTTGATAATATCAAAAATGTTTAAATTTGGTTTAAAATTATAATTTCCTTTAGTAATTTAATTTTTTTGATATATTTAGACCATATAATCTATAATTTTCATAAATTTTCCATTTTGGACCCTTTTGAAAAGATAAGAATGTTGGTACACATTTTTCTTTTAAAAAATTACAAGTGTTACACTGAACTCACTTATAAAAATACATTACATATCCACTCATATTAACACATAAAAAACCCTACTATTCACCCAATACATAACCTAATTCCATCCATATACCTATACCCATGTGTTTCGCAGTGAGGGGACGTGAACGGTTTCCATCTCTGATTAAAGGGTGTCGGTACTATTTAATCATTTTTACTAGGTTCCTTATCATCATGGCTTCACCTGGACTCCAAAGGTTTTATTCGCGAAGCAAGAAATTCCCAATGGGTTTTATATCCAATGTTCCATGGAACAACTTTCTAAAGGTAGGCACTAGTTGGGAGGTATGGACAACAACACTTAAAAACTCACATTGGTCGAGAGGATGGGAATTCGGTCTCATCACACCATTTTTTGTGGGAATTTTTTCCTATTTAGGGACTTTATTATATATTTAAGATGTTTTCATATGTTCAAAAATCATTGGTTTATCCCCATGAATAGTATCCTCAGATTACCCCAGGGTATAAGTCAGATGTATACGTAGGGATTTAAAACCTTCTATGCCTAAGGTTTACCACCCCCCATTGGATTACCGATTCAGGGGATGTTTGAGATTGTTCAGACAACACTGCTCTCAAGCTGTATTATTGGGTTCTCTAGATTTTATTATCATCCGTAGGTAGAGAGTGCCTTGATCATCTAGATCAAATCTGTAATACAACCTTCATATGTATCCTTATGAATGTAATCATAATCCATGTAGTTTCTTACATCTTAATGGGACACATCACCTTTTATGGTCTTGTGACATGTACCCATCCATACAATTTAATGTTATGTTGCATGTTCGTCTAGGCGATAGGTTCCTAGTCAAGGTTAGTACAAGACTTACGCCGAATTTCCCTTGTGGACCCGAGGGAAAAAGATCTTAATGACCAGGTATGGTCCTAATAAGGGAATGAGGACACACTCTGATAAGGATGAATGTGTATCAGACTAGGATGTTAGGCTTGTAACTGAGAGAGGTTTTCTACGTATCTTAGTTGGTTGGAAATCAATGTTGATATAGTTCTGTAATTTTAGGGATTACACGTGATAGTTTCCTATCAAGATCATGATTGTAAGACATATTGGGTAATGGTTGGGTCTTACATGTGGTTGGTGGCCCGAGTTGGGATTGAACCTCAGGGTGGTGACCTACGTACTGTACTTAGGATGTAGGGATCAAAACCCACATAGTTCATTCTACTATAGTTTTTTTAGAGACGTTTTGACCATTACAAATCTCTATGCCCAAGTGAGTCATGCTCGGTGTGAGAAAAAAAATAATGTGAAATAATCGGCAATCGACACACTTTTTCCTTACCGAGGGTAGATGTGGAAGACGATGGTATAGGGATAGGGTCTTGTCCATGATAAATTCATTCCTCCCACTGTTGAGAAGGGAACAAAGGTAAAAGTTGCATCAGTAGAGGATGTGGTACGGCGGTGAAGAGAATAGAGTAGTGAACCATCCTAGATGGAAGTAGGAAGTCTATTGTATTCTGGTGAGGATGGTGTGGGGCATACATCAAGTGGGATTCACTATTACTCTCTTTAGTGGAGGGGAGAAGTGCTCACCACTAGTACTCATTGAATGGAATAGCAAGCAAGATCCCTCAATCCTGAAGAGTGGAGAGTCCTAAATGGGCTCCCAGTCTCGGAATCTGGACTACAGTGGGTATGTGAACCAATGAATTATTTATATGTCCATTCAAGGGATGGGGTAACCCATTTTCTCCTCCTACTATGGGTATGTTAACTCAAGAGGGTGTGTTGATGTGCCTGAGGGTTTAAGAATGCTGTTACAGTGGATTTGGAAGAGGCTGTTGCATGGTGCAGATGGATCGTCTACCGAAGGGAATTTTAGGATTGTACTGAATTGTAAGGTTCATATCTAACTCTGGGGATGAATACACCAATGACCTTGGTGGACCACATAGCCATAGGAGGTGGGGCATCCTTCATGTAGTTATGTGCTACGCAGATAGATAGGCCATCTGTGTACCAGGGATGTTTTTGGATTGAGGGGAATCCCGCATTTCTCAGTGGTATGTGACATTTTTTTGGGTCCGTTTACCAAATTGGTACGTTATGATGCAGTCCTCTCGAGTAGTGACAGGTGAGGGTAGTGATGGTGAGGGCTTCACCCACATAAGAGGGTGCTATGCGGCATGCTTGATCAAATAAATGGCATATTCTCCCTGATTTGTGGGGAGTGTTGCGCGTAGGGGCCATGGTTCATGGATCACCAATTTTAGTTTTGCGGTTTCCCAATTTATTTATGAGTTCTTCAGTTCATTACAATTCATCCCCAGTTTATACCCATTGCTGGTTTGCGAATCAGAACTATGTCGTCCACAAAATCCTAAGCTCCCTAAAGAATCTTCCTTTTCCAAAAGTATGAATCCCTCCATTAAAAAGTTGATCGCTAAAAACTATATCTTCAAAAATACTATTGCTTTCTTATCCACCTTTATGAACTTTTACAGTTGATGGAAAGTGTTTTATCTATGGTTATGAGAAACCTTTTTCTGAGGCCCATGATAGAAAACCGGTCCTATGGATGACTTAGTCAACCCAAGGGTTGCAGGATATATTGAATGCACCTCTCCAGCGAACCAACTCAGTCATGGGGGTGCTTCGCGTTAGCTTAGGGTTCCACCTCTGTTTCAAAAATGACGTGATGCATGGTGGGTGGTTAGTCCGCCTAGTTTCAGGATGGCATGGTTAGCGACTTCGGCCCTATTCGGCCTCACTCGCTGACCATTTGGTTCTTTCCTGCGTAGGTGCTCTGGATCCTATTCATTAACACCAGCATCCGCAGGAGGGCGGTTCTCTGAACGGGCTGCATATGACTGAGGATGAACCGGTACACGGACTAGTTAGGTCCTTTACCATTTCTTCTGATCATTATTCATATTTTGACCAAATATTTGAAGGAAATATGGTAGATTCTTCAATTAAATTTAGGGGAGTTTGTTCCTTCTCTTATACAGATTTTTCCTGACACAACAAATACCCCAATCGGAATGGGGTCCGATTGGAAGGAAGAGGGGGCTATTCAGATGGAGAGTGGTCCAGAAACACGAGCAGTTTGCATTAGAGTTATGGACCTGGTGGAGGAGTGTGCCTATATAAAGGGTTCCATGTTTCATGATTTTTGTCAGATCCTTCAATGAAAATATCTCCCGCTACATCGATCTGCGCACTTCTTCTGCATTCAGCTTCCTAAGAAAACATTGCACGCAAACTACCCTATATGTTTAGTAAACCAAACTCCTTCCCATTTCCCCTTCCAGATACCACACTTTTTTTCCTGTGAATGTTATAAAGGAATTTAGAAACTAAAATATAGATTCACATTGGATAATGTTATGTGGACACCTTGTTCACATACCGGAAAACTGAACCTCAAATACTGTTAATACAGACTAAAATTTTAATCCATATATTTGGAATGCGAACATAACTGAGGATGAGGTCTATGGTTTCTTCATTTCATGGATCATTCCCTTTTTCATCTAATGCTTCACAGTCTTGCACCTCACATCTAATTTCTCATACCATGGTCGTACACAGTGAAATGCATCTGCGTACCATATTTTTAGGTGGGTGTGGCCACTGCATACCATTTCTGTAATTCGTACACGGATTTTCATGAAGGAATATTTTGAGTCCTTTAGCGACTTTTCCATAGCATTCATCAAACAATTTTCAATGAACTGACTTTTTTTTCAGCTTTTGGATCTTCCCATGTAGGCTATGATGGATGACTTAAAGGATATTAATGAATTGAAAAAGGAAAAGGAACCCATGGAGAGTAATAGCGACTTTCACATTCAGACCTACATCATTCCCAATTACATATTTCTGATGGTTTTCTTGATGATATATCTCTTTGCTTACCTGTTTTCTGTATAGTTTCTGCTTTATAGTTTAGGGATTCCCTCTAACGTAACTCTTCCACTGCCTGACCCTGACCTCCCTTTCATCCATTTAGATCCACTACAAGGTCATGACCATCCCAACATTTCCCTATTAGTAGAAATCATCACCACTCTGATGGAGGAGAACATCTTCATACTATGAGGCTTAGTATGGACTCTGGGCAACTGCGTGTGCCATGATGATGTCTAAATAATAGATACCTGAGAGTACCCAACCATTTTCAACATATTATGAGAAAACTCTAGAGAATTATGGAGCTATAAGTGGGATTCTGGGTCCGAAGGATGATTCTCTAATGAGTGGGCCTAGGCATTCTGGGTGTATCTAACCAATATAGAGTGTCCTGAGAAGCTGGAGGTAGTGTGCTTGCACCCGGTAGCCAAGGTGTCTCAGTTTTCAATCTTCTCTCCAAGTGAAATTCTTTTGGAGTTGTTTGAGCTACTATTGTTTGAGTACCAACTCCTTTCACCGACAGCATTGAAAGGTGGTGGTCAGTCTATGTGAGATAAACCAACTTGGACAACTCCCTATCCTTGTAGAAATGTATGATTATTTTCTCCCATCAGATCCCACATGGAATGATATCGACCATGCATCCCCTTTTAAAAATAATTTTCTAGTTACGGTAGAGGGATTACAGGGTCATTCTCTTGAGGCCCATAACCTTATCTCATTTGATGTATGTATAAGGTTATTCTTACAGACATGCGGTCCTAGGATGAAGGCACACCATAGTTGAACTCAACCAACCCATCAATCCCGCCAAACTATAGGGTCATAATGTGCTACCTTGAAGTAATGAGGTATGCCACATTAGGATACGATCTTTGGCCTGACATTTCACCTGACCATAGGCTAGCAGGTTTCTTCACCATGTTCATAAGTTGATGGATCTTCCCATCCCATGATGCATAAAATGAGGTTTAGGGTGACACCTTGATAATGGTATCCATACTGGCAGAGGGTCAAACAATTAATTTGTACCATTATACCCTCAGCCGTCTTTATAAATTTTAGGGATGATTCAGGAAGGATGGTCTATACACTATCTCAGCGGACCATTACAATTCTTGTACAGGTGGATGGTAGAAAACATCCTCTATTATGAATATCATCATACTGCATGGGTTCCCCATTCAGACTTTCACCCATCTCTTCTTAGCATTTCTTTTGTTCGCCCCAAGACTTTGACTGTAACAAATCCAATTGGGTTCTTGAATGATGCCCCTCATTTCTCATTCTCACCACACCCTAAAACTGATGGACCATTGAGATGTGACCATGCAGTTCCATGGAGTAATTCTCATTCCTCATCAATATTCAGTACGTGATGCTCACCGCCTATGTAGACTGAGTAGTTATCTGTGAACCATACCTCCCCAACTAGTTTACCAGGAAGTTTTTATTTATTCTATAGCTTGTGTTGAATCCTGTCGTTCAACTAAAGGGATAATTGTATCCTATATTTCTCCATAAATTATGTATTATGATGTCATTAAAGAGTGTTTCTAGATAGATAATCATTCCTAACACAACAGGACCCACCTTCTTATCACTGAAGTAAGCATATTTATGGGATTATTGTTACCCCATGGGGATGATGAAAGAACTAGTCTGATGTGTACATAAACCCTTGATTGTTTCATATCCCATTTCTGCCCCAATGAAAACACCACACATTTCCCTCATCACGATAGGTGCTACAACCACGTCATCTACTCCCATCCCATTAGTAACCAAGATTGATACACCTCCTTCCCATGTTCTCGTGGCGAGAAGGCGCTCGATCCATCGTCAAAAGCTTCTGCGAGGGGTTTAATCAGTACAACCCATTTTGTGGGGAATGACTCAGACTACCCCCTTCCATTTATATTATGCCAGGGATTGATAGGGTCAGCACCAATCAAGAATCACAAATCATCTCGGAGACCGTAGTTAGTCTTCCACCTCTTTCTCTAGTGGCTGGGATATCCGAATGAAAATTGTGTCTCCCGGCTTGGGTGACTAGTCATAGGTACCTCCCTACTCCTATGACGATGCTTCCAGCATCTACACATGTGGTAGTCGGGGAGGATCGAAATTTCAATTTCGCAGAGTGACACTAGGCATTGTGCAATGTGGCATGGAACCAATTATGTTCTCTTTCCATGGAGACACCCTTGGACAATTTCACTGAAGAGGGTGACAATTTTTAGTGTTTAAATGTTGATATGGGTTCCAGTGGCTATGAATTTCAGCACCTTTAATTCTTTATTATCTTATTATTCATTTCTCGAGAATTCATCAACTTCAATAAGGACAAGCTGGCCAGGTTTAATTCACCTCATAACTAGGTGGCTACCATCTGAGTTATTTCAAAATAATTTGATCATCTGATGATTGAGGATGTGAAGGTTTATAATTTGGTGGTATCCCAAGAGGAGGATTTACATGATTACAAAGCCCACATATCAAGGTTGAGGGATCAACTGGCCTTTTGGTTCACCAATTATAAATCCATCTAGAAAAAGGGGGGGGAACTTAAAGTCATCCTGGTGCGAGTGCGTCTAATAGTCAAAGATGAATCAGAGGAAAGAACTTCTTCATAAAAAACCATCGGCGGAACATGGAAATCACTCACTAACCTTTTAGAAAGGTAGAACTAGGACCTATTGTAGTTCATTCCCATGTTATGACATGTACACCCCGTTCCCTGTTTTTTGTTCTCTAGAGAGACTCTGAATTGGGGATGTTGCTCCATTTTTTATGAACCAGATGAAATAGATTTGGATTTTAAATATCTCCTCTCCTTATCTTTATATCAGCATTATTTCAATCAAGAGTTAATTTTTAATCCCTAATTTAAAATTAGGAAACTGTGATAACTGAATCGAGATCAAATTTTTTTCTTGAGGTAAGGGACTCAGTGAGCGTAATTTGACTATTGTAGGAATTATACTGGAAAACCCAACAAACATTGGGTCACTTCGGATGACAGCTTAAGTTTTTCTTAGGCCCATTTAGTGTTGGAATAGCGGGTATAACTCATATTTTTATTTGGCTACCCTATGTGGATTATTGATCTAATGGGCTTTGTTTTTCTTGTGTTTTTATTTCTCAATGTTTCTCCAAGTCCATACAAGGTGTAGGCCTGGTGAGATAACACTTAGAATTTACCCATGTTGGGCTTTGTGGGATTTCATATTGGAGAGTTTCAATCCTATTTTTGGGAGTGGTTTATAGACCTGCAAACAATACTATCATTTCTAATATTTTAGGTTGAATAGTTTTGACCAAATTTGGTGGGTCTAGTTCCTATATGAGGTATTTTCTGATTGTGGATGCCTTAATACCTTTCAAATGTACATAGGGGAATGTTTTCACTCATGTTAGATTAGAATGAAGGGAATTTCATGGTTCCGGTGAGCCATTTGGGCATACAATGGTAAGAAAAGCCTCTTTTAAGGAAGACTTTCCTTTGTTAGATGGGCCGTGGGCCTCATTATGAAAAGACTACGAGGGAATGTCATGCATAGTCATATAAATGTGTCTTTAAGTCAATGATTTTCCATTTCTAATGTCTGTTTAACTTCATGGATGTTCAAATTATGAAGACTTTAAGGGGTGGACCAAAAAATGTTATGGAAACCCACATGGGTGGCTTAAAAAGGAAATTGTGTCTTAAAGGGGTTGGGGACATCCATATCAATCATGGATATGATTAGGTGACCACTCCTACACATACTTGGTTGTTGAAAAGGAGGGTTGGATATTGACACTGTTTAATGTATTGCAATTGGTATGTTCTATAAAATAAGAATGGATTTCCCTAGTACTCTAGAATTTAACCAAAAACATCTGACCACACTCAGACGTGATTTTGGAAGGGTTTGTAAACTATAGTTCAGAGAGTTTTAGAATCTCAGGATGGATATGACGGCTCAGAGGCCCAGATGTATTAAAAAAGAATCATTTCCTAAGAAAAAATGCCTTTGGAAGATGGGCCATGTGAAATAATATGTCGAGCCACTGGGGGAATGGTATGCATAGTCATGTAATGGTTTTCATTGGTCAACGGTTGTATTCCCCCAATAGCCGAGAAACACCATGGAAGTTAGGATTCAAGACCACCAGTGGTGGTTTATGGTAGTTTGGTTCATTCTAGTTAAAGAACATGATACATGTGGAGGAGGTTTATGGACTAGGGAGATGTATTTTGGGTTGAGATATACCAGAAATGGGTGAAGTCATTCCTCTCATGTAGGTGTGAGAAGATAATCTGTGAAGGTCTGACCCATGCACTGAGGAAGAGAGGGAATCCTCTATTACTGACAGAACCCTTGATGAGTTCATTCAAGGCCATGTAGTTTAACATCATGTGGTAAATACAGAGGTTATTTTTAATTATATTTCTTTTTAATATACTGTGCAGTTTAACATCTTGCAGTACAGACGGTCTGCATGAAGTTTAATATCATGTAGTAAGGATGGGGGGCATTTTTTATATGAATGCTTGAAACTGATGACATTTTCAAATGCCGGGGTACTTGGCCTTGGTAGTTTATCATCGTGTTGTGAGTATGTGCTCGGTGAAATTTATCATCTTGTTGTATGGAAGAACTCTGTGTAGTATATCGTCATGTTGTAAGGACGCACTCCATGCAGTTTATCGTTATGTGGTAAAAATGTGGCTATAAAGGTCACTCTTGATTATAATGTAACCGGTTTTGAATACCTTGGTATTTCCAAGACATGGGAAGGATGCTGATTGGGTTAAATATGATTTTGGGGCCTCTTGGATTAAGAGGAATGATATGAGGTCTCTATGGCCATTAATTGTATAGGGGTAAGAAGAGTGTTGCCTGATGATGAATTTCCTTTTGTAGATGGGCCAGGGGAGATAAAAATGCAGAGCCACTAAATGAATTGTATGCATATTCTTGAAAAGGAGTCTGTAAGTCTATGAACTTCCAGGTCTGATGGCCTTGGAGGTTTATGAGAATCCTTGATTATCTGGGTCACATAATTTGATGTATGGAAATGGCATGTCTGGTAACACCCCGAGATTTTATGAAAAATATACTTTTTAATTTCATTAATGTCTTGTGTTGTACGCTACACCAAAAGGAGCATGCACAACATGCATCCTTGGATTGCCTTTCATTACACCCAATCGCGACCTTCCTCGATAGCGTGTATAGTACGCAATACCTAGTTTCACTAAACAAACGATATTCTATTAAAATATTATTAAAACTAGCCGTTATGAATAGTAATAACCACTTTTTGAAATTTGGTAATTTTTTTATTTTTCAAAATGGACTTCATTTTTGGATTCGGAATATCAAAATTATCTTAGGGTGAAATTTTGATACTTTTCGGATAACATTCATTTTCTGATGAATAGGGAAAATTACTAAATATTAAATAAAAACAACATTTTTAATCGAAATAATTAATAGTGATAAATTATTAATTTGAGTGGTTTTAAAGTATATTTATAATATATTTTTACAATTTAATACAATGTTGGTCATTGGATGTAATTTCACATTTAGACCAGACATAAACAAATGTCAATCTTTTGATAGTTATTATCTCTTAAGAATATGCTATTTGTTTTGATGACGGGAATTAATTTTTAAATTAATTAATGAAACTATTATGTTTTGAATTTGGTAAAATAGACATCATTTTTGAGATCATAATATCAAATATAGGTTAGGCCTAATTTTTGGTATTTTTCTGGAAACATTCATTTTTTGATGAATAGTGAAACCACTAAGTGGTAGTTAAGAAAAATGAATTTTTCATAAAACTTAATTTTACCACTTATGTGAGTGGAATTTCAAAAATCCGAGACATGGTTGATGTCATTATGTAAAATGTGATTCAATGAGATGAAAATAATTTTTGGTGAATAGTAACTTTTTATGTTTTTTTACCACGGTTAAAAGTAAATCGGGTAATTAAGGGTAAAAATGATATTATTATTACCCTAACACATGTCCTAATTCTATTGGATAAGTTTAATTCGACCGAAAACAACATTAGGAATAAAAAGTGACCATTTAGTCCCACTTGTATTAGATTAGGACATTTATTATTAATTTATTTAAAGAAGGGTTAAAATAGTTAAAATCAATGTTTAATAAGTATATCATTTTTAATATAGGGTTATACAAATGATAAATTCTACTATAAATATTAATTAGAAATATAAAAATATTTCCTACATAATGATATTTTATTTGTAGTTTTTAGACTTTAAATAATTTAATTTATTTATGACACAATGATGATACAGTAATTATATTATTAATGAAATATTGACATAATTGATGTTATAAATACCCAAATAAATTTAATTTAAGACTTTTTATGAATTCCACTAATTTTATAGGTTAATATGACTTGTTAGTATTGATATAAATAACGTTTTTTGAACTAATCAGTCTGTTATGATTTTCAAAAAAATAAATTACTAAATAGTGTCAAAATTGACATAAAATAGTTTTTAAAACAAATATTATATTATTAATTGTTATTGTATTCCTAAAAATATACCGTTCGGCCAAATGACTTATATAAGGTTATATATATTAATAATAAAAAACTCGGAGTTCGTTTTACTTCTTATAGTATGTTTATTAACCTTATAGTGTAAGAACAAAAAAAGAAACTGTAAAAGTAAAATTATCTAACTTAATGTTAAATCTAGATGATAAGGTTAAAATAGGAACCTAAACTTGTCTAAATTCTATTGAATGAGATGATTTAGACCCATACCTACCTTAGCTTCGAAATAAATCAATTTGGAGCTATATAAAACCAAATTTGGCGTTATAATAAAATAATATTTTAGTTATTCCAAAGGTGCCCCTCTCCTCCCTTATAAAAGGGCACCTCCTCCCTCTCTTCCTCACACCACATTGAGCATTCATGCTCGGCCAAACCCTACCAAATTTTCTTCTCCACTTCCCTAGAAACATCCTAGAGGTCCTGGTATTTTTCAAAGACCAATTTCAGTGCCCTAAAGGGAGGTCTCAAAGAGGCGCTTCAAAGAAGAGGTAATGTCTGTTACCGATTCTTTCAACTTTATTTCTTCTTCCACTTCTTCTTCTTTAGTTTTTTCATTATGAAGTAATAACATAAGTATCACTCATATTCTGATATGTTATTATCAGTATGAAACAACCCTATTTCAACATCTATCCATCCTACGGAAAATGAAATCACCGCGCGTGCGTACGTACGGAATACAGTCTCCACGCCGTGGTGCAATATGTTTTTCCAACACCACCTTACTTGGGGGGTATAATAGTGTAAATAATAACTATAAATAGTTATTATAACATAATAATGATTCTAATATATTGTATCATCCACTCCAATTCAATTCAATTATTATGGAAATGATATCATTGCTCGTGCGTACGTACGGACTACAATCTCCACTACTCGATGAGATTCATTCTCCATGTTAACCATACACGAATGATCATAAAGATTATTTAATGAATAATATTGAAATATGTGAAATAATTATGCTACTGGATTTATGTATATATATATGTATGTATGTTGTCTATTTAGTTTCATTCAATTAAATAAGGAAACAAAAACAGCGTTCATGCATACGTACGGCCTACCATCTCCATGAACGGTGTATTTCATTCATTTTATCGACCTATAATATATATATGTATATGATGAATATTTTTAAATCATGTTTTACATTCTGAAATTATGTAAATCAGGATATAAGTAATAATATCTAGAACGACAAGTCGAAACACATACGATAAATGAAATGATTTTACCCAAAACGCTGCTTTAACATTGAATTTACAAAAGAACGGGTAATATAACGTCATAAGTGAAACATATATGATATCGTAACAATGAATATTATTCTATAATAAGTCAATGACATTATTTAAATAATTATACAGGAGGTTTGGATACGTACAATGCATATCGGACCAAAGGTAAGGGATACATTTTCAATCTCATTTTTATCCGAGATTGCTTATACGTAAGTATTTACTGGGTTTACGTTTATCATCCATGACCATGTTTTCTAAAAATGATTTCATAAAATGTTTACCATTCTTCCATGGATTTTTAAAGTCATTTTTACCCTTTATTGACTTTTTACCACATTGTATGAATGGAATCTTTCCTTTGGTTACCATATACGGTACTTTTTGACTTTTCCAAAAAAAAAGTACGAGGAGAATGTTATTTTTAACTTATACGGCATGAACGGATTTTTACGATTTCATAATGCCTCATTTTTAAGAATCATCCTCTGCAGGATTGAAGGATTATTTTCAACAAAACCCTTATCTTTTAAAATTTCATGGAATTTTGTGAAAAGAAAAAGATTTTAAAGAAGAAATGATATTTTCCTCAAGAATTCATTTCAAGTGTTTTGTCAAAAATATTTTCCATCTAAGATGAAATTATTTCATATGTGTATGTTTCAAGTAAAATTTCTCTATGAATTAAATGGTTTCAATTTTTTTATGATGAAATGATATCAATTGTTTATGGATTATGTTATGATGGCATGATGTCTAAGAATCCAATTTTATTTCATGGGTTATGCTATGATGTATGATTTATGATTTTGTGGCACACAAAATAATGATTTCATTATGAGATTGGTAGGACCTATATCTCCTTCCAATTCATTGGGTAAAGATTTATATCTCATGATATAAACATGGCTGGAATAGCAAGTTAAACCGGTTCAGTAATACAGGACTGGAATGAGGAGTGAACTCGATTCAGAAAGGGACTTTGTCCACTAAGATGGTCTTGGCAGCAATTCCTTGGCTACTATGGAAATCATGTCATTTGCTTAATGGTTTCCACAATTAAATGTTTTATTCCCATGCTATTTTATCATTCATAATGTTTCTTTATGATCTATGACTTACGTACTTCCATGTTTTATGTGATTGCTCAGGCTTTTGATGTTTAAACATTATGTTCATGTTTTTAAGTTCAAATGTATATGTTATGTTTTATTTTATCCATGCTTACCTTTACTGAGAATTTGAGCTCACTCTTTTTATGTTTTCTTTTCCCCAGGATATAAAGAATGGTTTTAGGTATGAAAAAAAGGGGAAGATCTTAATGGGAGATGTTGAAGATCTTTCACCATGATTAGAAGATTATGTTCCAAGTTTCCAAAGACACTAAACTATTATGATCCTTGTGTGTCTGTTATTGTTATGTATTATGTATTCCGCTAAAGTAATTTAATATCCAAGTATGCCAAGCTTCGGGTCTCTACAGTTGGTATCAGAGGAAAAGTTTAGTCAACCTTTGGAAACTAGGATGCGAAAACATTAGTGAGATCCCTATAGATATTTCTAAGGTATTTCTTGGGATGTCCCTGAGGATAAGTATATGTATAGGATATAGTCCTAGAAATATGGTAACGATATTAGATTAAACCAAAGATGTTAGATATTGAAGTTACTCCCCGTTTATTATGATTTTTGACTCTAAAACTATTCTTTTTCAGTTTTAGAAAATGGCCGGAAACAATATGATTCATGATAATGTAGGATATGATGGACAATGGAATGATATTATTCATGAGAAACCAAATGAAATGGGATTTGGAAGTCCAAACATCATTATTATGCCAAATTAGCAATCTCATAATATGATCAATAAAGTAAAATTTGGTAAGTTTCCTGACTCGGCTAATAAGAGAAAGATAGAGTTTCATGATGATCATAGAGGAAAGAAAGTTCAATTTCCCCTATGTAAATCATGTGGGAAGAGGCATAAAGGATAATGTTTCAAAGGAACTGCAAGATGCTTTGGGTGCGGAAAAGAAGGACACATATCCAGTAAGTGAAAAGGAAAAGGTTCAGTTAACACCAGGGATGAGGATAATGGTGTTGGTATGACATCAACAACGGTTAAATGTTTCAAATGTGGAATGTACGGGCATTATGCAAACCAATTCCCTAAGGGAAAGTCTCATGATGAGAATCAGTATGGTCGTATGGGTAGTATTTATGTTGATGATGATAAAGAGACTACAAATGATTCGTGAGATGAGAGAATTATTGAAGCTCGGTCAATGGTTTAAAAATTTAGTGGAATGATTACATGTTAATCGTGTGTAATGTTGTATAAGTAATATCATGGTACTGTGGAATAAAGAGACATCTAAGTATTGTTGCACTGTTGTCTTTCCTTGAGTTTTGAAAGTGTATTATTAATGGTACCAGTATCCATGAAAGGTTATTCAGATATTTTTGGAATGTAGATGATATGCGCATAATGAAGGGATTAGGAGAAAATTAAATTTCTGATAGTATTCATGAGCTCATGACAGATATAAGGAAATAGTTATATCATGATTTGAGTATGTAGAATTTTGGGGTTTTGGTATGTGTAAAGAGTTTACTTTTGATAGTACTCATGTTTTCACTAAGATTCAATGGGTATTCATTTTTCAAGAGAATACATGATTAAGGCCTTTTAATGTTTGGAATGTGACCAACAAGACATATCTCATGATATATGGGGATCAACGATGGTATTAACATGCTTGTTATATGAACTCTTTGGTAATCGTTTTCACTATAATATGAGATTGGACAACAGAATTTTGGATAAGCCTAAAGACTGTAAAGGATTATGTTGGACATAAGTTAGTATTTTTTATGGATAGAACTTTTTTTTGATATTATTGATGGGATGTTATAGTAATATAGCTTTAGAAAAAGGACAACCTGCAGGACGGGCGACAGCCCATCGCGTCGGACAAGGATGTGGGAATCGAACCCACAACCGAAGTTCGAGTAGCCTTTATCGCCTACCACTGGCCTATAGGAAGTCCCTGTTTAGTAGAAACTAGTTTTATTTTATAACGCGGTATGATATATGAGGTATATGTTCATTTTTGGAATCGTATACGATTAACCTCACCATAGATGGACTTATGTATATTTGATAACTTTTTCCAACCTTTTGTTTGAAACAGATGGAATAACCCACCATTATATCACATGATCTATTAAAACTTCATGAATAACAAATTCAACTTCATTTCTTTAAGAGATGAAGTGGAAATTGTCCAAATCACGAACAACAGTGAGATTCTACAAAAATAAAGTATTTATTCTAATTAAAATTCTTCTACTTTAGGGAAATGATCTTGAAAACCAAAAATGTTGTCCTAGTGCCCTTATATCCTATGAATCTGATGGTACCTTAGATCATTGCAAATCTATGGCTTTGTGATTGTTGTCTATTTCATATCCATGTTCTCTACCACTCTCCATCAGAACTTGATGGTTAGATTTTCCTTCCATATCCATATTTTCACCTATGTTCTTCTACGTGGAAACCCAATGATGTGTTAATTTGATTACCGTTACATTTCATACATTAGTTTTTAAATCCAAGTTTTGTTATTCCTTTTTACGATGTGGGTTTCTATTAAACAAACTTTCGAGAAGTAAACCATTTATAAACCCCGACAAATTTCGAGGGCGAAATTCATTTTAAGGGGGGTAGAATGTAACACCACGAAATTTTATGAATTTTTTTTAATTTCATTAATGTCTTGTGTTGTATGATACACCAAAAGGATCTTTCACAACACAAATCCTTGACTTTCATTTCATTACACGCAATCACGACCTTCCTCGATAGCGTGTGTAGTATGCGATACCGAGTTTCACTAATCAAACGATATGCTATTAAAATATTATTAAAACTAGCCGTTATGAATAGTAATAATTTTTTTTTGAAAGTTTGTAAATTTTATTTTTCAAAATGGACTTCATTTTTGGATTCGGAATATCTAAATTAGCCTAGGGTGCAATTTTGGTACTTTTCGGATAACTTTTATTTTTTGATGAATAGTAAAAATTAATAAATTTTAATTAAAAACAACCTTTCTAATCGAGATAATTAATAGTCATAAATTATTAATTTGAGTGGTTTTAAAATATATTTAGAATATATTTTTACAATTTAATACAATGATGGTCATTGGATGTAATTTCACATTTAAACCAGACATAAACAAATGTCAATCTTTTGATAGTTATTATCTCATAAGAACATGCTATTTGTTTTGACGACGGGAATTAATTTTTAAATCAATTAATGCAACTGATATGTTTTTAATTTGGTAAAATATAAATCATTTTTGAGTTCATAATATCAAATATATCTTAGGCCTAATTTTTGGTATTTTTCTGGAAACTTTCATTTTTTGATGAATAGTGAAACCACTAAGTGGTAGTTAAGAAAAATGAATTCTTCCTAAAACATAATTTTACTGCTTCTGTGAGTGGAATTTCAAAAATCAGAGTGACACGGTTGATATCAGTAAGTAAAATGTGATTCAATGAGATGAAAATAATTTTTGGTGAATAGGAACTTTTTACTTTTTTACCACAGTTAAAAGTAAATAGGGTAATTAAGGGTAAAAATGATATTATTATTACCCTAAAAATGTCCTATTTATATTGGATAAGATTAATTAGACCAAAAACAACCTTAGGAATAAAATATGACGATTTAGGCCCACTTCGATTAGATTAGGACATTTATTATTAATTTATTTAAAGAAGGGTTAAAATAGTTAAAATTAATGTTTAATAAGTATATAATTTTTAATATAGGGTTATACATAAGATAAATTAGAATATAAATATTCATTAGAAAGCTAAAATGATTTACTACAGAATTATATTTTATTTGTAATTTGTAGACTTTAAATAATATAATTTATTTATGACACAAAGATGATGTAGTAATTATATTATTAATGAAATATTGACATACTTGATGTTATAAATACCCAAATAAATGTAATTTGATACTTTTCATGAATTACACTAATTTCATAGGTTAATATGACATTTTAGTATTGATATAATTATCTTTTTTTCGAACTAATCAGTCTGTTATAAGTTTCACAAGAATCAATTACTAAATAGTGTCAAAATTGACATTAAATAGTTTTTTAAACAAATATTATATTATTAATTGTTATTGTATTCCTAAAAATATAAGGTTCGGCCAAAGGACTTAGATAAGGTTATATATGTTAATAATAAACAACTTGGGGTTCGTTTGGCTTCTTATAGTATATTTATTAACCTTATAGTGTAAGAACACAAAAAGACACGGTAAAAGTAAAATTATCTAACTTAATGTTAAATAAAAATGATAAGGTTACAATAGGAACCTAAGCTTGTATAAATTCTATTGGATGAGATGATTTAGACCCATCCCTACATTAGCTTCTAAATAAATAAATTTGGAGCTATTTAAAACCAAATTAGGCTTCATAATAAAATAATGTTTTTTGTTATTCCAAAGGTGCCCCTCTCCTCCCTTATAAAAGGGCACCTCCTCCCTCTCTTCCTCACACCACATTGAACCTTCAATCTCGGAAAAACCAAGCCAAATTCTATTCTCCACTTCCCTAGAAACATCCTAGAGGTCCTGGTCTTCTTCAATGACCAATTTTAGTGCCCTAAAAGGAGGTCTCAAAGAGGCGCTTCAAAGCAGAGGTAATGTCCTTTATGGATTCTTTCAACTTTATTTCTTCTTCCACTTCTTCATATTTAGTTGTTTCATTATGAAGTAACAACATCAGTATCACTAATATAATGATATGTTATTATAAGTATGAAACAAACCTATTTCAACATCTATCCATCCTACGGAAAATGAAATCACCACGCGTGCGTACATACGGAATACGGTCTCCACGCCGTGGTGTAATCTGTTTTTCCAACACTACCTTACTTGGGTGGGTATGATGGTGTAAATAATAAATATACATAGTTATTATAACATTATAATGATTCTAATATATTGTATCATCCACTCCAATTCAATTCAATGATTATGGAAATGATATCATCGCTCGTGCGTACGTACGGACTACTGTCTCCACTACACGATGAGATTCATTTCCATGTTAACCATACATGAATGATCATAAAGTTTATTTAATGAATAATAATGAAATATATGAAATAATAATTCTACTGGATTTATATATATATATATATGTATGTCGTCTATTTAGTTTCATTCAATTCAATAAGGAAACGAAAACCGCGTTCATGCGTACGTACGGCCTACCGTCTCTATGAACGATTTATTTCATTCCTTTTATCGACCTATAATATATATATATGTATTTGATGAATATATGTAAATCATATTTTACATTCTGATATTATGTAAATCAGGATATATGTGATAATATCAAGAACAACAAGTCGAAACACATACGATAAATGAAATGATTTTACCCAAAAAGCTGCTTCAACATGGAATTTACAAAAGAACGGGTAATATAAAGTCATAAGTGAAACATATATGATATAATAACAATGAATATGATTCTGTAATAAGTCAATGACATTATTTAAATCTTTATACAGGAGGTTCGGATACGTACGAAGCATATCATACCTAAGGTAAGGGATAAATTTTCAATCTCATTTTTATCCGAGATTGCTTATACGTAAGTATTTACTGGGGTTACGTTTATCATCCATGGCCATGTTTTCTAAAAATGCTTTCATAAATTTTTTACCATTCTTCCATGGATTTTTAAAGTAATTTTTACCCTTTATTGACTTTTTACCACATCGTATGAATGAAATCTTTCCTTTGGTTACCATATAATGTACTTTTTGACTTTTCTGAAAAAAGTACGAGGAGAATGTTATTTTTAACTTATACGGCGTGAACGGATTTTTACGGTTTCATAACGCCTCATTTTGAAGAAGCTTCCTCTACACGATTCCATGATTATTTTCAACAAAATTCTTATCTTTTAAAATTTCATGGACTTTTGTGAAAAGAAAATTATTTTAAAGAAGAAAGGATATTTTCCTCAAGATTTCATTTCAAGTGTTTTGTCAAAACTATTTTCCATCTAAGAAGACATTATTTCATATGTGTATGTCTCAAGTAAAATGTCTCTATGAATTAAATGGATTCAATTTTCTTATGATGAAATGATATCAATTTTTTATGGATTATGTTATGATGGCATGATGTTTAAGAATCCCATTTTATTTCATGGGTTATGCTATGATATATGATTTATGATTTTGTGGCACACGAAAGATTGATTTCATAATGAGATGGGTGGGACCTATATCTCCCTCCAATACATTGGGTAAAGATTTATATCTCATGAGATAGACATGGATGGAACAGCAAGTTAAACTGGTTCAGTAATACAGGACTGGAACGAGGAGTGAACTCGATTCAGAAAGAGACTTTGTCCACTAAGATGGTCTTGGCAGCAATGCCTTGGCTAATATGGAAATCATATCATGTGCATAATGGTTTCCACAATTACATGTTTTAGTCCCATGTTATTTTATCATTCTTAATGTTTCTTTATGATCTATGCCTTATGTACTTCCATGTTTTATGTCATTGCTCAAACTTTCATTGTTTAAACATTATGTTCATATTTTTAAGTTCAAATGTATATGGTATGTTTTATTTTATCCATGCTTACCCTTACTGAGCATTTGAGCTCACCCTTTTTATGTTTTCTTTTCCCCAGGATACAAAGAAAGGTTTTAGGTAAGAAAAAAAGGGGAAGATATTTATGGGATATGTTGAAGATCTTTCACCACGATTAGAAGATTACGTTCCATGATTCCAAAGACACTAAACTATTACGAGCCTTGTGTGTCTGTTATTGTTATGTATTATTTATTCCGCTAAAGTAATATAATATCCATGTATGTCAAGCTTCAGGTCTCTACATGTCTGGTCACGTTGGTGATGTTAGGCCGTAGTTGTCTTTGATGTTCATGATGTTTCCTATGCTGATATACACTGCATGTGGGGTAAACTGTTATTACATTCAGTTTAGCATCATGTGGTAAGGGCAATATGCTCTTAATTTAACGGTCATTGAGTTCAGACCATTGTTGGTCGATACTATGGATACTTATGGGATAATCGAATTAGGATGCTCTAGTGTGCTCCTGTAAGAATGGGGGATGAATGTGTAAACTGTATTCCTAGGGTCTCTCGAATTTGAAGATGTGGCGTGGGGGCTCTAAGGCCAATAACCATACAGAAATTGGAAGAGTGTATCCTGAGGGAGACTTGCCTTTTGTAAATGGTCCAGTGGTGATAAATATGCAGAGTCGCCGAGGGCATGGTATGTATAGTCATGACTAGGTGTCCACAAGTCGATGGAATTTCACTTCTGATGGCCATGATGATTATGAAGATCTGGGATCGCTCATGACAAGGAGTCTAGAAGATGAGGAGAGATGTGTTCAAGAATAAAAGAAACCATCATATTGTAATTGTCCGTTTAGACAAAGTAGCACAACTCTGTTATTATGTTGTGGATGCAGACCGTCATGGGAACTATGGGTGGATACGTAAGCTAACTAGGTTGGGTCACCCAAGAAATGTCTAAATGTGAAGGGGAAAAAATGTAAACCATTTCTCAAGAAATTTTTGTATCGAGAAATGTGATATGTGGGATCTTGGTATGGTAATCATGTGGAGCTAGAAAACATCACCTAAGGAAGACTTGCCTTTATTAGATAGGCTAGGTTAGATCAATATGCA
This sequence comes from Viscum album, assembly GCA_963277665.1. Taxonomy (NCBI): domain Eukaryota; kingdom Viridiplantae; phylum Streptophyta; class Magnoliopsida; order Santalales; family Viscaceae; genus Viscum; species Viscum album. Next base: position 268,404,900 of record OY728129.1, read on the forward strand.
GATCCACTAAGAGTGTGGAATGGATTTTCATGCAATGGTGTCTTTTTGTTGATGACCTTTTACATTCAATGGCCATGAATGATTATGAAGATCCATGATCTCTCATGACAATGATTCTGGAATATGGGGATAAGAGTGTCTGAGCTTACGGGAAACGACCATATTGAAATTGTTTGTTGGGTTATTGTAGCACAATATTGGGGTTATGTTGTAAATGCAGAACGTCATAGGAACAATGGGTGGATATGTAATCTATCTAGGTAGGGTAACCCTAGAAACATCTGGACACGAAGGAGACAAAAATGTAAACCATTGATCTGGAAATTTTTGGATCATGAAATTTGATGTGGGGGTTCTGGGGCCGGTAGACCTATGAAACTCAGAAGAGCATCGCCAAAGTAATAATTGACTTTGGTAGACGAGACAAGGGTGATTAGTATGTAGAGCCGCTAGGGGCATGGTATGCATAATCACGCAAAGGTGTTCATTGGTGGATGACCTCCCACATCCGATGTCCATGGCTGATTATGAAGACTTGAAATCCTCTGGGTCAATGAGTCTATTGCATGGGAAGGATGCATACAAACATACAAGGTGTGTTCCATCCATGGTTTACGGTGTATCTTGAGTGTAATATGACTTGTACCATGCAGTTTACTATCATTCAGTATGAATGATTGTCGTGAAGTTTATCATCATGAATTAAGGATGAGGAGAATTTTTAAATCTGTGCAGTTTAACATCATGTGATAAGAACGGTGTAGAACTGACATGAAATGTGATTACATGTAGTTTTAAGTCATGCGGTAAGTATGGCGGTGAATCGACATGAAAAAAAGTGTGTGGTGTAGTTTAACATCTTGTGGTAAGGACGGGCTCTATGCTGTTTAGCGTAATGTGGTAAGGATGGCAATCATCATTTTTTGGGGGTGGTTTGGCCAAGACACAGAAATCCTGGTGTTGCTACATATCCTACAAGGGAAGGAAAAAATCCTCGCATAGTTCTCTAAGTATAACTCATATATTTTTCGAGTGATAGAACATTTCCATAATTACTAAGACCATGTGAGTAATACATGTTGTGAGGAACAAGGAATGATGGGGTTTCCCACCGCGTGGTGAAAAAAATGGTGTTACAAATGGATGTTTTTTCAAAGGTGGTGGATAGACTAGGATATAGGGACTCGGTGTCACTATGTATCTTACAAGGGAAAGAATCGAGCCAGACGTATTTCCAAAAGCCCTTTTAATTCAAAGGGGATTTCTATGAAAATATGACTCATATGGTGGAGGGGGTAATTTTTTCATAGTGTCTCGGCTAGGATACAGAAATCCTAGCATCTCTTCATATCCTGCAAGAGCATAAATAATGCCACACATAGGTCTTTGAATGTGGAACAGTAGATGAAAAATGCATGGAGATCAATGTTTTCTTAGGTGAAGAAACTATGTCTTTATGCAGTTTAATGTCATTAAACTAAGACATATTTCACATAGTTTAGGGTCATAGTGTTCGGACCGGTGCGGTACAGTTTATTTTTAGGCCACAAAGATGCATTACCATGCAGTTTCACGTCGTGCGGTAAGGATGAGGTGGATTTTTCATTTAACATCCTGCAGCTTATATAATTTACTATGCAGTTTATTGTCATGCTGTAAAGACATATTTCTCTTAGTTTGGGATCATAGATCTCGAACCAATAGTAATCTCTTCCAAACAAAGGACATGATATGATTTTATAGAAAAACTGACGATAATGAGGATGGGAGCCTCCATAACACACCTAAAGGGGGGGATCCTAGATAGTTTGAGGTCACAGTACCATGATTATTGGCACATGTTTTAGGGTTATAGAGTTTGGAAAATCATGACACATTTTATTTCCATGGCATAGGGATGATGTACTATGCAATTTAATGTCATTAGGTAAGGACACCCTACTATGAAGTTTATTAACATGCAATAAGGACATTCAGGTCATGGATGTTTAACATCTTAAAAATGGGATGAAAACTGCTCCTATGGTTACCAGAAATATTTCATCAGAAAGCTCATGTTTATAAGAGAGATGGTGGGATTCCCATCCCTTGATATAAGGTCATATACTCCATTGGAGTAGACCTTTTGTATAATATATGGCCCCTCCCACATTGGTTCCATATTCAGTGGATTCTATCCATGTATCATCGGGGTTTGCATTACCAATACCAATTCTCCTTGAAGTGAATATTGAAGATGAAACTTTTTATTGAAGGCTTGTGCAATCTGGTTCTGATATACTTCTAGGTGGTGTAACTGGTGAAACCACGTATCATCCAGTCGCTCCCATTCATCATGTCACTTTTATGCTTGCTCATCATCAGACAATTGAACAAAATTTGAAATGTGGAGTGACAACAATTGGAGTTCAATGGAAATAACTGGTTCTGTTCCGTTTACTAATGAGTGCAAAGTATCTTGGGTAGTAGTGAGAGTTGTGGTTCAATATTCCCAAAATACATGGAAGATATTGTCTGGCATTAACATCTGGCATTTGTCTATCATTTTATGGAGTATGTTATAAAGGGTGTTGTTGAAGGCCTTTATCTTTCTGTTGGCCACTGCATAGTAGTGGGATGAATGGTTCGTCTTGATAACATATTCCACGAATGATTTATCCAATTTATAACATATATTTCGGTTCCTTTTTCCATTAGTATTCGATGAGGGACACCAAATCTGTTGATGATATTGGCTTTCCTGAAGCTGACAATGCTTCTTACCATGACTTCTTTAAGGGGTGAAGCTTTTATCCACATGGAAAAGAAGTCCGTCGCTGTGAGAATATATTTGAGTTTTTTGACCGTGGCAAGAGGATATGGTCCCATGACGTCCATTCCCTATATGGGAAATGGATATGAGTACATATCTTGTTGAATTAGCTCTGGGGGATTATGAAATAAGTTGGCATGAATTTGGACAGAGTGAAATTTCATGATAATGTTTGTGCAATACCATACCGGGGTGAGCCAATAGTATCCAATACATCTAGTTTGAGGAGAAATCTTAGATCCCGATTCATATGATCTACAATCCCCGAAAATAACTTCATTAATGATGGAAACAGTTTCTTCTCCATCAACGCATCTTAGAAGGACTCTGTCAAGGCCTCACTTGTAGGGGACATTCTACTGGATCATGCAACCATATATGACAAAATTGACTACCCTTATCTATATTTTCTCTCTTCTATCATTGTTCGATAGATGTTATACCCTATAATGGTAGATCATAATGGGGTTCATCTAGTTGGTAGTAGGAGTATATGAATCACGGATAGGACTGATTTCATCTATTTCTTATGTGTTAGTTTGAAAAAATGGCAAGACCATTCGACGGTGAGAGATGCTGATAACTATTTCATCCCGGTCTAGGTTAGCTAGTGTTGTTCTCGCATTCCTTAATGTATTGTCTGAGGCATTCTGAGATAGGGTAACATAGTTCAGTGTTGGTTCTTTGGAGAACTCTTCCATTAATAGTCGAATGTCATTGAAAAGGGGTATCAACTCCTCCTTAATAGTATAGTCACCATTGACATTCTAGATGACCAATTCAACATCTCTTATTAAATTAAGGTGTTTCAATTTTCCTTGAGTGTGAGCTCTAGAACTATAATGAGGGCCTACTATTCCACCTCATTAATTGTCAATCCTTCTTGAAATAGGATGGAATATAGGAAAATTACCTGTTCTAAGGATATGAGAATGATTCCTAGTCCCACCTTAATAAACATGGGGACATCCATTCTTATACCCATAGGGCATCTGGATGCACATTCAATGTACATTTTCCATGTACGGGAATCATTTTTCATATATAAGTTTCCTTCGTCGGGGAGTTCGATATTCGATGAGGCGGTCTCTGTTGTGAGATGATCTATTATAAAATCTTTCAATGTTGGTCCCATTATAGTTTTTATGGAACGAATCGGATGTCAAACTATTACAGGATGACTGCCCTTTGGGATAGGCATCCAATCAGCATTATAGGGATGATGATGTACATTAACGGATTACTGTGCTAGATTAGATGGACTTCATGATGTTGTTGATAATGTCATAACTTTTGGACTATGAAGGCCATATCCAAATTGCTATTCTCTTTATTCAAATACTGGTTCTCAGTATTAATCAAGGTTCGGATGAAATAATAATGGTTGTTTTCACTGCTAGATTCATTATTATACGCAGGGAGGGCTCCTAGTGACCACACTAAGATCATCACATATAGGATAAGTGACCTTCCTTCAACTGGAGGCATGAGCACCGGTGTACATATGAGGTACATTTTGAGGCTATTGAATGCCTCTTGGCAATCATCAATCCATTGGTATGTAACCCCATTATCCATCAACCTGGTAAAGGGAAGACATTTTCCCGTGAGGTTTGCTATAAAACGCCTGATATAGGCCAAGTGTCAATGGATTCCTCTCATCTCATGGAGATTGTAGGGAGGTGAAAAAACAAGGATATCCTTTCTCTTCTCATGTTCAATTTTGATTCCATGATGGTGTACGATGAAGCCTACAAATTTCTCTAAAGTAATCTTGAAGGCGCATTTCAAGGTGTTCATCTTTAGGCTATGTTTCTGAAGTAATATATAGATGGCTTAATGGTATGATAGGTGATATGAGAACTATCTTGATTTGACCACCATGTAATCAACATAAAATTCAACAAAATTCCCTCGGAATAGTTTAAAAACGTGATGCATGGCACATTTATATGTAGCCTCAGCATTTTCAAGACAAAGGGCATGACCTTGTAGAAAAATAATCATTATGGGGGCCCAAAAGGCAATGGATTATTTAACTTCACATGCATTCTAATTTGATTTTATACAGAATAACCATCCATGAAAGAGAGAGACTCATATCTAGTCGTGGCATTGATTGATTGTTTGTGATCATGACTGGGATATACTCCTTCGGGCAGTACCAATTGAGATCTCTAAAATCAATGATGTTGTGGATCTGTCCATTATTATTTTTTATCAGGTCTCTATTGGACAACCAGATGTGATATTGGACCTCCCGAATGAAGTATTCTTTTATTATATTGTCATCATCAGCCACAATCTTGGCAGCATGCGTGGGCTGCGTCCTTCTTGAATCTTTCTTATAACCTTGATGATCTTCTGGTAGGCCTAAGTGGTGCATCACCACCTCAATATTGAGTCTTGGAATTTTGGTGTAATTCCTAGAAAATAATCTTGATGCTACTGGAGGAAGGTGGTATATACCTCTTATTCCTTAAAATACATGGCTTCACTAATGAGAGTGGGATTTAGGGCTTCTTCAGTACCCAGGATTATTTCTATAAGTTTATTAACTATTGTATAGATAGACTTTTATAATACAAGAGGGAAATCACTAAGATCTTCTCCCTATTCTTCCCCTAAATCCTCCTCCTCTTCCCCTTCTAATGGGGAGAGAGATCATTATATGGTCTCTCTAAATCATAGTGGCAAGATGTCACATGGGCTCTCTCTACATGAAGTGATTTCTTCTAACTCAATTGGTTGTAAGGAAACCTTTGGAGTGGAAGAAGCATGGGGGTGACAAGTGTCTTGTCCTTCTGCCGCATCAGAGAGTGCAGAAGGGATACCTTGACATTACAAGGATGGGGAGTGGGCACCCTTTCCCTGGCATTCTTCCTCAAATCGAGGGTCATTAGTTGCTTCTGTGCTGCCAGACACAGATTTCACAACTTATATCATGAGAAAAATTTTAAATGCATCTAGACTCAGATCCCTAATATCAACATGGTTGATATGACGCATGTAAACTTCATTTATCTACCTAAGGGGGTCATGAACAACCATTTCCAAACCGTTTGGGGTAGGGACACAATCAACACCATCAATTGCAGATGCCTTCACCTTTTTATAGTAAAATCTAGCATCGATGTAATGCGACACAGAGAGATCCAAAGGGGACTTATGAAATCACAATGTCCAACCTAGTCCATTGATGTAATAGTTGATACACTGGTGGTAGGATGAAGTAATGGAAATGTTTTGTTACAATATTTTCATTCCTAATAGGTAATTGAATACCGTGTTTTTTCAAACCACCAGGAACTCTGAATAGACCACATTGTCACCAAAATGGGTTCTATGCTTGATTTTTCAAATAGGATTCTGTTCACTCTTGTCATAACCAAGGAGATTTGTGGCCAAGGGTGTCAGATTGTCCTCACTGTACCCCAACCTATGAAGCTTTTTCAGTGGGAGACAATTAACTCTGAATCCATTTCTGATTATGACATTCACGACTTCAACGTCATTCAGCATGTCAGACACATATATAGGATTGATGTGTCCTATCTTGGAGGCATATTCATCATGATCAGTGAATGAAATCACTACAGTAAAATCTGTCAGGCTAGTATTTGTTTGATATATATTGGTAGCAACAACATCGGCGTAAACTTTTTGTGGGATGAAATGGGATTCAATGAGTGTCTCCCTGCGGTGTGCTGAAAAACTCAGGTCATCCAATATTGATTTCATAGTAGGTACTAAGTCAATCTATTTTAGAATATCGTAATTTTTCTCCAGAGGTCAGAACTTCTCTATTTCTGGGATCTCTCTAACGGGCACTTTTGGGGATGAAGCATTATATGTGGTGGGATCGGTCACAGGGGCAACAGTTAGTGGTGCTCCTTCATTCTAAAGACGTTCCCTAGTGGGTTTACATGTGCACCCTATGCATCTAGACACTAGTTCCTACTTTGATGGGTACTACAGAATAATGGGTCAAATGCGGCTTCTAGTAGAGGAAAGTGAATATTCATTCTCCTACTAGGTTTGTTGAAGGGATCTCCCACGAGCTTCCACAATTTTTATGGTTTGATCCAAGGTATAACCATAGGGCTGGTTCTACCCATGGTTGTGTCTACCATGATATCACATACTTCTATGATTCCACTTTTCGGTCCCCTGATTGGGTGTTGCGAACTCGGGATCATAACTATACTATTCATTAGATAATGGTTCTATTAAATGGTTGATGGTGACAGAACCAATGATTAGTTGCTCGTTTGATGAAAAATTAGCCTATTGGATGCCTCTGATGGTGTCATTTGGTAGGTTGTTTCCTGTTGTGTCAAGTTTTTGAGATTGAAATATGAAATATTCAAGGCTAGATTTGGCCCTGTCGCAGACTAAATTCCTTGTATATGTTTCTTCCCTCTCTAATTATGCCTGGATGACCAGATTTTGGAGGGTTTTGAGGCTGAGGACGATGTCATTATTGCATTTGGAGCTGTTGGCGGCACTACCGATTGCTGTAATTGAGCTCAGAGTATGACATTAGCTCGGCTGACCGTCTTTTGAGACATCCAACCATCAAATTTTTATACCATTTTTTTAATGACATTCTTCAACTTCTTCCCCTCATCTGGGTCGGTGGAAGAAACATATGATATGTGTGTTGGGGGTAGATATAGCTTGACCTACCCCGATTCCACCTTCCTTTGTAAGAGGTCTCTAAAGATGAAGCTTTCTTGAATACTGTATTCTAACATTTTATGGTAGGGAAAATAATATGGTTAGTTTTTGAGGCCGATTTCATCATGATTTATTTTCTCTAGTAAGTGGAAAAAGATTCAATTCATGGAGGGTAAGTAATAGTTATAAAAATGGTCCTCTTAGAATGAGTGAAATATATTCAATATTTCCTTAAATTGGTTTTTTATATGTCCATTTTAATCATCTCATCGGAGAGCATGTGGTTATTGATAAGCAAGAGGCCCTTGGTAATTCAGCATAGGCCTATGGAGTGGATCAGGTTCAGGGGTTAGCTTGATCGTGATAGAGGACACTTTAGATCTACCTGCTCTCTTTGTAGGAGCTTGTGAAGATATTTAAGATTTTTTGTTAGTCTACTACCATGATTCATCGATTCTCTAGGGAATAACAGTGAAATAAAAAATTATGGTGGATCTATTCACTAGTATGAGTGGTGTTCATAACTCATCTTGGAGGTTGTCGATTGATATAGTAAAAATCTCATCCTGGGAAAGTGGCATGTTCATAGAATAGGTCAGATCATTCAATCTAGTGATGAAGTCTACGAACCTATCTTTCTACCTCTATTTTCAATACATGAGTTCGATAACCATCATCTTCAGGAACATTGAGCTGAATTGGAACATGAATTATTGTCGTAGATCATCCCATCCTTTTATTGACTGATATATAAAACATGTATATTAAAAGAAGGCCGAACCTTGTATGGTTCACTCGAAGCATCTGTGTTTCACTACATCTGGTTATTCCAGAGTTCCCTTCATAGGGTCGTAATAAGACACATTGTTCATCAAATGACGTTCTAGGTCATCTATCCCATTGAATATAGAGTATACAGACCTCCCAAAATTTTATGGAGGTGGCATGTTCCTCACCTTGTCTCGGTAAGGCTTTCACTCTGGCTATATCATAGTGTGATGGAATTTTGATTGCTTCCAATCAACCTCTCAATTCATCGATGGTGTTGGAGTGACCCAGGTTTACATCCTTTTAGGCCTTACCATCAATGGGTATAGCCTCATGTACTTATTAATGTTCTTTCTCAGCTGGTACCTAAATAGCATATGTCATCAAGGGTACATTAATAGGATTTATATGTACTCGCTCGGGTTTCTTTCTATGTGGAGGGAAGTCTTAGTATGCTTATGAGTCCATGTTCAGGTAGTTGGATGGGCTAGGTGCCACACTGGGAGGGAGACATACATTGTTTTGTTATCTAAGGAAACTTTTGTTGTTGAGTTGCATTTACTAAAAGTGCATACAATGACTCATTTTGGAGAATGTATTTGGTAGGATAGTTCCTCTGGAGTAGCTCATCGTTAATCTATCTTAATTACTTAATTTGCTCCTCATGCCAAGTGAACCTCTCTTCGTGCATGAGAGTATTTTTTGATTAGAGAGAAGGAGGCAAGTTGATGAAAATATGGAATTTGTTCCTATCTATATTAGTGAATCATAGGGAAGTGGAGGAAGATTTCCGGGAGCAGCTAGATTTAGGGTGGACCTCCGCTTCGGTGTGTGAGTTTCTACTAGTTCATTGTGAATCACAACCTAAATGGATGTATCTTCTCCCAATACAATCATATTTTCATCATCTTCAGTGATACCTGTGGGGTTAACTGCAAAAATTTTGACAGATGCATAATACAGGGTGGAGGAGGTGTCGTATTCCAGGTAGGAAGAGGACCCTTTTTACCTCATACCGGTTTCCCCCCTTCTATTTCAGGATTGTCTTCGGGTCTCATGATGAAGGGTTAAATGAAAGGATCCGTGGTGTTGCCTTATGAAATACCTCCCACTAGGAGGGGATAATGTTTCACAGGATGGGGTAGGACAAGAACCTCTTCTTCTGACTATCCTCCACAAATGAAAGCATACTGATCCCCATGGGGGAGGTTGTTGTTCATGTAAAAGAATACCCTTGGCCATGGGGGATGGGGCGGCTCTGTTCCATGGGTGATGTGTCTCTTCTTTTTTTTTGTCTTGCAGGGGAATTTTTTGTTAAAAATTCCCCTTGCCCTGCATGTTGGGGGTGGTCCCGTATTGTTCCAGTAGCTGCTACTGTAACTTCATTCCGGATTTTACGTGCTTCCATTCATGGGTGATCTAGACTTGGCATTGAGTTCACCTGTGAATTAATTCCCTCTATGGAGGCAAGAACTGATTTCTAATTGGATTTTCATAGGCGAGAAGCCTTCCAAATACTTGTAGTAGCCTACATTAATAGTTCATGAATGGATTTCTCTTGTCAGGTCTAATTCTATTGAGATTTATTGAAATCCCGTTTCTCTCAGGTGTGCCGCCTCTCCTGAATAGGGACATCATTTTATTGTCATCTTGAAGTGATGGCATAGCAAGACATTACACCATACGGGTTCTACTGGATGTGAATTGGAGTGAAATACAAGGCTCTATGTTCTCCCCATCCACATATATGAAATCCCATCGGAGCGTCATTAATTAGGTGACCAAATTTGTGTAGAGGATGTCGGAAGGTTAACTCAATGTCCCTTTTTCACCTCTCATAACGCGGTCGTCTCGCTGATGGAAGGGATTCCACGTCATTGTGATGTAGGATATTTCTTACAATCATAACATTATCTACATACACTTTATATGGTAGGATGCTTAATTTCAACTAGCAAAGGGTTTTCTAGATATTGGAGGTGATTTGACGTACACATCCTTTGACAAATTTCTAGGTATATTGAACTGAGAGGTGACAGTGGGCCAAAAAATTACCAAAATATCATCCCTCACTAGCTATTTCCTTAGGTGGAAAACATCAGCATGGGCCTCCGCCAGTGATTCCTCTACTTGATTAACCCAGCTGAGATTCTCCATGATAGTATGATCAGAGGTAGCAGGGCTAGTTGGGATCGAATCGTTATGTCGTCGACTCCTGGGTGGATTAGAGGTTGAATGTGGACCTGGTCTATCTTCTGATTGACGAAGGATGTCGTTGATAGCTGAATGGGAATCTAGCATGCTTGATTCCCTCTTTCTGAGTGCCTCAGCATAGAATGGATTTTCTATTCTTGATTCGGGAGTGGGAGGACCTTCTGTCAATATGATATGTCACCATGGAGAGGACCTCTGCAGTTGTAACTACAGTGGCATGGACTTCCATCAGACCTTGAAGTCTGACTACCAAAAATAATTTTGTAGTGCATAAACTTGGGAGGACATTCAATGTGGACTGCAGTAAGGGGAAAAATTTCTTGATGTTCAAGGAAATTGTGGGGAGGGCCTTAAAAATGGCTTCCATGGTGGTGAGGACTTCCCCCATTATAGTTTCAGGGAGAAAACCTACAGGGTACACCCTGGGAATGGCCGTCAGAATGTACCACAACAAGGTTAGAACCTTCTTGTTTCTAGACATATTTGTGGGGATGACCTTTTCTACCTTTGTTATAATGGATAGGACTACCATTACCACCTGATGCCTCACTTCATTGAGAAATGTTTCAGTGCATGTCATGGGGGGGGGACATTTAGGGCGATTTGTAGCAGGGGGAGGACCTTCATGCTGCATAGTATTGTTATGTTGAGGGGATTTACAAAAACTGACATCATGGTGAGGAAGAACATCATGGTTTTCCATATTGTGTGAATCCTTGGTAGGGATTTCAGGATACAGTATTGCAGGGGGAGGTCCTTCTTGTTTCTTAAGTCCAGTGCAGGGAGGACCATAACAATGGAGGCCATGATGGCAAGGATTACCATCATAGAAGTCTTGATGGAGAGGACAACCATCAATACTGTCATGGGTAGAATATCTTCGGGGTACACCCTAGAGAAGAACTTAATAATTTACCATTGTGTGGGGAGGGCCTTCTCATTACATTACTTCTCTACGGTGAGGTACTCTACTATTATAGTGGCGAGTACTACCACCATAATTTGATTTATGGCTGTGTGAAATATCATTGCAATGTAACCCCCGAGGAGGTCCTTCAGGGCATGCTACAACAAGGGGAGGACACTCTTATTATGCAGAGATGTCACTTCGAGGAGGACATCCACAGATGAAACTATGATGGTGAGAACTACCACCATAATCTATGGTCCCACTGAACATAGTGTGTTTTTAGAAAGTACCCTAGGGAGAACCATCAAGTCAACCCACAAAAAGTGGAGGACCTTCTTGCTACATGATTTTCTGGTCATGCAGAGGGTTTCCGTCACTCACCTAAAAAGAGTAACTCTCATGATTGTTTGTTATATTCCAATTAGGGAGTCCTTCATGGGAGCTCTGGGGAGGACCTTAAGATCTGCTGGTAGAGACATTGTAGGGAGGACCTTCACAACTGCTAATACGGATCCCATAGTATGGTAATGGGTTGGTAGTATTCTAAGACATTAATACATGTTTGGCATCATTGAGGACCCCAAATTCAAGCATAGTGGAGTCAGAGACCCACCCATTATTTTTTGGATGCCTTTGGGGCATTCGGGGAACTCTCTTGTGGGAAGCGGGGACCGTCTTCTGTTGATAACGGTCATTCCCTCTAGGTACCAATATAATTGGGTCATGTTATTCTATCGGAATACACAGAATAACATATTGAGTTTTGGTAGGAATATATGCTTGCCACGAATAATCCACCATGATGGGCAGGTGTCCCCTAGTTGGAATAAGTGACTATGCTCGATTTGATTGCCCTTTTATCTCGGGATATTGACAAAGACCCTCCTCAGTATAAGAAGAGATGTAAGATATACCCTAAGGTGGCTATCTCATCTTTTAGACGAGTCGCCTCAATTGGAGAGAAGGGATCACGGGCCCGAGTCCATGTTGTTGTCTCCGATGCAATTACATTCTTGAATGTCTACAAGATATGATCTGGGAAAGATACCTAGCCCTCTCTCATTTCAAATATATTTAGAGAGACATCCAAAGTTGAATGGGTATGAGAGCCCATTCCTCTATTGGAGTAAGAATGTCCTACTCTGATCCTCCAACGGTCTATGGATACTGATGATTCTCTTGTGTCGGGGCCAGTGAACGAACTTTACCCTCTGCCAGAATATGCCAACATACTACTCCATTTTCTAAAACATGGGGATGAAGGAATTTACTTCCATCAACAGGGAGTTGGATCGGCATATGTTGGTGTCCTATCATATCAAGTCAGTGGCCTATATAGGTAGGGACATTTTCCTACTAGTGGATGACCACCATATTAATATAGTGGGTGTTGAGAGAATCTGTGAGTAGAAGGTCTTGCAGGTGCTTAATTTTCAACATGTCGGTTTGGTGGGATTTATTATCTTGGGAAGCGAGACGTGCCAACAGGGTTGGTGCCGTATTGTATGGGCAATGATCTTGAAGAGACTCGGCGGGGATGCACACCTACTTCTATGAAACCGCCGTGTTGGGATGGCAGGATTTGGATGGGCATACAAGTTCATGGGCCTACCCGATAAATGTGTCCATGTATGATAAGCGTATTTATTCCTCAAGAACAAGGGTGGTGAAATATTATTGGTTGAATGTTCGCCGACCTAGGCGGGTGATCAGAGGGGATAGATCTCGGGGAGTGTGGGTGTGGATCCACGGGGTGGTATCCACATCAGGGTGAGGATATGAGGTCATGACGTAGTTGTTGTGACATCTTCTAGTGGGGGCCTTAGATCCGAAAAATCATCCAACATGGATGAAGACATAATCATCCACCTCATCCACCTCCCTATGATAAGGGAGGTATTCATTGTCTCATTCTTTGTACATGATCCCATAAAGGTTCGTGATGACTACAAAGGCCTCCTGGATATTCTCCCTTAGTAACTGTTGCGTTGGCGACCAACAAGACTTAGTTGACTGGAGGGTGTACATAGCTGCCTCTACAGTCCGGAGGGAATTGTTCTGGTGTTATTCTCAGATCACTGCATCCAAGACCAAGAGTTGAAGACGATGGGTATGCAACAAGGTCCTCTTCCAATTGAGAGTCCTAGTGTGTGCATTGATCATCATGCATGTCTGTGAATTCATTTGTGATGAAATTGGATTGAAGGAAGCGCTACTGCATACCTGTAAAACATTGGGAAAGTAAAATAGAAAAACCCATCAATATTGAATCTCATAATCCCATTCGTATGTAATGACCTTGTTTGGACCTCCTTCTGAGCAGGAATGGGGGTGTGAAGTGGGATTATTTCACCACCATGTATGATGGATCACGACCGAGTCCATTTTTGTTTTGGTTAGAGGAAAAACAAAATGGCCCGTCAGATATTAATCATCAATTAATTGTTATGGAGAGTTTCAAATTAGGGTCAATCTGTCATGTTGGTAAAAGATTCACATCTGGTTCAGCATTTTTGTTTCATGGAACGGGGGCGTGATTAGTTACTGTGTATTACTAAATGTTTTTGGTGTTGTTTAATCATTTCTATCAGGTTCCCTATCTTTGTGGCTTCCCATGGTCTCCAACAGATTTATTCACGGATCCAAAATTGCACAAAGGTTCTTGAATCCATCGATCCATGGAAATTCATTCCAACGACAGGAGATCATTGGGAAATATGGCCAACAACACGTAAGAACTCACATTGGTTGATATGAATGAAATTTAGGCTCATCACACCCTTTTGGGGGAATTATTTCATATTTCAGGACTCTCTTATAGATTTAAGACATGTTCTTATGTTCACGAATCTATGGTTTAACCCCAAGCATTGTATACAAAAATTTCTCATAGGATTCAAGTAACATGTATACATAGGGATTCAGAATTGTCTACATCCGAGGTTTTCCATCCCTCTTTGGATTAGCGATTTTGGGGAAGTTAGTGTTTTTTTAGACAACACTTTTATCAATCCTTATAATTGGGAACTCTAGAGTTTATTTTCATCCAAGGGGACATAGAGTGACATGAGTGTCTGGATCAAACCCGTAATATGGTCTTCCTATGTATCCTTGTGATAAAAAATCATAATTCATGTAGTTTGATCCCACTTAATGGTACACATCACGTATTAAGGTCATGTGACAAGGAAACAACCATACAATATAACGTCATGTGGAAAGGACGACTATGAGACATGTTCCTAGTCATGGTTAGTGTGGGACAAACACCGAAGTGTCCTAAAGGACCCAATGAAAAATGGTTTTCTGAGCCCGGGAATGATCCTACTAAGAACATGAGGACACATTATGATATGGATGAATGGGTATTAGACTTCGATGTTGGGATTTCACCTTAGATAGGTTTTATACGTATCCTGTTTGGTTGGAAATCAATGTGGATTTTGTTTTGGAAGGTCAATGAAAATGCATGATAGTTTCCTATCAAGAGATATATTGGTAGCCCATGTTTTGGTAGGTTGGGGGAATACATGTAGTTGGTGGCCCGAGTTTGGATTGGATCTTAGGGAGGTGTCCGGCGTACCCTGCATAGGAGGGAGAGAACAAAACCCATGTAGTTCGTTCTACCACAGTCGTTGTACAGACCTCGTGACCATCACAAATCTCTAAGCCCACATGAGTCATTCATGGTGTGAGAAACAAAATAATTTGTAAGAATCTATAAGACACACACTTTTTTACTTACTAAGGGGGGATGCATAAGATGATGATAGAGGGAGAGGGCTGAGAACGCGAGACTTTCAATCCCCCTGGTGTCGTTGAGGGAACGAAGCTAGAAGTCACGTCGGCAGACGTCAGGGTATGAAATTTAAGGGGACATAGTTAATAACCATCCCATATGGAATGGGAGAAGATATTTTCATCTGGAGAGGATGGTATGAGGTTTACTCAAAGGGGTATTCCCTGTTACTATCTTCAGGGGAGGGGATAAGTTTTCACCGCTGGCGTTAATTGAATTCAAAAGAAAGAAGGATCCCTCAATCCTAAAGTGTGGAGAGGCACAAAGGAGATCCTGGTCTTGGAAATTGGAATACCATGGTTATGTGAACCAAATAATGCGCTGGATATCCATTCATGGTATGGGGTACCCCCTTTGTCTTTTCCTACCATTGGTATGTTAACATAGGAGGGAACTCTGATGTGCCAAAAGCTTTCAACATACCGGTCTGGTTGCTTTGGGACATGCCATGGATTGGTGCTGATGGATAGGATACTAAAGGGATTTTTGAGGACTAGACTAAATTGGATGGGAACTATCTACACAAGGTATGGAAACACTGAAGGCCTTGGCCAACCACATAGTTATATGAGGAAAGGATCCCTTCGCACAGGTATGTCCTATACGGATGGAGAGGTCATCTGCGTAGCAGGGTGGTACGTGGACGGAGGGGTATCCCACATACCAGAGTGGTACGAGGATTCGGGTTTGGTCTATGTATCAAATTGGTACACAATACTATTGTCTGCTCGAGTGGTTTTGAATGAGGGAAATGTTGTTTAAGGCTTCACCCATGTAGGACGGTCCTACGTGGCATGCTGTATCGAAGAAAGGGAACATGCACCCAATTTCGCGGGTAGTGAATCGACATAGGGGCCATGGTTTATAGTTCACCAATTTTAGGTTAGAATTTCACCAATTTATTCATTATTTATTTAGTTCACCACAAATATTCCCCAATTTATACTTGTTGTTGGTTCGAAAATCGAAACATCACGGTCCGGAAAATCATATGCTCCCAAAAGCCTCTTCCTTATCTAAAGATTGAATCCTTCCTTCAAAAAGTCGATCTCAAATAATCAGATCATAAAAGAGGTGATCCCTTTCTTCTCCCCCTTGATGTCCTTTTATAGAGGGGTGAAATGGTTGTATCCATGGTCACACGACACCTTTTTCGGAAGTCCATGACAAAAAACATGGCCTACAGATGGCTTAGTGAACCCGAGGTTCGTGGGGTATATTGAAAGCACCTCACCTGCGAACCAAATCGATAATGGTAGTGATTCGTAGACATGCATAGTTCTGCATCCATTTCACAAATGATATGGTGCACGGCGGGGATCTAGTCCACCTGGTTTGCGGCTGGTGTGGTTCACTACAACGGACCGGTCCGACATCACTCGTCAGCCATTTGTTTCGCGTCCTCATAGGAGATCCACCTCCATTTCACAAATGATAGAATCCAAGTGAGGGAGGATCAAGAAACTGGTTGGGTACCACTGATGATGAACCGGTATGCAGACTAGTTTGGCTCTTTACCATTTCTTCGGAACATTCTTCATATTTTGCCTAAATTATTGAAGAAGAATGGGAAAATTCTTCCAGAAATTTTAATGGAGTATTTTCCTTCCATTCTGTGGATTTCTCAGGACACTACACCATGTTATAGAACCCTTGGTGATGTCATAAATACAATCTAGGAATGATTTCATTTAACCCTAACGATGTTGTCGAAAGAAGAGGTAAACTTTTTTAACTATGCGTTTTGGTTTTTTTTCTTCCTTCAAATCCTTCAAATAACATGCAAATATTCTAAAATAATATCACCATTATACCATATATTGTAATATTTAATTATTTTATTGGAATAACATATATCCATCTCCAATTCCATAAAATGGGATATAAAATTATAATTCATGTGTATGGAAGACTAACACCTCACAAAGAGATGTGATTTTTCACTAATGCATTAAATAGAAGGTAATTAATATTAAATTAATGAATATATGTTATATATAAAAAATAATAATAATTATTAATCTGTATTATATTATTTAATTTTTTTTATTTCATCTTCTGAGAAAATGGAAGCAACATTCATACGTAGCTACGACCTACCGTCTCCATGATCAATGTATTTAAATTTTAATAACTATATTTTTTGAATATTATAAACACATATATAATGAATATATGTGATACATATGTATATATTTTTTAACAATATGGATTTGATTTAATCATGATCAATGTAACTAGGAAAAAATTGGAAAATAATAATATACAACAAAATAATGTAGTTATTTTGTAAAATGTGAATTTAACATAAAATTGTAAATAAATGGATAATAAAAAAGAAAAAATCTAACCATATATGTTATGATAGATGTGAGTTTGTTACTGTAGTATATTTATAATAAATTTATATTTAATATAATTGAGTTTCAATCATGTATGAAGGATGTCGAGACATAAGGTAACGGATTCACATATCAATTTTATATTCTGTGAGAAAAATAACATATTCACAAAAATTTTCTTTTATGTGGTCTATATAGTTCACTTAAATGTCTTTAATGATATTAATACTAATTATTATTTTATTTTACATATCCATTTGTGGATATCTCTTCATGGGGTTTACAGTTTCAGCTTTACGATTGTGGCAAGAAATGTTTTTCTCAATTTTCTTTCCTTGAGACATATATTGTGTTATGAAACTATATTATTTTTTAGGTTTATATAAAGCCCCAAAGAAATGTGATATCAGAAAGATAATTAATATTTTGATATTAATTTTATTCTTTCTTTCGGATTATGATTCAATGTTTCCAAATAGGTAGGGGTTTTATAATACAATCTCATATTTTATCATGATGGTTAATTTTTGTACTTCCAACAAGGAAATATTGTGATCCATATCACAATAAAAACATTAATTTCATTCTAATATAGTTTTTTCATGGGAATATATGTTTTCCATTATTTTCCTTCTGTTTATGTACTCAATAGTTGAGAATAATTATTTTTTCTAAAAATCATCTTTATTTCTTTAATTGGTTAAAACCCCTTATCTTCTACCATATCCATCTTTTCAAATAATGTTTTCAAAAATATATTTTTAAATTATACCATGGATTTATTAATGAAATTTTTATCCTTATTTGACTCTATAAAATAATTTTGTAAAAACAATCTTCACGTTGTTTTCATAAAAATCATAGTTTCTATTCTTCCAAAAATGTGAAAGTAATCATGGTTTTAATTTGTAATAAATGTCTTCCAATAATTACCAATCTATTATTTAATGACTGCATAATAAAGTTAAAAGTTTATTTTAGAATAAAAGTATTTATAAATTGTTTTCTACTTTATTTTTTTTAATTTAAAAGGTTATATCTATTAGAAAACAATAAAATAATTTCTAAATATTCCTTTATAAGTTTATATGGTTATTTTCAAAGAAAACGATATAAAATATGCCATAGGTTTTACTAATTTTTCTCAATGTGGAAATGATATTTTTCTCAAGAAATGGCACATGTTATTTTTCAGAATCATTTTCCATATAATATGCCATCATTTAATTTTACATAATATTTAATGGGAATATGATACAATAATATCATATTTATTCTTTATATGGGTGGTTTATTATTGTTATGATAAGTTGTTTAAAAAATCTATTTCTATCTAGAGTTTATACTCTAATTATTTTTTTAGATGACACCATTTTTCACTTTTTATGATATGATGCATGTATTATTATAATATGGAACATGAATATATGTATTATTTGATGGGTGGATCCTATATCAACTTTCAATTCATTTGGTAAATATGAAAAACTCAGGCGTAAATATTTTATTCATTAACCTAATTAGTTGTTCACAATTTCATTTTTGAATCAAAGTAGATATATGAGATGTTGTACATGAATGTGATGACATGTTCACAATATTATGTGTGAGCCTAATTACATGATCACACTATTATACATGGAACATGATTTTATATGCATAAGATAATTCATAAACCCAAGTACTTTCCCATATGTTTATATGAGGGAAGTTTTTCATTTATTTAAATAAATGGGTGAAAATATTTCATTTATACATTTTAAAAATATCATAAGCTTAGATGTATGTCAAGACCTGATCCAAGCCAGTTCTCGAGCCGTAGATACCCCAAACCCACCTCCATATACTAGTGGTGAAAACAAGCATTGAAGAAATAACTACCTCAGGGAGGCCATTGCTCATGTCCCTACTTGAAAAGACACAAACAACTCAATGAAAAAGTGTAGAGGGGAATAATGTATAAGATTAAACACTGATATAAATATATCAAACATGCATGGAAATATAAATAGAACATTATACATTACTGAAAACAGTAAATAAGAGGAAAAAAATATAGTCCTAACCAGAAATGTGTCCCACCTTGACAGAAAACTGCTAAAGTAAAACAACTGAGAGTTCCCAGCTCCTAAATCTTAGGATATGACCACCATACGTGTTCCAAGCACCCAATACCTCTATACTTATTTGAAGTTATTGTTGACTTATCCATCATCTGAAAAAGACATGAAATATGTGGGAAAATACGATACATGGGTGACTATATACATAACTAATGTAGTTCCTATAAAGTGTGAAGGGGGATTAATAAGAGACACAATTGAATAGGAACACATTAGATAGAACAATGTAAAAAATAGGAGTAAAACTCCGCCAAAAAAGATAGTCAAAGTAATCTCATCCAAAAAAAGGAGCTCTACATAGTGAGAAGATGAAAATACATTTGTGTCTTAGATACCTATAGTAGGATAGTAGACTCATACAACAATGAACATATAGACACCAAAATCACATGGAATACCCAATACATATTTTTCACTTTTGGAAGATTAGTAACCAAAACCAATGTTTGTGTACTGAAGAAGGAAATATATGTGCCCAATCAAAGAAATCTAATTGAGAGAGTAGGGGATATCTATCTCACAGCTTATCCCAAGAAGAAGAGTAACCAACAGTTGCAAAATATGTCTATCTATGATTCCCAAAACCTTATTCGTATTCCTTGAACACATAAGTCTAATGGAGTTAATCTCTACACCAAGATATTATTTCTTTCTGGAAGCACAAAATTTCCCATAAGGTTTTAGGTCGCGTCACAATAATGAATCTCGATGGGGAATGCATATGTCTTCATTGTGTGTTTATATCCATGTTAAACCACATATTGAAAATATTCCTGACATTCAAGGGGATATAAGTTTTCCAGTATGGTTATCATGCACTCATATGATTGGAGGGTCCTTATCTAATAGTGATTTAATAAATACACTTACCAACCCAGTTGGATGGTTACATTCATAAATGTCATTGGGGGAAACCATGTCCCAGACTTATTGGAGAGTACACCCAAAATATTTTTATGGAACTCAACTACACAGCCCTATTGGAGGGTTACGCCTAGAATATTTAATCAGGAAACACAACATCCCAGCCCTACTAGAGGGTCATACTATAATTTTGTCATGGAAATCCACCATTATTCCCTGGGGGTGGGTTTTACATTAATGATGTTATAGGGGAACCCCACTTCCCAACCCTGAAAGAGGGTATGTCTAGAGACACATTAATGAAATCCACCACCCAGCCCTGCTGGAGGGTTATTTCTAGAAGATTTCATCAGGGAACACAGCTGCCTAACCCTTCTAGTGGGTAAGCTAGGAAAGTCATTATGTAACTCCACTACCCATCCCTCTTTGAAGATTATACCTAGAATTTGTAATTGGGGAACACCATTGAACATCTGTTCTTGATGGTATGCTCAAAATGCTCTAGTGATTATGTATAATTTATTTTATCATTTGGTGTTACCTTAGTTCCAGCCGAACTCGGAACATTGCACATCATATATTAAAAGCCTCTTTTGAGGAAACAATTATGTCCAAAGATGTAAAACACTTTTGATTTCCAAATCATAGTCCAAAATCATAGTTCAATAAAAAGGGATATAGATGATTAATGAACTATCAGAGGAGATGAAGTAGAACACATTGTGTAAGGGGACTCACGTGGCGTGTGATCCCTCTCCACATCCTGGTTGTGTTCATGGATGTCTGACGATGCCACCCCATATAGTAGAAGACGTTTTTTAGGTGGACAACACGTTGTGTCCTCCCTTACATGGACTGGGGCTATGACTTATGGCCTTTCCCATGTTCCTAGAACACATGTGCAGGTACTTTAGTACATGGCTTGTTGGTTTACACGCGATATTTTCTATGTGATCAACTCATCTCTCTCTTCACATACATCGATTCCCCACCCATGTGGTCTGTCACACAGTTTTTCTAACTGGGAAAGGGGTACATAATGTTTGAGGGATGGTTAAATTCCTTGTGAACCTTAAATTTTTAATAACCCTATTCCCACTATTGAGGGACGATTCACGTTCTTTTATTCATCCTACATATGTCATGTAATCATGTTTTCAAAAAAACACAATATTTTCAAATATTTTCATCTTTTCTTTGAATCTAGTCCAACAGTTTCAGATCCATTGCTCTTTGAGGCTGAAAATGTTGGATCTACCAAGAAATATTGATTTCTAGTCACCCTCATAAGAAATTTTTCTTCATCATGCATAGGGTTCTTTGGGTGTTCCCCATGCCAATGTTCATTTTTCCTCCAACTTCATGATCTGAAACTGGCAGATCGAACATCATTGAGTCATGATCCTCCCAGATCTATAAAAACACTAATGATAATGCCATCCTTTCATTGATCCTCCATGAATATGAGTACCTTCTCGATCTCAAGTCACATGTAAATTTTCAAAATGATAATCATGGGGAATAAATTGGTGAATAATGTGACGATAGATGGATAAGATTAATAAGAACAATGTTTTATATGATGATGTATAAGAGTTATTATCTCACGAATGATATTGGGGTACTAGGGTACGATAAAAAACCAAATAATTAAATTTCAATTTTTATGAGCATGAAATGATTTCCAATTGATAAAGATCCAATAAAAAATATGGATATTCTATATTATTGAAAACTATGTGCATAAAATACAAATAACTAGTCGGACCTTTTTTGGATCAATCTCTATTGATGAATGTGATCACCAATGAGTTTGGGAGGTGCCACTATGTTCATTTTTCTTTGATTCTCCTTGAACCAAATTATATTCATTTGGAAAAGAGATTTTACAATGGAGGATGAGAGGTAAGATTACTTGGTATTGAATGAATTATTTGAAAATGATGAAAGATTCTCCCAAATGACATATCTATAAACTTTTATTAGGTTCAGGAGGAATAAATAAATAAATAAATAAATTAATTAATTAATTAATTCAACTAAACCCACCTTCAATGAGAGAGGGGTCCAATAATCCCACACCAACTCATTTTATGTCATGTCTTGGTTAAAAAAAAGTTCTAGACCAAAACTTGTTTTGAAATTCCCAATTTGATCAGCCTCTTTTCACTTATCCATTTTACTTAATTAATTTCACACATGTAGCAGATAACATATTTAATATTTTTTTATAAAATTAACTCTTTGCACATCGGGCCTTGTATTTACACACTTTATTTTTGAATATATTCGGAGATATATTTATAAATATTGAAATGTCATATAAGGAAAAAACAAGTCTCTTCATCATTCCCTCCTTACGTAATTTCATCCCAAAAAAACTATACAATCCATTTGGGATAGTGACCATGCATCTGGTATTCCTACTACCCAAAACCCTCCTACATATCTCTATGCTGCCACAACATTTGAACAAAAGGGATGGTCTATCCACGTAAGGTCTACCATTATCAGTCCTCAATCACCATTGAGTATTCTGAAAGGTGGATACATCCTCGATTTCTAACTCACCCCATTTACTTATGAGTGTAGTGTCATGAATTTATATTCATATATTGGACACATGAAATCCATCGTGAACTCTCTCCATCTATTGATGTAGTCAGCATCACCAATCCTCTTCAAAATCTTGAGTATCCTAATGATCCTCTGGGATAACATTCCTCCACATTCCTTGTCATAGGCAGACTCGCATGAAAACATAGTATTCCTTCATGAAAATAATGGGTCGATGATGAAAATATGTATAAGATTTCTATATAGTATATGCCATCCTCATCCGCTCACAAATGGCCCGATCAATCTCTGTTTTCACCTGCACCAACTCTAGGCCCACAAGACATGACCTACCAATATCCATCTAGAAAAAGGGTTACCAATAGGGTCTCTTGTATAGGTCCAAAAATGGTGTCATTCTAATGATAGAGTGGTAGATATTTTTTTTAAAAACTCTAATAAGGTCATGTGATCATTGTTTCTCTAGCTGAAGCCCCACACAGAAGCCCTCAACATAACCTCCATCACCTGGATAGTGTGCTCAGTCAACCCATTTCTCTAGGGATGAATGGATGTACTAATCCCCATATGGGTCATTAATGCCTCCTGAAGTCCTCTCTAAAATCATGAAGTAAACTACACATCACAGTCTAAGACAATCATCAAGTGTAATTTCTGAAGGTGAACGATCTCTCACACGTACAACATCCCCAATCCATCCAATAAACTCTTGTCGCTAATTTGAAGTGTACGATTTCTGAACCGGGAGCCACTAATTAGGTTCCCTAATCCATGGTACCACATGACCTCATGCTCTCCTCCCCATATGCAAGAGGTTACCGACTAGTAGCGAGGGTCTAATCGGTCAGGTGGGGAGACAATACCCTCATTACTAGAGTGATCCACTATAGATAATAATCTGAAAAACGAAAAAAATAGGAAAAAACCAATAACAAAAATAAATTAAACATTTCCAAAAAAAATATTGGGTACAATAATATACAATAATAAACATTCCATCCCACGCTATAGCGCCAACTGAACAAAACCACAAAAAATGAAAACTGTAGATTCCATAAAATGGACCAGAATCATTGTTTGGGGCCTCACAAACACATTCCCCATTTCTAAATAAACTACCTATCATAGGGCCCGTACACTTATCCAGACCAACAATCAGGAAATCTGCTCAGGTACCCAATGACGACCCAAGTAGGGTGTGAGTATAACTTAGTAGGCCACCTCCAATGATGTCTACAAAATATCCAGAAAAATTAGATATTTTAATCATATGATAAATAATATTAAATAAATGTGAATATTTCAATATTCTATTCTAAACTATGCTTCATTAAATTATACTACCATTGAATCCATGTTCACTACTTAGTCATTTCATTGTTTAATCTAACATTATCATGGCTTCAATGGATTAGGCATGTTCAATGTTCTCAATCATATAGGAATAAAATCAAGTCCTATATCATTAGAAATCACATTATAACAACCTTCTAATCCCCACCTCAAATCCTTAGTATAGGTGTAATGTAACCATTTAGGGGAATAGAACTCTATTCCCTTCACAAACACATGCATTTAAGGGTGAACCTAGAACCTCGGTCAAACTCAACCAATGGGTGTAGAACCTCATGTCAATACCCCACACAACCAATCCATGTTATCATATTATTTATCATCCACAAAAATCAACCATATCACAAAAAGAATAGACAAGATCATTTACAACATTACAATGATAACATTTAGTGGGAAAATAACATTTTCCTCAATCTAGTAACACATTCATAATTTATATTACATAACCTTTAGCCTTGTTTTCCATTTCTCATTCCTATCACGCTACGGATATTCATGTATAAAGATAATCCTCTATAATTTCCAATTAATTCGTTTAAACCAATTTCATTCCAACAAAACAACCTCTTCAGCCAATACCCAACCTATTTGTATTAATAAAACTCAAATTACACATACCAAATGCATATTAAAATATTCATCATTGACTCTATGTTATCTCACAATAGCCTCACACATACTTAGTTAAAATCTATATCTAGGGAATATCGACACACACAATGGGGCCCTAATATCATTCTTACACCCCCATGCATCCTGTTGGGATCCTAAGGTGTTATCTTAACCATTTAGACATCCATGATATCTAAATAATCCAAAAGGAACCGAGAACCCAATAGTGTAAAATTATGAACATAACTCTACATGCACTAATCCACTTAAGACTATATGGATACAACTTGTAGACCTCCTACCTTGAAACTGTTCGGGAATTCTCCCTTAATCAAGGACATAAATCAAGATTCAACACACCCTTGAATCCTTAACATACATCTCATCTAAGAAGAAAGGTTTTATATTTTTGAATAGAAAGAAGTGGAAGATATCAACCCCAAACAAGAAAAAAATCAAGGAGGGATTTAGCCTTACCTGGATCATCAATATATAAAAAATGGCACTCCAAACTATGCTATGATGAGGGAGATCAGTACTTGGAAGATCTTGAGAGATTTGGATCATTCCAATGGTCCAAGGGAAGAAGAAATAATGAAATCCCAAGTTGAGTATAAAAACCCCATAATGGATTTTTGGTAATTCTTTTAACATTTTCTAGGCCGCACGGTTTACCCGCATAATTTTTCAATCCGTGCAAAAACTATGCTGATGGAACTATCCAAAAATAGCCTCGTCCCACTATTTACATGCATAGTTATCCCATCTATGCTAAAATTGTTGGGAGGATACAATCTGAAAATCCTTATTCTATATGGTTTATGTGGGTTGTCCACAGAATTAGGTCTAACTATGCGCAGACCGTGCAACAATCCTTGAAATCTCATTTTAACCCATTTTCATGTCCTGAACTTTAATGACTCCCGGAAGACTTCTTAAGGACATGTGAAAACACATTATTGAAAAACAGGAAGTAAATAACATAAAATGTGAGAAAACATACCTTACAGATAAATCTAGGATCATACAACCTCCCTTCAATATAATGGATCATCCCCATGACTTTCTTCCCGAGATTAAATAGGTTTTCAATGTTAAGAGAATGAAAAAATGGGCCCACATGTCAGATTCCCACTCCAAACATTCCTTCTGAATGGTTCCATCGTTCCATAGAACACTAACTAAGGGAAAAACCTTTTCCAGCAAAACATTTTTACTATTATCCACAATACAAACCAGGTTCTCCTTGAAGAACACATCAGCCTAAAGCTAGATATCCTTAGCGTTAAACACATGAGATAAATGGGTTGATACTATCAGAGTTTTGAAACCTGAAAAATAAAATTCATCCCACTATACAACTTTGTAAGAGCAAATTAGTATTCCATGGGACCAACCTTCTCCACAATCTCTAATGGACCCATATATCTAGGTTCCAACTTTCCCTACATCTGAGTTCAATGGTGAACTAACCATGGCGATACTTGAAAAAACACACTATATCCAACCATGAAATAAAGTGGACTACAACACTATTCTTCATAAGACTTATTCTTACGTTGAGCTGTTTCCTTTTGATTTTGAATCAAACAATCCTTCTATAAAGTTTCTTACATGATACTTGGTCATATCATTTCAATGTCTCTGGCCTCTAACCACCATAATGGAGGTCTAGACAGTCTCCCATAAAGTTCCTAAAAAGTTTTCATATGAACTATATCTTGAAATCCGTTTTTAATGAAAATTCCACAAGAGAGAAGTGTATTTCCCATGAAAAACTATAATCTAGTACATATTCTCTCAACATGTCTTCTAATACCTGAATTGTATGCTTTGACATCCCATTAGTATGTGGGTGGCATTTTGTACTCAAAAACACCTGGGTACCAAGTGCCTTCTATAGTTCCCTCCTGAAGCATGGGGTGAAAGATGGATCGTGATCTAAAAACATAGTTCATAGCAAACCAAGAAACCATGCTATTTCATAACATACAATTCCCCAAAACTTGTCAGTTGTATAGGTCTCCTGGATTGGTAAGAAATGAGACAATGTTTTCATCTAATATACCCCCACCCAAATTTCATCATTTTTCCAAGTCATCTTCGGAAGACAAACTATGAAGTCCAACATGATGTCATTCCAATTCTACATAGGAATAGGAAATGAATACAAATAGCCACCTTGATGCTGATATTATGCCTCCACCTGCTGACAGGTAAGGCATAGTGCCACAAAACTAGTAACATCATTCTTCATTCTAAACCACCAAAACTGACTACAAATATCATGATACATCCTAGCCATGCCTGGATTCACATCCCACATGGACCCGTGAAACTTTCTCATCAACTCATCTCATACATATATCAACACCACAGCCTGAACATGAACATATGCAACTTCATCAGAACTGAAAGTCCCACCATATGGGGAATCCCCACCTGTGTGACATTTTTTCATATCCAAAATCTCAGGGTCTACCAACTAACTCTCTATAACTCGACTCCGAAGTGCGGACTCAACTACTATAGAGTCTAGGGGGATATACTTGTGCACATCATGTACCTCAAAGTTCATCTCAGTTAACAAGTCTATCATTATCTAATTGGAAATGGATTCCTGAACTTCTTGATTCCGTGTATTCCGGCTAAGTGAATTATCAACACTATTCCCCTTCCCAAGTGTGTACACCAACTCAAAATCATAATACTAAAGGTACTCAACCCATCAACACTATTGATGATTCATATCCCAATGAGGGAATATGTATTTGAGTATTTTATGGATGTTAAACATAGTAATGGGATCTCCTGGAAAGTAAAGCCTTAAATAATTTGAGGCATGTACCACTACAGCTAGATCCAGGTCTGGAGTTGGATAATTCCTTTCATGCACCCTCAACAGTCTCAACCCATAAACTATAAACTGATTATCCTTTATCTACACTGCCCCATGTCTAACATCATACACATCACAGAACAAGGTGTACCACTTAGGTGGACTGTGTAAGATCAAAATCGGTGTGGTAGTCCACCACTTCTTCAGCTCCCAAAAATAATTCTCACAAGCCTATGACCAATAAAAATTAACCATTTTCTTTGATAGTCCTATGAGTGGCAATTCAAATGAGAGAAATATATAATACAACTTCGATAATAATTGGAAAAACCCAAAAAACTCCAAATATCAGAGGCATTATTGGGATGATCCCAAGAAACTATAGCCTGCACATTTTCTGGATCCACAGACACAACGGACTCATAAATTATGTGTCCCATAATGTGCACTTAATCAATCTAAAACTTTCATTTGGATAGATTGGTTTAAAGCCTATGATTTATTAGTGTACTCAAGATGATGTTAAGATGTGTAGCATGATAGTCACTAGTTATGGACCACACTAAGATGTCATCAATGAATACAACTACAAACTGATCTAGGTATGGGTGGAATATAGGGTTCATCAAAGACATAAACACCATGAGTGCATTGTTCAACCCAAACAACATCACCAAAAATTCATACATCATGTACCTACTTGGGAAAGCTATTAAGGTTATGTCAGATGGTATCACCCTTAACTATATGTATCCTGACATCAAATTGATCTCGGAAAACACAGAGTCACCTCTGAGCTGATCTAACAGGTCATCGATTCTAGGAAGACGGTATCAGTTCTTCACCATCATCTGGTTTAGCTACATATTATGAAAAAATAGCCTAAGTGGTATGTCATCATCCTTATAAAACTACACCAATGATCCCCATGGTGAGGTAATAGGACATATAATCCCCTTATTCTATATTTCCTCTAATTGTACATCAGTTCTTGGATCTCTTATAGTGCTATTCAATAGGATGTAATAGAAACTTGATCTACCCCTTCGAAAAATTCGATCATAAATTCAACAAATCTATTTGGGAGGTAACCCCTAGAATTCCTCCATAATTACTTCTGGAAACTGGTCCACAATAAAATGGAAGATTTTCTATCATTTCTAACCATAATCTACCATAAGACATGCCACTTGGGCTATGTGTTTCCCCAACTACTGGCCTAGCATCCCTGCACATCCTTCTTGAGTGTCCCATTCATCACGAAGGACATAAGTACTTCAATTGAGAGATTTGAATGTTACCCAATGATGGTAACAGTTGATATGAAATTTATATAAATCCTACCAGTCTATTCCCAATATTAGTTAAAAACCTAACATCTGTAGTTCAAAAATATCCCATAGAAAATGATACCCTCCAATATCCAAAGCACAACCCTTACACTACCAGATGTCCTCAACTCGTACCCCTAGAAGAGTATCATGTGACATTCCCACACATGAATACTCTTATGTTATGCCCTACACACCTAAAAATTTAAAATACATAATGGAATAGATAGCAACTATATCAAATAAATAACTATAAATCATGAAATCTATAGGAATCGTACCTCTAACAATAGATGGACATTCCTCTAAACCTTTAGGTGTAACTTGAAATGTATAGAGAATGACAATCCTTTATACCCTAGTATTTTGCCTGAGTTCCCTACATTGCACTACTCTATTAGTAAATATGATCTCGCTCCAAAAGATCCACGTCCATCGCCTCTACTAGTACGAATTATGGAGCACCAACTTCTTTCTTGATATAGTGTAACTGACCCCCTAATGACACTTGAAATCTACCTCTGACCTCTATCATTCACTGACTGTTGTGAGTTCCTGAAGAACCTTTAGACATAGCCTAACCTACCGCATTATTGGTACTCAATCGGTGGGTGGGGACACTAATCATTCTTATTCTCCAACCTTCCAAACTGATAAAAGAGGACCTGGTCACCACCCTGAGAAGTTGGCCCCCTCTTCCACCTACTCTTTTTATTTCCACCATATAGAAAGAATCCAAATTGGTGCTTCATACATTCATAATATGCACCAATTTCTTGCCCAGATGGTAGCACCAGTTCAATACCCGAAGCCCCCTTCATGTTCCTACATGAAAAAAGGGATTTATCCACCACTTTAGCAATACGATTTAGAAGAAATATAATCACCTGAGATCTGATCACATGTCTCATCCCATCATTGAAATGTTCGTAATGGCTGTCTGATCTCCTATCAACATCAGAACGAAGCATCTCAGATCTATGAAATTACTTTCATAGTCCATTAATGAAGTTTTCCTTGGATTTAGACTCTTAAAATTGAAATCCTTCTCCTACCTCATGTATTCATGATATAAGTGCTCATGGAACTTCTCTTAAAAATCCAACAGTTTCACTCCTTCAGCATACTCTTTTTTGACCATGAGGTCCCACCAACAAATTCCGTTAACCGTCATAATATAGGCTACAAACATAAATTTCTTCTCAAGAGGAGTCTCTATATGTTAAATAATAGTTTGGATTTTCTCTATCCAAAACACTGCTAAATTGGGCCCACCCTCTCAGATAAAGGTAAAAGGGTGATGTAGCTGAAACTCCCTAGTTAGCTCAAACAATCTCGGTGCAACCCACCCTGGGTCTCGTTCCATCATCATCATAACATGAGAAACGTTCTTCTAGAATTTATATTCCCTATCTCCTTGGATCACGATTTTATCTTTCTCTCCTACTGGAGGAGTGTTCTCAATAACGTACTCATGTTTCCCAACTGAAACACATTTTCGATGTGGCATTTTTTTAAAATGTCAAGAATGTGATTTAGAACACATATATAACACTTTTAGGATAAAGTAAGAGACATATATAGGCACATGACATTCCACCAAAACAGTTTCCATACACTACCCAAACAAGGCCACTCACAACGGGACCACTACCCATCTCCATCTCTCCTAAGGTCATGGATAACACGTGTATCTGATTCACACAGTTGAAAGATTCATATTTTACAAAATTAAAATCCATTTCCATATCCCAATTTATTCTCACAATAGGTTAATTCAATTTTACTTCTTTATCAAGAGCAATTTTCTACATAGAACTTGACATTTTCACTTCCCTTTTCAACCATTCCTATCAACTTATAAATAATTATTTAATTTCTTTTTAAAGAAAATAGATTCATCCTAACCATTATACCTTTCACACCCATATCGTGTGTGTGCCTACCATGATGCATGTCACTTACATAAATAGGTTCATATAATGATGCCCGAATGAACACCCTCTTACATTTCCAGCCACAAGATAAATATCATAAAAACATCAAAATACAAAATTACATCTCCCGATGGAGTAATAACATCAAATATAACAACACACATCAAGAGAAACTATTCCTACCTAGGATGACTTGGTTTTTCCCCATACATGGGTTATATACTCCAAAGCACGAGCTCATTACCTTGGCCTGACACTTTCCCATCCTCAAATCAATCATCCCCATATACTAAGAAAGTAAAAATAACATGGCTTCGACACCACTATGTAATGTCCCTGACTTAGGAGCCAATAATCTGGTTCCCCAGGATGGGATTCCACATGACCTCATGCGTGCCTCCCCATATACCAGAGGATGGCGACTAGTAACGAGGGTCTAATAAGTCTCGTGGGGAGACAATACCCACATTTCCATGGTAATTCACTATAAATAATAATTTAAATAATGGTTAAAATTGAAAACAATCAATGAAATGCATAAATTACCCATTCCAAAAATCTAGGTATAATCATATACAAAAGTAAATATTACATGCCATGCTATAGTGCCATGTGAACAAAAAAATGAAAAACAGAAGAATACCTAAAATGGACCAGACTCTATGCCAAGAACCTCACCATAAATTTGCAATGTCCAACTAAATTCTATATCATAGGTCCCATGCCTTTGTCCGGACCTACTTTCATGAAATCTTATCATGTACTTAATGGCGTCTAGATCAAGGTGTGAGAATAACTCAGTAGGCCACCACTGACGGTGCATAAAAAATTTCGAGCAAAAGTAGACAATTCATGTAAATTATAATTAATGGTAAATAATGGAAACTAGTTCAATAGTCCATTATAAACTATTATAATTTAAATTATACTACCATTGAATCCATGTTCACTACAAATACATTTCAAGATTTAAACTACCTTTGTCATGTGTTCAATGGACTAGGTATGTCAAGTGTTATAATGTATATGGTAATAAAATCAAGTCCTATATTACTAGGAATAAAATTATAACATCCTCATAATCCTCACATCGAAGCCTCAGTCCAGGTTAAACGCAACTATTAGGGTAATATAACTATGTCCCCTTCACAAACTAGTGAATTTTTGGGTGAAGCTAGAACATCAGTCCAACACAACCCGTGGGTGTAGAACCTCATGTCAGGAACCTACTTGACCAATCCATGTGAACATTCATACTTATCATTCACTACAATCAACCATGTCACAACAAGCATAACCAACATCATTTACAATATAACATCAATATCAATAAATGGGAAATTAAATTTTTTTCCTCAATCCATTAACACATTCATCATTTATATTACATAACCATTTTTCCACATTTCCTATTTACCATGCCTATCATGCTACACATAATCATGTATAATGATAATCACCTTGAATTTTCCCATTAATCCATTTAGACATTTTTCTTGCCAACCAAACAACCTATTAGGTCATTACCCAGCCTAAGTGTATTATTATAACTCCAATTTCACATCCTTTAATCATATTAATATATTTATCATGAGATCTATGTTCACACTCAAAAACTGTATACTTACGTAGTTAAAATCTATGTTTGGGCAATATCATAACAAGACATGGGTGGCCCAAATCTCATTTCATCATACCCACACATCTCACAGGGATCATGAGGAGTTAAATTATCCATTTATACACATAACATATCCAAATAATTATGTGGGAACCAAAAACAAAATAATTTAAAATCAAGAACATAACCCTACATGCACAAATCCACTTGAAACCCAAGTGTTAAAGCATGTATTCCACCAACCTTAAATATGTTGCTGAATGTACCCCTAATGAAGGCCTTATATATAGATTAGAAACACCATTGAAGAGTCCATATATATCTCACTAGAAAATATGGTTTTAGAGATTTAGATAGAGAGAAGAGGAAAATACCAACCCTAAACAAGAAAAATAAGCAAACATGGATTTAGCGTTACCTGAATCTTCAATCTGCAACTAACAACACTCCAAATGGACCTAATATGAGGTAGATTGATCCTTGGATGCTATTGGGAGATTTGGTTCGTTCCTAGGGACCAAAGGTGAAAAAAAAAGTAAATCCTGAGTTGGGTATAAAAATATCATAAAGGAAATTTGGTAATTGTTTTCAATATTTCTGGGTCACACCATTTACCCATCTAGTTTTTCAATCTGTGCTCTAACCGTGAGGATGATACTATCCAAAAATATCCCACCTCACATGATTTACCTATACGGTTCCCCAAACATTGCACAAACTTTGTGGATGCTTCTATCTAAAAATCCTTCTTCAGCATGGTTTACTGGGGCTTTCCGCATGGTTTGGACTAATAGTGCATAGACCGTGCGACTTTCCCAAAAATCACATTTTCCCCATTTTCATGTCTTGATCCTCCAGAACACCCCCGATCCTTCTTTATGACTTGGGAAAGCACTAAATTTTCCAAAAAGGAATGACATAAACTGGAATGTGACCAAACCAAACCTTAAAGAGAAATCTAGGATCTTAGATATAAGAAGTGTACCGACATCTTGAGTTGGAAAATATCACACTGATTTTATAAAAAAACCTTTTTAGTTGGTAGAACACTTCTGAAAATTTCTTTTGGTATTTCAACCCTCTTACAATTGATTATATCAAAGGGCTACAATAAAATTCCAAACATTTGGTTCCCAACATTCACATATAGACAATTGTGAAATGAAGTGATTAACTCATCTACAATTTTCTTCATTCCATACCAACATAACTACCAAAAAATATATCTATACATCTTCCCCACACATGGATGTATGATTGGAGGATATGTGTTGAACTCTTGCATGACATCCTCTTTCATAAAGACTGGAACCATTGTTCACCCCTAAAACACGATAGCATGATTCCATCCTTTATAATATCCATATGGTGCATAAAATTTGGATGTATGATCCCAAAAGGCCACATAGTTATGTTTTACCATCTAAGACTCCCTCAAATGTTCATGGAGAGATGGAGTCAACACCATTGAACAAAGAAATGATGCACCAACAGGCTCCACTGGGGTCAGATGTAGGTATGTAACTGCTCAAAAAAATCCTATATAAAGTGGCCATGGGACTTCCTAATAAGGTAATTTTCTACAAAATTCCCCGTACCTAAAGTATATACAATCTCAAAGTCAAATTCCTTAAGGAACTACAACCATTATCACTATCTCATGTTCAGGTCACTCTATGTAATGATGTACCTAAAACTATGGTGGTCTATGTAAACCCTAAAACTCTCTACTATAAGATAATATCACCACATCCATAAGGAATATACATTCGCTACTAGATCCAGGCCATGAGTCACATAGTTCTTCTCATGGAGTCTGATCTTCCTTGACCCATATGCCATGAATTCCTATCACTACATCAACACCCAACCAATTCTTTCCCCTGAGGCATCACCATACACTATAAACTCTATCCCTTCCCCTCATTGTCTCAATACTGGATCACTCTTCCTATTCTACCAAAAAACCTCAAATAACCTATGGAACAGCTCAGACCTGGTAAAATACAATCCCTTCTGTGTTATGGTGGAAAAAGGGATTGCAATTCTGGAGAAATCTTCCATGAACCTCATATAGTAAACCTCAAAACCAAGATAGATATTCACCTATGAAACATTATTGGGTGGCTTATATGAAAAAAACACTAATATTTGTTAGATACAAGGCTAAAACGTGCTCGTAAATTATGTTCCCCAAAACGTCGATGTCATGTATCTAGAACTAAGACTTCATGAGCACCCTGTAAGGCTGGTTCTCTCAATGTAACATAAGAATGTTCCATAAGTTCTCAACATGCTGCATTTATGTTTCATAGTAGACGAGTATGTCATTGATGCAAAAAAAATTCTATTACAATTATGGATAGAATAAGTGTTTGATCACATTCATAAACAAGTTGGGGGGATTTTTTACTCCAAAGGGAATCACTATGAACTCTTAGTGTCTATAGAGACATCAGAATTCTATCTTTGGAATGTCAGCCTCACGAATGTTTAACTGGTTGTACCGGAATATGAGATCAATCTTGTAGAACAATTTCACCCCTTGAAACTGATCAAAGAGATCTTCAATTCATGGAAAGGTTTAATTGTTATTTATTGTGTCCTAGTTCAGGTGATTATAATTTATGAAAAACCATAACCTCATGTACAATTGTTTCACAAATAGAACTACAGCAGCCCATGGGGACACAGTAGGATTGATTTAAATATTTTCAGGAAGGTCCTCTAGTCAAAACTATTGGTCTCAGAGCTTGGTATGGGTAATATGATATGAAATAGAATATATCAGGGTGGTATTAGTTTTAAAGTCAAAGAAAAACACCATCTCCCACCACATAGGTAGTCCCACAACGAATTTGGGGAAGTCATCCTTATATCCTTCAAAAATAACATAACAAACATTCGTGAAGGGCCTACCTCACTAGGGGATATACATGAAAAATAATGAGTGACATTATTGAACCTCATGATCACAACATCTTCATATTCTACTGTGGGATCACTATCACTAGAAATGGAGAAATGCATCCCATCAACATGATAGTATATGAATATTTTAGGGTGATATTTAATATGGGATTGTACCATGGAAAAACAATCCACACATAGAATGAAATTATATAGTTCAATTTGGATGACCAAATAGTCCCATGTGAACCTTTATACTTTAAGAGATAGCTCGCACTACTAGAAGATAAAAGTTACAGGGGAAGAATTTCTTAGAGGATCTTCATGATGATGTTGTTGTGATATCATCTCAATTAGAAGCACTAATTCTTGCACCAGAATGTGAAAGATAGTGGAATTACGTGACACTATTTTTAATAATACTGAAGAAATAGTATAATAAACCCAAATCGTACTTCAAATTATCTGGTGAATTGTAGGATCACGTACATCCAAAGCCTACAGCGGTCCATGACCCCGACCACCAGCTCAATGAGCTGGATGTGAATTACCTAGTGGTGGTGATAGTGGAAGGATCTCATAGAACCATCCTCCACTCATAGATCCTCATGATCCTCTATGAGTTCCACCTTCATGGGGACTACCCTGGGGTACCTTAGAGATCCTAGATCATGGTGTTGTCTCTGTCATGGTGGTCCAATTGCTATCTACCTTGGCTTCTCAGCACTTCTGGATGGGTAGTCTAATTTCACATGACCACAACCATAAAAAGAAAATCACTGGCCAATTTTTTTTCTTCTGTGGCCGTCAGCATTCTCTTGGGACCATATGACCATGTTTCTGACTGGGCTTGTGGAAGAGTCACCTATTTGGAGATCTATGTTGCCTGCAAACTATTATCGATGACTTATCCTTGAAGCTCCCGCCACAAAATACTGAAATTTTATGAACCTCCAAATGAAATGACCAGGTTAGAAGTCCCCACTCTAGAACCCAAGAATAAGTATGGATTCAAAAAGGCACTATTCTAGCTTGTATATCATTGAAGAGTATCTTCTCAAACAACTGTTCTTAGAAGTAGCTATTGAAGATCATGTCGAGATTGTTCCATATAAGGCAGGTAAAAGTCAAAGTATACATAGCCATCATTACCCCTTATTTTTCTAATTCAAGTATATTTTAGATCTAAACTGATAATAAGAAAGATGGGTATTAAGCATCATGAAATAGATACTGGAAGTCATCCCATGTGAGTGTTGACTTGTTAAGATACTATGTAACAACGATCCACCAATTTACATCTACACCTTGGAAAAATCTAGTTACCAAATCCACCATTTGATATATTGGTGTCTAAATAATCCTAATTACATGGACTACTAACCCCAGCAATTCCATTGTTGTGTGTGGATCTATCTCACCACATAAACTTAATGAGCTCTGATGTTGGAACACATGGAGTGCACTAAGACTATGTACATCCTCATACTAATCACCTAGGATGATCTATTTCTAGATAGGTATAGGTTTTTCGACCTACCCACCTGGAGAAATGGGATCACGATATAGACACTAAGATGAGACCTCATCAGTATTAGGCTATTCATTATGAACTAAATCATGTATCCTAGTTGGATTTCATAGAGGTGGCATCCAAAATGTCATCAAGGAGTATCGTAGTCAGATGATCATATATATATATATCCACAAAATTGGGTAATTGACTCAAAAATGATAGTCAAATACTCAATCCTATATGATTCAAATACCATTAAACCCAAAAACAAATGTCTCAACAAACTGAGTCAATAAGAATGTAGTCAAGTTAATGGTGACTAAATACGTCAGCCACCCATACCATCATTTGACACTCTCTCTAGAGAGACACAATTGTGACACTTTGTAACTATTTCCCTAAACCCAGTGAATCCGATTTAAGGGGATACATCCGAGGAATGTCCCAATGAAAGATCACGATTTGATACCATTTTTTCATAAACTAAAAAGCTAGGGATAAAGATAAAACTAATAAAATCCTTCTTACATAGACAAGTTGGTGGGGAAAAGCATCGAAGGCACAACTAACTCAGGGAGACTTATTTCTATGTGCTTGTATGAAAAGACACATAAAACTCAATTAAATTGTGAATATGGAATGAAATAAAATTATAAAATACATCAATAAATAGATAAAACATTATTAGACATCGAAATTGTATAAAGTATGGTTTTCTAAACAAAATAATGAAAAGGAAAAAATTTTAAACCAAACTATAAATGTGTCTCAAACTAATAGAAAACTGGTGAAGTAAAATAGCTGAGAGAGTCCTACTCATGAATCCAAAGTTATGAACACCATATACGTTCCAAGAACCTAGTACCTCTAAGATCTCTAATGTCACTATCAACAAGTCCACCTTCTACAAATGACACAAAACATG
The DNA here is from genome assembly GCA_963277665.1 of Viscum album. Taxonomy (NCBI): domain Eukaryota; kingdom Viridiplantae; phylum Streptophyta; class Magnoliopsida; order Santalales; family Viscaceae; genus Viscum; species Viscum album. Next base: position 268,443,036 of record OY728129.1, read on the forward strand.
AGGGAAATGCTCATCTTGGGAGATTTTAACATACAATTAGAATGCCCCAAAAGGTTGAAGTGGGAGAAATAAGAGATACAACTAAAGATGAAATAAGTATAAAGAACCAGGTACAATAATGGAATATATCTCAACCCAATAAGATATTTAAAGTATTATTTTTCAATCATAATTTGTTTGAAATGCTGAGAATATGTGCTTCTAATCGCGATATATCTACCTATAGTTGGAGAGTAGAATAATCCCACATCAAAAAGCTAGAACGAGAAATCATGTGGCATACCGTGAACATATTGGTCTCTCCTAGAAAGAGAGAAATCAAATTCAAATAGCATGTAATGAATAAGGACACACACACACACACATTCTTAGTCAATGAATACCAAACGAGAGATTATGGTATCTCCATCTCATATCTCAGCCAAATATGATGAGTAACCAAAACTTCCAAATGATATCCATATATGATTCCCACACCCTCATGTTTTCTCCTTAAACACATATGTATAAGGGAATCAATCACTAAACCAATATAATATCCTATTTGGGAGCCACCGACTTGACTTAATGGTTTTAGGTCAAATCTCTATTGGAGTCCTAAGCCAATTCAAACCACTTCATGAAACTGTGTCACACATTCTAGGGTAATAAGTATTTAGGTAAGGATCCCATGGCCATGTATTATAGGAGGGTCCTTATCTAATAGTCACAAAGAAACTCCATTGTCCAACCGGTTGGTGTTTTATGATTGGTAATGTCATCAGGGAATGCCACTACCTTTCCTTACTAGAGATTATGGCTATAAATACATCATGGAACTCCATTACCCATACCTACTAGAGGTATTCTCATGGAAGATGTCATCGGGGAAAACCACTACCCAGCCTTGGTGAAGGGTAAGACCAAAATGTTGTTATGTAACTCCATATTTTAGACCTATTGGAGGGTATTGCCTATATGATATCATCAGGGAATGATTAGCCATGATAGAGAGTATTCCCAGAAATTCATTAGGTATCTCAATGGACTATCCTTTTATACAGTTATTTGTAAAAGATGTCATCGGGGAATGCACTTCCCAATCCTAATATAGGGTATACCAGAAATGATCTAGATATTTTTTATGATCACTACCATTATTGGGTGTTGCCTCATCACATTCCAGACCTAGAAAATTTCTCATAATATATTAAAAGTCACTTACGAGGTAACCATTTTTGTTCTATGTAAAAAAAACTTAGGATAGGCTAATCGTAGGCCAAAATCTGAAATCAAACGAATGAGATACATATGTTTGAAGATCACTCAGATGATCGCAAGGGTAAATAAACATATGAAAGGACCCACATGACATGTGATCCCACTCCACTGTCAAGAAGTGTTTCTGTAAAAAACACAACTCCAGTCCATGTCATAGAACATGCTGTGTAGGTGCACTACAAAACATTTCATGACTAACGAGGATCTGGGTTGTGTCCTATGGTAATGTACTTGTAATCATACCTCGTGATTGTGTACTCTAGTCCCAGATGTGTTGTCCCACATGTGATGTTTCCCATGTGGTTAACTATATTTTCTATTCTCTTTCAAATAGTCCCCTCCCATGTTGGTTTTCACATGATTTTTCCAACAGGGGAAGGGGTACACAACGTGTGAGGGAGGGTTGCACGATGTGTTGCCCTTAAAATTTCCCAAATCATATTGTCAAAATTGAGCATGGATGAACACCATGTTGATCATCCTACAAATTTCGTGTAGTAGAATTTATGAAAAAAAACTTTAGATTTTTCAACATATTCTTTCATGCTTTGAATTCGATCAAACTACTTCAGAACCAGTGCTATCTAATGCTAAAAATAGTGTATCTACCCAGAAATCGTGATTCTGAGACAACGATCACTATAAATCATACCTCTTCATGCACATGGATTCATCAGGTGATTCACATGCTATGATTCATTCATCATATGGGTTCTTGATCTCAAACTAGTAGATTGAGCATCCTTGACTCATGATGATCCAAGATCTATGTTTCGCTCGTGATATCATCGTAGTTTCATCCATCCTCCATGAATTTGAGAACCAAATCGATCTCAGGTCACCCAAAAATTGTCGATCTAGGAACCACAAGGATTAGATCATTGAATAATGTAATAAATGATGGAATAAGAAACAATGATAAAGGTTTATAAGACATCAGCTATGAATTTTTTTTACAAATAATGATATTGGGGAACCAGGGTAAGATAACCAAAAGAAATAATAAAATTTCAATTCATTGGTGCATTAAATGTTTTCTAATTGGTGTAGATCCAAGAAAAAGGATTGATATACTCAATTATTTTAATATAAGGATGTTAAACCCCAATATAACCGTCTTACTTCTATTTGGATTGATCATTATTGAAGAACTCAGTCACCAATGATTTCGGGATGATCTGATGATTTAATTGCACACCCATTCCCATTGATCTAGAGGTTCATCATTCAGTGAAGGGATTTTCTAATTGAGTTGGAGATGAGATCTTTTCTAGAATTTGTAGAATTATGAGCCAAACCTTGATTATTATTTCTGATGACATATTTATAGACATTTATTTGTTCAAAAGTATGTAAATAATTAGTTAATTAATTAATTCACGTAAATGCACTTCTGATGATCGAGGAGTCCCAGCATCCCATGCCAACTCTTTTAATGTTGCGTCTATGGTAAACATTGTGTTCCAAACAAAAACGTTTTATCATATTTCTGATCTGATCGATAGTTTTAGATTGATATCATTTTATTTAATTTACCGTAGAAGTGAAAAATAAAACATATTTAATATTTTTTAGTTAAATTAATTATTTCATTACTGGGCCTCAAAATCACATGACTTCTCAAATCATTGATCAATAAATATATTTAAAAATATTACGATATTATACAAGGTAATAATCGGGATTCTATAATGTCTACCACAAGTCATTGTCCTATGGTAATGTTATAAATTCATGGCTGACGTTTTTTTATTCCATTATGATTCATGTCTTATAATATACCAATATTTATTCTTGGAAAATAGATTATTATCTTTTATATGAATGGTATTGTTTTCAAATATTATTTCTCAAGTTCTTGAGACCTTATGATCACATTATGTTTATCTATTTCCTATTTTCCCCATACTAATAATATGATATCATAATAACTTATGTTCTCTATCCCAATTTATAATGTACCTTTTTATGTATTTTATTGTTTATAAGGGTAAAAATAGGGGATGATATTTATGTTGGATATGGAATATATTTGAATAAATACAAATATTATGTACTTATCCTCCAATGTCAGTAAACAAATATGATCCCATGCGTTTTTTTAATGTAATAAATATTCATCTAAATGAAGTAATATCATTTCCATTGAATTCTAGGAATATATAATAGTGAATTTCTAGATATAGGTTCTCATGAATCATTGTTCAATGTTGGTGGGGGTTGATCCCTAATCATATATTCTTTTTAGAATATTTTTTAACTTCAAATCATCAAATGGTAATTACTAGTTCTATTTATTTATTGATATAGTTTCAATATATCATGATTTTTCTCATTGTTTATGATTGAAATGACATTCAAGAATATTAATTTAGAAATTTACAAATAATTTTATTTGGGTTGAAGAGATCACATGTGTTTATTCCATGAATACAGTTTATTTGTATATTTTATAGATTGTGTGATATCATTTTTTATGTTATGGTTTATCATGTTTTTGCTTCACTAAATTTGGTTAAAGAACATAAATATGAGAATGTTTTTTGACTAAATAATTAAGAGGTATGTTTAATTGTAATTTTTCCTCTTTATAAATTTACTTGAATTCAATTTATTCTTGAAGTATGTTATAATAAATTTTAACTTTTGATAGATGATTTATTCGGTTTCTTATGTTTATATCAATTGATAAGTTTACATGTTAAATAAAACAAGAAAACAAAGGGTTATTTATGAAGATATTTATGTTAGAAAAAGTGATCATATTTTATTAGGAATGTATGATGCCATGTTCCTAGGGACATGATACCCTATTTAATGTTTTTTTCTTTGTTTTTTATGTTATTTCATTATTTTACATTCCTTGATATATGGTGTGATGTGTTCATTGGATGAATGATAAGATAGAAATTATTATTTTTTGGTTTTTTTGTTTTGTTGTAGTATTTATTGCTTGGGATGGAAGGATCTATAGTTATGTGTTTTTTGGTCTCAGGGATGTGTTGAAACCATGGTCATTCTTTTCATGAATTGAAGTATGGTTTTTTTTGTTTTCAATCCTCAGTGGAAGTTCAGACTGTGTGCCAGCAAAGTGATCATACAGAACAACAAGATAAAAGTAATGAAGGTGGCACCATTTTCCAATGTTTTCCATATTTTTGGGCATGAAAATCGTTAAATGGAGAAATGTGGTTTTGGAAAAGAATCTTGTGCGCTGCCTTGAAACTTGCGCTCCTATCTTGGAGAGACGCACCAGGTGTGGTTGAAGTATTCCAGTCTTTCTAGGGATGCGCTAATTCTGAATGTTTTCCCGATACCATTGGTGCAATGTGAGATTAGTCTATAGGTGGAAGTTGGACTTCAATAGAGCATCTACATACAACAGAGGATGAATTCATTAGTGATGATGAAGATACCTTCACGTCTATAAAATGAGTGGGACTTAACCAAAGGCAGTGATCAAAGGGGAGTCAGCGGGAATGACTCGAGGGACACAGTAGGCTATCCCTGAATAGTTGTAAAGGCAGTGAGCGTAGGACATAGAGACTATTCCCAATCCATTATAGTCTAAAATGAGTAAAGAATAGTGGAATTTGGTACAACTGAAAACCTGTCATCGTATGTTCCTTGTACGTAGCCCTTAGTGGTGAACCAAGTAAAAAGTGGTGTGTAATTTCATTGCATGGGAATGTTTTATTTATTCTCATATCTATCACATTGGTTAAACTAGTTTCTACTAATGTGGGAACATGATCCGTCAGTTTTAAAAGAAAAATTTGACACCCTAATTCATCCCTCCCCTCTTAGGGTGTCTCGGGGTCCTTCAAGTGGCATCAGAGGGAGGTTACTAGTGTTTGATATGTTTTATACCACCATGGAAAATTCAGCCAGAGTTATGGGAGTTCCCCTCTTTGGTGGAAGTAATTTTCAGATTTGGGAGAAAAGAATGAGATCTCATCTAATATCCATTTGAATGGATGTTAGGTTTTCCACTATGAATGGTATATATGTTACTTATCCAGTAGGGTTATCTAGGACTGATGCAGATTTGAAAATTCTTGATACAGATGCTAAAGCACTGAATGCTCTCACCACAGCACTTTCTGATTAGATCTATCTAAAAATGATGTGTTTCACCTTAATATAGTCTATGTGGGATAAACATGAAAATATTTATGATGGATACATAAAAGTAAAGGAGGAGAAACTAAATGTAATTCACAATAGGTTTGATGATCTGAAGATGTATCCCAATGAGAATGTAGATTCCTTCTTCAATCTAATTAGTGAAGTGGTTGGAGAAATTAGGGGTCTAGGTGAAGAAATTAAATACATAGACATTGTGAGGAAAATATTGGGAAGACTTAAACCCCTTTTCAATGCAATGGTTTCGGCCATCAATTAAAGCGATCATTCCATACATTCTCTGGATGATCTAATGAGCATCCTAGTGGCATATGAAATGAGGGTCAAACAAGAATATTCTACTACACGAGTAACCAAGGAAATGGCATTCAAATCCATGGAGAAACTAAAAATTTCCAATGATAGTAGTGGTGAAGATTATGAGGAAAAGGAAATTATTTCCCTAATTTCCATGATGTTCTAGAAGGGAAAAGGGAAGTTCGAAGGGATGTTATCTCTAGCTTAATTACGTTGTGGAAACGTTGGTCACATTGCCTCTCAGTGCTTATGAAAGATCGAGGATGATGATAGTGATTATGAGAACATTGATAAGCCTTAGAAAAGGTTTTTCAAGAAAGGGGAATTCAAATCTAGAAAGAAAGTTATGAAGAAGACTTTTGTTTTTGAATAGGAAGAAGATAATAATGAATTCTGTGAAGAAGATGAACCAAGGATTAAAACTGGAAACCATTCTTCCATGATGGCCACTGTTGAAAAATTGGAAGATAATGGTGGAGAAAATCAGTTAAAAACTAGTGGGAATACCGAGTTGGAACTTAAGGATGGTGTTAGAAATCTTAAGATGAAATGTAAGAGTTTCTATAAGTGAAAATCAATTTTAGAGTAATCAACTGAATATTTTGATCAGCTTGAAGCTGAAATTGAATGACTGGAAGAATTTGTTAAAGTATAGTCTAAAATCCTTAAAATAAATGATGATGTAGTTGATCTAAAGTTGAGAATTTAAGAGGTGGGAAAGGTTATCAATGACCTCCCATATAGACTAGAATAAAATATAAATGATACTGAGGGTATTGAGGAGGAAGCTGTTACTCATAGGAGTAAACTTGATACATAATCAATTCCAAAAGAATCAAGGAAGAAAATACAGTTTGGAAGGTTCTCAGATGCTGATCTATTGGAGAGAGAAAAACATGGCTCTAATGGAGTTGAAAAGATTTTAAATGATCAAAGACCTGCCTGCATGGGAAATAGTGGAATCGGTTGTGAGGTAGAATCATCAAATGCTACAAATAAAGGTGACCAAAATAAGGGAATGCTGATAGTGGGTGATGTGGGAAAGTCTTCTAAAGTGATGAATCAAAAACCCCCAATTCAATCTAAACGAATAAAATAAGATTATCCTCAAGCCTTGTGGAAAAAAGGAGCCCTCATACTATTATCCCTCAGAAGAAGAAATAAGGATAAATAGAAGTGAGAAGACATTTCCTTTCATGAAGTGTCGATTCTGTGGATATTTGGGCCACACAATGTCTTATTGCGAAAGGGAAAGAAGCTATCTAAATGGAGAAGATATAGGAGTTCAATAGAGGAGAAAAATTCATATACTAATTCTTATTGAAGAAACGATTTCTATGAATATTGTTTTCATTGTTCTAACTTTGGTCATAAGGCTATTAATTACAGGCAGAGAAGGGACATGTACACCTCATACCGAAGTTCGAGACAAGTGAAGTATCATCAACAAGATAGTGTTTCTCTTTCAAAGAGGTTTTATCCTCTCAAATAAGATTTCGACTATGAAGAACCTTGGAACCCAGAAGATATAATTGAAAGTCCATCAATGATCTATACTCAATCTAATGTCTCATGGAAAGAAAGGATGAAAATTGAGAAATCCAACGGTACATAGGTGGATCTCAAATCTACAAAAAGAAAAAGTACCTAGATTCTGGATAGCAGTTGTTTATCTCATATGATAGGTAATGATGGTCTATTAATAGATATCAAAATGAAGGTTGATGAAACAGTAAAATTTGTTAATGATGGAGCTCTGAAAATAAAATGTAGTGGAAGTACTGAATTAGCTAATGGAGAGGTAAAGAAGACTGAAGTCCTTTATGTAGATGGACTACATAATAATCTACTCATCATGAGTCAACTCTGTAACTTGGGAGTTATTGTTAATTTTAATCAGAAAGGATGCACTATCATGGGAAAGACATGCAATTCACTTATGAAGGGATGCTGAATAAGTGGAAACTTGTATCAGGTTGATAGTAAAGAAAATTTTTGTTACACGACTATTTAAGAATAAAACAATTTTTGGCATCAGAGACTAGGGAACATCAATCAACAAGACGTGGAGAAAATATCATAATTGAGGAATTTCATGGACATTCCCAACCTAAAGCGTGAGCGTGAAAAGTCTTGTGTTTCTTTCATTCGTGGGAAGATGGTCTTCAGTTCATATCGGCGAAAGAAGAAAAGGGAATCCCATCTTCTTGATCTAATTCATATAGATGTATGGGGGCCGATAAATGTTGCTGTAACTCAAGAATAAAAGTAATTTTCCTTTTCGTAGATAATTACAGTATAATGGAATGTGTATTGGTCTTTCACAGCAAACTACAAGTTCTTGATTTCATGAAAACATACCGGCGAATCACCGAGAATGATACTGTATGAAGAATCAAAGTGTTGCGATCTGACAATGGAGGGTAATACACATCCATTGAATTTGAAAATTAACTAAAGAATCATGTGATACAACATGAGGTAGCTGCTGTGAGAACTGCACAAAAAATATAGTTTTTGAACGTAGGAATCGACGGGTGAACAACACGACACGAACTATGCTGATTGAGAGTTGTATTCCATGACATTACTGGAAAGAGGTTGTTTAAGCTATATTACATATTAAAAATAAAATAGGACTTTATATGGGTGAGATGAAGATACCTTTTGAATTGTGTCATGGAAGTAAACCATCTTTGAAATACTTTCGTGTTTTTGGAAGTAAATGCTTCATTAAGAACATAGATGGAAATCAATAAAAGTATGTTGATAATGTAGATGAAGGAATTGTCCTTTTAAAATCAATGAACAGAAAAGCCTACAAGTGTTTCAACAAGTGACTAGGAAGGATTGTGGAAAGAAGTGATGTTAAGATAATTGATGATAAAACCACAAATGCATCAGGGACGTCATATGCTGATGTGATAGAAAGTGAGGGAAAAAGTGAACTTGGAGAAAATACAAATACAGAAACAGAGGAAGATCTGTAAAACACTCAGCGGTCACATAATGATGTTGACTCAGAATAATAATCTGATGAAGTAAATGTGCTGGAGAGAATGAAACTGAACCACACAGGAGATATCGTAGAGTTGAAATTGATCCATCTACCTTAATTGGGGATAGGAGTGAACCCACTCAAACAAGGAGGATGAGGAATAACACGCAATTTTTATTTCTATCAGTTGTGGATCCATCCTCATTTAAATAAGTTGAAAAGGATTAATCATGGGTGAAATCCATGAATGAAGAGTTATATTAGATTGAAAAGAATTAGACATGGGATCTTGTCTAGAGACTCGAAGGCCACAATGTGATTGGTACACAATGGATCTTCAAGAAAAAATCTTATGAACATGGATGAGTTATTAGAAACAAGGCGCGACAAGTATTTAATGGATACTCCTAGATTGATGGCATTGATGTTGAAGAAACCTTTTCTCCAGTGGCTAGACTCGAGTCAATAAATATTTTCATTGCCATGACACTCCATAGAGGATATAAAGTATATCAAATGGATTTCAAGACAACATTATTGAATGGTGTACTCGAAGAAGTAGTCTACATTGAACAACCAGTGGGTTTTGGTCATGGTACTGTTGAAAAAAAGGTATGTAAACTGAAGAGAGATCTATATGATTTGAAGCAGGCACAACGAGCATGGTATTCCCAAATGGACTTGTATCTCGAGATGATGGAATTCAAAAGAGGAGTTGAACAAAATCTATATGTGTAGAATTCTCAAAAATATCAGTTCATGGTTCGATTCTATGTTGATGACATTATATTTGGTGGAAGTAGACAGAAATCAGTGGATGAATTTTCCAATAACATGAAATCAGAATTTGAAATGTCTATGATTAGGGAACTCACATATTTCTTGGGGCTGCAGGTGATTCAAAGGCAATATTACACATTCATTTCTCAAGAAAAGTATGTAAGAGAGCTGCAAAATAAGTTTAATATGAAAGACTCCAAACCAATATAAACTCCGATTGTAGTTGGAACTAAACATGGAAAACATGAGGATGGGGCATCTATAGACCCCACTATGTACAAGAGGATAATTGGGAGCTTACTGTACCCTACAACGACATGGCCAAATATTTTCTTTGAAACCTGTGTTGCGGCCCGCTTTCAGATTAATGAAAAGGAGGAACATATGACAGTTGTAAATAGAATTATGAGGTATATTCACGGTACTCACAATTGTGGGTTATACTTTGCTGCAGGAAGAGACAGTGAATTATCATCATTTTCTGATGCCAACTGGGCTGGCGATGTAGTGGACATAAAGTCCACTAGTGGTGGAGCATTCTATATTGGGAATACATGTGTTTGCTGGTTGACCAAGAAACAATAATGTACTTCTCTTAGTACTGTTGAAGCTGAGTATATCTTTGTCTCAAAGGCATGCACTCAATTGCTATGGATGAAACAATAACTAATAGATATTGGTGATGTGGTGAAGCAACCAATAGTTTTTTACTGTGATAACAATAGCACAATTGATCTTACGAATAATCATGTTCAGCATTCTCGTAAAAAAATATTGAAGTAAGGTATCACATTATCAAAGAAAAATTGGAGTAAGGTTTGATTAGAATGGATCATGTGAGAACTGATGAGCAAGTGGTTGATGTCCTGAACAAGCCACAATCAGTGGCTTTGTTTGAGAAGCATCGGTTGAACCTCGGTGTTCAGACACCTCCCAGTGCATAAGGAGGTTACACATTACCCCTCTCCCCAGTTATGTTAATTGTTTTTAATTTGTTTATGGATGTAATACATGTTTTTGGGGGAGATACCATCAAGGGGGTGTGGGTTGAGCTGAACAATGAACATTTACCGGTATTTGGGTTTATTGTCCATGGGGGAGAAAGGAATAAATTCAGGCATGTAATGCTTCTATGACACGTTTTCTTCTGTGACACATTGTGAATTCTGTGTCAGTGAGAAGGAATACATTGGACATGTAATTCATTTGTGACACTGTAAAAGAATTTCCAAGGAATCATTGAGAATTCCAAAACACATGAACCCAATTCATGATTCCCCTCTTGTTTTCTACACCGAGCATTTCTCACGTAGACTTAGAGTGTTGGATGAGTTGATAATTGTGTTTTTGGTTTGCCTATGGCTGTTGCTCTATTGAATTTATTTACTGATTTCCAATAAACCCCAAGGGGGAGATTATTGGAACCATGTTCATTCTTTTCATTAATTGGAGTATGGTTTGTGTTTGTTTTCAATCCTATGTGGATTTTAAGAATGTGTGCCTGAAACGTGATAATACAAAAAAATAAAATAACAGTATTGATGGTGGCACTGTTTTCCATTTTTTGCCAAATTTTTGGGCCTGAAAATTGACAAATGGAGAAAAGTGGTTTTTGGAATGAAACTTGCGTGCTATCTTGAAACTTGTGTGCTGGACTTAGAGAACCGTGTCAGGTGTGGATGATGTACGCCTGTCTTTCTGGTGTTGTGAAAAAGCTGAATGTTTTCCCGACACCATTGATGAAAAGTGAGATTAGTCTACAGGTGGAAGTTGGACTTCAACAGAGCATCTGCATACAATAAAGGATATATTAATTAGGGATGATGAACAGAACTTCAGGTCTATAAACTGAGTGGGACTTCACCAAAGTTAGTGAGCAAATGGGATTCAATGGGAGTGACCCGAGGGACATAGTAGGATATACCTGAATAGTTGTAAAGGCAGTGAGCATGGGACAGAGTGACTGTTCCAAAACCATTGTAGTCTATAAAGAGTAAAGAATAGTGGAATTTGATACGACCGACAACTTGTCTACGTATGATCCTTGGATATAGCCCTTAGTGGTGAACCAAGTGAAATGTGTTGTGTCATTTCTTGGAAGGTGAATTTTTTATTTATTCTCATATCTTTCATAGAGGTTAAACTAGTTTCTACCAATGTGGGAACAAGATCTCTCAGTTTTAAAAGAAAAAGTTGACACCCTGATTCACCCCTCCCCTCTCAGAGTGTCTTGGGGTCCTTCAGGATGGCCCTGTAACTGATAGAGTCATATAAAACATGGACTTACTATTATTTATTTTGATATCATTTGGGTTTATTTCACATTAATAAATCTTCATTATTGATCGTAGGACTAGTATTCATGTTTCCCCTTTTTACATTTCCCACTGAATAACATAGCTGTATGTGTTTGGTTAATTACACTATTATGATAACATTGAAAGAGACTTGATATACCTTTAATGATTGAGTGACATTGAATAACAATTGGTATAACCAATGGTTTTAAGAGGATAATGGTTTTATTGATATAATAAGTAGTATTTTATGTAAAATGAAATTATTAAAAGGAATAATAAAATGTATTCTCTTGAAATAATCATGTTCTTATATGATATATAATTGTTAGCAATGGAAATTGGATGTCTGATTGATGGTAATAATAGTTGAAGATAATTATAGGTTCATTTCCATAGTGTGGTTATATATATATAAATAAATGTATGTATGTATGTATGTATATATATATACACATTACAAATTTATGTGATTCCAAACTCTTCCCTACTCATGATGGTAGGGAGACTACTAACTAATGGACCCTGGAGGGTATTTTCTCTAACATCCATGTTGGAACGAAAGAAATAACTCACTAACACATCTATCCCTGAAAACATCTCCTAGGAGTATTATGTGCTAGTATACAATATTTATTCTGTCCAATATATGCATGTGTAGAGGGATGTAATGTCAAGTGGATAATTTTACAAACATGTCTCTTCAGATTGAGTATCTCATGGTTTAATATTTGTATAATTTTCATCATATGTAACAGATTGAGTTGTTTTAATTTTTTATAGGATGAGGTGGATCCAAGAACATCCTAGTTACTATATGGATAAGTGGATGTTGATAATGAAATATTTCAATTAATGAGGTGAGAATTTTTGTACAATTTACTTTGGTGCATGTATCTTATTATGAGAGAGATGGATCAGGATGTGTGACCTTTTATAAGAGGAGATAACAAGTTGGGGAGTGGTAGTAGGGTCTAATAACATCAAATATTAAGTTGGATATAATATATTTACATACACTTGTTAATTAATAAGGGATCCATTGTGTGGTTGAGAACATAATATAACAGATTATGTGATGATTTAGTTGCATTTTTTATTCTCTATGATTTAGTATAAATTCATTATATTTTACATGAGAGGATCCAGGGAGGATCCTATCGATTATACACTTCAGGCTCAACCAATGTCTATAGAATAAAGATTTTAGGCTAAAAGATCTAGTTAGTGATTAGGCATGATATTACTATATTGCAGTGTTGTTCTGGAGTTTTCTGTGTATTAAGGCCACTATAAGGGAATTTATTTTGTTACATGTAGTATTTATTTTAGTTTTATTCTTAAATGATATTAAATGCATGTATTAATATCATATATTATTTTATAAGAAAGATTTATGTCTTGGTATTATCTTATCACATATTCTACAATATTCATAGAGTACTATGCCTCAATAAATTATGTATGATATATTATCAAGTCTGGGTGAAAAACCTTTTACCATTGGAGGAAGAATTATGGCATCATTGTCTCTCTCTGTATATATGGTCCGCCCAAGAGGGGATACCTTTTTTGGGAGGGGGTTCGGGGTTACTCTAGAATGATCAAATCATCTCGTACATGTAGGGAAATTTAAAAAAATAATAATTTCAAGTTTTGGTTTATGATAATAGGATTAGTACATGTGGAGAGGTGGAGGGCTGGTGGTTTCATCTATAATTGAATAAAAGTGTATTTTTTCCACATATAGACATTTATTTTAAAAATATCACATATTTTACATGTAATTTGAATCCAAATTGGATCATAGAAGATTATGGTAAGGGGTAATGTTGTTAAATCACCAAATAAACCATTCCACCCATCATTTAGGTCATTTACCATTATTTTTTATATTTAATAATTTTTGGAAGTTACATAAGTAACTAATTTTTATCAATATAATTTATTTTTAATGTATTAAAGTAAATTGATATAAATAAGATAATTTTAACGTAATAATTATAAATATGAATACAAATTTATCAAATAATATTTATCGGTGTATGAAAAATTATTTTTCACATTAAAGCATGTAACAAATAAAATCAATTATTAGAAAAATTTCATTTTTGAGCATTAGTTTTGTTTTTAGGTAAATTTTTTTGATTTTTTTTTTGATTTTTAAACATTAAAACTGCTATTATTATTAAATTATAATTTTATTAAATTTGATATAAGTCAATAACAAAATTCCACAATGTGATATTTTTTTAAAATAAATAGTCAAAAAATAAATTTTATTAAAACATTCCATATATTTTATAAAATGTTTATAATGTGATTTATATATAGTATATCAAAATAAAAATTTTTGGTTTATAAATTATACTTTATATATTAAGAATAGTTTTAGAAAAAATTTCTTCATTCTTTTATAATAATGTTTCCAAAGATAATGTATTAGTAAAATATATATTTTTCATTTTTCACCTAAACATCTGTTAATTTTTATATTATAAATAACTTGTTGTAAGATAATATTTACATGATGAATGGAAAAATAACATCATTATTAAATAAAATTAACACTAAAACTTATTAATTTAATTTTAAAAATTAAATTCTAAAAATAAATAAAACAACTTTTTTTATAAAAAAATTACATTTTTTAAAATTAAGTGTTATTATTATTTAATGAGAATTATAAATGTTATGGTTGTTATTATATTAGGTCATATATTGTAATATTTTAAAAGTGTTCAATTTAGATTATTATATTCATATATATCATAAATTACAAAGGGCTTGATAGAAAAAATAAACATCCCTTTAATAATAAATTCTTCATAATAAAGACCCTTAAAAAATTATATACAATCAATACTTAATTTTTTTAATAATTGATATTGAAGTCATCATTTCAGTTATATATATATATAATTTTATATTTTAATAAAAATATTAATAATATTTATATTTAGCACACACACACACATATATCTATTTATAAAATTTGAATATCATATTTTTATTTCATTATGATATTTATATTTTAAAATTTATATGTTAGTAATACACGATTTTAGTATACCTATTGGATACATGCATAACTACCATATATAAATTGAAAATAATTTTAATGAACAGATTTTCAACATCCATATTTTCAATTATGATATTTATAACAACATAGTTTCATTCCTATATATAGACTTACTAAATCATTCGTTTAAATGACTCTCACTTCGAGATGCATGATTATTATTTAATATTATTTATTTTACCTAATTCTTATTCCTATCATGGTGATCATCCTCATTATATGCTTTTTAGTATTTTTATCCAAAATGATAATGATGATCTAAGAGATTACCTAATGGTGCTTAATTTATTCTTGTCTCTATATTTTCCCATAGTTATTTATTCTCTTTCAATGGGTAAAATAAATTCATGGTGAATAATAATCCATTTTTATATTACATATTTGTATTTAAATTGTCTAAATATACCACTTATTAATTAATAATTCATATTATTTCATGTTTATATCATAAATGAACAAATTTCTGCAGTGTTTTAATCATCTTGAAAGAATATAGAAATTTTTAATAAAATTATAGACCAAAATTATAATAATATTATTAATAATTAAACAAATTATTTTAATAAAAATAATAATAACATATCCTAAAACCAAGGGTATCATATTCTCCCTATATATTAATTGTGTCATCAAAATTTAAATTATTGTGTACTTACGATGTTATCATAGGGTATATATAGGGTGAATCAATATTTAATTTTGAAAAGTGGTAATAATCAAATATATAAATTTTTAAATTGAATAGTTTATGGGTATGTATTCCTAGAATCCATTATTTTTATTTTTATGAATGTTAGAGGGATTCTAGAGGCGATGGTTATGTTTTTTACATCTTACATCCTTTGTGTGTGCTGCAGGTTACACCACATCCAGTGCAACGTCTTGTCATGCCATTTCGAATGGTGTTTTTGTTTTTAGCCTCTCCAATGAGAAATAGGGATGAAAAAATGTATTTGTAGTTCATTTTGAGTATTTATGGATAGGCATGGTGCTTTATGATTAATTTTGTGGGAAATGGGAGACATATTCTTCACTATGTCATCGTCATAGTTATTTTTATGAGAAACCACCAGTTCACTCTAAATCGTGATATATTTGATTGTCATGAATGGAATTATTGGGTCCTCAACTTCTTGAATTAATTTGTAACCAATACCATATTGATAATAAAATCATATTTTTAATATGAATTAGAAAAGGGGAGATGACCCTGGGAGATTCAGATCTCCTTTGACAGTGGGAACCTATAAAATTATAGACTATCTACATGTTGTAGTGAGACCTTTGTATATTATTATATATATATATATATAAGTATCTATGTATCATATATTTATCCTCTTCCATACTCCCCATGTCACGAATGACTATTGACTGCCTTGGTTCAATTTTATCTACTCGTAGTGGATTATATACCTTGGGATCATCGATGGTTTAGTGTAATTTTGCAAAGTTATATTGTGATCATTTTATCATTTTAATTCTTACTATTGGTATATATGTTCACTACAATAACCCATAAGTTTTGGTCTAACATATAATGATGGTTTTCAATGAAATTTTAGAGATATTCTATATTGAATCATTATTTGAATTTAGTGGTGGATGAACCCCTATCACATATCCTTACTCGATGATCATTGAATGTGTAAATTGGGGTAGTTGATTCATTAAATAAATTTTATTAAAGTGATTTTTTTAATTCTTCATGAATTATCCCATTTAATAATGGTCTAATTAATTTTAATGAAGATTAATCCATAATGATGATATAATTAGTTTTGGTTTGTTGAAATCACTTGAGTTTAGGACATAGTAATTGTATGCCTCTCAGTTTTCTATTTAGTTTGATATCATTGATTATAATGTGGCTTACCATGGTTTTTGTTCAGTTAATTCGGTAAATGAACATAAAAATTATCCTATTGGACTAAATAATGAATAAGAATGTCTAAATTCAATCATTATTCATTATAATTTTATTTTATTTAGATTTATGCTTGATGGATGTTAAATGATTTTTTAGATACTGATAGATGATGACTTAGGTTTCTTATAGTTGTGAAATTTCATAAATTAATATTTTAATCTATATGGGTGTGTTTTTTTATTTTGATATATAACTATTTGTGGGTGAGCAAGCTATTATTTTTATGAAGGTCAGATGCCTTGGTACTAGGGCCTAGAAACCCAATTAAATGTTTCACGAATTCATGATTCCTTGGGTAAACACTCTTGATGTGGAGTCATTATATGTGACATGGTGTTAGACTAAAATGGATAAGGGATTGGAATTATATTGGATAAGATGCATAGGTATGTGGTAGAAGTTGGTTCCTATGATGGTTGAACGAATGATGAAATACATAGTGGTTCTAGAGAAGAAACTGTGTGTGATGGAGCATATTGAAGCTGGGATAACTCTATATTTGTTGTTATAAAGGATATGTCACTTTCATTTTAAAAAATATTATTTAATGGAAATATGGCATTGTTTATTATTTATATGTTATAATTCCCCACGTTATAATGTATCAAGATGAATACTGTTCAAGAAATATTTTTGGATGTTTTGCACAATTCATGGAGTACATAGAATAAGTCAATGATATTGAATAATAAATGGTTTAACATAAGGTGTTTGGAACTCATTGGTTGGATCATTATTTTCTTACAGTTTATTTTAATAATACAAATTTAAAATGAATAATAAAATTACATCAATTGATTATTATGTGCTTATATAATATGCACCCCTTAGCTGTGGATTTTGGGTCTCCGAGCTACAATAACTATAGTAGATATTATGTCTAGTAAGTTTCCCATAGTGCGCTTTGAGAGGTTTAATTATATATCTATTCCTATATAATTTGATTTTGTATGCTACCACGCAAAAGTTTGGATGTCGACCAATAACCAATTTAGTATAGAGTTTGTTTACCCTAATAACCTAGTTGGTGTGGAATAGATGACATACCATTCCCTCTATCCATCCTCTCTTATCATAGGAGTATCATGCACTGGTATTCATGGTGATTACATTATTATATATGTGTGTATATGTATATAATTTTTTTGGGTTATTTTAATAAACATACATCTCCATATATAGTATTACAATGATTACTATAGTTATATTCGATATAAGGTAAAATGATTTGAGGTATATTACATGCTTTATGGGGTAGGGTTTCTATTAGGAAAAATGCTTTTACTGTCATGAAATGTGGAAATTGATTTTTATATTATGATATGCATTGGGTGTGGGTTGTCATAAAGATTACATGATACATGTGGCTTACTTATAGAGGGATGGATTAGGATATGCAACATTGGGGAAGTGTGACAAACTTATGGGGAAGTTCTATATATTTAACATCACATAATATATTACATTTGATATTATATTTTTACCTATATAATTTACATGGTGGTAGAGAAGAAGTTATGGTGGTACATTAGTATACCTTATTAGAGAATCAGATAGTTTAATTTTTTTATTCACTATGATTTATTATTATTTTATTTTATTTTTAACCAGAGGATCTAAGGAGTATTTTACTTAATATAATTGTTATACTCATCCTATGTCTATATAAATTGTTTCACAAGACTATTACAGATTGTTGGTGATCTATGTGGACATTATTATCTCATGGCGTTGTTTATGGTCTATTTTTGATTCAAGGTCACTACCATGGACTTTCCTTTGGTAAATTTATTTTTCATAATATTTTTTAGTTATAGGAAATTGAAAGCATGTATAGATATATATATTCTTTTATGAGAAGGGGATTTATGGTTATTTTACCATATGTATTGTTCCTCGATATTCATTTTGGTTAATGACTCCCATATCTGTGTATGTTATGGAGAGGGATACATCATTTGGTAGAGAAATTATTTTATTTGAGCTTATTATGTGTTAAAATGAATAATTTATAGGATATGAGAATTTAGTGAACATGTGATTGAAATTAAGGAAAATTATTTTTATTGAGCATAATAACCAATTTGAAACTAGATGTGGGGTAGATACCTATGAAATGATTATGCATTATTATTGTTTGGGAATGTGATTGAAATTGGTAGACCATGGGATTAGGTTGAACATTGATTAAATATTCGTAAATATTGTATATTCCTTGTTTATAATACCCTAACCATTTTACCTTTTACATGTATGGATTCATGTTGATGTCCCCCTAAGGTTCAAGTCGAATAATTTTTGTTGGATGTGTAATAGATCAGCTCAATGTGGAGGTTGATGATAATGAAACCTGGAGATGGACACTTTGAGAGTTTCAAACCCAGAGTCTATATAATTATAAGGGATCCATTTAAAATTTAGTGATAGAGTATTTTCTAAAGGATGTAAAAAAAACCTATAGTTATATCTATTCATATTTGGACCCCCAATGTTTTTTTGGGGTGATGATGTTTCATGGAGAGGGTAGAAAGTGGTGGTTATTAATATTAAGGTATCTTTAGGAGTTGAATATTTCATGGGATATGTTCTAATATTATTACTAATTTGGGTCTATTTTGTTTACAATAGGGGAGTAAATCCATTAATATCATTTATAATTTTACCATGGAACTACAATTTCTTGGAGTTCTAGATCTACTTTAGGATCCTTCTTCTATATACTCCATACCATCTACTAGATGATGAGTTTAGAGTGAGGAATTTTATGGAAGAAATATATCCAGATCTCTAATTCAAAGTCACCCTATTTTTTATTCCTACATATTTTGATGTAATTTTAATAGTAGAGGTTGTGGACGTTGACCAAGACATGGTTATCTAGATAGGGGATTCATTGGGATTCTCCATATAACAGTGTCATAGTATATTATTTTTTACTACCTCGAAATAAGTTTTTACATATAGTAGTGGGGGGGTATCCTTATTTCCTTGGTTAATTGGGGGGTCATCTCTCTGAAACATACTAAGGGATAATATTTTTTTTTCATATGGAGGCCATGTTCATCATTAGTTGGAATTCCCTACCTTTATGAGTAGAAAATGCATGACTGGTGGTATTCTCTAGCTCATCCATGATATTAGTATCATAAGATGTAATATTAGAAGGATTCTACAGACAATTATATATTTAAGGGTGATATCGCGAGAAAAGTATGGCCTCATGATGCTTCTCATCCTCTGAGAGTATATTAAAGCAATACAGGTGGTCTCTAACTAGGTCAGATATGTCATAATGTTACCTTTCTACAAATTCATGCTCTAGAGCTTCCAGAACCAGATGAGACATATTTTTTTGGGGGGTCTATTTTCATGTTTCATACTTTTATGTATTCCAATTTTCAATTAGGAGCAACATACTCTTTAATTTTAGCTACCATGGTCTCTACTTTTGAACATGAGGTGGAGAGGGGACAATTTCCCTTCTTGATGACTATGATAGTTAGAGGATATGCTAATTTTATGATGTTTGTAGATACTGTGAGGTAGTTATTGTGTTCTTACAAACATTGGGAGACATACTATGCTTATAGTTATAGTCATAGGACATTATCATTGACAAGGAGTGGATACCTTTAGTGCAGGATACCAAGAATAATATCTAGAGTAAGATCATGTTATATGATAACAAAAGTGAGTATGCAATCATTGATAGTGAACAAGACACTCAGATGGTATGGAGGTGTGTTCTTTTATTATCTTTATTGATGTTAATGTTGATGCTGGTTTTATTGTTGGTTCAGCCTATAGTGTTTCCTAGGGATGTGGAAGACTACCCCGATGTCTTTCCAAAAGAGGTTTTGTCCATACCCACATTATGGTAGATCGAGTTTGGGATAATGTTTTATATTGGAACATCTCTTACCTTGATGTATTTTCACTATTCAAAAAAAGCTATTTAGAAGAATATGTTTTCTCATATAGTAGTGATTTAGAAAACACATAAATCATTTTGTGACTATTTTGGAATACAACTACTAAATGAAATATTTTCATTCATTTGGAGGTAGTTTTAATACACTATTGTAGAACAGTTTTGTAGTGCATTTTTCAATATAATGGGAATCATTTAGCAGTGGTATAAATCACCATTAAATAATTTCATGATATTTAGGTAATTCATTTTTTGTTTATCTTATTATTTTTATATTTCTATATTTTAATATTTTATAATTATGATGAGAAATTTTTAATAAATTTTTACTATATATTAAATCAATTTTCTAAATTATTATTATTTATTTTTTCATTTATTTTTATTATTTATTTATTTATTATTTTGTATTATTTTGATAATTATTTATTAATAATTACTATAAAATAATAATTTTATAAATTTTTTTATTACTGTTATTTTTTTTATTATTATGAGTTTATTAATAGTAATATTTTTAAATTTAATATTCTCATAATTTATGGAGTAAGATCATGTTATATGATAACAAAAATGAGAATGCAATCATCATTGGTGAACAAGACACTCAAATGGGCCGGTGGTGTATTCTTTTATTATCTTTATCGAAGTCCATGTTGGT
This sequence comes from Viscum album, assembly GCA_963277665.1. Classification (NCBI taxonomy): domain Eukaryota; kingdom Viridiplantae; phylum Streptophyta; class Magnoliopsida; order Santalales; family Viscaceae; genus Viscum; species Viscum album. The sequence goes on from OY728129.1 coordinate 268,464,421, forward strand.
GTTGATTTCATTGGTCATTCACCCGATTGTGTTTCCTAGATATTTGGAAGACTACCCCAATGTCATTCTAAACAAGGTTTTTTCCTTACCCAGATGATGGTAGATTGAGTTTGGGATAACGTTTTATATGGGCACATATCTTATCTTGATGTGTCTTTGCTATGCCAAAAAGGGATTTAGCAGAATATGTTTTCTCATTTAATAGTGATTTAAACCACAAATAAAAGAAGGTGAAATCAGATTCTTAGTAAGGTTAAAAATGGGATATAAATTAATTTAATTTGAGTATAAGAGCATAATAAAATATGAAATAATATATTAAATCCATTACTTGATATCAAATATCAAAATATTTTTCTATACATGAATATTGGTAATTCACACGACATTAATGATAAGGGAATCATAAAACATGATCCATGAAAATATAAAATTTGAATAAGAAAAATATTTGTGGAATACCTAAAAGTTTATTACATTATGAACATCCATACTTGAAATATATTCAATCATTTAGTAATGGACATTATAATAGGCCCTCGTATAAACTTAAGGACATGGAAAAAGGTCTATTAATTACCGTATGGATTTTAAATAAATTTCCTTTCATAACAATGTGAACATGTAATTATGTTCACACATAACACTAAGAATATGTAATTAGGTTCATGTATGCAATTACCAACATGTACATAATCTATCACATTAAATTGTCAATAATTATTTAATTTTATGAATATATTATTTACATAGAAGTTATCTATATTTACCAAATGCGTTGTAGGTCGATAAATGTCCCACCCACCTCATAATCTATACAACTATATTAGATAAGGTAATAAAAAATTCATCACATCATAACTCGTGAAAAAGGGTATGGTTTTAAAAAAAATAATTTCATTATAACACATAGAATCAAATGGGTTTCATAAACAACTTATAATAATAATCATAAACCATCCATAGAAATAATATTGCTTATATCATTGGATAATATCTATATTAATGCTTATATGACATCAAATAATGAAATATTATATAGAAAATGATTTTAAACAATCACTAGGAAGATTAGTTTTGGAAAATAACCTTTCCACTTTCAGATAAAAATTTAAAAACATAAAAAAATTATATCTAATTATTGAAAATAACCATGTAAAATTAAAAAGGTATATTAAAAAAATTATTAAATTTTTTATTAAAATATCCTTTACACATTGATATAAAACAAAAAATATATTTTTTGAATATTTTTCTCTGAAAATTTCCTTTTAATCAAATAATTTAACAGTTAAAACATTTTTCTATAATGAACAGTAGAAATTTTGTTTAAATAAAAAACACAATTCCATTCACAATTTCTGTAAAATACTATGGATTATTGTTTTAAAGACAAAATAATATTTTTTTAATATATTTAATGGAGTAATACAGGGTTAATAATTATTTTAATTAATCTATTGGATATTTCCAAAATATAGTTTTGATTTTTTTAAAAATTGATATGATAGAAAATAAATTATATTTTTCAAATAGTGAAATAGTGATTCTTTTCAAAAAACATTATTGTGAACTCTTAAGTAAAAAAAATGATAGGATAATGACATAAGAAAATATAGTATGATCACATATCTATATGAGAATAAATTTAATGTATTTCTTAAAATAGTTATTATAATATTTCATCATTGGAAGCATAAAATTAATCTTTCATGAAAAATAATGAGATATATTTTAAAACAATTACAACTTTGTTAACTTTGAATCATATTACCAATGAAATAATAATGTTAACAGAAATAAAAATATCATGAGAATAAATAATTTCTTTATATTACATTATATATATGCTTTATATACCACTAAAAAGTATTATAGGTGAATAACGTAATATATGTCATAATGATTAGAAATTGAAGAAATAATTTCTTACTACATTAGAGAAATTGAAACTGTAAACCCATTAAAATAGATATAGTCATAGAGATTTGTAAATCCACAAAATACTCAGGATAAGAATTATAAAATACATTCAATTGAATTATATAGGTCACATAAGAGAAAAAGACAGTGAATATGGCATTTGTCTCACCGAATAATAATGTGAGATAAAAATACATTTTCTTAAGTTTTCAGTAACTTCATTAATGTAAGAAACTCATGTATAATGAATACATGTTTATTATAAATATATAAATAAACCATAATAATATTCTTCATTCCATATATTATTAACTTATTCTGTTTTATTATATATTTATTGATAATAATTTGTTAATTTCACTTTTCAGGTAATAACCACTTTGTTTTTTGCAATGTTTGGATATGTTATTTTTTTTATAATCACATTGATCATGGTTAAATCATATCAATAATTACAAAAATAATATATATATCTTATATATTTAGTTTATACGTGTTTATTGTAGTCCAAAAAAGAAAGATATAGAAAATTGAATACATCACTCATTGAGATGATATATAGTACCTACGCATGAATATTGTTTCCATCTTTATAATCAATGATATGAAAAGAATAAAAAATACTATATTACCAATAAATACTAATTTTTTTATCAAATAAATAACATTTTTACTTAATTTAATAATAATTAACATTTATTCAAAGTGTTAGTGTAAAAATAATCGCATCTATTTGCGAGGTGGATGTATTTTATACACACAAATAATGATTTTGTATCTTATTTGATGAAATTATAGATGGGTAATAGTTATTCCTCCAAGAAATTATATCTCATTATATTTAATATACTAGTGATATTATTTTATAATAGTATGAAAATATATTAATTAATTGGAAGAAGAATTAAAACAAAGATGCATAGTTAAAAAGTTTACCTCTTCTACGGACAACCACTTTAGGGTTAATCAAAATACTTAATGGATTGTTTAATAAAATCACCAAGGACTGTAGAACAAGGGTATGGATATAATGAAAAATGTTGGTCTGGTATTATTAGAATCCAATGGTTTTGTATGTGTAGAGAGTAGTGAATATTGGGTGTCTATTTATAACTAATGAGAGTGGAACACTTTAAATTTTTTTAAAATAAAAAGGTGTACCAACAATTTTCGATTTCCAAATTGAACCATATGTGAAATTCATAAACCATATATTGTATATGGTTTAAATATTTCCCTTAAATGTTTTTTGGAGAAATTTATAATTCATTTTACCAATTATCATTTTAGTCTAACTCTATCAAAAAACTTGTTTTTACCTTATCCGTGATAATTAATTTTACTTGTTTTTACTATTAATTTTGGTAAAAATTTAATTTAATTTTATTAGTTTACATAAAATATTATGATTCATAATAGGGAATCATATTCTAATTTAACTAACATAAAAGGATAATTATAATTTAAAATTAATCCCACAAATTCACCGAAAAAGTGGGTTTCCAAAGAGAAATGTTTCAAAAGTAAAAACATTTTTATACGTAAATTCAATATGAAATTGATAAAAATGACCAAAATTTGATTAATATATTTATTTAATTTATTTAATTTTACATTAAAATAAAACTAAAATATTTTTTTTAATTTTTAAAATTCATTAATAAAATGTTAGTTCATATTAAAAAACATTTATTTCCACTTTTCAAATGAACCATTATATTTTAAATTGTTGTTATAAAAATAACACCATGATAAATTATAAATAATTATGTAAAAATTAATTGTATTTTTTCCAATAAATTATCTAAAAGAGTAAGAAATATTTTTTAATATAAGTGTGTAAAGGGAAATAAATTTCTTTTTAGAAAAATATTAATTTATTAAAAAAGTTGTATACATTATTATATACCTTCTACAATACAAATAATATTAATTAAAAACATTTTATTTAAAATATTATAAATTAATTTCAATACAAAATATCTGAAATTTAATTTTTAAATTTATTTGGTTTAGATGCATTTCTGTGTATAAAAATAGTTTTTTTAATGTTTCCTTTCTTTCTAAATTATTTTTATTTTCATTTATAATTACATAATAACCATATAATTCCATTTATATACATTTGTAAGACATATATTTTTATAAATTAGTTCATCCTAGTCATATTTGAAATTATTATGGCCTTTATAAAACATTCATATTAAATAATTTTATTTACATTCAATGTATCATTTTGTTTAAACTCGGTGTTGCATGTATAATAATAAAATCATAGTGTTGCATGTTATGCATTATAAACTCAGGGATTCGTGTAATGAAAAATATCCAAATGATTAAATTTATTTGATAAAATTTAGAATTTCTATGGTTGTTATAGTTTACCCTCTAAAATGAATTTTGACCATGAAATTAATCACTTTCAAATTAACAATTGAGGATAATTATACCTATTAGATTCTCATGTTTTCACATAGAAACCTTAAGATAGTCAATTTACCACAAAAATTTTACTAGTTGAGTGATATAGTTTTGTAACAATTTCACTATATGATCAATAATATCCGCTGGTTGTTCTTTATAAGATTTATCAAACTCTATTGGTATGACCTCTAAGCTCAGTACATGTGATGGATCAGGTATATGCATCCATCATGAGATATACACAGAAATGTTCATGAATCCGAGGGAGGATTGGTTAAACCTGTAACACCCCACATTTTCTATCAATTAGATATTCCAAATAAAATAAATTTTATTGATAGCCTATATTATATGGAACAACATTTTAAGCATGCACTACACACAACACTGGTTTAGCTTAAGTGACACACAACAACGAAGTTTAACAAAACAGTGATATATTATTAATTTTTTTATTTAAACGTATCCATTAATAACTTAAATTTAAAAACATTTATATTAATACTAATAACTAATTTTGAAATATTATTTTTACTAGCTTTATATAAAGAAAACAGATTGATAAAAAGGACATAATTTTCACTAAAATCGTTATTTGTTTCAAAAATATTGTTTAATTAAAAAAATGTTTTTTCTTTTTTAATACTGATAAAATTAATTTTTCACAATTTTAGAAAATAAAATTTATTAAAAAACATATTTTTTAAAAAAATCATTTCAAAATTACATTTTTGTGTTTTGGTAATTTTTCAGAATGTTTCATTATTTGTTGAATACTATAAAATACTAAATTTTCATTGAAATAAATCATTTAATTTAATTTATTTATAAAGATTAATTAAATTTAGTATTTTTTTTAATTAAAATAAGATTAAAAGAACACTTATTAATCCAATTTAGACAACTATATTCATTTTCATATTTATTTTTTCATAATAACATTATAATCATTTGAACATTTTTCACTTAAAAACCGATTTATCAAATCATCTATAGTAAAAATTTTAAATTAAATATTTCCACTTATATGAATTTAATTATTTAAATTTGATTTTAAATTTGTAAATAAAATAATTTATATTTTATATTATGTCAAACATAGTTTTTGTGGAAAATGACTAGTAAAAATAATAAAAAACAATTCTCTGGTGAAGGTAAAAATGCATTTACAAGGGGGTTAAATAAAAAATATCAGGGTTAAAAATAACCAAAAACATGTTCAAGAAAATTTTATCAACATATTTTTAACATATCTATTTGTGTATTGAAATTTTTTTATTGGATAATTGTGACATTACAAAATGGGTAAAAATCATTCTCTCAAAACAGTACATGTTTGACACTCACCTCACTAATAAAAATTCCCCTATTCACATATCCAATTCAATGATTTATTTTATTTGCTAAAGGATTGAATTAATCCAAATGGTTTTAATTTTTTCAATAGGATAAGATAATGAGTGGAATTTTATAAGTGATGTGAGGGTCAGACATGAAATGTTTTGAAGGAAAGAATTCCACAAATTTTTTTTCATGTCACAAGGCTACAATAAGGTCCAAGACTGATTATAGAAAAACTAAAGTCAAAATATAGGGATAAAAGTGGTGATGAAAATTTTTGGGTTATTTCTAAACATAATTATTTTAGTTTAACCCTATTGTAAAACCATTTTAACCACTACTTCTCTAAATAATTCATAATGTTTTTACTATTCATTTTGATCAAAAATTTTGTTAACCTTATTAATAAAATGATGATTAAAAATATGTAATCCATTTTCCCTAATTTAATTAAATGATATTGAAATTTTAATTAAATATTTATCCCATAGATGAGATGAGAAATATAGTTTTTAATGACAAAATGTTCAAAACTTTACAATGTTTTTATATTAAAATTTTTTATGAGATTGATTAAATTGAAAAAAATTTTATTAAGGGATTTATTGGTCAAATAATTTTACATTAAAATAATATAAAATTTAGTTTTACATTATAAATAAAGTAATTTAAAATGAATTTATCCATTAAAATTCCGTATTTTTTCAGTATTCATGAACAAATAGATCTGTTTTTTTAAATATAAATAAATCAACCTAATGTAATTTTGACAATATTATTTTTAATATTATTTTTAGTTTTTGAATATAATTTTCTAATTGTGGAAATAATTTATTTTAGTATTCTTAAAAAAATAAGACTTTTTTTTATAAAATATTTTGTTGAATAATATAAATATATTAATGAAAATTAATTACTTCTTAATTTGTTTATATAAAGACATTAAAACTAATATTTTAAACGTAATTATTACTATTATTCTCATTATGTTTAATTTCTAGGTTATAATTGTCACATTTTAACAACTATATTAATAATATATCATAGTTTTTTAAAACCTTGGTGTCATGTGTAACGTAAGCTAAGAAAGTGTTACATGTAGTGTAATGTTATCATGGTGTTTCATTTAAAATAAGATATCAAAAAAATTATTTAAAAATTTTAATTCATAAAACAATTGGGTTGTTATATATTTTACTTATCCTCCCATTGATTTATGATGTGTACCATGTATCTCTCCTGAGAATGTATGTATCGTATCAATCACATTTACTGAAATTGGAGGTCATAAAACTAGAGTATGATCTATATTATAAAGAACTACCACTAAAGATTATGGATCATTCAATGAAATTTCTACAAAACCAGACCAATCACGAGATTAAAGGTATGTGAAAGAAAAAATTTGACTGAGGATGATATGTGGGAAACTGGGGAAGTAATGATGTTGTAGTATCTTCAGTTTTTTGGTACGAAATTGATAAATTTCAAGGAGGAGAATCATTCTAGAGGGTAAAATTTGGCACCGCTAGACATGGGATTTTTTTTAAAAAAATTAATGCCTATTTAATTTTTATATTTCAGACAACATTAAGTTCATCTTGAGTTACAGTCAACACTTTTTTTCTTACATTACAAGAAACACAGAGTTTTAAAAAATTACTACATATTATGAAATTATGATTATTTAATATGATTGTTATCCCCTATTCAAAATAAATTTCTGTTTGTCTACGATTAACTAAATGGTGAAAATATATGATTTAAACACAGATATATATGTAAATATTTTTTTACCAATTAATTATAAATTTGAAGAAAAACTATATGAAAACCAAGGAAATGATTTTCTAAAAAAATATTATTTTGCACAAAAAATTGGTTTAAATTAACAAATAAATTTTTTTTATTAGTTTAACTATATTTATAGGTAATAACTTCAATAAATTTTTTACCTTTCATGATACTTTTTATAGAAAATAAATAATAATAAATAAAATTTTATGCTTCAAAATGTCTTTTTCTAAAAAAATTGTTTTGTTGCCTTTTTCTCACCTATATTAATATTACTTTTTAATCTTTTTTATAATTTTTATTATAAAAATTATTAACCTTTTAAAAATTTATTTCAATATTATCTTGGAGTTATTTTTTACTAATATTTAGAAATGTTATTTTTTTCGATGAATAAAAAAAATTATTTTTTTTATTAGAAAATTTATTTATTTTATAGAATTTAAAAACAAAATAAAATATTTTATATTATTATCAAAAGTAAAAATAATTCACTTATATATAAATTAATCAAATTTAGGTTATCCTAATCTATTTTATATTGATTGTATATATTAAAATGTTTTATACTTTTGAAACGTATCTCTTTGGAAAAAACTTTTCTCCGCATATGTTTTATTGGTTTTATATTAAACATTCCAATTAGGTGAATTAAATTTGAAAACATTGATTAAATAATTTTAATGATAATTATTTATTTGATGTAAAACTATGATATTAAAATTTTACCACAATTAATAGAAGCAAAAGTCAAAATTATTTATCTTGGTTATTTTAAAAACATGTTTTATGGGGGTTAATCATGAACGTTAATTCGTAAAATAGCCTATAAAATTTTAAAAAACTCAATGTATGGACATATTTAGACAATATATCCCTTAATATTTGTGAATTTAACATTTTAGAGACATTTTTTAATGTAAAATAATTTCTAACATTTTTTTTTCAAAAACTAAAAGTGTGTCACTCACCTCAATTATAAAACAAAACCTCATATCCACTCCACAATAAACATACAAAGACATTAAATTTAGCCAATACCTAAACCAATAACTTACTTATATATATAAACATGATCTATAGGCCATTGTGAGAACATAAATACAATCATGGAATGAATTTTGTCAACTATAATGTTATGGTCCAAAGAAGAGGTACACTTTTTAACTATGCATTTTGGATTCAATTCTTCCAAATCATTCATATATTTTCCACATATTCGAAAATAATATCACAATTATAATATATATAATATTATTTCACTATGTTAGTTGTATAACCTATATTCATCTTCACTTCCATCCAATGGGAAAAAATCAACATCAATATATATGGTAAACTTCCACCTCATGACATGATGCGATTATGTTTTTAGTAACAATTAAAATGGATGGTAATTAAGATTAAATTTATTAATAGATGTTATATAGATTAAATAAGAATTAATATTTTTTTGGTAATATATTATTTCTATTTCATTTCATTTTAACCAATTAGAAAATAGAAACGACATTCATGTGTGATTTTGACATACCATCTCCATGAAGAGTGTATTTAATTTTCAATATCTATATTTCATAGATTTATATAAATATATATATATATATAAATATATGATATATATCATTTATAACATTATGTATATTATTTAATCATGGTAAAATTAATTGGGTTGAAACTAGAAAATCAAAACCCACATGAAAACAATGGACTTTTCTGCCAAAATGTAAATTTAATAAGGAATTGTTAATAAATGGATAATAAAAGGGGATAAGTTAATAATAGATGGGATAATACATATTATTAGGGATAATTCATATATTTAAATGAAACTAAAATTAATTATTAATTAGTTTCAAACATTTATGAATAAATTCTATAGTTAAGCTAAGGTGTTTCCATATCAATTTTCTATTCTCTAAGACAAAAACCATATTCACCATGTTTTTAATTTATAGGTTCTATACACTTCACATGTGTGTATTTTATGAATAATATAGTACTTATTATGGGTATTTGTATTTCGATTTTTTGTTATCTCTTTCATGAGGTTTGTTGTCTCAATTTTACAAATGGTTTAAGGCGTTATTGAATCAATTTCCCTTCTTTGGACATAGGTTCTATTCTAAAGCTTTATTTTTTAGGTGTATATATAATCTATATGTAATTTAATATTATGAAATTATTTAATCTAATCATATTATTTTTATATAAATTTATTATTTAATTTCTTAATGACTCAACATTACTAATGTCATAGGGTTTTATAATATAATCTCATTTTTATAGGGATGATTTTTATTTATGGTTCCAATGATAAAATATTATGATTCATATATCATTAAAGAAGTAAATTTTCTTCTTAAATGGATATGTTGTGAAAATATATGTTGTACCTTCATTTTCCTATATTTTAAGTACTCAATAGTTCAAAAAAATGTATTTATGGAAATACATTTTTATTTACCTATTTTGTAATAAACACGTATTTTCTAGCATATCCTAGTTTTCTAAAAAGTTCAAAAAAAAATTAACATTATACAATATATTATTTAATGGGATTTTAATCATTTTCAAACCCAATAAAAAATTTATAAAAAACATTCCTCATGAGGTTTTCAAAATATGTCCAATTTGGATATTAATGAAAACATAAAGGGAATCATGGTTCTAATTTTTACAAAATTTCCTGCCTCAAGGACTAATAAAGGTTTTAAATATTAATTTGCAATATTCAAAAGATATTTTCAAAAAAGGCATTATGAAAAGTTATTTGATTTATTTTTTTTCTAATTTTAAATGATATTATTACCAAAAATGTCTTAATTAGTACTTAAACATTAATTTATATGTTTCCATGGTTATATTAAAAAAAATTATATAAATGTTCTTTTTGATTTATTAATTTTTTCTCAATATTTAAATGATATTTTTCGTCAAGATTATTTACATGTGATTTTTCAAAACCAGTTTCCATATTAGATGGAATCCGTTGTTGAGACATTAGATTTACTAGGGATAGGATCTAATGATTTCATAATTAATTTTTGTATAGATGTTTTATGATTATGAAGATAAGAAGATAATTAAAATCATTATTTTCTATGTGTTATACTCTAATGAAATGTCATTAATCCATGCCCCTTTTTAGAAGTTATGATATGATAAATGTTTTATGATCTTTTGGCACATAGATGTATGGATTATGTAATGTGGTGGACATATATCTACATAAAATGAATTAGATTAATACAGATAACTCATGTGTAAAAAATATATTCATGAACCTAATTAATTATTTACAATGTTATGTGTGATAATGAGTACATATTCCAAATGTTATACATGAACCTAATTACATGTTCACAATATTATGTATGAACCTAATTACATGTTCAATTTTTTTTCATATACATTAAATTTATGTCTATAATATAATTCATAGACCGGGTTGCATGTCCATAAGTTTATATGAGTAGATGTTTTCATGTCATTAACTAAATGTGTGAATTTGTTTCCTTTTTACATGTTCACAATGTTATAAGCTTATAGGTATTCCCCAAGTATTTTTCTTATGAAAATGTTATATTTTCATGGATAAATTTCCATAATTCCATTATGAACCATGTCTTATGAACTACAAATATTTATGCCAAAAAATAGATTTTGATCGTAGATATGTTTGGTATGGTTTCAAATATTATTGATCATGTCTTGATACACTTATTAGCATATTATGCTTAAGTATTTCCTATTTTACCCATATTAAAAATTTAGTCTTACTATTTATTAAGTTTCCAATCCAATGATATGAAGACAATTTTAATTTAAGGTATGTTTATAAAGAGTAAAAATATGGGAGGATATTTATGGTTATCGTTGAATTTCATTCAATAAATAAGAATATTGTACACCTAGTCTCCAAAGTCACTAAAAAATTATGATCCTGAGACATGTGTTTTAGTAATGTTATAAATATTCACTTATGAGATGTAATATGTTCTCCTGAAAAATTTGACCCTAAAAAATAGTGAATTTACAGGGATAGGTTCTTATGAACATTCCTTCAGTTTTGGTGGTGGTTAATTCTTAATCATTTATTCTTTCTAGAATAATATTGTAACTATAGGAATACGTATGGGATTTAATGGTTCAAATTTTTTAATTTTAGGTTCTTACATTATAGTTATTCATCTCAATTCGAAATTACTGTTTTAACCAAAATGAATAATAAATGAGTAATTATGAAATAATCAGTTTTGGGTTGAAGCGATCCAAAGTGTTTTTTCAATGATAACAATCTATCTATTGATTTCATAGATAGTGTGATAAATTTTCTAATGATGTTTTTTATAATGTTTTTACTCCTGTAATATTGTTAAATATCATAAATATTATAATGGGTTTGGGCTAAATATTTATGAGGTATATTTAATTGTAATTTTTCTTCCGTATAATTTGATTGAAATGGAGTTTATGCTTGAAGTATGTTAATACATTTTAGCTGTTCATAGTTGATGCATTAGTTTTATTATGGTTATTATCATTGGAAAATGAAAAAGTTAAATAAATATAGAAAATAATTAGATATTTTTATGGTCATGTATTTTTGTTCGAGAAAGAGTATTTTCTTACGAATGTTTGATGCCTTGTTTCTAGGGCCAAGACAACCTATTAACTTTTAGTTGTATAGTTGGTTTATTATGTGATTTTTAGGTTTTTGATGGATTCCTATGTGGTCTGATGTGAGAATGGAATGAATTATAGGTTAGAGAAAAATTTGTGAAGATTCTTGGGTGTATGGAAGTACTGGGTTTATGGGATGGATGGATTTTTATTTCTGTGTATAATGGTGTTGAGGGTGGCACTAAGATTGATATAGTGGGTTGAATGAAATAATTCATGTCTTTTATAGTGATAAAATTTGGTCTGTTGATTATTAATAATTTCTCATTAATGATTAGATGTCATGGTTTCATATTTCATCATTCTTGTCATCCCACTGAATAATCAATCTAGGTGTGTATGGTTAATTTAATTTTTATTATAACATAGAAAGTTCTATACTATTCCTGGAATTATAGATTGATTTTGTATAATAAATGGATTGACCAATGGGGTTAATAAGGTGATCGTAGTATTGAGATGATTTTCTATTAATTAATGTGATAGGAATTTTTTAAAATGTATAATAATGTTTATTCTCTTGAAATACGTAATTTATTATATGGTATATAGTTGTTTGTGATGGTAGTCAGATGTCTGAGTGATGGTAACAACAATTGAGGTTAAGTAGAGGTTTATTCCCATAGTGTTATTATATATATATATATATTCAAATGAAAAGTTATTTCATACAATTCCATACCCTTTTCAGTTGGGATATTGATAGTGAGTAGACTGTGGATGGCCTTTTCCCAAACATACATGTTTATATGGAAGAAATAATTCACTTACACCTATTTCCTTGCCATCTTCTCATACGAGTACTATGTTCTTGTATTCATGATGGATGTTTTACCATATATGAGTGTGTGTATGGATGTAATTTCGTGGGACTATTTTTATAAACATGTATCAGTAGATATAATATCTAAAGGGTTACAATTTGTATGGGATGTAATTGATTTAGTCACATTACAACTTCTAAAGGATGATATTTCTCCCAAAAACTATTTATATACTTTATAGAGATACAATTATTTATAATGAGATATTTTGATTCATGAGGTATATATTTTAATACCATTACCTCTGACAAATATGGATTATTTTATGATTTATGTCATAAGATGTGTGACATTTTGGGTAGATTTGAATGCCAATGGGGAAGTTATAGAAAAGTCCCTTCAAATATTATTTTATGTTCTATATTATATTCTTACCTAAATGTTTTTATCATTGAGGTATCCATGTAGGGGTTTAGAACATTGTATACATTATTAGGTGATGAGTTAGTTTAATTTATTTATTCTTTTTTATTTAGTATAGATTCTTTTTCTTTTACATGCGAGTATTCAACAAGGATCCTACATATTATACAAGTCATGATCACCCAATTTATATATAAACTATTTTTATTGTATAAAGGATCTGGTTATTGATTTGGCTAGACATTATTATCATATAGTGTTTCTCACGAGCTATTGGGTCTTTGAGGCCACCATTAATGATTTTCTTTTTGTATGCTTAGATTTTATTTTAGTTCTTTATTTGTACGATATTAAATGGATGCATTTGGATATTCTAATATTTTCATTGAATAAGTTATTTTCTTGTCTAATATTACCAATCATTCAAAAATATTTATAATCTTTAATTCCACATGACATTGTTTATGCTTCATCCTGAATTCATTATGAAAACCAGTTTCTCATTGGGGGTAGAATTCAGTTATATTTATCCCTCTCTATTAATTTATATCCCAAGAGTTTTATCCTTGATAGGGTGTTGGGATACTATAGAATTAAAAATCATCTACAAAATGGGGTAGGTTTTATGTGATATTAATTTTGAGTCTGGGTCAATCCTAATGAGATTTGGATTTGTAGAGGGATGGAGGGCTGTTGTTTCCATTTAAAATTGTAGAGAAGGGTCTATCTAGAACATAGATATATTTGATAATACTTTGTCACATTCTTTACATGGAATATAATATAAGTGTCTAGAATAATATTTTTTGGGAAGGGGAAGTTTTGATAAATCATCAACCACACTTTTGCACCCATGTTTTTAGGTTAGTAACCTTTAGTTTTATATTTTTGATGTTTTCTTCTTATAACATTGTAACTAATTTTTAACAACATAATTTATTTTTAATTAATAAAAATAAAATGAGAATTATCATATAATATTATAAAAATAATTCCAAATATGATAAAAATTTAGAAAATATTTTTTTGGGCATAATAAAGAATAATTTTAACATTACAGAATGTGACACACAAAAATATGATTCTAGAAGTAGTGTAATTCAAAAGTAATGATTTTTTTAGATGAAATAATCAGTTTTATTAATCTAGATATATTAAATTGGTTATTATCATGAAATTATTATTTAATTAAAATTAAAATAAGATAAAACCACATTCTATAAGGTGATTTTAGAAAAAACATACATAAAATAGTTCTCAATTAAACATCCATTAAATTTTATAAAATCTTAAGAATGTAATTTCTATGTAGTATCTTAAGATATATGATTTAAATTCATAAATTAATTTTTATTTATTCAATGTTTTTAAAATAATTCTTGAATTTCTTGCATAATAATGTATAAAAAGTGAAAGTATTATTAAAGAAGATATTTTTCATTTTTACCTGAAAATCAGTTATATTATATAATGATAAATATTTGATCATAACCTAATTTTGATATTATTTATTCAAAAATAATGTTAACATTAAATAAACATAACTCTAAGACATATAATTTTTTTGAAGAAAATTATATATATTAAGAGAAACCACTTTAATTGAAAATATGATGTTTTTAAACATTACTTCTTCTTATTACAATTTCATGTCAACTTCTAAAATTAAGGATTATACTATATCAGTTCATATATTATAATATTTTAAAATTTTCAATTTATTTATTTAAGATTAAATACACTATAAATTACATAATAGATTTTTGAAAAATTTAATATTACTTTTATATTAATACACTTTAAAAAATATCCTTAAAAATAATAATTTATATTTGGTAATTTTTTAATTCATCAATTGATATTGGAGTCATTATTTATAATAAATATTTTAAGCGTTTCCATATTTAATAATATAAATAAGATTTATAAACAACATATAATTATATATATCTATAATAATTTCATATCATATTTTTATTTCATCATGAGTTATATTATATTAGAGTTAGTAGTTAATAATACACTGCTTTAGTATGCAAATTGGATATACATAAAACTTGGATAATTTCAATTACCATATTGGCAGAAACAAATTTTCAAGAATCATATTTGCACTAAAAATATTTATGATGACCATATTTCATTTTTATATAACGACTTACTAAATAATTCATGTATTCCACTCTCACTTTTAAAGGTAGATTTCTTTTCTAGTATTATTAATTTTATCTAATTATTATTCAATTTATGGTAATCATCCTCATCATATGTTTTGATGGACTAAATTTATTCTCAAGGATGATGAAAAAATTGGATATTTCCTTGTTGTGAGGATTTTATTCTTTTCCCTTAATTATCCCCTAATTATATATGCACATTAAAGGGATTTAATAAAGCCATTGTGAGTAATAATCTATAGTGTGGAGTAGGTAGTTTTATGTAATTTTTGTAAATTTCCTTCTCATGAATGAAAAATTCATATTATTTTTGGTTCATATCATGATGGGATAATTCTATATTAATGTTTCAATCATTTTTATACAACATAAAAACTTCTATAAAAGTAAAGACATTAATAATAATAATAATAATAATAATAATAATTTGAAAATAATATTAATAAAATTAATAAAAGCTCATAAAACATTGGGCTTTACATTCTCCCCCTAAATAAATAATGTCATCAATGTAGTAGTGAAATTTTTCTCATTCCTATGATCTATATAGGGGATAAATGTAAGGAATAGGATTGTGTCATGATGCTTCTCATCTTCTGAGTGTATATAAAATTCATTGAGGTGGTATCCATCATGGTCATTGAGGCCAAAGACTAATTTCAAGCCACATTCATGCACACGAAATTCTAGAACCCGATGATACTAATTCTATTGCAGTATGCATTTCTAGTTTTATACATGGGTTTATCATTGATACATTCATGAGATACATAATCCTTAATTTCACATAAATTTTTCTATGATTTTGAAATTTAGTTTCAATGGTGTTCAGTTCCATTAGTGTCAACTACACTAGTTAAAGGTTAAAATAAATTTTATGTAGTATTTAGATACTATGAGGAACTTCTACTATATCATCACACATGGGGTGTTTTTCATTGTTTGAAGATATAGACATATGACATAATAATCAACATGGACTAGGTGTATTTTGTTCTGGCTATCATGAATAACATCTAGAGGAAAATCATGTTCTATGATTCTAAAACTGAGACTACAATAATCATTAGTGACTGAGACACACACATGGTATAATTATGTTTTCCTTCAATGAATTTATTTAATTTTATATTGATGAATATTATATTTGTGGTTTAAAAGTTGTTTATTTCTAAAGATGTGGTAGACTACCCAAATTTCTTTCCAATAGTGGTTGTGTCCTTACCTCCATGATGGGAGATTGAATGTTGGAGGAAGTTAAACCCATGAACTTCTTTGATCTAGATGTCTCTGTACAATATGACATCTTATGATCTACATTATTTTTTGATACGGATTGATTTTTTCTTGTTTTGAGGTTTTATTTGGTCATGAAAGTCATCTTTGGGTATCAATTTTTTGTTTACAAGGATGGTTGATAAAAGTCTATGTTTGTGTATCACATATCATAACATGAATCAAGTTTCTATAAATAATCACTATCAATATTCATAGATTTCTGACTTATTCAATCGTATTAAAGGGTCATGTTTTTTCTCATAGATCAATATATGATTGATATTTCGTCAGGCTCGGGTGATGGATGATTATATTCTAAATACGAGTTTTTGATGTCTTTATATGTATTTTGAGCTTTAGATAATTTTTCTGGATTTGAATAACACTCTTCCCATGATTGTTGGTCTGATGAATATTGGGTATTAAGAGTTTCTATACAGATTCATGGTATTTTTTGGGTTAAATCCTTTTGCACTCTATGTTTGAGGTGGATCACACAATGAATCTGTGGGATATTTTAGGAGTTTTTTATTTTCAATAGCTTTTCAAAAGGTTATAAAACTATTTTTATAGGAATATTATTTTAATTTATTAGGTCATTTATTTTCATGTATTAGTAAAGAGTTGTTATATATCCTTTAATTATCAAACTAGTTGTTTATTAGGAATACCTGATAACAATTAGATATGTGGAATGTTTCCCTACTCATATAGGCCATCATAGTAGGTTTATTATTTATTTTTCTTGGATTTTAATTCCATTAACAATATTGAAAAATAGGATAATATTATCACATGGAATGACATGCTTAGGGATTCATAGAATTTTTCAAAGGATAATGTGTTCAGCACCCTAGTTCGTTATTTTTCAGAAGATAGAATTTATATTGGGGCATACTACATTGCCTCACATCATGTCATTGGAAGTTTCGTTATTCCATAATCTGTGGTTTCAATTTAGGTTAATATATAGTTACAAACCCATGAACATAAACATACTACTTATGGTCTATAATTATCAATGGTTATGTTAGGTATGATGTTGTGGTGAAATTACCTTATTAGAAGACACTATAGGGCCATCACCAAGAATAAGATCTTGAGTTATTAATTCTCCAACCATGAAAATAAAATTTGACATAGATAGATGATAGAATTCATATAGTACTATAAATTCAAAAAAAACTTTATAAATTGAGAAATAGTAATGATGTGGTTGATCCAAATTGAGTGACATCACTCGATAAACTATGTGTGAATCTTTACTTTCAAGGAGAATGATAGGATAACTATACATGATGCATATTCTTACGAGATAGGTCTAGGGTTGAGGGTTCCATAATCAGATGATGGTGAGTTATCATCTGGTAAAATAGGTGTAGGATTCAAAGAAATTGGATTTTGATTTGGAATTCTTGTAGGACCAGGTTGGTGTGGTGATGCCCCAGATAGTTGTTCTATAGATGATCCTTAGTAGGTATTGATTTTTGGAAAGATTTTAATTATTTTATTGATGCATGAGGGGGATTTACATAAGTTTATAATCTCACCCTTATTTAAAAATATTATAATGAATATATATATATATATATATATATATGATCTGAAAGGGATGTATTTGTGGCATGTGTTGATGTGTTCAATGATAGAGTTTGTGTCAACATTTTTAGACTTATAGAATGTAAATATTGAACACAGTGATTTTTGTGGTTTATAAAACCATTATATTATTAGCAGTATAAGTCATTGGGAATATATATTAAGTTTTTAAAAAATTTAATTTGAACTAAGGGAGGATATGATATAAAATGTGAGATAGTGGACAAATTGAAAAAATTGGATTACTTCATAGAAAATAAGGAGTTGAGATCAGTGGAGGTTCTATCGCGGCATTATCTGAAGGTGGTGGAGAGTCTCTATGGCGTCTAGAGAATTACCATCTCTAATTAGAACATTGTATCACCAAATGTATATAGAGAGGTATTAATCATTATTTTTTTCTTCCTTTTTATCTATTTTTCTAGGGATATGATAATGGGTAGAAATATCAGCTCATCTAGAATCATATAGTCAGGGATCATGCCCATGTCCAATATTTTTTATGTTTTCTGATAAGGTAGAAAAATTTGGTAATGCTTCCACAAAACAATATTTTACACCATCATTAGTATGAGATATTTTGAAAATTAATATCACTAAAATTTGTATTTTTTATTGTTTTTATTAATTATAAAGTGTCTTTTATGCTTGGGTTTGATCTAGTGAAAATAATTACCGAAATAGTGAATGTCATTCATGATTTAATGGTGGCATCATATGATTTCTATAACAAATACTCTATATATACTATCACCTCTCTATATTATCTATTTCATGCATCTCCATCATGAATATAAATCCTCCTAGCTCCGTATCCACTTGATGTACAATTTCTTAGATTTTTTACTGTGTGAATCCTTATATTATAATGTTTAAAATCGGATGGATGGTCCACCATGAAAACCCAAGGAGGATTTTTGTGTGCCCAAATAAGGTCTTCCATGAACCAAAATGATCCCCACACACATTACATAGGCTTTAATTTTCTAGGGAATCAAACATGATTCTTAAATAGATCCATGCCTCAAGGTCTCTAGCCAGCCTCCCACATTATCACATAACCAATATGACAGACTACATAAGATGTTGTGGAAGATGGATGTATTTTAAACCCACAATTGCCTTGTTTATATTAAAATCTCTACAAAATATCTAGTTCAATGAATGGAAGTGGTGTCTTTATTGATGATGATGATGATGAAGTTTATCTCTTATTATTGTTAGTTTTTGTAGTGATTTTATGATATGCATTTGATAGTTTCTGGTTTTTGTATTTATGCCCATCCATTTTTAAATATTTTGGGGGATATTGTGGAAAATATAACTCAAATCGTTGAATACTAAGTCTATGGTGAAATAGTTAATACATTACTTAAATCATGTAAAATGAATCTACAATACACATACTAATATTTAAATTCAAATAAATTTATATTTTTAAAAATGTAACCATAATAAAACTAGATGTATTATTTGATAAATGGCATGTCATTGGGGCACACTTACAAAACAATCTAAGAAAATTAGTGTGTCTATAATAAATATCCCACATTCCACATTTTGATATGGATAAATTATTTAACAAAATCCACCTCATTGTTAGTCGTTCAATGTGATAAAAATGGTTCATGTGGTTATGGTGGATAATCATGCCTATCGTTCTTTACATCTATAAAATTATGACATAGACATTTTTAATTCTATTTGTTTCCAATCAAAAGGAATTGAACCTTTACTAGTTCTTTTGGAAGCATAATCATGACTCCGTTGATTCTAATCACGAATTTCAAATTCATTTTGATGTTTGATCCTCGATGACCCCCAATTCAACAAATAAATAATTATTAGTTCATTTGAGGTAATTTTCGTAGTTTAGCATCCCAATTTATATATATATATATTGGTGGTTGAATACCACTTATTTTATAAGAATCATTGTATGAATTTTCATGATCTTATATCATTATATTTTGTGGCACAACTGGGATTTGAGCTATGATTACACTATAAATCATGTTTTGAGATATTTGGTGTCACATAATCACTATATTTCATAGTCAATCTTCAATTTTAATGGGTTTATCATTAAGATAATCATCTCATTTCCCCTAAATTACATGGTTGACTAGATTCTATATTATTATAAAAATAACTAAGACCCCAAGGGATATCCTAAGCCATGAAATTTATTTATCATTGGGGTATTATAATAATGAATAAAATTAGATTCAAATATATAATAATTTAAATGAGTATATTATCAGGTTAGTGAATAATTCCATTTTTTTACCAATATAAATTTTAATTCAACCTAGGTTATATTAATTATGGTTATCTTTTACATTTCATCATAGTCTCCAAATGTAACTATAAAATCAATCTTTAATTCATAAATAACTATTTTTAACCAAATTATATCATCAATATTTTCTAGAGAGGGGTTATGTTAGGTATCATTGTGATGAACAGGGTCACAGTTGGGTCAATACCAAACAATCCATCATTTAATTTGTTACACCTATGTATAATTATACTCAAGCCTACATCCACTTTCCAACTTCCATATTGTGAACCTATTCCAAGTAAAACTACATAATATTTTCGTTACCAAAGTTTTACTATATTATCTTTTTCTTAAGCTTATTCATTTGATGTATCCATTGGGTTCTCCCTAATATTATATAATCATGATATCTAAAACTAGTATTCCATTATCTGCTATTAATAATAGTTACCAAAGACTTAAACCACATTCTTTCATAATTATTAAAAAAATTAAGATAATTCAGGAAAAGTATCTATAGGTCTAGTGTATTTAAAATATTGTACACTGAAATACATCATCTAAATAAAAAAACAATATATTTATTTTAGACTCCACATAATGGTCATAAATACCATTTATCATCTAAAACAATATAGGATATTCATGGAAAATACATAAGGAAACATGTGAGATTTAAATCCTAATGAAGGAATAAACATATTAACAATGTATAACAAGGGATTCAAGATGATTAACATGATTTCCTAAAGTGGATAATCTAAATAATGAATAAATTTTATAAGGTAATGATTTTATAAGATCATAAATATTTTGAAACCACATAAAATTAATATCATAAACATATGTCAAGTGTCACTCCAAATATAATCATTATAAAGTAGACAATGTCCCACAGTTGTTTAGTTTTACTCCTCAACCCCTTGAATGAATATTATAATTTATAATTATTTTTACAAATGTATTAGAGGTATATATAATAATCATACCACAAATAACAAAATTGTATTCATATATATCCTTATAACTTGAGGATAATAGACAATATATAACTCCTTTGCATGATCAGAACCATGAGAAAAAGTGAGGTTCATAATTTTGATTCAAGGAATAACCAAATACTAAATGACAAGGATTCCCCAGAATGTGGGAATTTAATTGATTTGAAATTTTAACAATTTAAAATTGATATGGGGCATGATCACAGAGTTAGAATGTGTAATTCTCCTGAGAAAGATCTATGAAAATAAATAACAAAAAATAAACCACTTGTGTAATGCTTTATGAAATAAGTAAAAGATCCTTAAAAAGAGAAAGATATTATAGTAAACTATAAATCAATAATTTAACAATGATTGTTATCTATAAAAATTTATGTTTATAAAAGTCCATAAATGGTTATAAAATTAAATTGTGATTATTCACATGATACATGAAATAAATATATACTATTAAATTATGTTTAAATAAAATTGAGAATCTTGAATCGAAATAAGAACTTGTGTAACCACTGAAATGAAAAGGATCTTAAACTAGGTATTTATGTATGGGATATATGTATATATATATATATACACAAGTAGAAGATGTTCACGTGAATAAGAATTCATAAAATGGGATAAAGAGAAGGAGAATGTGTAACTCAAATGTAACCAGGGTGGTATGGAAGATACCTTTTTATGATTTGAAAAACTATTTTTGGAATCATAAATAATAATAAAAATATTTGGAAAATGGGATATGTTAAATAAGATATTAAAACGACATAACACTTGATATGCGTTCTAATTAAAATGTATAACATTAGCGAGAATGGAAATTATACACAAAGAGGGGAAACCATCGTTTAATAAGTTAAGAATTATTCAAATAAATTTAATACTTTCAGTGAGTTTTAGAACTCATAAATAATGTTTATTTGAATAACAATTGATAATAAATTATATAAATTAAGATTAATATTCTAAATTAATGGAAAAGATCAAGGAGAAAAATTATAACTCATGAAATAAGATTGATTTATGAAAAACCATAATGTTTTTGAGGAGACCAAAATTATATATCCCAAAAAATAAGAGCATTAAATAAAGGTAATTTTCCAAGAGAAACTATTTTTATTATATTAAAAACCAAGAGGTTAGTAGTTACACTATAAAAATTAAGAATAGGGTTTAATATTGTTGAATTTCTTAATGAACTATGATTAAGATAGAATCCCTTACCACATGATTGAAATTACTTTACACATTTACTCAACTTATTGAATCATGAAATTAAGATTCCTAAAAACATAACAAAGTACGTTATCTATATAACACACTTTTTATGGTCTATTTATCATCATGTTAACCAATGTGTCAAATCTTTTCTTCTTATGATTTTTTAATGTTTTTTTGGTAAATTTATTAGAAATTTAAATGGTATTTCAATCCAAGTAAATTTTTCATAAAATGGTTTCATATTATCCACAATAGTAGATAGGTTTTCTTTGAATTGAATCAAATCAGAAAAGATATATTGATATGTCATTTTTAGGAAATTATTTTAAAATAATAGTATTTTGGTATAATAATTTATGGAATGTCTAATATTTTTATTCTGAAAGAATAATGGTTTAGTAATTAAAAAATTTACACATTACATAAATTATTTATTCAACTAATTTTATTCAGTAATTAAAATTAATGAGAAATATCATCATATAGAAGTGATAGTCCATACGTACAGACAGATGACAGTCTCATTTTTACAGAATATATGGAAGGTTAAAAATAAATTATATTATAATTCTTGATTCATTAAAATTTAATAATTAACATATAATTTGATTAAATAATAATTTTAACTAGGAATGAAGGTAGGTGGTGGAAAAATGAACACTTTATTCATGGAGGTGGTAGTTACACAAACAAGAAATGATGTTTACTTCTCAATTCTTTCAGTTGAATGAATAAATTGTATTTTAAATTTTTATAACAACATTATGGAATATTAAAAAATTATTATACTTTCATGGAGAGAGTATTTTATGGGTGGTGTAAGTATAAAATAATTAATAATGTGTAGTGGAAAATATTAGCTCTATCTTTGGATGTTCTCATTTTGTCACTACTTTAAGCATCATTGTGTGGTCTTTTGGAAATACCAATTCATATAGTTCCTATGTAGAAGGTTATAAAGATAATATTGTATATTATCGGTTAATATTAAGGTTATTTTATTGTTTGGGGATGTTTAGGAGTGGTGGTTCCTTTAATAATTTAATAGAAGTCATTTTTTGATATATATAACTTTTTAATATAAATATATAACCTGATTATAATGGAATTTGAATCAAAATAGGAAACTAATATATTTCACGAAGGTTAAAAGAAGAAAAACCCAAGACAATAGTTTTAATACATGTTTTAAACAACTATTTCTGTCATTTATTCTTAGATTTTTTACTTTTACTATTTTTGGTTTTTACCATGGCAACTAATTTTACCCGAGTATATTTTTTAGTTCCTAAGAATAAAAGGCTCATTATTAGATAATATTATCAATATAGATGTAAATAATAAATAATATATATTGAATACAATTTATATATATAAGGAAAACATATTTTATTTAGTGAACATAACATGGTGAAACCCGTTTTTTGAGAAAGTCAACTTTTATGAATAAGATTTATGTTCTAGAAAAAAATGTGGATTATATTGAATATATTTAAATTGAAATAATGATTATAGTTAAAATAATAATTTATTATCATTAATATAATTTTAAAACAGAATTCTATGAATTAAAAATATTATTAATAGAAACAGAAATAAACAGTTATCATTCAATCATCACCTAAATTTTATAAACTGTTATGTATAGGTAATTAATATATATATATATATAATATTTAATTTAGATATAAAAAATATAATTTTTCTTAAGAATTTAATTTCCAAAATTTATATGGAAAGAATTTATAATAATGTCATAAAAATTTAGTATTTTTAAAATTGGTATATTTCACAATTTACCTAAAACTCAATTATTTTAGTAAACATAAAAAATTATATAATTATAATATTGAAATTTATATTTTAAACATTATTTTGAGTTAATAAAATGTAAAATATAAACTTAATACATGTTTTAAATAAACAAAAAATCAATATATTAAAGAAAACTACTTTAATTGAAAAATTGATATTTTGTCAATACAAAGTGTTCGTAATATTTAATCATGTGAATTCATAATTTAAATAATTTTAAAATTTTATATATAATAATAATTGTAATGTGTCCAATTTATTTTATTATTATAATGTACAACATAAATATCAAATTCGTCTTTAAAAAAATGATGTATTACATATACTCTAAATTGGTCTTAACTATTACCAATAAACCTAAATACTTATATTCTAAATTTTATTTTTTCTACTTATTTGGTATTAAATTAATTATTTCAAATATTTATATAAATAATTTCAAATTTCAATAATTAATATAATAATATTTACACTCTAAACATAAATAATTATATTTTTTGTCATTTTTTCAAACTTTTTATTTCATCAAGAGTTATATAATTATAAATTTATTACATAAAAATACAAGAAATTAGTATACATAATAGATATGTGACTAAAGAAAATTATTTCAATGAGTATACTGATAATGAAATAATTTCATTACTATATATAGACTTATTGATCCATTCATTAATTTCACTATCACATGACAAGGTATAGTTCTTATTTTATATTATATATTTTCACATTGATTAATATTTCCCTGACATTCCCCCTAATTAGAGGTTTTGTTTGAATATTTTTTATCCTAATGGTTGAAGATGATACAAGATATTTCTGAGTCATGATTATTTTATTATTTTTTATCCACTCTTCCCTATGGATTTCATCATTATTAATTCATGTACTTTATCTAGGGTGAGAAGTAATCTATGGTGAGAAATATATATTTTTATCTTCTTTTATTATATTTTACCACATAAAAATGAATGAAGTGTATTAATACTTGTTCAAATCATTTAAGGAAAATTTTTAAATAATGTTTTAATTGTTTTGATGGAATCTTTTTTTAAATATATACATAAATAATAATCATAATAAGGGATTATAAAACAATGGTTTTTTGATGTTGGATCCTATCATAAGAAGATTCCATTTCACAAATCAACCCTAGTCAACCTTGATATGATAACCCAAACTGGTCTGTGGTATTTCATTTGGTGAATTTTATTTATTTTTATGGCCCATTAACAAGTTTCAGAGTACCAATAATAGAAAATGTTTAATTATTTATTTGATAACCCTTATATTATTATATATTAATTCATGATTCATTACATAAGATTAATTATAACAAAACTAGGATGCTCAATAAGTTTTGTGACTTTGGAAATTAGTTAAATACCATAACAACAAACAAATAGGGAAATACATCATCTTATTGAAAACTCAACATGCTCATACATAATTCAATATGGGTAACCATGCGACGCACATAGGAAAGGGTGAGATAAAAAACCCATTAAGGAAATAAACATGACATATAATGATGAAATCAATACATATTATAAAATAAGTATAACAATATATAATAAAATGGATGTGAATCATAAAAATGAACAAAAAGACATGATATATCATGACAACATAAAGGAAACATGGGAAATTTGGAAACAACTTAAAGCACAACATCATCAAAATTGTTAAAGAATAAATGAAAATACATAATTATAGAAAAATTAACACAATATAATATGGTTCAGTAATTGTCCCAAAATGGTATCTCTTGATTCAAAACAACACCCATTGAATTTGAGTACTCTATAAATCAAGGTTCACCTATCACATTAATTTCATTATCATTCTAAATTATTCCACATAGATCAAAAATCATGGAATATTTTATCATCATATTTATTAAAAGATCATGTAGTGTGGAATAAATACATGCAAGTAACATATCGAATTAGTATACATTCATAATGGATTAAAACCATGATAGGAAATGTTTATGGTATTCAATAAAAAACTATTTTTGCATGGAAAATCATGGTGAAATTTTTATAGCATAACAACAACACTTAATGATTCATAAAATGGTTTTATTTGAGGGAAAGGTGTCTTGATTCATTTGGGAATCAATAGGAATGTAATACGTATATTAAATAAACATATCAAAAAATTAGTAATTTGAAAAATAAGGCATAATATAATGAATAAATTTGAATACTAAGGATAAGATAAAGAACCCTTACCTTGAGAGTTTGACTCCAATTGATTGATAGGTTCTTCTTTAAAGCATGCGGGGGCCTTGGGAAGACTCTAATGAGAGAAGGGAAGAGTTAGGATATCATATAGGTATTTTTAGGGAATATAAATTGGATATTTGGGAATTTAATATAGGAAATGATTGGGTAATTCATTATTATTTCTCAATCATAAGTTTTAAAGTCTCTCTAATAAAATTACACAAACCCCAAACCTTCCCCATTTTTTCACTAGAGATTTATGCCAAAGCTAAGTGGATATGTTTATTTTCAAATTACAATGTCCTGAAATAATAAAATAATATCATTTATGAATTGGAAGTGGGTCATACTCTTTATAGAATGATTTCAAAAAGAGAATAATATATTAATGGTTTTAAAGGATTAATTAAAGTATTTATAAAATTAATCAAATAAATATAAAATAATATTAATTTATTAGTAAAAAAATATTTGGTCGTAGAATCCATTTATAGTATTTATTAAATCAAATTTTATTCATTTTGAGGTCATAGTGCACAATGTATATTTATACGATATTTAATTGTTACCCATAAATTTTGTTGTCTCATTAAATTATGAAAATATAAATTTTAGATAATTTCAAATTTTTAATTCCAAATATAATATTCATTTTATCTAAATAATTTTATATCTATTTTTATTTTAATTTTTAGAAAAATCATTAAATTTTATTGAGAAAAACTTGGTTATTTAACAATAACAGTTTTTGAACCCATATAAAATTAAAATTAACATAAAAAAATATTTGATAAATTATATTTATGAAAACATTATTTAATGATAATATTTTATTGAAATATAATATATCTAAAAATTAAATTTATTCATCCAAATAAACATGTTATTTTAAATTTAATACTAATTAATAATAATTTGTTGTTTTATTATATAAAATAAAAAACATTTATAAAAAGATGATAAAAAGAAAATATGAAAAATATTATATAGATAATAAAACACATATAAATATTATTATTGTGTTGATATGAATCCCATTAACACACCAATAAACACCATAAGGGCATGCTGTGTGACTGTGAGAATTTCATTGGGTGGTTCATCTACATGGTTTTGGTCGTGATATAGATGATTGATAACTTCTCATGTAAACAGTTTCACTCGTTATTATTTTGGTAGATATCATCATGTGCTTAGTCTAGGGAATATACGATAGATTATATCTCCATTTGAAGAACCAATAAATGATCATTAAAAGGTATGATCATACTTGTTGAGGTGATCACTTCCGTTGTTTGTGTCAATTGGATTTATTGAAACCCTATTTTTATAATAATCTATTTATCATTTTTCAACAGCTATAATATAAATGGTTCTAATGATTAATAATATTTTAAATATGATCGGATATAATAGTACCATATAATTTTAGGTCATTTCTATAAACATAATACATATTAAGACATTTAATTTATTGGTAGGGGGAATATTATACAAAATGGTATGGGTCATTACTATGTTCCCCCTTAAAAAAATTGAAATTTTCATTTCCCACACTAGAAAAACATGAGGATATCTTTGTTTCATCCCCTATTCCAGTTCCCACACCTGTTCTTAAAACATATGGTTTCTCCACAACACTTTGACAAGGTTCATTTTCTTAATTCATAGAACTCTATCTCTATGATCTAAGATATTCTATGGCTATTACTGGTATGAGAGATCATTATCCAGTATAACCACCTTAGGATTGAGTACATGTGAGGGGTCTAGTATGTACTTACATAGGAGGGTTACATGGAATGAGAAATTTACTTGAGATTGGGTAAATTGTAGTTCTTGTCGATGGGCCACCGCTCCAATTCAATCAATAATCAGATAGATACTGATGTATCTTAGAATAAGATTTACCTTATTACCAAATTTGTTGACTTTATTACATGTATATATGAGGAGGAAAAATATGCCATTGACATCAAACTCCTGGCATGATAGATGTTTTTTTGGATAGCTCTTCTATTGAATCTGAGAAGCCCTGATATGATGCTGATTGGCCTAAACCTATTTGTTGATTCATTCGATCATTTTAGGACCTGGCAGTTTTCATTACTCCACATCATCCCACAGTGCATGTTTTCAAAACCTCTTCTCATAAATGGCTTATAGGGATCCATTTGGAATCTTGAGCGGAAACAGTTATTGTATAAAAACATAAATTGGGAAAGATATTGGTCCCATCCTTCTGTGATGTCAACTGAACATGTCGTCCACATTTTCTGATGTGTCTAGATAGTCCACTCACATTTCCCATTAGATTGAGTCAGGTATATTGTGTTGAAGTACAAATTAGTATTTTGATCTAGATAGAGACAATTTCATAACTAAGAAGAAAATCATGGATCTGAATTAGATATAATCTATAGTGGTGTTCCATGCAGCCTCACCCGATAACAAATGTATATCCTTATAGGTTGATCATGTGATAAATCCTATCAAATAAAAATTATGTTTTCAATATTTGTATGAAGATCCACAACAACCTAGATATTATTTTTTCTTCATGATGTATTCAAAATACCCGAGACAATTATTATGGTGTCATTTTCCCATTCCCCAATAGGTATGGGTAATGGTTACATCATCCGGATTGGGTTATCCTTTAAAAATTGATTGGAAACTAAATTAGGATGATATTCATTGTTAATAAATAAAATATTCATGTTATTCATTATACATAACCACCATTTTAGCGTGTTGTACACATTGATCATCATTTCAAATTATGATTGTAATTCTTTGTTAATGTGATCTATAACATGGTACATATTTACAAACCTCATAAAATAAAAAATTCTCTTGAATAAATTTTTATAATTTATTTTACCATCTCTTATGATATAAGGAATAATTCATGCTTTTTTTATCATTTTTAGATTCATGTTGAAGACCACTAATGTTGTCCATGGACCAACAATATTCTGGTAAAAGTGAACAGAACAACAGCCCAATAAAGAATTGGTAGTGGACACAATACAAGCACAATAATTCTGTTAATTGAACTAAAGATCACAGATAGAAAGGGGAACAATTCATACTACATTGATAAGAGCTAATTCAGACTACTAAAGGGAGTGTTATGTGTCCCAATTAGGAGATAAACTTTTGAGCCACATTCTACGGCACAAAAAGACATCCCCCCATTTTAAAAATATCTCACAAACCAAATATTCATTTCATATGAATGTTTATAGAAACACATGGGACATATTAATCATAAATTGTTTCATCTATGGGCCACCGAAATTCATCCATCTAGATTCCCTTTTAGGCATCTCTATTTAGTGAATGCCAGTTGACTCAGATAGATTGTCAAGGGTGGAAAAGTCCAATCTCCCTTAACTTTCCACCCACCTAGGCCCCCACCATTAATTGATGGGAATTCCAATGTTATTTTCTCCACATGATTTTTCCAAAATACATATTTAAGGTAGTTTTTTTAATTGATTTAGGGAACTTCTATGCTTCTTTCATTGTAATTTTATGCCACAACTTTTACATTGTAATGTTATTCCTCAAATAAATGTTATTCAAATCACCTTAGTTTTTTTATAATGTTTATTCTTCTTCTAAATTTTTTATCTTATTTTTAACACGATGATACCATTTATTATTGGTGTGAATTTATTCACACCAAATCTAGTGAGATTTATCACATAATGGTGGAGTGTTTGTTACTTTGTTTTGGTTTTTTTCCTTCAATTCCACCCTCATGAGTATACTTCCCACTTCTATTAGGATAAAAGGATCAATTGTTGGCTAACATACTTATGGTTTGATCCAAAGGAGTAGAAAGGGGATGGATTTGATTTTATTTATTACACCTTTAATCTATTATCACTTCTTTTAAACGATATTTTTATTTAGTTATTTTAAAAAATCTTCATCCTTATTGAATATTGAGGCCAGACACTTCAAGTGATAATATGAATCATTACTTTGGAGTGATCATTAATTTTAACCTATAAGTGTATAGGTGATTAGTATTAATGTGTGTTGGTATGAACCAATAAGTGATTATATTTTTTTATCTCCTTGAATGAACTCATCTCAAATATAATAAATTGAATTCGCTAAAGGGGAATTGCCACAAATCCACCCCTTGTAATAAACTAGGATAAAATCTTATCATAATTTGAATTCACTTGTGTCATGTTGTGTTCACTTAAACCCCTATAAAATCAACCCAATGTTGTCCACGTAATAGGAAAAATCATGCCATATAATTTGTGTGTCTATAGGTTTC
Source organism: Viscum album (assembly GCA_963277665.1). Classification (NCBI taxonomy): domain Eukaryota; kingdom Viridiplantae; phylum Streptophyta; class Magnoliopsida; order Santalales; family Viscaceae; genus Viscum; species Viscum album. Next base: position 268,495,682 of record OY728129.1, read on the forward strand.
TTCTTAGGACTCTGAGGAATCGACAACCCAAGTTACTCTATATTTTATTGCATAACCCTAAAAGGATTGGTGAATTTGGGAGAGGAAAAAAAATTTCACCATTTCCAGGCACCCAATTATGTTAACTCAACACCCATTATTTTCACACCCTAGGACCTCTTATCATTTCCCTTTTTTATTTTTTTATTCTGATTCATGCCCACCTACACCCACAATAACTCAAACAGATTAGTTAGGGTGGAATTTGATGGGGTAGGGGAGTCAATCACACCTTGGGGTCTATTCCCATTAGATCAAAATATTCCTAGTACTTTGGATTTAAAATATGATCCAATTTCATTGGTGGGTATTCAATGAAATCAACTTATAAACCAGGGGGAGAACCAAAATGGAAATCCAAATGAGGCGTCCCCAATCTTGGGGAATGCAGTTGACCAAACCATGAATAACTACCTCTCAACTACCTAGACCAATGAACCCTCATGAATTTGGCATGATTCCCATGTTGAATCCCACTATATCATCAAACCTCATGTCTTAAACCACCTTCAAACCTTTCATTGGGCGGAGTCAGAAATGACATACCTTCATGCCAATGATTTTAATGAAATTGTTGAAACCATGTTCCCACCAAATAAACTTGAGTCATATAATATGAGGTTCTTTCCTTTATAACTAAAGGAACAAGAAAATAATTTGGTAAAAAATCAGTGACCTTCATCAATCCACTCATTATACCAATTGCAAATAGTGTTCTACAAAAAAATACTTCCCCCATCACAAAACAATTGCACATAAAAAAAGAAACTAATGTTTTAAAAAAAAATAAGGGTATTCATTTTATTAAACATGAGAGAGGTTAAAAGACAAACTCAACATGGTACCTCACATTGTATTTTTAATCCCATTATATGTTTAAATTTTGTATGAAGGGTTGGGTCTTGGAAACAAACAATTCATTGACATGATGTGTAAAGGAATCTTCATACACAAAGCACCAAGTGAGGCTTAAAAGTATCTAGAAAGCCGTGATGAACAAAATAAAACATCGGTAATGACACCTTACTAAGAGAATCCTGCCTAATATGGTGTAATTAATTCACATAGAGAGGATTAAATCCTTAGGGGGAAACATACTTCACTCACTAGGATGATAGAAGAGATCGATCATATGAAGGTCTATGAAATTCAAATTGTTGACCCTATCTGCACAATTTGTATAAAACATTACCACAAGACTGAAAAATGCACAAGAATTCATTCCATTAAAGATGTTCTTCTAGGAGGACCACTAGTAGAGGTCAATTCTCTATTCATTCAAAATCCATAATACCAAAACACTTTTAAAACTTGGTATAATGACCATCCATTATTCCATTGGGAAGATATACAACAACCCATCTAACAACCTAGTCAGCCACAAGGACCAAACACCTACCCACTAAATTTTTTTCCAAATCATAACTAGTTCCAACCACAACCAATCTAATACCAACATCCCCCTATCCAATAATAACAACCCATTCAACAACCAAAGTATCCTCCTAGGATAAACCAACCAGCAGAATCCCCTACTCAATCTCTCCCTCGTCCAATATTAGAGATGTTTTGTAATCAAATGGTGAAAATGAACTCGGAAGTCTCATACCGTAAAAATGGACTACAAAAAATTAGAAATGGGATGGAACCCATGCCTACTAAGGTGGTACCATCCTCAACTATAAGGGGAGAATCCAGTTACAGACAAACATCTCATGAACAACTCAAAGCAGTGACTGTTTTAAGAAGTGGGAAATCTATTGAGGAACCTGAACAAGCCATTACAAAAAAATTAAAAGCTTTAGCAATGAATGAAAATGATGAAGAAACACCCACATATTTTGAAAACCCAAATGAGAATGTGAAGAAACTACAAAAATAAAATAAAACAATCAAACAACATGCCCCCTTCCCTCAACACATGAGAGGAAAATCTAAACCAGAACAGATTGATAATTTAAAGGAAATCTTATGTCATGTTAAGTTGAAAAATCCCCTTATAGATGAAATATAAACAATTATTTCCTACTCAATGTACCTTAAGAAAATTGCACATTCAACAATAAATTATCACAATAACCTAGCCCTTTTGGCTGCAAATGTGAGTACCACCATTCAAGGAACCATTCCTCCAAGGTTGAAAGACCTAAGACATCCAAATGTCAATGTCGAGTTATGAGAGTAAAAAAATTTCATTGAACTATGTGATTTGAGAGCCACTATTAACCTCATTCCTTATGCCATTTTTGTTAGTTAGGTCTCGAAGAACTCCAACCCACTTCTTTCACTCATCAACTTGTAGATCTTAGTGTTTCAGTTATTTAAGGGATCTTAAAGGATGTTTTAGTGGAACATGAAAATTTCATTTACCCAGTTGAATTTATTGTTCTTGAAAATCTCCCATGTTTAGGATCTAGTGAAAAAACCCCAATAATCCTTGGTCATCCATACATAGAAAACAATCAAATCAGTGATCTGATTTAGGAATGGGAACATGACAATAACCATTAGAAACATGAGCCTTGATATAAAATTCTACAATGCCAACTCTCAAATTTGAGATGATTAAAATATCCCGTAGGTAAATTGGATAAGTAGGGTTGATAGTGAAATCGAGGAACATCACAGGATTACTAAAGGATGTTTAAGTCAAGAGGATATTGTTTTTATTAGTTCACATGAGGTAAATTTGCCTTCTTAGATCGAATCTCTTTCAAATAGATCTATTTTTATCTTTATAGAATCAACATTCAATGATACCATTGTTGAAATCAATAACAATAAGTTTATACCCATTCATGATAATAATCTTGAAAATTTAGTGGGAGAAAATTCTATTCACATGGAGCTAATTCTGTCAAGAAACATGGAAAAAGAAACTGAGTTCAATAAAAAGTTTCTTCCTGCCTTGTAAATATATAACCAATATTATCTCGAATGTATGGTTACACCATAATCACTAAATTATGAATTCTTAGGGTACAATCGAGCCTTTATTGTTCTCATTTCTTTCTCTCTTGGAGCCATTCAAGAGATGATGCTTCTGGATGTCCTAAGAATGCATAAGGAAACAATTGGATAGACCCTTTCTATTATTCATGGGATTATCCAAATCATTTAAAATCATAGGATTGTTCTTGATTCTAACTTCAAACCTTGACATCAACCACAATGGAGACACAATACAATTCTTATGAATTTATTAAGGAATGAACTTTTTATGTTGTTGAAAGTGGGTATCATCTACCCTATTACTGAGAGTGAGTGGGTAAGCCTAATTTAAGTTGGAAAAAATAAATCTGGAATCACAGTGATCACCAAGGAGGATAGTGACCTTCTCCCCATAGAGGATGGTAGTGGATGGAGAGTCTGTATTCACTATAGGAAGCTCAACTCTTGTTCAAAGAAATACCATTTCCCATTTTCCTTTATTGATAATGTTTTCATACTAGAGGTGGGTTGTAAATTCTATTTATTCATAGATAGATTCCTAGGTTATAATCAAATCTATGTATCCTGAAAGTAGCAATTAAAAAACATTTACGTGTCCATTCATAAGTTTTTAATTCAACAGCATGCCCGTTGGGTAATGTAATGCCCATAGGACCTTCCAGCATTGCATGATGGGAATATTCTTATTCATGGAAGTGGACTATTTTTAGGTATTCATGGATGACTTATACTTCATTGGGGATATTTTTGAGTGATTCCTTCTTAATGTTGAAATATTTTTGTCAAGATGTGAGATATAAAACTCATACTAAATTGGGAAAAAATTCCATTTCATGGTAACAGAAGGACTATTTCATGGCCATCTGGTCCCTATAAGATGGATTGAAGTTAATAAATCTACGGTTGATATCATTTGTCACCACCCCTCTACAAAAACAATCATATATGTGAGGTCCTACTTAAGACATTAAGGGTTTTATAGAATGTTAATTATGAATTTTAGCTCTATTTCTCAACCACATTGTGCACTTTTGGTGATGGAGGATCTATTTTTTATGGACAAAAATCTATGAGGAATCCTTTTATACACTCAAGTCATCTCATATCACTCAACCTACAATGAATTTTCCAAATTGGAAACACCCATTTTAACTCATCTGTGATGCAAGTGACTTCACTGTTGGAGAAGTATGAGGACAATGGTGTGAGAAAACTCCATGATTCGTTACTTATGAAAGAAAATGTCTAAATGAATCAAAAATAAACTACACCACCACTGAGAAATAGTTTCTTGTTGTTGTCATTGATTTAGAGAAATTAGGATCCTATCTCATAGCGTAACCCATCGTTATTTTCACAGACCATTCTACCCTAAAATAAATTTTCAAAAAATAAGATTCCATGTCTAGATTGATTAGGTGGTTCCTTCATCTTCAATAGTTTTGTTCAACCATTATTTATAAAATGTTTTTTTAAAATGTTGTAGTTGATCATCTCTCTAGGATGGAATTCAAACACAAATCTCATCACCTTTTTGTGTCTGATTCATTTCTTGATGAGCACCTCTGTTATGTGATTGAATACTCATGGTATGATGACATAGAAAACCACTTGGTTACAGGTGACATTCCAAAGTATTTGGGACCCTAGCTAAGATGAAATCTATTTCTGATGTCATACACGTTGTGTTTGATGATCCTTAAATCTTCATGTTCTTTTCTAATCAAATAATTGGAAGATGTGTTCCGGAGTCTGAGAAAGAGTCCATTCTAATGTTCTGTTATGCAAAGGCATGTGAAGGCCACATTTATACAATGAAAACAACTACAATTGTCCCTGAAAGTGGTTTTTACTAGACAAAACTCATTACGTATTCCTACAAATTCAACCAAAGTAGTAATAGTTTTCATCAAATAGGATCCTGTACCAAAAAGAATCAAATTCCTCTCACTTCCATTCTTTTCCTTGAAATACTGGATTGTTTGGGAATTGATTTCATGGGACACTTCCCAAAATCAAAGAGATATATCTAGATCCTTTTAGTTGTTTATTATGTCTCAAAATGTGTTGAGGTCATTCCCACTATGTCCAATGATCAACATGTTGTGATTCTATTTCTGAATGATCTTATTTCGTCTTTGTTGGGAATTCCTAGAGCTATCATTAGTGATCATGGAATCCAATTCTGCACCCGACCATTCTCTTCACACATGTATAAGTATGGTATTTCTCACAAAGATTACATTACCTACCATCCAAAAACCTATGGTCCAGATGAGTTGGAAAATAGGGAAATTAATCAAATTCTTGAAATAACTCTCAATCCCTCTATGAATGATTGGTTCGAGAAACTCTTTGATTCTCTTTGAGAATATCACACTACTTTCAGAACCATCCTATAAATGTCACCATATAAGTTGTTTTATGGAAAATCATGCCACTTACCTCATTAAATTGACCATAAGGCCATTTGGGCTATCAAAAAAATTAATTTTGACATTTCATTGGCCGAATTCAAGAGGAATCTAGATCTAAATGAACTTGACGATCATAAGAGGGATACTTATGTAAATTCAAGGATAAATATACATATAGTTCAAGCTTACCAATCAAGGAATTTCAATTTAAAACACTTTGAACCAGTAATATTTGTTCATTTATATAGTTCAAAATATCATTTAAACTATGAAATGTTAAGGTCTAGATGGTAAGGTCTATACATAGTGCATCATGTGTACCCCCATGGGACAGTAGAGATTCAGGATCCCACAAGTGGATATATTTTCTTATTCAATGGTCATAGTATAAAACCATTCATTGAATTATTCAATAAATATGAAATAAAGGATGTGTTAACTGAGGAAACCTATAAACTAGAAAAAAATTATGGATTTAGGGGACATTTTGGGGTAATGATGTTAATCGAAACCATTGCATGGGAAAAACTCATGGGTTTTATGGTTCCAATAAATGTGAATAATCTTTATATTTTAAATAGGATTAACAAATCAATTTTATATTTAAAAAAAATACTTAACACTGAATATGATAGTACCATATACTGTTGACATGTTATTCAATTATGAGTATGGATTGGTATGATAGGGTATCACTATATTCATCTTTGTCACGTGGTGTGGCCCTTGTCGAATACCTTACCAAAAAAATTAAAAATAAGACAATGTATAATCAGTTGATTTTTATTTTTCTATGTATGAAGGTTAAAATAATAATAATAATAATAATAATAATAATAATAATTTAAAAATTAAAAGGACACATCGTAAGTTGTGGGGAGAACCCCAACACAACTGGAAAAGCAGTGGGGACACGAACCCAGGACCAAAGAAAGAGAGGGGGTCACACATACCACTGACCTCTGACTTATAGTGATTAAATATTCTATAATTTTTGTATATATACTTATGTTTTAATTTTATTATTATATATATATATATATATTATTTTTCCTCTTCCTCTACCGAACTCTATGAGTGAAATAGATATCAAGGGATTAAATGAGTACAAAATGAACTTCAACTTCAACCATCAGGTGACCTCATTCCATGATCCTCATTTTAAATTTTATTGAACTCCCCTTTTATGCCTCTAACACCTTCTAAATTATATTTTCTTCAAACACTAGGGACATTTTTATTTTTATCATGAGGGAGATGAAATAAAAAAAAATTATTTTGAAAAACGAAATTACTAAATGTTTTAGAATATAAAAAAATCATTGAAGAAAACATTCCTTTAAACATGAACATAAAAATACACATTGAATTCATTGAAATTGATTATAAAAATATTTTTGCACGACTTTGTTATGATTTTAATTCTTGTTTATGTTCATGGGCATTGATTTTGGAATATTTGGACGTTTAATGTGATATTTCATCATTTATATTTTCATCCAAATAAATAAATCACAAAGAAAATCCTTTGGATAGTGTGTTATTAGTTAGTGTTCATGGGTTCCCCAAATAAATAGCAATTTTTTTGTTATCATTTTATTTTTATTATATGTATTCAATAAAAAAACAATAAATTTTCACGTGGAGAAACAAAATGACATAATGAGTGGCTTTCGACACTTGAGGATCATAACTGCATAGTTTTCTAGACCAGAGTTAGTAATTTTATCTCTATTTTAGCTAATTGGACATTGTTTTCGACATAGTTAACACCAGATTATGCCTGAGAATGTTGTCTTTACATTTTTCCCTAAGGTCATTGAGCCTGAGAGTAATCACAAAAGTCTTACTACATGGTTTGAAACTATTGAGGGTAATTTTAATTACCACAGAATAATTGAAAAATAAAAACAAAAATAAAATATACAAAAATATTGAATAATCATATAAATATTGAAATTTTCTTTCTCCTGAAGCATCTATAAATTTCCCATTGATTAAAAAAGAACCCCTATGCCATTTGTGACACACAACAAATCATCATACTTTATTGAAATAGGATGAAATGTTGAGATTAATTTGAACAAAATAAAGTGATTGGGATTGGGATATTCTTATGGAACTATATTATTTTACATGGTTTTATGGGTTTAAAAATTGTTTTGTATGTGATATTTTTTTAAGCATTTTGAATATTTTTTTTTGAAAAATAGAATTTGAATTTCATATTTCGAAGACAAATTTAGCTCGGGACTAGAAAAGATCAAGGTGGGTGTGTGATTTTCCCGTGAATGATACTAATATTCATTGTTAATATATATAATATTCATGTGCTTAATTATTCTTAAACACCATTTTAGGGCATTTTACACTTTGAACGTCATTTCACATTATGATTGTAATTATTTGTTAATGTGCACTATTACATGGTAAATATTTTAACACCTCATTAAACTCAAAATGTTCATGATTATATTTTCATATTTTAGTTTTAGGTCTCCCATGATATAAAAAACAATTTGTGATTTTGGAGCACTTTAAAATTCATAATGAAGACCACCAAAGATGGCCTTGAACTAACAACATTATGGGAAAAGTAAACTGAACAATAGCCAAATAATTTGACTGTAGAGGATACGATATTTGACCAATAATTATGAAAATTGAACTGATGATAGGGGAAATAATGGGGAATATTTCAACTGACAGTGAAAATATCTAATTCTGAGTATTAAAGGGTGATTCATGGGCCCCAATTTGGAGATAAAATTGTGATCCAGATTCTGTGGCCCAGATAAATAGCCCCCCATGTTACACATATCTATCGAACCAAAGATCCCTTTTGGCTGAATTTTACAAATAAACTCTACGGACATCATTATCTTTATTTTTTTTGTGGCCCACTAAAATTCGTCCATCTAGATGCTCCTTTTATGTGCCTCTGTTTTGTGGATTCTAGTTGGCTTGGGATGATTTCAAGGGTGGAAAAGTACAATCTCCCTTACTTTTCCACCCACCTAAACCCACCACCAATAATTGAGTTGAATTAAAATATTGTTGGATTGACCCAAGGCTTCAAAAACACAAATTTAAGTTAGTTATGTTGAAAGAGTTAAGGATATTGTGTGATTTCGTTATTTTTAGTGTTTTTGTGCCACATTTACTTTGTAATGTTCTTCCTCAATTGTATGTTATTAAAACCACAATATTTATCCAATAAAATTTCTTATTCGTCTCATTTTTTCCCACATTTCTAACATGTACATACTGTTTTTTAATGGTTTGAATTTATTCAGACAAAACCTTTTCAGATTTATCACTTAACGGTTATGTGTTTCTAACCTTGATTTTTTCATCAATTCTTCCCTCACGAGTCTACTTCCCGCTTACATATATATTATAGGATAAATGGATGGATAACCCACTTATGTATTGAAACAATGGAGTAGCAAGGTGCTGGATGGGATGTTATTTATCAATCCATTAATCTATAATATCTTCTATTAAATGATATTTTAATTTGATGAATTTAAATCTTCTTCATTAATATTTAATTTTACGGATTCACACTTCAAGTACTAATATAAATCTTTACCTTGGAGTGCTCATAAACATGCTTCTCCAAGTGTTTTTATGGTTTGTATTAAGGTATGTTGATATGAAATTGTGTGTGATGACATTTTATGATATCCTTGAATGAAAACATCACAAATATAAGACATTGAATTCACTAATGTGTAATTTCAGCCAATCCACCCCTTGTAATAACCCAGCATCAACCCTTCTCATAATTTTAAATAACTTAAATCACATAGTGTTGGATTATACCTATCTAAAATCAACCGATTTTTTCTACATAATAGCCACAATTTGTCCATAGAATGTGCTTGTCTATATGTTTATTCTTAGGTCTCTGGGGAATCGTCAAATCAAGATACTCTACATTTGTTCTCATATCCCTAAAAATGTGGGTAAATTTTAGAATGACCACACATTCACTTGATGAAAAACAATATATCTTGTAGTATTTTTTATGATATTATTATTATTCGTATTATTCCACCAATAGTTCTCTTATATATATGAAGATATATTCATTCTTCTAGGATGAATATGGATGGTCATGAAATTAAAATCTTCCAATAATGTTTTATTCAACTCAGGAATAGATGGTACACATATTCATGACCCATATATCACAACTCCTTCTTCATATCTTCAAACTATGAGTATTTTTTATTTAAAATAGTTTAATCATTCTTTTGTATTACCACATCATCTCCTTGAGCATCCTTTACTCTATCTATAAGGGCTGTTTGAAAAAGAATTTATGAATGGATTGATGATGTCACTTACAATATGATTCCCATGTCAATCCTTTTCAAATATGAAAAATTTCCAATCTTTATAAATTCTCATCAATGATAAAATGACTATATCATTTATTTCATTGAACGTCTTCCACTCTATTCACTTTCTATGGATGGTAGGGTATTGATCATTCATAGTAATTGATTATCTCTAACCATATTTATTGTTTCATATTCATATCATTCTAGGTGAATATATTATTGAGGCTTTCGAGTTTTGTTTACATTTCACATTTTTTCCCACGAGAAAATACCACTATATTTTCAATGAGAAGATCACCATATCCAACTCCAGATTAGATGTTGGGTAGTTTTTTTGTGATCATTTAATTTCCTTACAGCATACAACATCACATTTTCATTATGCATTAACACACATCCCAATACCTTCTTTGTATCATTACATAATAGCGTCAAATATTTTAAACAAGTGGGTAGTGTTAATACAGGTGTATTTGTAACTCTACTCATTAAATATTGTAATATCTATCACATTAATTATTCCTTGAAAACATGACTCCCTTCCATGTTATCATGGTTAGAGGGTTTGGAAATCATGAGAAATTTCTCACCATTCAATGATACTACCTAGCAAACCCAGGGAAACTATAGATATCTATCTTAGATGTTTTCCAGGAACATCCATCAATTTCATATGTCTTTTAAGGGTCCATATATATTCCATTACATGTTATATTATTCCATAGTTATTTTACATGGTCAACATATAATCACGATTGTGAACACAATGAATTGTTTTAGACATATAACAACCAACTCTTATCAGAAACACAATTATGTTTTGACTCACAATGGGCATGTTTCCAAGAATGATATTTTTATTATAACAAAACATTTTGATAGATACAACCACTCGTAGGTAAATAATATACATGTTTGAGATGTTGGTAAAAATGTATACTCATTTTTTTCTATTAACTTAAATAGGATCTGGGGACGATTCACATTATACAGGGTGATTTCATTATCATGAAAATTTATGATGGCTCTATATATGGGAATGCAATCCATGCCCATAATTTCATTAAATTACACTAAAAGGATTATTATGAATATTTATAAGAATTTCATCCCATAAATTTTGTTATGGTAGTTGTTATATACATGGGATGATATAGTTTCCCCGTTTTTTTCACAAATAATTCGAATTCCATGATTATTAGTGATTTTTGAAAATTTATAGAAGACATTCATGTTAAGATCGAATGAATTGAACCAAAATTTAAATGTATGTTTTCTATTCTTGAATGATAGAGTATATTACCTATCACAACTATAAAATTTGGATTCGCCTCCGTTGTTATGTTGTGAAAATCTCACTCTTAATTCCATGGAGGTTGTTGGTTATCTCCAGAAACCCTTTAGTTTAGTGAATTGGTTTACAATGTAACATATTTCCATAAAGTTAGATCAATGAAAAATGTGTTGAGGGTTGAACAGTGCATTATTTTCTTCCATTTAATTAGTTGGTTTCTCCCCTTGGAAATCACTATATCGATTTCCTTCCTTACTACACCAAAATAATTTCTATATCCCCTAGGTAAAATTTCTAGGGTGGTTCTTTCTGATCATCCGATATGTGGGATTTCATAATTTAATAGAATTTTTATTTTTAACCATTTGAACGCAAGAATTAATCTTCACATTCTACTTCTTGAACCTACGATACCCTCTATATTTCTGATCTATATTTCATATTTATGGGGACATCTAAAAATTTCCTCATAACTATCAAAATCTCAGATAGCCAATGCTTTTTCTTGTACTATTATTTCACCCACTAAAGATGTGGGAAACACTGAATTTGGGGGTAACCACAAATACGATGGAAAAAAATGAACATATAATGATTTAATCCTCATTAATACTGATAGATTCATCATCTTTTTAAGGAATGTAATTTCCATTCCATTTTAAGTAGGATAGTGTGAGGAAAACATATATCAATTTTTTATCATGAATTTGATCCACCCAATTAATTCGATGTATTCCTCAAGATTCATATTCCTGATAAATGTACACCACCAATCAGATTCTCTATCAATTCGATAAACAACAAATTGATCTTAAATTTTATCAAAACATTGAATGATTGAGGAGAACTTTTTAATAGAGTTGATCAATTGTTCAATGATTAATGGATTAGATGATACATTTAAATTCATAGGCCATTATCCCACTATATTTTCAATAGTAGGTTCATCTATATTAGTAGAATTTCGATTCATCTCTTAATCCATGATTCTATTCTGAACCTAATGTATCTAAGAGAGTATCATCATAAAGTTCAGGATTCCCACACCGATCCGGCTGGGCATCTCGTTGGGGTCACTCATCACATTGCCTGTTATTTTGATTTATTACCAGATTCATATTAGTTTTAGAAATTAGCTATAATAAAAGGAAAATTAAGGATTTTTATATTTAAACTAGTAAATTAATAAAATGGAATCAAATGACATTAAATAGATAACTTATAAATTACATGTATTTCCTACCCTTATGAATTTTTATAAATCAATTTATTTTATCTATGATATATTTCATAACATATATATATAGTTAATTTTTATTTCCCTTTGTAATGGTTCATAATGAAATAATGAATCATCCCAAGAATGTTCTTTGGGAATTTCAAATCAGGTGTGTAGAAATTCCCATCATAGTTCAACAGATCCCAGTCTAGTCTAAATCAGCATTGTGTTTTCAGGTTTACCCCTAATTTATATTTTTTTAGCCACATACACTTGTAGTGTCTATATAGGGATGTATTTTATTGATAAACCAATAACAATATTCTTAAAATAATTTAGGTATTTATTTACCATACTCAGTCTCACCCCTAATTTTTTCTACAGTTATCTTATCTTAATCTGAAAATGAACTAAAATTTTACTTTGATACCAACTATTACAATATTTATCTGTAATAAATATTAATTCATGATTTGTTACATAATAATACAAAAAATAAATCCTAGAATATTTATAAGTCTAGTTTCATTGAGAATTATTTACATTACATAACAATAAAGAACAGGTAAATACATCATATTTATTGAAAAATTCTTTAACATGATCATACATAAAACTAAATGGGATATACTAGGGACATAAATGGGAGCTATAAATTATAGTAAGGGAATAAAATGTCATAACATGAGTAGAATAATAAAATTTATACTATATGAAAATAAATTATTATTGAAATGGTTGATAATCATAAACATGAACAATAAGAAAGGATATGACAAGATAACATAAAAACATGTGAAATGTGGAAAAAATATAAAATATTACATCATAAATGTTATTCAAGGAAAAATGCCAAGACATCATAATTAAAAAAGTAACATTAAAAACATGGATCACTATATTTCCCAAGATGACATCTCATGAGACTATTCATTACCCAATGCATTTGAGCTCTATATAATTCTTGGAGAACCCGTAAAATTCATTTAATTGTCCTGCATAAGTGTTCTATATTGATCATAAATCATGGAATCGTTTATCATCATATATTCATCCATAACAATTGAGTGAAAAATAAATTCCGTAATTCCCAGTTCTATTTATTTTAAATGTATAATGGTGAACACCAATGATAGTAAATGGGTATGACATTCAATATAAAATTATTTTTTATGGAAAATAGTGGTGAAATTTCAGTTGCATAACAACATAACATAAAGATTCATAAAATGGATTGATATGAGAGAATGTGTTATATCATCATTTTAGAATCAAATGGATGGTAATAGGGACCTAAAAAAACATATCCTTGCATTATGAATTGAAAATTTAATACATAAGATGATAATGAATCCTGAATATATATTGTAAGGAAAAAAGAACCCGTACATTGAAGGTGTGCCTCCATATTCTTGGGAGGAAGATCATTAGAGATTGGGGTTCCCTAGGAGGACTCTAAAGAGGGTTGGGCAGAGTAAATATGCACTATATAGATTTTTAGTGAAGATAAATAGTATTTTGGGTGGGTTTATTTAGAAAATGAGTGAAAATTTATTTATCATTTCTCGAACATGGGTTTTGGACACTATATAATAAAATAACCTAAACGGAAAACATTAAAATGAATTCTGCAGATAGTTTCGACAATATGTGAGTTTCTATCATTAATCTATAAGTCCAATGGACAAAATTAATTAATTAATAACCTATTTTTGTAGATGTGAGTCTTACTCTTAATGGAATGGTTTTAAAAACATAAAATATATTTGTGGTTTTAAAGGATTCATAAAGGATTTATAAGAATTAATAAAATAACCATTAATAAAATTTTATTAAATATAAAACATATATTTAGTCATTTATACCCATTTTAATATTTTCTACATAACTTTAGGGTCTTTATTTTATAACAAAACACACTATATATTTATACGGTATTTAATTTTTTCGAGAAAATTCAACTGTCTAATAAAATTTTGAAAAATTAAATGTTGAATAATTTATATATTTTGATTCCAAAAATAATATCAATTTAATCATAATAATTTTCTAATATGTTCATTTTCAATTTTAATATATAAATCTTTATTTTTTGATTAATGATTTTTTTTGGAAAATGATAGTTTTCGATCCCATATAAAAAATACAATCAACTTCATAAAAATTATATGATCATTTTTATTTAATAATCATTATTTAATAATAATAATAATATATTAATATAATTTAATTTATTTCAAAAATCTATTAATTCATAAAAATAAGAGTCTTAAAATAAATAGAATTCTAATTAAAAAAAACTATTTTTGTTTTTTTGTATAAAAATCCAAATAATTTATATAGTGATGATAAGAAGAAAATATGAAAATTATTATATTATGTATAAAATATAAATATTCATATTATTATGGTATTTATACACATCCCATTACTAAACTAGAAAATCCGCAAAGGGTATGGTGGAAGATAGCGATACTTTTATGTGGTGGTTTGACGTACATAGTTTGGGTAGTGATATTTATGATCTTAAAATTCACATGTAAAAGGTTTTCTCAAGCTTTTTTTGTTAGATTGTAGCCTGGTATTAACTGAGATTAAATCTCTAGGATGTTATCTCCCTCATATTTTCTGATAAATGTTATTCAAAGTTTATTATTGTACTAACTAATATTTCCTCGAGTGATTCCATTGTGAAAATATAGTGTTTTAGCTGTTCTGAGAGGAAACAGTGGTTCATTTCAATAGTTTTCCAACATTCTAGTTCTTTTATAAGTAACTATGTGAATCAACATCGGAATTTCAGTGAATCAGTGAGTCATGTGTTTATTAATTTTTGAGTTAGGGGTGTCGACATTGGTGAGTTAGGTCCATTGGCATCAGTAGGTGAAGGTGTCGGTAAGTCGAGGCATCGGTAGGTCGAGGCATTGGTAGGTCAGGGTGTCGGGTTGTAGATGTGTCAGTAGGTCAGTGCATCCGCAGGTTGAGGCATCAGTGTTAGTGACTAAAGTCATCTATAGGTCAGGGCTTTTGTGAGTCGAGGGCGTCAGTGTTAGTGAGTTGAGGGCATCACTGCCAAGGCATCGATGAGTCATGGCATCAGTGGGTCATTTTATCGGTAGCACATCGTATGTGACTCACCCTTTAGTGACTCATTTCCTGCCTTTCTAGTTCTTTCCAATTTTATAGTTTCTCCCCTCTTATGAATTATTTGATGTAAACTGATATTAAATCCATTTTTGGTTATTTTAATGGTCATTTTAAAGGATATTATGTATATCTATTATATCCTAATGTTTTGAGGAATTTGTGATACTTGAACTGTGTGATCTTGACAATGATCCGATGATTAATGTCAATTAAAACCGTTCTTCCCTGAACATAGGATATTTCACTTAAATTTCATGATCTTCCCTTCCCATTGTGTTTTCTTTCCCTCTTGGTGAACCTAGATTCTTCCTCCCAAGATGTGTCATTCTCTTGTGCTAAATCCCCTTCTACTTAGTTTTCTTATTGTTCTTTTCTAGTGGCCACATAATCATCTACTATGATGCAAAGATGAGTTTTTATTTCCTGTTGTTCCATGTAGGGATTCCTTTTTCCTCTCTTAAATTGTGCATCATGTGGGGTGGGATTACAAATGATTATTTTGTGAAGAACAAATGAATAATTTTCTTAAAACAATTAATAAATAATAAGTAAACACGATCGAATGATAACAATGTAATTAAATAATGGGTTGGGAGTGGTTTTATGTTGATCGTGTGTTTTATTTGTTTTATTTGATTCTTTTATAGTAGTTTTGGCCTTATTACATATGAAAATCATTGTTTTTGGTGGTCGTTTCTGGTGAACAAGTGGTGTTATATCTGTTTTCATTATGATGTATTATAATTGTTCGTAACATGAATCATTCTTAATCACCTAATCCCAGTTAAAAAATGGATTCCCCATAATGAAAACCCTTGTGTGATCACCCATGTTTATCAAAGTGGATTAAAGAGCTACATTTACCAAATTTGAATATACCATGTGTGATAGGATTGGCTCTGTACTGTGTTCTGTGGGGTTCTACATTATGTTGGTTATGGGTATTGGTGTGGAGAGAGGAGTGGGATCTGTGAGAGGGGTGTGGAATGTGTGTGCAAAAATGTTGTTGTGTAATGGAAGTTGTTGTGGGTTTTGTGTGAGGGACTATATGAGTGGTGTGTTGGAATCTCAGGTAGAGAGATTGATTGATTTTGGGATGGATGGATTTGTAGGCAGTGAGAAAACATTTTTTGTGTTGTGTTCGTTGAATGATGTAGGGTAGTGTGACTATAATTTGGTTATGGTCTTTCTTTGCAATGGGACAAAATTTGGGAATTTTTTTGTAGCAGGGCTGCATGTTTGGTTGTTGGGGAAGTATTGTGTGATATTACATTTAAGAATGATAGTTGGTAGTAGGTTGGTTGTTGTGTGTTTAGTTAATCATAATATTTTACATCTAAGGGAGTTATAGATGTTGTGGTTGGTAGTTTCCCTAGGTAGTACTAGAATGAAATAAATTGGAGCCTTAATGAATGACTAGTTAATGGCTGAATGAAAAATGATTTGGGTTTAAAATTTGGTAGTGGTTGTTTGAATGGTTTTTTATATAGGGGTTTCTTCAAAAGTGGTTCTGGTGGGATGATTGATTTTATTTGGATACATAAATTGTGGATGATTTTTTACTTACCTATATATATATATATATTTATATTATTGTTCCTTGTGATTTCAATACTCACCCCACCCTTGTTGTGATCTTTTTTCCAAACACCGTCATCTCATGGGGGAGGTTGTCTTTCCCAAAATCATAGTGGTAGGATGGATGACTAGTTACTGACTTTATTACTTGCACCTTCTTCCTGGATCTTACTGCTTGAGCATATCCACAAATGATGTAATGGATTGAGGGTTACCACAACCCAATATCTTTCAGGCATGTTTGTTGAGGACAAGGGGCTAATGTGTTTGTAGGCCATATTTTTTTCATGTGACTTCGGGATGAGGCCTAGGTGTCTTCAGGTGAGATGTGTGATGTGGTTGTGGACTAGGTTTCTGCAGGAAGTATTGAGTGTGGTTTGAGGCCCAAGTGTTTGTAGATATGTTTTGGAAGATGTAATTTGGTTGGAATATTGCTGTTGTCAATATGTTAGTTGTTAGTGGTGAGTAGTGAACTAGTGGGAAAGTTGTTTAGGGAAATCAACTTTTGGTGTGCTTATAGTACTACCTTACTCAACAATCATTATTTGTTGAGTGTGCCATAGTGAGGCTAGGCTGGTTAATATTCCTTGGTAGGTGATTTGAGCTTTTACTATTATCTCATATTGGCATTAGTATTATACCCCACTTGTTCATGGGTGGATTTATTTTTCCTACATGGTACACTTGTTTACTCACTCTATGTATGTAAAACTATTTTTAGGTTTCTAGGAGGAATTTGAGGACTGTTCTGGACTTTACTATCTCTACAGTTAAGAATTTTGTTGTTCTACATATTAGTCTCTCTAATTTTGGAACTTTTTTTAGTAAATAGGTTGTAAATTTTTCATGATTTATATTCTAACATCTATATGGGAATGGTTTTTGGATTTGTTTTTACCTTAAATTTAGTATTGTTTGGGAATTTACTATCTTATCTCCCAATCCCATTTTCATAAAAATGGTAATTCCTTCCATTTTTGTGATATTTTATACCCTTGGCTCTATTTTCCACTCTGGAGGCCTAGTGAAGGTGGGTCTCGGGGGTCATTATCTCTTCATCATTTTGAAGAATGAAGGGAGTGGCACATTGTTGCTCCATCACTTGTCTCAAAGAAGGCGCATTGTGAGAGAATTATATTAGAGGAAGGTTGATGGATTGGATGGAATTTGGAGTTAGGAGTAGTGAAGATTTCATTGGATGGTTTGAAAATATTGTTTTGAAATCATGCTGTGTGAGATTGTCCAGTGAAGACCAACTATGACTCAATATTTTAGCTCCCCTATTTATCTGATGTAAGGACTCTGAGTCTACTGAATGACCAAGTGATGATACACTAATTGATGGGTAGAGACCCTAGGGAAGGTACATTCATCATAATGTATTGTGTTCTAATTTGATTTGGGAATCATTGTAATTTCTATATAAATAATGAGTTGAAATGATTCTTAAATAAATATTCTCATAATATCAGGGCTTAGGAGTTCCTTTTTTACACATCTTTACTATGGAACCCAAAAATCTTCCATGTGTGGTATGAGATTTTGAGGCCCAGCAGAGTGACCTGGTTGATTAGTAGAGGGCCGACCGAGAGGTGATAGATTACCATTGGAAGAACATCGTTCTTTCCATCTAGTGGAAGAATATGGGAATGTGCAATGGAATCATCTTAGATATGGAGACATATATTTTGCTCAAGGAGTTGGTGACCACATTCCACTTCATCTAGGATATGATAGAGTACTGGGTTTCTCTGTCAGTGATATATATGAGGATAGAAATGATTCAGTGGTGGATAATTTACATTGGAGAGGGTAAGGAGACTGATGTTTTGTGTGTTTACTTTGAGAAGGAGTTCGAGGAAGAATTCTATTCTTCCACGGAAAAGTCGGATAAGAGTCAAGAGATGCTCTCCCTCGGTGGGGGAGTATGTCTGTAAGGGAGATATTGATAAAGTTTAATGATCTCATATGCTTCAAACTATGATTATTTATGTTTGAGGATTACTAAGAGAGATGCTTAGAGGAGGATTTTGACATTCTCTTCAGTATTTCATCACTCCATTTACTCTATAGATATACATTGTTGTTCAGATGAATCCTAAGGTAGTGGAAATTATTCACTCACTTGGGCTTGTGGCATGATAGGGGAGTTGAACGAGTTAGTATAAGGGGAAGGTTGTCATTAATAGGTCGTTGACATCAAGGCCTTCCATGTTTCAGCTAGTAGGGAGTAGGCCTCAACAGTTCCATTTTCGCTCTCTTGGACATCACCCTTTACCCATAGACCCAAGACTAAGGTTCATTGTCAGAGAAGGCCATGGATATCGCCAGAACTAGTGACTAGATCGAGTGTAGTATAGTGGGGGTTGGAAGGTTCAACACCCACCCTAGAAGTAGTAGTTTCTATTCAGTTCCCTCCAGTAGTAGGGTCAGCAATCGCCCACTCCACCATGGGTACATGGTGCTGGAGGAGGCCGAACTCATGGTGCTCCTTAAGGAATTATAATAGGAAATTGTCAGTGAGGTGGTCGACAAAAGTGGGGTATAAGACTTGGGAATGGGTAGTTTCACGTCATTGAGGTAGCAATTTTGGTAGGGCCAAAGGTTGTTTCAGGTACGATCGGGATATTTCATACCCTTACGTGTAGTTTTTTTGTTTCCAGAGATTCACAGTCTTATGTTGGACACAGTCTATCCAATTCTCTAGGTCTAGATGTAGAGAGACTTTCTATGCCCTTGGTGTTTAGTATGCCAGTTGGAGGTCAGAATAGTTTGTTTGAAATTTTCTATGGATGTAGACTGATGTTGGGGATTCATCAATCCAATGGGGACCTTTTTATAATACAGATGAATCCATACAATGTCATTCAAGGAATCGATGTTTTTTCTATGAACGTTATTATTGAATGCATCAAGAGGGGAGTCATATTTTAATGTGTGGATAGCTATAGTGTAGATTGTGTTGGTGATTGGAAATGTTAGGTGGGCACTCAGAGTGTGCAACCTCATCTCTGCTTTATGGTTGAGCTAGTAGTGGGATCAATGGACATAGATATGGTGAATTTTCTATGTGTTTCTAGAGGGTTCATGGATGTCTTCCCAAAAGAAGATGTGTCCCTACCCCCTTGTCGTGATGTTGAGTTTAGAATAAACTATCAACTATTACTCTTCCAATTTTGATGTACCCCTATCAGATGGAACCTTCTGAGTTGCAGGATTTGTAGAGCTAGGTTGACAACATGATGAAAAAGGGTTTAATCCGGCCGACTGTGTCATGGTGGGGTGCTACGGTTTTGTTCGCAATAAAGTTGGATGGTGGCATGAGGCTATGAATAGATTAATAAAGAGTGAACAAGGTAATGGTCAATAAAAGTTACCATATTCTGATAATAGAAGATACTTTCGACCAGTTAAATGGAGCAGGCTATTTCTCAAAAATCAAACTGCGATTTGGGTATCCCAAGTTTATAGTGAAGGTGGGTGACATATTGAAGAATACTTTCAGATGTAGTTATAGGAAATTCTTGTTTTTTGTCATGACTTTTGGCATTACGTATACACTAGCTGTGTTCATGGGGATTATGAACTCTGTTTTTTCATGTTCCTAGACGGGTTTATAATCATGTTCATTGGTGACATCTTGATCTAATCACAGCTAGTGGAGGAGCATGACGAGCACTTGAGGACCGTCCTAATAGTATTTTGAAACCAGAAGCTCTATGGGATGTTTTCCAAGTGCATGTTTTGGACGTGAGAGGTGAACATCCTTGGACACATGGTGTATCAGCAAGGAATATTATTGGACCAATAAATGGTTTAGGAAGTTGTTTTTTAGAAGAACGTAAGAATGTGATAGAGGTTCACAACATTTAGGGTCTATAAGGCTATTACAAGAGGTTCGTACATGACTTATCTTGAGTTGTGAGTATTTTGATAGATTTGGCAAAAAAGACCATACCTTCTAGTGGGGATAGTAGTTTCATGTATATTTGTACTCTCTAAAGGGGAAGTTGGTTAGTTCCACAGTTCTTATGTTAAGAGAGAAAGGGGTGATGTTTGAGGTGTTCTGTGATGCTTTTGGCCTAGGCTTGATATATGTGATGATGTTGTGGTGGGGAGTGATATCTTATGAATCTAGGTTGTTATGTCTGCATGAACATAACTATTCCACCAATGATCTAGATAATGTTGATGTCATGTACACGCTAAAGTTGTAGAGGCATGACCACATCGAGGAGCGCTTTGTGGTCTTCACGGATCATAAGAGCTTGAGGTATATCTTCTCCCAGTGAGACATAAACTTGCAGCAACGAATGTGGATAAAGTATCTCCAAGACTATTACATAGAGATCAATTACACCTCTGTAAAGGGTGAAATGGTGGCCTATTACTTAAGAAGTATGTCACAGAAATTGGTAGTATAAGAATCCACGAATGCATTAACAACAATATAATAGATGGATGCTTTGTATTTAGATGACAGAGTGGAGGACGGAAGGGGATGTTAGTTTAATATGACAGTGTAGTCTTCCTTATTTGAGAAGGTGGATGAGTCTCTATGGGGAGAATCAGATACTGAAGTGATGTGTGATCATGCTGCCCAGGGTGATCCTCCAGAGGAATGGTTAGTGGATAGTCAGAGAAAAGATGATGTTCCATGGGAAGCTATTTTTCCTAGTGTAAATGGTCCATGGAGTTCTCCTTGTGTTCCATAATTGACCCAATCAATTCATCCATGAGAATATAAGACTTTATGAATCTCGAGGGAATGGTTTTGGTGGCCTAGGGTGAAACTAGATGTGGTGAAATTTGAAGTAAGGTTCCTAGTGTGTCAGTAAGAGAAGGTTGACCACCATGTTCCTAGAGGACTATTGGATCCCTTAGATGTTCCCATATTGAAGTGGGATGACATATCAATTGATTTCATAACAAAATTTCCCAATAATGTTGGAGGATGAGATGCTTTTTGGATATTAGTGGATTTGTTGATGAATTCATCTCATTTATTAGAAATTAAGGAGTCGAGCACAGTGGATGACTTAGCATAGAGGTATGT
Source organism: Viscum album (assembly GCA_963277665.1). Classification (NCBI taxonomy): domain Eukaryota; kingdom Viridiplantae; phylum Streptophyta; class Magnoliopsida; order Santalales; family Viscaceae; genus Viscum; species Viscum album. Next base: position 268,517,736 of record OY728129.1, read on the forward strand.
GGATGAGGTGGTGAGGCTACATGTAGTTCCAAGATCCATCATCTCAGTTTAGGATACTCTTAGGTCACATTTTTGGAGGGGATTGAAGCATGCCTTTGGTATCTAGTTATACCGTAGCACTGATATCCACCCTTAGACTGCTGGATAGATACAGAGGACCATCTAGAATGTAGAGGACATACTATGGGAATTTTAATTGTATTTTGATGGATTTTCAGTATGACACTGGAGCCTTGTAGATTTTTCATGGAATAATATATATCACTCTACAATTGGCATGGCACTATTTAGGGAATTGTAGGGAAGGTCATTTCATTCACCAGTATGCTGGACAAAAGGTTGGGGAAGCATCCCTTCTTGGAAAACAGGTAGTGTACAACATGATAGAGAAGTTTTAGCTTATGTGTGAGTGGATTAAGGAAGAACAGGACGTAATGAAGTCAAATTCTAGCCATAGGTGGAGTCCCTTGGAGTTATAAGTTAGAGACCATCTTTTCTAGAATGTTTCCTCTCAACGTGGTAAAAATGATCATTAAGGGAAGAAAGATTTCACCTAGGTTAATTAGAACATTCTAGGTGTTGGGACAAGTTGGCAAGGTGTAATATCACATGGCCTTGCCACCAAAGATAGTGAGGATCCACAATGTCTTCCCTGTCTCTCATCTAGTTCGGTATCTACACGATGACTCTCATGTACTTGACTGGGGAGAGTTTGATGTTGAGGATGAAATGATGTTCATAGAGGGACTAGAATGAATCTAGGATCATGAGGATAAGTTGATATAGGGATGGACCATTTCAATGGTTTGTCTATTATAGAGGCATGGTGGCCTTGAAGAGAGTACATGGGAGAGGGAGGCACATATGCGTACCTTGTACCTAGAGATATTTTGAGTTATGAACTTGAGGATTACTCTGTGACTTGTTTATGATGTAATGATTGACCTAATTTTTTGTAAGAAAATTTTTTTTCATGTTTTCTTAATATGTGGGAAATGTCCTAACTCTAGGGGGGACGACATTTTCTTTAATTGAGACGCATTAATGAGGATGTCATTAAAATCGCATGGAACAGTCAATGCCAACAATTGTTGATAGTATCATGACATGGGGGATGGAGATCCATAATCCTTGTGTCTAGATATAGAGACCACTATTGTTTGGTGGTTGTTTGGGGAAGTGGGGATTTTTGTTTCCACATTGTTTCATGAGATATATGTAAAGGAAGAAATCTTGGATTTTTGGGTTTCCACTCCATCTTTTGAACAACAGAAGGTGGTTTATATTTGAGAGGTATCTTATGGGGTGGATGTTTGGACCCCTCCCGTCTTTTGGGTATGTGTTTAAATTATTGAGGATGAGAATAGTCTGAGAGGTATCTGATGTAATGACATGAATTTCCTCCGGCCATTCCTTTGTGAAAATCCTATGATTTAGGTGTTCCTAGAGGATATAGTGGATAATTTCAATAGTTTTTTAACTTTCTTGTTTTTTCCACTATAACTCAGGGAATCGACACCAGCATGTTACTACATAAATGTGTCAAGTGCGTCTGCATCAGTGAGTTAGGGACCTCAACATCGGTGAGTTAGGGTTATTAGAATTGGTATGTAATGTCATCAGTAGGTCGATGCATTAGTAGGTCAGGGCGTTGGTAGGACAGGGAATCGGATGGTCGAGGTGTCGGTAGGATGAGGTTTCAGTGTTGCAGACCATAGGAGTAAGTAGGTTAGGGTGTCAATGAGTTGAGTACGTTGATGTCGGTGATTCAAGGTTGATGGTTCCAAGGAATCGGTGAGTCATAGCATTAGTGGGATGTTGTGTCAGTAGATTAGTGTCGGTGACTCTCCCATCAGTGACTCCTTTACAACATTTCTAGTTTCATCCCAATTTTCTAGTTTCACCCTTATTAATCCTTATTTGAGATAAACCGAGTTTAATGTCTTGTTAGGAAATTTATAAGTGTCTTTCAAATCTTATTAATTAAATATTTAATATCATATCATTCTGTGGGATTGGAGATACTTGAAACGCGTGATCGTGACCATGATCCCAGGATTAATGTCATTTAAAACCATTCTATCTTTAATATAGGATCTGACTCTTCAAATCTAGGAACATCCCTCCCCGATGTGTTTTCCATTCCATCTTGGGGTATCTATAGACTTTCTCCCTAGACAATTAATGCTCCATTTCTAAATCCATTACTACTCATTTTCATGGATTTCTTCCTAGTTACCACACAAAAATTGTTTTGATGAAAATAAGTTTTTTTGTTACCAATTATTCCAGTTAAGGATTTTTATACCTCTATTAAATTGTGTATCATGTGGGGTGGGTGTAAGAATGATTATTTATGCAGAGTGAATGAACACTTTTCATTAAAAAAATAAATAATAAGAAAATATGATCAAAATATAACGGGGTAAAGAAATAATAGGGTGAGAGTTGTTTGATGTTGATCGCCTATTTTATTTGTTAGAATTTATTATTTTATTGTTCTTGTCGACATTATGACTTCTGAAAAATATGTTCATTGGTGGTCCTTTATTTTTCACTGGTGGTGTTCTTTTTTTTCATTATGATGTTTGATAATTGGACGCAACATGAAATATTCTTAATCATGAATACCTGGTTAAATTAAAAGGATGCCGAGGAAGAAAACCCTTGTGTGATCACACGTATTTTTCATAGTGGATTAAATAATAATGTTAACCAAATATTAATATGTTCTTTTTAACAGGTTTTCCCATGTACTGTGTTCTGTGGGGTTCCACCCATCTGTTGGTTGTGGGTACTGGGGAGGACAGAAGAGTTTTCTTGGTGAGAAGGTTGTGGTATGTGTGTGTAGCCGGGATAACATTTAATGGTATTTGGTGTGGAATATGTGTCTGGGGTTGTATGAGTGGTGTGTTGGAATATTTGGTTGAGAAACATACTGATTGTTGAATGTATGGACTTGTAGGTAGTGGGACATCCTTTGTTGTGTTGTGGCCATCGAACGGTATTGGGAAATGGGACTAAAATGTGGTTATGGGATTGTTTAGTAGTGGGACTACATCTGGATATCATTTGGTCAGAGGGGCTACAATTTTAGTTTGGTGGGATGGATTGTGAAATATAACATTGAATAATGAAAGTTGTCAGTATGATATTTGTTGTGTGTTTACAGACACAGTCTCTTCTCATTTTGAGGCAGTTTCAGAGGTTGTGCTTGGTAGTTTCCCTAGGTAGTGATTGAATAAACTAATGTGGCCCCTTAATGAATAACTAGTAGATGTTTGAAAGAAAAAGGGTTTGGTTTTACGCTTTGGAAGTGGGTGATTGAATGGTTGTACATATAAGTGTAGCAGCAAAAGTGGTTCTGTTGGGTTAGTTGAGTGTTTTGGTATCTTCAGGTTGGGGATAACTTTTTTCTTAAGTATATGTATATATAGTATTGCTCCTTTTTATTTCTATATGCACCCACCATTTCTATGAACCATTTTCTGAGCACCCCCATCTCATGGGGGAGGGTGTCTTTCCAAAATTCCAAGTGGAAGGATAGATGGATGGTTACAGACAATATTCCTCTCACCCACTTCTTGGTTTATACCGATCGGGCATATCTCGTCATGTTGTAATGGCTTGAGGCTTTCCATAGTCCAATAGCCTTCATGCATGTTTTTTGAGGATAAGGGGATTATGTTTTTTTAGGCCATGTTTGTTTTCCCAAGTGTTTTCGTGATGAGGCACATGCGTCTGCTGATGAGATGTATTTTTTGGTCATAGTAGAGGTGTTTGTGGGCAGGTTTGCATGTGGATTGAGGCCCGGGTGTATGTGACTAAGTTGTGGTAGTGGGACTGCATTTGGAAGAGTGTTAACAACATGACATTATCCATTAGTAGTGATAAGTTAACCCGTGGGAATGTGGGGTGTGGTAACTAGTTGTCGATGTGCTTATACTACTATCATATTAAAATTGCATTATTTGGTGAGTGTTACATGGTATGAATGGGCTGGTTAAAATTCCTTGGAAGGTGAATTGAAGTTTTATTGTATTATCACAGAGAAACTAGTATGTTTCCCCACTTTTTCCTAGGTGTCATTTGTTTTCCGACTGGGTATAATTTTATACTCTCCCAACGTATGTAAAATTATTTTCAGGATTCAATCGGGAAATTGAGGACTGTCATGGACTTTACTAGCATGGGCATTGGGATAGTTGTTGTGATTCTTCTTAGTATAATTTATTTTGGTAATTATTTTAGTACATGGGTTTTATATTTTTCATAGTTTAAAATTGAATATGCATATGGTAATGATTTTTAGGATTTCTTTTACGTTTACTTTAGTGTTGTTTGGGATTTTACTATCATATCTCCCAGTCCCATTTTCATGAAAAGGGTAATAACACACCTTTTTTGTGATATTTTAAACCCTTGGTTGTAGATTCCACATTGGGGACTACTGAAGGGAGGTCTTGGGGGTCATTTTCTCTTTTTCATTATATATATGGAAGGGTGTGGCACTTTGTCACTCCTTCCTTCATCTTGAAGAATTCCAATCATGATAATGATACTACTGGTAAATTCCCTCAATTTCTTTTGTTTATGAAAATTGGATTTTATGAAACATTGATTTTATATAAATAATGAGATCAATGTTCAAAAACTATACTATTAGCGGTAATGATTCTTAACGGTCTTTTATATCTAATAGGATAAAATAAAACCACTTATGTTCAAGTGTTTTCTAAAACCATAACACACAGTAATCCATTTAATTAAATTTAAAAGAATATTTTATTTATAAATGTTTGGTTCATCACAATTTCACCCCAAAAAAATCATGGATTCTTGCCTAGAAATTCAATAATGAATTATCCAGGCATTAGATACCCATAAATCAAAAAATGACCACCAATAATAATAAATTTATTTATAGTAAATAATATATATATATTCATCTCTTAAACCAAAAAATAATGGAATAAAGGTTTATATATACAATAATAATTATCAAAAAGATCAATATCAGTGAGAATAATATAAAAACATTATTAAATAAAAAAACTATACCTAAATTATCATGTCCTTTTAAACTATAAAAGATATCCAAATCCCATATCAAACATCAAAAAACAACCTAAACACCCAACGCAGGAAAAATAAAATCCACATAAAAAGAATCCAAATTATTGTATACATCAAATTGTGTATGGATGGTGAACACTAAACCATGTCTAGTAGGATCACGCCAATGGGTTTATTGAATTCATTTTAAAAGATGTTTTATTATCCTTGTATTAAATATAGTGAATATATATATATATACATATTAAATGGAAGAACATTTTAACTAAATATTTCACCAATTACCATTTAATAATTTCATCAATGTTGAAAAAATCATTTTAAAACTATTTATTTTCCCTCAAAATTCCATTGATGTGTAGAATACAAATCGTTTTGGAAGGAAAATTTTTAATACACTTTTAATGTGAGTTTAGTAAATAGATATCAAAATTGAAAATTTGGAAAGAATATCATAACCCAACCTCTCCAGACCATGATCCAAGTCATATGACCCCATGGGTATCCCATATTAGCTCGGTTTCCTTCCAAAAACAATAATGGCTCCTATTTATTGAGGGTACTAATAAGACTATTGAATGTACACATGGTCCAATACAAGATCTTTTTGTCTACGATTTCCTCACTCACATACACTCTGGGAAACATCCTGATAGTTCACCAATCCACACACATATAGAAACCAAAGATTGACATATATGGAAATTAAATCATTTTATAAGAAAATTTAACAAATTAAAAAAGTAAATTACCAAAGAATATAATATTTTAGAATAATTTTTAACTTGAAAAAAAATATTCTAACTTAGTGAAAGTTCATCTATATTTCCCATAAAAATTTTACCCTTTAGTGCTTCTTATTAAAACATTTCATTAAAATTTTGGTAATGGTAAAATATAAAAGGGTTATATCATATTCTCAGTAAGGGTAAATAAAAAAATATGTAACAAGAACAAGAACATAAGTGTATGATAATATGATAATAACATTTGATGATCGTACCCAACATATAAAAGATCATATACATTAGTCATGGCCTAAATATTTGTAATTTATAAGGAATGAATAATAAGGGTGATTAATCATCATAAATCAATAATTAACCATATTATCATGTCAAATAAGTGTAAAACCTTCACAAATATAGACCACTAATTCATGTGTCAAGGTAACTAAAAATACCATCAATATTGTGGATCAAAACACACTAGTTTCCCAAAGTGGAGTAGGAGGCACCGTTTTCCTATTATAGATCAGGTCGCACCTGTTTCTTATTTTGGATCAGGACACACAAACTTCCCATCACTCTCACATGATATATAACTCTTTACCTAATGATTTTAGGGTTATATATGTCCCACCGATCTCATAATGAAATCATAAATACGTGTTCCATAAATCATTCATCTAATAATGACCCATTAAAAGCAATGTGATTCATAAATATCATTTACTAAACATCATTTCATATACCATGAAATGAAATGGGTATAAAAACATTTAATTATTTCATATCCTATGGAATGTTGATACATTGCATAATCATATCATCCTAGTATATCTTGTGAATGTAAGTGGGTTTTATAAGAATTTATCTTGGTATAACCCGTTGAATAGAAATAAGATTCATAATCAATAATGCCTACAAACAGAATCCATTCAAAGTATTGATATGAATAGAATCCTTGGATCATGTCCCCGGTAAACCATAAACTATAACCAAGGATGTCTTCTTAGATGTTGAAGGATTTTGAAGGATTTCATGGAACATAACTTTTCATTAAATTTTTTAATCATATATAATATTCGAAATCTATTTCAATGAAATAAATTTTAAAAAATATTATTGGATGTTGAAAAATAATTTAAAACAATTCTTCAATTAATGTTTATTTATTCTTCAAAAAACATCTTTTAAAACATAATAAAAATTTAAAACTATTTTGCTTGAAAATAATCATGACTATTTATAAAGAAGATTCAAAATATTTTTAAAACCTTTTTATATGAAAATAATTTCAAAAATTACAAATGAAACATTGAATAAATTTAAATCCTTTTATTTAAAAAAATATTTTGAAAATATATCAAGGAAGCATTGAAAATCATTTAAAACTATTTTTAACATAAAATAATATTTGAATATAATTTTCATTTGAAATCCCTTTTAAAATAAAACAATTTATATAATATTAGAAAAAAAATTCTTATAAAATTTACCTCAGAAAATTAAAGAGGAATCATCATGGAAATGATAGTCATGATAGCGTTTAAGTCTGTACATGCCGGACATTCCATTTTTCCATAAAACGTTCAGAAATGTTCTATGATGACAAAACGATAAAAATATTGTTTTAAATCCATTTTTTAATGGTAATTCATGAGTAAAAATTTAATTTAATCATAATAGGACAATTTTAATATATATTTTAATTAAGTTTTATATTACATGGTTTTGTATGAACACATATTTCCAACTGGAAGGTCAAATAAATTTATATTTTCTTAAAAATAGTTTATTAATTGTATAATGTACCAATGATTATTAAAATAATAATAATATATTAATATATTATGGATAAATTTATTATAATATAATTCATGAGTGATATTTAGTTTTTTGTATTAATTTATAATCAATGGAATCATAATCTTTAAAAGCCTTTATTAGTAAGGAGATTTTATCCATAAACTATTCCCACTTTGGTAACATTGAATTAAAATACCTAGAAATAATAAAATAACAGGAAGAATAAAATTTCATTGAAATAAGGATATTCATTATATTAAATTTCAATATGATAAATTTGCACCATATAAGAAAATATAGGCACATAACATGAAATGTATCTCAAAGAAAGAAAATTGATGAACAATTATTTTAACAATTTGTAACTTTTGAAAAATTAAACCCTTCAATGAAATACCTCAAAATGGATATTTAAATAACCAAAAATTTATAATAATAATCACTTAATATATTAATGTAAAGTATATACCCCACAAAAAATAAATAAGTGGTGAATAAGGTAGAAGTCACAAAAAAGTATTAATGAAAAGAGAAAACCCTTAATACATGAGTAACATTAGAATCATGATCCCCATGAAATAAAAAAATCAATTAAAGAGTTAATAACATTATGAAATTGTAATTATTTATATAACATTTCATGTGGAAGTATATACACCACACAAAATAAGTTAGTGGTGAATATGCCATGTATCTCATGGAAATAAAAAGTGGGATGAAATTAACTTATCTTAATTGTTGAATTTCCTTGTACATGTAAAAAACTACAATATAAGAAATATATGTTTATTATATATCTTCAATAAAACCATATTATTGTATCTAATACCATATATTATATTTTTATGCCTTTTTATTACCTGTTTGTCAACAAGTCAATGTTAATGTTACATTTTATATAATACCTTTTACATTTTTCTTATATGTTTTCAATTTTATTAATGATATATTTATTAGATTACTATTTAATTAATTAAAAAAATTTATAACATGTTATAAATACCATATATATTGATTATATATGTAATGGTAATAATCTATAAAATATAGAAATATGAATTGGATACACCAGTTAAAGAGACTATAGGTCGTACGTATGCATGAATTTTTTTTACATTTTATTATGGTATTGAAACAATGTAAATGAAACAAATTTATATATATATAATAGAATTTATGAATAATTTGTATATATAATATAAAATATATTTTTACTAAACCCATCTATAATACATTCAATCTAATGTGTGAACGAATTACATCGCTTCGAGGAAGTGGTAGTCCATATGTTCACAAACGATGTTATCATATTTAAAAAAATAGTGGAATCTTGTAGGTATGTTTTATATAATAATTAAATAAAAATAAAGAAATCATAAATATAATAAATTTCTTATAAAAATATATTTTTCATCATAATTACCAACATGGTAGGTGGTGAAGGAAACACGAACAACGTTATTTTGTGAGGCTCTGGTTTTCTATACACAAGAATGGTATGTACATCACCCATTAGAGGGAAATGTGTGTATGTGTAGGTAACAAAAAAATAGAATAAAAAAATATTATTACATTTATTATAGTAATTTAATTATATAATCCTGAAGTAAAAATAATTTAGGTGTCTTATAATTAAAATAAAATAACATATTTTGATAATGTGTGTTATATATTCTTTGGGTGGCTCCTTTTGATTTTCACCCAATGGATTACACGGTTGAATTTATACCCAGACTATTTATTATTGTGTTTATTTATGGGAATTTGTGACCTTATTGGAGAATATGTTGGGTGATAAAAATGTCTTGATAGGTGTGAATAAGTTGGAGGGTTGATTGACTTTTTATAGTGGAGGAGGATTGGCATTCATTCTAAATTTTTGAAAAGGGAATTCCATCCACCATTTTTCTTGTAATATGGATCCAATAATGGTCCCAGTTCTATAATTTTTTTTATAAGGTAGATATATATCCATAAAATTTATATTGGGTAATTTTATAGGTCATTTTGAACTTTATGTTTATGGTTTATTACTATGTTATGTTAATTTCCCTATTAATTACTATAATTAATTTAGTTACATTCTATGATAATTTTGGTAAAAAATAAGATGAAATTATTATTCATTAAGAATTAATATAATTAAAAATATTTAATCGATTTGTAAAAATTCCAGTCATATAAGTTCCATGAATTAATTTTAATTTAATCCCACAGATGAGATGACCAAGTGGGGTATTGAGGTAAAAATATTCAAAAGTTTACGACATTTTTATATCCAATTCATTGTTAAATTAGTTCAAATAAAATAAATTTTGTAAAGTGATGTATAATTGATATAATTATACTTTAAAACAACAATAAAACAGAATTTTGCTATATAAAGAAATTATATTAAAAAATAGATTGGAATAAGAAATAAGTGTTTTCCACTATTCTTAAAAAAAGTCAATATCTCACCAAAATAAAAAAAATTAGCCAAAAAATTTTATAATAAAATTTTAAAAATAAAGTTTATTTATTAAAATAAAAATAATACAATTATCCAAAATCATATTTTGAATGGGTTTAACAATAAAAGGTGGTAAAATTTTCTTTTAGAAAAGCATATATTTTTATTAATAAAATTGGATATTTTTCTTATCTTATACCTATCAAATATATTAGACATGTATAAAAAATTTATATAGAATATATAATACAGATTTTTTTAATACATTAATATATTTCATTTTGTTTAATTTATTTATTTAAAATTGTGTTTTTAAATAGAAAAATAATTTTCCACGAAAACTAATTTCATTATTTTTAAATAGTTCATACATTCACTTATACTAATTTATAACCCAAGGATTTAGTTTATATACATGTTTCAATCATATATTCACAATTTAGTAAATATTATTATTAACTTCCATTCCAAAGGCTATGTGAAAGCTATAATAATATTTTAAAAATAGTATTAATAGTATTTTATAGTTTGGTAAAACTCAGCCTTACGTGCAATGAAAGATATCAAACAGACCTGGTATTGTATGTAATATAATCCAAACATTATTTTTTATGTACCATAAGCTAATCAATGTGTTATGAGTAGTGAAACATTAACCTAGAGTTGTGTATAATTCAATCCAAACATAGTTATTTTATATAAAAAATTATAATAGTGTTTTGTGAAATAAAAAATATAAAAAATAATTAATCAATTAAAAAATAATACTTCATAAAATACCAGAGTGTTACATTCTACACCCTTAAAGTGAATTTCACACTCGAAATTTTTCTGGGTTATTAAAGGATTGATTCTACCAAGCACTTTCCATAGAAACCAACATTGTAAATTTAATATTAAAATTTTCTTCTAAATGAAAATTTTGGAAACATGATGGTAACACAATGTTAATCATAAAAAGACGGATACATTGGAGAACATAGGTGGTAAGGGAATAGTGGGCATGGAACAAAAGATTAAATTATTATATATATTTGTAAACATCATAAATCATTATCATGTGAATGATTAATCGAATGTTAAGGGTCTCATATCCATAAATCTATGATGATTTGTATGATCATCTGTTAAACTAAAAAGAATGTATTAGGACAAATAATTGTTACTATAAAATTCCAAGTGTTGAATAATTAAACTAATAACTTTGAACATAATGATATATACTTGGTTTTATTCCTTTTAATATGCACAATCACACCATTTGGTTGTTTCATGCCTAATTGAAACTTGATCCCTTACTCTGATAAATGACGGTTAATTTTTTATTCTTAAATTACTAATAGATCATGAGGTAGAATGAAATTTCATTCCATATATTCTTTTTTGAGTCATATAAAAAATGTTTACCATAGGTTATTAAACCTGAATCCATTCTTATATGGTGAGGTAGAAATTTAATCTCACAATATTCATCAAACATTAAAATTAAAATTTACCTAAATGGTTAAACTTATAACCTTTCTGAAGGTTGAAAATCCTAAAAATTATAAAAAATGTTACTAAATTTCTCAAAATCAGCGTAAAATTGATTATATATATATAAAAGTAGATCATATTTGTCAGATACCAATCATTTAATTACCTTAATAATTAAATCACTTAAAACATGGTAATAACTTCAATTACTATAAATCCTTATAAAAACATACATGATCTATTACTCAAAAATATATTTGATATGTTCCATAGATCCAAAAAAAATTAAACTCCTTCCATGACAGTATAAACATCTTTTTTTTGTCAAATACTTAATCAATTTCATGGTAATAAGAACTGTTTAGTTTACATAGTCATATCCTACATATCATTATCCAAACATCATTTTCATGATATACAAATTATATTAATGGTTATATTTCCCTTAATCATGTGTTTACAAAGAAAATTACATTTCCCTTAAACAGTTTTCTATGTCTTCAACACTATACAACCTATCCTTTTCAATCCCTATTTGAAAAATTAAATAGAAAATACTTATATATTTAATTATTTATATAACATAATCATTTAATTCCAAAACATATACACTTTATTCATTGAACATTATAATTAAAAAATTACTCATTCTTTATCATATTATACTTTAATACCTTGTTCGTATAATATAAAATTGTAATCATTCCTTATAGTTCCTCAAGATCAATCTAATAAATATTCTTACATTTAATGTAAAAAATAATATTAGAACATACCTCATCTATCATATGACATTTAAGGTCGCTTTATCTTTAATGGTATAAAAAATACTAATTACAACTTCCCAATATACATCATTAGAATTCCACTTAGGGGTTTTATTTGAGTAATATCTATACTTAACACATCAAAAAAATTCAATGTTAACCCAATTATTTATAGTTCCTGCTATTTCATATGGCCAGAAATCATAGTGTGATATACAATTATCAGAGAAAAAAATACATAATCATGAAAAATTAATTATACGATGTCAAAATCAAGACACTAGATTTTAAATTTATGAAAACAGAGGATTTTATAAAGATAAATAACAAGAAATTTAAATAGAAATATTACTAGGGATCTCACCATGTTTTCTCATCCTAGTTTTCAATGGTTGACTAATATTTTTTTTGAAACCAACTATAGCATCCCATTCTTAAAATACATGGATACTACAACAATTAAGAAGAATATACAACACATTATTGATATACATGACAGAGGACTATAATTTTTATCATTTCTATAAATATAGAACAAAATATTCTTACTTGGTGAAAATTATTAAATGTTTTTAACAAAAATAATCCCATTCGATACTTCGAAATAAAACAATTACTATTTACATGGGGAATAGAAACATAAGGAAGGGTGATCTCAAACACTAAGAAAGGGTAAATAATGGAAATGCATATGAATAACATATACATAAAGATATGAGAACCTGAGAATAAAATTTTAATATCATACCGTACATATCTAAGTTCATATACACAGTTCATGGAATAATGATCGTTATTCCATAAGACCTAAATAATAGGTGTGATAAATTATCATAAAACAATCATGACACATAATCTCGTGTTATATAAATATTGAACTATCATTAATATAAAATACCATTTCATTTGCCAAGGTTAATTAACAAGACTATCAATATTGTGGATCATGACACACCTATTTCCAATTATGGATATGGATAAACCAATTTACCATTGTCGATTTGGATGAACCAGATTCCCATTACGGATATGGACACTCATTTTTTCAATAGTATATCAGAACACTCATGATTCCCTTTCTGGTTTAATCCTATCAACATGTTTCTTATCATTGTCTCATTAGATACAAATCATTACATAAATCCTTGGAGGGAGATATATGTTCCACCCCCCTCATAATGAAATAATAAATATATATGTTCCCTAAAAAAATTTCTTACCATGAACCATAATAAGATATGGGTTTCATACACATAATATCATAAACAATGAAATAATATGGGCATCAAAATAATTTAATCATATCATAACATATGGAAATTATATATGTTTCATTACCATTTCATCTAAGAATAACAAATCAAAGGAAGCACATTTTATAATAATTTTTCATAGTATAATATGTTTGAAAACATTTTTATTTTAAAATTCATTAAATATATATAAAAGAGTATTATAAATCATTTAAATAATTTTCATTGGAAACAACCTTTTGAAAAACTATAAGAGAAACTCTGAAAACCATTCAATGAAAATTTTAATATATATTTTTTGAGATCACATTTTCATCAAAAATCCATTTAAAAATAATTTCTTATAAAATTAATAAAAAATATTCTTTAAAAAATAACTAGATAAACATAAAATGTATGTATCAAGGAAATGATCATCATGACTGCGAGAAAGTCTATTTTTTCCAAAAACTCCTTTAACACCTTAAAATGTTTAGAAAAGATAGTTGATCAGAAAATGGATAGAGGGTAAATATTAATATTGATTTATAAAAATCTAAAAAATGTTTAAAAATTTCTTTAAACATCATAGGATAATATTAAATCACATTTTAAATCATGTTATGAAAGAATGGATTTGATAGAATTCTGATTTCTATTCGAAAGGAGAAATAAAATCATATTTTCATAACAACATTTTTTAATAATCCTAAGTAAAAAAGAGATTAAAAATTGATGTAACATAAGAAGATGTCTTAAAAAACTTTATGAGAAAAATATTAATGCATTTTAATGAGATTCAAATCATAATATATCATTAATGGAAGTATAATCATAAAGAATCCCAATAAATGATGATATTGTAATAATAAACTGTTACCACATTGGAACACTTGACTCAAAATTCCAAGGATAGAATAATATTAAATTAACCTTAAAATATCATTAAAATAATAATATTGATGATATAACTTGTCAATGGGCAGTATATACAACCAATATAAAATATAGGTTTAAAATATGGCATGTATCTAAAAGATGGAAAATGGAGACATAATTAGTTTAATGATTTGGTATCTTTTAAAGAATAGCCCTCATGAAATAAACTAAATTTAATGGATAAGTATGCAAAAAATAAATTTAAGTATAATAATCATAGAATAAATTCATTTTCATTATTTACACCATATATAAGAATTGAGTGGTGAATATAGTATAAGTCTCATAGAAATAAATGTGAGATGAGAAAACCCTTACAACAAGAGTTACTTTGAAATCATTATACCCATGAATTAATAACATAAATTAATAATTTTAATATACTTAAATAAATTAAATTAATAGGGTAATATCTCATAGAGAAGTATATACACCACACAAAATAATCTTATACTGAATATGGAATGTATATCAGGGAAATAAAAAATGACATGAAATTCCCTAGCCTTATGTTATGATATTCGTCATAAAAATTCATTACTCATGTAATATAAATATATTGTAATTATAAATATACAAAATAACCATATTGTTATATATCATACCATATATTATTTGGTAATGAGTTTTTATTACCTGTTTATTAACAACACCATGTTAATGATACATTTTGGGTAATATATGCTATGTTTTTTATATGCTTTGGATTGTTATTACTTATCCTATTAATTAGATAATGATTTAATAATTTAAATATTTAAAACATTATATAAATATCATATATATTGACTATATATGTATTCATAATAATCAATAAAATATAAAAATTTTAATTGGAATACACAACTAATAGAGACAGTAGGGCGTGCGTACGCATGAACATTGTTTCCGTTTTATTTTTATATTAAATAGAAGGAAGTAAATTAAATATATGTGTTTTTATATATGTATATTTAATATTACTTTTATTATTATATAATATATATTATATAATTTTAATAAACTCATCCGTAAGAAACTCCATTTAATGTGTTATCAAATCACATCTCTTTGAGGTGGTGGTAGTTAACACATCTACAAACGAAGTTATCATATTTAAAAAAAATGGAATCCATTAATGTTTTTTATATAATAATTATAGAATAATAAAAAAAATCAAAAAAATCATATATATCACATAATAATAGAGGTACCATTATAATTTTCAACTATGTAATGTGGTAAGTGAAAATTGAAGAATATCATTTCTTGAGGCAGTAGTTCATTGTACATAAGAACAATAATATTGTTATCCATTAGATGGAAGTGTTTGTATGTGTAGATATATAACTCATAATAAAAAAATTATATTAATGATATTGAATTTATTATTTAATAATTAAATACTAATAATTGAAGTGGTGGAGAATGAAAATATAAAAAATGATGTTGAGAAATGATGTCACCTCTTTTTTGGGTAACAACTATTGGTTTTCCCCAAAAGGATTCATTAGATGGATTTATGGAAAAATAGAGGATAATATGATGAATAAATTGATGTTAGATTATTATTTGTTTATATTTGGTGAGAATAAGATTATTGATAGGTGTGAATATGTTTGATGGGTGAGTGACTTTTTATAGTGGAGGAGGAGTGGAATTCTTGAAAATTTTCCAAAGGGGAATTCCACATACATTTTTTTCAATGACATGTTGATCCAATAATGGTCCAAATTCTATAAAAGGGAGCATAGGATCTATATATGTCCATAAATGGAATTTGGAAAATCTTATAGGTTATTTGGCCCTTATGTTAAAGGTTTAGTCCATTGTTAAGCTAATAATTTTCTTATTCGTTGTAATTAATTTTAATTACATTCACTATTATTTTTTGTTAAAAATTAATTTGGACTTATTATAAAATATAAATTATTATTATTAAAAATATAAAGTCCGTATTAAAAAATTTCAATAACACATGCGGCTGAAATTAATTTACATCTAATCCCAAACACATGACAACTGAGTGAATTTTTACAGTAAAGATTTCCCAATGATTATAATGTTTATATATATAGTTTCAATGTGAAATTGGTTACAATAAACTAAATAAGGTTAATTTATTTATAATTGATCTAATTATAAAATAAAACTAACATAAATTATAATTTAAATATTTAAATAAATCAGAGAAAAGTTCAGTTTTGAATTAAAAATCATTGGTTTTCACTATTCATCAATAATTTATTCTTCATACAAAAATTACAAAATAATTATCCATAATATATTTTTATATTAATATTCCCAAAATTATTATTTTTTAAATGAAAAATTATAACATTTTCAAAAAAATCAAATTTAAAATGGGTCCATTATTAAAAGTTTTTAAAATGGTATTTTATAAAAATCCATTTTTTATTGTATAAAATTTGATTTATTTTATTCTTATACATATTAAATATATTGGATGAGTGTAAAAAATATTTAAGAAATATATAATATATAAATTCAATTTATATCATTAATTAAATGTTGTTTTAATTTATTGAGATAAAATTGTGTTTATACGTAGAATTATTTTCTTATGAGATAACAAATTTCATTATTTTCAAACAGTTACAACATTCACTTATACCAATTTTGGAACAAAAAATTAATTTTATATACATGTTTAAATAATATTTTTATAATTTAGTTAATTTTATTAATAACATCCATTTCAATAGCTAGGTGGTAGCTATAATAATATTTTAATAATAGTATTAATAATATATTGTTTTATGGTAAAACTCCACCTTGCAAGTATCTATCGAAGGGAATTGATATTATGTGTAATAAAAGGAAAACATAGTGTTTTGTATACCCCAAGATAATATAAGTGTTTATTATTGTGATTGATTAAAAAAATTATAACACAAACCAAACATATATATTTTATATAGAAAAATATATTCAATGTTTCGTGAAATTTAAATTATCAAAAATATTAAATTATGTGATAAAAAAATAATTCAAAAAATATTGGGTTATTACACTACTCTAGGACAATGTCTTTAAAATATGATGTTATAATTAGGTAGTTTACATAAAATAAAGGTTATCCTTATTGACATGGTATATAACATCTAGTCTCACAGGTATGAAGTGCTACAATATGCACCCCATTAAGGTGACACACCCCGATTGTTGTCCCCACACCTCAACTATATAGGTCTATCTCAATTGTTTACAGGTATATTCTATGATACCATATATCATAAACAAACCTCCTCAAGCCATGTACGATTTCAGTTGATCCCAACGGTCTTTTTTAACCCATTAAATGCCTTCCTTACACAATAATGTTTTTACCCGTTAGAGTCACATATCAGAATAATGACTTTCAAGATATAACGAAACGTTTTCATTCAGATTTATTTCATCTAATAACACACACCCTATGAAATATATATTTTTGTCACCAATCATGACATTACTCTAGGTCATGCCAACACTACTGTGGAGATTTAATTAGACTGTCTCATGAATGGAATAATGTACCATATTGACATGGGTAGCAACATTTAGTCTTTTAAGAATCACTATTTTGGGGTTTTATAAATTAAAAACCAAGTAAAGTCATAAAAAAACATGGTATGAGTATATAAGATATGATATAATGTCTTGGTTCAAAACATGTCAATAAAAATAGGTGGAAATTAAAATATAAATTCGCAATTAAATATCAACACATATAATTAAGAACACACTAGGCCATAAGGAAATATCTTAATATACATTAAATAAAAAATGATTCTAATTTTTTGAATATTTTGCATCCAAAACCTCAGAATCCATCTAATTCAACTCACATTCACTTCCTCAGGAGAACACAAAAAGACTCTTCCATAAGACAAAATGTACAATTGATGGTGTGCAGTCTAAACTAGTGTACCTTAAATGTATAACACTCATTCAGTCTTCTGTAATTACATGAATGTTGTTATAGGAGGGAATAAATAAGAAATATTATATAATCAATTCAATATCATGATATAAATAACACATATCCTCTAAAATCCTCAAAATTAACATCCCCAATAATTTCTTCCCTTTAAAAAAATAATTTTAAAAGTTAATAGAAAATAATAAATGTTCTATAATTTATTATAATAAGTTCATATATAAAGATACAATTGATCCTTATTAAAATTGATGTTATATTCCAAGTCACATTCTTTCTCCATTTAAATCTATTTTTAATCATTATTTAGCGAAAAAAATTAAGCACCTCTTTGAAACCATTTTAATCACAAATCATATTCTATTAATGAATAAAATTCAAGGAACCCAGAGAATCAATTAATCTAATCTATGAAAAACTGGCATAAAATACATATAAATCACAAAAACATTTAAAAACAGTCATTGATACTTTTTTAGAAACTTTATGCATTCAATGATCATCTTCTAAATCAACCCACCTAGGAAACAAATCATTATAACATGTCACGAACCATTCCAACACAATTATAAAATCTAATTGTATATCAAATATATGAATTACTCAACAAACAAGACATTTGTAATTATTAAGTAATAAATTAATTCACTAGTAAATTTATCAGACCAAAAAATTTCCCTTAACCAAATAATGATCAATTTATAAGTCATTTATTTTAGAGAAAAAATACCAAATATGTAAAAAATCAATCCCAAAAAAGTCCGAAAAACTCAAAAAAAACAATAGTAAACAACCCTAAAACTAAAATCCAATCGTACAGTGCCATATAGTTAATTAAAGTACAATAAAACAATGGGAAATGATAGGGGATATAAATAAATATAAAATGTAAGATAAGTGTCTAACCTAAAGAAATAAAATGGAAATGGGCGATAATGAGTTGAAAATAATGAATATAGGAGGAGGAGGTGTGTCCCTTTCATACACCATCCTTTTCCAAAATAAAGTGGTGAAAATATGGGGATAACGCTCTTTATATTTGGAAGGATTTTTCAAGAAAGATAAAAATTTATAAAATTTGGAAGCTCACATGGTTAGGACACATGATTTGGTAAAACATTTTCCAATCATGAATTGTATACTATAAAAACACAAGATGGCATCATGGTTTGGTTTAATTGTGATCCAATCAATAGGCCATCCTTGAAAAACCTCATTGACAAAACTATAGATATCTCATATTCTTTTTTATTGATTTTTCTATCTATAAACAATATTTACTTGATATAATCGACATATAATATTCCATGAATGGTTTCCCTATTAATTTAATGGTTTGTCCTTAATCAAATTCTACCCACACATTATAACCAAGAATATAAAAAAATAAATAGGAATCCCCTATTATGTAATATTATCTTCAGACCAAACAAGGAACATCTAACTTTTCTGTTTAGAGATCCCACTTGAGGGTAAACTATATTCTTACTATAATTGATTAGTGACTATGTGGATTCCATTAAACTTATGAAATCAAATATAAATGAAAATTGAAATACCAAAACATAAGAAAAATTAATGATAATAAATAATGTAACAAATTAATAAATATAACATGATATGTTCTAATATTATCACAACAACACATTGACCCTAGAAAAAAAATATTAAAAGTGGAAGTGGTAGAATAAATGAGTCAATAAAAACCAATGAATATGGTCAGATGGATGGGGATGAGGATAATATAAGGTCTTAAATTAGAATTCCAATAAACACAAACAAATATACAATAACAAAAAACCCCTATATGAAAAATAGTAAAGGACCAGTAAGGATTTACCATAAAGAGATGAAAACTAATGATACGTCTCCCCAATATTTATAATTAATATAAATTTATTGAAAAATGAATACACACATACCTCAATTACAAAATCATCAAGAAAAAATATTTCTACTAAAAATCATAAGACCATATGTCCTCTCCAAACATAAAAACTATATGGGAAATTGATTTGTAACCCCCTAGAAATAAAATAAAAAAGGAGATACAAATTTTTTTCGAATTATTTCATCGGGTCATGCATCATCGTGATACGACACCCTAATTGATACACCACACTTCCACTTTCCAATGGCAGGTATCATTTGTCACTTATTCAGGGATGTTTTCTCCATCATCAAAATGCGATGATTTGATGTAAGTCCCTCCATCCATAAATTCCTCTATAGAATTCATTTCCTTGTTTGGGTCACCCATATAGTTTAATAAATTTTTCTTGAGAATATTCTTGGTGCCACATCATTTTATACACTGGTTAATTACACTGCATCTATTAGAAAATTCCATGGGGTCAGGTCAGGACGGCGACCATCGGTCATGGTTGTAGTCACATTAGGAATCACTGGCATGTTTGGGCAGGGAAACACAGGTACACAAAGATTGTATTCCCCTTATTATTAGGATTATATATTGTGTGGAAGCCCAAATAATCCCACATCTAGTGTGTGGAATTATATACCATAGGCATGTATGTATGGGTTTTCTTCGCATCCCATGTTTAACACATGGTATGTTTCCATTTTAACATCTAAAATAGATAGATCAATTTGATAAAAACACTGATGATAGTGGATCAGATTGGTACATCCCTAATAGGTAGAACCATAGATGCTTACTAGTTGGGTGGATCAATAGGCCTATAGAGGAGGGATCAGAGGATGACTAGGTCCCAACAAAGGTGACACAAAAGTTTATTAAAGGCTAGGATTAAACCTCACAGATGTCTCCTATTTACCCTGTATAGAAGGTAGGGATCAAAACACATATTGTATGAGATGGTGACTCATGTGATCATGGTGTGAACAATGGAAAACAACCAAAAGACAAGGTGGGGCTTGTGATTGGTTAGAAGCCTAGGTTCTATAAATGGGAAATGAAATGAAAGGGGATTATACATTGTATGGTGCCTGGATTTATGGCATGATTTCCCTTGGATGTGTTGGCCCATGTAGAATCATGATGGATATTTATGGAGTGTTGAATGATGGGATAATTAGGGATGAAACCGATGTTATAGTGATGGTGATGTTGGGATTGAACCTCAGGAAGGATTCCTACATATCCTTGTAGTAGGGAATAAAAGTCAATGTTGAAAAGTAGGGAAAAAGGACACCTGAGGAGGTCACCTGTGAAAATGGAACAAATGGATGGAGACCCTAAATGACTAGAACATTAAGGTTAAGGCTTGATTTTCATGAAACACAAAGGCAGGAACGAGATACTAGGATGGGACATGAAAGATGGGCTAAAACCTTATGGAGCCATCCTACATATCCTCACTATAGAAAATCAAAGTCCACGTAGTTCAGGAATGAGACATAGAATTAGGGTATACACAAGGGACAACATACCAGATACATGTTGGGACTTACACATGGTTAGCAACCCATATAAAGAGAGAAACTCTTGGTTGGAGGAGTATTGAATGAGTGTGAGGCATATGCATAGTTAGCTACCCAAGGACTATTCTAGTAACATTAAATGGTGAACCAAGGATGTAGGTCCAAAAAAGGGGGAAACAGTTTACCAGTACTTGGGTATAAACCTTAGGGAGGATTCCTACATACCATGTCTCGGATATAGGGATCAAAACCAACCTAGATTGAATTCATAATTTTAATATCCAAAGGGATGAACGAGGCATACTATTCAAGGTCATGTGGGATGAGGGATAACCAATGTGAATTGTTCAAGACAGATAGGTGATGGGCTTATTACTCATGGAGGTTTCTTGTGTACCTTTTTTTAGAATGGAAATGGATCAATTTCCAGGTAGAATCGATTTGTTTATTGGGGATTACACACTATGTTTTCCCAAAAAGGATTTAATGGTCGATGCTTACTATAAGCCCACGTGAGTCATGCAATGTGTGAGAAACAAAAGGAAATAAAGAACTGATGATTGTGTTACAAAAGGTTCATGATAATTTAATGGAATAGGGATTATGTGTGGTTAGTGGCAAGGGGAGATGGAGATTGGAACTTACTCTTGGATGGAGGCCCAACAAGGTGGTTTAGGGCTTATGTGGAGACTATCCGAGGTGTACAGGGAAATGAAGCTCCAAGAGGGAATGTGTAAGAAGAGCTGGTGCCCATACCCTTCACTATCCTCTATGGAAATTTCACTTATGTGGTGATCAGAGTTCAATGATAGGTGTTGATGATGTGCATGATTTTCTATTAAATGTTCTACAACTCAGATGATGAGGATTCACTCCTCACCCCTAAGACATACATAACATATTAACTTTAACCCATGGTGATGGAAATGAACCAGCACTGCCATATAGAGAATGGGTTCATGGAGAGATCCATTGAGGTGATCAGGTTATCAAGTCTATGCAAAGAAGAAATTTACTATAGCATACCTATGTGAAGAAGCATGAAACAATGAAACTCATCATGAATAACCACCCAAGTAACATTGAAATCACATCATTGAAACATGGAGGGCCTCAAGGGATAATTATATAGTAGATAAAGTTGTCATATAGAAGAGGGTCTCAGACACGGTTCCATTGGGTAAGGATGACACATGGAGTGTAAAAGGAGGGTCGCGTGAAATATTGAAGGGTTGTGTGCATGATTGGGTGGTTGCGTGGAAAATGAGTGGTTTCATGCAAGGGGTAACCCTGTGTGCATAATTGGAACGATATAATGATAAAAATTCATGTAGGAGAAATCATTTTCACACAATTTCCTTGAATAAAAACAAAATAAGTGTGGGTCAATCTCTAATGGTCCCAACTAAAGGAGGACCCATGAGTGACCTATCGTGTAAGATCCATTACACTAAGACCATGTCTTTCATGCGGTCATGGAAGGTATGTATTTCTCACAATAGAGAATTATTTCATCTTTTGTCACAATCCCCCAATGTGTGGGGTCCATTTCTATTTATAGGTGGAAACATTGGAAGTTGTGTGCAAGTGTAATTTTGATGTCTCATTTGGAGTGAAAGATCTTGAACTCGTTTTTTAATCTATATATCATGCCAATTTTCTTTCGAACTGCTAACATGTCTGTTTATTGGAATTATTATGCAGAAGAATTCATTTGACACTGAAATTGGAATGCAAGATCCTTCACACAATTTCAAATCATCATTGTGGTCCTTACATCATTCGTTCACCTCCATTAGAAATCTAGTGATTGTCTGTTGATTCAAAATATGCCTTCAGTTTTCTCCAAAATGTCCATTCCTTACCTAATCCCAAATATGGTTCTAGAAAATTCCCCCTCAGAATTAGAGCTAAATGGGGACCCGATGGTCAGATTCTATGGGAAACACAGAAAACCACATCACATGATGGTGGCTGCGCAAATAAATATCCATCAAGTGCGCAAAAAACTTCTATCCCTGATAAAGGGCTGGTCGTCACCTATAAATACATAAGGGGGGATCCGTTATTTAATGTTATCATGTGATAGGTGATTTTATCTCATGAGAAAATGATCTTCCTTTGGCCCAAAATATCTTGGATTTGGTTGGCATCTTGCACACAACCACATACACTTTTGTAATTTTCCATTTCTTGTCTGCACCCACCTTAGCTATTTTTTGTGGCCTAATCCCATATTTCTCACAACATATTGTATTTCATGCTGAAACTAAATTCTTTTGTGCATGTCCATTTTTGATTTCTAGGACCTGGTGGAAATGGATTCTCAACCAACTGATGCTGATAAGGAAGCTATCGATTCCACAAGGGGGGCCCAAATGAAAAAAAACCTCAGATTCTTCATGCAAGAAGATTCATATCATATAATAATATTTTTATTGGTTCATTGATGCATACTCAAAAGGATTATCTTCTTGAGTGACTGTCTACTAATATAAATCTTCAGTATTTTGGAATTGTTGTCAATTCTAGGTTTTTAGAATGTTATTCCACGGTCATGGGTAACAAATGAGGAATCCTTCGATATATTTACAACACAAGAAATGGTCACACCACTACGAAAACATATAACAAGGCCATTTACATCCTGAATCTGAAGACTGGTACTATTTTAGGGTGTGATCTGACACCTGAGGAATCTCAATCTCATTATACGAGCACCTTTAGAAGAATCATTACCGATGATAATGAAGGTTGAAAGGAATTGGAATTCAGGTCTGGGGGAAATTTTAGGAGTGAATAGGAATGGACATAATGGGTAAACCAGACATTCATGGGTTTTAGGTTGGAGCAGTAGTCTATCGGGTTTTTTTAAAGCTGTGTGGACAATTTAGATTCACTTCGACCATCAATAATACCAAGTACCATATTTTCTTAAATGGTGGTATCCCAACATGAATACCTTCCACCTACACCATGTGGAGGTAGGCATCAGTCGATGGAACAATCATTGCATTGGGGGAATTATCCTAGAAGGGTCCCAATGAGATAAGTTGTCTCTAACAGGGAACGTTTTGGTGTCTAATATGCACACCCTAATTCTGACATGGCGTCGGTTGGAGCTAGTTAAAGAGAAGTTCAAAATAAAATACATCTTGAAAGAAATATCCTATCTTTGATTGTTTAGTTTATTTGTGTCATAGTAAAAGGATAGAATAATGTTAATTCAAGGGATGTAGAGACCAAACACATTGAAGAGGGGAAAGGCGGGATATTATAGGATGGTCCTGGAAGCAGGCGAGTAACGATCATGGGGCTTTAGCATAAATGAAAGTGGAGAAATAAATGTACTATATACCGGGTTCCTTGCTGTATTTTTTACTAGGCAGCTGTTTCCAGGGTGGGATATAATGGTGGGCGTTGTTTTCAGGGATTCTAGAGATAGCTATAATCATGGACGAAAAAAAAACAGGGTTAATCTACAGGTGCCTGTACAGGCTAGGTTATACAACATTCTAGGATTCATCTCTATGGGATGAACTCCCAAGAGGATATATAAAACATTCCAGATTCTTTATGGATGGTTTTCATCTCATTATAGTGGTTATGAATTCCCAAATTCCATCTTCCATCTAGGTGAAGGTCTGTGACCATCCTTACATAACATTTCTAGAATTCGCACGTTGATGCTTAAAGAGGAAGGGATCAAACTTAAGATCTGCAACCTCAAAGACAAAAATTTTCATCTATTTTAGACCCCATCTATCCTGATGGTAGATTATTAGAAAGTCCCATTGGTGAATATAGAGTACTTTTAAAGCATCATAGGCAGGGTGCTAGTATCCCAGATCGATAGAAAAATCTTCCGGGAACCCTATGTGCTGATGAGGTTTTCTAGGAAATTTGGGTGTATACAGTGGATGCTGAAGAAAATACATACAGAGGTTTAGGATGTGAATCAACCATTGAGTATTTTCCTATCGTGGCTCATCTTCATTGATGCAAGTTTTGTTGAAGTCATCATCCATCCCCCACTAATTCCAATGCCATCTTATCAATGAATTATACATACCATTGGATAACAACATACCCAGAGGTGATTCTACAGAAACTAATTTTAAAAATTAATGAGGATATCAAGGATTTTTAGTAATGTGTATGTAGATGAGGTAATTTTGGGGAGGTGGGAAAAGTAATATGCTAGGCTATTGGAATGGTGTGTGTTGGAACTCCATCGGGAGGAGAGTCACAAGGTGAGAATACACCACCCCCTTCTAAAGAGGAGTGGTCTCGTTGGTGGCCGTGTGGGACATCTAGGGAACTCACTAGGAAGAAACTAATACATCTTCTAAATTCGACCACCGGATCCATTTTTCCATCTATTTAGTCCACTAAGAGGACTCTATGTCTATATATGTCCACTACAGAGTTCTAGGATAGACTGTTGTGCACATAGATCAACCTACCAGATGTATGTCACATTCAGGTGGAGGAGAGGGTGAATATTCAATTCTATAATGTGTATCTGACATCTAGGGATATTTATTCATGCCAACATGGGTGGTAAGAAAAGTGGCACCTCTATGTGAAATTTATTTTTGGCCAATAGCCTGAACTGGAAAAACCACAATCCAAGGATTCTGATGATGAGGAAGAAGAAGATGAAGGGGAGAAAGAGAAGGAAGAGGAAAAAGATGATGAAGAAGAAGTGATATTGGTGGAGGAGGGATAATAGGAGAATTTTAATAAAGGTATCAGAGTTGAATGACCTTTTGAAATATCCTGTTTATAGGGATGCCCATTTGAGAGCGTCAAAATCACAAGCTCTGATGAAATACTGGCTGAACAACTCGAGGTGAGTCTCAACTCTTATCTCTACTTTCCATTCTCATTTCATAACTCGAATCCACTGACCAAACATTACCCTGTTCAAGAATAATTCAATTATTATTTCCCTAAATCTTCCCTTATAGGGGATGAATATGTACCCATTTATGTGTTTGAACATCCTTCTGAATATGTATCATGGACCGAGTTGGGCAGAGAACCATCGATGGTTGAAGTGGATGAAGTACAAGTCATGATTGGGATGGTCAGTGATAAGCAATCATGTGGGGATAAAATGGAGACCTTATAGTATCTATCTATTCATTCCATTTAGAAGGAGAAAACGTCGATCATTGAATTAACAAGAACTGAGGGATCTCCTATTGTAAAATCTCCTACAGTGACTCTTGCACTGGACACAACTTCAATTTTATTTTGTAATTTTTTATCATTTTAGTCTAACATAGTTTATGGGAGAACTTCTTTGACCATGATATCAGTTACAAATGCAGTGATTGTAAGGATTGAGGCAATGAAAACAGTCGAATCTGAAACAACTCTATATGATCTACTACTAATTGCACCTTCTCATGCAGAGTCGGTTTTTAAAGCTAGTCCGACCCCAAAACCTTGTGACCAAGGAGCTGTAATCATGGATGATTCTACATTTAGGGTTTACCACATGTTTGATGGGGGTTCAGCTACTGAATAAGAAATAGCGCTAGAAGAGAATCCTACTACAGAACTCCTGGCCATTTTTTAAGAGTATAGGCCTACAAGATCCTCAGGAGATCTACAAATCTGATCCTGATGCGGCATAGGAGAGTCATATGATGGGTCTCAAGGTGTGGAAGTGAATAAAAGTATTCCTCAATGAATACAATGTTGAATGTTTGAGCTGAATGTGTTCACATTGCACAATGATGCACTTTCTCTGTGTCGGAGGTGTTGATGCTCAAGGTCTTCATATAATAATATATGAATATATGGATGAGATAATATGAGAGATTAGACAACACTTTGATATATACAAGTTTTTGAAGGATTCAAATAATACATATAAGTTTCTTATGGCTGATTAGTATGTCTGAGTCCATGACGAAAATGCAAATGAAAGGGATGCATTTATTGTGATCCGTTCTGAGATCGTTGAATAGTTGAAGGCCCATCTGGTGGATTCCTATGATAAATAAGTGCAAGAATGCTACCAAATGAGTGAGTTACATGATGATCATTAATGAATATAGGCCAAAAATAATGTGCTTGCCTTTGTATCTGGTGATAAAAAGAGGAAGCCTAAGGAGATAGAATCATCCGTTGAGGCTACAAGCCAGAAGGAGGAAACACTGGAGCAATCCATCAAAGGGGGTTTTTAGGAAAGAATCCCTCAAGGCATCATTGGGGAATTTTTTAGCCGATTGTGTTGGTTGAAAAAGTGGGCATCTGTGTTATGTTTGTTCACAAAGTATACCATGATGTATAATTTGTTTGAAAATGGATTTACATGGTTATTTTTTGGGTTCAAGAGATGGAGTTGGCTATTAATGTTTGATTGAAGAAGCCTGACAAAGAAATTGATGATATAGAGGAGGTAGGAAAATACAAGGTGGTCCCACATTCTAGTGTTTGAAAAAATTTTGGGCCTGAATATCGGAAAATTGATATATGTTTTTTTGGAAAAGGGAGGTGTGCAAAAAATTTGAAAGGTGCATGAAAAATTAAGTGTTGTGCGAAATATCAACGTGGTGTGTGAAAAAAGGAATGTGGTGTACAAAAAAGGAAATGGTGTGCAAAATATTATTGGTTCTACGAAATAAAGAATTGGTGTTTTTTTGTGCAAGAGTTGTTTCACAATCAGAATCTCGAAAATCGGAAAAGGCATCAGGTGCGTGAAATATTAGAGCAGTGCATGAAAAATGATGTTGCACGGAAGATGTGTTTTTCACGCCTGAAGAGGATTACACGCGGAAGAAGGGTTTTTTGTGCGGGGGTCGATTTTTCCTATAAATATGTAGTGACCCCTCTCATTTGAAGTAACTAAAGACTTAGATATTATCTGAGCTCTAGAACGCGAAATTTACGTATGCAAAGGAGTTTCACGTAAACAACAAGTTTGCGCATAAAATAATGGTTTCTCGTAAAATTGGTAGTTGCACATAAAAGTGGAGTTGCATGAGAAGTGGATTTAACACAAAATTAAGTAATTATACACAAGTTAGGGTAGAGGATGCACTTAAAAATACGATGGTGTGCATAAAATAAGTGGTTCACGAAAATTTTATTTCGCTCTAGTCAAGGGAATTATGCACAAGGTGTATTAAGGCCTACACATGAAAATTGGGGTTTCCTGATACACTCGATGCAAAGTGAGATTCATCTACATGTGAAAGTGGTAAGTCAACAGATCATCTATTAATAGTTAATGATGCACATGCCATTAGAGATAATGAAGAGACCTATAGGTCTATAAACTGCCAGTGGATCTTTTGAAAAAGAAGTGAGCTCACTTCAGTTGAGAGAGTAGTGAGTTCTCAAATTATGAGTGGTTGTAAACCATGAGGGATAGTGAGTTCGCTCCGAACTCGTAATCAACAGTGCACATATAGTGGAATTGGTACATCGGCACACCACTGGTGTATGCTCCTTGGACATATCCTATAGTGGGTGAACCATGTAAAAATTGATGTGTCATGTTCGTGCTTTAAAGTTTATTCATACTCTGCAATGGGAAGGAGAGAAAAGAGGGTTTTGTCTAACATCAAAACAAGATCAAATGGGGCAGTCATTTTAATCTCTCACACCCTGATTCACCCCCCCTTTTAGGGTATCTAGCTAGTGAAACTAACTATTGGTATCATAGGGAAAGGTTGATATCAGTGTTTCTCTCTTAAATATAGGTCACCAATCATAATGGGATTCCAATCTTAGATAGGAACAATTTCAAACTAAGGATGAATCGGACGCAACACTACATCCGATCTTTGGGAATTGATGTGTTTACAGTAGAAAGTAAAGGTATAACTACCCATATTAATAGTGTTGCATTATCAGATGCCGAGTGAAGAGAATTAGATGTTAACGCCAAGGGAATAAAGGCTGTAGGGGGATCCCTATCCAAAACAACATATATGAAGGTTATGTAATGACAAACATCATATTCCATGTGGGAAAAGCTATTAAATATATATGAAAAAGAAAAAATCCCGAGAAGAAAACTTGCAAGTGTTGAGGGACAAGTATGATAATCTAAGAATGAACCTAAATGTATATGTAGATGGATTAATTGAACGGTTAAATGTCGTAGTTGAAGACATGGGATGTCTTGGTGAAGTTATTAAAGACATAGAGCTTGTGAAGCGCATCTTGAGGAAACATCCACCTCTATTCAATCCGAAAGTTTCAGTTTTGGAAGATAAAGTCCCGAAAGTGCTGACATTGGATAACATGCATAACACCCTTGTTTTGTATAAAATGAGAAATTATGATAACGATGTTGTGGAAAAGGGGAAATCCAAAGAGGTGGCATTGAATTCCAGGAATAAGCTCACCATTGAAGATTCTCAAGAAGAAGAAGAGACTGATCAAGTGATATCTTTTCTCTCCTCAAAACATCAAAGAGGAAAAAGATTGTTTAAAGGGAAACGTCCACTTGCTTGTTTTTGATGTGGAATGGTTGGTAATCATGCGGCAAGATGCCCCAAAATGTTCCAAGAGGATGATAATGTCCATGAAATTAAAATTTACAAGAAGAATTCTTCAGCCTATAGGAAAGGCAAGAAACTATTCCAGAGAAATGTTATAAAGAAGAAGAACCTTCTTTCAAAAAAATGTGATAGTTCTTATGAGTTTGAGGTTGAGGAGGTTGAAGAAATATAAAACTGGAGAGATCGTGGAGAAAATCCTATTGTGGTAGTTTTCGGTAGTTCTCAAAAGAAGAAATGAAACCAAAGCTGATGAAGAAGATGAAGAAGTTGAGGGAATAGTTGGTATGAAATCAGAGTTAGAGGATGCTCTTGAGGAGATAGATGTTTGGAGATGTAAAAGAAAAAGAAAAACCAACAATGTTGTTCATGACACCAATTTCTATATACAGTAAAAGGAGGAAGAGAATTCTGGGTTGATGGAAGAAATTGAGAAACTCAATTCCTCAACACCAGAGGACTCAGAATTAGTTAGTGAGTATAAAATCAAGATTAAATAACATAAAAGGGAGATCTATGGCATGTATAATATAAGGAAATATCCAATCAATAATATTGATGAAATTGAAGGAGAAGTTGTCAGTTTTCGGAAAAAGGTTAAGGACCACGAAAAACTCTTGACTCTTGTTAGAACATTAGGAATGAAAATCACCTCAAAAACAAAGAATCTAAAATAGAGCATAATGGATCAGCAGAAAAGAAGAAAAAAATATATTTAGATGCTAAGGCTAATAGTGGGATTGATCGAAAACCGAAATCTGTGAAAATTGAAGTCATCTCAGAAGCACCCATTTCGAGAATGAAGGTATATTTGGGGACAAAGAAGAATCAGAATATTAAAGGATCCTAGAGGAAAATTAGTGGTGCAGAAGTGAAATGAAATAATTCACCTTATATCCGATGTTATTATTGTGGAAATATGGGACATTAACAGTATGTGTGTTTCATATCCAAGAGATATAAAAGGGCACAAGAATAGTGGTGGAAGACAAATAGAGAATGGCTATATAGAACATATTTCAACGGTCCCTATTTTTGGTGCAGAGGATTTTGGAACATGTCTAAGTACTGTACACTGACCATAAAAAATAATGTGCCAAATCAGAATCAAAATATTTGCAAGCAGCAGATCAATGAACCAAATGGTGAGTTGATAATGAAAAATATATTTGTAGATTTTCATAATGAAGCCGATCCATCATACTATGGGAGAGATCAGAAGACTCAATCCATGTCGAGTGTGAAGGAAAAACATATGGACCAAGAAGAAAAATGATGAGAAGGCAGTGGTGGATGAAATTCCCATTAAAGCATCAGATCGCTCTTCTGTGTGGATCCTTGACATCGGTTGCACATCTCACATGATAGTTAATAAGGATCTTGTTATAGGTGTAAAATATGAAAAAGGAGTTTTAACGTTTGGAAATGATAAGGCCTAAAGATTATTACCTTAGTAAATGCCATGTTTGTGGGAAAAGAGATGAGACGTGATGATGTCATAGTTGTAGAAGGCCTCAGTCACAATTTTCTTAGTGTGTGTCAACTATGTCACATAGGATATTCTATAAGGTTTACTAAGAATATGTGTATCATCAAAAGAATATATGGGGAAATGGTTCTACAGGGAAAAAGAACAAAGGGAAATCTCTACCTGGTAAGTGGAGAATAAGATATGTACTTTCTATCAGGAGAGAAAGAAAATAAGTTGTGTCATAAACGACTTGGTTATATATGTCAGCCATCCCTATAAGAGCTGTTAATGTGTGATGCAGAAAGAGACATCCCTAATCTATCAAGTTATTTTAATCACACATTTGAAGCACTCCCACAAGGGGAGCTCATCAGAATGATGTATAAGGAAAAAGAAAAGAAGTCAACAAGAGTGATCAAATTGGTGCATGATGATGTTTTTGGGCCTATCACACCACAATAGATTAATAGAAAGAGGTACTAAATTCATTTTATTTATGACTTTCGAAGAATGGCATGGGTATTTGTAATTTCCCATAAATCCAATGTGTTCAGCTACTTAAAAAAGTACCAGAGAGAGTGCAAAAGGATTCATGGATTGAAAATTTTGAAGTTTCGTTCTGATAATGGTACATAATTAAAAAATAGTCAGGTGGAAGACTATCTCAATAAACATGGGATAATGAAACAGGTTTCCTTAGTGAGAACTCCGCAATAGAATGTAGTGGTTGAAAGGAGAAATCAGATCATCAACAACATGGCCTGAACAATGGTCATAGATAAAGACCTACCAGAGACATTTTGGTAAGAGGCGGTTTGGACATTGTTCTACATTTCTAATAGGGCTTAGTTATGTCCCAAAGAAGGAAACACTTTGTATGAGATGTGGTATATAAAGAAGACAACATTTAAATACATTCGAATTTTTGGAAGTAAGTGCGTTATCCTCAACAATAAAAATCAAAGGAAATTTGATTCACGATGAGATGAGGATATATTCCTTGGCTACTCAGTAAAAAACAAAGCATACAAATGCCTTGAAAAAGGCTAGGAAATGTAGTTGAGAGCAATGATGTCACTATAGTGGAGAATGAGATCAATAAACAGCGTAGTGAACAATTTCTTGATGAAAGTTATGATGAGTAAATCAACATATGGGGAGTAGATGTTGTTGATGTAAATTCATAAGAAGTTATTGATGATGAGCATGAGGAATTAAAATATGTATCTACACAGAAGCCAAATAGTCGAGATAAAATTGATTGGATAAATATTATTGGTGATCAGTCAGTGCCAGTTCATACAAGTAAAATGAAATCCCTAGTGCATGCATCTTTTCTATCTCAGGTTGAGTTGATGTGCTTTACTGATTTAGCTGAAGATGAAAAATGGATTCCCGCAATGAATGAAGAGTTTGATCAGATTGAGAAAAATTAGACTTGGGAGATTTTCTCGAGGACAGAAAATAAGAATATCATTGGGACTAAATGGGACTTTCACAACAAGATGAATGGAGATGACATAGTGATTTAGAACAAAGAACAATTAGTATTCAAAGGATAGTCCCATATAGTGGGAATAGATATTGATGAGACATTTGCACTGGTTACGAGACAAGAGACAATCAGATTATTGCTAGGAATTTCAGTGCAGTATAAGTTCAAAGTTTTCCATATAGATATAAAATATGAATTTTTTAATGGGTTTCTAGAGGAATAGGTGTATATCAAGCAGCCAAATGATTTTCTCATTCATGAGGATGATACCAGGGTTTGCAGACTAAAGAAGGCATTGTATGGGCTGAAACAAGCACCATGAGCATGGTACTCAAGGCATAATCATTACATCAAGAAGCTTGGTTTCCAATGTGAGTGAGTTTATTACAATATCTATTTCAACAACAACAATAATCAAAGGATTATGGTCCTATTTTATGTTGATGACATAATATTTGGCGGATCAGATGGAGTTCATTTCAGACAGTTCACCGAATTCATGAAAAGTGAAATCGAAATGTCAATGATTGGAGAGATAACCTTTTTCCTTAGTCTGTAGGTATCACAATGAAGGAATAGAACATAAATTTCCTGATCCAAATATTCAAAGGAGTTTTTTGGAATATTTGGAATGGGAAATTCTAATGAGACAAAGATTACGGTTGCTACCCGGATGAAATTATCAAATGATGATAATGGCAAGGTAGTTGATAGCATAGAATACAGGCATATTATTGGAAGTTTACTATACCTGACCATGACGAGACTGGATATTGTTTTTTCCACATGTCAAGAAACAGTATATCAATGTAATCCCAAGGAAAGCCACATTCTTGTAGTGAAAAGAATACTTTGGTATATCAAGGGAACAATGGATTTTGGCTTGATGTATAATGAAAAATCATAGATAGAGTTATTGGGATATAATGATGCAGATTGGGCCAGTTCAGCTGATGACAAGAATTCAACATCAGGAGGTTCATTCTACTTTGGCGGAATATATATTGCTTGGCTAAAAAAGATGCAATATTTCATTTCGTTAAGCACCACAGCAGTTGAGTATATTGCGGCCACTCAAGTATGAACCTGATTATTGTGGATGAAGCAGTAGCTTAATGATATGGGAGTAGAAGTGAAGTCTCCGATCAGAATCCAGTGTGATAACTCAAGTTAAATAAATCTCAAAAAAATCACATCCATCACTCAAGGAAAATTCACATTAAGATAAAGTATCATTTTATCGAGGTGAAGGTTGAACAGGGAATTGTGAAGTTGGAGTATGTGACTACAGAGCTACACGTTTCTAACATTCTGACAAAGGACTTAACTAAAGAATATTTTAAGAGGAATATATTGTCTCTAGGAGTTCAGTTGACTCCCCTCACTTGAAATAGTGTGGTTGTGGGAACCCCCCCCCCCCCCTCCATGATGTATGGTGTGTTTTTTTTCTAATGTGCTGATATGCTTTCTCTACTCTGTTCTAGACCACAATAGAGTGACTATTGTGTTTGTTGACAAAGTGGTAGAAATAGAGACTCCTCTATATATTAACTTCTCTAGTAGGAGAAATTGTGGATAAATAAGGGAGAAAATGTCATAGTCAAAGACACACAGAGAAGCTGATAGGTGAAGTAGCTAGATATGAATGAACAATGAAAAATGGGGGAATGAGTACTAAACTTGATGATTCTAGAAGTGATTGATCAACGAATTGATATCAAGACAGATGAGAATCTAGGTAAAAGTAGAAGAGTGGGGTTGGAATTGTGTAAGAAGGTTTCCATCTATCACTAATTGGTTTTGAGAGTGGTATTAATAATTGATATCAGTTTGAAAATTGGTAACAGTTTGGTGTCAAAATTTGGTGTCAAAAATAAACTTCTTCATTGATAGACATCTCATTTACTATTGTCTCTCATGTCAAGCATTTCTTATGTGGGCATAGAGTTTGGTTTGAGTTAAACTTTGGTCACTATCAAAATTGAAAGGGGTGAATGGTGGTTGCCATTGGAAGAAGCATTAATGAGGTATCAATGTGTAGTGAATTTTTATGAGAAGAGTTGTCAACAAAACCAAAGGGGGAGATTGTTGGGAAAAAATCCCTCAAGTCATTATTGAAGAATTTTTGTGGTGATTGTGTTTGTTGAAAAAAAGGGCCTCCATGTAGTGTTTGTTCACAAAGAAGACCACAATATATAATTTCTTTAAAAAGGGGTTTACATGGTGATTTTTCATGATCAAGAGATGGTGTTGGCTATTCATGTTTGATTTAAGAACCTCAACAACAGAATTGACGATGTGGATCGGTACAAAATGAGAAGATACAAGGTGGTTCCATTTTGGCAATGGGAGGTGCATGAAAAATTTGTATGGTGCATGAAAAATTAAGTGTTGTGTGAAATATCAGCGTGGTGTGTGAAAAAAGGAAAGTTGTGTCCAAAATATATTCATTGAGCAGGAAAAATTAAATAGTGCATGAAATATAACAGGTTCGCGAAATATAGAATTGGAGTTTTTCACGCAAGAGTTGTTTCGTGATCAGAAGCTTGAAAATTGGCAAAGGCATCATGTGAGAGAAATATAGAAGTAGTTCATGAAAAATAAAGTTGCACGGAAGATGTGTTTTTCTCACTCAGAGTGTATTACGCGCTGAAGAAGGTTTTTTCACGCAGGGGTAGATTTTTTCATATTAAAATGAAGTGACCCCTCTCATTCGAAGCATCTCAAGACATAGAGAGCATCTAAGCTCTGTTGCGGGAAATTGGAGTATGAAAATGAGTTGCACATAAACAAAAAGTTTACGTGTAAGAAGGTGGTTGCGCGTAAAATTTGTAGTTGAGCGTAAAAGTGGTGTTGTGCAAAAAGTGGATTTTGCGTAAAAGTAGAGAATAGCACGCAAGGCATTGTAGAGGCTATGATTATAAATAAGGGGTTGCATATAAAATAGGTTTTGTGTGAAAATTTTACTTCACCCAAGTCAAGGGAATTTCCTGCATGGTTTCTTCAGGGTTATGCATAAAAATTGGTGTTTCCCGGTAAAACCGGTGCAAAATGAGATTCATTTGTGGGAGAAAGTCGGACTTCAGCAAAGTATCTTTTGATAGTTAGGATGCAGATTTCATTAGATATATTTAGGAGACCTACATGTCTTTAAATTGTTAATGGATCTTTTGAAGAATTAGTGATCTCACTTCAGTTGAGAGAGTAGTGAGTTCTCAAATTGTGAGTGGTTGTAAACCAAGAAGGATAGTGAGTCCACTCGGAACTTGTAATCACCAGTGCGATTATAGGGGAATTGGTATATCGGCACACTGTCAGGGTATGCTCCTTGGATGTAGACCAGTGAGGGTGAACGAAGTAAAAATTGTTATGTCATTTTCATGCTTTAAGGATTATTCATACTCAGCAATGGGATGTATATAGAAGAGGGGTTTCTCTAACAACAAAACAATATCAAAAGGGGAATCCGTTTTAATCGGTCACACCCTAATTCACCCCTCCTCTCAGAGTATCTAGGCTGGTGAACCTAACAGGGTTGATCCATAAGGGCCATGTTTTGGAAAAAATTATAAATATATATCTTCCATTTTACTATCCCTAACTACATGAATGGAATTATTATTTTATTTCTTACTTAATTTAGTGAATTTTGTCCATAATGGTGAAGTACTATGTAATAAATTCCTAAGATCACATGGGTCATACCCTATGCAATGAACAATGTATGACTACATAACTATTCACATTGATTATGAGAGTTGTAGATAAACTTTAAAAAACATCAGGTCTGGATGATGACCAATATTTTTTGAAACAAATAGGGGTCTTGACCAAGGAATAGGGTCCTGAGAATAACCAAAACTCTCTTTCCCATGTACTCTAGTGCAAGAGAGGGATGATGAATGGGGTGATGGAAAAAATCCAAACAATGGGGAATGCAGAATGTGAAATATGATTCCCAAAATTCAGAATATAGTGAAGAGGTCAGGATGATAGAGGATAGAAATTAACCAATTTTGAAACACAACTTCCCTATTGTTTTTTCCTTAAATGCGGAAAACAAATGTTGGTCAACTGCTGATCTCATTTGAAAAAATGAGTCCAAAATCAAAGAGTCATCTAATATCCTTTCGATCATTGGCCCAATATGGTAGGAGAGACTTATATCTGATCATCCTAACCATTAGTGGATTCTATAAAACATGAGGGGGAATGATGGTCTGAAATAAAGGGAACCAAAAGCATGGCGATGGAATGATGGGACGTTTGGATAAATTCCATCACATTTGCAATTACGCAACCATAATGAAAGTACATTGGGTGAGCATATCATTCAAAATCATTATTCTTCCTATTTCTTGGAGGGGCCTTACTAGGGGGGACAAAATATGGTGTACAATTTATCTTCAAGTAAATGATGACAATAATAATTTAGTTTAGCATCATATGGTGATGATAATTCATGAAATAATGTAACATAATGTAATCAAGACATTGTAAATATTTTATTTTTATATCATCTAGACCCTCAAAAATATTTTAAATTCATGTTACATGGACTGAGTACTCCTTAATTAGATTCAAAGTGTTTAGACCATATTTGAGTAAAATAACTTAGAAATTTGATGATCTTGGGGTTGGGCCTATGGAGAAATTCATGGGCATCACTGCATATCCCATCAAGATGAGAATCAATAAAAACACATTTCTTATTCACATCATGGTTAGAGACCAACACAGGAAGGGGAAATCCTCTATAGAGAGGAATCTGATGCATCCTATAATAATAACGGGGAATCCTACACATGTTCTGCATTGGGCCATAATTTAAAGTCACGTGTCAAGTACCTGAATACCCCAAAAAGAGAATTTTTTTGTGTGGTAAATAACCTGATTTAAATGAGGATCAGAGATCCATGAACCACATAAACTTTTTCTAAAAGGTAATTTGAGGATGGGAAGTCCATGGTAGAGAGTTAACCATCCATTTGGTAGGAATTGAGAATTAGATGCCCAAATGTCTCTACGTATCCTGCATGTGAATGAATCATCGTTTACATAGTTTTAG
Source organism: Viscum album (assembly GCA_963277665.1). Classification (NCBI taxonomy): domain Eukaryota; kingdom Viridiplantae; phylum Streptophyta; class Magnoliopsida; order Santalales; family Viscaceae; genus Viscum; species Viscum album. The sequence continues at coordinate 268,556,098 of OY728129.1, forward strand.
GTATTACAGATAGTTTAATGTCATGTGATGAGGACATTAGTGTCACAGTTTAAGGTCATATGGTGGGACCAACAGTCCACACCGTCTCTTATATGGATACTACCCTATCAAAACCTCTAATCATACACAAGGCATGCTAAGTGTATGAAAAAATGAGAATTTTCAGGCCTTCCTCATCTAATAATGGCATGAAATAGTGTAAAGGAAATGTCAGGTGGGTAAAATCCCAGATGAACCATCATTCCCACTCAATGCATGAAAATTCTTGGAGTTACAAAGTCTGAGGTGTCGAGGATTTATAAAATGGGATGGGAATTAATCATTTGATTCATGTCATTTGATATTTGGGTCACAATGGGAGAGGTTTTTTAATGAAATATAATTATGGATCATGTTTGAGACACTGCCTTCATGTCATGTTATCGTAGAATGGGAATGAACAAATAAGGGTCGGATGGTGACCATATTCGAGTCGCGGGACTTGTATCAAATTTTTGTTAAGAATCCTTCATGGAGTTGGACTATGATTGTAAGAGGGAACTGAGTCCTAGCATCCATAATATTAGGGGGTCTCTTTGGATGCAAAAGATAATGAAAATACAAATAACGGAATGTGCGATGTGCGAATATTACCCATGTACTTTATGCATCATGAAGGATAAGTGCAAGGAGTGGAAATATCGATGGAATTATATAGTGTGGGTATTATGAACGTGATATGAATGAGGACCATTTAAGTACACACAAAATCATGTTCTTTTGGGAGATCCCTGGGAAAAAGGGGATGGGGAGGAAAAGGTGGATAAAACTAGACAACATATAGGAACTATGGGTGTTACTACATATCTTATACTAATGGGAATCATGCCACACACAGTTCTTCAAGGTTGTATGGAAGGCGTCCAATACAGAATGAGAAGGATGTCCTCCTTTACAGTGCAATATCATAATTTTTATAAAGTATAATGTCATGCGAACATAGATAGTATGAATCTTAGTTTAAGTCTATAGATCTTGGACTATAAGGTGACCATTTTAATTTCATGTTCATGGGACATGCCCATGTTGTTTATTGTCATGTTATAAAGACATAAATAATGGAGAACTACCGAGAGAGTTAAAGGACATGTAAACTTAAAACGCGACATGAATGAGGACATAAGTCCACACCACACCACATAATTCTGAGGAAACCCAGGCTAAAATGGCCGAATAGGGTTCATGGTGATGTGGTTGGACTAAAAAAATTGTGCATCACTACGTATCCCATGAAAATTGGAATCAATCCGCCCGTAGTTCATGAAGGTGGTATGGTAAGAAACCAATACTTAAAAAGGGAAATGTCTTCTCTAGTGATGACGCTATATGGCTGGGTAATTTATCATTACATAGCCTGGGTGAAAAAGGTGTAGATTAATGTTATATGATAAGGATTTAACGGATCTTAGTTTATATTCATAGATATTGGTCCATAAGTTGAGACTTCCAAGGTGGATATATGTTATGCAGTTCTATAAAAAAATCCGAAATGGAATGAGGACCTAGAATTCAACAAAGAATTCCAAATTTCCAAGAGAACATTAATATATTTTAGTGTCATGATGACATGACTCAGTTTTCTATTTTAAGATTTAAAATCTTACTTTATGGTCATAGGTTTCAGACTAAAAGAAGCGTGGTTCTTCCATGTAGGCACAAACCATACCCATACCCCCAATCCCATGTGAGATATGCTCGGTGTGGAGAACAAGGTTGGAGAATATCATTACAAATAATTGAATACTAAGTAAGGGAGACATTGTGGTGTCAATGATGACCCCAAAATGATAATTTTTCCTCTTAATGTGAAAATTTGCATTGAGGGATAACACCAAGGGTGTAAAAATTCTACTTGAACAATATAGAGTAAAAGGTGATGTGAATATCAAGACCAATATTTAGGGAAATGTTGGTGGCATAATGCTGGAAGATAAATATTGATCATTTTTGAAACACAACATCCATATCATGTGACCTGAAATGGGAACTAAGATCTAAGGGTTGGCTGCTAAATGTATTTAAAATGTGGAACCTGTCTCATAATTTCTTTTGAAATCATCTAGGATGTTGGCCCCATGCGGTTAGTGATCCATAACGCCCTGAATCCATACCATCTGGTGGTCCTTTCATATGTAAAAGATGATGGAAAACCAAATACAATGAGACATGAAGCATGGAAACCGATGAATGCATATCCATATTGAATCCAAATATCTAGGAACTAAACCACAGTGCATACGAGAACATTGATAAGGAATAATAGAGGATGATAAGTCCAAAAAAGAAGGGGAAAAATTGGTTGATGAACCTGGGGCTGGGCCCGAAGACGAAATATTTGGGGATTCATACATATCCCATGAGGATGGGAATCAAGATATATGTAGTTCTTGAAACATCATATTGTATAATGTTGTGGAGTAAGGATTCACGGGGTATAGGTTTCTAAAGAGATGAATGTGTATGGAATGAATGAATAACCCAACAAGAATGGCATCCAAGGAAGTCCACATACCACACCATTAAATATCTCAAGAGAGAACCTGAGCAAGGGGCTAGGAGAAGGAATAGAAGAACCTGATGGGAATAAAGTGACACATAGTTCTAATAATTCCTTTCAGTTTTAGCATCATCTAATAAGGACGTGAATATAAGGATGTAGTTGGAAGGAGGTTTACATGATTTTGATGTTATAAGTCTGCCAGAATGGGGATTAAAAAGATTTGTTCAGATATTTCTGAAGAATAAATGTCCAGGCATTCTTATGTATCCCATAATGTTACATATTAAATACAAATGTTGTTATAAAAGTGTCATGTAGTTTAATATCATTTAAAAATTATTTAGAAAAAAGGAGTGTCTCAAGGGGATGACTATGGCATGGGAAAAATATCCCAATGTGAATGAGGATGTAAAGTTTGTACCAAACCACCGAATCCAATGTGGGAACATGAGGTAAGATGATGAACAGGACGAGGGACCTGAGGATAGTTAATGGATGAATGTTATGGGTGTTCATAGGTCTCCCATAAAGATGTGAATCCAAAAATATATTGTTTTGAAAATGACATGCAGTTTACCGTCCTAAAAACATGGATATGTAAAGATCTTAGTTTAAGTTCATAGAGCTCAAACCATAGATTCCTAGTTTAATGATCTATGTGTGGGAAGAAAAGGAATGAAAAAAGGATAATAACTATGATTGTCAAATGGGAACAAAAAATTGAGCACCGATAGCTGGCCATATTCAAAACATGGGACTTGTGTCAAATTGGCCCTCAAGATCATCAAAAATGTTGGACCAAAAAACAATAGGTGAACAAAAGTGGCAGGAGACCAATCCATTATGGTAGTCCTATCGAATGTGAAATTTTATGGAGATCCAAATAACGGGATGTGTAAATGGTGGTGGTTCTCATGTAGTTTAACGTCTTGCTTTAAGGATGAGGGATATCTCAGTATAAGGACATAGATGTCATACCATGAGTTGTATTAACTGTTCATAGTTTCTCACCATTTGGTATGAAAGTGATATTAGTTTATGGTCATAGAGTTTAGACCATTTATGTTTAAACATCTTGCAGGACAAGGATGGCCAGTTTAACATCTACCAAGATGGGGATACGTAGCTTAACATCTTGCATGATGGATATTCCATGACACGAAGTACCTCTTGAGGAATTTGGAATTGGTGGGAGGAGTAATATTCTCACTATCAATAGTGACCAAGTATATTCACCATTGGGATAAACCTTGAGAATGAAATAAGGGCCCTCCCATTTGGGCTCAAGATTTTCTGGCTTCTTCCAAGGTTTCATTGGCATTATTAGATCCAATATATTTTCAACTTGTATGAAAGCGTATAGGTGAACATTGTTTTTTATAGACATTTAAATATTGTTTGGATGCCTCTCCATATTGTGCAATTCACGAAGCCTATTCTCGTCAATCACTTCATGTTTATCCTAATAGATTATGGATACTTTAACTAAATGTTTCTTTCATTAGAAAGATGTGCATAGTGTGAGTAGATGAATCTTGATTGGATGTACTACCATTATTCCATACAATAGAAAAAACGGAGTTAGTAATGTGGAATTTCGAGTTGTTGACCAGTAAGCCCAAATAGGGTGGGGGAGTTTTTCCTGCCAACTCTTCTTGTTTTGACCAACCATCTTCTACAGGATGTCAGAGAGGCTTTTTTACACCTCGATCATTCCATTTTCATGAACATGATAGAGTGAGGTATGATTCTAATAGATGTGGTACTTGGTGTACAATTTCATCATCTCATCTTCTTGGATGTTGGTGCTATTATGGGTGAGTCAGGTATGAGGGACTCCAAATTAGCATTTGATATTGTACCCTACAAAGTCAATGATGGAATGTGCCTTATCATTATTGAGGGTAATTTCCTCTTTCTACATGGAAAAAAATCTATAGCGGTCAGGATGAAACTACACTAGCAAGATGTTGACGGTGGATATGGTCCCACGACCTCATGTCCCCAGATTTCAAAGGGCCAAATAATACTTTGTAGTATACAGTGTCTCTAGTACTAGATGTACAAAAATTAATTGGATCTAAAATTCATGTAACCTCTTGGTATACTTGATGAATTTACATATCCTGGTGGGCCAAAAGTATACCACTCGTAGAATCTGATGTGAATGTTTCGACCCTGCTTGGTGAGCCCTGCATTAACAGGCATGAACATCCTACATGACCTACAAAATCTCACTGCCTTGAATGAAGCAGAGGTGAATCCCATAAAACCCACATCTATAGAGGAACATCTCAAGATTGGAACTACTCTAGAGGGTGAACTAAACTTTGTGTCGTATGATTCGATCACATTCTGATCAGTCTATCAGGGGTATTATCATGTAAAAGATACATGATAAAGGGTGTCAGCTAGTTAGGGTTCCCTTTCAACACCGTAGAAAGGGGAAATGGAGGTTTTGATTTAGAGGCATCTAAGGTATGTTGTCTTACCAATTTGATATCATTATTGTCTAGAGTGATAGGAGGGATGAATCTATGATGCACCACATGGATAATCAAATCATATTTTCCATTCTATGTAAGTGATTCGGGAATGTTGTCCATGGAATCAGCATGATCATTTTGTGATCAAAGGACATAAGTAACTTCTAGATGGGAAGTGAACTGGGCCATTAGTTTTTGATTATGCTCTAAAGGGGTATGATATATGTCTTCCTTGGGGCATAGTCTCCATTGATCTACATGGAAACCAGTTCAGAGTCCCCCTTCACATGAAGGTTGAGAACATCAATCTCGAGGGCCATCACGAGACTAGTGATGAGAGTCTGATACACTGACTCATTGATGGTACATCATTCAAACAACATTAAATAATTGGATAGAATGTGTTGGGCATGTGTGATGAAGATGATACAGATGCATACTCTATTGAGTCTAGGATCAATGAGTCTCCTACTGTTAGGGCTTTAGAAAGCGCCATCAAAGTGCATTTTCCAACATAGAATGGATTGATCCACTTAGAGGATTTAATCTTATATAAATTCAAAATGCTAAGACTACTCAATGGGGTATGGATGGGAATCATGAAATTATTTATATATGTGTCCCTTGATAGGCTTCTAGAAAAAACATATTGTAGAATATTTGAAGGAAAACTACTCACCGAGCTATACAACCTACCAATAAGGGATGATTCGGAATGTAGATCCGAAAATACACTTGGGATAATATCTATATCTCATGGTGATACAAGTAATTTCTCAATTTCTACACTAAAAATATAAGCACAAGGAATCTCTTCTCGATAGTGGAATATTTCATATCTGTATCTAGGATCATGCAGATGAGATAATATAAACTGTTCTATATTCCCACATTTTTTTTATGAGAACGAAGGGAAATGCAGGACCATTACAGAGAGGTCACATAGTGGACCAGTGGTTTTACTGAAATTGTTGGCATCTAAACATTAGGCTATAGCAGGTACTGCTTGATTTCCCCAAATTAATTCTTACACTCTTCATCCAACTAATAATCAAAACCTTTCATTATGATTCAGGAAAAGGGATTATTCATTCAAGCATGATTTTCGATGAATTTGCGTATAATTGCTATGTTGTCTTGAATTCCATGAAGCTCCCAAATTATTCTAGGAGGAGACATCTGACCGATGCCCTTTATCTTTTCTTGGTCGATCTCAATTCCTCGGTATCTAACAACAAAGACAAGAGACTTTTCAGGGGTGACCTCAAAGGTACACATCAAGGGTTCATCTTCAGATGGAAGGAATGGAGGAAGCCATAAACTTTCTCAAGATCCCTGAGATGGTCCTAACATTAGTGAGATTTAACCACCTAGTCTTCCACATAGCATTCCACAAATATCCAAATGATCTTCTTTAATATATAGTGTATAGAATGCTAATAGGTGTCACCGAAATTCTTTAGACCAAAATGCATTACCTGCTAGCAGAAATTACCTTGTGGTTCCATGAATATAGTAGTCTCTTCACCAACAAGGGATATTCGGATTTGATTATATCTATAATAACCATCCATGAAGGATAGTTCCTGGAACCCAGTGGTTGTGTAAATCAATAGTTTTATCATAGGAAGAATAAAGTAATCCTTTAGACGGTGATGGTTGAGATCCTGGAAGATGATGCAGAAACTTATCTGTCTTTTCTTATTATAGATAAGAACAATGATAACTAACCTTATGGGGTACTAGACCCCCTTGACTATGTTGAATTTGATTATCTTATTAACCTTAGGCTCTACCATTTCATAGTGAGAGGGGTGCATCCTTCTTAGAGGATTTTTGAACCATTAATGATTTTCTAGGAGACCGATACGGTGGATGGTGACAAGAGGATCTATCCATAAAATCTTGTCATAAATCCATGAAAATACATCATGACGCTACCATTGGAAATCCACATATGATTATTGCTCTTCTGTAGGTATGTCATCATAGATCAGTGTTCGTTTCAGTTTCGTATCAGTATCGAGGTTCACCAGTACCAATTCATCAACCATTGTGTAGACACCCTCTTTTAATGTAGTAGTGGTGTCTTCCAAATCCTCTACATCATCCATGGTGATAGGATCATTTGCATGAGGGAACTCCCCTGTGTTTATAGATCCTAATGGGAACCTGGTGCCAGCCTTGGCGGTAGTGGATACTTCATCTGGGGACTCTTGTGTGGCTGAAAATGTGGCAATGAATCCATAGACCTGATAACATATGGGCTATGACCAAAGGGTCCACATTTGATAATATCAGTGAAGTAGTGGACTATAATATTGGCCTGGGTTTTCCCTACCCAGTGAAACAAGCAAGTATGACCTATTGTTGTTTCCATGGGGCAGACATCCCAATATCTTATAGGATTAATGGGCATTGAGATAACCTAGACATGATATATGTAGATATATTAGGTGATCTCATGACATTATATAGACTTGGGATCATATTTCCCCCAATTTTTGAAGACAAAAAATTATTTCCCATGCCTAGGGTTATATCCTCAAATTGATGAATCTGGAAAATGTTTTCGCCATCCAGGCCAGTCCATGGGTCCGTCGCAGTTGTATCATGTTCTCTCTCTTTATACTAAATCAACTTTACATTGCTCTTGTAGTAGTAAGAATCCAAGTAGTGGTCCTCACAAGAGGAAAAGGGAGATGCATTTCCTAGGAGTACGCCAAATTGACCATTAAGGAAGTATTTAATTCATTAGTGATATGAGGAAGGGAAAAATCATGTAGTTGGAGCCATGGCCTATCCATCAACATGGTGTATGCACTTCCTTGTGAGACAAACATGAACTCAGTGCGTGAAACAAGGCCACTGAACATGGTATTTATGTGAATATTTCCAAATGATGTTTGCACCATCCTATCATAACCTTGAATTTCCTTGTTAGAGGGACTCAGATCATCCGCGTATAGTCCCAGATTTTGTAGTGTCTAGATCGGGATGCGATTGATCCCATAACCTCTATCGATAAGAAATCGGCAGACTTCTATGTTGTTAAACTGACTGGTGATGTACATCAGGCATATGTGGCCCGGTAAAGGGTAAACTTCTTCTTCTACAATTAATGAGATTATATGAGGACATTATGTATTCTCAACTGTCTCAATATTATAGTCTTTGGTAGTTTCTACTTTAATCATAAACTACATGGGCCTTCTTAATGCCTTTAAAAGGGATTTACGTGTATCTGCTAATAGGCAGAGAGCCTTGAGGATTGAGTACCTAAAAAGAATGATCTCAATATTCTTGAGGACATCATATTTCCCTCTAATTAGTACACTTCTACTAATAGGTGGTCTATTTTTGGTAAGTGGTATGATGGGTGCTGCTGGTTTAACCGGTAGATTCCGGTTCATGTTGGGAATGTCTGACTACTCACCAGTTGAAACATATAGTGTAAACCGGATGACATCAAGATGATTGTGGTCTATCAATAATGAAACATAGATATTCATAACATGTATTTGGTGGCTCTTCTAGATCAAGTAGTACAAACAATGGTTGATGTGTATCTAATGGAATGACATGAAAAGGTTTTTTATGCTGGGCTTTGTGCTAGGCATGTTTTCTAGACTCAGTGGCATGCACGGCTTGGCTGGGATCACTAACCAAAGCATTCAAATGATTGAAATACCCATGGATCAATCAAAACTGGCATCCAAAGGGGTATTGGGATAGTGTTTCTGGAGCTCTTCATCATCGTGAAACATGTAGGGGTTTACCAGCTCCACGGTATTGACCAAAGCATACCCCTAGTCATAACTTCTATAATCCTCTATTTCTAGGTAGATTTTGTTGTCCATCCCTATCTCTGGGGGAATGAAGTATCTATGATTATTAGATGGATTTTGAATAGGTTGAGGACTTTTCCTTCCATGGCATCATTGGTGCATTCTCCTCTGAGATGATGAATGAGATGGTGATGTATAGGGAGTAGATGGAGGTAGAAAAGTGACTTATATAGGCTCAGGACAATTCAAATAGGTACAAATGATACCATGGGAATGGGTGACTTCCTTTCAATCCATCTGGTTGTCATATTTTTGAAACCTTCGGTTACAAACCTTCTTCATTCAACCTGTCTTTCACTGTCAGCCTTTATAAACACATGTTCCACTTGTTCTAGGGCTTGACCTAGCCTGAATATGTTGTTATCGACCATGTCTTGGAGTGAATCATTAATCCCAGTGAACTTATTGGGGGAATTCCCATGGAATTGATGATTGGTGCAGTAATTGGGGAAATCGCGAGATCTGATTCTTTGGGCCTCTTTCATTCTGGAAACGAAAGATTCCAAGGTCCATAGAGATTCAGAAATAACTAGGGAACTTTTCCTCATTAAATGTGTAGGTATAGTTACACTTATTCGTGTAAAGAGATTTGGGGTCCTGAACCTAATGAGGGGATGGAGGAGCCCATCAGAGAGGTGGAACCTGCTTATCTCACCTAGTTGGTGGTGGTGTGTTACGCCAGGTGCCTACTGATTCTGAGGCGGGTGCTGCTCAGCCATGGGCTGTGTTTGAGGTGGTGGATATCGGTGAAGCTATGTAGGTGGCTCCTTCGGTAAAAATTCATGCTTCATGGGGGCCACTGTTTATTCTACAATGGTGGGTTTGGCCTTAGCATCTATTCTTCATGGAACTACGGAAGGTATTGGACAATCCGGCATGGCTTTCTATAATGATTCTTCAAGACATTATGCTTTATTTGAGAAATCTCAAAAACCCACCTTTGATGATTTGAGTGATGAGAGAAAGGACCAGCTCATTCTTCACATTCCACATGCACATTATTAGTAGTTGGTCCTGGGATAGTGGATTATCAATAGAATATGTGAGGCCCTACCACCAAGAGACAATGTCTGTGATGTAATGATCAGGAATGTGCCCTAACTTGAGAAGGTCAACAATACTTTTATTCTAGGTCATGGAACTAAACTGGTAGAAAAAATAACTACGAAGTTCTTCCCAACAAGATATTGAAGAAATGTGTAACTAGTTGTACTAGAAAACTATGGACCCTTCCAGTTTCTATATGAAATATTGGATCTTGGATGCATCCTATTTCTCTGGAGTTCCCAGCATGAGTCCACACCATGAAATAATGTGGGCCAGATGCTACAACCGTTTTCTCATCAAATTAAAGGGGGTTAAACTTGGACTTAAAAAACTCAGGGGTGCTGGAATATCATCCACCCATGCAATATATGGCATTCCATAAGGTGGTATTACCATTTTTTCAGTTTCTAGGTCCTTGAGATGAGGAATAGGTGTCCCATAAGATCATTTGGATGAGGATTTTGATCATTAGGGGGGTCCCTAACCAGCATTGTTTTGGTATGTTCCTCATCATGATAAGTGGGACCAATGGCTCAATGGGAGACCAGTAGAATTGCATGAAGAGCTGCAAGAATAACAATTTGATAGACAAATGGGATTTATAAAGCGGTCAGTGGAACCTCACCTGGGTCCTGTGGAAGCTTTTCATGCAATTTAGGTTTATTGGTTGATTCAAATCTTGACTGATTTAAGTAAACATTGGCCTCTAACATTTCTAGATAGGTAGGGTTGTCAATATCACCCAAAGGAAACTCACATGGAGGAGTCTGTACCTGTCGCTGCCCCTGTTTCCCCAATAAAGGATTTCTATAATCTGGCCACCGACCACCAGTGCACTCGGCAAGGAGTTGATCAAACACATTTTTTATGTTCAGTAATCTATTAATGAAATTCCTCATTTTTAGGGACATATTCTATATTTTACAGTAATCTAGAATGGTCGGTCCCATGATTATCTTTTACTTTTTGGGGTCTCGACCGAGATGCAATGACTCGAAAGGTGCAGGAAGTCCTGGAAAAATACTTTGTTAGAGGGTATGGATGCCTGCAAGATCTCCCAGATGTTGTACTACCCCAGTGGGTTTTCCCTCTTCTATAGGCCATGGGCCAGTGCCACGTTTCAGGTATATCTCAGGAAAATCCATGTTCACTATGACGCCTCCTAGAAGTATATACATGATATCACTCGGTGCACCAGGATGGTGCAGGATAGTATTGAAATATAGGGCATCATACACCCCATCCATAGATATGGACATGTGTGGAAGCTACCTAAATGAATTTTCAATGCATAGTAATGCTTTTTATGCATTCCTTCTAGAGGGTGTGTTGATAACCAGTCATCGAAGGGTACTAGGCAATAGGATGTGCGACCAACTCAACCAGGCAGATTTGTTGGCCAATGCCATCGTAGTGTTCCTGGTCCCTAGTGTAAGCAAACAGTTGACAGAAAATAGGTAAATGTGTCATCCTTGTGGTTTGGCAGAGGAACATAATTTCATCTTGGGTAAGGGACTTCAGAATCTTGATGTTTGTGGTTACAATTGGCTAGAAAATATAGGGGAATTTGTTTGCTGTGAAAATGCCCCACATACATTTCATCTATGACATGGGATCTGACCCTTGATTTCCCCACTCATCAACTGGAGGAGGTCATTGGACCGGTAGAAAAACTGAATTGGACCATTTTGATGGTAGGTTGGAAGGTGGAGATTACAACACATAAGCATAAAAGTTTCCACATTTTATGATTCTTCCAATGAATGAATTTATTGCACTACCACATCCCTATAATATTATCTTATGACCACTACTTCCCAACTAGGGTTTGCGTTCATTTTTGGCGGGTCACACTATTTCTCGTACTCTATTTCTCCCAAGAATAACACTATGTGATCTCCTGTTGAGGTAGAGAATAATTCTCTTGACGATAATGAGGATTTCTTGTCCATGACCTTGAAAGGGGCCAAATACACCACCTCCTATTTGTATCTTTAAAGGGATGAATGGATATGGTGGACCTCACATTACAGAAGGACGAGGTCAGTAAACCCTATTCATGCCTTGTCCCTGATATAGAGTACTAGGGTGACAGTACCATAATCGAATCACATTCTTATTTGGAATACGGAAGGTGGATGTGATTGATTTTGGATTGAGGCTTCTCAAGATTCTTTCTCTGGTGGTGATGACCTATCCTCTTACCCCAAGACGGTTCTTCAAGGTAGAATAAATTGTTGACATGGGGAGTACCACTACATGGGTTGATGCTAGAGTGGGAGGGACCTACACATGGGTAAATCGTAGTGCGAGGAGGACATGGGAAAATGTAAAATTGAACATGGGGACGACTTCCATGATTGAGGGTTCTTCAGTGGGGGTGCCCTCTACTATACATAGTAAGCTCTTGGGGTGGACAACCGTGGTGGTAATCCATAATGTGTAGTGGAACGTTTCATTGATTATCACATGTATCTATGGGATGATGAAGGCCTTTGTCCTGACCACACTGGATATGGGAAAAAACTACGGGACGACCATAGATGATGTCGAGAGGGCCTACTCTAGAGTCAGTGAGAACAATGGGAGGTCCCTCATATAGTTTGGTTACATGGAATGTATTATCCTAACATTTATAAACAATTAATAAAACAAGAGTTTCAGACATGCAACTAGGAGCACAAGGAGGACCTTCATTCTGAGTGTTGATGAAGCGGGGAGGGCCGCCACTAAATTTAATGATGCTGTAATGGGGAGAACCACCATATAGAATGAAATAATAAGTATTGCATCCACTATATTTTTTGAAGGTATGGGGAGGAACTCCTTACTTGATGAAATCATCGTGATCATCCCTTGAAGGATTCTACCGACACCAGCGACTGGGTAATTTAACTCAACCTCCATGTGAGGTGGTTGGTCCTTATTACGGACCAAGAATAGGTGTGTCCCGTATCTAGGATAGGGAAGTTCTTCTCATATGTGTTAAAAACTGGGGATGATAAAATGTGACAATGGTGGATCCAGCTACAGTAGTCATAGAAGATGATTCCCCATGGAAGGAATATTCCTGAGCATTCACCTGACGTTGATGCTGGGTCATACAAACAAGGGCCGGTTCTACAGGGGTATGGACAACATGACACTCAGTCTATGGGATCAACAAGAGATGAAAACATGTAATGGTGGGAGCCCTCCTCATTGGCTCCTGAGATAAATCCCTATCCAATAAGAGTCGTACATCCCATACGCCTTCCACATAAGAGAGGGAATTGTAAGATCAATAATGGGATAAGCTCTTGAAGTAGTTAAAGGTTAGAGAAGGGAGTAGCAGCTCCATGCACAACCCTTTGGGGAATTGGTGCTAATGGAGTGCAAAATCCATAATGTATTGACCAGATATGTCCCTTGCCATGATAACCCCCTTCTGTTCATATTGAAGAAAAATAGTAATTATCACCCTCCATTAATTAAATTCATAAGGTGATTTGGGGCATATTAACATAGTAGTTGTGGTCATGAACGTTTCTACAAAAGATATGGATTCATACAGAAATATCATGTGGGCATTGCCCCTACCCCTACGTCTCGAGTGGGAGGTGATCCTTTTATAATAGATTGATCTTGGGTCCTGAAAAGTATGAAAATCCACACGTCAGTATAGATAATAGGAATGGAATGCCTAGTTCCCTAGCATGGTTCACTCTTCCATGCCTATATAAAATGATCCATACTGACAACATCGTAAAGAAGGATGCCCAATGATATACTTCCCCAAATCATGGTGAGTTTCACACCATTACCACTATATTCATGGCAAAAATCAGCACTAGATAGTTTGATATAGAGACATGCTCATCAATTGATGTCTCAAAAATAAATAATCTCAATATCAAGGTGAATTAATTCACATCAAGTTCACCATTTCTATTTATGACCCTTTCATCAGTGAAAACATTTTTGTGTTATGACACACTAATTATAGCCCTTCATTCCTACTTCATATAGGTGGGCAGCTTCCAACAATTATTCTTGGATTTTTTCTCCTTGATCGAAATGGGATGATGGGATGTCAATCTCTCTTCTATGTATTCCCCCTCAGAATTCATCGCATTGTCTAGGTATCACTTAATGATTAAGAATCTATTATTGAAACTCTTCCAGATGGAATATATTTTTGGATTCCAGTTAATTACACTATTTATGTCATAAAATTCCATGGGTTCAAGTCAGGGATGAAAACATTGCTTAGGTGAGTAGTCACATTGTTCATCATTGGTGTTTCTTGGCATTAAAACACTGGTACACTAGTATTATCTTCCTCTTATGATATGGCTTCTTGTGGGTGAGGAATCCAATGGTATTACACATTGAGTGTGGAGAATTATATCCTATAGGCATGTCTCTTATGTTTTCCTCAGTTTCCCTTATCTATCACGGGCTAGGTCGTGAGTTTAATGTATATTGATAACAAATAAGACTGTTAAAAACAATAGTGGGAGTGGATCAGATGGGTACATCAATTGGAGGGATTACCTAGGAGTTGACTAGATCGGTGGATCAGATGCCCAATGAGGATAGATCTGAGGATGGTTGGGTCCAGAAAAATGGGATTCCAAGGTCTACCATTTTCTAGGATTGAACTTCATGATGGTATCCTATGTACCCTATATATAAGACATTCATCAAAACCAACATAGTTTGAGAGAAGGAAACATGGGATTGAGGTGTGAAAAATGGACAACAACCCAATGACATGATGGGGCTTATGTGTGGTTAGTGGACAGGGTCATATAAAGGAGCAATGAAATGAATGGGTCTTACACATGTTTAGGTGCCCATATGGATAACATGTTTTACCCAGGGTGTGGCAGCCCATGTAGAATCATGAGGGATAAAGAGGATGTGTCGATGAATGGGATGCAAGGGGATAAGATCATTGTGATGATGATGGCGATGTTGGGTTCAAAACATAGATAGTCTTACTAAATTTCCTAGTTGTAGGGAATCAAAGTACACATTATTTAGTGGGGTGATGAGACAGATGAGGGGGTGACCCGTGAGAATATAACATATGTATGGGGACCCTAAGGGACTAGAACCTTCAGGTAAAGGCAATATCATCCCGGAATACAAAGTCTATAGGGATAGAATATGATGGGAAATCGATTATGGTCTTGAAACTCAGGGATTATTCCTATGTATCCCAATGGAAGGGAATCAAAGTCCACATAGGTTAGGAATTTGGCATAGAATTGGGGTGTACACAAGGGACATAAACCCGGAGACTTGTTGGGATATACACATGGTTAGTACCCCATCACAAGTGGTGCACTATTGGTAGGAGGATAATGGATTGATTGTGGGGATTATAAAAAGTCATCTACCTAGGGACTAGTCTAACACCATTAAATGGTGGACCAATGATGTGCATCCCACCAAAGGGTACATTGAAGTTTACCAATGTTTGGGGTTGAACCTCAAGGAGTCTTCCTACAAACCCTGTCTAGGATATAGGTATCAAAACCTATGTAGTATTAATTCATGTAGTTTAACATCATGTGGGATTAAAGGGAAATATAGTTTTACATCATTCAGGACGAGGGTGAGTCGACGTGAAGCGGTTTGGACTGATAGGTTGTGTGATTAAACCTTAGAGAGAATTCATACATTCCTTGATTAGAAAGGGAAAGGTTTAAATTCCACGTAGTTAAGATAGGGGGAATGGGTATTACACACTAAGGGAACCCAAATATGATTTCATGGATGATTCTTACTCTAATCCCAGTTGATTCATGCTTGGACTGAGAAATAAGAGGCAACAAATACCTGATGAGCACATTGTAAAAGGTGCATCTTTGTGGAATTGAATGTTGATTATGCATGGTCAGTGGACCAGGGAGTTGGATATTGAGATTTAATCTAGGAGGGAGGCTGAATAATGTGGTCTCGACCTTACATTGAGACTCTATGAGGTGAGCATGGAGATAAATATCAGAGGGAGAGTGGGGGAAAACGGTGTTAGTGCCCATCCACTTAACGGTCCTCTCTAGACTTGTTAACTGTATGGTGATCGTATTTTAAAGTTATGTAGTGAGGACATCTGTTTGTTCTAGTTTAACATCCTCTAGGTAAGAGTATGAGGATTCGATCCTCACTCCCAGGACTTACATCACCGGCTCATTTAACCATTGGTGAAGTGAATGCACCAGAAATGCCGTATAAAGATGGGGTTGTGGAGTGTTCAACTGAGGGGATCACGTAAGCATGAATATGTAAAGATGAAATATATATTATCATGTCTATCAGAACGAGAATGAGTTAATGCATCAAAACATTAAACACATCCCAAGGGTCCTTGAAATCACTTCGTACAAACCTAGACGGCTATACAGGAGAGGTATGTGCAATATAGGGGTGTCACACATAAGAGGGGATCAGACATGGTTAATTTGGATATGGAAATCTCAAATAGTGCACAAAGAGATGCAAATAAAATATTTATGGGGTACGCATAAGATGAGGGGTTGTGCACAATATTGGGTGGTCATGTGAAAAATGAGTGGTTGTGCACAAGGGGAAACCCTGCACGAAATATTGGCACGAAATAAGGAATAACTCTCATGCACATGGAATCTGTTTCACACAATTTTCTTTTAGTAAAATAAAATGGTTGAGGGTCTAGCCCTAGTGGGACTACCCGAAGGAGAACCCATGGTAGACCTATTGTGCAAGATGAAGTACCTTGAGGCCATGTCTTTCACAGGGTAATAGAAGGGTTGTTTTTCAAAGAGTAAGGAATCGTTCATCTTCTAACACCATCCCCCAATGTGTGGGGGGTATGTCTCTGTATATATCTGCAATTGTTGGAAGCAGTGAAAATGGTGAGGTGTGCACAAGTATCATTTTAATGTGGCATTAGGTGAAGAATATCTTTTGCACATTTTTCAATCTTCTAAGTAGGCAATTTCTTCCACACCATTGACATTGATGTTTTTTGGAATGTTAATGTAGAAGGATCCATTTTACTTTACATTGGGAGTTAATGATCTTGTACACAATTTTCAATCTTCTAAGTAGTTCTTAAATATTCCGCACACCACCCTTGGACATCTCCAGATTGTCTACTAAATCAAAATATCCCTTTTGTTTTCTCAACACATTCCATTCATGGCCTTTACCAAAATTCGTTGCAAAAAAATACTTATGAAAGAATACATAACCAAAAGCATTGAGACCCTGCCTCATGGTGAAACAACAAGGATATACACCTCAGATTAGTAATAAAATAGACAAAATAGGAAATCAACTAGAAACATTGTCCCATGATGAACTAAACATTTGATTACCAACACTAAAAATTGATGAACTAACTAATTCAATAATGGTCTTATTTACCGATGAACAAACTACATTTTATTCAATGGTCAAATAATGAGAAAATAAAATTGTTAAACAACAATGTCATAAATGAAAAACCTAACCCTATTTGAATGGAACCCAAATAAACAAGGCACAGAAAGACCTATAAATCATCACCATAGATAATAATAAAACCCATAAACAAATAATATTTAATAGTTTTAAAAAACAAAACACACTAATAACCCAACTATAGATTACACCAACGAATTCACTTTCTGATAATTTAACTAAAAAAATATAAAAAGTTCTCCCAAAAAACCACATTGATGACATGACCTGATAGATTTCAATATAAAAAACATAGAATATCAAGGTGACCTACCCTTGGAGAACATATGATATCTTTTATTTATCATTATATATTGATACTAATTGTGCTCAACCTACCCCTCAATCTTGGGCTTGACTATATCTATGCTTACATCAAATGGATTTTCCCCAGATAATTCAATAAGTGCACTCTACCGATGATAACATAATAGTGATATAGGAAATTGCCTATTCAAAAGATGATAGACAAAATTCAACCATATCATCTAAAATATATAATAAAGAACCATGAAATTAATTAATCCCTTGATAGAGTCCACACCTTTAATGAAATTAGGCTCCAACACAAAGTCCTATGTATAGGTAGTGTCAATGAAAAAATAAACCACTTGTAGACAATGAAGAAAACCACCCTAAATTTTAGTTCCCCCAAAAAAATTACAATAGTTTCTGAAGAATATCGTGGAGGAATTTTCATAGTACATAGAGCATGTTGTTCAACTAGTCATTTTTCAATAAATAAACTTTCACAAAACCATCATAGCTCAAAAAAAATAAAAACCAAAACTCACCTAAGAAAAAAAATTATAAAAATTACACTCCAATGTCATACTCATATTTATATATATCTAAAAATCATCACTTTATAAAAAATTAACATTGATTAAAACAGTACCCTTGGAAATATTTCATTTCAAAATGAATTTTTGAAATGGTTGTATTGTTATAATCAAAGATTATCATTAATTTTTCATCATAATAACAAAAAATTTCATTAAAATGTACACTCATAAAAATTGCATCCCAATATGTTTTTATAAAATTTTACTTCATAATAATACGTGGGTTTCAAAATCCATTAATGTCTATTATGATATTGGTTTTACGGGAAAAAACCTACGAATTCCCTATTTCCACATCAAAATAATTATTGTAAACAATATCGTACCATCATGGGAAGACTAAGGGAAAAAATATAATGAATACTTGAACTCTTATAAATATTTTTGAAAAAAATTCAATACTTTTCATTATAAAAATAGTACGAACCATTGAGATCAATTATTAATGAATGGGGGGAGAAAAATAATATTTGGGGAGAGAGAACACAATGAATGCTTTAACAATATAGGATGGTAAACCCTGAACCACTCATTAACCATGATTTAGAATGATTCAATGAATATCTACATGAGCTTAAAAACATTTACCAGACCATACAAGAAAACAATTCAATCATGGATCATTCAATTCCATTTCCTTTAAAACTCATGGAACCCCAGAAAATCACTAATGAACTCATTCATGTATAAAAATATCATCCACATATATCAAAAAAAAATTATCAAAATGTATTTTGAAATTATGAATTAAATCACAACAACCCATTAAAACTGAAGGTTTGGTTTGAAATAGTGGTGTGAAATAACTTTCCAATGCCCCCTTGTGATCCCTAGTGATGATCCCAATACCCTTTATATAAGGACCGCCCCATATTTAATAAGGTTTATTTGATACCATATTTTCACAAACTGACTTATCTCACCAGTAAACCGAGTACCTATACTAATTCATGAAAATGAATAGGTAATTATATCAATAACACCAGGATAAAAAATGGTACTAGGTTTTCATTAATACAAAAATTATAATGATTCCCTGTTAGAAAAACACACTTCATATATTACATCATGGAAAATATAACATGACCATCCCACATTTCAAAAATCCCATTAATCAGTAGTGTAGTAAAAATAAGATAATATCCAATAAAATTTCACTGTATATATAAATAAAGAAACATCTCATAAAAAATATTGAAAATAGATTTCATAGAAATATTATCAAAAGAAAAGATCTAATTAGGAAATTCAGATAAAATAACACTCCAAAATAATATCCACTAAAAATTAGAATGACCACATTCATGGGACCTATTTACATACCATAAATCCTTCTACCAAAATCACCAAATAACATTAAATCCCAATGAAGAAAAAATCAAAATCACTTAAAATGAAATATAATATATTCATTCACTAAATGGTTTATATAGGGAATGAGCGAGACCATACCTTGTCGGATCCCACTAATGAGATTTTTTGAATCCTTTTATAATACTTTTCATTCAATATAGTTGAAATAAATATTTGAAACTATATTTTTAATTGGTATGCATATGGAAACAAAATATCATAGAAACAATAATAAATATATTTTATCCACATTGAAAATATCATTTTAAAATCATCAAAATCTATTAAAAACATAAATATATATTTCCCTTCCAAAAAAATTAGAAATACCCATTTTTAAAACACATAAAAATATTTAATAAATCAATCCCATGCTAAAAATTTGATAAATAAAACAAAATGAGACGAAATTAGTATGGTATGAGTAAACATGAAACGAGATAATGTCATGTTACCAACCACGTCAATCATATTATAGGACACATGAAATAATATTCATTTATCTAGTTTTAACATGTGTAATAGTAAACATAGTAGGTCCAATGGTAGGATAGTTCGAGAATGTACCAAAAATAGATGAACAATTAAGAATGTATGTTACACCCAAAAAACTCATAAACCAATCGACTCTACTCACTCCAACTTCCTACAGGGAATAGGTTTATATAATACCGAATCACTCTATGACCAAGTAGGATGTGTTTTTACTGAAGTAGTATATCATAAATTTAGACCAATCTCTTTTTTACTAGGGATACCATGAATGATGAAACATGAATTGATAAATTGAACATGTATATCTTATGTGAAGCAGTATAATATAAATCTCACCTCACCTCAAAATTTATTTCCAGAAATATGCCCAAACATTTCACCAACATAATAATCTGAAATCAAAAGAGAAGGAAACATCATAAAAAGACTCAAATTAGTTATAATATGATCATTTATAATATTACACACATGACATATTAAAATTTAATTGAAATACCATGTCAGTTTTTATCTCCAATAAAATCTCTTATCACAGTAACCCTTTAAGAAAAAAATTTAAAATTTCATTCAATCCATTTTAAAAACCAACCCATTATTGGTAATAAACCCTTCAGGAATCCTAGTCCATCCCATCACTATATTCATAAACAAAACAGGGCCAAATTCACTTTAAATCAAAATTCATTCAAAATAATTCTTTTCTCCCATTGTAAAAATAATTAAAACTAAATGATCATTTTAAAAATAAAACCCCCTTGAAAAAAATCCTTTAATATAATTTAATAATGATTATAAATATTATAAAATCTATTTCACTATCACATGTAATGAAAAGTAAAAAAATAAATCATTTTGAAAAATAAATAAATTAATGAAATTAATAGTTAAGGAATCATAAAAACAATTATATAAAGATCAATAAAATAACAACATAAACATATATATCATTTATAGAGAATACTAAAAATTAAAAATATATGTCCCCTAAGATAACTAAAAACCAAACACACAGTGAAACACCTCTAGACCAAAGAAGTCATAGAATCCTATTTGATATAGAAGAGATATAGAAAACAAGGTAGAATGATAGGGGAGGATAATGACATAAAAAGGATGGTTTCCATCACCTAAAGAAAACCAATTGAGATGAGGTTGGTGGATCATGAAATAATTAATATTTGAGGAGGAGAGATATTGATTTCATACACCCAAATTGGATGAAAATTAAAAAAGGTTGGAACTGAACCTCTTATAATCAGGGATTATATTTCCCTAAAATAATTATTTCATAAAACTGTGAATATATCACAGTTTGGATGCATAGTTTTTTAATTAAAGTGTTACTAGTGTGTCTTTAACTATATAGTAATTGGACACCCATATTATTTTTTGGCACAAATTACCATTCCAAATGAAAACCATTAAAAATACACCAGATAAAATTCAGCAACCATCACTATCTTGTTGCATCATTTTCACTTATCATTCACAATGTATGTTATGTAAAACCTAGAAATGATAGACTCTTATGGTTTCCAATATGTTGCACATAGTTCAATTAAAAATAAATTACTATCTATGGAAACTATATGTGCAGATAAAAAAAATCTGAAAACGCAAAAAGTATGGTTACTTGTATAGTTCAAAATAAATTAGTTGGTTCTAATTTGGGGCTTTATAAAATAGGCACAACGTTCATCTATATGATTTATCGTTCCATGAGGTGAAAATTCATAAATCATGAAAAATAACTAATAGCATTATAATTTAAAATATAAATCCCCGTAGTTAATTTTTTTTAAAACACCTCTATATAAAATGATAATTTAATAAATAAATAATGTGTGTTTACACTAGGTGTTACATATAGCAAGGGGTTTGGATTTAACAAAGGGTGATACAATGTGATGTGACTCAAGGGTCCATGTGGTGATGGTTTCCTGGTGGTAGGGTATCATGAGATGATTCTAATGGTTACATAATAATTGATACATGAATTGGTTTTTAAACCCATGGTATACACATCATTTTTTGGTTTTACACCAGAGTGATTTATTTAATGCAGCGATGTGGTGAGGGAAATGTCATCAAGATCCCCCTATGTATCCCTCCATTTAATCCCTCATAGATATTGGTAATTATTTGGTGTTTATATGATGGATTTAGGTTGAGATCATACTCCACATTAATATTATCTTTTTTCACATTTCTAGATTAGGATTTTAGTGTCCATAGAATGGGTGTGGATTGATATTCCCTTAGAAAATGGTTGAATGGTGCCTCTATGATAGATATTTTTTCTACCCCGGCTAGTGGACATCTTAAAAATAAGAACACATAGGTTTTTGAATTGTTCTAGTGGACTGAAATTGCTTAATTAGTTTTTCATATATTTTTAATCATTGGATTAAATATAATGAATAATTATATTTATGAAATTAATTATTATGATGTTGTATATTGAAATAGTATCTTGATCATTTGTTTTGTCTTGGATGAGTAATGGATGTGATTTTCTGAGGTTGGGTAGAGATTCTCTAAGATGATGACTTTCTTGTTGATGCAAGTGGTCCCAAAAAAACTAAAATATATACATGTTTATTATCAATTGTGCATTCTGATAATAATTTTTGTGCTTAGATAAAAGGGATGGGGTATGAGACCACTGAATGTAAAGGGATGTTGAGGATGCTGTTGTTATAGATTTAGATCTGGTTCTCTAATGATTATTTGGGAAAAGAGGTATTCTTGTTGACCATGTATCTGAGGTATGGAATATAGGTTTGGTTATGAGAGGTCAATGACAGGCCCTTTGGGATTTAGATGAGACATGGGTGGAAAAGGGTAGACATCCTATGGTGGGTGTTTCATACATGAAACATATTATTGCCCTGAAAATTGGTGTGATAGTTAAATGTCTCATTCTTTATGGTAAACACACTATTAATGGGTTTATTAGAGACTTGGTATGTTCTATTAGTGTGATGATACTCAAAGACTATATGAGGTGTGATGAGGAGGGATTCCTTCTAGAGATGATGTACATTAGGACTCTCCTTTGGGATATGTGAGATGGTAACTGAGTTTGAGTTGTAAAAAAACCTATATGGCCATGAATTATATTATAATGGTTAGTAGAATTAGATTTGGATAGTCACTAGTTTGTTGGAAAAAGGATGTGATATAGAAAGATTAAAAAGGAAAGGGATTAACCTCTTAAGGATTGTATTTTATCGATCATAGATGTTGTTAAAAATATATTGTTTTGAATCATCTTGGTTCCAATGGTCTAATATCTGAATATACATGATGGAACTTGGGGATTCCTTTATAGGTGAGTTGAGGATGGTGAGATACATAACATGTTTGTATCCCATGAATGAGATGCTCTTGATAGGGGTATCATGTGACATCAAAATGGAAGATGATGTGTAATTTGAGCGAAGGGGAAAT
The DNA here is from genome assembly GCA_963277665.1 of Viscum album. Classification (NCBI taxonomy): domain Eukaryota; kingdom Viridiplantae; phylum Streptophyta; class Magnoliopsida; order Santalales; family Viscaceae; genus Viscum; species Viscum album. The sequence continues at coordinate 268,579,637 of OY728129.1, forward strand.
GTTTCTCTCATAGTAAATGCTCAAGAAAATATGAGGATTTTTTCTCTTATAATTACCCAAGGCTTTTATGAATTATTCAATTAGTAAATAAATCACCCCAACGAATAGGTAATGTATATGTAACGTCATGGTTCTAGAAGCCACCTGGAGGCTCCCTGTACTTAATGGGTCACATGGACTCAATCGTATTTCCCCAAATGCCAGAGGGTGCCAACTAGCTATGAGGCCCTTAGGTGTGGTAGTGGGGAAACAATTCCCTCATTAGAAGAGTAATACATTGGAAGAGAAATTGGTAACAATAGAAAAAGCAGTTATAATGGAATACAATAGTAAATATCGGAATACTGGAAGTAATAAGCACCTGGAGTACATATATAATGATGCAAAATAAATATGTGTAGGAAAGAATCAAAACATGTCACAATTCTGAAATACGGTACAAAACGAAAGTACAAAGGAAACCAATAAATAAATCCTCAGCATTGCAAGCCTCATCTTGGTCCCATGCTCTCCATCTCCCAAAGCAGTCAAGAACCTGATGTAGAAGGTTGCTTTACCTTATCTATACCTGCAAAAATATAATCTAATGGGACCAAAAGAATGACCAAAACATGGTGTGAGGCTAAATCCCAATAGGTAACCACCAAGAGATATGTTCCTAACATTCAGTGAATATATATGTCAGGTAATAAGAAAAAGAATCAATAAACAAAGAAGTACTCAATTGTAAGCATTCCAACATTTTCAAATTATTCAAACACCACATATCATGTATGAAAATAATCACAAATAGGTAACCGTTTGGTATGTACGCATATCCAATCCCCTCTGGTCCAACATAGAAAGCATAAGAAACCCTATCTGAAGTACACACATACTAACCCATCTGGTTTAGCTTTTTTAAAGGCTCTATAAGGAAGCACTCTGCATCAATTCCCCTTATAGACCGGTATGATTAGAAAAATCTCTGAGAAAGCACTCATAATCAATTCATCCTAGAGTATTTTAACAGAAACTACATGAACTCTAAGGAATCACTCAACTTCAATTCCTCATATGGACTCATAATGTAACTATAAATCCCTCTGAGGGAGTACTCCACATCCATTACCCCTATGGTCTCGTAGAGTGATAATAAACAAACCCTATGGAGAACCATTTATGTCTATTCTTTTTATTGTCTTCTACAGTAGGTTCTCCTAGACATGGTAAAGTCAAATGATCATAGCAATGCAAAGCTGCCAATGTAAACCTCAAGAACTACTCATCTAACCAGTCTAAAACATAACATCAAGATAGATAATAATCACTCCAACCTAACAATACTTGGCATGGGATACAAATATGGAATCCAAACATGATAATCAAGAACAAACATTCATAAACAAAACATTCATGGAAAACACTTCCAAGTATAGAAAATAACCGAATTCACATTCAATTAACCTCTACTCAAGCATACAATCATGGAAGGAATTTAACAAGGATAAAACCTTAAACACGCAATACCCAGATCAAGGGTATTGGGAACTTTTGTACATAAAATACGAATAATATCTAGGGAAAGGAAAAAACCACCAACTAGGTGTTGGTAGATCTTTATAAGTATACCTCATGCCCGGAATTACCCAAGAACATTGTAGATCTACAAAAACATCTAAATAATTAAACCTGAGATAACATGAGAAAGAGTAGGAATCAGGAAACGAAGATCTAGAAGAAGGAAGAGCTTACCGAGGTGATCCCAATGCAATTGACGGTAGTCGAATCAGAGAACAGATGCTTGGTCAGGGTCCCAGAGAAGAATCACGATCATACAATCTCTCTCAGACGAACTAGGTCAAGAAGGGTACAGTTCTATCTATCAGACGTGACCTTGGTACGTTTATTGTAAAAAAGAAAGTACATGACATGTACTTTATATGTACAAGACATGTACATGCGTTAACCAGCCCCCACATTAGGCGGCCTCCAGGCCACCACTCATGGCTGTGTACTCGTCCTTTACACGGCCAACACCTGGCTACCCATGGTTACAGGTTACACGACATGTACTCATAATGTACACAGTGTGTACATTAAAAATTTCCAAAAATTCTTGTTTTTCTCAAAAACGCCAGCAAAATGAAAACATACCTAAAATGTCGATTTAGGTTCTTAAAAACTTCCCCACTTAATGAAATTTATCCCCGAGTTTCCATAGTAAGGCGGCATAGAAGAATAATCCTTAATAGCTTTAGTCAATGTGATCATACATCAACATCCCTCTCCCTTGTCCCATCATGTACTCATCTGTGCTGCCATAGAACTTATAATAGAGTAACAAACCAGACATGGAGAGCATTCATATTGCGATCCACAATTCTGATAGGATGATCCTCTAACGAGGCTCTGACCTCTAACTCAACTTCCTCGAGGTGAAATTCATGATACGATTGTGTGATGTAACATCAGAGATGGGAAACATGGAAGACATCATGCATAGCCTGATACCATTGAGGTAACTAAAAATGATAAGAAACTATCCCATCTCTCTCCAAAACCTCAAACGGTAGGACGTACCTTGGTGAAAGCTTACCCAGTATACTAATACTTCGGTGCCCCATCCTCGTTGTGACACACATGAAAACTTGATGCCCAACCTCGAACTCTAGAGGTCATCCCCACTAATCATCATAAGACTTCTGTCAAGACTATGCGGTATCCATCCTCTTCGGAATCAACTCTATCTACTATGGTGTCTTCTAGACAATATGAGGTCTTACCATAGCTTCCTATCACACATCTAGCTAACATACGGGTGATCATAATGGCCTACCGTACAAAGCCCCATGAGGTGCCATCTGAATAGTTTCTTCAAAACTATTATTGTAAGAAAACTCCACCAGAGGTATGTGCTTCTCCTATGAACCTCTAAAAACCTAGGATACATGCTTGAAAATTTCCCTAATCACCTAAATTATACTCTCGGACTAGCCATCTATCTGGGGGTGGTAAGTTGTACTCAGAACTACCTATGTACCCAAGGCCTTCTGTAATCCCTTCCAAACCCATGAAGTAAAACATGCATCCCTATTTGAAACAATGGAGTGTGGAACCCCATGTAGACGTACTATCTTGCAGATGTACAACCTTCCTAGCTCATCGACACAGAGAGTGTGCATGATTGGTAAGAAATGAGCAACCTTCATGAGTCTATCAATGACTACCCAAACTGCATCATTCCCTCGAGGCAAGCTCGACAAAAGTATCACGAAGTCCATCGCAAAATCATTCCATTTACACTCGTGAATGGGTAACTGCTGTAAAATCACTATTGGTCACTGATGCCCAGCCTTTACCTATAGATGGGTGGAACACCTAATGATGAAACCAGCAATATCCCTCACCATACCAGGCTACCAATACTAATGATGTAGATCATGATACATCTTGGTGAGACCTAGATGAACTGCCCAAACTATGGAATGAAATTCCCACATCATCTCCTCACATATGTATGATGACATCCATATGTACCCATGAATATAAAGGATCTCATACTCACCTAAGATCCATCCAAAAATAGGTTCCTCTCCCGACACACTTTCTCATCGGACCAGACCTTTAGAATCTAATAGCTTCCTTATTCACACTCGATTAAGAAAAGTAAAGGTAACAACTACAGAAGAAAAAAACCTATGCCCCTGCATGTCGTGAACCACAAAATGAATCATAGATAATAGAACTATAAGTTTCCACTCACTCCTGGCCTCCTGAACTGCCTATATCTAAGTCCTCCTTCTCAGTGCATCAGCCACCACATTTCTTTTCCCATGAGTATAGGAATGCTCAAAGTCAAAATACTGAATGTACTCAACCAACCTATGTTGTCTAAAATTTAAGTCACGATGAGTTAAGATATACTTGAGACATTTGTGGTTTTTGAAAACCAAAAAACGCTCTCCCAATAGATAATGTCTCCAATAGTGTAAGTCATGCACAACTTCAACCATCCCAAGATCGTGTGTCGGGTAATTTCTCCCATGTGGATTCAATTGCCAAGACCCATGCACAACAACCTTTTTTCCTGCATAATCACAAATCCTAGCCCAATACTTGAAGCATCACAGTACACAATTTAGCTCATTCATGGAACTAGAAAATCTAGTATCAATACTGAAGTCAAACTCTCTTTCATCCCCTGAAAGGTTGACTCGCAAGAATCTAACCACAAAAACATTGCACACTTCTTAGTCAGGCCCATCAATAGAATTTATAAGAGTGAAATGTTCTGTATAAAACTTTTGTAGTATCCATCCATACCTAGGAATCTCTGTATCTCAAATACGTTCTGCAGATCCTCTGATGAAACTACTTCTCTCACTTTATCTGGGTCTACTGATACACATATCTTCCTGATAATGTGTCCCAAGAAGTGAATATGGTCCATCCAAAAGTTGCATTTTGAGAGGTTAGCATATAACTGATGCTCTCTCAGTTTACTCAAAATAATATCAATATGGGTAGCATGGTCGTTTCACGAGTGAGAGTACACCAGTATATCGTCCATGAAAACTACCATGAAAGAATCCATGTATGCATGAAACACTAAGTTCATCAGTTCCATAAAGATTGAGGGCACGTTCATGAGACCAAATGGCAAAAAACATACTCTTATACACTATACTTGCTCTAGAAATTTGTAAGAGGTATATCAGATGGTCTAATGCACAACTGATGATAATGGGATCTCAATTAAATCTTCGAGAACTTCTAGGCTCCTCAAAGATGATCAAATATATCATCAATCCACGGTAAGGGATATTGGTTCTTGACCATCAACTAGTTCAACATTCGATATTCCACACAATGCCAGAGTGTAACATTCACCTTATTTGCAAATAGAACAGGAAAAAGTCAGATAAAACCCTTTTCCTTAAACTCCTCCAATTGCTTCTAGAGCTCCTGTAACTCTGTAGTAGCCATCCTATAAGGAGGAATGGACACCGGTACCGCTCCAAAAATGAGATCAATATAAAAATTCTACCTCTTTATCGAAAGTAAAACCTAATAAGTCATTTGGAAGGATGTCCCAGAAATGATCCACCATTAGAGGAATGTTTATCTGAGGAGTCCCCTGATAATCCAGATAATGACGATCTATCTGGGCTATAACTCCTCCCAACCCATGATGCTCGGGTCCTACTCTACTTTCCTAGACATCCCATTCACCCTTATAAAGAATCGATCCCCCCATTGGTGATGTTAAACTCACTCTATGAATATAGAAATCGAAAACTGCCTGCAATTGAACTAACAAGTCCATTCAGAGAATGAAATCATAGCCTATCATCTCTAAGACATATGTGTCCCATTAGAAGTGACCCCCAGAAACCTATAAAGGGGACCCATTTAACTGAAGTACACTAGGCATTCTTGTCCCAAAAAAACATGTCTAACGTCAAGACATTAGCAGGATAAAAGAAACAGAGCCCAAGGCTATCCACTACAGCAACCGATACAAACCTATGGGAAGCCCCTATTTCAAAAAGAGAAGAAGCTAAAACTGAGGCAACTAGGAGCGTACCTCGTACTATAGAGGGTTTGATATCCTGATCCTACTGGGTCTGCTCCAATGAAAAATCCGAACCAACACCGCGGCACTGTGACCCTACCTGACCACCCTGATCTGATCCACCCAATAGTCTCTAAAAGACTAAAAACTGGCTACCACAACCACAACCTCCACCTCTATCTGAATGGATGGAAGAACTCTAGTTCCCTGAATGATGAGAAACAGGTGGCACTGCTCTTGAACGCAGAGTCACAAAAGAACCCCTATCACTATCTACTAGTGAGAAGATCAGATAGAATCATGTAATATGACCCATCATTCCACATTATCGGAACTCCACTAGGTATCTTGGGAAATGTGTCCTCTTATGCCCGACCTACCATAACTGTTAGAATACCACATGGATAACTAGAATTGCATCCAACCTAATCGGATCTCCATGTGTTGTCTCCCAATGGCGCGTCCTGCTATCAACTGAAGAAGAACAATCATTGGATTCTAAACCACCCTAGCTCATATATCTAGAATCCCTCAGGTTACGCTCCGTAATCATTGTCTGGTTGACTATAGAAGATATCGACATCAACCTGAAGATGCTCACTGGAGACTATATGTCCTTTCGGAGACCATCCTAAAATGTCCTTGCTAGGAATAACTCATCTCCCACTAGAAAGGGTGTAATGCACTATAGCTCGGTGAAGCAAGAAGAGTAATCTAATACAGAAAGAATACACAGCTCCAAACTCATGAACTCTCAGGCTCGAATGGCCCTCAAAGTCTCCGGATATAAGTAATCATAGAAGGTACACTGAAACTCCACCCAAGCCATATCATGTTGGTGTCCTGCCTATGAGATCACATACAACCATCTATTGGATGAATCCTGATGCATATACGTAGTGATCTTGACCCTCCTCTATGAAGACATCTTCATATTCTCAAATATTGTTAGCATGGATTCAATTCATGACTCTGTAGCCTGGGTTCCTCCATCCCCTTATAAGGTGGAAGGATGCGGCTGCTGAAAGACCCGTGTCTATTCTTCCATTGACGAGGTAGGAGGTAGTACTCCTTGGAAGGTCTGCATGAAACTCATAAATCCCTCTCAGAACTGTGCGTCAGCACCAATGTCTGGAATGACTGCTAGTGCTAAGACTGGCACAATAGGATGATCTTCTAGTAGTCCTTAATTAGTCATGTCCGATTTCTGATTTTTTCCATGTAAATGGCATACAACCAAAGGATGTCTCAGTGGCATGACTCTGAAAGGTCAAGCAAACACCTTAGATCAGGAATATCATGGAATGAAAAATAGAAGAGTAAGGAGGTAACAGAAGAATGAAACCTTTATTTTTTTTAAAGAAGGATACATGGTGTGTATATTTTACTACATGGTGTGTTCCTTTAAGCCTTTCAGATTGGAATGTACTTATGCGAATACTGGTTGTGTAACACCCCATACACAGCATATTTTCCTTAAACACAGTGTGTACTTGAATCCTATTCCACTACCCGAGTTCACTTACACAGCTAGGCCACACGGTTCTCCTTGAAAAAGATTACATGGTGTGTTTTTTCCAAACACGACATGTTCTAGACGAGCTTCACCGACCCATTTTGTTAGTGACACGACTGGATATAAGGCTCACACTACACTGCATGTTCCATATCGACACGACAGTTACTATGACGTTTTTTCCAACCCATATTGTTAGTGACACGTCTGGTTACATGTTTCTACAACATGACCTGTACATCCAGTACATGGAATGTCCTACCAAAGATTCCATACCCTATGTCCATGCCCATGTAGTCTGAGACACGGTTAGCGACTACACAGCGTGTATATACAGTACACAACTTGTACATAAGAAAAATAGTTTCTTCCCAAAAAAAAATAACATATGGCATGTATTCATCCTCACAAGTCATTTATTCAAGTATTTTTCAGATAGTATGCATTTAAAACTACTTCAGAGCCCATAAAAACACTGAAACAAACATTATAGTTCCAAATTTGGATCCTTTAGGTCCCAAAATCCCCGCGAATCAAATCATGTCTTCTTATACAGGTCATATAAAAGCAAAATAGAACAATGTCCCACAAAATTATGATCCATGAGGGCCCATAACACCTCAAGAACAAAAGTTTTGTGTTCCTTCAACCAAAACATTCACAGTTTCATACTTTATCAAAACTAGTTATTATATCAAAACAACATGCATATCTTGCACAAAATCTATCATAACAACATGATGTTTTTATTACACCCTAAATTGCATGGAATGAAGGCATGACAAGTGATTCCTAGAAAGTGCCTATATGAGGCAAGAGATGGCATAACCTTATCTCATAGGTTTCCAACAGAAATATAACCTCAATAAAAACAAAATAATAGCACAATATATGTGGGTCACCCAACGGTGAAAATAATATCAACTGTAAAATTAAAATACCAAAAAACATGTAATAAATGAAGTAGATTGGCTTTTCCTTGTACACAGGTTAGCTACTCCTAGGACAATCAAATTACCAAGTACTTATTCCTTCCTATCCCTTTATATAGGCTCTAAATAGTACATCAAGGGAAAAGAGTCCATCTGATACCACTTTGTAACCTATCGGTTCTGGAAGCCGCCTAGAGGCGCCCCATACCCAGTAGGTCACATGGCCTCAAGCTCATTTCTCTAAAACCAGAGGCTGCCAACAAGAAGCGGGGGACTTCGATGTGATGGTGGGGAAACTATTCTCTCATTGGTAGAGTAAAAAATTAAAAGTGAAACATATAAAAATAGCGGAACCAGTAATATTTGAATATAACAGTAAATAGAGGAAGACAGAATGTAATATGTAGTTTCAACCCATATATAATGATGCGTGATCCATATGTATAGGAAAGCATAAAAAAATGTCACAATGCTGAAATACAGAACTAAACCAATGTACGAAACAAAACAGTAAAAAACTCCTCAGCATCACAAGCCTCAGCTTTGTCCCATTCTCTCATGCTCCCAAAGTAGTCAATAACATGAAGAATAAGGTCCCTTGCCCTTATCTATACATGCAACAATACAATCTGTTTGGGCCCAAAATCATGAACCAAACAGGGTGTGAGACTAAATACCAGTTGGAAACCACCAAGAGATCTGTACCTAATAGTCAGTGAATATGTGTGGTAGGTAATAAGCAAAAGAAGTCGTAAACAAGGAAGTACTCAATAATAAACATTCATGCAGTATAAAAACATTCAAACAACTCATATCAAGTATGAAGATAATCACCAACTGGTAACCCTTGGTGATGTACTCACAGCCTATCCCCTCTAGTCCTACCTAGCAAGAACACAAAACCCTCTAGGAATTACACATAGTCTACCCCCTCTGGTTGAGCTTTTATAAAGGTTCTATGTGGAATAATTCAACATCAATTCCCCTTATAGCCATGTATGATAAATAATCTTCGAGGAAGCAATCAAAGTCAATTCCCATAATATTCTTTTAACAGAACCTACTAACACTTTGAGGGAGTAGTTAACTTCAATTACTCATGTGGCCTCATAACTTAACTATATACACTATAATAGAGCACTCAAAGTTAATCCCCCCTATGGTATAGCATCGTGATAAGAAACAGATACTCTGTATATGCCCTTAATTCCATTCTCATTATGGTCTACTACACCAGGTTCTCATGACACTGTGAAAGTAAAAAGATCATTTCAGTGTAGTGAGTGAAAATTATACCTCAAGAACTACTTGGATAACCAGACAACAGCATAAAACTAAGACAAAAAATAATCACTCCATCCTACCAAAACAAGGAATTGGAAACAAACAAGGTAGCCTAATAGGAAAAGAAAGGCCAAATAGTCATAAAAACATACATGGAAAACACTTCCAAGAATAGAAATTAACCCTATTCACATTAAACTAACCTCTACTCACACATTAAAGCATGACAGTAAATTAACAGGGCTGAAACCATAAACACACAATACCCTAATCAATGGCATTGGGCACATTTTCACATAAAATTCAAAGACTATCTATTGAAAGGCACAAACCAAAAACCTCAGTGTTCTAGGATCATTATATGTGAACCTTAAGCCTGTAATCACCCAAGAACACCGTATATCTATAAAAACATCTAAAAAGTTCAACTAGAGATAGCACGAGAAAGAGGAGGAATCAGGAAATAAAGCTCTAGAATATGGAAGAGCTTACTAAGGCGATCCCACCAAAATCAAAGGTAGTCTAATCAGAGAACGGGCACTCGGTCGGGGGCCCAAATAAGAATCGTGGTCATACGGTCTCTCTCAGATGAACTAGGTTGAGAAGGAGATAGTTATGTCCATTAGACATGACCCATGTACGTTTAATGAAAATAATAAAGTACACAACGCGTACTTTATTTGTACTTGCCGTGTACTTTCCTTCACCGGCCCCCACATTAGGCGGTATCCAGGTCACCACACAAATCCGTGTACTTGTCCATTACACGGCCTTCACACAACTACCCATTGTAACTAATTACATGGAGTGTACTCATAAAGTACATGGCATGTACATAAGAAATTTCCCGAAATTCCTCTTTTTATCAAAACACCATAAAAAGGGAAAAATACCTAAGAATAAGATCTGGGTTCTTACATTATTGTTTTGAAATTATTTTATTTTGTTATTAATATAACACTTATAAATGTATTTAATAATTATAAAATATTATAATATTATAATGATTTAGTAATTTTAATTTTAATTATGAATATAAATTCATTATTATTTTAAATTTTTTAGAAAAAAATTATGTATTGGTTTATCTACATATAAGGATGATATGATTCCATTACACTCACCATCATAATTGAAAATATTTTTATTTCATTCTTATTAAACATGTTATTCTATTTTATGTTGGTCAAAATAGATTTCTCTATTATAAAATTATTATCAAAATGAATACACTAAAACAACTCATTTTGAATGCATAAACTACCTTAACAATGACTTATTATGTTATAACTATTATTTGGAATGAAAATATTTCATTTATTTAATTTCAATCGAACATCATACGTTTTGGGATTTTATGATATTATTTGGTTAAACATTTTAAAATTAGAAAAATTAAGTATACATAATAAATATAAATGTTTATATACAATTGAAACTTTTTAATCCTTGAAAAAAAGAACTCAATAAATATAGTTAACTAATAATGTATAAAAATGAATTAGAAAACATTATTAATTATTATTAATAAATGTAATCGGACTCCCACTAAACATGTTTGGTCTGTTCTAATTTTGAGTATAATGAATTTAAATTTGAAATTTAATGTGTTTACAATATATTTATTTGACACACTATTGGTTCATGGTTTTCTATACAATGTATTATTCAGATAAATTTTTGAAAGACACTATGATGGTTAAATTCATCGAAATGTTCATGGTTCATGAAATAGTTCACTCAACCCTTGTAATGATGTAAAATTCAAAATATTTGACATTTAACACCCAATGTTTCCTCATTAAACAGTAATTATAATCATAAATATAGTTTGATATATCTTAGGGGACATTTTGGGTAATTTTTAGGATTATAAATCACTATTTAATGGATTTTAATTATAAAATAATAGGATCAGTCTAAGATTGAATATATTTAAACCTAGATATTATCACTTGGATTTCTTACTCTTATCTATCTTATCTCCGTGTCTCTTGGATCATTATTCAATGTGAAATATCATGTTGGAATTGGTTCTTTATTTTTTTAAATAGATCTTAGAAGATATGAATCTAATGTTTATTTTAGAAAGAATATCTATGAATATAATCCCAGAAAAAACATGAAACCATCAATAATCACACAGAAGAATATTATTAGGATCCTAATTGGTGGAGAATATTTCTTAACATCACCTCCCATAATATTTATGTTAGGAATAGAATTCATCTCAAAATCATTGATTCATTTCCAAGGATATGTACAACCATATCAAAACATTTCCCGACGTACTAAAAAGTGAATCAGACCATCATCATTAGAAATATCATAGTGGATCATAATCAGTAAGTTATCTGGTGTCATTTTTCATGTTTATAAAAAATATTGATCAATACATTTCTCAGATAACTAATCCCATCATATAGTTTTAAAAATAATTGTTAAAAACCACCCAATATAAAACAAAAAATTTAGAACAATAATAACATAAAACAATGTATTAAGGGGATATGAGTATTATAACATTAAATTCCCTAAAAATATCAACCATCATAAAAAAAGAATTTTTTTTAGGTTTGAGGTTCACAAAAATCAGGTATTAGATCTTATATTTTATAAAGTGTCAAAAATGTTAAAACTATTAAGGATTTATCTTCGATCATTATTATCACGAATGTTATAAAAAAACATTTTAAGATAAAATATTTTTACAAAAAAAATCTCTTATCTATATCCATGATTTTAAGTCCTATTATAAGCCCTGTAAATTTCATAGTCATCAAAATATCCTCTCAACATCCCATGTTAATATACATATAAATATATTATTTTGAAAATAAAGTTATATCTAGTGATTTATATAAATAAATAGAAATAAACATTGTGTTTCACTCATGAAAATATGTAAATAGTGATTTCATAATTTCATTGGTTTGAGTTCAAATTAATTTTCATACATGTTTATTTAAAATTTTTAAAACTACTTTCAAATAAGCTATGTTTTCCATAAAAACTACATTATTTCTTTACATTTACATACAAATCCAAATAAACTCTAAGTTTTCACTAACCGTCAGTGGTTGAAAATTATATATTTTATCAAAATTTAAATTGTATGGGAGTAATGATATTTTCATTCTTTCAATACAAATGATTAGAAATATGTGTCAAATATTTTTTTTGGAATTAACTATAATGATGTCATATTTATAATGTCAAAAACTGATTTCCGATTAGATTGAATAAATAAAATTCATTTTTTTATATTAATAGTATTAATATTATATATATTTTATTTGTATTATTACTACTCCTACGAATAATACTATTAATGTTGCTTCTTTTAGTATCACTACTAGAACATCTATGTTGTTTTGAGATTTAAATGTTTGTTGAAATTGCATAATCTGATAATATTCAATAATCACAACTTCCCTCTTAAATCTATTGTTACTAATATTTATAGTGATCCCAAATATGAAAAAAGGTTAACTGTCAATAAACATATTTAAAGGATTTCACCACATTTTTATAGGATCATGGTCAATGTATATGGTTCAATAATTTGATTCCTTTTAATTGTGGCAAAAGTCATATTTTTCAACTATAAAGCATTTATGAATGGTTCATCTTTAATTTACCATGTGTAGTTCACTACTCTATGATGAAATCACAGAAATAATTAATGAAATGAGTTCTTCCCAATAATTTAATTAAGATAAAATATGGATAAAGAGTGATTAAATGATTTCTCATAACATTATAAATCACTAATTCGGCTTGGTTATATGAATATTTTTTGGGGAATGTGTGAAATGCATATACATTATGGAATTGATCGAACTATGATATTCTATTATCTACTATGATATAATCATGGTGAATGTTTTATTAAAAATATTTAATTGATAAGTTCCCTTTTGGATGGACTTTTAGTGTTTTTCATGATCTTTTATCCATTCATGTTACCAATGTTAATGGAGATGTTTATACCTACCTTTATAATTTTCTAATATAACCATTATCTCATTTTTTTTAAATTTTACATCAATGTAAGGTATTTCTCCTCCATAAATGTTTTTTACCATAAAATTCAGAATCAACGTTATTATGATATGATTGTGAAAAATGGTGGATTTTATGTTACCCCATACGACATATATTTCTTCACCATAATCTTATATTTTATTTATTTTTCATCTTGGGAATAATGATTTTGTTACCCAAATTCACCACATAAATTGGAAACATTTATTATAGAATGATATATTTAATTATTTATATACTTATAATATTTCACTATAAAACTAATTAAAACAATATAAAGGGGGTAACATCTACAGTCAAGTCACCCGTAAATCACTGAATGTAATATAATCTTCCCCACTAGATGAAACTTTTTCTAATTTATTTTTAATAATAAAAATCATATATATTTTCAAAATTTTCCAATATCATTACTACCAAAATACCTCCACTAATGAAATTTTTTCCACCTCATATATTTTACACAGAAAATAAATGGTAGAGAATCATTTGTATGTTAACTAATTTTGATAGCATGAATGTTATATTGATGTTTATCTATGAACACATAGCATAATCTCCTCACTATGTCTTTCTCTCCCATAAAACTGGTCTCTTATAAGTAACGATGATTAAAAAATTATTATAAGTGTTATATGGTTTGTTCATTGGTGTCCATGATGCTTTGATGTGATATGGTTTGAGAGTATTCAAGAAATGAAATATTCACAATATAACTTGGTTTTGAGTGAATAGATAAACAACCATTATCCATGAATTCTTATATATTTTTTATTCAGGATAAATAATGATTAGACTTTTTTTCCATATAATATATGCTTATGGAATTTCGAATATAAAATAATAATATAATTTTAATCTATTATAAATTAAAGTTAATATATGACATAGATTGAATAAATAATAACCTTTTATTGATAAGGATTCACCCTCGTGGGGGCGGCACATACACAAACATCAACCACATTAAAATAATTTACTAAAATTTAAATTTTTAACAAAATATAATGTATTGGAAAGAATATACTTGTATGAAATTATTGATAAATATATATTTATGAACATAATTCCAAATAATAATTTTGGATAAAACAACCATGACCATTACTATGTTGATTAAATTCATTCCAAAATATGTTTTATATGTAATTTTTATTTTTCCCCAAAATAGGAAAAGTGGTGTGTAATATTCATTTAATAAATAATAACATAATAAATGGTTCAAAAACCAAAACTCATAAAATTACTATTAAAAATCCATCCAATAAAAACAACTAGATGTTGAGATCAATTAAATTATCATAATCATATTAAGGGACTATTTTATAGTATTAAATTGCTATTTTTATCTTTATTAATGTAAAATTTATTCATTTATATTTTCTCATCAAACCTCCTATGAAAATTAAATAAATATGAAAATTATAACATAATAAATACAAGAACATAGTTATATAAGTGATTACTAAAAAGAGTCAAATTTCATTGACTAGTTGTTTAATTATGATTCCAAAATTGGGTCACTACATTCTCAGAATGTTTAAGGATTTATCAATACGAAAAAAGTAAGCGGGGAATATATAGAGCATCTTCCAGCATTACTCCTCCTATGAGGAAATAAAATAAATAACAAGAATTATCTAAAAGAATTCACTAGGTAATTCATACATTCAAAATATTTTTTTTTTGTTTTTTCCCTAATTCCATGAACCACTGAATAAATTATATAATTTAAAATCATATATAGATTTTATAATACCATTACATAAAAATGTTTTATATCGAACTAAAATCTACCTGTAAAAAAAGTATGTCAGGTATTTTTCCATATAATTGACACTCAAATTCAACTATCTAGAAAATATTAGAATGTTCAAGTGTCATTAATAAAATTTTAATAATCCATTAAAAAATATTGATCATAATATCATTATAATGAAATAACAAATTTCATTGTTTAACATCACATCTACTTTTACATACAAACATTTGACATAAATTATAGAGTACAAGTAGATGTAATATAGAAATGAGAATACTATAGGAAAAAGACAATTATCATAGTTAATTTCATGGAATTATATAAATAAAATGATGATTTATTTCTAAACTCATTACACATCAATTCCAGTTTAATCATATGATAATAAAATGTTGATTATTAAAATCATTGAATAACATAACCTAAACATTACATAATAAATTTAATAAATTTACCCATCTATGTGGAAATACCAAACACACCCATTCAATAAGGTTTTCGTTATGATTAATTTAATATACTAACAATATTAGATGGCACATCTATCTGAAATGTTTGGAGTTCTGATGAAAAATTCCATTCATCACTCAATTGACATCACGATTCCCCTTCGATTGGAAAATGGAATTATCCACTTATTGTAACGCATTGAGATTTGGTGATTTTTTATTCAAATATATTTAATATTCTTTATATATTATGAATGAGTGATTTATGTTTTCATTAAATGAAACACTACATTTGGATTATATTACCCACGCTTTTATGCTTATCTTATGTTACACAGAAGACAGAGTTTACATGAAATGCAACATAGAATTAAAAAATTAGTATTCAATATGATATTTTTTCAATATCTATTAGAATGTATGGTATGAATATGATTAAAGAATTTAAAATAATATTTTATTCACATTTATATATAATTAATTCTTCAGCGACCAATTAATTATAAAATAATATAAATAAAATCCATTTCTTAAAAACAATTTTTGGAAGGAAAAAAACATGTTATACCTAAATAAAAGATGAAAAAACATTAGATATAATATTTTAATTATATTTTCAAATCATATTATTTTAATAAAAAAATTAAAATTATCCATATAAATTTTCTATATATGATATTAGAGTAAAGGCAATTTTATGCTTAAAAACAATATTTAAAAAATAGTTTTCCCACCTTTTCATGGAACAATAATTTTAAAATTAATTTTTAAGTTTTTTTATATAATTTAGTTTAAAAAATAAACTAAATATATAAAAAAATAATATACTAATTATATCATGTTTAATTTTTGGGATTTCTCTAAAATGATTCATTTCATTATGAATATTGATAATACTGAATTTTAATTGAAAAATGATTTTTCATTTCAATAATCGATAAAGCTGAATAATATTTTGAATTTTTATTAATGTAAAATTAGTAAAATTATATATATATTAATCAAATTTAGTTAATTGGAATCAATTTCGTAATGAAATTGGATATAAATCATAATAATATTTTGAACATTATCTCTTTATAAACACTCTTTCTCATCATGTATACATGAGTGTTTTTAAATTTATTTCTTCACATGTGTTAATGGAATTTAGAAAAATGAATTTAAAATTTCAAATAATAATAATTTATAATATGGTCAAATAATTATTTTTCTAATACTAATATAGAGAATTGGAAAAATTATTTACTACTATTAAGGTAAAAATTACATTACTGAGTTGTTAAACTGAGATAATAATAATCCAAAATGACCTATAAACATCTCCAACACCCAATGGCTTGACATATATCGACCATTGATCTACTATTTTATATAATAGATCAATTTTTTAGTATTTTAATACAATAAAAAATATGGTTATGATTTAATCATTTCAATAAATTAAATGTGTCCCACTCACCTAAAAAATAAAAAACAACCCCCTCTTCTATCTTCTTCCCAACATCAAAAAAATTTGGATTGGCCAATATATTATTAATTATATTCCATAACTCCATATAATCATCCTATAATCAATATTTTTTACATAAATCCATCCTATGAAGGGTTTATTTTAAGACCTAATGAAGATACAAGAAGAAGAGGCAACATTCTTTGACGGGAATTTTTATTTTATATCTTCTTTCTCCCTATTCAATTATTCATATAACATTATTATATAGTAAAATAATTATATACCATATACTGATGTGTTTTTATTTTATGTTAAATACTGAAAACCATCGCTACTTCTATAAAATGGGCTATGAAATCATTGTTTATGTTTACAGTGGACAATCACATCACGAACGGTTGCCATCAATTTTTTCCATTACCACATTTCACAGGTTGAAATAATGATATCATAATTTTTTATATATGATTATTTTGATATTTATGAGTCTTAATTAATAATTATATCACTCAATCCTTTATTCTTTCAATTTTATGGGAATATGATATCATCTAATGTGTGTACAACAAACAATCACATCACGAAGTGATGTGATTCGTTCACCCTTTACATGGAAGGTAAAAAGAATATAGTTAATTAATATATGTGATATATACATATATTTGACATATATTTATATATTTGATATATTATAACATAATTTGTCTTTAAGGTTGATATATTATATGAATTTTATGCTTTTCATCCATCAAGAAAATGGAAATATGGTGAATGCGTACATACGACCTAACAGGTCCATGAATTTTAGATTTAATTCCACTTAACTATAAATATTATTTATAACTAAAAATATATATAATAAATAAACCTGCTATTTATATCAATTTAACACATTTTATATGATGAAACCATTATTTATTAAGATGGCCATAAATAACATGTTGAAACATACACAAAAAACAAAGTATTTATTCCATTTGTCCTATTGTTTAAATGACATTGATTTTTTTGTAATAATATTTTTTCTATATGATTAAAGAGTTTTGAGACTGGATAGCTAGTAGCGACTGACTTGATTTCCTCATATTTCGTTGAATTTATTCTTGGAGGGATAGCTTCATGGCACATTGTGGTGTGGAGACGAGTGAAGAGTATGCCAACAGGGGGTTTTCATGAAAAATTATATAATCCTCATACAAAGAGTTAATATAAGGCCCCAACCTTAAACTTTACTTAATATTGAGTTATTACAAGATTACTCATTGAGGATCTTTTCAGGTTTAGTGTTTTATATAATTAGATCATAAATCATGCATCACATTCCACATTTAAACAAGGTGGTTACATTAAAGACAATATTCACTTTTCCCATCAAAGGAAACATATATAAAACCAATCATGGATTCTTTCATAACACTTCCTTGACACTATCATCACATCATATACCTTTCCCTTGACCTGTGAAAAAATATTTCAAAAACATGGGATAAGCATAAAAATCTCAGTAAGTTATATAAAAATATGGAATGAAAACATTTTTCCATGTGTACATAATAATCAATGAAATCATACATTACTCATAAAACATAATCACTTTATCATACCTCATGAAATAATATGATTTATGAATACCTCATAGAAAACATATGACATAAAGGTAACATGAGTCATTCATAACATTATTACGTAGGGAGTAACACTTATGGGTACGTTTGGAATAACCATCACAATATATTCTCTAAATCTCTTCAGAGAAACTTTAGTGTTTAACTCCTTCGTGTTACCCAATGCACTGGTTAGCTATATCGGGCTCAACCGCCCTTAGATTATCACAGAACCACTTGTCTTCATAAACTATTCTCAAAACCATAACATAATCATTTCACATAAATCATGCATAAAGGAAACAAAACATTCCACATTTCAATAACAAGATATCAATAACACATTGATATAATAAAAAACTATCAAAACCATTTTCAATACCAAAATTAACAAAAAGTAAAACATTGTATTTATTTTTCATTTTAAAAAAATTATGGCTTGTAGAGAAGCCAAAACTCAAATAATAGTCACGGCGGCGGAGAAGTCGTTGTCGCCACATACATACGACAAAAACATTCCCTATTGTCATTTAGTAAAACGCTTCGTATAAAAAAGATTCCTTTTGAATAAACATAAAATTCAAAGGGGTTTATACACCCAATAAAAGAAAGTTGTTTATAAAAAAATATGCCTCAATGAAAAGAGATTGAGACGAAGTCCCTTACCTCTTGTCCGAATTGAACCGGTCATTCATTAATCTCCTGAATAATAAACATGAGTTAATTTATACTTGATTTAGAACCATTTTCATGTTTACTATTACTTTTATATCACTTATTGCCATATTATTAACATTATGTAATTATTTAAGTTAATAATGGTCGTTTTGTCGACTCTTGGCACTTGAGTCAAAGATAAACATCTTATAATTACAAGTTGTTCATGTGGTAAAATATCCATTATATCCAGAATTATATTCATGATGTAGATATAATATATATCATATATATCCAGTATATACATGCATTTAAAATATTACATAACATTTATAGGTAATAAATTAAATGCACCGTTCATGGAGACGGTAAGTCGTACGTACGCACGAGCGCTACTTTCATTTCTATTTCGTATTTGATGGAATGAAATCATAATGATATAGAGTTATATTATAATTACAGTATAATATCATATATAATATCATTAATGACATCCATTATACGTCCCACATATTTCATTAATGAATCAAATCACTTTAAGGAGGCGGTAGTCCACACTTCCTAAAATTAAGATATCGTGTTTACCCATAATGGAAACCATAAAGGTATGACATAAAAGAAAAATACATAATCATAAGGAAAAAATAAAAATAATATATATAATATATAAATAGGGTGAAATCTTAATGGCCACCATGAGAGGTGTTAAATGAAGATTGAACAATCATCGTTTTGTGAGGCAGAAATTCGCCATCCACAGAAATAGTATGTTCTGTAACAATTTGACAAAGGTGTGTGTATGTGTAGCTCGAATACATATCATAAAAACATACTAGTATATTGAATATACTTTTTTATTAAAAAATAAAGGAATAAAAAGAGTTTAGGGGGTTGGAGAAGCAAAATAAAACAAAAGAAGACATTACCTTTAAATCGGGTAACTCCTCTTGGTTTGAACCAAAAGGGTTTCTTGAAGAGCTTTCTGCCTAAGGTATGGCTTCTATGATGAAGAGAGGGATTTGGAGAGATAAAATGTGAAGATTTTGGCAAATTCAATGGCTTGAGGGGTGAGGGTAAGGAGGTAAAGGTGGGGGCTTTTTATAAGATGGAGGAGGGGCACTCTTGGAAAGTCAAGAAATTTTACATTATATTGAAATGTTTTTCGGATTTTAAAGCTCCCACATTGATATATTAATAGTATAAGGTGACAAGGGTTCTAAATATACTCATCCAATAGGTTTTTGATAAGTGTAAGTTTTATATTTTAAATTATCTTTTCATTTTATTTAAATCGATCTTTAATGAGGTAATCACTGCGTCATCATGGTGTCAAAAAATTTAATTTATTTAATGTCTAAAAATTAAAAAAAAACCCTCTGATGTAGGAATTATTTTTAGCTTTCCAATTACTATTTGTATTCCACGCAATAATTTATATAGACAAAATTAAAATTGTTCTACTTAGGTGTTACATACATTTGTGATATTCTCCATTATTTAAAAATAAAAAGATAAAGTGTCACTATCACCCAAATGTGATTACATGGGGTCCCTATGTTTGGCCCAAGGAATCCCATGGACGTCAATGACACAAATAGTATCATTAGGAAACATGTTGGGGTAATTTTTTATTATTATGATATTATTTTATTACCCTTAACTACCCAATTACAAATTTATCACGATAATTAAAGATAATTACCGTCGTTAGTATCCATAATTTCCAAAAAAAAGAGACTTAATTACATAATTTGGACCATCTGATTCAAAATATGGAATCCATTTTACCATATTACAAACACATAAATTTCAATAATTAATTTAAAAAATAATTCCAGTTGTCAAAACAAATAGCAGGTTTTTTTGAAACAATTTCTATCAAAAGTTTGATAATTGTTTTTGTATAATTTCAAAGTGAAACTAATTATAATGACCAACATTGTATTAAATTGTAAAAATATATTCTAGTTAAACTTCAAGCCAATTAAATGGAAAATCTATCTATATAATTTAATTAGATGATAAATAATTTTTGATGTAAAATGTAGTATTTTTCACTATTCATTATAAAATGAACATTGTAAGAAAATTAAAAAAATTATCCAAAGTAAATTTTAATGTCCCAATTATATTGGGATGTTACATCCTTCGCCCCTTTAGAAAATTTAATCCCCGCAATTTATTTACTTATCGAATAAGTGGGGGTATTTATCCCTCATCGCATTTTCAGATTCCCATGTTGCCTCTTCAATCATGTGGTTTTTCCACAAAACCTTTACTTGATGAATCACCCAATTCTGTAACACTTGCTAACTATGGTCAAGAATCTGGACCGGTTGTTTCTCATAAGATAGATTCTCTTCAGCTGAACTACCTCTAGACTCAAAACATGAGATGGATCTGGCATATACTTCCTTAACATTGAAACATGAAAAATATTGTGTACCTGAGATAAACTCAGAGGTAAAGCCCCTTGGTATGCAACTAATCCACCTCTCTCCAGAATTTCATATGGTCCAATGAACCTTGGACTCAACTTTCCTTTCTTACCAAATCGCATCACACTTTTCCATGGTGAAACTTTGAGGAAGGCATAATCACCTATCTCAAAAGAGAGAACCTTCCTCCTGTTGTCCGCATAAATTTTCTGCATGCTTTGAGCTGTTTTCATGTGTTTTTGTATCAGCTGAACTTTTTCTTCCAACTCTTCTACGAATTCTGGTCCCATAAACTTTCTTTCACCCACTTCATCCCAAAAATCTAGAGTTCGACACTTCTTCCCATATAATTCCTCAAATGGTGCCATCTATAAACTAGAATGAAAACTGTAATTATAAGAAAACTCAACCAAAAAAGATATTGGTCTCAAATTCCCTGATATTACATAGAACAAGCACGTTGCATATGATAGAAAGTATAAATTTTTCGTTTTGACTACCCATCTGATTGAGGATGAAAAGCTATACTAAAATGTAATTCAATACCCAACAATATCTGATGGCCATTCCAAAAGTTAAAAGTAAACCTGGGATCATGATCAGATACAATAGAGAGGGGAACTCTGTTTAACCTTTTTATATATTTAAGATACAAATGAGAAAGTTGATCTCGGGAAAAAGTATCTCGTATAGTAAGTAAATGAGAAGATTTACTCAAGTGATAAAAAATAACCCATATTTCATTATTAGCTCAAGGTGTCTTCGGCAATCCCAGAGTGAAGTCCATGGATATATTCTCCCATTTCCGCAATGGTACTGGTAATGGCTGAAGCATTCCCTTCGGTAACTGCTGCTCTAATTTAACCTGTTGACAAGTCAAACACTTCACAGTAAAATCAGAAATATATCTTTTCATTCCATCGCACCAGTAATACTCCCAAAGATCTCTATACATCTTTGTACTGCCTAGATGAACTGAAAACGGAGAACTATGAGCTTCAAATAACAATACTCTCTTAAACTGTGTTTCACATGGAACACACAATATCTTCCCAAATATCAAAACATAATCATTACCAATGTTGAATTCAGGCAAATTACCCTTCTGAACCAGCTCGACCTTTTTCTGCACCTCACTATGTTGCTTCTCTACTTGCTTAATTCTGTCTGATAGAGATGATTTCACTGATACCTGAAACAAAATAGAAGAACATCCGGTACCAACTACTTCTATGCCAAATTTTATCATATCCTTAACCAAAGTATCACGTTCCAAACATAACACGGTTAATGAAGCATTACTTTTTCGACTCAAAGCATCATCCACTTTATTTTCTTTCCCGGATGGTAATGAATTGAACAATAATAATCCTTGATTAAATCTATCCATCTCCTCTGTCTCATGTTCAATTCTTTCTGAGTGAATATATACTTTAAAATTTTGTGATCAGTATATATTTCACACTTTACACCATACAAATTATGCCTCCAAATTATTAAATCAATAACAATATCAGCTAATTCCAGATCATTTGTAGGATAATTTACCTCATTAGTTATCAACTAACATGAAGCATAAGAAATTACCTGATCATTCTGCATTAGGATGCAACCAAGTACATTAAATGAAGTATCACTCTAGAAAACAAACTCACAATTCCTAGACTGTAGTGCCAAAATTGGAGCATTCATCAATTTTCTTTTCAATTCCTAAAAACAATCATCACATTATTTTGTCCTGATAAACATAACACCCTTCCGAGTTAGATTAGTCATTGGACTAGATAACCATGAAATATTTCTAACAAAACTTCGGTAATAGCCTTCCAAACCAAGAAAAACTATGAATATCAGTTACATTTGTGGGTCTTGGCCATTCTTCAAAAACCTTTGTTTTTACAGGATCAATAGTTATCCCATCGTTAGAAACAATATGACCAAGGAAAGAAATTTTTTGCAACCAAAACTCACACTTGATGAATTTCCCAATCAATTTCTTTTCTTTTATGGATTTCAAAATAACCCTTAAATGACTTTCATGCTCCTATTTAATTTTAGGAAACACCAAAATTTCATCAATGAAAACAACCACAAACTCATCTGAGAACTCATGGAAAATTATATCCATAAGGTCCATGAATATAGCAGGTGCATTGGTCAGCCCAAAAGGCATTACTACAAATTCATAATGGCATTATCTTGTAGGAAACACGGTCTTCAGAATATATGCTTTCTTTACCTTCAACTGATGGTACCTCGATCTCTGGTCAGTCTTTGAAAAATACTGAGCTCCCTGGAGCTGATCAAACAAATCATCGATATGAGGCAAAGGATATTTGTTCTTAATAGTGTTGTTATTCAAGGCTCTATAATCAATGCAAAGTCTCATAAAACCATATTTCTTTTTAAAAAATAAGATAGTATCACCCCACGGTGATATGCTAGGTCGAATGTAACCTTTCCCTAATAAATCATGCAATTGCTCCTTCAACTCTAAATGTTAAATTTGAGCCATTCGATAAGGGGGTTTTGAAATTGTCTTAGCATCAAGAACAATGTCAAAAGTAAATACCACTTCCAGATCTGGTATTATTCCAGGAAATTCATCAAGAAAAACATCAGGATACTCATTTACCACTGGAACATCATTAATCTGAACGGTTCCTTTTTTTCAACAATATGTGCAAGGTAACATTCATTTCCATCTTTTACAAGTTTCTCGGCCTCTTGAAATGTTATCAATAGTAATGGTTCATTATTGTACACAAACTGAAATTCTTTCTGAAAAGAAAACTTCTTTATCTCTAAAATCAATCTTAGCATGGTAAACAGAGAGTCAATCCATACAGAGGATAACATCAAACTCTACTAGACGTAAAACGATAAGGTTTGCAAGTAGGTACTTTCCATGGATAAGGATAGTAATACTCTTATATATTCTTTTTGCCTCATAATTTCACCTAGGTATTTTTAAAACATGTTCATGAGTCATTTCTTGATATGGAATTCCCAATTTACTAGAAAATTTTTCAGAGATGAAAGAATGTGTAGACCCTGAATCAAACAACACACTGGCATAATCTGAAAAAACAAACAAAGTACATGATACCACTTCATTTGTTGCCCCAAAAACTGCTGATGTAGTTGAAAAGGATTTCAAAACTCCTTTTGGCTTGTAGTCTGACTACATCCCATCATTTTATATCTTTGTAAAACACTCATTTGCATAATGTCACATCTCATTGCACTTGAAACATTTCACTAACTGTATATCAAATCTGGTCTTACCATCACCCTGAACTTTTTCAGTGAAATCACGAGCCTTATGTCCCATCTTACCACATCGGTAGCACTTTTCAGAATTCATAAGTCATTCCCCAGGTTTCCTTTTAAAAAATTTATCAAAAACTGGAAACTTAGTTTTCTTACCATCAGACCTTTTTGAAGAATTCTTCCCTTTCTCCTGCCACCTCAGTCTATTCTTCTGTTGGTTGGTATAGAACACTTGATCATCGACAAACTCCATTTCCACCTTCTCAGCACGTCGAAAATGATTTTCATAACTCTAGAACTCGCAAGAAGCTAAAGCCCATCGATATTTTGGCTTTAATACTGAGTAAAAATGATTGATTTTACTATCAACGTCTCGGAAAAAATTTTGAGCATACCTTGCCAATCGAGTGAACAATTCTTCATAAGGATCAACTGAGTCGTCCTCTGGCCTCAATTCCAAGAATTTTTTTTTTCAATCCTAAGTCGAACAGCCTTTGGAAAATACTTCTCAAGAAACATATCTTTGAATTCATCCCAGTCGAGCACATCAATCTCATCAGTGCCCTTGATATTTTTAACCATCGACCACCACTAATCTACTTCACCCTCCAAATGGTAAATTACAAGACTAACCTTTTGATTTTCTGAACACCCCATGACATCAAAAATATTCTCCACTTCTTTAATCCTCCCTTTAGCTAGCATAGGTTCAGATGATCCTCTCAATGATGGGGGATGTTGCCTCATGAAATGTTCCACCACTAACATGTTCATCTGCGGTTGATCTGGCTAATCTCATTCATGGATAACACCACCATTTATCGCTTTAGTCAACTGTGCCATTACTACAACAAACTGTTCCGTTCCAATTCCGACCATCTTTGGATGCAAATTTGGAAGGTCATTTCGTTCTGTATTCCTTCCTAGCACTTCTTACCTATTTCCTCTGCGGAAAACCATTCTGAAAAAACATATCTTAGATGAAGCAACATGGTAATATTCAAATTCTATATCATTTCAATTTGACCATAAAAAAAATATTTTTCTATAATCATTTATTATAATTCTAAATCCTAAAGTTATCTAAACAGAACTTGGATACCAAATATAAGACCCCAGCCTTAAACATTTCTTAATCATGAGTTATTACAAGATTATACATTGAGGATCTTTTCAGGTTTAGAGGTTTAGAGAATTAGATCATAAATCATGATTACATACCACATTTAAACAAGGTGGTTAAATTAAAGACAATATTCTCTTTTCCCATCAAAGGAAACATATTTAAAACAAAAGATGGATTATTTCATTTCACTTCCTTGACACTATCATCACATCATTTGGCTTTCCCTTGACCTATGAATAACATTTCAAAAACATGGGATGAGCATAAAAATCTAAGTAAGTTATGTAAAAAAATGGAATGAAAACATTAGTCCATGTATACTTAAGAATCACTGAATCAATACTTTACTCATAAAACATAATCACTTTATCATACCACATTAAATCTCAAGATTTATGAATAAATAATAGAAAACATAAGACATGAAGGTAACTTGAGGCATTTATAACATTTTTACATCGGGAGTAACCCTCATGGTTACGTTTGGAAAACCCATCACAGTATATTCCCTAAATATCTTTGGAGAAACCTTAGTGTTTAACTCCTTCACGTTACCCAATGCATTGGAGAGCTATATCGGGCTCCCCCGTCCTTAGTTTATCATGGATCCACCCGTATTCATAAACAATTCCCAAGAACCATAACATAATCTTATCACATAAAACATGCATAATGGAAACATAACATTTCAACATTTCAATCACAAGATATTAATTACACGTTGATATAATAAAAAAATTATCAAAAAAATTTTCAATACCAAATTGAAAAAAAAGTAAAACATGGTATTTATGATTCATTTTTTTAAAAAAATTATGGATTGTAGAGGAAGCCAAAACTCTAATAATGGTCACGGCAGCAGAAAAGTTGTTGTCGCCGCATACGTACGAAAAAAACATTCCCTTTTGTTTTTTTGTAAAACACTTCATATAAAAAAGATTCTTATTCAATAAATGTAAAAGCCAAAGGGGTTTATACACCGTATAAAAGATATTTGTGTATAAAACAAAATATGCCTCAATGAAAGGAGATTGAGACGATGTCCCTTACCTCATGTCCAACTTGACTCGATCATTCTTTAATCTAATGAATAATAAACTTGAGTTAATTTATAATTGCTTAAGAACCTTTTTCATGTTCATTATTCCTTTTATATCACTTATTACCATGTTATGAACATTATGTAAATATTTAAGAAAATAATGGTCGTTTTGTCGACCCTTGGCACATGAGTCAAAGATAAACTTCTTATAATTACAAGTTGTTCATGTGGTGAAATATCGATTATATTCAGAATTATATACATGATGTAGATATCATATATATCATATATATACAGTATATACGTGAATTTATAATATTACATAACATTTATAGGTATGAAATAAAATTCACCATTCATGGAGACAGTAAGCCGTACGTACGCACGAACGCTACTTTCATTTTTATTTTGTATTTGATAGAATGAAATCATAATGATATAGAGGTATATTAAAATTATATTATAATATCATATATAATATCATTAACTCCATACTTTATACATCCGACATATGTAATTAACTAATCAAATCACTTTGAGGGGGTGGTAGTCTGCACTTCCTAAAATGAAGATATCATGTTTACCCATAATAGAAACCATAAAGGTATTCCATAAATGAAAAATACAGAAGAATAATAAAAACATAAAAATAATATATATAATATATAAATATAGTGACATCTTAATGGCCACCATGAAAGGTGTTAAAAGAAGATTGAACCATCATCATTTCGTGAGGCAGAAATTCACCATCCACAAAAACAGTATGTTCGTTAACCATTAGACGAAGGTGTGTGTAAGTGTATCTCGAATCCTTCTTATAACAACATCCTAGTATATTTAAGATACTTTTTTAAAAAAAATTATGGAATAAAAAGAGTTTAGGGGGTTGGAGAAGCAAAATAAAACAAAAGGACACAAGTGAAGACATTACCTTTAAATTGGGTAACTCCTCTTGGTTTGAACCAAAAGGGTTTCTTGAAGAGATTTCTGCCTAAGGAAAGTCATATATGATGAATAGATGGATGTGTAGAGATACAATTAGCAGATTTTGGCCTATCCAATGGATTGAGATGTGTGGGTAATGGGGTAGAGGTGGGGGCCTTTTATAAGAGGGAGGAGGGGCACTCTTGGAAAGTCAAGAAATGTTACTTTATATTGAAATGAGTTTCAGATTTTAAAGGTCCCACATTGATATATTTAGAGTATAAGGTGATAAGGGTTTGAAATATACTCATCCAATATATTTTTGACAAGTTTAAGTCTTAGATTTTACATTATCTTTACATTTTATTTAAATCGTTCATTAATGAGGTAATCACTGCATCATCATGGTGTCATAAAAAAATAGTTTATATAATGTCTAAAAATTATAAAAAACAACTATGATGTAGGAAATATATTTATCATTATAATTATTATTTATATTCCAAGAGATAATTTATGTAGACAAAATTAAAATTCTTTTACTTTGGTGTTACATACTTTTGTGATATTCTCATTTTTTTAAAATAAAAAGATAATGTGTCACTATCACCCAAAAGTGATTCCATGGGGTCCCTAAGTTTGGGAAAAGGAATATCATGGTCGACCATGATAAAACCATTACCATTAGAACACATTTTGGCGATATTGTTTTATTATGATATTATTTTATTACCCTTGACTATCTGATTACTAATTAATCACGATAATTAAAGATAATTACCGTCGTTACTATTCATAATGTCAAAAAACAAAAGATTCTTAATTAAATAATTTGGACCTCCTTATTCCAAATATGGAATCCATTTTACCAAATTCCAAACACAGAAATTGCAATAATGAATTTAAAAAATAATTCCTGTTGACAAAACAAATAGCGAGTTTATTAGAAACTATTTCTATCAAAATTTTGACAATTGTTTATGTCCAATTTCAAAGTGAAAGTTATTATAATGACCACCATTGGATTAAATGGAAAAATTATATTCTAATTAAACATTAAAACCAATTAAAAGGAAAATTTATCTATATAATTAAATTATATGAAAAAGAAGTTTTGAAGTGAAATGCTGTATTTTTCACTATTCATTAAAAATTGAACATTATCAGAAAAATATGAAACATTTATCCAAAGTATATTTTAAATGTCCCAATTATAATGAATAAGTTTATTTTGACAAATAGAGCTTATAAAATTGTCAAAATATAGATTTAAAATTGGTTCGCCATCAAAAGGTGGTAAAACAATCTTTTAAAAATATTAGAGTATTTTATGAAAAAGATTGGATTTATTCTCCTCTAAAATACTATCTAATTCATTAATAGACATAGATATGAAAATCTATTATTCATTACTTACTTGGGATGTTACATTTAAATTGGTAGTGAACCATTTTATCTAACTAATACTAGTTACATGAGCATAGTTATGACACTGAAGGAGCGTTTAAATAAATATTTCAAATGGTGGAGATTCCATGATTTAGATTGATTCTTTATAATGATAGATCAATTAATGGGAAGTGATTTAAATAATTTTTATAATGGTATGAAAACATAATAATTTATTTGGATGGATGAGCTTGGGTATTCCCCATCTCAATGATTCAGTTCAGAGTATGGGAATTGGCTCGAGACTCTATGGTTTATGTTACATATGCTTATGTGATGCTTGTATGTATGTTGGGAATCTGGAAACACATTATGACCATATAAAGGAAACTTAATGACCATTATAGGTAGGTTGATGTTATAATTTTTTCCCTAAGTATTCTTGGGGATGATAAGTTATAAGGTGGGGAAAAATTAATTACCTGTGTTTTTAGCCCTGGTATAATTCCAAGGGAATTTTGATTTTGGATTTCGGTAGATGAGATGTTCATGGAACCAAGCATTGGAATGTAATTTTGAGATTTTGAACTCAAAAATGTGATTTTTTTTAACTTTTTAAAACCAAAATGGGTGCTTTAGGTGTTCCTTCATGTTTAGGGTGTGTTATGCTCTGAGAACTATGTAAACAGGAAGTACTGGTCAGGGTATACATTTTGTCTAAAGTTGTGATTCAAACTGGTGGAAACATTGTGGCTCATTGAGTAGAGTTGTTGGTATTGTACAGTGTTAGCTAATCATGTGGGTCGAGTAACACTTCCATGATCCATGATGGAGGTTCATGATTATGGGCTTTCATTCACATTTTTCACATGGTTTAGGAGACCCTTCCCTATAACCATATGGGGTTCCCCCTCAGTAGAGATTTAGTGTATGATTCACTCACAGTTTAGCCAAAATTGTGGAACAACTCTACATCCATGACAATTTTGGTGAAATTACAAGTTCAACTTTGATGAAGCAAAAACTAAAAACCAACTTCTCCACCTTTCTCCTCCCATGCATGTAGAACCTCCCTCTAGCTATGGGTTTCATCTCCTCTCTTCAACTAGGCATGGATGACTCTAATTCATCTGGTGTTAAAATTGTGTTTCCTTGGCCTTGTAGGATTTATACTAGTAATAACTTAACCCTAATATTTTATACATATTTCCATTCACCTAATATATACAATCATTATGCATGAAAATACTCCAAACATATATTGTGTTTTTGAAATTCTTCGATATCACTTGAACCCATCCAAATCCATACTCAAAGTCGGTTGATTGGTTAAGCCTACACATGATGTAATACGTCTATTGATTTTCCCTCAAGATTCATCAATTTTATAAAATGGTGCCATGTTCCAGGTGTAAGACATATTCGATGTAACTTCTAATTTATAAAATATTTTATATTATAATTCATATTCCACATTATTATGTGTTTAGAACATCCTTGGTATTGTTAGAGGTTATGAACAGAACCCAAACCACCCCTCTATAATGGGTACATTAAATAAGTCATCTTGAATGTTTTCAGGAATAGGTATGAACCATCCCATTGGGTGTGCTGTTTGTGTATATACATTTATTGAATTGAGTCACAACCTGTATTAGACCACAATTGTTGTTAGTTTCATTATACCTTATGATGAAAATGAATTTTCAAAATTAAATTAAATGAATTGTTTGATCTCGATGTTATTGGTTCTAATAAAAGCCATTTGTTGAGGTGAGTTGTCTTCTTTTCCAAAAAATTGATTTTTATTGGTATTTTGTATGGATTGCGAGAATGAAAAGTGCTTGATCCTTATTATTTCGTAATTTAAATGATTAATGGGAAGGGCCCAATCCATTAGTATTCCTATCTTGTAATGTAGATTTCATATATACATATCGCTCCATGTCATGAACCATCCCTCGAGGCACATGCCTGAAAACCCCATGCCCTCCTTCCATAGGCCTGGGGCTGGTGACTAGCACCGGAATAGAGTATCCCTATAATGAGAAGGCACTGCCTTTTAACATGTAAAAACCCACAGTCCAAGAACACTATAAGAAGTAACCATGGAGTTAACTGTTATAGTAAAAGAAGGCTGAATAAAAATTGTAACACCCCGAGCTTCCACGGTATGCTTATCATTAAATAATACAGTAGTGTGTGTTGTACGCAACTTCGATTTCTAAAACACCCCATGACTAATCAAAGTATCCGTTATGAATAGTAATACCTACTTTTTAAAATTTTAGAAATTTTACCTCTCAAAATGGACTTCATTTTTGGATTCGGAATATCAAATTTAGCCTAAGGTGAAATTTTGGTACTTTTTGGATAACATTAATATTTTTATGAATAGTGAAAATTACTAAATTTTAATTAAAAACATCTTTTTTAATGACAATAATTAATAGTGACAAATTATGAATTTGAGTGGATTTAAAGCATATATAGAATATATTTTTACCATTTAATAAAATGTTGGTCATTGTAAATAATTTCACAATTAAACCGAATATAAACAAGTATCAATATTTTGATAGTTATTATATCTTAAAAACACGCTTTTTGTTTTGACAGCGGGAATTAATTTTAAATTAATTTCAGCCACTTCTATTTTTTGAATTTGTAAAAATGTATTACATATTTGGAATCAGGATTTTCAAATTGTGTAAATAGGTAACTTTAATTTTTAGACATTTTGAATAATTATTTCGGTAAATATTTAACATGGATAAATGGTAAATCTGGTAAATAAGGGTTAAAAAATAATATTATAATACTAAAAAATTACCCTTAAACATGTCCTAACATTATTGGTTGATTAATGTCCATCCATGGGAATCAATGGGCCGATTTTGGGACCTCATGGTTGTAACACCCCAAGCTTCTACGGTACGCTTCTCTTTGAATAATGTGATAGCGTGTGTTGTACGCAACATCGAGTTCTAACACACCACAACTAATCAAAATAGCCGTTATGAATAGTAATACCTACTTTTTGAAATTATATATATTTTATATTTCAAAATGGACTTCATTTTTGGATTCAGAATATCGAATTTATCCTAAGGTGAAATTTTGGTACTTTTCAGATAACTTTCATATTTTGATGAATAGTGAAAATTACTAAATTTTAATTAAAAACAACTTTTTTAATCGAAATAATTAATATTGATAAATTATGAATTTGAGTGGTTTTAAAGTATATTTAGAATATATTTTTACCATTTAATATAATTTTGTTCATTGGACATAATTTTACAATTAAACCGGACATAAACAAGAGTCAATCTTTTGATAGTTATTATCTCTTAAAAACACGCTTTTTTTTAACAATGGGAAATAATTTTAAATTAATTTCTGCCACTTCTTTGTTTTGAATTTGGAAAAATGGATTCCATATTTGGAATCAGGATGTTCAAATTTTGTAAATAGGTATCTTTTATTTTTAGACATTTTGAATACTTACTGCGGTAAATATTTTATTTACCATGGTTAAGGGTAAATCCGGTAAATAAGGGTTAAAAAATAATATTATAATCATACTAAATTACACTAAAACGTGTCCTAACCTTATTGTTTGATACATGTTCTACCATAGGCATCTTTGGGTCGATTTTGGGACCCCATGGAGACACTTGTAGGTGATAGGGACAATTTATTTTAATTAAGATAAAATTAATACAAAAATGACACAAGCATATATACTTTAGAAAAAAAAATTTTACATAAGGATATATATGTTGGATTTTAAATTATAAGTATTAATTAGAAAGATAAAAATATTTCCTACATAATGATATTTTATTTATAATTTTTAGACATTAAATTATTTAATTTATTTATGACACAATGATGATTTAGTAATTAATATAATAGTGAAAAATGAAAATAATTGATATTATAAAAACCCAAATAAATATAATATGAAACTTTTAATGAATTAAACTAATTTTATAGGATAATATGATATATTAGGATTGATTCAATTGACTTTGATCGAAGTAATCAATCTGTTATGAGTTTCATAAAAATCAACTATTGAATAGTGTCAAAATTGATATAAAAGAGTTTTTAAAAAACATATTATATTATTAATTGGTATTAAATTCCTAAAAATCTAAGGCTCGGCCAAGATACTTATATCATGATAGGTGTCTCATTAATGGACCACTTTGGGGTCTCCTGGGTGTATATGGTAAGTTTATTAACTATATATTATAAAAATACAAAGTGACATGGTAAATGTCAAACTAATTAACTAAGAGTTAAAACTAAAAGATAAGGTTAATATAGTAACCCAAACCTGTCTAAATTCTATTGGTTGAATGGTTTTCGACCTATCCCCACCTTAACCTTTGAATAATCAACTTTTGAGCCATTTGATACCGAATATGAATTTATTATAAATTAATATTTCTAGCTTTTCCAAAGGTTCCCCTCACCCCTCTTATAAAAGGGAACTCCTCATTCTCATATCTTCACACCTTCAAAGCCTTTTGGTTCGGCAAAACTCTGCCCAAATACTCTCCGAACATCCCTAACTACAACCTAGAGGCCTTATTTTGATCAAAAAGCCAACCTAAGGAGCCCTTTTGATCAAATCAAAAGGAAAACCCGAAGAAGAGGTAATGATTTCATCACCCTTTTCCAAGTTCCTTTCTTCTTCCACTTCTTCTTACTTTGTTGTTACCATTATCAAATAATAACTCCAGTATCATATATATACTGTGATGTTATTATAAATATGGTACAACCATATTCAGTATTCAATCCACCCTTTGAATAACATGTCACCATACGTGCGTACATACGGCTTACCGTCTCCATGTCGTGGTGTAATTGTTATCCAATATATTATTATTTGGATGGGTATAATAATGATGTGTAACTCATGAAAATAATAAATATAACATGATAATGATTCTGTATATAAGATATACCATTCATTTATATATTATTTTAATATCGAAAGAATGATATTTTCGCTCGTGCGTACGTACGGACGACCGTCTCCACGAACGCGATGAGATTCATTCTCCATCATATCCATTAAAGTATAATTATCATTTAATGATATAAAAATGATGTTTATGGACTTGATATTATTCTGGATATGAATAATATACAACCTTTCCATTACAAACATGGATTACATAACAAAACATATAAAAGAAAACGAGTAAGTTAACACCCGAAACAACGATAATACTAAGATATTATTAACAAAGCAATGTTAAAAGATCATATATGATATCATATGAGTGAATATGATTCTTGTACAATTAAATAACAATTATTTCACTATTATACAGGAGGTTATCCTACCCCATCCAAAGAAAAGTACAAGGTAAGGGTTATCACACAATCTCTTCATTATTCGATGTTGTTTATACGTAATAATCTACTGGGATCTCTTTATCATCTACATCCATATTTCTTAAAAATGTATTTCAAAACATTTTTACTATTTTAAAAAATATTTTTCAAAGTCATTTATACCCTTTTTTGACTTTTTATAAGAGGTTTATAAAGGAATCTTTCCGTCGTTTTCCAAACAAGGTGCTTTTTAACCTTTTCGACAGAATTAAGGTAAGAATTTTTTTTTAACTTATACTACGGGTGAGGTTATTTTCCACCATTATAAAATCGTCGAAGCTTCCATTATAAGCTTATAAGAATATTTTCAAATAAAATTTTTTATTTTATATGGCTCTTAAATGATTTCAAAATAAAAAGAGATATTTCTCTAAAAAGAGTTTTTATTTCATCTATGTCAACATCCTTTGATGGATTTTACGCTTATTTGAAGTAGATTTATTATGATACAAAACTTCTATATTGTATTGAAGGTTTTGTGATATGTTTGACTGTGGCTGTACTATTTTTATACCATTCACAGTTTATGGTGAATGTATTGACATTTCGTATGCTAGTTTTAATACGAATGTTTATGTAATGTTTAAACCTTTTCATATGGGAATGAATTGGACTTAATATGTGATGGGTGGAGCCCGCTATAGCTCCTCGATGCATCGGTAGGTCTCATGAGACAAACTAGTGTCTTGGAACAAGTCCTTGACAAACTCTTATTTGTAGTCTTGGCACGAGGCCTTGGCTATGTGGTTATGATAGTCTGACATTATGCATTCCATCATTATGAAAGTGGTTATTGATTTTTCATGTGATTATTCGATTAGTAGAATATCCATGTGAATATGTAAATGGCATTATTTTCTTTTATTTATTCCATACTATGTTGAATGTTCAGGTTTGAAAGGCTTTTATTTTAGTTATACATTGCCTTAAATGTTTATTCTTATTTATGAAAGTTTCCGCTATATTGTTATCCTTACTGGGCATTTGAGCTCACCCCTTTTCTATGTTTTATTTTTCCCAGGAAGTGAAGAAGTAAATTATGAATGACCTGCAGGGATATTATGAGGGGATAATAGTGTGGATTATGGAGACAATATGTTGTTGTAGTAGTTTTTCACTTCATGATGAAATGTATGACTTATGAATATATCTAGTGTTTCCAAGGCTACTAAACCAATCGGTCTTTCGAGATTTGATCTTTCTTTTGATCATGCCAATGTTATGTAATAATGCACCAACTCTAGGTAACTAGGGTCGGGGCGTTATAGTTGGTATCAGAGGGAGGTTTAGTACAAACATTGGAAGCTAGATTTAGATAAACTCTGATTAGAGCACGTAGACCTAAGATGAACTTTGAGGATTAGTATAGAAGAACTTCCTAGAATTTTGGTATTGTAGAGATTTTGTGAGTTTTCCGAGCAATACATCCCTGTCTGGATAAGAGCAGGTAGTGGCGGCTCTAGCACAGATGTACCTAGGGGTAAAACCCAAAAACACTGCTTTGAGCTAGACTCGAACAGGAACTGGTGCACGACAACGGGCCTTGCTGCACTCTGGGTTACGACACTCCCGAGGGATATGCTTAGGATAACTCTCATTTTCTTTACAAATCATTATGAAGGGATTATGAGTATATACTTCCTCAAAGAAAACCTTCTTATGATTATGGATTATATCCATAAATAGTTCAATTTATGTTAAGTGTTTTATAATTATGGGATTACGTATTTTGATTCATAAACTGATCTAGTTTATGCCATTGTTTAGAAATGGCGCCTAGTGGAAGAAATGGAAACTGAATCAATTCATGCACTCCATGTAGGGATTGCCCTCCTGCTCATGATAATTATAGTGGAGTTGGTGATGCAACTAGTGCCGATCAGCTAATCACCATACTAGGACAACTCACTCAGGTTATAAATAATAACATTACCCGTATAGAGCACCATGATCCATAGCCTGGAGGATCAATGTTAGATCGATTCATGAGGCAACAACCACCAACGATAAATGGGAGTACAAATCCCTTAGTAGCTGAGCAATGGAATAATTCCCTAGAGAAAATATTTCAGGCTTTGGGTAGCAGTGAAAGGGAAAAAGTTATCATGGAAGTTTACCGCCTCACTGGAGATGCAGATCAATGGTGGTCATTGATACAAAACACGAAGGAAAATGATGAATTATCAAATATGGAATGGAGAGAGTTAATAGATATGTTTTTAGAAAAATACTTTCCTCGCGACCATCGAGCAGATATGGAAAGGCAATTTCTGAGTCTGAGACAGAAGGAGGATGAGAATGTCGCAACGTATGAGGCTAACTTTACAAGGTTATAAAGGTATGATGGAGATTATATACATAACCCAAGAAGTAATATTGGTCGTTTCTTTGATGGGATAAAACCATTTCTCCGTCGAGCATTAGTCTCACAATCCTTTTCGTCGTACGAAGACATTGTCTCATGTGCTATCAAGACTGAAAAGGAATTCTCTAAGTCTTATGAATTTAAAGCAAAGCAAGAGAAGAAGAGACCTGCTGATCAATATGGGAATGGAAATAAGGGGAAGAAGGTAAAGGTTCAATATCCATCATGTGGTAAATGTGGTAAGAAACACCCCGGTACTTTCTTGAAGGGAATGAGAGTCTGTTAAAAGTCCGTTGAAAAAGGCCACCAAGATCGTGATTGCAAGGGGAAAATGGAAGCTACCAATGATCAGTGCTACAATTGCAGGGAGATGGGACATTATGCAAATGAATGTCCTAAACGTCAAGAGAACTTACCTCAGAAAAGGCCAAGGGATCAAGGCCAAGCTTATGCTATCACTACTACTGAGGTAGAAGCTCCAAAAGACGTGGTGGAAGGTAATTTAATGGTTTCCTCAAGTTTAGAAAATGCATTATTTGATTCTGGATCATCGTATTGTTTCATATCTTCCCAGTTTTATAAGAAAATTAGATATTTAAAATTTTATTTAACAAGGGAGTTGTTAGTTAAAACTCCTAACGGAAGTGTCATTGCAACAATGTTTTGTGAATCAGTCCCCATTAGAGCACATAAATGTTCTTTATTTGCTGATCTCATCTTCATACCTATGATTGAGATTGATATAATTCTTGGTATGGACTGACTTTCGGACTATGATGCGAAGATTTGTTGTAAGAAGAAAGAGGTTACTATTCATGATGATGATGATAAGGAACACCTTATCTTTAGAGCAGAATCGTCACCACCTAATTCTTATTTAGATCCACCCCCAGTAGTTCAACTAAATTCAATTATTGTGGAGGAAGAGAATGAAATAACAATGGGTGAGGAATGTAATGTTCAAATAGAGGATGTACCTGTTGTGAAATAATTTTTATATGTATTTTCGGAAGATTTACCTGGACATCCTCCAGAATGAGAAGTTGAGTTTTCCATTGATTTAATTCCTGTATCAAGGCCTATATCGAAGACCCCTTATAGAATGGCCACTGTAGAATAAGTTTAACTAAAGAAACAACTAGATGAATTTAATAATAAGGGATTTATTCTCCCTAGTGTTTCTCTATGGGGAGCCCCTATTCTTTTTGTTAAAAAGAAAAATGGATCTATGAGGTTATGTATCGACTATAGGGAGATCAATTCTATAACAATAAAGAACAAGTATCCCCTACCTCGAATTGATGATTTATTTGACCAACTTCATGGAGCTAAATACTTTTCAGAGATTGACCTTCGATCTGGATACCATAAGTTGTGTGTGAAGAAGGAAGACATTCCGAAGACAGCATTTCGAACCAGGTACGGGCATTACGAGTTTACTGTAATGCCTTTTGGATTGACTAATGAACACTCTGTATTCATGGATCTGAAGAATAGAGTTTTCAAGGAGTATCTCGATGAATTTGTGGTGGTATTTATTGATGATATCTTGTTATACTCCAAAAGCTACGAAGATTATGAAAATCACCTGCGTATTATCCTGAAGACTCTGAGAAGACATGAATTATATGGGATGTTTAGCAAGTGTGAATTCTGGATTCATGAGATTTCTTTTCTTGGCCATATTGTCTCTAAAGATGGAATCTCTGTTGACCCTTCTAAGACCAAGGTGATCCAATAATGGCAAGCACCTACGAGTGTAACTGAGGTATGTAGTTTTTTTGGTTTAGCAGGTTGTTATCGACGATTCTTCCAGAATTTTGCACGATTGGCTAACCCATTAACGAAGCTCACACGTAAAGGGGTTAAATTTGTTTGGACAAAAGAGTGTGAAGAATGTTTCGAATAACTGAAGAGAAGATTAGTTAATGCTCCTATATTGACTATACCATCGGGGAATGATGGGTTCGTTATTTATAGTGATGCATCGAAGAAAGGACTTGGTTGTGTCCTTATGCAGAATGATTGGGTTATTGCCTATGCTTCAAGACAGTGGAAAATTCATGAACAAAACTATCCTACTCATGATCTCGAGTTAGCAGCTGTGATATTTTCTTTGATGATATGGAGTCACTACCTCTATGGTGAAAAATGTGAGATTTATACCGATCACAAGAGTTTGAAGTATATTTTCTCACAAAAAGATCTCCACATGAGGAAAAGAAGATGGCTTGAATTAATCAAGGATTATGTTTGTACGATACACTACCACCCGAGGAAAGGAAACAAGGTGGCAGATGCTTTGAGTAGAAAAGACCATGGAGTTTTGAACGTGATGATAATTGAAAGGGATCCAATTTTTATGGATCTAGTGAAGATGGACATGGGAATAACTAGGGAAGGTGAAACATCAATGCTCTTTCAAATGGTTTCCAAACCATCTTTACTAGAACTGATTAAGAGTTCTCAGATCGATGACGAAAAATTTAAAAAGAAGATTAAAGCTATGAATTATGGGAGATTGAGAGACTTTGTGTATGAAGATGGAATTTTGAAATTCGGGAAGAGACTTTGTGTTCCCGATATACCTGATCTAAAAAGGGAATTGCTGGATGATGCTCATAGTTCCAATTTCTCTATACATCCTGGGAGCCCCAAAATGTATAGAGATTTGAAGGAACATTTTTGGTTGGACAACATGAAGAGGGAGATTGCTGATGTTGTGTCAATATGTATGCTTTGTCAACAAGTAAAAGCTGGAAGGCAACAGCCTGGAGAAGTCATGCAACCTCTTCCCATACCGGAGTGGAAATGGGACAATATTACGATGGACTTTGTCATGGGACTACCAATGACTCTTGGAAGGAACAATGAAATATGGGTTATTGTTGATCCGCTTACCAAGTCAGCACATTTTCTTACTATAAGAGAAGATCTACCCCTGGAACGTCTAGCAAGACTATATATTAATGAAGTTGTGAGACATCATGGAGTACCCCTATCGATTGTTTCTGATCGTGATCCCCATTTTACTTCAAGATTATGGAAAAGTCCTCAGAAATTCCTGGATACTAAACTTCATTTGAGCCCTGCCTACCACCCTCAGACAGATGGAAAATCGGAACGGACTATTCAAACCTCAGAAGACATGTTGAGATCTTGTTCACTTGACTTTCAGGGTATGTGGGATCAATATTTACCTTTGGTGTAATTTTCCTATAATAATAGCTTCTATTCGAGTGTTCAGATGGCACCATATGAAGCGTTATACGGAAAGAGATGTCGCACACCAACCTGTTGGGATGACGTTGGTGAAAGAAAACTTGTAGGTCCAGAACTGGTGGAGGAGACGATGGAAAAGGTGAAGGTAATCCAAAATCACATCAAAGCAGCTCAAAGTAGGCAGAAGAGCTATGCTGATAATCGAAGGAAGGATTTGGAATTTCAAGTCGGTGATCATGATTTCCTGAAGGTATCTCCATGGAAGGGAGTCATACATTTTTTTAAGAAAGGGAAATTGAGTCCCAGGTACATCGGACCTTTCGAAATTCTAGAATGAATTGGGGCTGTAGCTTACCGATTGGCAATGCCTCCAAGTCTCTCCAAAGTTCACAATGTGTTCCACGTATCTCTGTTAAAGAAATACATGCCTGACCCAACGCATGTACTCACCTATGAGGAATTAGAACTAGAACCCGATCTGTCTTATTGTGAAGAGCCCGTCAGGATTCTTGATACGAGAGAACAAGTACTGAGAAACTGGACGACGTGTCTGGTAAAAGTTTTGTGGAGAAACCATAATATGGAAGAGGCAACGTGGGAACCCGAGGAACTTATGATGAAGAACCACCCAAGTCTTTTCATGCGGTAGTATTCTAGAAATTTTGAGGACGAAATTATTTGAAGGAGGGGAGAATGTAACACCCCAAGCTTCTACGGTACGCTTCTCTTTGAATAATGTGATAGCGTGTCTTGTACGCAACATCAAGTTCTAACACACCACAACTAATCAAACTAGCTGTTATGAATAGTAATATCTAATTTTTGAAATTATATATATTTTATATTTCCTAATGGACTTCATTTTTGGATTCAGAATATCGAATTTAGTCTAAGGTGAAATTTTGGTACTTTTTGGATAACTTTCATATTTTGATGAATAGTTAAAATTACTAAATTTTAATTAAAAACAACTTTTTTAATCAAAATAATTAATATTATTAAATTATGAATTTGAGTGTTTTTAAAGTATATTTAGAATATATTATTACCATTTTATATAATTTTGGTCATTGGACATAATTTTAAAATTAAATCGGACATAAACAAGAGTCAATCTTTTGATAGTTATTATCTCTTAAAAACACGCTTTTTGTTTTAACAACGTAAAATAATTTTAAATTAATTTCTGCCACTTCTGTGTTTTGAATTTGGAAAAATGGATTCCATATTTGTAATCAGGATGTTCAAATTGTGTAAATATGTAACTTTTACTTTTAGACATTTTGAATAATTACTGCGGTAAATATTTTATTTACCATGGTTAAGGGTAAATCCGATAAATAAGGGTTAAAAAATAATATTATAATAATACTAAATTACCCTATAACGTGTCCTAACCTTATTTGTTGATACATGTTCGACCATAGGCATCATTGGGTCGATTTTGAGACCCAATGGAGCCACTTGTAGGTGATAAGGACACATTATTTTAATTAAGTTAAAATTAATACAAAAATGACACAAGAATATATCTTTTAGAAATACAATTTTTACATAGGGTTATATATGTTTGATTTTAGATTATAAGTATTCATTAAAAAGATAAAACTATTTCCTACATAATTATATTTCATTTATAATTTTTAGACATTATATAATTTAATTTATTTATGACACAATGATGATGTAGCAATTACTATAATAGTGAAAAATTAAAATAATTGATATTATAAAAACCCAAATAAATATAATATGAAACTTTTAATGAATTAAAATAATTTTATAGGATAATATGATATATTAGTATTGATTCAATTGAATTTTTTCGAAGTAATCAATCTGTTATGAGTTTTATAAAAATCAACTATTGAATAGTGTCAAAATTGACATAAAAGAGTTTTTAAAACAAATATTATATTATTAATTGGTATTAAATTCCTAAAAATCTAAGTCTAGGACATGAGACTTATATCATGATATTTGTCTCATTAATGGACCACTTTGGGGTATCTTGGATGTATATGGTATGTTTGTTAACTATATATTATAAAAATACAAAGTGACATGGTAAATGTCAAACTAATTAACTAAGAGTTAAAACTAAAAGATAAGGTTAATATAGTAACCCAAACCTGTCTAAAATCTATTGGTTGAATGGTTATAGACCTATACCCACCTTAACCTTTGAATAATCACCTTTGGAGCCATTAGAAACCGAATATGAATTTATTATTAATTAATATTTCTAGCTTTTCCCAAGGTGCCCCTCACCACTCTTATAAAAGGGCACTCCTCCTTCTCATTTCTTCACAACTTCAAAGCCTTTTGGATCGGAAAAACTCTTCCCAAATACTCTCCCAACTTCCCTCAATACAACCTAGTGGCCTTAGTTTGATCATAAAGCCAACCTATGGAGCCCTTTTGATCAAATCAAAAGGCAGAACCCGAAGAAGAGATAATGATTTCACCACCCTTTTCCAAGATCCTTTCTTCTTCCACTTCTTCTTCCTTTGTTGTTACCATTATCAAATAATAACTCCAGTATCATATATATACTGTGATGTTATTATAAATATGGTACAACCATATTCAGTATTCAATCCACCCTTTGAATAACATGTCACCATACGTGTGTACGTACGGCTTACCGTCTCCACGTCGTGGTGTAATTGTTATTCAATATATTATTATTTGGATGGTTATAATAATGATGTGTAACTCATGAAAATAATAAATATAACATGATAATTATTCTGTATATATGATATACCATCCATTTATATATTATTTTAATATCAAAATAATGAAATTGTCGCTCGTGCGTACGTACGGACTACCATCTCCACGAACGCGATGAGATTCATTCTCCATCGTATCCATTCAAGTATAATTATCATTTGCTGATTTAAAAATGATGTTTAAGGACCTGATATTATTATGGATATGAATAATATACAACATGTCCATTACTAACATGGCTTACGTAACAAAACATATAAAAGAAAACAAGTAAGTTAACACCCGAAACAACGATAATACTAAGATATTATTAACAAATCAATGTTAAAAGATCATATATGATATCATATGAGTGAATATGATTATTCTATAATTTAATAACAATTATTTCACTATTATACATTAGTTTATCCTACCCCAACCAAGGAAAAGTACAAGGTAAGGGTTATTACACAATCTCTTCATTATCCGAGGTTGTTTATATGTAATAATCTACTGGGATCTCTTTATCATCCACATCCATGTTTCTTAAAAATGTATTTCAAAACATTTTTACTATTTACAAGAATATTTGTTAAAGTCATGTATACCCTTGTTTGACTTTTTTTAAGAGTTTTATAAAGGAATCTTTCCGTCGTTTTCCAAACAAGGTGTTTTTTAACATTTTCGACATAATTAAGGTAAGAATGTTTTTTTAACTTATACGGCGGGTGCGGTTATTTTGCACCATTATAAAATCGTCAAAGCTATCATTACAAGATTATAAGAATATTTTCAAAGAAAATGTTTTATTTTATATGGCTCTTAAATGATTTCAAAATA
The DNA here is from genome assembly GCA_963277665.1 of Viscum album. NCBI lineage: Eukaryota > Viridiplantae > Streptophyta > Magnoliopsida > Santalales > Viscaceae > Viscum > Viscum album. The sequence continues at coordinate 268,623,665 of OY728129.1, forward strand.
AAAAGAGATATTTCTCTAAAAAGAGTTTTGATTTCATCTATGTCAACATCCTTTGATAGATTTTACGCTTATTTGAAGTTGATTTATTATGATACAAAACTTCTATATTGTATTGAAGGTTTTGTGATATGTTTGACTGTGGCTGTGCTATTTTTATACCATTCATATTTTATGGTGAATGTATTGACATTTCGTATGCTAGTTTTAATATGAATGTTTATGTTATGTTTAAACCTTTTCATATGGGAATGCATTGGACTTAATATGTGACAGGTGGAGCCCGCTATAGCTCCTAGATGCATCGGTAGGTCTCATGAGACAAACTAGTGTCTTGGAATAAGGCCTTGACAAAATCTTATTTGTAGTCTTGGAACGAGGCCTTGGCTATGTGGTTATGATAGTCTGGCATTATGCATTCCATCATTATGAAAGTGGTTATTGATTTTTCATGTGATTATTAGATTAGTAGAATATCTATGTGAATAAGTAAATGGAATTATTTTATTTTATTTATTCCATACTATGATGAAAGTTCATGTTTGAAAGGCTTTTGTTTTAGTTATACATTGCCTTAAATGTTTATTCTTATTTATGAAAGTTTCCGCTATATTGTTATCCTTACTGGGCATTTGAGCTCACCCCTTTCCTATGTTTTATTTTTCCTAGGAAGTGAAGAAGTAAATTATGAATGACCTGCAGGGATATTATGAGGGGATAATAGCATGGATTATGGAGACAATATGTTGTTGTAGTAGTTTTTCACTTCATGATGTAATGTAATACTTATGAATATATCTAGTGTTTCCAAGGCTACTAAACCATTCAGTCATTCGAGATTTGATCTTTCTTGTGATCATGCCAATGTTATGTAATAATTCACTGACTCAAGGTAACTAGGTTCAGGGCATTACAATGGTGCCACTTGTAAGTGATAGGAACACTTTATTTTAATTAAGTTATAATGAATACAAAAATGACACAAGAATATATCTTTTAGAAAAACAATTTTTACATAGGGTTATATATGTTGGATTTTCGACTATAAATATTACATATAATGATAAAAAGCATTCCTAAATAATGGTATTTTATTTATAATTTTTATACATTAAATAATTTAATTTATTTATGACACAATGGTGATGTAGTAATTACCATAATAGTAAAAGATTAAAATAATTGATATTATAAATATCTAAATAAATATAATATGAGACTTTTAATGAATTAAAATAATTTTCTAGGATAATATGATATATTAGGATTGATTTTATTATCTTTTTTCGAAGTAATCATTCTTTTATTATTTTTACAAAAATCAATTATTGAATCGTGTCAAAATTGACATAAACGAGTTTTTAAAACAAATATTATATTATTAATTGATATTAAATTCTTAAAAATCTATTTTTTGGCCAAGAGACTTATATCATGATAGTTATATCATTAATAGACCACTTGGGGGTCTCTTGGATGTATATAGTATGTTTAATAACCATATAATATAAATATACAAGAAACATTGTAAAAGTGAAACTAATTAACTAAGAGTTAATACTTAAAGATAAGGTTAATATAATTACCCAAACCTGTCTAAATTCTATTTGTTGAGTGGTTTTAGACCCATCCCCACCTTAGACTTTAAATAATACTCTTTGGGGCCATTAGAATCCGAATATGAATTTATTATAAATTAATACTTTAAGTGTTTCCTAAAGAGGCCATCACCCCTCTTATAAAAGGACACTCCCACTTCTCATTAATTCACACCTTCGTAGGCTTTTGGTTCGTCCAAACCCTTCCCAAATACTCTCTAAACTTCCCTAACTTCATCATAAAGGCATTACTTTAGTCAGAAAGCCATCTTATGGATCCCTTTTGATCAAATCAAAAGGAAGAACCCGAAGAAGAGGTAATGATTTCACCACCGTTTTTCAAGTTCCTTTCTTCTTCCACTTCATATTTATTTGTTATTACCATTATAAAATAATGAATACAGTATCTCCTATATACTGTAATATTATTATAAAAATTTTAAAACTATATTGAGTATTCTATCCATCCTTTGAATGACATTTCACCATACGTGCGTATGTACGGCTTACAGTCTCCACATCGTGGTGTAATTGATATTCCATATATTATTATTTTGATGGGTATAATAATGATTTGTAATTCATGTAAATAATAAATATAACATGATAATGGTTCTTTACATATGATATAACATCTGATTATATATTATTTTAATATCAAAAGAATGATATTTTCGCTCGTGTGTACGTACGGATTACCGTCTCCACGACGCAATCAGATTCATTTCCAAGTTCACCATTCTTCGATGATTATAAAAATATATATTACTAATAAGTACGTAATATATGACATAATAATGCTACTTGAGATATATATATATATATATATATATATAAGGATTTATGTACTTACATATATCTTATTCACCTACTTCCGTTCTGTACTATATGAAAACAGAAACAACGTTTATGCGTACGTACGGACTACCGTCTCCATAAATGGTGTTTTACATTTCATATATATGTATATTATACATATTTATATTCTAAATATATGTGATATATTTATCATATTTTTTATTCTGGAAGTATTTAAATCATTATCTAAGTGATACAACCAAGAGTGACAAGTTAAAACACGTACGATAAAGAAAGTGATTATTACCCGAAATGTTAACTTAACAAGGAAATTATTATTAAATGGGTAATATAAAGTCATAAATGAATCATGTATGATATCATAAATATTAATATGGTTTTGGTATAATTTAATAACATACTACAATCTTCGTACAGGAGGATAAACGTACCCTAGACTAAAGGAAAGTGCAATGTAAGGGGTTTCTTGTCTCACTTTTAATTCCGCGAGAATTCCGTTGTTCACCGCTTTTTATTAAATGTGTTGTGTGTACTGCCCATGTTTGTATTCATTGTCTAATATACTTTAATTCATGTATATTTACATCATAATTGTATTATACCTATTTCATGGGGTGTATGTTTCATAAGTTCTCAAATTGGTAAGGGTTTATTTCAAAATCTCTTCATTATCTGAGGTTGTTTATACGTAATTATCTTCTGGGACATATTTATCAACCCCATCAATGTTTCATAAAAATGTCTTTCAAAACATTTTTACTATTTAATAGAAAATGGGTTAAATTCATTTATAGCCTTATTTGACTTTATATGTTTTTAAAGGAATCCTTCCAACGTTTTCAAAACAAGTTACATTTTAACCTTTTTGAAAAAATTAAGGTATGAATATCTTTTATTAACATATATGGTGGGTGCGGTTATTCTCCGCTGTTATTACACCTTTGAAGCTTCCATCACATGATTATAAAGATATTGTCAAAATAAATTTTTTCACTATAATTTTGCGACTTTTGAATTATTTAAAAAAAAGAGATATTTTTCTCAAATAGTATTGATTTCAACTATGTCAATATCCATTGATAAATTTTACACTTGTTTTAAGTTGATTTAACATCCATATTTTATTTATGGTTTTGTGATATTTTTTACTATGGATGAGTTATTTTTATTCCATTAATGGTTTATGATTAATGTTTTGACATTCTGTATGTTATTTTTAATATGAATGTTTATGTTATATTTCATCCTCTTCTTAAGATGAATGTGTTGGACTAGTATTTTACGGGTTGGGGACCGGTAAAAGTAAGCCCCCCCCCCCCGGTTTGGTGTCCAGTTATTAGAGGCACTCCGGGTTGGTGTCCGGTTATTAGAGGCACTCCGGGTTGGTGTCTGGTTATTAGAGGCACTCTGGGTTGGTGACCGGTTTTCAGAGGCACTCCGGGATGGAGTCCGGTTACAGAGGCTCTGCAGGTTGGGTTCTGGTTATAGTTATCCCTTAGGTCTTGGAACGAGGCCTTGACAAAGAAATTAATGTTCGGCATCATGCATTCCATCATTATGAAAGTGGTTAGTGATATTTCATGTGATTATTTGATTAGTAGAATATCAATGTGAATAAGTAAATGGCATTATTTCATTTTATTTCTGCCATATTATGATGAAGTTCAAGTTTAAAAGGCTTTTGTCTTAGTTTTACACATTGCCTTAAATGTTTATGCTTATTTTTGAAAGTTTCTGCTGTATTGCTTACCCTTACTGAGTGTTTGAGCTCACCCCTTTCTATGTTTTATTTTTTCCAGGATTCCAAGAAGTGTATTGTGATTGATATGCAGGGTTAAGACAAGGGAATAATAGAATTAATAAAGGATTATTTATGTTGTTTTGTATGCTATGAATTGTAATGTAACATTTATGTATGTAATCTATTTTCCAAGACTGCTAAACTGATTGGTTCTTCGGGACGTGATTCCTTGTAATCATGCCAATGTATTAAAATAATGCACCGACTCTGGTTAACTGGGGTCGGGGTGTTACAGTTGGTATCAGAGGAAGTTTAGAAATAACCTTGGAAACTAGATTTAGATAAACTCTGATTAGAGCACATATCCCAAAGAAATACTTTGAGGATTAGTATAGAAGAAATTCCTAGAATTTTGGTATTGTAGAGATTTTGTGAGTTTTTCGAGCAATACATCCCTGTCTGGAAAAGAGCAGGTAGACGCTGATCTGGCATAGATGTACCTAGGGGTAAAACCTAAAAACACCGCTTCGAGCTAGACTCGAATGGGAACTAGGGCACGACAACGGGTCTTGCTTTACTCTTGGTTACGACATTCCCGAGGGATATGCTTAGGATAATTCTCATTTTCTTTACAAACCATTATGAAGGGATTATGAGTATATAATTACTCAAAGGAAACATTTTTATGATTATGGATTATATCCATAAACTGTTCAATTTGTGTTAGGTATTTTACAAGTTTGGTAATTATTCATTTGCAATTCATAAACTGAACTAGTTTATGCTATTGTATAGAAATGGCACCTAGTAGAAGGAATGTGAACTCCCGTAATACGTATGATCCAAAGAGTTAGAAGGATCATATCTTTTGTGGTCCTAATACAAAATTTTGAAGAGAAATAGTTTCCCACGTATTATCATCATATGAAGAAATAGTATCATGTGTTGATAAGACGAGTAAAGAATTATCGGAGTCCTATGGCTTTAAAGGGAAGAAAGAGAAGAAAAGGATGGAAGAGAGAAAGATGGATAATGGGAAGAGGGAAAAGAAGAATTTTCCCATATGTGATAACTATGGGAAAAAACACCCTGGAACATGCCTGAAAGGAATGAGAGTTTGTTATAAGTGTGGAGGAAAAGGACAGAAAGTACAGGACTGCAAGGGTAAGAAAACGGTTTCAAATGTACAATGATTCATTTGCAAGGAGATTAGACAGTACACGAACATATGTCCTAGTCATCATCCTATGCTACAAATGATGCTATTGGATAATAATCAAGTTATGATACTACCACAGATGAAGAGGAATGATTATAGTTCTTATGGCAGTTGAGTTTTGTAACAACAATGTACTTGTTATAATAATTAGGGATTATATAAGGATTGTACTGAAGTATTATTTCATTAAGGACTTGAGATTGTGTGGAACAAAGAAAAGTGACTCAATAGCAGGTTAAATTTTTGGAAAATATATTGTTGAGAGAATGATAAACCATAATATGGTCCTGATACCGAGGTAGTGATTTTAGAATAACACATGATTGATTTGGATAAATTATATTGGATATTCTTGAATACCATGAAAATGATTAATGATTTTTATATTCCATCATTGTTGGGGTTTACATCATTTTTGGATTGAAGGAGCATATCTATTATTCTTTAAGGAATAAGAGATCATGAATGTAATCAATAAGGTTTTATGGTAATTTAGGATGTAGCAGTGTTTTAAAAGAATACATGATGAAGGTGATCAAATGTTATTACGCGGAAAAAAGGATCTTAATTGTGTTTACCTTCCTTATAAATTTTGGACTGAAGTATTTTGGATAGTTCTAGTTTTGATTATTTTGGATTTCCATAAATGGACAATAGGGAGGTCGGGCGGTAACCCGTCGCGTCCGACAAGGCCGCGAGACTCGAACCCACAACCGAAGGGCGACAAGGGTGTATCACCTACTATTGACCCACATGATGTCTTGGATTGAATAATGTCATTTTTCTTAATGGTTCTGCTAGATGAATTATAAATTCATTTTTTTAAATCTATACGAATAAGATAAATAGAATATTATTTTTAAGTTCTATTATCTTTTAGAGTGAAAGACCAGTTTGTAGCAGAACCTAGTTAAAGGATGAGACTCTACTTGTCACATATATATATTTCTTCTTCTCTTATTCAATGAAGAAATTAATTCTTATACTTTAGTTAAGGGATCTTAAAACAAAAAAATGTGTTATCCCGATACCATATAAAAATTTACGTTTTTACTCGAATTATATGTCTCTAATTTCCACCAATGTTCTCTGAATAGATATCATAATTTGGTGGTGACCCTTTCATTTCCCTTTTCCTCTTGTTAAGACTAAATTTTATTAACCAAATTTTCGATGTGGGTTTTTTCCACAAAGATATTTTCTATATTCAACCATTATTTTCAAAGAAAAATATCAAATTGTGAGGACACAATTTATTGAAGGAGGGGAGAATAAAACACCCCTAGCTTCCATTGTACGATTATCTTTGAATAATACAATAGTGTGTGTTGTACGCAACTTCGATTTCTAACACACACCACGACCAATCAAAGTATCTGTTATGAATAGTAATACCTACTTTTTAGAATTTTATAAATTTTATCTCTCAAAATGGACTTCAGTTTTCGATTCAGAGTATCAAATTTAGTCTAAGGTTAAATTTTGGTACTTTTCAGATAACTTTAATATTTTGATGAATAGAGAAAATTACTAAATTTTATTTAAAAACAACTTTTTTAATAAAAATAATTAATAGTGATAAATTATGAATATGAGTGGTTTTAAAGTATATATAGAATATATTTTTATCATTTAATACAATTTTGGTCATTGGACATAATTTCACAATTAAACCGAACATAAACAAGTATCAATCTTTTGATAGTTATTATATCCTAAAAACAAGCTTTTTGTTTTGACAACAGGAATTAATTTTAAATTAATTTATGCCACTTCTGTGTTTTGAATTTGGAAAAATGGATTCCATATTTGGAATTAGGATTTTCAAATTGTGTAAATAGGTAACTTTTATTTTTAGTCATTTTGAATAATTATTTCGGTAAATATTTTATTTACAATGGTTAAAGGGTAAATCCGGTAAATAAGGGTTAACAAATAATATTATAATAATAAAAAATAACCCTAAGACGTGTCCTAAACTTATTGTTCGATACATGTCTGAACATGGGCATCTTTGGGTCGATTTTGGGACCCCATGGTTCCACTTGTAAGTGATATGGGCACTTTATTTTAATTAAGATAAAATGAATACAAAAATGACACAAGCATATATCTTTTAGAAAAACAATTTTTACGTTGAGATATATATGTTTGATTTTCGACTATAAATATTTATTAGAACAATAAACATATTTCCTACATAATGGTATTTTATTTATAATTTTTAGACATTATATAATTTAATTTATTTATGACACAATGTTGATGTAGTAATTAACCTTATAGTGAAAAATTCAAATAATATATATTACAAATACCCAAATAAATATAATTTTAAACTTTTAATGAATTAAACTAATTTTATAGGATAATATGACATATTAGGATTGATTTAAGTAAATTTTTTCTAAGTAATAATTCTGTTATAAGTTTTACAAAAATCAATTATTAAATCGTGTCAAAATTAAAAAAAAAGAGTTTTTTAAAAAAATATTATATTATCAATTGATATTAAATTGCTAAAAATCTAAAGATCGGCCAAGAGACTTATATCATGATAGTTATGTCATTATTGTACCACTTTGGGGTCTTGTAGATGTATATAGTATGTTTATTAACCATATAATATAAAAATACAAAGAGACATTGCAAAAATGAAACTAATTAACTAAGAGTTAATACATAAAGATAAGGTTAATATAATAACCGAAACCTATCTAAATTCTATTGGATGAGTGGTTTTCTACCAATAACCACCTTAACCTTTAAATAATACACTTTGGATCCATTAGAAACCGAATATGAATTTATTATAAATTAATACTTTAAGTTTTTTCTAAAGAGCCCCTCACCCCTCTTATAAAAGGACAGTCCCCCTTCTCATTAATTCACACCTTCAAAGCCTTTTGGTTCGGACAAACCCTTCCCAAATACTCTCTCAACTTTCATCGCTTTATCCTATAGGCCTTCCTTTAGTCATAAAGACATCCTATGGAGCCCTTTTGATCAAATCAAAAGGAAGAACCCGAAGAAGAGGTAATGATTTCACCACCCTTTTTCAAGTTCCTTTCTTATTCCACTTCTTATTTCTTTGTTATTACCATTATAATATAATGAATCCAGTATCTCCTATATACTGTAATATTATTATAAAAATGGAAAAACCATATTTAGTATTCTATCCATCCTTTGAATGACATGTCACCATACGTGTGTACGTACGACTTACCGGCTCCACGTCGTGGTGTAATTGTTATTTAATATATTATTATTTGGATGGGTATAATAATGATTTTTTATTCATGTAAATAATGAATATAACATGATAATTATTCTTTATATATGATATAACATCCAATTATATATTATTTTAATATCAAAAGAATTATATTTTTTCTCGTGCGTACGTACGGATTACTGTCTCCACGACGCGATCAGATTCATTTCCAAGTTCATCATTCTTCAATGATTATAAAAATATATATTACTAATAAGTATGTAATATATGACATAATAATGCTACTGGAGATATATATATATATATAAGTATTTATGTACTTACATATATCTTATTCACCTACTTCCGTTCAATACTATATGAAAACTGAAACACTGTTTATGCGTACGTACGGACTACCGTCTCCATAAATAGTGTTTTCCATTTCATATATATGTCTATTATACATATTTATATTCTAAATATATATGATATATTTCTCATGTTTTATATTTTGTAATTATTTAAATCATTATCTAAGTGATACAACCAAGAGTGATAAGTTAAAACACGTACGATAAAGAAAGTGATTATTACACTAAATGTTAAATTAACATGGAAATTATGATTAAATGGGTAATATAAAGTCATAAATGATTCATGTATGATATCATAAATATTAATATGGTTCTGGTTTTATTTAATAACATACAATGATCTTCGTACAGGAGGTTAAACGTACCCTCGACTAAAGGAAAGTGCAAGGTAAGGGGTTTCTTATCCCACTTTTAATTCCGCGAGAATTCCATTGTTCACCACTTATTTATTACATGTGGTGTGTGTAATGCCCATGTTTGTATTAATTTTGTAATATAATTTAATTCGTTTATATTTACATCATCATTGTATGATGCCTATTTCATGGGGTGTATGTTTCGTAAGTTACCAAATTGGTAAGGGTTTATTTCAAAATCTCTTCGTTATCCGAGGTTGTTTATAGGTAATTATTTTCTAGGACATCTTTATAATCCACATCCATGTTTCTTAAAAATGTCTTTAAAAACATTTTTACTATTAAATAGAAAATGGGTTAAAGTTATTTATAGCCTTCTTTTACTTTATATGTTTTTAAAGGAATCTTTCAAACGTTTTCGAAACAAGTTACTCTTTAACCTTTTTTAGAGAATTAAGGTATGAATGTATTTTTTTAACTTATATGGCGGGTGTGGTTATTCTCCGCCATTATTACACCTTTGAAGCTTCCTTCACATGCTTATAAAGATATTTTTAAAATAGAGGTTTTCTCTACAATTATGCGACTTTTAAATGATTTAAAAAAAGTTATATTTCTCTAAAATAGAATTGATTTCATCTATGTCAACATCCTTTGATAAATTTTACACTTGTTTCAAGTTGATTTATCATCCATATTGTATTTAAGGTTTTGTGATATTTTTGACTATGGATGAGTTATTTTTATTCCATTAATGGTTTATGATTAATGTTTTGACATTCTGTATGTTATTTTTAATACGAATGTTTATGTTATATTTCATCCTCTTCTTAAGATAAATGTGTTGGACTAGTATGTTCTGGGTTGGGAATGGTAAATGTAAGCCCTCCGGGTTGGTTTCCAGTAATTAGAGGAACTCCAGGTTGGTGTCCGGTTATTAGAGGCACTCAAGGTTGGTGTCTAGTTATTAGAGGCACTCTGGGTTGGTGTCCGGTTTTTAGAGGCACTCTGGGATGGAGTCCGGTTACAGAGGCTCTCTAGGTCGGGTTCTGGTTACAGTTATCCCTTAGGTCTTGGGATGAGGCCTTGACACAGAAATTAAAGTTCGGCATCATGCATTCCATCATTATGAAAGTGGTTAGTGATATTTCATGTGATTTTTCGATTAGTAAAATATCCACGCGAATAAGTAAATGGAATTATTTCATTTTATTTCTGCAATATTATGCTGAAGTTCAATATTAAAAGGCTTTTGTTTTAGTTTAATACATTACCTTAAATTTTTATGCTTATTTTTGAAAGTTTCTATTGTATTTCATACCCTTACTGTGTATTTGAGCTCACCCCTTTCTATGTTTTATTTTTCCCAGGATTCCAAGAAGTGTATTGTGATTGAAATGCAGGGTTAAGACAAGGGAATAATGGCATTCATAAAGGATTATTTATGTTTTTTTGTATGTTATGATGTGTAATGTAACATTTATTTATGTAATCTATTTTCCTAGACTGCTAAACTGATCGGTTCTTTGGGACTTGATTCCTTGTAATCATGCCAATGTATTAAAATAATGCACTGACTCTGGATAACAGGGGTCGGGGCGTTACAAAAATAGGACCGGAATACAAGCCCAATTAAAAAATTACAAGTACCACTAAAAAGTAAAAAACAGCTAAAAAGGTTAAAAGAATCTCTTTGATCATCCACCATGGATCCAACATGAACGGTTGGTACAAATCATGATCAGTAGGCTCGACATCAATTCATTCCATATTTTTCACCTCTAAGCATCATCCAATCCTTGTTCCCTCAGCCTCGATCAATGTTGTACTTCGTCTGCATAAGAAAAAACATGGTATGGGTGAAGTGCATGCAGGGGTGAGTATAACGATAATCATTAGGGACCCCGAGACCACTTAGGTCTCCTAAAGTTTCACAAAGGAAAAAAAAGTAATACATAAAATCTATTTATGTATATTCCCATACATATACCTATGTTTTCGAGATATACACATCTCATCCATGATGGAAGATTACCATAAGGGTAACACGATGATGGTAGAAGTATAACACAGATAACACCACGAAGACCGAAGTACCACACATGTATTACTATGAAGATATTACCACGAAGGTAAAATACCAAATAGGTATCACCATGATGAAATTACCCAGAAGGTAAAATTACCACACAGTTATAAGCACAATGATAGTACCACAAATGTAAAAGTACCACACATGTATCGCCACCATGATAATACGAGGAAGGTAAATGTACTACACAGGTATCACTATGAAGATAGTGAAAAGACGGTAAAAGTACCACAAAGGTATCACCCTGATGATAGAACCATGAAGGTAAAATCACTACAAAAGTATCACCACAAAGATATTAAGAAAAAGGTAAAAGTACCACACATGTAAAATAATTAGTTCAAACAAAGTCTCATAACAAACCAGGTTTTTAGTGATGTATAGAAGTAAAGATGAATTGTTGCGAAGCTAGATCATCTTATTTTATCAGAAGGGACTGCTTCTGACCATACAAAGTTTATCCCATATAGGATCGATTTGTAACAAACCCCCATAATGATCTACACAAGATCCGACCCACCTAGAGTCAATAGTTACTAACCCCCACAATGACCCACACCGGATATGACCCACACATGATCGGTATGCGCTGACCAATACAGGATCGTTGAGCATTGACCCACACAACATCTGACCCACACAGAATCAGTATGCATTGACCCACATAGGATAGCTAAGCACTGAACCACATTGGATCTTACCCGAACAAGATCGGTATACACTATCCCGCACAGGTTGGATGAGTGCTGAACTCTGTATGATCTGTCTCCAACCTTCACCTCACTGCCAGCAACTGGATTCCTCACACCCAATACACTCGAGTTCCATAGTATCTGCCCTTGAGATATCATTCGTTACTCGACCACCACTATTCTCTACAAAAGAGTAACCCAATGGACAGCCATGTCAAATCGGTTCTAACAAGACTGAAAGTGCGTCAATCGGACTCCCGGTCTGTGAGTAATAAGCATTTTAGTTCCAGGGGCCCAGTTGGATTTAGGTTCAATCCAACCCAGCCATACACCATCTGTCTTCAAGAATCAAGAAGATTATACCAAAAATAACCTCTCGATCCATGGATTCCAACACCGTTTACAGTTTATCAAACATAAGTTCATCTCTCAAGATATGGCCCTTTAAATGTTTCTCGGACCGGGTCTGGTCCAACTCAGTCGTCTGACCTGGTCATCCGACCCAGTCGTCTGACCTTGTCTAGGCTAGGCCGCAGCGAGCTAGGCCCGCAGGGCCGAGATCTAGCCCGCGCAGCAGGGGTGCGGCCCGATCCGTAGGGGGGAATCCCACATAGGGCGACTCGGCCCTTACAGGGTGGCGCGAAAAGGGGCTTCCCACAATGGGTAGCCCAGCTTGCCGGTCTGGACCGCAAGGGGGTGCGGCTCACAGGACAGGAGGCCCAAATGTTTGAAGTGCGGCCCGCTGGGTGGTGGCCCGAACATTTGAGGCGTGACATTTAAGGGGGTATGCCCTTTCCGCCCCTGTGAGAGAGACCCCCATATTTTCCCGAATGGCCTTAGGCTATTCAGTCTTCTTTGTAGTGGCGACACGACGTGGTGCCGCCGGGTGGAACACAGGACCCGCTATTACGGGACCTACAAGTTTCTTCACAGCTTGGAGACTTCTCCAGCACTGTACAATGGCATGGGGATCGGCCATCAATAGTGGGCCGGTGTGTCGACCGCCTTCTTCTGGTCCACTAGGGCCCGAGTCCTCCGACGGCGTGCTAGTCGCGCCTCTCTCTCCGTCCTTGGTCGGCTATTTTGTCAGCCGCCTCCTCTGATCACTGCAGCTGATGAACCAAAACCTTCTTCTCACCAGTGGCTCGTGAAGGTGAGCGACACTTCCTCCAGAGCCAGTCGGTGCAGGTAGTTCCGATGAGTGTCGTGACTATGTGTCACGACCTCCTCTTGCGTCGTTCTTCGTCGCACCACCTCCCTTGTAGCCAGTTGGTGTATACATGCCAATGGTTCTCCATAGAGGTGAAAGGATAGGGAGATATTGGAGGGTTTGGGATGTTTTTGTTAGGCCCATTCCCTCTACGTTAGCCCTTAATAAAGATGGAGGATAGATGGGTTCAAATAAACTCATCTGAAATAAATGAGAATCAAAACCCCTACCTCTTAAATCTGTTTTAGAATTTTCACGCTTGAATGTAGGACACATTCTTCATTCCCACAACAGGTTCCCAACTATGATTCTCATATGTTGTCCTTCAGTTTTTGGTTTTCTATCACCTATAACTTCCTTCTAGGAATGGCTCCATCCTCTAAGGGTTCAGCATCGCAACACTTCTTCAAAACTATGTTGCACGGTGAAGTTGTGCTGACACCACTTCCCAAGCTCCTTATAAATAGGACATGGGGAGGGAAAGCAATGACGTGCGGAATTAATGGGGGTTAACCAATTAGTAACATTCCTAATTCCCCAACATTACAGTTACATATATTGAAGTTTAAATACATTTAATTGCTTGACTCATCATTGGCCCCACACCCCTCTTGTCCATTGAAGGATAAAAATGAAAATAAAATAAAAAAGTTTTTCATATTCATTATTTTAAAAAGTCACATAACATTAATTTTTCTCCCAACCTAATGTGATCAAAGTAAAGTCTCCATTAATCTAAAATTGGTGCTATGGATTCAATAGTGCCCTCTGATTTTTAAGCCGAGCATAGGTTTAATTGTTAGAAATCACCGCTCACACATTTAGTGAACATACCATAAAATGTTCAATAAATTAATAATGTTCACCCTCATCCCATGTCAGTCGAGGTTAGGCTCCACCTAAGGAGAACAAACCCAAATGAACACAATAATACTCATTGATTCTAAATATGAATTACCCTATAGATGTTATAGATTTTACAAAAAAAATAATTGTCACCTCTTTTTTAGCCAAAAACTATCATTCACTAGTGTCCCATCCCTACTAATGTTATTATCTACTTAAAGAGAGAATACCCTCATAAGCTCAGTGGTGGTCCTATATTTTTAATCTGAGTCACTATTCATGAGTTATATAATTTTGAAAAATAAAATATCTTTATTTAATTATTTTATATAGGATGTGTGATTTTCATGTTTTCTCATAGGAGGCCTATGATGACTAAAATTATGTCGTGCCTAGGCTAATCCCTCTATTTTGAACGCAACGGTTCCCTCTGATTTATGATCCAGAAAACCATTTACGAGTTTTTCCAATTTTCAGGAAAACTGTTTACACGCTCTATTTAAAAATTAAAAAAACTTCGATAGATCATTTCAGGCACTCCACGCCTCAGAATCATGCTCCATCAGATTTCACAGTCTCCAAATAATTCCCTATAATAAAAAAATTATACCGAATCTCTAGGACATTATATTTTCCCCATATTAGGGGTTTATGACTCTGAAACCCCAAAAAATGGAATAACATGAAAAAGAGGGTATTGACCATGAATCTGAGCCTCCTGCTCCCTTGTGCATTCCTGGAGGACCCCGTGCTACCACCAAACTCACACCAGAGGGGTCGATCATCCACGATGTACTCGCTCATTTCCATCATATATCTCCATCATGAACTCCAGGAAAACACCCCATCATCAATGTTTAGCTCGCCCTAGTCGATAATGTGTGATGTATCATGCATGCATCTCCTCAGATGCAACACATTAAAAACATTATGCACCTGGTGAATCTGTGGGGGAAAATGTAGATGGTATGCCAACTCATCCACTCTACTGGGAATATAGAATGGTCTGATGAACCTCAGAGATAGCATGCTACCCTGACCAAATATCCCCAAGCCTCATCGAGGTGAGACTCATAGGAAGGAATGGTCTCCCTCCTCCTATCAGCATAAGACGTCTGTCGGTTCTGTGCAGTCTTCACTTGCTAACATGTGAGGTATCATGATAAAATCTCTTCCATTGCTTCATTCATCCCTAGCCACAAGTACTTCCAACGGATTTCCTAGAACACCAACACCACTCCAGGATGTACAACTAAGGGGATGTATGGAACTCTATCAACAACTCCTCCCAAAGCGCTAGTGGTACCATGATGTGTCCTCTGAAGAGGAAGACGTGCTTCCCACCATCATAAAATCCTTCAAGACACTATCCTAAGAATATTTGATCAGCTCGGGCCTCTAAGTCAACTAATCAAGCTACTCCCCCTAAACTCAATGATGATGTGGGGGAATGACAGTCATAGACTAGAGGTATGCTAATCCATATCTATCCATAAAGGATATCTGTAATGCAGCTAGATGATCTATCGCCTCACACAACAACTATAGACTAGACCTAATGACAGAGTACATCTTCTACCACATTCCCCTATCATGGAATATAGATTGTCTCAAAGTCATAGTCTTAGAGGAATTCAAGCCATCATTGTTGTCTCAGGTTCTAGTCCATCTGAGAGAAGATGTACCAGATGCTTTTGTGATTAGAGTATAATTTTAAATGATTTCGCGTCAAGTAATGTCACCACATATCCAAGGAGAAGACCACTTCTACTTACTCCAGGTCAAGGGCGTCATATTTTTTCTCATGATTTCTAAACTGTATAGATCCATATGGGATCCCTGCTCACTCCTGCATCAGTACACATCTATGTCTATCCTCTGATGCGTCTCAAATGATAACATACCCAATTACCACTTATAGTGTCCTCAAGATGAGGGAAATCATTAGTCTCTGTATCATCTCTTTAATTCTCTTCTAACACCTTTTCGTCCACAGAAAATGCTTCCCCTTCTTTGTCAAAGATGACAAGGGTGTCACAACCCTAGAGATGTCAAGTAAAAATCTATGGTAGTACCCAACTGATGTATTAGTCCCTCCCACTTCAAGGAGGTAATCTTGGAATCATCTTTTTCAAAGATGTCCCCACACTCTTCCACTCCTTTTGGGAACTAAAAACTAAAAACTCTTACTACGATGAGGGTAATGCTGGATGACTCAAGAGTGATCATTTTCACCCTCATTTGAATCAGTTTATCCTGTACTACCTAGGATTCCTTTCTCACTGACCAAGGAAAACCCCATTCCAATGTTGTAGATAAAAAACATCCCTTTATCCTAATAAAGTCAATCTATTATTGAACTATGGATGTCCAGTCCATACCCAAACTGATGTTGTAAGACCATGACAGTGCCACCAAGACCTTCCAACATAAATTGTCGCCTCAAGAGTTTGATCACACTGACAATATAAGTGTGATTATCATGTCTTTACCAAAAGGAATCTCCAAATTTAAGGGTCAAGTCAATAGTTTAACTGTAAACTCTAGTTCTAGAAAAAGATTTGTAGAAAGAAGGAATATTTAGTTACTATCTCTATTAATATGGAATCTAGAAGTAAATAATTACCATTACACTAATCATTACTAGAGGAAGTGGGTCACACTCTTTGACTGCATGAAACTACTTACTTCACTTGTTCTCTAGCTATTTGATCCTTGTGGGCACCACATTGAGGTGGCAGATGTCACCTAAAAAAATCTAAAACACCTCATACTGCTATCCTAGCACCACTTCCACATCTGCTACCCTACAGATTCATCTGTCCCTATAATATCCTCTTTCTGAAACATATTACATGCCCAAGTCTCTGATACTAGCTTACATTTCCTACTTTCCAAATGTTAACATTCATTGGCTTCATCCACTTAGCCAAACAACATTCGACCACAAAGGTTTTCTCTATCACCATAACTATAAGTAGGAATGAATAGAGGAATAGTGCTGGATCAGATGTACCCAAACACACCTCAATCAGAGGTCTGAGACCTGCAGCACTGATCTTTCTGTCTTTATTAAGTACTTGGGATGGTTGGTATTCCTCGATAAATACCCAGCTAGTGACATGTCATCCTTCCGAAGATGTAGGAGCTCTAGGTAACACTCATCCCCTAACACTTTGTGGAATGATACCCCCTTCTCTGAGGAAGGTTTTCAAGATTTTTACATAAAACATCACCTCTTCACAAGATCAGGGTTATCTATACCCCGTCATCGTCCTGCTGAGCCATGTAGAAGGCTCTCTACTAGGACCACCATCTGATCGAATGGTGCCCTGGCTAGATGGGAACTCGACCAACTCCTTAAGCTAGTCCTTAGTATCTTGTGAGTCGAGATTGCTTTGGAATCTAAGGAGTATCTGATTCTGAAACACATGTAATTCAATAAGCCTACATGTGTCCTCTACAAGCACCACTGGTTGTAATTGCTGACGAACGAGTAGTGATATATCTAGTACACCACCCTATGGTGTTAACGCCATTAGTGGGGCCAACATTAAGGCCCCATCGCTCGGTGGGCTATCATTGCGTACTCTCTCGGGAATCCTTTCTAGTTGTCTACAAGACATCATCATGATAAGGAACAGGTGCTCCGTGAGTTATACCTGGTGAGCTGACTCAAATAAATCCTATGAATTTTTTTTTCAAAAACACATTCAATAAATGTTTGTCTGCACTAAGACGGAAATCAGAATTCAAGTTCTTGGTGTATGGATAGGTCAGCCACCGAACCAACACCGGATTCCCAAAACAAAAAACCACACTAATAACTCTTAACCTTATTTCCATATAGAACAGATTAGAGTCCCAGTTCTTTAGTATAAGAAACTCATCTTTTAAAACATTTTCACGACCCGTCACCTAGGTCTCATGCCGTGACTACCCCATGCCCACCATCTATAAGCTAGGGGATGGAAACTAGCAACAAAAATGTCTATCCCTATAATAGGAAGCCATTTCCTTTTAACCTATAAATACATGCAGTCTAAGAACACAAAAAGATGTAACCACAGAGTAAACTACTATAGAAAAGGAGTTCTAAAAGTAAAAGGGCCCGAATACAAGCCCGACTGGAAAAGTACAAGTACATCTCAAAAGTAAAAATCAGCTAAAAAGGTGAAAAATAGCTCCGAGATCATCCACCAATGATCCTTCCTGAAGGGTAGGTACAACTCGCGATAAGTAGTCCATATGTCACTTCACGCCAAATTGTCCACCTCTGAGCACCATCTAATCATATCTCCCTCATCCTTGATCAATGTTCTACATCATCTACACAAGACACAACAAGGTGCGGGTGAAGCCCATGCAGGGGTTAGTGTAACGAAACTCAGTAGGGACCCCGAGACCCCATAGGTCTCTTAACATTTTCACTTAGGCAAGGCCACAATGCAAGACATAAATTATACTTAGGTATATTCCCATACGTATACCTAAGTTATCAAGATATACTCATCACATACATGAGGGAATAATATGACAAAAGTTAACACCATGACAGTAGAAGTACCACACAGGTAACTCCATAATGATAGAAGTACCACAACGGTAATAGTACCACACATGTATCACTACAAAGATTATACCACAAAGGTAATAGTGTCACACTCGTATCACCATGATTATAATACCACGAAGGTAAAAGTACCAAATATGTATTACCTTGAAGATTGAACCGTGAAGGTAAAAGTACCACACATGTATCACCATGAAGACGGTACTAAAAGTTAAAAGTACCACATAGGTATCACCACAAAGACAGTTCCACGAAGGTAAAAGTACCACACATGTATCACCATGAAGATTGTACCACGAAGGTATAATTACCACATAGGTATCACCACGAAGATAGTACCACCAAGGTAAAAGTACCACATTTGTAAAATATATAGTTCAAACAGAGTCTCAACTCTAACCAAGTTTTTAGTGAAATATAGAAAGACATATGATTAGTTGAGATGCAAGATCATCCTATTCTGTCAAGTGAAACTGCTTCTGACCAAAGGATATCCGACCTGCACAATATCAATTGACAAATAACTTCCGAAATAATTCACACATGATCCCACCATCCTAGAATTGATAGGTACTAACCCCCTCAATGACCCACAGAGGATCGGTATGCTCTGGCCCACATAGGATAGCTGAGCGCTCACCCACATAGAATCTGACCCACACAGGATCTCAATGCACTTACCCAAACAGGGTTGCTGAGCACTGACTGACACAGGATCGGTCCCACACACGTTTGGTATGAACTAACCTACATAGGATCACTGAGCACTGAACTCTGTATGATTTTTCTCTAACCTCTGCCTCACTACTAGCCACAGGATTCCTCACTCCTAGTGTGCTCGAGTTCTGTAGTATCTTGCCTCAAGATATCATTTGTAACTTGATGTCCACTATGCTCAACAAAAGAGTAACCCAATGGACAACCTTTTTGTAAGTGTTCCAACACGATAGACGGTGCGCCAATCAGACACCCGGTTTATGAGTTATAAGTGTTTTAGTTTCGGGGGAGGGGGGTTGGATTCGAGTTCGATCCAACCCGAACATACTAAAACATTCTAAAAGACTGAAGAGGAATATACCATGAAAACTTCTTGATCGAAGGATCCCAATGCCATATGCAGTTCGTTTAACAGACGTCATGTTCTAAAGATATGGCCCTTTATGTGTTTCTCGGCCCGAGTCTGGTTCAACCCAGTCGTCCGACCCAGTCTGGGCTGGGCCACAGTGGGCTCAGCCTGCTAGGCCGAGTTCCACCCTACCCAACAGGGGGCGGACTGGCCCGGAAGGGTGGCTTCCTGAAAAGGGCTGCCCATACAAGGAGACCGCGCAAAGGGGAGACCTGCAAAGGGCGACCTGGCATGTCGGTCCATCCCACAAGGGGTACAGCCCGCCGAGAAGTGGGCCCGACCACATGAAGAACGACCCACTGGGTGGCGGCCTGACCATGTGAGGTAGGACCCACAATGGGGTCCACCCTAGCTACCACTAAGGGAGTGGCCCCTAGTTTTTCCAAATAGCCTATGGCCATTCACTCTTCATTGCCTTCAAGGGGCCACGCGACGCCGCCAGGTGGAATGTGGGACCCGCTGGAACGGGTTCTGCCAGTTTCGTTGTGGCCAAATAGTGTTCCTTCCAAATTTTCTTGTGATGACAAGCCACTTAGCCACCCACATCCGGCCATTGTCTAGTATAATTCCTCTACTCCCTTGCGGCTGACGAGCCATGACCCGAGTCCTCTGGTGGCGTGTTATTCATGCTGCCCAATCCTTATGCGGCCTTCCGGTGTGTTGGACACCTCCTCTAATCGCCGTAGCTGAGAAGTTGTGGCCCTCTTCTCCCCGAAAACACATAACAGGCCACTACACTTCCTTAATGGCCGGCTAGTACTGATCATTCTGATGACCACCGCAGATTTTTTCCGTTGCCTCCTCTTGTGACTTGTTTCGGTGCACTTCCTCCTTCTTGGTATGTTGGTTCCATCGTGCTGATGGTCTTACATGGGGGCTCAATGATATCAAGATAGCAGAGGGTACGGTCTGTGTTCGTTTTCCCTGTGCCCTCCACGTTAGCTCGTAAAAAAATGGAAGATATAGGGGTTTAAATAAACATAGTTGACATAAAATAGAATAAAAAACCCTAATTCTTAAATCCATGGGTGAACGTCTATGCTTAAAGGTGGTTCGTGTCCTTCATACCCACAATAGGTTTCTAACGATGTCGCTCGTACGTCATCCTTCGGTTCGTGGTTTGGTGTCACCTGTCATCTCATCCATGGATTAGCTCCGTCCTCTAAGGGTTTAGTGTCACGACACTCCGACATCACTTTTTTCATGGAAATTATGTGCCAACACACCATCCCAAGATCCATTTAAATATGAGAGGGGAACGGTATGTAACATTTTGGGAAATTAATGGGGGCTCATTAATTAGGTACCTTCTTAATTTCCCAATGTTGTTTTCACTTATATTGAAGGGTAAAGCCATTTAATGGCTTGAATCATCGCTGAGCAAACACTATGCTTTTCTATTGGAGGATAAGAAGGAAAATAAAATAATACCGTTATTTTATATTATTTCATTTAAAAAGTCAAAAAACTTCACTTTTTCTCCAGACCTACTACATACAAAGTAAATTCTTCCATAAGTGAATCCCGCGCGCTATAGTTTCAATGGTTTCCTCAGATTCTTAATCTGAGAACCGGTTCAAAAGATAAAAATTGATACTCGTGCCTTTAATGGACATACCCTAAAAATTATCAATAAATTAATAACTTTCACCCTCAACCCACATTGGTTGAGTTTAGACTCCGCCTAAGGATTACATGCCCCAAAAATCTCAATGGTACTCTTATATTTTTAATCCATGTTACCATTTAATTGTTATGGATTTTACAATAGAAAAATTGTCACTTTATTATTTTATTTACAACCAAAAACTAACATTCACTAGTGGCCCATGCCGCCCAATTTTACAATCTTCCTAAAGAGAGAATACCCCCATCATCTCAGCGATGGTATTATATTTTTAATTCGAGTAACCGTTTGTGAGTTATAAAAAATTAAAAAATAAAATAACATTATTTAATTCTTTTATTTACAGTTATTACATTTTCAGGTTTTCTCACATGAGGCCTATTCTTACTAAAAATAAATTCCGCCAAATATAAACATTCCATCCTAAACACAAAAAGTTCCCCGGATTTCTGATCTGCGAAACTATTTAAGAGTTATTATATTTTATCAGGAAAACGGCTTTTGCACACGATTTAATGCTTAAAAAACATCAATGGATCATTTCAAGCACTCCGGGCCTTAAAATCACGTGCTGTTAGATTTTCACGGTATTGAAATAATTCTATATAAGTAAAAAAAATTATATATAAATTCTAGGACATTACACTCCAAATTTACACATCATGTATGATAAGTCACGGTTATATACATGGCTCATTTAGTGATTAAATTTAATTGGAATGACTCTTTTTTATGCCTTCAATGATACATAGATTAATGTTTATGGAAAACTAAGGATGGTCTCAAGGGTTGATGAGGGATTACAATTTTAAGGATATACATGTTACATTTTGGATGGGTTCTATAAGGCCTCGGCCTTAAAACATTACTTAATCTTGAGTTAAATCATGAATTAACATTGGTTATCTTTTCATGTTTAGAGTTCTAGAGAATTAGGCCATAAATAATACAAAACATCTTGAATATTATATGTAGACACTTATACTCAGTATCTATTTTATTTATAAAAAGCTCAAAAAAGAAAAAAAGAATTATTTTCTTGATATAAATCTTCTTGAATTATTCCTTCCTCTTACCATTACTTATACCATGAGAAAAACATTTCAAAAATATGGTATGAGCATAAAAATCTCTGTAATGATTATAAAATAATTAAAGAAATCATTAGTCACTCAATACACACAAAAAATCTTCTCTTATAAACACCTCAATAAATAATTAGATTTCTGAATAACACATAAAAATCATAAATCATAAAGGTAACATATGGAATCCATAACAAACATACATTGTAGATTTCATATCTACATAAGGAGTTACATTTAGAATACCTATCACAACATATTCCCTAAATCTCTAAAGAGAAACAATAATGATTATCTCTGTCACATTACCCGATGCATTGGAGAGCTATCTCGGGCTCACCCACCCTATATTCATCACAGAGCCTCTCGTATACGTAAAAAAATCCCAATAACTATAACATAATAATATGAAATAAAACAACCATAAATAAAAGATATCATTTCCATATTACAATCCAAATATATCAATTAATGATATTGGCATAATCAATCAAATTTAATGGACGCATTTAAAAAATATTAAAAAAATATTTTGGAATCAATTTTTTGCATACCAAATTGTGACATTTAAAGGAATTAACATTTCAAAACATAAATTTCCACATTAATAATTCCTTAAAACCATTTTAATTTTATGGAAATTAATGAAAATTATTTAGAAAAACAAATCTTCAAAACATTTAAAATGATGTTTTAGTGAAAGAGTATCATAACACTTGAGAAACACATGAATAAAAATACATACAAAATAACCTAAAACAAAGCATATAATTTCATGACAATAAGGGGATTCATGATAAAATATGTCAACGGGTATTATATAAACCTTATATGATAATAAAGGTGTATAATATCAAGATATGACTCAATGAAAGGAGATTGAGACATAGCCCCTTACAAAGATCATTTTTCAAATAAAATAGATTGATTATGTGTACTAACTATATGTAAAAATAATTAATGATAAAATAGAAGATTGGAAATAAAAATTTATTTATCACATAATCACAACATGACATAATCTACAAGTAGAAGATCATCCCAACGAATGGAAATTGGGTTAAGAAGTTCCCTTACCTTGTGTATAACTTGACTCGTATGTTCTGTAATATCCAGAATATATAAAACTAAAGTTAATTTAAAAATACTTCTGAATATTTTTCAAGTTTATTATTCCTTTTTATCTCTTATTAAAACAATATAAACATTATATAATCATTTAAGTTAATATCATTCGTTTTGTCGACAATTGGTACTTGAGTCAAAATGAACTTCTTATAATTACATGTTCTCAATGTGGTTAAAATATCATTATCTCCAAAATTATATTCTTGATATAGATATCATATATATCATATAAATCTAGGATATATTTATTTATTTATAATAGTACATAACATTTGGAGATAATAGATGAAACACACCATTCATGGAGACGGTAAGCCGTTTGTACGCATGATTGCTACTTAAATTTAAATTTCATATTTAAATGAATGAAAACATAATCATTAATTTGTATATAATAATTCCAGTATAATATCATATATAATTTCAATTAACTTCATCCTTTATTTGTTCCACATATGACATGAACTTGTCATACCACTTTGAGAGGCGGTAGTCTGCACCTCCTCAAATGAAATTATCATATATACCCATTATGGAAACCATAAAGTTAACCTATAAATGAAAAATAAATAAGTAAAAGGACAACATAAATATGATATATATAACATATAATTACAGTGACATCATAATCGCCACTATGAGAGGCGGAAGGAGTTTTTTGAACAATCATTATTTCGTGATATAATAGTTCATCGTCGATAGTAACAATATTAGCCTATCCCTTAAATATAGGTTTGTTGAAGTTAAGTACGAATAAGTCCCATAAAAACATCATATTATATTTATGATAATGTTTTTGTTATAAAATAATGGAATAAATAGAGTTTAGAGGGTAGGATAAGGAATATAAAAGAAATGAACTTGAGAGAAGACATTACTTTTAAATCAGGTAACTCCCTTGGGATTGAGCCATAGGTCTCTCCGTAATTTCTTTATGCCATGGGTAAAGCATCATAGAGTAAGAGAGATATTTTGGGAGCTTATTTTGGAAGAGGTTGGATGAGACAAGGGGCTTGATAGATGTGAGTAGTGTGTTTGAGGTGATTCCCTTTTATAAGGAGATTCATGGGCCCTTTAAGAAAGTTTGAATGAATTATTTTATTTCAAAATTATTTTAGGTTTCAAAAGGTCAAGAAAATATTAAATCATAATATAATATTAATATAAGTCTAAATAAAATCATCCAATAATAATGGGACATGTATTGGATATTTATTAATCCTAATATTTTTAATTTTATCCATTGTCAACTTATTTAAATTTTACCATGTCTTCTTATATATTCATAATATATAGTTACTATATTTACTATAAAATTACAAGCAACCCAAAATGGATCATTAATGAAATTTGTAACATCATATATGTTATTTTGTTTAATCTTATATTTTTAGGGCTATTTTATAATTTAATAAAATATTAATTTATTTAAAAACTCATTTATGTCAATTTTTATACTATTAAAATCATGACTTTTTAATATTCCATAACAACTTGATCAATTTAAAAACAAAAACCCATTAATTAAAATATTAGAAGTCATAGTAATCCATAAAATTAATATATGGCATAAAAATGCTCAATATAAATTTATTTTTAAATTTATAATCTCATTTATTTAAAACATTCATTGAAAAGGTAATAACTCCATCATAATTATGTCATAAATAAATTTATTTATATAATCTATAAAAATTATAAATAAAATTCCATGATTTATGAAATCTTTTTTTATTTGTAATGAATATTTATAGTTGAAAATACCACTTATATAACCCCATAAAAATTGTTTTACTAAATTATATATGTTTATGTTACATTTTCTTTATCTTTAAATTAATTTTTATAAAGTGTCGTTTTTTATTTATAAGTGGCTCCACGAGGGCCCAAATTTGACCCAAGGATGCCCATGTTTGTAAATGTATCATCCAATATGGTTAGGAAACGTGTTATGGTAATTTAATATTATCATACTATAATTTTAACCCTTATTTACCAGATTTATATTTTTACCATGGTAAATAAAATATTTACTGAAGTTACTATTCATAATGTCTCAAACTAAAAGTTACTTATTTAACAATTTGGACCTACAAGATTCAAAATATGGAATCCATTTTTCTAAATTCAAAATACATATGTGGTAGAAAATAATTCAAAATAAATTTCCGTGGTCAAAACCATACAGCATGTTTTTAATAAATAATAAATATCAAAATATTGAAAATTGTTTATGTCAAATTTAAAAGTCAAATTACATAAAATGACCAAAATAATATTAAATGGTATAAATATAATCCAATTAAACTTTAAACCCAATAAAAATAATAGTGTAAATATATAAATAAATTAGAATAAAAAGTAGTTTTGAGTTAAAAATTCAGTATTTTTCACTATTCCTAAAAAAGGATCTTTATCATGAAAATAACAAAAATTTACCCAATGTAAATTTTGATGTACTGCAAATAAAGAATATGAACGTTTTGTTAAATGTAACATAAAAAGTGACAAAAAAATATATTGAAAAGGAATTTTTTTATCAAAAGGCGATAAAAAAACCTTTTAAAAATATTAGAGTTTTTCATGCGTAAAATCAAATTCATTCTCATTATAAGCCTCTAATTTTTTTGGATAAATATAAATAAATTCAAAAAACTTTAATAATTATATTGTAGTTAGTTCCATTCATTCATTCAAATACAACGACTAGGCATTAAATCCAATTTAAAATAATATTATACTATTATTTATCAATATGACTCAGCCTTGTGTGCAACATAAGATTTCAGAGAAACCTACTGTTGAGTGTTAGCTACTCCATAGAACACATCATCCCTATTAAAGAAAACTTAATATTTAATTCACAAATATTAAAAAATTTGAAAATTTCATATTCATTATTTACCTGGGTAGTTACATCCTTCCCCATATTGGGAATTGTGTCCTTGCAATATTAAAATTTTTCGCAGGCACGAAAACATGGATTTTGATGAGAAACTAAGTGTCAAGTTCTGATGGATAGTGATTAGAAAACATTATCTGAAGAAATTTGACAACCAGAAAACCACAAACATGTAATAGGTTAAATGGTATTTGATTCCCTAGTAGGAAAAGTAAACAGACAATTTTTCTTCTTTATGTTCACTTTCATAAATTTGGAGAATTTATTTATGAAATTGACTAATAAATTTAGTAAATATAATTAAATTTCAAGTAGAGTTTCTTCCTTAAATTATTTTCTACCAAAAACTAATATTTTCTCCAAAAAATGAGTATTCATGTTGAATTGGTTACACTTGAATTCTTAGAATCAACTTCTATAGAATCCCATAATCCATTAAAGATGAACGATATATTTTTCCTATATTTAGGCATTAGCCGAAACTAAAATGGTCAGTACATGATTAGATAATATCTAAAAAGGGTAATCTTTTGTTAAATAATAAATTCTACTCTTAATATACAAAATTAAAGAAACAAGACCCAAATCTCAAAAAATACCATTCAATAATCAATTTTCTTAAAAATTATCCAATGTAATCCAAAATTAGTTTGAAATCCATATTTTAGAAGGATTTGAAAACATAGTCTTCAAAAAAATCTTATTATTTATCTTCAAATAACATTTATTACTCTTAATGTCTCATAATAAAAAGTAATTAACATATCAGGTATTCTATATGATAGATTAATCATTTCCATAAATAACCCAAATATTTATATTTCCACAATGAAAACATAGATTCATCGCAAATAAAATATCAACAATTACATCACAAATGAAATAACATATTATTCTATTTTATCTAGTTATATAGTGTTCCCAAAGGAGAAAACATCTTCCAAAATAACCTTTGTCACTTAATCAACTAATAATTTTCCTATACTAAGGATATCCATTTGAGGAAAAATAAGTACCCCAATCAATATATTATTGATTAAAAAATCATATAAATAAAAATAATTGATCATACAAACCAGGGACTTCACGTAGAACACTGGTAGGCGATTCACCATTATTGCCCTTCGGTTGTGGGTTAAATTCATACAGCCTTTCCAGACACGACGGGTTATCCCCCATATTGCATGTTTTCCCTTTTTATAAAACTCAAAATAACCCTACCATGATTTAGCCTCAATGATTGTCTTATACGTCTCTTTTTCCTCCCAACTATAAATGACCAAAATATCCTAATTCATTATGACTTATATATATTGAACTTTTTTTCCTCCATAAAATAACCCTTTTCCCAATGATAGAACATCATACATTGATCATGCTGTCCACCTAGTTTCATAATAATCTTGTTCACATAGATATATGTTCCATGAACTGAAAAAATTATTTAGAGATCCATCAAAATAATCTTTTCCTTTATCAAAATACTCCACAATAACTTGGGTCATAAGGGTGTTAACAAAAAAATAGTCTCAGAAAATAATCATGTATGACATATAATTTGAAAACATCTGATAAAAAATCATTTCTATAAAATAATAGTATAGAGTTTGAGTTGAATCATTAAATCAAGGTTCCTTTTAAAATACAATAATTATGTAATGAAAGAATATAATTTAAATTCAAATATAAATAGTTTGCACAAGGGTCTCCTTTTTAGCACCCTTTTCAAAATCCTAATATGCTTCAAAATTTTGTAATCAGATAAAATATTTTAAAACACATTGATAACATTTACCTTTATTGAAAATTTTGTAATATTGAAAAAAATAGGATTTAATTAAATAAAAACCATGATCCATGTTGGTATAGAGGTATAGAATAGGTGTTTGTTATCTCAAAAAATTGATTTGAAGTGAGTTGTATGTTATAAAATGATTCAAAATCATCTGAACCTAACTTTACAATAATTATTTCATGAAAATCATTATGAAGATATATGAATGTTGTTTGAGATCCTCCTCCTTACATTTGTAATAGAATTTCCTTGATATGAAAAAGATTCAATAAAAGGATTTAACTTAAGGAGTAGACATATAGACTAACCATGTGTCGAACAAAAACTCATAATCCCTAATGTTTCCTAAACCAACCTCTGATACCAATTGTATGTCCCCAGCCATAAAATATTACTTAATCTTGAGTTAAATCATGAATAAACATTGAGGGTATTTTCAAGTTTGGATTTTTAGATAATTAAACCATAACTATTACAAAACAACTTGAATATTATATGTAGACACATCTTCCTAGTATTCATTTTTCATAAATAAACTCATAATGGAAAAATAGAATTATTTTCTTGATAGAAATATTCTTGAATTATTCCCTTCTCTTATACTTCCTTTTAAACTGTGAAAAAAATTTCAAAAACAATGGATGAGTATAAAAAAGTTCAGTACGGGTTATAAAATAAAGAAGGAAATCATTAGTCTATAAATATAAACAAAATAGAATATCTTTAACACACCTCATGAAATCAATATATTTTGGAATAAAACATAGAAATCATAAATCATAAAGGTAACTTGTAGAATCCATAACATACTTACATTATAACATTCATAGCTACATAGGGAGTTATGTTTGGAATACCCATTATAGTACATTCCCTAAATCTCTTAGGAAAACACTAACGTTTACCTCGATCACATTACTCAATGCATTGAAGAGTTATCTCAAGCTCACCGGACCTAGGTATATCATGGAACCACCCGTATGTGAAAAAAATGCCAATAACCATAACATTATCATAACACATAAAACAATCATAACCGAAGGAAATAATTTCCGTATTACAATAAAAATATATCTATTCAAGATATTGACATAATCAATGAAATTTAAAATACACATATAAAATATTTAAAAAGAATATTTTTGAATCAAAGTGTCCCACCCCACATAGAATCATTAAAAGGAATTTTCATTTTAAAAGATTAATGTTCACATAAATAAATCTTTAAAACCATTTTAAAAACATTTACATAAATAAGAATAATTTATAAATATAAATCATCAAAACTTTTAAGATTATGTTTTTTTAAAAGAGTCTCATAACACATGAGAAACAAATTAATAAAATTACATACAGAATAACATGAGAAAATTATTATAATATAATGTTAATATGTATATTCATGATATAATATGTAAAAGGTAATTATATACACCATATATGATAATAAAGGTGCACAATATCAAGATACGCCTCAATAAAAGAATATTGAGGCGTAGCCCCTTTCAAATATCATTTTTTAAATAAAATAGATAAATTATGTGTATTAACTATAGGTACACATATGTAATGTAAAAATACAAGATATGGCATCAAAACTATTTATCACATAATCATAGCAGGACATAATCAAGAAGTAGAAGATCAACCAAATGAATGTAAATTGGGTTATGAAGTTCCCTTACCTCGGGCCCGACTTGACTCATTAATTCATTTATATCCTAAATATATAAAACTAAAGTTAATTTCATCTTTCTAGAAATCCTTTTAATGAATCATTACATAATAATTTTATCTAATAACGGTCATTTTGTAGATATTTGGTACTGGAGTCAAAATGAACTTCTTATAATTACAAGTTGTCTATGTGGTCAAAATTTCATTATCTTCAGAATTATATTTTTTATTTAGATATAATATATATCATATATATCCAGAATATGTATATTTATTTATTATAATTCATAACATTTAGAGATAAAATATGAAATTCACCATTCATGGAGAAGTAATTCATACGTTGGCATGAATGCTACTTTCATTTCTATTTCATATTTAATAGAATGAAAATATAATGACACATAGGTATATTATAATTATATTATAATATCATATATAATATCATTAAATAATCCTGTATATGTTCCACGTATGCATGAACAAGTCATATCACTTTGATGGTGCGGTAGTCCACATTTCCCCAAATGAAATTATCGTATGTACCCATTACCACTAAGGTATTCTATAAATGAAAAATATAGAATCATATAGACAATATTGATATGATATATATCACAAATAAATATGGTTCCATCATAATGGAGACTATGAGAGGTTATAGAATATATTTTAACAATATTCATTTCGTGAGGCTATATTTCATCGTCCACAGAAACAGTACATTCGTATCCACTAGATGGAGGTGTGTAGAAGTTTAGTTGAAATCCTTATAATAAAAACATCCTAGTATATTGAAGATACTATTTCTATTATAAAATAAGGGAATAAAAAGAGTTTAGAGTTTTTGAGAAGGAAAATAAATGAAAAGTACTTGAGAGAAGACGTTACCTTTAAATCGGGTAACTCATATTGGATTGAGCCAAAAGCCTCTCTTGATTTTCTTTCTGTCTAGGGGAAGGCTCTTAGGAGTAAGATAAGAATTGTGGGAGATCATTGTTTCAGCTTTTGGATGAGCCAAGAGGCTTGATAGGTGTGAATAGTGGGTTATAGGTGATGTCCTTTTATAAGAGAAAAGGTTCTCTTTAGAAAAGATTGAAAAAATTATTTTATTATAAAATTATATTTGGTTTAAAAATGTCCAAAACTCTTTAAAATTTAATATACGATGAACATATGTTGAAATAAAATCATCAAATAATAATTGGACATGTTTTGGATATTTATTAAACCTTTTATTTTTATTTAACCATTTGTTAACTTATTTAACCTTTACCATGTCTTCTTATATATTCATACAATATGGTCAATATATTTACTATAAAATTCCAAGAAACCCAATATGGATAATTAATGAAATCTGAAAGTCATATGTTTCATTTTTCCAAAGCATCGATTTTATGGACTATTTTATCATTTAATAAAATATTAATTTATTTAAAAACTCATTTATGTCAATTTTTATACTATTCATATCATGACTTTTTAAAAATCTATGAAAACTAGATAAATTAGAAATAACATCATTATTTTAATGATAAAAAGTCATAACAATCCATAAAAAAACTTTATGGAATAAAAAGTTTCTAAATAAATTTATTTTAATAACTATAATTTCATTTATTAAAATCATTCATTGAAGAGGTAATCATTACATCATCATTATGTCCAAATTAACATTATTTATTTGATGTATAAATATTATAAATAGAAAAGCATTATTTAGGAAATCATTTTTTTTTCTAATGAATATTTATAGTCTCAAATAGAAATTATATAACCCAATATAAAAAATGTTTTACTAAAAGATATATGTTTATGTTACATTTTCCATAACATTAAATGAAATTTTATAATGTAACATTTTTATTTAAAAGTGGCTCGAGGGGTCCCAAAATTGACCCAAGGATTCCCACGGTCGGACATGTATCAACCAATAGGGTTAAGATACATGTTATATTAATTTATAATTATTATAATATTATTTTTTATCCATATTTAGCAGGATTACCTTTTAAACATGGTAAATAAAATATTTTATGATGTTACTATTAATAAAGTCTTAAAATTAATGTTACCTATTTACACTATTTTAACCTCCTTATTCCAAATATAGAAGCCATTTTTCAAAATTCAAAACACATATGTTTCAGAAATTAATTTAAAATTAATTCCTTTTGTCAAAACCAAAAATCTTCTTCATAAGAAATAAAAACTATCAAAAGATTGGAAATTGTTTCTGTCCAATTTCATGGTAAAATTAGTTCTAATGAATTGGATTAAATGGTAAAAAAATAATTCAATTAGACTTTAATCCAATAAAAAATAGTCTAACTTTATTAATAAATGATATTAAAAGGCATCCTTGAATTAAAAATGGTGTATTTTTCACTATTCATAGAAAAATAACTTTATCAAAAAAAAATACAAAACATTTACCCAATGTAAATTGTGATGGGCCAATTGCAATGAAAAAACATATTTCGTAAAATGTAACATATAAAAGTAAAAAATACTAGATTTAAAAGGGGTTATCCATCCAAAGGTTGTAAAACAACCTTATACAAATATTAGAGTTTTTCATGCATAAATTCAGATTCATTCTCATTTTAAGCCTCAATATTATATTGGATAAATTTAAAGACATTTAAAAAACCATTATTATCCTATTTTATGTAGTTCTATTCAATCATTCCAACACAATAGCTAGGAATTAACTACTATTTAAAAAAATATTATATTATTATTTTTCAGTATGATACAACCTTGTGTGAATCATAAGATTTCAAAGAAATCTTTTGTTGCGTGTCAGGTACACCATCGAACATTGCATCCTCTTTGAAGTAAAATTAATAATTAATTCACAAATATTAATAAATATAAAAATTTCATATTTTATTTTTACCTGGGATGTTACAGGATCACCATGCATATTTTTAACCTTATATGAGGGATATCGATTCCTAGGGGATAACTTGTGGATGACACAATTTCAAGATGGTTCCACATGGCCACGAGTGATATATGGACCCCTTTGCGAGATATCAATTATGAGATTGGATGGAAAATGATTTATATTTTTCTTAGGGTGATTCTTGTGATTCCTTTTATAGGTCACTATAGAGATACTCATTCGGCCTAGGATAAATGTCACTCTCCTAGTGTGGTACTTAGGTTCCTTTATATGGAGCATCCTGGATAGTCCTATAATTAAATTTATTTGAATACAATGGATTACAATTTTATGTGAAAGGAAAATAATAATTTATTACATTAAAGAACATGTTCATTTGAAAAAATATCATTCTTGGGAACGATACATTCTTTTTGTGTATTATTGATTCCACATCCTTATATTATAACTTATTTTTATACATTACCTAAGGTTTAAAAACTCTATATTAGGATGAATCATGAATGGACAGGCTTGGTTTCCTAGGGGAACCTTGGCTCGACATGGTTATTTATTTATTTCCACATTCTTGTTATGCATTTGATATAAATTTACCATTCTTATTTTGTACGCATGAACTGGACTATGCTTTAGAAACCTTTGGTGCTGGAATAATTAGAATATCTCACACCCAACTCAAGATTCCATTTCCCTAGGTTACCCAATAAGTCTATATTTTCCTTGCTCTCAAATCATTACTAGTGATGTTTTGAATGTACACGAGATATTAGTAGCAGAAGTTAAAGTTTGTACATATGATGCTTGTGGTGTCCAAACTCAGGATTTTTTTTCAGTTTATTTGACCATGTATTTTGTTGTGGTATGTTATACTCTTATACATATGAAATAGAATCATCTAAACATTTATTCATAGTAATATTTCTCATGTTGTTCATTTTTAATCAGTTATTATATTTATCTTCCACTTTTTATATTTTATACTTTTTTATACAATATATTTCTTTATTCCTTATTATATCACTACATTACTCTAGTCTAAAGGGTATTATATCTCGACTTTACCACCATTAAACCCTTGATATGAGTTATCATCATCTTTCATTCGGCAGGCCCACCTGAGGCCTTGTAGTGACAACTGAGGTCACTATTTCATAGTCATTCAGACTGAGATGTTATAATAGTTTTCTTGGAATCTTTCTCAAGTGGTCTCCAACTTTAATCTCACTCTTATTCTAAACATATTACTTCTAAAGGAATTTAATTGAACTGTTCCCAATACCTCACAAATTTTATATCATAATATAGATCTTTCATTTCAAAATTAATATTAATCTTTTAGTGTATTTTGAAATGAGGGACAAGATTTTCTTTTATGCACTATCACATTTATATAATGATTCATAGGGTTGTTCATATTTTGGCTGCATTACATTCATGTCGTTAAATTTCATTTCATATTTCATATTATTTTTTGACATTATGAATTTTCACATCTCATAATTTATGAGAGGTTTTTTATTAGCATCAATATGTAGAATGCTAATATCCTTCATGATTTATATATTTTGATCGATTCTTGTAGGGAAATTTATCATCAATTTTCACAACTATTGAATCTTCAAAATTATCACCAAATATTATAATGTAAATTTCTATATAAATGACCAATATAATATAATAATCGATTTATTAATCATATATTATCTATATATATTTCAACATTTAACTCTAAGAAAGAAGAATGTACATTAAATATCACATTTCCATGTATATATTAAAATTTTTATCCAATATATACATTGAAGTTTGATTTCCCATCACTTTGGGGTTGTCAATTTAAGATTATTATGACATGATTATTTTTATTTCATTTATATAAACTTTTACATTTTATTAATTGGAATAATTCATGGCAGTATCTATTTCTTGTACATTAAATCCCACACTTAAAACATCACATATCCCAATGTCTTATGAAAGAATATGCATAGTAATTTGTTTCTTTTTTCCATAAAAGTTCTTACCATAGATGAAATAAACTCAATCACTATTGAAAGTGTTTTATATCCTTATAATAAATTTTAAGATATTTATGGATATTTTTGGAATGAACCTTGAGCTCCAATACCAATTATTTGTTCTGAGGTAAATTGAATTGTTTTTTGTGGGGGGGGGGGGTGGGTGAATAAATGTTCCTTTTTTATTTTAAATATAATGCTTTTAAGTCCAACCTATACATGCGGTTAATTGGATTTTATACTTATATTAGTATCTCTAAACATTAGTTTATTATAAAAAATGCAAAATTTAAAATAAATAAGGATTTAAAAGTTTTACACATGAATACATTATCAATTACATTTAGAGTAATGTTCCAAGACATGTATTGTACAATGTGAAACAGTTGAGTACAATATATAATCTATGTTCCAAAAATAGTGATGATAAATATCCTAAAAATAACCAGTATATAATCATAAGAAATATATTTTATTCATGTGTTCACAACATCTCATCCCAATAGGTTCATTATAATGGAATCACTCAATTTGAACCCATAACCAAAAACAAATTATCATTTATCCCATTAGTGGGATAATGGGTTATCCAAAACTCCTCCTTGAACATGTATTCAAATATACATTCCCTTTATATTGAAACTAAACTTTTTTATTATTGATGTATTCATGTCCTCTCAATTCATTGTGAATCACTTTTCTTTTCTCACATTATATCTTGATGATATAATGATATCATGAGGAGTAGAAAATGGTATCTTCTTCTCACTACTTCATCCCCGTCAAAAAAACAACATTTTTTCAGACTTATTCTTTTATTATTTTTATATGAATTATCTCTAAATTTATATCAACCTCACCTTTAATATTTTTTTTTCAATTCCTTATAAATTCATGAATATACTGATCTCCCATTCACCTTAAATAAACAACATGCATTCTTCTTGTTTAGTTGTATTTAGTTCTATCAAATTTTTTTTTATAATGTATGAATAATTTATAAATAAATACATAATTATTTATTTACATCATAGTTATTTAGAAACAAATATTATGATTTCAAATAAATATTTTATTTCATATAAATTTGGAATTTCATTTAATCATCACATGGTGAGATTTTTTTCTTTGAAACACATAATATATTTAACTATCTCACATTATTGAATTTAATGTCACATGTCAAATCATAACAAAGTCCCTTATACATTCTTTTTTGAATTTCTTTATAAAATCCTCACATTAAATTCATATTAATTTTCCCTGTTCATGGATCCATTCTTTTTATCTTTTTAGACATTCTACATATGACCCGGAACACGTCATTGAAACTTAGTCATCTCATTCAAAACCAAATGAGATCTAATATTAAAATAATAAAATCACTGTGGTAAGATTGAATTTTAAACGTTTTGTATGTAAAATGAAAAAACTGGATCTTAATGTAGTGAATTCTCTTTATTCTATATTGGATCAAATAAAAAAATTACTAATTATT
This sequence comes from Viscum album, assembly GCA_963277665.1. NCBI lineage: Eukaryota > Viridiplantae > Streptophyta > Magnoliopsida > Santalales > Viscaceae > Viscum > Viscum album. The sequence goes on from OY728129.1 coordinate 268,660,172, forward strand.
TTTCTATCATTTCAATGAAGAAAAAAATAAATTGTACCATTTGATTTTAATTTCATAGCAATATATAAATTTTGAAAATATATAAAAACCCAATGTATAGTCAGTACCAAATTTATAAGGATTCAATAGCCAATATGGAAGACAATCATCCATGATGATATGATTTATGGATCAGTATACATTGAGTGTATGTACAAATAAATATACCAATGAAATGTATTAGATAATATTAACCACGTGAATAAATAAATGGATAAACCAAATGGAATAGTCTAGATCAACCATATGAACAACTTAATTAATCAAACACATAATTTAGTATGGATTGATCACATGTATCACCTATCAAGAATAATTATCAACCTCATGAATTATAATGTAACTATATTGGATATACTATGTGGACAACGAACAAATTGTGATAACCGACCGTGAAAAGGATATAGATCAACCATATCATTGGCTTAATGGTTTAAATTGACCATAATCTAGAATATATAGAAATGTATCTCTTTTAATTAAGTCTTTCTAAAACCATTTTTAATAATTATTTAGAAACCAAATAAAACATCCAAAATGTTTTATATATTTTCTATAGAGCGTCCAACAACTAAAATTGGTTTCCATGAATACTATCACATCAATCCTCACATATAAAATGGGATTATGTAAAATCTCATAATTTCCTTGTATTTATGTCATTTATGATAATTCTAAAATCCAAAAAAAATCTTATTAATATAAAAAACTATTAGGACAAATTTATTGAAGAAATACTCTCAATTTGATATTAGAACATATCTTTATATTTTTCCAAATATCTATGGAACAAGGAGAACAAAATTTAATAAAATAAATTATAACAATATATGAATACAAAAAATGAATTTGATAACACCATGATTATATATCAATTTGTAAGGTTTTTTCCCGAGTAGAGGTATACCAAAGAGGATTTGAGTAAAAATTCAAAGAAGTGAACAAATAGTATCTATCCGTGAGAGTGAGAAAAATATAATGTGTAGATTTATGAATAAAAAAAAGTGTTCACTTAAGAGGGTTTTAATTAATCAAGGATATGACCATTATAGATAAAATAAGAATTAAAATTTTTTGACTAATAAATAATATATGAATAAATATATAATATTAATTTTCAATACTTCAAATTGAAAATTTGGAAGTGTTTTGAAAATTTTATAAGGTGTATAAATTTATAAATATTTTAGATAATATTTTTAATAAATAGTAATAGGTTTATAACATTATGGTAATAATTGTATAATGTTTTTTTAAATACAAATACTAATTTTTATAATCATGATATTAAATATTGTTACAAAATATAATTAAATATTAACGTGATATTAAAAAAATATGTTTGACATCTATTAAATAAAGTAAATAATGACATAAATACAATGCAACATAAATAAAATTACTATATGGTTGAATTTTTCGTTTTATGTTTTATATTTATGTAGAAAATAATAGTTCAAAAATTATATTATTATAGAATTTATTTTATATTTATTTTAAGTAAACAATTTAAAATTATCATCATATAGTCAAATTTTTATATACTATCATTTGGATGGGCTAAGATAAAAAATGAAATCATAATAAGGTATATAATCTAGGATAAAATGAATGCCTAATATGGTTTCCAATCATTGACCAAATGCCCATGCATGTTTTTGGGGGTGTGTGAATATATTTTGTCGCATGCATGTGTGAGAGAGTATTTTTTATATGTGGAGGCACACAATTGTGCACATGGAGATTCTAGATCCACCGTATCAGTTGTCTAAATAACACAGAGTGCCGGGTGCAGTTTGGTTCCATGATAAGACCCCAACATACTAATGTTGAGATTCTATGAAATGAGAAATAATATAAGGGATGGAAATATTGGAAAATGATCTGATATGGGTTGAATACATGTGGGAAATATTTTCCCGCCAAAAAATTATCCATATATATATAGTGTCATCATATACTTTTCTAGAGCCATCCTATCAGATCAAGAATCATCTTCAACCTCATGTGATATCATTGAAAACATGTTTTTTTCTTTTTCATATTCTTTTGATGTATGTAATCATCTTATTACCTACATTATTATGGCCCATCTAAATAAAATTTCAACAATTACTACACAAATGAAATACCATAGTATTCTATTTTTATTTTGCATATAGTGTTCCCAAAAGAGAGAACATCATCCAAAATAACATTTATCACTTAATCACCAAATCATTTTCCTATACAAAGGATATCCATTTGAGGAAACAGAAGTTCCCAAATCAATTTATTCTTGATTAAAAAATTCATATAAATAAACATACTTAATCATACAAACCTGGGACTTCACGTAGGATAGTGGTAGGTGATTTTCCTTTATTGCCCTTCGGTTGTGGGTTCAATTCATACATCCTTGCAAGACAGGATGGGTTATCACCCATATTGTGTGTTGTCCCTTTTTATAAAACTCAAAATAACCCTACCATGATCTAACCTCAATGATTGTCTTATACCTTTCTATTTCCTCCCAACTAAAAATGACCAAAATATCCTAATTCATAAAGAATTATATATATTGAATTTTTTACTTCCCTAAAATAACACTTATCCCAATGAAAGAACATCATACATTGATCATGGTGTCTACCTGGTTTCATCATCATCTTGTTCATGTAGATATATGTTCCATGAATTGAAGCAATGATTTATAGATCCTTCAAAATAATCATCATCCTTTATCAAAATAAACCTCCTATAACATGGGTCACAAGGGTGTTAACAGAAAAATAGTCTAAGAAAATAATCATGTATGACATATAATTTCAAAATATCTGATAAAAATTTCATTATATAAAATAATCAGATCGAGTTTGATTGAAACATTAAATCAATTGTACTTTTAAAATACCATAAGTATGCAATGATAGAATATTATTTAAAATCAAATATAATTTTTTTGAACAGGGGTCTCCTTTTTTAGAAACCATTTCAAAATCATAATATGCTTCAAAATTTTGTGATAAGGTAAAATATTTGAAAATTCATTGATAATATTTAACTTTATTGAAAATATGTAAATATTGATAAAAATATGATTTGATTAAATAAAACACACGATCTATGAAGGTATTGAGGTATAGAAGAGGTGTTTGATATCTCCATCAATTGATTTCAAGGGACTTGTATGCAATTAAATGGTTCAAAATCATCTGAACATAACTTTACAATAATTATTGCAAGAAAATAATTAGGAAGATATATTAATGTTGTATGAGATCCTCCTCCATTAATTTTTAACAGACTTTCATAGATATGAAAAAGATACAATATAAGGATTTAAATTAAGGAGTAGACATAGAGACCAACCATTTGTCTAACAAAAACTCATAATCCCTAATGTTTGCTAAACTGACCTTTGATACAAATTGTATGGCCCCATCCATAAAACATTACTTAATCTTGAGTTAAATCATGAATTAACATTGAGGATATTTTTAGTTTTAGAGTTTTAGATAATTAGGCCATAACTATTACAAAACATCTTTAATATTACTTGTTTTCACATCTACTTAGTATCCATTTTTTCATAAATAAACTCATAATGGAAAAAAATTATTTTCTTGATAGAAATCATCTTGAATTATTACATTCTCTTACCCTTCCTTAAAACCTGTGAAAAAAAGTTCAAAAACGTGGGATGATCATAAAAATGTTTAGTAAGTGTTATAAAATAATGAAGGAAATCATTAGTCCATAAATATAAATAAAACAGAAGATCAATAACACACCTCATGAAATAAATATATTTGGGAATAACACATAGAAATAATAAATCATAAAGGAAACTTGTAGAATCCATAACATACTTACATTGTAGATTTCATAGCTACATAGGAAGTTATTTTTGGAATACCCATCACAGTACATTCCATAAATCTCTTAGGAAAAAAATTAACGTTTACCTCCATCACATTCCTCAATGCATTGAAGAGATATCTCGGGCTCACCCGACCTAGGTATATCACGGAACCAACCATATATGAAAAAAAAATTTCAATAACCATAACATAATCATAACACGTAAAACAATACTCAAGGAAATAAAACATTTTTATATTTCAATCAAAATATATCTATTCAAGATATTGACATAATCAATCCAATTTAAAAGACACATTTAAAACATTTGAAAAGAATATTTTTGAATCAATGTGTCCCACACTACATTGAAAAATTAAAAGGAAATAACATTTTAAAACATTAATGTTCATATAAATAAATCTATAATACCATTTTAAAAACATGGATATAAATGAGAATGATTTAGAAAAATTGATCATCCAAGCTTTAAAAATGATGTTTTGTAAAAGAGTCTCATAACACATGAGAAACACATGAATAAAATGACTTACAGAATAATATCAAAAAATTCATATAATATAAAGAGAATATGGAGATTCACGATATAATATATCAAAGTGTAGTATATACAATTTATATGATAATAAAGGTTCACAATATCAAGATATTCCTTAATGAATGTATATTGAGACGTATCCCCTTACAAAGATCATTTTGTAAATAAAATAGATTAACTATGTGTATTAACTATAAGTACACATATGTAATGTAAAAATAGAAGATATCACATAAAAACCTATTTATCACATAATCATATCAAAATATAATCAAGAAGTAGAATATCAACCCAATGAATGTAAATTTGGTTAAGAAGTTCCCTTAGCTCAGGCCTGACTAGACTCGTTCATTCATTAATATCCTAAATATATAAAAATAAAGTTATTTTCATGTTTATGAATATCCTTTTAAAGTTTATTATTCCTTTTATATAACTTATTAAAACATTATAAAGATTATATAATCATTTAATCTAATAATGGTCGTTTTGTGGATATTTGGTACTGGAGTCAAAATGAATTTCTTATAATTACAAGTTGTCCATGTGGTCAAAATTTCATTATATCCAGAATTATATTGTTGATTTAGATATCCTATATATCATATATATCCATAATATATATATTTATTTATAATAATACATACCATTTTGGGTTAATAGATGAAATGCACCATTCATGGAGACAGTAAGTCGCACGTATGCATTAATGATACTTTAATTTAAATTTCATATTTAATGGAATGAAAATATAATGATACATAGTTATATTATAATTAGAGTATAATATAATATATAATATCATTAAAATATCCTTTATACATTCCACATATCCATGAATTAGTCATATAACTTTGATGGGGGCAGTAGTCCACATTTCCTCAAATGAAATTATCTTATTTACCCATTATGGAGACCACAAAAGTATGATATAAATGAAAAATACAGAATCATAGAGACAATATTGATATGATATATATCACAAATAAATACAGTTCTATTATAATGGTGACCATGAGAGGTTGTAGAAAATATTTGAACAATCTTTATTTCGTGAGGCTATAGTTCACCGTCCACAGAAACAGTACATTCATATCCACTAGATAGAGGTGTGTAGAAGTTTTGTTCTAATCCTTCTAATAAAAACATCCTAGTATATTTAGGATACTATTTATATTATAAAATAATGGAAAAAAAGATTTTAGAGTTTTGGAGAAGGAAAATAAATGAAAAGTAATTGAGAGAAGACGTTACCTTTAAATCGGGAAACTCCTATTGGATTGAGCCAAAGGGCTCTCTTTAATTTATTTATGCCTATAGGAAGTCTTCTTAGAGTAAGATAAGAATTTTTGGAGCTTATTTTTTCATATTTTGGATGAGCCAAAAGGCTTTATAGGTGTGAATAGTCGTTTATAGGTGATGTCCTTTTATAAGGGAAAGGATGGGCACTTTAGGAATGTTTGAAAAAATTATTTTATTATAAAATTATTGTTGATTTGTAAATGCCCAAATCTCATTAAAATTGAATATACAATGAATATATGTCAAATTAAAATCATCAAATTAGAATTGGACATGTTTGGAATTTTTATTAAACCTTTTATTTTTTATTTAACCATTTGTTAACTTATTTAACCTTTACCATGTATTCTTGTATATTCATACTATATGGTCAACATATTTATGATAATATTTCAACAGACCCAATATGTATCGTTAATGAAATTTGAAAATCATATATTTCATTTTTCTAAATCTTCAATTTTATGGACTATTTTATCATTTAATAAAATATTAATTTATTTAAAAACTCATTTATATCAATTTTATACCATTAATATCATGACTTTTTAAAAATATATGAAAATTAGATAAATTATAAATAACATAATTATTTCAATGATTAATAGTCATAATAGTCCATAAAAATTTTTTATGGCATAAAATGTTTCAAAATAAATTTATTTTAATATCTATAATTTCATTTATTAAAAGAAATCATTGAAAAGGTAATCATTACATAATCATTGTGTCCAAAATAAAATTATTTATATTATGTATAGATATTATAAATAAAAAACCATTATGTAGGAAATCATTTTTTTCCTATTTATTTTTTATAGTCTAAAAGAACAAGTATATTACGCAATATAAAAAAATTTACTAAAATATATATGTTTGTGTTATATTTTCCATAACACTAAATTAATTTTTATAATGAGTCATTTATACATACAATTGGCTCCATGGGGTCCGAAAATTGACCCAAGGAATCCCATGGTCGTACATGTATCATCCAATCAGGTTATAATACATGTTAGGTTAATTTAAAATTATTATAATATTATTGTTTATCCTTATATACCATGTTTACCTTTTAAACATGGTAAATAAACTATTCTTTTATGTTACTATTAATAGAGTCTAAAAATTAAAGTTACCTATTTACCCAATTTTAACCTCTTGATTCCAAATATGGAATCCATTTTTGAAAATTCAAAACACATAAGTTTCACGAATTTACATTAAAATTAATTAATTTTTTCAAAACCAAAAATCTTGTTCTTATGAAATAAAAACTATCAAAAGATTGGAAATTGTTTCTGTCTAATTTCAAGTGAAATTAGTTCCGATGAATTGTATTAAATTGTAAATATATAATACAATTACACTTTAAAACCAATAAAAAATAGTCTAACTATATTAATAAATTTGTTTAAAAGGCATACTTGAATTAAAAATACTGTATTTTTCACCATTTTAAATAAAATAACTTCATCAAAAAAAATACAAATCCTTTACCCAAGGTAAATTTAGATATGTCAATTTTAATGAAAAAACATATTTTTTCAAATGTAACATATAAAAGTTAGAAAACGTAGATTTAATAAGGGTTATCTATCCAAAGATGGAAAAATGACCTTATATAAATATTAGAGTTTTTCATGCATAAAATCATATTCATTCTCATTTTAGGCCTCAATATTTTATTAGATATAATTAATGAAATTTAAAAAGCTTTCATAATCATATTTTAGATAGTTCTATTCAATCCCTCCAATACAATAGCTAGGAATTAACTACTATTTAAAATAATATTATATTATTATTTTGCAGTATAACACAACCTTGTGTGCAACGTAAGATCTTAGAGAAACTTGTAGTTGCGTGTTAGGTACGCCATCGAACATTGCATCCACTTTGATGTAAAACTAATATTTAATTCACAAATACTAATAAATATAAAAATTTCATATTATATATTTACCTGGGGTGTTATAGGATCACCATGCAGGTTTCTTACCTCATATGAGGGATATCGATTCCTAGGGGATAACCTGTGGATGACCCAGTTGCAAGATGGTTACACCTGGCAAAGAGTGATATATGGACCCCTTTGCGAGATATAAATTATGAGAATCAATGGAAAATTCTTTATATTTTTCTTAGGGTGATGCTTGTGATTCTTTTATAGGTCACTATAGACATACTCCTTTGACATGGGTTAAATGTTATGCTCCTGGTGTCGTACTTTTGTTCCTTTATATGGAGCATATTGGATAAGCCTATAATTATATTTAATTAAATACAAGGGATTACAATTTTATGTAAAAAGAACTTAATAATTTATAAAATTAAAGAACATGTTCATTTAGAAAAATCAAATTCTTGGGCTCAGTCCATTCTTTTTGTGTAGTATTGATTCCCCATCCTTACATTATATTTCATTTTTATACCTTACCTATAGTTTAAAAACTTTGTCTTAGGATGAATCGAGAATGGTCATGCTAGGTGTCCTAGGGGAACCTGGGCTCGACTTGGTTATATAATCATTTCCACATTCATGTTATACATTTGATATAAATTCACCATTCTTGTTTTATATGCATGAACTAGACTATGATTTAGAAACCATTGGTGGTGGCCTAATTATAATATCTCACACCCAAATCGAGATTTCATTTCACTAGGGTACCCAAGAAGACTATATTTTCGTTTGTCTCAGATAATTACTAGTGATGTTTTAAATATACATGGGAGATTACTAGCACAAGTAAATGTTAGTACATACGATTCTTGTGGAGTCCACACTCAACACTTTTTTTCATTTTATTTGACCATGTATTTTATTGTTCTATGTTATACTCTTATACATATGAAATAGCATCATTTAAACATTTTTTCATATTTATATTACTCATGTTGTGAATTTTTAATCATTTATTATATCTATCATCCACTTTGTTGTATTTTAAACATTTTTTAATACAATCTATTTCATTATTCCTTATTATATCACTATATAACTCTGGTCACAAGGGTATTATATCTCAACTGTACCACCATTACACCCTCGATATGAGTTAACATCGTCTTTCATTATAGAGGCCTACTTGAGGCCATTTAATGTCCATTAAGGATACTATTTCATAGTCATTCAGACTGAGATGATACAATAGTTTTCTTGGAATCCTTCTCGAGTTTCCTCCATCTTTCATCTCACTCTTTTTCTAAACATATTACTTCCCATCGAATTTAATTTAATTGTTCCCAATACCTCACAAATTTTATCAGTAAATATAGATCATTAATTTCAAAATGAATATTAATCTTTTTGTGTTTTTTTAAAGGAGGTACATGATTTTCTTTTTTACACGATAACATTTATAAAATTATCCTTAGGGTTGTTCGTATTTTGGCATCATGACATTAATGTCTCTAAGTTTCATTTTATATTTAATATTTTTTTGACACTATACTTTTCACATATCATAATTTATGAGAGGGTCGTGAATATCATAAAGATATAGGATGCGAATATCCTTCAAGATTGATATATTTTGATCGATTCTTGCAGGGAAATTAATCATCAATTTTCACAACTATTGAATCTTCAAAAGTATCACCAAATCCTATAATGTAAATTTCTATATAAATGACCAGTGTAATATAATAATCACCTTCCTAATCATATATTATCTATATATATTTCAACATTAAACTCTAAAAAAGAAGAATGTACATTAAATTTCACATTTTCATGCATATATTAAAATATTTATCCAAAATCAACATTAAAGTTTGATATCCCATCATTTTGGGGTTTTCAATTTGAGATTATGATGACATGATGATTTTCATTTCATTTATACAGACTTTTACATTTTTTAATTTGAATAATTCATGGGAGTATCTATTTCTAGAACATTAAATCCCACACTAAAACCATCACATACCCTAATGACTTATGAAAGAAGATACGGAAACATTTGTTTCTTATTCCATAAAAGTTCATACCATTGATGAAATAAACTCCATCACTATTGAATTTGTTTGAAATCCTTATAATCAATTTTAAGATATTAATGGATATTTTTTTAATGAACCTTGAACTCCAATACAAATTATTTGTTCTGAGGTACATTGAAATGTTTTTTGTGGGAGGGGGGAGAGGGTGATCAAATGTTCAATTTTTTATTTTAAATATATTTTTTTTAGTACAACATTATATGTGGTTAATGATATTTTATACATATATGATTATCTCTAAACATTAGTTTATTATATAAAATATAAAATATAAAATAAATATGGAATTAATGGTTTTACATATGAATGCATACTCTATTCCATGTTCGAGTAATGTTCCAAGACATAGATTGTACAATGTGAAACACTTGAGTAAAATATATAATCTTTGTTCCAAAAATAGTGATGAGAAATATTCTAAAATAAATAGTATATAATCATATGAAATATATTTTCTTCATGTTTTCACAACATCTCATCCAAATGGGTTCTTTATAATGGATTCACTCTATTTGAATTCATAACCAAAAAATATTATCCTCTATCCCATCGGTGTGATAATGGGTCGTCCCGAACACCTCATTGAACATGTATTCAAATATACATTGCCTTTATATGGATACTAAACTTTTTTATTATTAATATATTTATGTCCTCTCAATTAATTCTGAATCACTTTTCCTTTCTCACAAGATATTTTGATGATATAATGATATCAGAATGAGTAGAAAATGGTCTCTTCTTCTCACTACTTCATCCCCTTCAACAGAACAAAATTTCTTTCAGATATATTCTATTATTATTTCTATTTGAATTATCTCTAAATTTATATCATCCTCACACTTAATTATTTTTCCAATTCCTTAGAAATTCATGAATATTCTGATCTCCCATTCACCTTCAATAAAAAACATGCATTCTTATAGTTTATTTGTATTTAGTTCTATCACACCTTTTTATAATGTTTGAATAATTCATCAATAAATACATAATTACTTATTTGCATCATACTTATTTAGATACAGATATAATAACTTCAAATAAATATTTTCTTCCACATGAAATTGGAAATTCCTTTAATCATCACATGGTGTGATTTTTTTTCATTGAAACACATAATATATTTAACTCCCTCACATTTAATGTCACATGTACAATCATACCAAAGTCCCTCGTACCTTCATTTATAAATTTCTTTAAAAATTCATTATATTTAATATATATTTATTTTCCTTTTTCAGGGATCCATACTTTTTATCTTTTTATTACTTATCCATATGACATGGAACACATAATTGAAACTTATTCATCTCATTCAAAACCAAATCAATTATAATATTAAAATAATAAAATCACTATGGTAACATGGAATTTTTATAGTTTCATTTATAAAATGTAAAAACTGGATCTTCATACCAGGAAATCTCTTTATTCAATATTGGATCAAATGAAAACAAATATTAAATATTTTTATATCATTTCAATGAAAAAAAAAATCAATTGTATCATTTGATTTTAATTTCTTAAGAATATATAAATTTTGGAAAAATATAATAACAAAATGTATAGTCAGTACTAAATTTATAAGGATAAGATTGCCAATATGGAAGACAATCATCCATGATGATATGATTTATGCATCAGTTTACATTGACTGTATGTAAAAATAAATGTAACAATGAAATGTATTAGATAATATTAAAAACATGAATAAATCATTGGATAAACCAAATGGAATAGTTTAGACCAATCATATTAACAACTTAATTAGTAGAACACATCATTCTATATGTATTGATCATGTGTATCACCTTTCAATAATTATTATCAACCTCATGAATTATAATGTAACTATATTGGATATACTACATGGACAATGTACAAACTGTGATAACCGACCATGAAAAGAATATAGATTGACCATATCATTGGCTTAATGGTGTACATTGACCATAATTTAGAATATATAGACATGAATCTCTTTGAATTAAGTCCTCCTAAAACCATCTTTTTTAATTATCTAGAAACCAAAAAATCATCCAAAATTATTTATATATTGTCTATAGACCCTCCAATAGCTAATATTGGTTTCCATGAATATTATCACACCAATCATTACATATAAAATGGGATGATGTAAAATCTCATAATTTCATTATATTTAAGTCATTTATGTTAATTATGAAAGCCAAAAAGTCTTATTAATATAAAAAAATAATAGGACACATTTATTGAAAAAATACTATCAATTTGATATGAGAACATATCTTTATATTTTTTTCTAATATCTATGGAACAAGGAGAACTAAATCAAATAAAATACATTATAACAATAGATGAATACAAAAAAAATTAATTGGATAACACCATGATTATATATCAATTTGTAAGGATGACTCCCAAGTAGAGATATACCAAAGAGGATTCTAGTAATAATTCAACGAAGTCAGTAAATATGATCTATCCATGAGAGTGAGAGAAATTTAATGTGTAGATTTATGATTAAAAATATAGTTCACCTAATATGGTTTTAATTAATCAAGGATATGACCATTATAGGGGAAATAAGAATTAAAATATTCTTGACTAAGAAATAATATATGAATAAATATATAATATTAATTTTTAATAGTTCGAATTTAAAATTTGGAAGTGTTTTGAACAATTTATAATGTGTATTAATTTATAAAATTTTTAGATAATTTTTTTCAATAAAAAGTAATAGGTTTATAAAATTATGATCATAAGTGTATAATTTTTTTTTAAATATAAATAGTAATTTTTTAAATAATGATATTAAATATTGTTAAAAAAAATATAATAAACTATTAACATGATATTAAAAAAATATTTTTGACATGTATTACAAAAATTAAATAATTACATAAATATAATGCAACATAAATAAAATTACTCGACGGTTGAATTTTTGGTTTTAGGTTTTATATTTATGTATAAAATAATAGTTCAAAAATTTATTATTATAGAATTTATTTTATAATCCTTTTATGTAAATGATTTAAAATTATCCTCATATAATAGAATTTTTATAAACTAATATTTGAATGAGATAAGATAGAAAATGAAAGCCTAATAAGATATCCAATCTGGGAAAAATGAATGCCTAATATGGTTGTCAATCATTGACCAAATGCTCATGCATGTTTTTAGGGGTGTGTGCAGATAGTTTTCTGCATTCATGTGTGAGAGTGGAAAGTTTATTTGTGGAGGCACACAATTGTGCTCATGGAGATTCCAGATCCACCATATCGACTGTATTGATAACACAGAGTGCTAGTTGCAGTTTGGTTCCATGATAGGACCCCAAGCTACTCCCGTTGAGCTTCTTTGAAATGATAAATAATATATTGGAGATCTCTATTGGAAAATGATTTGATATGGGTTAAATACATGTGCGAACACTTTTCCCTCCAAAAAAAATATTCATATATATAGTGACATCTGATACTTTTCTGGAGTCATCTAATCAGATCAACAATCATCTTCAACCTCATGTGATATCATTGAAAACATGTTGTTTCTTCTTTTTCATATTCTTCCGATGTGTTGATTCATTTACATACCTACATAATTATGGCCCATCTAAATGCCATCATTGTAATATATCAATGAAAGGTCTATAATACTCAATCTAGCAAAGATGGATTCTGAAATCTATAAATAAATACCACTCAACAAAAACTCTATTAATTAAATCTATCTAAAACTTTTCTTCAGTCTAAATTAATAAATCCATGGAACCATTCACGTAAGAATTGTAACATACAATTATGATTTTATTATGATGAATAAAGTGGTTTTATTTCGATAGTTTAGAGACATTATTTTTAGGTTTCTATGATCATATTAAAAGAAATATTCTCAGGTATGCTTATTGATTCTCGTGAAAATGATATATTAATATATATAGATATAAATTTTTTAGTTGAATTGAAATATTATTCATCACACACATGAAAATTGGGATCCAACTATAAATTTTCTTTGAGGAAGAAACTGTAGCATCATTTCTAGAAAATAAAATATAAAATAAAATATTATATAATGAGAGGATCAATTTATCAAGAAATACCACCTATAGATCATTATACATTTCCCTTATTCGTATAATTCCACCTTAACTTACTTTAATTGTATAAAATAGGTATAATAAATGTATATTTATTTTAAATTAATATATATTATGGTAATGTGAGTAATTTTGGATTATTATACATTTATATCATTTCTATGTCAATCAGTTTTTGATGTAGAAATCCTAATCATATCCAATTACTCAAACTAATATTTATAAACTGGACAAGGATAATATTTCAAATTAAATATTGAATATTATTTTCAGAATCATATAATGTTTCTTTTAGCTAGTGAATTTCAATTTAGTTGGTTATTGGGTACTGGTTAGATTAACTATGAAAGGAAATTTTGGATTATGATGACAAAATATTTGTGTTCAATCTATAGTATAAATTCTTAGCATTGACTTTTCCCCTTGTAAATATTACCATTCCCCAAAAACTAGGGTTATCACTTTACCCTTTCCTTTTTTACCATATAATTTCAAAATATTGGAAATGGAAAAAAAATATTTTCTAAATCTAACCATAGATTTATTATATTAAAATAAAAATAAGGTAATACATTTTTTCTAAATTTAAATTTTTTAATCCCATTAGCATGCAAGGGTAATTTCATTTTAAAAAGGAATTTATTTAGGGTTTATAAAACCATATGTTAGGGAATTTTTTTTCATTAATATTAAATTTTTTTTTAAATGAAACCCTTATTATAATGTGAGTATATTTTTGAAAAACCCTATTTTTTGGAGAATGTTTTCAGGATTTTAATCCAAATGTTCTAGAAAAATACTATATTAATGATATCATATTTTATTAAAATGATTTTATTTATGAATTCAAGGTTTAATTAAAATTGATAATGTTTATAATTTTATTAATAAAATGTTATTTTATTAATATTTATGGAATTAATGATTAAAAGTTTGACCGTGCATTTTATTTATCATTGATATTCAATCTATGATTAGAAAACCATTAATTTATGAATTAAAATCAATGAATACTTATTTGTGATTTCAATTAATGTATATATTATTTATAAAAGTTCATATTATCCATTATGGAGTCATATTTTAAATTATTAAAAACATTTAATTATTATACTATTTTTGACACTTTTGCTGGGGCACGCGCGTCCGTATTCATCAGGGATGATGGGCAAAGTTTTTGTTTTCCGGCATTCCTGCTTTCCAAAGGCAGACGACATCCACTCCTTATTCAGGGAAATCTACTCCTTGATCAAAATGGGTTGATGGGATGTTGGTTCTTCCTTATGTGGATTCTTCCTCGGAACTCATTACCTAGTCCGGGTCTCTCTCATAGTCAAAAGATGTTGTTCGTGAAACTCTACATGGCACCATATCTTCAAGGACAACAGTTAATTACACTGCTGTTATCAAGATATTCTAAGGGGTCCGGTCAGGTCAGCAACCATCACTGGCGTGTTTGGACACTGGTGGATTGGTGTTTCGGTCTTTTGTCCCTTTTTATAGGGCTTCTCAAGGGCACGGATCCCATGGAATCCCACATTGAACGTGGGTTATCATATTCCATGAGCATGTATCTGAGGTTTTTCTCAGATTCTCATGTTTATGACAGGGTATACCGTAAGTTTAAGGTCCGGCAGAGAGGAATTGGGCTAATCAGAACACTGACTAGAGTGGATCAGATGTAGGAACCCCTTTGAGGGAACACTAATATTGGGGCCATCGTGCTGGTGGCCTCCCTAAAGATGTTTGTTGGAATGGGGAATGGGGTTGCATGATCCCACTGGGATGTGGCAGGACGAGTAAGAATTAGGATCAATGATGGAAGGTTATGTGAATTGGATGGTGAATATTGGGAACCATCATGAAGATTATGATGGTTTTGGGCTTGAGCATCAAAATGACTTCCTACGTATCCCCGTGGATGGAAATCTAAGTCCACGTAGTTCATATGTTCACGACTTACCATCGATTGGAGTTTTAAATATATCACCACTAGGTGAGATTACAATGGATTACTATTGAATAAGGTGTCAACGGCTTACTGATAAATGGGGTTTCAATGACATACTGCAGATTGAGGCCACAACAGCTTACCATTGGATAGGGTTGTCAGTGGTTTACCACTGATGAGGTCGAAACGACTTACCACTTCATAGGGTTACAACGAATTACTGCTAATTAAGGTCATAACGGCCTACTGCGGGATGGATTGAAAATTTCTTACTAGTGACAGGAGTGACAATGGCTTACCGCTGAATGGAGTGACAATAACTTACCATTGAAAGAGGTCCATTGTTAAACGTCACGTGGGACTGGGGTAAACCGACATGAACGAGGTTGGAACTACTGGTTGTTGGGCTTGATCCTTGTGGAGGATTCCTACGTACCTCGCCATGTAAAGGATCAAAGTATTCGTATTTCAGGTGGTTGTGATCCAACGTGAAGGTGGGCCTGGGGTCCAATGAGAGGTGGGATTGGTTCACTGACGTGATGATGGTCAGGACCAATGGATGGTGGAGGTCTTGAACCTCGTGGATGCTTCCTATGTACCCTGCCTTGGAAAGGATCAAAGACAACGTAGTTCAGAATGGTGGATATAGTTTAACATCATGAGGGATGGGGGAGAACCAACTTGAAGGGGGGTCCGAGCGACCAGAGTTGTGGGATTGAACCTCATAGAGGCTTCCTATGTACCTTACCTTAGAAGGTATCAAAGTCCTCGTAGTTCAATATTGAAAGGGACATGGTGCAACAACATGGGGTAGTATGGACCAATGGTTGTGGGGCTTGTCCATTATGGAGGTTTCCTACGTACCCTGCCTTGGCAAGGATCAAAGACCACGTAGCTCAGGTGTCATGGGGATTACACTCTTGGCTGCCCAGAGTGTTGGTGAACAGACGCAAAGGGTTCAGAATTACCGGATGAACGGTGGGCTTGAACCTCATGAAGGCTTCCTACATACCCTTCCTTGGTAAGGAACAAAGACCTCGTAGTTCATTATATGAGGGAATTTGGGGCTTACGCACTATGGCGGCCCAAGGTGTTGGTGAACCGACGTGGAGGATGACTTGGGATCCAATAGATGGTGGTAGGCTTGAACCTTGTAGAGGCTTCCTACGTACCCTGTCGTGGCATGGATGAAAGTCCTCGTAGTTTGTAATGGTGCCATTTGGGGGTTACACTTTGTGGCGGCCCAAGAAATATGTCATGGTTGGTGCTCACACTAATTCCACGTGACTCATGCTCGGTGTGAGAAAAAAGAGGTAGAAGAGACCTGATGATCACATCGTGAAAGGTGTGTCAGTGGGAGTTGATGTGAGGATTACATGTGGTTAGAGGCCCAATGAGGAAACATGGGCTTATGCATGGTTAGAAGCTCGAATTGGTTGGGACTTACTCTTGGAGGGAGGCTCGATGGCATCAAAGCACAACCGGAGAGGGAATTGGAAACAAATAAAGGGGAAGCACTGTTTTCCATCACGCCCTTCGCTGGCCCTGGGGACTGATGATGAAAGGAGGAGCATAGATGCTGCCTTCTAGAAGAAAGATAGGGGCTTACACCAAGATGGTCTCCCTTTCCCCACGGACAATCCCCACTCCCATAAGAAGCATACTATCCCTTGTGGAGAATAGTGGTAATGAAGATTGTCCAAGGTGGGGGTACCCCGCGTGCGAGGCACAGGGAAAGGTCACAATTTAACGTCATGTTCTAAGGAAGAAGGTGATTTGATGTTTAACATCCTTTATCTCGGACGAGGTGGGTTTTCTCCACACCACTAGGACATACATAACAGGTACCCTCTGATACTTGGTGTAGAGAGGGGACATGAAAAGTTGTGGTGAGGGGGTGTCATGGAGCGAACCATCTAGAGGCCCATGTTAGCATGGCTATGTGAAGAAACAATAGCCGTTAGCGTCCCTATGCGAAGAAGCATGAGGTGAAGAAGCAAAATGGGAAGTATCGCCCAAGGTACTTTTAAGACACATCGTGCAAACCTGGAGGGTTGAACGGGAAAAGGAATTACCAAGCCGAGGGGTTCATAGGTAGATGCATTGTGATGCTCTGTTGATCCACGTGGCAGAGGGATCTTGTGAAGGGGTGAGCTTTGCGAAGTGGGGTTCCTCAACCTAAGAATATGGAAGAGGTACATATGGGAGGTGTTTCGTGAAGTGGAAATGCATTTGCGGAGCACTGTCTTGTGAAGAAAAGGTGCCTCATGATGCAAGGTGTCGCGAAACAATGTGCTTCGTGATGTACAGTGACCCTGCCTTAGCATGGGGATCATGTGTACATGAAGGGTGTTTTGTGAATCATAAATCCTCCAAGACGACATGGGTTATCTTGGGGATCCCATTTCTTCATGAAGGCCCTAAGGCTTCATGAAAGGCATCCCTCTCGATGGAGGGGATCAAAACAACACAAAGGGGAGACACTTCACAAACCATAAGTACCTTGCAAAGATCATGGTTCGCAGAGCAGAAGAGTGATTTACGATTTGGGAGCTGGGAAGTCGAATGTTAGATTTTATGTCATTTGGGCTCTGGGGGATCCCGGTATTTATAGGAAAGAGGCGTCGTGGAGTAGAGCTTACGCGGTGTAAAGAGGGACTAGGTTGCTTCACGGAGGGCTCACGAATTTCAAATGTGTTCGCGGAGCGTCCCACCTCATTGCTTCGCGGTAGGCTCGCGAATTTCAAATGTGTTCAAGGATCGTCATGCCTCATTGCTTCGCGGTGGGCTCAAGAACGTCAAACGTGTTCATGGACTCGCCACTTTGCTTCAAGGTAGTCATGCGAACGTGAAATGCATTCATGGAGAATCTCGCCTCCTTACTTCGTGATGGTCATGGTGCTAAGGGGACCCTGTGAAAAAGATTCACGATGCATTCAACTGTGCTTTATTTTTGGCTTATTCTCTATCCTGAATATTAGCGCCAACAAATGACCCCCCTCAGAACTGGAGCCGTAGAGAGATCAAGGGTCGAATTATGAGGGTAATCACAAAACTCCTCAGTCATTCACAATGTTGGCTCGTGAAGATGGCTTACCAGGAAGATAGGGGAGGCAGAGGACGAGCGTTCCATGAAACTCGACAAAAACTGGATGCACCGCGAAGCTCCAAAGTCTGTCAGCTATAAATAAGGTATCTTCCCTCTCTTTTTTTCCTTTCCCTTCTCCGCTAATATTTCCATTTGTGCTCTCGATTTGCGAAGCTCTGCGTACTCTGCGAGTGTTCTCTGTGAATCAAGTCTTCATGTTGCTCAGCAAGTCATCGACTCCACATTTGCGCTCCACGATACGACACTTAAGCGCTTATATAGGGCTCTTTGAATAGTCTTCACAAATATTATTTGCGAATGTGCTCTGCAAACAAGCTTCGCAAATCAACTGAAAAATCATCCAAGTTCCAGAACTGAATGGCCCACCAAGATGCTACCTAGGGGGTCCTTGCAGATGCCTCCTAGAGGGATGAGATGGAAAAATGTCTAGGAATATGAGAGTTAGTCCATAGCCACTCAGACCATAGGTCACATGTGGAGCTACTGTCAGAGTGCCATAAGAACTACCCGTTGTGTAGAAAGTTTCCCTTGTATGGCGTCAGGCTGAGGGATGATGTCTTCATCTCTAAAGTAAGTAGGGATGAGCCAGCTTTTTGGTTCTGAATCATACCATGATAGCACCGATGGTTCTGGGCAGTCGATGGTCATTCCCGGGAGGACTTCATGCTCGTCGTTTCTTAATGCTTATAAAAACATCTAAACAAAACTGACCGGAGGCTATTTCAGAAGGAGATATCCCCTCCTCTATACTAACCTATCCTCAAGGCGATGTTGGGGAACCTGTAGAAGGGGTGGTCTGAGGAAAGGGGCCTATGCCAGGGTGGAAACTTCACTGATTATTGGGCCTCGGCCTATTAAGTAGGTGCCTCGTGTGAGGAGTTCGGAGCGGAGGTGAGAAGAGTGGGCCTATATGAGGCATCTTGGGCCTCTCAGTTTCACATATACCAGCCGAAGTAGCTAAAGCTGGAGCTGTTGAGAGGGTGGTCACTGGGGACCAATACCTTCCACCTGCATCACGAGGAGGTTAGCATTAGCTTATGGGACATGCATATGATCTCATGGGTCCTGATACTGGAGGAGATGTATGATGAATTCCTCCCTGCTATGGGTGTGTGGGATGATCAAAGCATATTCTGCGTCTGGTGATGGAATTTATAGAGCTTGTTCCAGGAGAGGATAAGGAGGCGGTCAGGGGTGTCGACTTCAGGAATTGGTTCAAAAAGTTTCATAACATCCAGGTATACCTTCAGTTCCCTACGAGACCTCAAACATACCCAAATGGGGCCCGGAGTAAGGAACACTCATACTGGTGGTTTTTGAAGGATAGCTAGTGGAATACTTGGGGATTCAGTGTCAGCACTGAGCAATAGCTAGAACTCAGGCTGGTGGCATTCATCAGAGATCTCATGTATGGATGGATCCTTCTAGTGAGGGATACCAACATCGGAGTAAGACCAAGCACTTTCAACATGGCGTCCACAGTAGAGACAAGAGGGCGGGTCAACCTAGGGATCCCGATGCTCGCCAAGTTTTATAAGATGTTGTGGCACATCAGCATGGGGAATAGGCCACAAAAGATATTAGGGTCATTCCACCTTCTGTACGGGTGGATAACAACACACATTAGGGGGATATATGAGTATCTAAACCCCATATCACCTCCAGGTATGATCTTCCGCCCCTCGATTGTCAATGTCACAGGGAGTTTTCTGGCCAACCTGACCGTACCTTCAAAATTAAATCGAGTCTGGATGGGAGAAGACTTCAATTTACATCTGTTCTATTTGCCGATGGGGGCCTTCACGGATGATGGTTGGGGAGCGAAAAAGCACCGGGCCTACATCCTGGCCTTTCGAGGTGGAGACTTGGTGGACAGGGTGGACCACAAGAATATCTACGAGCCATACACACCACACTGGTTTGAAAGGAAATTCTAGTGCCTACAGCGACTATCCCCACGGTTCTACTTGGAGGTGCGTCACGAGGAGCACCTATGTGTGTTGAGGAAGATGTGGATCATGTTCATAGGGGAAGATGGAAGATGGAGAATGAACTTCCTCCACCAACCGCCATCCTTGGGCTGGTAAAGGAATATGCCTAGAGCTGGGCATCAGCCTAACGAGGGGAAACACCGAAGCAACCAGCCATTCTAGCTGATGATGGTGACCTTCCCTGACCTTGGGGACAAGTCTGGAAGGCATCATGTTCATCATGTAGTGGCAGGGATGCTATAGCGGCGAGGCCTGCACTAGTTAAGGGGGAAGTGGTGGTAGCAGATCTGGCAGCGGCAGTGGACCCAGTGGTCCCAGGAGAACATATTCATCAGGATAGGAGGCCACCGAGAGGATTCCACATGATTCCTACTCAAGCCTTAGGGAAATGGCTGCGCCATATTGACATGCTATAGAAGGATGTCTTTCCAGAGTCCTGGGACATCTGGGAAGTCAACCGACAATTCCTCAACCCATCTGAGTTAGGAAATCACCATAACGGCCTCGGGATGGACTTGACGAGGATTAGCCCTATTAGAGTCAGTTTTTCAGTATCCCATGTAGAGGTGGAGCAATACATGGTCGAACTGGAAGACTTTATTCACTCCGAGGGTGCCCTGCACCCGATGAAAAACTGGGTCAAGGTGTTGTTTTATCATATGGTCCCTCCACAATTTTCAGTTTCTAACCTGAGGGAGTGCTTCCCTCTACTGAAAGAATCATGTGAATCCTCTTGGGGAGACGAGTCCGGTAGAGGGAGTCCGTTGGAGGAGGGTGAAGTAGGCGATCTGTCCTCAGATCTCGAAGATTTTGTGGAGGCCCTCAAGGTAAAATATCAAGTTACTTCCTCAGGGTATTCTATGAGGTTACTCTGGAATATTTATCAGCATCTGCACTGTGTAGGGGGACCGTGTGCATAGACCTCGTTCTCATCCCTCAGTGGGTCCCAACATAGAACCTTCGAGATCCACAGGTATGGCTACATGAACATTTATGTCTACAGGGCTAGGACACTTGAGGCGGCTCCCCCAACATCTCCAGAACTGCTAACCATATATGAGGGGCCACATTTCGGGGTCCCAACGACATCAGCCCAGGAGCAAGACTAGGAATTCGATCTCTATATTTCCCTCTACCGAATTTACGAGTGCCATCTCCTGACAACATTAATTAACATTCAAGTCCCATTTTTTGGCATGTATTGTCTTTAAATTGCCCTGGTCCACTGCGGTGAAGTTGGTTGGGACTTCTGGTAGTGCCCGTCCTAGAGGCATGCCGATTTTCGTGGGGGTGAACATCCAACCTGACCGAAATACCGAGCTCCCGCTCACTGGCGGGGACGCTAGTGGGACTGCGCCTGAGGTTATTGAGGTGGGATCTGATGATGAGAATCAACCAGATAGTTGACGCCCTGCCATGCCTGACCCAACAGTAGACGTGGACCCAACTAAGGAGTTTATGGGGGAATTACCTACATAGGATCATGCCAAACGCGCTGGCTAGAACAAAATGGCCTCTGATGAGGATGAAAAAAAGCAGTCCATCATCGATCATAGAATCTGATCACATGCATCATCAAAAACACTACCAAGCCTAATGGTTGGACGAGATGGACATACTTCTTTTGCAGCTATGCGAACTGTGCTTCGTGAGAGTGGATGCTCAGCACCAACACTTGATCATCTGAGATCTAATAGAGGAAATGATTCTGGAGTATGAATGTGGCCTTAGTGTGGGATGGAAGTGGAGGAAGGCGGTGAACATCAAGAGGCTCCGGGAGACCAAAAAAAGGTTGAATGATTGTAGGCCCAGGAAGATGAGCATTATTCTTCTATTGATGCACAATCAGAGCTCGTCTCGCGACTAAAAGCCTAGCTGGTGGAGGCCGAAGAGGTAATGAAGCGACCCTTTGAACAGATATCTGTTATCCAAACCAGTTTGGAACTGTCCCAGATTTCAGAGATCTAATTGCGGCCTCTCATAGTTGAGGAGGATCAAGAGATGAACAGTCGATAACAACTCATGGACGCCACCAGCCAGAGGGTGGCGTAGCTGCTACACTCTTTTGATGAGGTCAAACCGTCCATGGGGGGATTCGACCCTCAAGTGATGTAATGTTTACAAACCATCAAACGTACTTTCATTCCTTGAATATTTTATTCCATAGCATGCATGAGTTTCATTGTTTACATTAGTTTATTGCAACCTTGTGATGTTTATAGAGCTTCCAACGATCATTCCCAAAGCTCGTGTGGGTTGGGCCCAATGTGAGAAACAAGGGATGACCACATTATCACACCAATTCAAATGTAGGAGTGAAAACAAAGCTTCGAGCATCTGGGGTATAAACAACTGACCCAGATATCCGGGAGGAAATGGTAGATACATGACTAAAGAATGAGGCCCTTAGAACAGCCAAATTACCATTTTCCCAGTCTGATCTTGTGCACAAATGCGGTAACGCCAGGGGTAATGGAATCAATCGAAATAAATGGGTTTGGAATGTGTGAATCCTGATACCTAGGATTCGGAACACTATCGAGGTGGCGTGACAATAAAGAATAACTATTGACCATATTGAAATCATTTTATCCTTATTGTGTTTTCCTGGAATGGGGAAAGGAAATATGGGCCGACCATTGACCATGTTTGAAACATGGAGCCTGAATAAAAATATAATTTGTTGGTCTTTCGGAACATTTCCCTAGGACAATAGGAGGTAAATAGGGTGAGCATCCATACTGTTAGGCGGTTCCCTTAGACATGAAAGAGGAGGAGGGTCCGAAGAAGTGGCACACAATGTTTGGAATGTGGAGTGATGGTTTGTTTGAACAGAATCTAACACTCTCGAAATTACGCCACCACGGTGGAATCATATTAGATGGGCGCATCAGTCTAATCATTTATCATTAGTTCTTTTAGACATGTCCTCTATAGCAAGGGAGCCGTCGCTTCCCAATGTCATCGTGGGGCATCCCAAACTTGTTCAGGTCAATGCTATAGTTACATAGTTCCCCACAAGGGGTCTGGCTAGTGGCCGGAAATAAGGAGGAATAGGATTGATGATTCCTAGGGCTTGACCCCAGGAGAAATACCTGGTTTTATGTACGTATCCCATGAGTATGGTAATCAATCCAAACATAGTTCTTGAAGCACATTTTAACATCATGGAGGGTGATGAAAATCCTTAATGCGCCTGTGCACATCCTACAAACACAATTATGCCCACATGAGTCCTGCTCGATGTGGGAATCAAGAAGAAGTGGTGGGACATTCCCGATATAGGAAGGAACATGTTAGGGTGAAGGGATGCTCGGTGAATGATGGAACAATTATTCTAAACCTTTCATTTAGTTCACCTAGATGCGTGAAGAAGCAATGCTGAGTATATTGGAATTCCACTTGAACATAAGGAAGTGGAAATGTGTGAATCATGATTTTCGAAATCTAGATCACAATGACGGTGGCATGATGATGAAGGATAACTATTGTCCTTATTCAAAACACATTATCCATATCCCTTTATCCTGGAATGAGGATAGAAAAATGAGGGTCGATCACTGACCATGTTCGAAACATGGGATCTGTCGCAAAGGTCGTCCGAGATCTTTAGGCATGTTGGCCAGAAACGGTAGGTGAGATGATGCAACATAAGACCAGGATGTGAAGGGGGTCCCTTTAGATGTGGAAGAGGATGAGGATCCAAATACCAAGATCAGGAATCTTGGACATGGAATGAGGGGAATATCCCCATGAAAATTCCACACTTCGCGATCTTTGTCAAAACATATCTGAATATGACAACGAGACATATTAGATATAAGGAGTTGAGTCCCTTCCCATAGGGAGATCATAGTTTAAGATTGTAGAATTTGGACAATGGAAGGTTATTAAATGAGAGAGACACATGGTGGGGTAATTATAAAACCCGATGTGAATGGGAACCTAGGGTTTCAACCACCATGTGTTCCTTAGAGAGGTTTTTGGCCGAGGGACCAAAAACGAGAGTTATTCTAGGATTGAGGCAAAGTGCATAGACATTACTATGTATCCCATGAAAATGATAATCAAGCCACACGTAGTTCTAAGGAGTGTCATGGGATGGTGCAAATCTCAATAATAAAAGGGTCGTGCAGGTGTAGCCCCCACACCAAAAGAAGAGGTATATGATGAATCATGTTTTTCCTTTATGTTGGATATTGTTTTTTTGGTTAAGCGACAAGACTAGGATGAAAAGGAATGGCAGTGCCACAAGATTCAAGCCATATTATGGTGTTACAAATGGTATGGCCTATGACCGATAACAAACATGATGTATCAACGAGTGAGGTCATCACGATGCAATTTCGTTTATCGTCATGCGGCCAGAATGATAATATCATAGTTTAGGGTCATGTGATGGGACCAGGTGGAATAGTTTAACGTCATTTGGCCTAGACACATATAAGAGGAGAAAATGGGCAAGAGAAACTAGTTCTCCATTGAGCTGGGCCTAGAGACAAGATGTTCGGGTGTTCTTACTATCCCATAAGGATGGGAATCATGCTGTACATAGTTCCAGAGGAGATCCTTGTTTACGGTCATAGAGCTCAGACCCGCAATAAGGGAAGTTAGTGTGGTGCCTCAAATGATGCCTTTACAGTGGCTTTTTCCTCATAATGTGCAAATGTGCACTGAGGGATAGTGCCAGGAGTGTCGAGATTTTATTTAGACATGGTAAGGTGGAGAAGGATGTGAATCATGTAACCGAAATTTTGGGCTTAATGGGGTTGTCGTGATGATGGAGGATGATTTTTTACCATGATTGAAACACAACATCCATATCATGTTATCCTGAAATGGGGATAATCAAATGAGTATCGACCGCTGATCATATTCGAAATAATGGATTTGTACCGATTTTTTTGTATGTGACCCTTGAGGACATTGTCTAGTATTGGTAAGAGAGCCCTTATTCCTAACATTCATTTCTTTCAGGGGTCCCTTCAAGTGTGGAAGATTATGGAATCCCAAATGAGGGAGAACATGAAGCCTAAAAAATGGGTGGAAGAAAGTCCGAGTAGAGTCTGACATTCCAGGCATTAATCTAGAGTACCCTTAGGCACGTTGGTGAATCACCAAAGAGGACCGATGTGCTCATCTTGGGAGCGGTAGATTTGAAAAGACGAGGATAGCACCAAGGGATGGAAAACTCCAAGGGGAAAGAGGTACACAACGTGGTTGTTACAAACCCGACATAAACGAGTATATAATCTCGTACCACATTGTATATCCCTTTCATGGAAGAATGTGGGTCGATGGGCAAAGATTGGTTCGATCTGAAGCCATGATGCCCGGGCGGGTCCTACGTATCCCATGAGGATGGGAATCAAGCCATACGTAGTTCTAGGATAACACATAGGGGGTAAGATACCCTAATGAGGGGGGTGTATGGCATGGAACGTAACCCGAGGTCAACGAGGACATAATACAATACCACCTCGTACAACAATAAATAGGAAATTGGGTCGGGGCCCAAGGAGGCCAAGTGGCTTGAGGCTGGGCCTCAGTCGGAATGGCCTGACCAATTTGCAGTTTAGCATCTTGCAGTGAGGACGAAGAGGGGAGTAGATGTACCACACAAGGAAGGTGTACAGGAAAATGAATACTCTGACGTGAATGAGGAAATAATCCCATACCACACCCCGCACTCTGGGTAAGAACTTGGGTTGGGGCCCCGAAAAGGCCAAGGGGCCTGAGGCTGGGCCTCGGTAGGGAAGGCCCGACCAGTTTGCAGTTTTACATCATCCAGTGAGGATGAAGATAGGATAAGGTATCTCATCAGGGTATGTGTATTGAATGGAATGTAACTCGACGTGAATGAGTACATAATCACATACCACACCATACAATCCCATAAGGGAGAACCTGGGTCGGGGCCTGAAATGGCCAAGGGGCCTGAGGCTAGGCCTTGGATGGGATGGCCATACGTCCTCTTATACGGTTACCACCTCATCACAGATCTAAATCCCACGTGGGCAGTTCATGGTGTGGGAAACAAGGAGTCGGTCTCGGCTCTCCCTGTCATATGGGGCCTAATAGCTGGCACTGCCCAATGGTAGTTCATTGCATGGAGATACTATGAGGCAAAATTAACTACTACACTCATTGTTTGGGACATCCTGGGGTGGTTCCAATGATGCATGACTATTTTTGAGGATTTTCGAAACACAGCGTCCCCATAGTGACCTAAAATAGGAAAAGCTAAGGAGGATTGACCAATGACCATATTCGCAACGCGGGACTTGTATCGGCTTGTTTCTCAACATCCTCGAGGGAATTGGCCCGAAGTGGTAAGAGATCCTTTAGGCATATAATCCATACCATTTGAGGTCCCTTTTGGATGAGAATGATGATGGAGTCCCAATCAAAGGAGTGGGTGAAGCATACTTTTAACAATCTATGATAGAGGAGAATGACTACGGGGAGAAAGAAATATGGTCGGATTGAGTTTAGCTCGATGTGAATTGGGGAAAATGTCTCCACCCCTACCATATTTCTTTACCTGAGGGGATGATTCTGGAATTTGGGTTGGTCCAACAGATAAAATGTCCAGGTATTCATACATATCCCACAAGGATGGGAATCAAGCCATACGTAGCTCTTAAAGGCCATGCAGTGTAACTTCATGCGATATGGACGTGAGAGGATAGAAGAATGTGGAGTGGGAACCAGGTGCAACAGTTATAATATTGGTATGAGTCGGGATAAGGAAGCCTACACCATATGATGCAAGGATCCTCCGACAGAACTATACCCAGTGGGGTAGTCAAAGAGAAGAGTTCGAGGATGGGCTCTAAACAAGGCATATGATCATTCCTATATATCCCATGACGAGGGAATCAAGCCATAAGTATTTCTAAAAATTCATTTTAAAGTCATAAAGAATGATGATCATTTTAAAGTCATGTAGGGACGGACAATTTAAGGTCATGCAGGACTGGCATGTAGTTTAGGGTCATGTGGGACCATCCAGTTTAAGGTCGTGTGGGACCATCCAGTTTAAGGTCATCCCGAACCATCCAGTTGATGGTCATGCAGAAACATCCAGTTTAAGGTCGTGCAGGACCATCCAGTTGAAGGTAGTGCAGGACCATCCAGTTTAAGGTCATGCAGAACCATCCAGTTCATGGTCATGCAGGACCATCTGTTTTAAATCATGCAGGACCATCTAGTTTATGGTCGTGAAAACCATTCAGTTTAAGGTCATACAGGACCATCCAGTTTAAGGTCATGCAGGACCATCCAGTTTAAGGTCATGCAGGACCATCCATTTTATGGTCATGTGGGACCATCCAGTTTAGGGTCATGCCGGACCATGTAGTTTAAGTTCATGCACGACCATCTAGTTTAAGTTCGTGTAGGACCATCCAGGGTAAGGTCATGCGGGACCATCTAGTTTATGTTCGTTCATGACCATCTAGTTTATAGTCATGTAGGACCATCCAGTTTAAGGTTGTGCATGACCATCCAATTTAAGGTCATGTAGGACCATCCAGTTTAAGGTCTTGTAGGACCATCTACTTTAAGGCATGTAGGATCAGTATTGGCTCTGGTAAATTATTTCTTGAGGAACATGGAATTGGTGGGAAGAGTTATATTCTCACCATTCATGGTCAATATGGAGTATGCACCATTGGGGGTAAACCCTATGAATTATGTAAGGTCCTTCCCATTTGGGCTCCAACATGGGTGGTTTCCTTCTAGGGATCATTGGCGCCCTGAGGGCCAATACCATGTCGCCTTGCAGAAAAGAGTGGTGGAGAACCGTTTTTTGAACGCCATAGTAATATTATTCTGATGCCTTTCAAGATTTTGGAGGGCAAAGAGCCTATTCTCGTCAAGTTCTTCTAATTCAACCGGACAAATTTCAACTACCTTATCTAGAACCTGCTGGTCATAGACAGCTGTGTGTAATGAGGGAAGCTGGATCTCAATGGGTGGATTGCCTTATCTCCGTACACTAGGGAATATGAGGTCACCTAGGTAGAATTACAATTCATTATCAGATAGGCCCAGAGGGCATTGGGGAGCTCATCCAGCCAACTCTTCTTGTTCTGACCAACCATTTTCTACAAAATGTTAGAGAGGGTTTTGTTGAATGCCTTGATCTGCCCATTTGGTTGTGCATGATAGCTAGTGGTATGGTTCGAATAGATGTTGTAATTGGCATACTATTTCATCAACTCGGCTGCACGGATGTTGGTGTCGTTATCGATGAGGATAGCATGAGAAACTTCAAACCGATTGATCGTGTTGGAGCTCACAATGTCAATGATCGAACGAGAATTGACTTCCTTGAGTGAAACAACCTCTTCCAACATGGTAAAGAAATCTATGGTGGTCAGGATAAACCTGCATTGGTGAGCTATCGCCGGTGGGTATGGTCCCATGACATCGAGTCCCCACACCGCAAATGGTCAAGAGTACTTGGTGTAGTGGAGAGGTTATGGTGGCTGATGCATGAAGTTAGCATGAATTTGGAACGTGTGACATCTCTGGGTGAACTCGATGCAATCATGGATCGTGGAGGGCCAGCAGTACCACAGTCTCCGAATCTAATGGGATAGCTTCTCCCCAGTCTAGTGAGCCTCACAGGAACCAGCACAAACCTCCTACAAGACCTAAAAAATCTTGACACCATGGATGCAACAGAGGATAACACCATCAAACCCACACTTGTAGAGGATCTGCTAAAGACTGGGACAACTCTGGAACGTAAAATGCATTTGCGCGACGTTGGATTAGCATGCGCTTGGCCCGGTCATCCGGGAGGAAACCATTTTGTAGATACTCGAAAAAAAGTCCATCCAGTCAGGAGTCGCTTAAACCACTGCATATGGAGAACCTGGGGGTCCTGATGTGGAGGATCTAGTGGTAACATAGCTTACTCATAGGCCGTCATCATCATTGGGGTAACGGGAGAAATGATTCTCTGTTGTGACATATGTATAATCATATCATCCTTCTCAGGTTCTTCAAGCGAGGAATCCAGGCCTGCCATGGCATCGACTCAACCGTTCTAAGATTGTGGGACATGAGTAACATCTGGATGAGATGGTAATTGGGCCATTAGCTGGAGGGTGTGTTCCAAAAATGGTATGAGCTTTGGATTTCTAACAACATAGACACAATTTACTTTCTTGATGAATAGTTCAGAATCCCCTTTCACATGAAACTGGGGCACATCAATCTCGAGGGCCAACTCAAGGCTAGTGATAAGATTCTGATACTCTGCCTAATTATTGGTACAACCTTCTGAAAATAGGAATGAATACGGCAGAATGGATTGCGCTATGGTAATAAAGACAATACCCAGGCCCACTCTGTTGAGTCTGGGATCATTGAGTCTACTGCCGTTGGGGCTCTGGGAGGCACTGTTAAAGTGAATCTGCCAACACAATATGGCAGGATCAACCAAGACGATTGCCTCCTTTGGAAAATTAAAGTCCAGGGACTGGTCCGTGGTGTTTGGATGAGCAGTAAGAATGGATGCCAATGCTTTTCCCTTTATATATTTCTAAGTGACAAACCTAATGTCGAACTTATGGAGGATTACCGACCACTGTGCTAGTCGACTGGTCAACATGGGGTGGTTCAGAATGTACTTAAACGAGTCTACCCAAGACACCAGTTTTACCTCGTGGTGAGGAAAGTTTTGTTGCAACTTCTATACTACGAATACTAGTTCAAGGAAGCTATTTTCGATGGGGAGTATCTATCCTTCGTGTCGAGGAGCAAGTGATTGAGTTAGTAGAGACTGTTTTCTATCCACTCATTGTTCTTCTGGGTGAGAAGGGAACCGAGAGATCATTCTAGGGAAGTCACATAAAAGATTAGTGGAATTTTGGGAATACGTGGCATCAAGGCTGATGGCTGGAAAGATACTGCTCTATTTCCTCGAACGCGGTTTGGCACTCTTTGTCCCATTCGTAGGTAGATCCTTTATTCATTAGCTGAGAAAAGGGATTACACCTTTCATCCATATTCGCAATAAATTGGAATATGTAAGATAAGTGGACTTGGAAACCTCGAAGATCCAAAATATTGCTCAGTGGAGGCATCTGACTAATGTCCTTGATCTTTTCTGGGTCAATCTCGATGCCTCGGTACCTGAAAAAAATCCAGGAAACTTCCCAGAGGGGACCTTGAAAGGAACACTTCATTGGGTTCATCTTCAAGTGGCGGGAACGGAGGAAGTCGAAGACTTTCTCAAGCTCCTTGATATGGTCCTGGAATTGGAGAGATTTGAAAAAAAGATCATCCACATAACATTTGACCAATGTCCCGAGGATTGGCTTGAATAGGCGGTGCGTGGCCCGCTGATAGGTGGAACCTACATTATTCAGGCCGAATGGCATAACCTGGTCACAGAAAGTACCATGGGAATCCCTGAATGGGGTGGAATCATCATCATCTGGGGCCCTCTAGATCTTATTATATCCAAAATTAACCATCCATGAAAGAGAGGGATTGGAAATTGGTCGTAGCGTCGATCAGAAATTTTGTCACAGGAAGGAGAAAATCATCCTTCGAACAATGACGGTTGATATCTTATAAGTCAATGTAGACTCTGATCTATCTATACTTATTCTTGATTAGAACAATGTGGTCTATCCACTTGGAGTACTGGAGATCCTTGACAACGTTGGAACTGATAAGATTTTCAACTTTGGCCACGACCATGGCACTGTGAGAAGGGTGCATCTTCCTGGGAGGCTGCTTGAGCCCACGATGATTTGTCGGGAGACCGAGGCGGCGGATGAATACCTGAGGATCTAGTCCTAATATCTCTACGTAACTCCAGGAAAAAACATCACGGTGCTATTTCAAGAAATATACATACCATTGCTACTCCTCGAGGGGTATCGCGGCATTGATGAATGTGGGTCTCAGATCTGCCTCGATACCAAGGTTCACATGTACTAGTTCATCAACCATGGTGGAAAAGACTTCTTCAATCCAGATCCTTTTTTTCTCTTGCGGAGGATGGATTCCCCACGGGATAAGCTTCCTCTTTGTCGGAAGATCCTGACGGGGGGCTGGTACTAGCTTGGACAGCAGTGGACAACATATCAGGAGATTCATGCATTGCTGAAACCATATCGATGAAGTTAGTCGATTCGATCCCATATGGTCTTTGGCCCAATGGGCCACACTTGATGATATCAAAGCAATAGTGGCACATTGCCTTGAGCCGGTTTATCCTTAAATGTAGAATCATACACATATAACATATTGTTGTTGCCGTGGGGCGGACATCCTGATACTGTATGAGGGTAGGAGGCTCCAGGATAACCTGAGCATGGTTTGTGTAGGAGTATGAGGTGATTTTACATCTTCACTTGGACTTGGTACTATTTTTCCCTCTTGAACCAGATACTTAAAATAATTGTCCCATATCAGGGGTTGTGGCCTCCAATCGATGGATCTGGAAGACGTAGGCATCATCCACACCATCCCAGGGGTCAGTTGTGACCGTGGCTAGCTCAACCTCAATTGACAGAATCTGCTTATCCTTGCTCTAGTAATAGTTGGCATCCAGGTATCGGGCATCATAAGAGGAGAAAGGAGATGCATAACCTTGGAGTACACCTACTCAACCATTAAGGGATTACTTGAGGCATTGTTGATACGATGAGGGGACTGTCGCTTGCAGGTGGAGCTATGGTCTCCCATCAATGCGTTGTATGCAGTGTCCTGGGAGACAACCATAAACTCTGTACTGGAAACTAGGCCACTGAAATGGGTCTTCAAACAGATCATGACAACCAGGGTCGGCTCTATCCTATCATATCTCTAGATCTATAAATCAGAGGGAGTTAGGTCATCTTCAAATAACCCCCGCTTCCATACTGTCCGTGTCGGGATATGGTTGATCCCAGATCTGGTTCCAACAAGACAGTGACGAACCTCCATGCTGTTAAATTGGATGGTTATATAAAGCGGGCATATGTGCTCCTGTTTGGGGGAGCCTTCATTCTCTCTAGAGAATTAAATGATGGCCTGGAATTCAGTTTTCTCGACCACTTCAACATTAAAGGCTAATGCAGCTGCAACCTCCATCTCAAACTCGAGGGGGCTTCTTAAGGCCTTAGTGAGGGCCTCACACATATCTGATGACAGGTGATGGGCTCCAAGGATGGAAAGCCTCGCAGGTATGCCGGTGAGGTGCTTGAAAACATCATACTTCCAATCCAGGTGTGAAATTCTGCTAACAGGAGGCCACTCTGCGATTGGAGGCATCGCGGGCCCTACTGGTTGGAACGATAGCTGGCTAGTGCGGGGAATGTCCCGCTATTCACTAGTCGAAGCCTAGAGAGTAGCTTTCGTATGAGGATCAAACGATTGAGATCGGCTTGTAGCTGGGTGAATTTGGTCGTGGCAAGGCCGATGTGGTTCTACTTGATCTAGCAGCAAAAACGGTGGTGGAGGCAGTCTTGGCAACAGCAGATGAAGAGGTTGTGCGTGTTGAGCTCTACGCTGGGCCTACTTTCTGGTCTCAGTGGCATGAAATATTTTGCAAGAGGTGACAACTGATGCACCTTGATGACTCATATGGTCATGACTCCAGTGATGTTGGCGTTGGATGGGGACGTTGGGGGGGGGGGGTGGTGGTTCGTCTGGTGCTCCCCCTCTTCGGGAGTCATATAGCACTACTACAACATGACCTTTTATTAGTGCTAAATCCCAACATTAATAACGCTAGATAAGTGTTGTTAATGTCAGAATAGATAAATAGGGGGTCCCCTTTATCAGGGCTTTGAAAAGCACTGATAAACGCGACCTTTATCAGCCCTAAAAAGTCACTGATAAACGAACCCATTTATATGCACTTTTTTAGCACTGATAAAGGTAGAGTTTATCAGCACTTATCGGAGTGTTGATAAAGGGTACCCCCCATTTATCTACATTGGAAATAATAGTTCTTCTCTAGTGTTGATTAAGGGGTTCCTTTATCAGCGCTATCTTGAGCGCTTATAATAGGGCCATTTATCAACGCTCTTTTAGCGTTTTTAATGGTGTCCTTTATCAGATCTCAAATAAGCACAGATAAAGGCACCTTCCACTGCTCCTGAACAACCACCACCATCACACCTGGACACCTACCCAAACCAGCACCTGCACACCTGCAGAAAATCATACCCGCACACAATATTTTGAAAAACAATTTTATACACATTTATGTAACATCATGAATACAAAAAACACACTTCTATAAACATTTTAAACAATGTTTTACATGGTTAAAATTACAAATATCCAAAAACAAGTATAATAATTAATGATTCATCGTTTGATAACCATGATCTACTCTAAAAAATTGTCATCCTTGGTATTTGTTTCCAAACGAAGCATCCGAACTCAAGGAAAAAAAATTCACCTATATAAGAAATCAAATATTATGTTAGTAATATAATAATGAAATAAATTATAACATTAATATGAAAGAATACATTGATATGGAAAAGTGAAACTATGATATGGAAATGATAAACTCAAATGTTTTCATTCTGATAACAATGAAAGGGAATAATGTAAAATCAATATGTTTTTGGATGATTTATATCATTTAATAAATACTGATTCTTTATTTAATTAAAAACATTACCTGTCACACCATGCATCAGATTGAGGTGTGGTTGATTCGTACATGTCACAAATGACTCATGGATCATTGTCCTAAAGTATCAAAACAATACGAATGTGTTTTCTTAGTCTTCCATATGTCAAATGTGTTGCTTTCTGAAGTTAATGTCAATTTGAAACTGATATCAGACACTTTTATCCATACCGGTCACACTGTGTGTCGGATTTAGGTTCGCTTGATTCTTACAGATCAAAATTGACTCATGGATCATTGTAATAAAGTATCAAAAGAGTCTAAACGCGTTTGCTCAATTTTCCGTATGTCACTTTTGTTGTTTTATAATGTTAATGTCAATTTGAAACAGATATCAGAAACTTTTAGCCATAGAGGTCATACCGTGTGTCAGATTGAGGTGTGGTCAATTCATACACCTCAAAAATGACAGATGGATCGTTAAAAAAATGTATTAAAACAATACGAACGCATTTGATTGGATTTTTGTATGTCATTTATATTTTTTTCTAAAGTTAATGTCAATTTCAAACTGATATCATACACATTTACCCATACCGGTCACACCAAGCATTGGATTGAGGTGCAGTTGATTCGTACACATCAAAAATGACTCATGGATCGTTTTCCTAAAGTATCAAAACAATCCGAATGCATTTTCTCCTTATTCCATATGTCAGTAGTGTTGTTTTCTAAAGTTAATGTCAACTTCAAACTGATATCAGACACTTTTAGCCATACCAGTCACACCACGCATCAGATTAAGGTGAATTCAATTTTTAAACGTCAAAAATGACTCATTGATCATTTTCTTAATGTATCATAACAATCTGAATGCGTTTTTTCGGTATTCCAAATGTCAGTAGTGTTTTTTTTCTAAAGTTTATGTCAATTTGAAACTGATATCAGACACTTTTAGCCATAATGTTTACACTATGCGTTGGATTGAGGTGTAGTTGATTCGTACACATCAAAAATGACTCATGGATCATTGTAATAAAGTATCAAAACAATCCAAATTCTTTTGCTCAGATTGCAGTATGTCACTTGTGTTTTTTTCTAAAGTTAATGTCAATTTGAAACTGATATTAGAAATGTATAGCCATAATGGTCACACCGTGCATCATATTTAGGTGTTGTTGATTCCTACATGTCACAAATTAATCATAGATCATTTTATAAAAGTATAAAATGAATCTAAACACGTTTGCTCAGTTTTTCGTATGTCACTTGTGTTGTTTTCTAAAGTTAATGTCAATTTGAAACTGATATCAGACACTTTTAGTCATACCGGTCACACCGTGTGTCAGATTGAGGTGTGGTTGATTTTTATACCTCAAAAATGACTCATAGATCGTTCTCCTAAAGTATAAAAACACTCCAAATTCATTTTCTTGGTTTTTCGTATGTCACTTTTGTTGTTTTCGAAAGCTAATGTAAATTTCAAACTGATATCAGACACTTTTATCCATATCGGTCACACAATGCATCGGATTGAGGTGTGGTTGAATCGTACAAATCAGAAATGACACATGGATTTTTTCCCTAAAGTTTCAAAACATTCCGAATGCATTTTATCAGTATTCAGTATATCAGTAGTGTTGTTTTCTAAAGTTAATGTCAATTTCAAACTGATATCAGGCACTTTTAACCATACCGGTCACACCGTGCGTCGAATTGAGGTGAGGTCAATTTATACAAGTCAAAAATGACTCATGGATCATTTTTCTAAAGTATGAAAACAATCCGAACATGTTTTCTCAGAATTCCATTAGTCAGTAGTGTTGTTTTCTAAAGATTATGTAAATTTGAAACTGATATCAGACACTTTTAGCCATACCGGTCACACCATACGTTGGATTGTGGTGTGGTTGATTTTTACAAATAAAAAATGACTCATGGATGGTTTTACTAAAGTGTTAAAACAATCCTAATGAATTTTCTCAGTATTCATTATGTCAGTAGTGTTGTTTTATAAAGTTAATGTCAATTTCAAACTGATATCAGACACTTTTATCTATAATGCCACACCGTGCATCGGAATGATGTGCGTTTGATTATTACATGTCACAAATGACTCATGGATCCTTATCCTGAAGTATCCAAACAATCCGAATCAATTTTCATGGATTTTCATATGTAACTTGTGTTGTTGTCTAAAGTTAATGTTAATTTGAAACTGATATCAGACAGTTTTCGCCATCCCGGTCACACCATGCATCAGATTAAGGTACAGTTGATTTGTACACGTCACAAATGACTCATGGATCATTTTCCAAAATTATCAAAAGAATACGAATGCGTTTTCTCGGTTTGACGTATGTCACTTCTGTTGTTTTCTAAAGTTAATGTGAATTTGAAACTGATATCAGAGACTTTTAGCCATACCAGTCACACCGCGCATTGGATTGAGGTGCAGTCGATTTTTAAACCTCACAAATGACTCATGGATCGTTTTCCTAAAGTATCAAAACAATCCGAATGCATTTTATCTATTTTCCATATGTCACTTGTGTTGTTTTCTAAAGCTAATGTCATCTTCAAACTGATATAAGACACTTTTATCCGTACTGGTTACACCATGCGTCAGATTGAGGTGCCGTTGATTCGCAAAAATAAAATATTACTCATGGATCTTTTTACTAAATTATCAAAAAAAATCAAAACGTGCATGATTGTTTTTCTATATGTCAGTAGTGTTGTTTTATAAAGTTAATGTCAATTTCAAACTGATATTAGACAGTTTTTGCGATACCAGTCACAACCGTGTGTCGGATTGAGGTGCAGTCAATTCGTATACATCAAAAATAACTAATGCATCTTTGACATAAAGTATCAAAACAGTACGAATGCATTTTCTCAGTCTTTCGTATGTCACTTGTGTTGTTTTCTAAAGTAAATTTCAATTTCATACTGATATCAGATACTTTTAGCCATACCGGTCTCACCATACATCGGACTGAGGTGCGGTTGATTAGTACACGTCAAAAATGACTCATGGATTGTTTTCCTAAAGTATCAAAAAAATCCTAACACGTTTTCTTGGTATTCCATATGTCAGTAGTGTTTTTTTCTAAAGTTAATGTCAATTCTAAATTGATATCAGACACCTTTATCCATACTGGTCACAACGTACGTCAGATTGAGGTGTGTTTGATTTATACATGTCACAAATGACTCATGGATCGTTTTCCTAATGTATCAAAACAAGATGAACTTATTTTCATGGTTTTCCTTATATCAATTGTGTTTTTTTTCTAAATTTAATGTAAATTTGAAAATGATATCAAAAAATTTTAGACATACCATTCACACCATGAATATGATTGAGGTTTGGTAAAATCTTACACATCACAAATGACTCATGGATCATTTTCCTAAAATATCAAAAGAATACGAACATGTTTTCTTAGTTTGTCATGTGTCCCTTGTGTTGTATTCTAAAGTTAATGTCAATTTGAAACTGATATCATACACTTATAGTCATACTGATCACACTGCACATCAGATTGAAATGTGTTCGATTCGTACAACTCAAAATGACTCATGGATTTTTGTCCTAAAGTATCAAAACAATCCGAACATGTTTTCTCAGTTTCCCGTATGTCAGTAGTGTTGTTTTCTGAAGTTACTGTCAATTTAAAACTAATATCAGACACTTTTATCCATACCGGTCAAACCGTGCATTAGATTGATTTGAGGTCAATTATTACAAATCAAAAATGACTCATAGATCATTTTCCTAAAGTTTCAAAATAATCTGAACGTGCTTGCTTAGATTTCCGTATGATATTAGTGTTTTTTTTCTAAAGTTAATGTTAATTTGAAACTGATATCAGACTCTTTTAACCATACCTGTCACATAGTGCATTTGATTAAGATGAGGTTGATTAGTACACGTCAAAAATGACTCATAGATCATTTTCCTAAAGTATCGAAACAATCCAGAAGTGGTTTCTCAGTTTTTCGTATGTCACTTGTGTTGTTTTCTAAAGTTAAGGTCAATTTTAAACTGATATCAGACACTTTTTTCCATACCGGTCACACAGTGCTTCTGATTGAGGTACGGTTAATTTGTACACATCAAAAATGACTCACAGATCATTTTAATAAAGTATCAATCTAATCCAAACATGTTTTCTTGTTTTTTTGTATGTCAGCTGTGTTTTTTTCTAATGTTAATGTCAATTTGAGACTGATATCAGACACTATTATCCATACCGGTCACACTGTGTGTCGGATTGAGGTGTAGTTGATTTGTACACGTCAAACATGACTCGTGGATCATTTTGCTAAAGTGTCAGAAGAATCCGAATGTGTTTTCTTAGTCTTCCATATGTCACTTTTGTTGTTTTCTAAAGCTAAAGTCAATTTGAAACTGATATCAGACACTTTTAGACATATCGGTCACACCGTGCATTGGATTTAGGTGCGGTTGATTCTTACACGTCAGAAATGACTCATGGATCGTTTTCCTAAAGTATAAAAAGAATAGTAACACGTTTTCTCAGTTTGCAGTATGTCACTTGGGTTGTTTTCTAAAGTTAATGTCAATTTGAAACTGATATCAGACAGTTTTACCCATACCAGTCACACCGTGCATCGGATTGAGGTGTGGTTGATTATTACACGTAAAAAATGACTCATGGATCATTTTCCAAAAGTATAAAAAGAATCTGTACACATTTTCACAGTTTTTCGTACGTCACTTGTGTTGTTCTCTAAAGTTAATGTCAATTTAAAACTGATATCAAACACTTTTAGCCATACCGGTCACACTGTGTTTCAGATTGATGTGCGGTAGATTTGTACACCTCAAAAATGACTCGTGGATCGTTCTACTAATGTATCCAAACAATCCAAATTCATTTTCTCAATTTTTCTTTTGTCACTTGTGTTGTTTTCTGAAGTTAATATCAATTTCAAACTAATATCACACACTTTTAGCCATACCAGTCACACCGTGCGTAGGATTGAAATGTGGTTGATTCTTACACATACAAAATGACTTATAGATCATTTTCCGAATATATCAAATCAATCCGAATGCGTTTTATCAGTATTCTGTATGTCAGTATTGTTGTTTTTTAAAGTTAATGTCAATTTCAAACTGATATCAGATACTTTTATCCATTCCGGTCACACCGTGTATCAGATTGAGGTGAGGTTAATTTATATAAGTCACAAATAACTCATGGATCATTTTACTAAAGCATCAAATAAATCTGAACATGTTTTCTTGGAATTCCAAAAGTCAATAGTGTTGTTTTTTAAAGTTTATGTAAATTTGAAACTGATATCATACAATTTTAGCCATACCGGTCACACCATGCGTCGGATTGAGGTGAAGTTGATTTTTACACATCAAAAATGACTAATGGATGGTTTTCCTAACGTATAAAAAAATCCAAATGCGTTTTCTCAGTTTTCCATATGTTAGTAGTGTTTTTTTCTAAAGTTTATGTCAATTTGAAACTGATATCAGACACTTTGAGCCATACTCGTCACACCTTATGTCAGATTGTGGTGTGGTTGATTCATACACATCACAAATTCCTCATGTATCATTGTCCGAAAGTATCAAAACAATCCAAATGATTTTTCTTGGTTTGCATTATGTCACATTTGTTGTTTTCTAAAGTTAATGTCAATTTGAAATAGATATCAGACACTTTTAGACGTACCAGTCACACCATGCATCGGATTGAGGTTCGGTTGATTCTTACACGTCACAAATGACTCATGGATCGTTTTATTAATGTATAAAATGAATCCGAACATGTTTTCTTAGTTTTATGTATGTCACTTGTGTTGTTTTCTAAAGTTAATGTCAATTTGAAACTGATATCAGACAATTTTAGCCATACCAGTCACACTGAGAGTCATATTGAGGTGTGTTTGATTCGTACACCTCACAAATGACTCATGTATCATTCTCTTAATGTATCAAAACAATCCAAACTCATTTTCTTGGTTTTTAGTATTTCAATTCTGTTGTTTTCTAAAGTTAATTTCAATTTCATACTGATATCAGACACTCATAGCCATACTGGTCACACTGTGCATCAGATTGAGGTGTGGTTGATTCATACACGTTACAAATGATACATGGATCATTTTCCGAATGTATTAAATCAATCCAAACACTTTTTCTCTATATTTCGTATGTCAGTAGTGTTGTTTTCTAATGTTAATATCAATTTCAAACTGATATCAGAAATATTTAGCCATACCGGTCACACCGTGTGTCAGATTGAGGTGAGGTCAATTTATACGAGTCACAAATGACTCATGGATCATTGTCCTAAAGTATCGAAAGAATCCGAATGTGTTTTCTCAGAATTCCATAAGTCAGTAGTGTTTTTTACTAACGTTTATGTAAATTTGAAAATGATATTAGACAATTTTAGCCATACCGGTGACATCATGCATTGGATTGAGGTGCGGATTATTTTTACACACCAAAAAAGACTCATGGATGGTTTTTCTAAACTATAAAAACAATCCAAATGTGTTTCTCGGTATTATGTATGTCAGTAGTGTTGTTTTCTAAAGTTATTGTCAATTTCAAACTGATATAAGACACATTTAGCCATACCGATCACAACGTGTATTGGATTGAAGGGCGGTTAATTCTTACACATCAAAAATGACTCATGTATCCTAGTACTAAATTATCAAAACAATCTGAATTCATTTGAATGGTTTGTCGCATGTCACTTGTGTTGTTTTCTAAAGTTAATGTCAATTTGAAACTGATATCAGACACATTTAGCCATCCCGGTCATACCGTGTGTCAGATTAAGGTGTGGTTGATTTTTACACGTCAAAAATGAATGATAAATCATTTTCCTAATGTATAAAAAGAATACGAATGTGTTTTATCGGTTTGACGTATGTCACTTCTATTGTTTTCTAAAGTTAATGTCAATTTTAAACTGATATCTGACACCTTTAGCCATACCGGTCACACCGTGCATTGGATTGAGGTGTAGTAGATTTTTAAACCTCACAAATTACTCATAGATTGTTTTCTTAAAGTATCAAAATATTCCAATGCATTTGCTCGGTTTTCCGTATGTCACTTGTGTTGTTTTC
Organism: Viscum album; assembly: GCA_963277665.1. Lineage (NCBI taxonomy): Eukaryota > Viridiplantae > Streptophyta > Magnoliopsida > Santalales > Viscaceae > Viscum > Viscum album. The sequence continues at coordinate 268,701,804 of OY728129.1, forward strand.
TAAAGTTAATGTCATCTTCAAACTGATATAAGACACTTTTAGCCATACCGGTTACACCATACGTCGGATTGAGGTGTGGTCGATTCGTCAAAATCACAAATTACTCATGGATCGTTTTGTTAATGTATAAAAACAATCCGAACACATTTGATCAGTATTCCGTATGTCAATAGTTATTTTTCTATAGTTAATGTCAATTTCAAACTGATATTAGATACTTTTTTCCATACTGGTCACACCGTGCCTCATATTGAGGTGACGTCGATTCGTATAAGTCAAAAATAACTCATGGATACTTGACCTAAATTTTGGGAACAATAATAATGTGTTTTCTCAGTTTTATGTATGTCACTTTTTTTTGTTTTCTAAAGTTAATGTCAATTTCAAACTGATATCAGACACTTTTAGCCAAACAGGTCTCACCGTGCATCAGATTGAGGTGCGGTTGATTTATACATGTCAAAAATGACTCATGGTTTGTTTTTCTAAAGTAGCAAAATAATCCTGACGAGTTTTCTCGTTATTCCGTATGTCAGTATTGTTGTTTTATAAAGTTAATGTCAACTTAAAATTGATATCAGACACCTTTAGCCATATCGGTGACAACATGCGTCAGATTGAGGTATGATTGATTCGTACATGTCACAAATGACTCATGGATAATTTTTCTAAAGTATAATGACAATATAAACTCATTTTCATGGTTTTCCTTATGTCAATTGTGTTTTTTCTAAAGTTAATGTCTATTTGAAACTGATATCAGTCACTTTTAGACATACCAGTCACACCATGCATCAGATTGAGGTGCGCCTGATTCATACACGTCACAAATGACCCACGAATCATTTTCCTCAAATAAAAAAAAATACAAACACGTTTTCTTGGTATTCCGTATGTCACTTTTTTTGTATTATATAGTTAATGTCAATTTTATAATGATATCAGAAACTTTTAGCCATACCAATCACACTATGCATCATATTGAGGTGTGGTCGATTCGTACACCTCACAAATGACTCAGGGATTGTTTTCCTAAAGTATCAAAACAATCCGAACATGTTTTCTCAGTTTTCCGTATGTCAGTAGTGTTGTTTTCTAAAGTTAATGTCAATATGAAACTATTATCAGACACTTTTATCCATACCGGTCACACCGTGCATCAGATTAATGTGAGGGCAATTATTAAATGTAAAAAATGACTCATAAATCATTTTCTTAAAGTATTAAAACAATCCAAACATCCTTGATCAGTTTTTTGTATGTTAGTAGTGTTGTTTTCTAATGTTAATGTCAATTTGAAACTGATATCAGACACTTTTATCCATTCCGGTCACACCGTGCATATTATTGATGTGCGGTTGATTATTATAGGTCAAAAATGACTCAGGGATCTTTGTCTTAAAGTATCAAAACAATCCGAATGCATTTGATTGGTTTTCCGTATGTCACTTGTGTTGTTTTCTAAAGTTAATGTCAATTTGAAAGTGATATCATACAATTTTAGCCATACCGGTCACACCATGAATCACATTGAGGTATGGTTGATTCATACACATCACAAATGACTCAGAAATCGTTGTCATAAAGTATGAAAACAATCCGAACACATTTTCTTGGTTTTTGTATGTCACTTGTGTTGTTTTTTAAAGTTAATGTCAATTTGAAACTGATATCAGACAATTTTATCCATACCGGTCACACCGTATGTCGGATTGAGGTGCGGTTGATTCGTAAACGTCACAAATTACTCATGTATCATTGTACTAAAGTATAAAAATAATCCGAACACATTTTCTCAGTTTTCCATATGTCACTTTTTTTGTTTTCTAAAGTTAATGTCAATTTGAAACTGATATCAGACACTATTAGATATAACGGTCACACCATGCATTAGATTTAGGTCTCGTCGATTCGTACACCTCAAAATGACTCATGGATCGTTATAATAAAGTATCAAAACAATCCGAACACAATTTCTTGTATTTTTTTAAGTCATTTCTGTTGTTTTATAAAGTTATTGTAAATTTCAAACTGATATCACACACATTTATCCATACCGGTCACACAGTGCGTCTGATTGAGGTGCGGTTGATTCTTACACATCAAAGATGACTCATTAATTGTTTACCTAAAGTATCAAAATAATCCAAATGCATTTTCTTGGTATTCTGTATGTCAGTAGTGTTGTTTTCTAAAATTAATTTCAATTTCAAACTGATATCAGACACTTTTAGCTATATCAGTCACACTATGCATCAGATTAAGGTGCGGTAGATTTGTACACGTCACAAATGATTTATTGATCATTGTCCTAAAGTATCAAAACAAAATGAACACGTTTGACCTATATTCTGAATGTCAGTAGTGTAGTTTTCTAAAGTTTATGTCAATTTGAAACTGATATCAGACACTTTTAGCTATACTGGTCACACCATGGGTCGGATTGAGGTTTGGTTGATTCGTACATGTAAAAATTCCTCATGGATCATTTTCCTAATGTATCAAAACAATCCAAACGCTTATTCTCGGTTTTCAGTATGACACTTGTGTTGTTTTCTAAAGTTAATATCAATTTGAAACTGATATCAGATACTTTTAGCCATACCGGTCACACCGTATATCGGATTGAGGTACGGTTGATTTTTACACATCTCAAATGACTCATGGATTGTTTTCCTAAAGTATAAAAAGAATCTAAACATGTTTTCTCAGCTTTTCGTTTGTCACTTGTGTTGTTTTCTAATGTTAATGTCAATTTGAAACTTATATCGGCCACTTTTATCCATACCAGTCACACCGTGCTTCAAATTTAGGTGTGGTTGATTCTTATACCTCAAAAATGACTCATGGATCATTTTCCTAAAGAATCAAACCCATCCTAATGCATTTACTTAGAATTCCATAAGTCTTTAGTGTTGTTTTCTAATGTTTATGTAAATTTGAAACTATAATCAGACACTTTTAGCCATTCTGGTCACACCATATGTTGGATTGAGGTGTTGTTGATTTTTACACATCAAAAATGGCTCATGGATGGTTTTCCTAAAGTATAAAACCAATCCAGACGCATTTTCTCAGTATTCTGTATGTCAGTAGTGTTGTTTTCTAAAGTTATGTTCAATTTCAAATAGATATCAGGCACTTTTTGCCATACTGGTCACAATGTGCATTGGATTGAAGTGTGGTTGATTCGTACATATCGAAAATGACTCATAGATAATTGTAGTAATGTATCAAAACAATCTGAATGTATTTGCATGGTTTTTTGTATGTCACATTGTGTTGTTTTATAACGTTATTGTCAATTTGAAACTGATATCAGACACATTTAGCCATCCTGGTCACACCGTGCATCGGATTAAGGTGTTGTTGATTTCTACACGTTACAAATGAACCATGGATAATTTTCCTAATGTATCAAAAGAATCTGAATGCCTTTGCTTGGTTTGACGTATGTCACTTTTGTTGTTTTCTATAGTTAATGTCAATTTGAAATTGATATTAAACATTTTTTGTCATACCGGTCACACCGTGCATTGGATTGAGGTGCAGTCCATTTTTAAACCTCACAAATGACCCATGGATCATTTTCCTAAAGTATGAAAACAATCTGAATGTGTTTTATCTATTTTCCTTATTTCAGTTGGGTTGTTTTATAAAGTTAATGTCATCATCAAACTGATATCAGACACTTTTAGCCATACCGGTTACACCGTGCGTCGGATTGAGGTGTGGTTGATTCGTAAAAATAAAAAATTACTCATGGATCATTTTCCTAAAGTATTAAAATAATTAGAATGCATTTGATTGGTATTACATATGTTAGTAGTGTTGTTTTCTAAAGTTAATGTCAATTTCAAACTGATAATAGACACTTTTTTCCATATCGGTCACACCGTGCGTTGGATTAAGGTGTGGTTGATTCTTATAAGTCAAAAATAAGTCATGGATCGTTGAACTAATGTATCAAAACAATACTAATATGTTTTATTAGTTTTCCTTATTTCACTTGTGTTGTTTTCTAAAGTTAATGTCAATTGTAAACTAATATCAGACACTTTTATCCATACCGGTCTCACCGTACATCAGATTAAGGTTCGGCTGATTCGTACTTGTCTAAAATGACTCATGGATTGTTTTCCTAAAGTATCAAAACAATCCTAACACGTTTTCTCAGTATTCTTTATGTCAATGGTGTTGTTTTCTAAAGTTAATGTCAATTTCAAACTGATATCAGAATATTTTAGCCATACCGGACACAACATGTGTTAGATTGAGGTGCGGTTTATTTGTACAGATCACAAATGACTCATGGATCATTTTCCTGATGTATATACACAATCTGAACTCATTTTCTCAGTTTTCCTTATGTCAATTGTATTTTTTTCTAAATTTAATGTCAATTTGAAACTTTTATCAGACACTTTTAGACATACCAGTCACACCGTGCGTCGGATTGTTGTGCGGTTGATTTTTAAACGTCACAAATGACTCATGGATCATTTTCCTAAAATAGCAAAGGAATATGAACACGTTTTATTGGTTTTCCGTGTGTCAGTTTTATTATATTCTAAAGTTAATGTCAATTTGAAACTGATATCAGACACTTTTAGACATATCGATCATAACGTGCATCAGATTAAGGTGTGGTCAATTCGTACACCTCAAAAATGACTCATCGATTTTTTTCTAAAGTATCGAAACAATACTAACATGTTTTCCTGGTTTTCCTTTTGTCAGTAGTGTTGTTTTCTAAAGTTAATGTCAATTTGAAACTGATATCAGAAACTTTTAGACATACCGTTCACACCGTGCATCGGATTGATGTTAGGTAATGTATAACATGCCACAAATGACTCATAGATCATTTTCCTAAAGTATCAAAACAACCCGAACGTGATTGATTAGTTTTCCATATTTTAGTAGTGTTGTTTTCTAAAGTTAATGTCAATTTGAAACTGATATCAGACACTTTTATCCATACCGATCACACCATGCATTTGATTGAGGTGCGGTTGATTATTACATGTCAACAATGACTCAGGGATCGTTGTCCTAAAGTATCCAAACAATCCGAACGTGTTTGATTGGTTTTCCGTATGTCACTTGTGTTGTTTTCTAAAGTTAATGTCAATTTCAAACTAATATCAGACACTTTTATCCATACCGGTCACACCATGTGTCAAATTGAGGTATGGCTGATTCATACACGTAAAAAATGACTCACGGATCGTTTCCATAATGTATCAAAACAATCCGAACACGTTTTCTTGGTTTTCCGTAAGTCACTTGAGTTGTTTAATAAAGTTATTGTCAATTTGAAACTCATTTCAGACACTTTTATCCATACCGGTCACACCGTGTGTCAAATTGAGGTGTGGTTGATTTTTACATGTCAAAAATGACTCATGGATCATTCTAATAAAGTATCAAAAGAATCTGAACGCGTTTTCTCAGTTTTCCATATGTCAATTCTGTGGTTTTCTAAAGTTAGTGTCAAATTGAAATTGATATCAGACACTTTTAGACATACCGGTAACACCGTGCATCAGATTGAGGTTCGGTTGATTCTTACATCTCACAAATGACTCAATGGATCGTTATAATAATGTATCAAAACAATCCAAATGTGTTTTCTTGGATTTTTGTATGTCATTTCTGTTTTTTTCTAATGTTAATGTCAATTTCAAACTGATATCAGACACATTTAGCCATACCGGTCACACCATGCATCAGATTGAGGTGCACCTAATTCGTACACATCACTAATGACTCATGGATCATTTTACAAAAGTATAAAAACAATCCGAATTCATTTTCTCGGTATGATGTATGTCAGTAGTGTTGTTTTTTAAAGTAAATATCAATTTCAAACAGATATCAGACACTTTTAGCTATACCGGTCACACCATGCATCAGATTGAGCTGAGGTTGATTTGTACCCGTCAAAAATGACTCATTGATAGTTTTCCTAAAGTATCAAAACAATCGGAATGCGTTTGCTCAGAATTATGAATGTTGGTAGTGTTGTTTTATAATGTTTATGTCAATTTGAAACTGATATGAGACACTTTTAGCCATACCGGTCACACCGTGCATTTGATTGATGTGTGGTTTATTCGTACACATCAAAAATGCCTCATGGATATTTTTCCTAAGGTATCAAAATAATCGAAACGCTTTTTATTGGTTTGTAGTATGTCACTTGTGTTGTTTTCTATAGTTAATGTCAATTTGAAACTGATATCAGACACTTTTAGCCATACCGGTCACACCGTGCATCAGATTAAGGTGTGGTTGATTCCTACACATCACAAATGACTCATGGACCATTTTCCTAAAGTATCAAACGAATCTGAATGCGTTTTCTTGGTTTGACATATGTTACTTATGTTGTTTTCAAATGTTAATGTCAATTTGAAACTGATATCAGACACTTTTAGCCATACCGATCACACCGTGTGTCAGATTGAGGTGGGGTTTATTCATACACCTCACATATGACTCATGTATTGTTCTCCTAAAGTATCAAAACAATAAAAATTTGTTTTCTCAGTTTTTCATATGTCACTTGTTTTGTTTTCTAATGTTAATGTAAATTTTAAACCGATATCATACACATTTATCCATACCGGTCACACCGTGCCTCAAATTGAGGTGTGGTGGATTAGTACACATCAAAAATGACTCATATATAATTTTACTAAAGTATACAATCAATAAGAATGTGTTTTCTCAGTATTCCGTATGTCAGTATTGTTGTTTTCTAAAGTTAATGTCAATTTCAAACTGATATCAGACACTTTTAGCCATACCGGTCACACCGTGCATCAGATTGAGGTGTGGTTAATTTATACAAGTCACAAATGAATCGTGGATCATTTTCCTAATGTATCAAAACAATCCGGATGTGTTTTCTCAGAATTGCATAAGTCATTAGTGTTTTTTTCAAAAGTTTATATAAATTTGAAACTGATATCAGAAACTTTTAGCCATACCGGTCACACCATGCGTTGGATTGAGGTGCAGTTGATTTTTACACATCAATAATGACTCACGGATGGTTTTCATAACTTATAAAAACAATCCAAATGCGTTTTTTCGGAATTCCGAATGTTAGTATTGTTGTTTTCTAAAGTTTATGTCAATTTGAAACTGATATCAGACACTTTTGGCAATACCGGTCACACCGTGCATCAGATTGAGGTGTGGTTTATTCGTACACATTACAAATGCCTCATGGAACGCTGTCCTAAAGTATCAAAACAATCCAAAAACTATTTCTCAGTTTGCAGTATGTCACTTGTGTTGTTTTTTAAAGTTAATGTCAACTTGAAATTGATATCATACACTTTTAGCCATATCGGTCACACCATGCATCAGATTGAGGTGCGGTTGATTCTTACACGTCAAAAATGACTCATGGATCATTTTTCTAAAGTTTAAAAATAATACGGATAGATTTTCCCAGTTTTCCGTATGTCACATGTGTTGTTTTCTAATGTTAATGTCAATTTGAAACTGATATCAGACACTTTTATCCATACCAGTCACACTATGCGTCTGATTGAGGTGCGGTTGATTCGTACACCTCAAAAATGACTCATGGATCGTTCTCCTAAAGTATAAAAACATTCAAAAAGCGTTTTCTCAGTTTTTCATACGTCACTTGTGTTGTTTTCTATAGTTAATGTCAATTTCAAACTGATATCAGACAATTTTAGTCATACCAGTAACACCGTGCATCTGATTGAGGTGTGGTTGATTCTTACACGTCAAAAATGTCTGATGGATCATTTTCCTAAAGTATTAAATCAATCCGAACGTTTTTTCTCGGTATTCAATATGTCAGTATTGTTGTTTCCTAAAGTTAATGTCCATTTCAAACCGATATCATACACTTTTAGCCATACCGGTCACACCATGCATAGAATTGAGGTGAGGTCAATTTATACAATTCAAAAATGACTCATCGATCATTATCCTAATGTATCAAAACAATCCGAGATCGTTTTCTCAGAAATCAATAAGTTAGTAGTGTTGTTTTCGAAAGTTTATATAAATTTGAAACTGATATCAGCCACTTTTAGCCATACCGGTCACACCATGCATCGGATTGAGGTGTAGTTGACTTTTACACATAAAAAATGGATCATGGATGGTTTTACAAATGTATAAAAACAATCTGAATGTGTTTGATTGGAATTAAATTTGTCAGTAGTGCTGTTTTATAATGTTAATGTCAATTTGAAACTAATATCAGACACTTTTACCCATACCGGTCATAATGTGCATCAGATTGATGTTCGGTTGATTCTTACACGTCAAAAATGACTCATGGATTCTTGTACTAAATTATCAAAAAATTCCAAATTCATTTTCAGGGTTTTTCGTATGTCACTTGTGTTGTTTTTTAAAGTTAATGTCAATTTGAAACTGATATCAGACACTTTTAGCCATCCCGGTCACACCGTGCATCGGATTAAGGTGTGGTTTATGCGTACACGTCACAAATGACTCATGGACCATTTTACTAATGTATCAATCTAATCCGAATGCATTTTCTCAATTTGAGGAATGTGACTTCTGTTGTTTTCTAAAGTTAATGTCAATTTGAAACTGATATCAGAAGCTTTTAGCCATACCGGTCACACCGTTCATTGGATTGAAGTGTAGTCAATTTTTAATCCTCACAAATGATTCATGGATCATTTTACTAAAGTATCAAAAAAATCCGAATGCATTTTCTCTATTTTCCGTATGTTAATAGTGTTGTTTTCTAAAGTTAATGTCAACTTCAAACTGATATCAGACACTTTTATCCATACTAGTTACACCGTGTATCATATTGAGGTATGGTTGATTCATACACATCAAAAATTACTCATGGATCATTTTTCTATAATATCAAAACAATCTGAATTCATTGGATAGGTATTCCGTATGTTAGTATTGTTGTTTTGAAAAGTTAATGTTAATTTCAAACAGATATCGGAAACCTTTTTCCGTACCGGTCACACTGTGCATCATATTGAGGTGTGGTCGATTTTTATAAGTCACAAATAACTCATGGATCGTGGACCTAAAGTATCAAAACAATATGAATGAGTTTTCTAAGATTTCCGTATGTCACTTGTGTTGTTTTCTATAGTTAATGTCAATATCAAACTGATATCAGACACTTTTAGCCATACCAGTCTCACCATGTGACGGATTGAGGTATGGTTGATTTGTACATGTCAAAAACGACACATGTATTGTTTTCCTAAAGTATCAAAACAATCCTAATGCATTTTCTCAGTATTCCATATGTCAGTAGTGTTTTTTTCTAAAGTTAATGTCAACTTCAAACTGCTATCAGAAAATTGTAGCCATACTGGTCACAACGTGCATCATATTGAGATGCAGTTGATTCATACACATAACAAATGACTCATGGATCATTTTCTTAAAGTATCAAAACAATATGAACTCATTATCTTGGTTTTCCTTATGTCAATTGTGTTTTTTCCTAATGTTAATGTCAATTTGAAACTGATATGAGACACTTTTAGACATACTGGTCACACCGTGAATCATATTGAGGTGTGGTTGAATTGTACATGTCACAAATGACTCATGGATCATTGTCCTAAAATATCAAAAGAATAAAAACATGTTTTCTCAGTTTTCCGTATGTCACTTGTGTTGTATTCTAAAGTTAATGTCACTTTGAAATGGATATCAGACACTTTTAGCCATATCGTTCACACCGTGCATCAGATTGAGGTGTGGTCAATTCGTAAACCTCACAAATGTCTCATTGATTATTTTCCTAAATTATCAAAACAATCTGAACATTTTTTCTCGGTTTTCCGTATATCGGTAGTGTTTTTTTTCTAATGTTAATGTCAATATGAATCTAATATCATACACTTTTAGCCATACCAGTCACACCATACGTCAGATTGATGTGAGTTTAATTATTACACGCCACAAATGACTCATAGATCATTGTTCTAAAGTATCAAAACAATCAAAATGTGCTTGCTCAATTTTTCATACTTTAGTAGTGTTATTTTCTAATGTTAATGTCAATTTGAAATTGATATCATAGACTTTTAGCCATATCGGTCAAATCGTGTGTCTGATTGAGGTTCAGTTGATTAGTACATGTCAAAAATGACTCATGGATCATTTTCCTAATGTATAAAAACAATCCGAATACGTTTTCTCGGTTTTCCGTATGTCACTTGTGTTGTTTTCTAAAGTTAATGTCAATTTCAAATTGATATCAGACACTTTTAGCCATACTGGTAACACCGTGCATCGGTTTGAGGGATGGTTGATTTGTACACGTAACAAATGACTCATGGATCGTTGTCATAATGTATAAAATCAATCCGAAGTCATTTTCATGGTTTTTCGTATGTCACTTTTGTTCTTTTCTAGAGTTAATGTCAATTTCAAACTAATATCAGACACTTTCAGCCATACTGGTCGCACCATGAGTCGGATTGAGGTAAGGTTGATTCTAGAACCTCAAAAATGACTCATGGATCGTTTTCCTAAAGTATCAAAACAATCTAAATGTATTTTCTCATTTTTCCATATGTCACTTTTGTTGTCTTCTTAAGTTATTGTCAATTTCAAACTGATATCAGGCACTTTTAACCATACACATCTCATTGTGGGTCGTATTGAGGTGCGGTGGATTCATACAAGTCACAAATGACTTTTGGATCGTTTTCCTAAAGTATTAGAACAATATGAACTTGTTTTCTCATTTTTCTGTATGTCACTTTTGTTGTTTTCTAATGTTAATGTCAATTTCAAACTGATATCATACACTTTTAGCCATATCGGTCACAACGTGTGTCAGATTGAGGTGAGGCTGATTTTTACACAACAAAAATGACTCATGTATCATTTTCATGATGTATCAAAACAATCCAAACGCATTTTCTCGGTTTGTCGTATGACAATTGTGTTGTTTTCTAAAGTTAATGTCAATTTGAAACTGATATCGGAATCTTTGAGCCATACCAGTCACACCATACATCGGATTTAGTTGTGGTTGATTCATACATGTCATCGATGTCTCATGGATCATTTTACCAAAGTATAAAAACAATCCAAATGCGTTTTCTCAGTTTTCCTTATGTCACGTCTGTTGTTTTCTAAATTTAATGTCAATTTGAAACAGATATCAGACACTTCTAGCCATAGAAGTCACACCATGCTTCGGATTGAGGTGCAGTTTATTCTTACACGTCAAAAATGACTCATGGATCTTTTTCCTAAAGTATCAAAACAATCCTAATGTGTTTGCTCAGTTTTCTATATGTCACTTGTGTTGTTTTCTAAAGTTAATGTCAATTTCAAACTGATATAAGACACTTTTAGCCATATCGGTCACACCATGAATCGGATTGAGGTGTGATCGATTCTTACACCTCGAAAATTACTCATGGATCATTATCCTAAAGTATCAAAACAATCCCAATGTGTTTCTTCGGTTTTTCATTTGTCCCTTGTGTTGTTTTCTAAAGTTAATGTAAATTTCAAACTGACATCAGACACTTATAGCCTAACCGGTCACACCATGCGTCGGATTGAGGTGATGTTGATTCAAAAATGTCACAAATTACTCATGAATCTTTTTCCTAATGTATAGAAACAATCTTAACATGTTTTATTGGTATTCTGAATGTTAGTAGTGTTGTTTTTGAAAGTAAATGTGAATTTCAAACTTATATTAGACACTTTTAGCCACACCGGTCACACTGTCTGTCAGATTGAGGTGTGGTAGACTCGTACATTTCAAAAATGGATCATTCATTGTTTTCATAATGTATCAAAACAATCTGAATGTGTTTACTCATTATTCCGTATGTCAGTAGTGTTGTTTTCAAAAGATAATGTCAATTTCAAACTGATATCAGACAATTTTAGCCATATCGGTCACACCGTACGTCGGATTGAGGTGAAGTTGGTTCTTACACATCACAAATGACTCATGGATCGTTTTCCAATTGTATCAAAACAATCTGAATTGGTTTGCTCAATTTTCCATATGTCACTTGTATTTTTTTCTAATGTTAATGTCAATTTGAAACTTATATCATACAATTTTAGCCATACCGATCCCATTGTGCATCAGATTGAGTTCTGGTTGATTCTTACATGTCACAAATTACTCATAGATTGTTTTACTAAAGTATCGAAATTTCCTTAACTCCTTTTCTTGGTTTTCTGTATGTCAGTAGTGTTTTTTCCTAAAGTTAATGTCAATTTGAAACTGATATCATACACTTTTAGCCATACCGGTCACACCATGCATCGAATTATGGTGTGGTTGTTTTTTAAACATAAAAAATGACACATGTATCATTTTCATAAATTATCAAATCAATCCGAATGTGTTTTCTCAGTATTCTGTATGTCAGTAGTGTTGTTTTCAAAAGTTAATATCAATTTCAAACTGATACCATACACGTTTATCTATACTGGTCACACCATGTGTTGGATTAAGGTGTGGTCTATTATTACACTTCAAAAATCACTCATGGATCATTTTACTAAAGTATCATAACAATCCGAACGTCTTTCCTCAGTCTTCTGTAAGTCACTGGTATTGTTTTCTAAAGTTAATATCAATTTGAAATTGATATCAGAGTCTTTTATCCATACCGGTCATATCATGTGCCGGAATGAAATTCAATTGATTCGTACACATCACAAATGACTCATGGATAATTTCCCTAAAGTATCAAAACAATTTGAACACGGTTTCTCGGTTTTCCGTTTGTTAGTAGTGTTATTTTCTAAAGATAATGTCAATTTGAAACTGATATTAGACACTTTTAGCCATACCAGTCACACCATGCATCAGATTGAGGTGCAGTCGATTCGTACAATCACAAATGGTTCATGTATCATTTTCTAAAAGTATAAAAACAATCTGAATGAATTTACACGGTATTTCGTATGTCAGTAGTGTTGTTTTCTACAGTTAATGTCAATTTCAAACTCATAACAGACACTTTCAGCCATACCGGTCACACTGTGTGTCAGATTGAAGTGTGGTCAATTATTACACATCCCAAATGACTCATGAGTTTTTTCCTAAAGTATCAAAACAATCCGAATGTGTTTGTTCAGTTTTTCGTATGTCACATGTGATGTTTTCTAAAGTTAATGTCAATTTGAAACTGATATCAGACACTTTTATCCATACTAGTCACACCATGCGTTGAATTGAGGTCTTTTTTATTTGTACACCTCACAAATGACTCATGCATCATTTTCATAATGCATCAAAAAAATCCAAATGCATTTTATCAGTTTCTCGTATGCCAATAGTGTTTTTTCTAAAGTTAATGTCAATTTGAAACTAATATAAGATGCTTTTAGCCATACCGGTCACACACTACGATGGAATGAGGTGTGGTCTATTTGTACATGTCACAAATGACTCATGGATCATTTAACTAATGTATCAAAACAGTCAGAATGTGTTTTCTCATTTTTCCATATGTTAGTAGTGTTGTTTTCTAATGTTAATGTCAATTTGAAAATGATATCAGTAACTTGTTGCCATACTGATCACACTTTGCATAGGATTGAGGTTCCTCTGATTTGTACACATCAAAAATAATTCATGTATCATTTTAATATAGTATAAAAACAATCCAAACTTGTTTCCTAGGTATTCCATATGTCAGTAGTGTTGTTTTCAAAAGTTAATGTCAAATCCAAACTGATATCAGACACTTTTAGCCATATCGATCACACTGTTCATCATATTGAGATGCAGTCAATTGTTACTCACCTAAAATAACTCATGTAACATTTTAATAAAGTATCAAAACAATCCTAAAGATTTTGCTCTATTTTCTATATGTCACTTGTGTTGTTTTCTAAAGTTAATTTCAATTTGAAACTGATAACAAACACTTTAAGCCATACCGTTCACACCGTTCGTTGTATTGAGGTGAGGTCGATTCGCACACCTCACAAATGACTCGTGGATTGTTTTAATAAACTATCTAAACAATCTTAATGCATTTTCTTGGTTTTCTACTTGTCAGTAGTGTTGTCTTATAAAGTTAATGTCAATTTGAAACCGATGACAAACACTTTTAGCCATACCGGTCACACCGTACATTGGATTGAGGTGAGGTTGATTCGTACACATACAAAATGACTCATGAATCATTTTAATAAAGTACCAAAACAATCCAAATGTGTTTTCTTGGTATTCCGTATGTCAGTAGTGTTGTTTTCTGATGTTTTTGTCAATTTGAAACTAATATCAGACACTTTTAGCCATACCGATCACAATATTCATCGGATTGAGGTGTGTTTGATTCGTACACATCACTAATGACTCATGTATAGTTTTCCTAAATTATCAAAACAATCTGAAGTCATTTTCTCGGTTTTCCGTATGTCACATGTGTTGTTTTCTAAAGATAATGTCAATTTAAAACTGATATCGGTCACTTTTAGCCATACCGGTCACACCGTGCGTCAGATTGAGGTGCGATTAATTTTTACTCATCACAAATGACTCATGGATCATTTTACAAAAGTATAAAAAGAATATGAATGCATTTGTGTGGCTTTCCGTATGTCACTTGTGTTGTTTTTTAAAGTTAATGTCAATTTGAAACTAATATCAAACACTTTTAGAAATACTGGTCACACCGTGCATCAGATTGACATGTGGTTGGTTTGTAAACATCACAAATGACTCATGGATATTTATACTAATGTATCAAAACAATCCGAACATGTTTTCAAAGTTTTTCGTATGTCACTTGTGCTGTTTTCTAATGTTAACGTCAATTTCAAAATGATATCAGACACTTTTAGCCATACTGGTCACAAAGTGTATCGGATTGACGTGCGGTTGATTCGTACATTTCACTAATGACTCAAGGATCATTTTACTAAAGTATCAAAACAATCCAGACCCGTTTTCTTGGAATTCTGTATGTCAGTTGTGTTGTTTTTTAAAGTTAATGTCAATTTGAAAATGATATCAAACACTTTTTCCATACCGGTCACACCATGCGTCAGATTGGGGTGGGGTCGATTTGTACATGTAACAAATGACTCATGGATCACTTTCCTACAGTATAAAAATAATCCAAACATGTTTACTCAGTAATCTATATGTCAGTAGTGTTGTTTTCTAAAGTTTATTTTAAATTAGAACTGATATCTGACATTTTTATACATACCGGTCACACCGTGCATCGAATTATTGTGAGGATGATTTTTAAACATCACAAATGACTCATGGTTCATTTTCCTAATTATAAAAACAATCTGTACACATTTTCTTGGTATTCTGTATGTTAGTAGTGTAGTTTTCTAAAGTTAATGTCAATTTCAAACTATAATCAGACAATTTTAGCCATAACAGTCACAACATGCATCATATTGATGTGCAGTTGATTCATAGATGTCAAAAATGACTCATGGATCATTTTCCTAAAGTATCAAAAAAATCTGAACGCATTTTCTCAGTTTTCCTTATGTCACTTGTGTTTTTTTCAAAAGTTAATGTCAATTTTAAACTAACATTAGACTCTTTTAGCCATACTTGTCCCACCACGTGTCATATTAATGTGTTGTTGATTCGTATACGTCAAAAAGGACTCATGGATCGTGGTTATAAAGTATCAAAAGAATATGAACTCGTTTTCTTGGTTTTCCGTATAGTACTTGTGTTGTTTTCTAAAGTTAATGTCAATTTGAAACTAATATTAGACACTCTTAGCCTTACCAGTCACACCGTGAATTGGATTGAAGTGCTGTCGATTCGTACACCTGAAAAATAACTCATGGATCATTTTCTAAAGTACAAAAACAATCCAAACACATTTTCTTAGTTTTCTTGCATGTCACTTGTGTTGTTTTCTGATGTTAATGTCAACTTCAAACTAATATCAGACACATTTATCCATACCGGTAACATTGTGCGTTGGATTGAGGTGTGGTTGATTCATACACATCACAAATGACTCAAGGATCATTTTCCTAAAGTATCAAAATAATCCGATTGAATTTGATCGGTATTCCATATGTCAGTAGTGTTGTTTTGTAAAGTTAACATCAATTTCAAACTGATATCAGACACTTTTAGCCATAACAGTCCCACCATGCGTCGGATTAAGGTGTGGTCTATTCGTACACTTCACAAATGACTCATGGATCATTGTCCTATTATATCAAAACAATCCAAAAGCATTTTCTTAGTTTTCTGTATCTCACTTGTGTTGTTTTCTAAATTTAATGTCAATTTCAAACTGATATCAGGAACATTTAGCCATATTGGGCACACCATGAGTCATATTAAGGCGTAATTGATTGGTAAACGTCAAAAATTACTCATGGATCATTTTCCTAATGTATAAAAACAATCCGAAAGAGTTTTCTCAGTATTTCGGATGACATTAGTGTTGTTTTCTAATGTTAATGTCAATTTCAAACTGATATCAGACACTTTTAGCTATACCAGTCACAAATTGTGTCGGATTGAGGTACAATTGATACCTACATGTCACAAATGACTCATGGATCATTTTATTAAAGTATCAAAACAATCTGAACTTGTTTGCTCATTTTTTTATATGTCACTTGTGTTATTTTCTAATGTTAATGTCAATTTGAAACAGATATCACACACTTTTAGCCATACAGGTCACACTGTGCATCGGAATGAGGTGCAGTTTATTCGTACACGTCAAAAATGACACATGTATCATTTTCCTAAAGTATCAAAAGAATACGAATGTGATTTATTGGTTTTCTATATGTCACATGTGTTTTTTTCTAAAGTTAATGTCAATTTGAAACTAATATAAGATATTTTTATCCATACTGGTCAGACCGTGTGTCGGATTGTGGTGTGGTTGATTCATAAACTAAGAAAAATGACTCACATATTATTGTCCTAAAGGATCAAAACTATCCAAACGTGTTTTCTCGGTTTGCCGTATGTCAGTAGTGTTGTTTTATAAAGTTAATTTCAATTTGAAATTTAAATAAGACACTTTTAACCATACTGGTCACACCGTGCATCGGATTTTGGTTCGGTCAATTAGTACATGTCGAAAATGACTTGTGGATCGTTGTCCTAAAGTATCCAAACAATCCGAATGCGGTTTCATGTTTTTCGTATGTTAGTAGTGTTGTTTTTTAATGTTAATGTCAATTTGAAACTGATATCAGAAACATTTAGCCATATTGGTCACACTGTGCAATAGATTGAGGTGTGGTCAATTCTTAAACATCACAAATGACTCGTGGATCGTTGTCCTAAAGTATCAAAACAATCCGAATATTTTTTCTCAGTTTTCTGTAGGACACTTGTGTTGTTTTGGAATGTTAATGTCAATTTGAAACTAATATCAGAAACTTTTAGCCATACCGGTCACCCCGTATGTCGGATTGAGGTGCAGTTAATTCTTACACATCACAAATGAGTCATGTGTCGTTTCCCTAAAGTATCAACAAAATCCAAACGTGTTTTCTTAGTTTTCCCAATGTCAGTAGTGTTGTTTTTTAAAGATAATGTCAATTTGAAACTAATATCAGACAATTTTAGCAATACCGGTCACATCGTGTGTTGGATTGAGGTGCAGTCGATTCATACACATCACAAATGACTCATAGATCATTTTCCTATTGTATCAAAACAATCTGAATGCATTTTCTTGGTATTCCCTATGTCAGTAGTGTTGTTTTTTAAAGATTATGTCAATATGAAACTGATATCAGACACTTTTAGCCATACCAGTCACAATGTGGATTGGATTGAGGTTCGGTTGATTTGAACATGTCAAAAATGACTCACGGATCATTTTCCTAAAGTATCAAAACAATATGAACACGTTTTCTCAGTTTTCTATATGAAACTTGTGTTGTTTTCTAAATTTAATGTCAATTTGAATCTGATATCCGACACTTTTAGTCATACAGGTCACACCATGTGTCGGATTGAGGTGTCGTTGATTCGTACACATCCTAAATTACTCATAGATGATTTTACTAGAGAATCAAAAGAATCTGAACGTGTTTTCTTGGTTTTCCGTATTTCTCTTGTGTTGTTTTATAAAGTTAAAGTCAATTTAAAACTGATATCAGACACTTTTAGCCATACCGATTACACTGTGTGTCGGAGTGAGGTGTGGTTGACTCGTACACCTTAAAAATGACTCATGGATTGTTCTCTTAAAGTATCAAAACAATTCGAACGTGTTTTCTCAGTTTTTCATATGTCAGTTGTGTTGTTTTCTAAAGTTAATGTCAATTTCAAATTGATATCAGACGCATTTATCCATACTGGTCACACCGTGTGTCGGATTGAGGTGCGTTTGATTTGTACACATAAAAAATGACTGATGTATCGTTTTTATAAAGTATCAAAACAATACGAATGTGTTTTCTTGGTATTCTCTATGTAATTAGTGTTGTTTTCTAAAGTTAATGTCAATTTCAAACTGATATCAGACACTTTTAGCCATACCATCCACAACGTGCGTCATATTTAGGTGAGGTTGATTTTTACACATCACAAATGACTCATGGATCGTTGTCGTAAAGTATGAAAACAATCCGAATGCATCTGCTCAGTATTCTGTATGTCAGTAGTGTGGTTTTCTATTGTTTATGTAAATTTGAAATTGATATCAGACACTTTTAGCAATACTGGTCACACCGTGTGTCAGATTGAGGTTCAGTTGATTTTTACATGTCAGAAATGACTCATGGGTAATTTCCTTATTATCAAAACAATTCGAATGCATTTTCTCGGTATTCCATATTTCAGTAGTGTAGTTTCCTAAAGTTAATGTCAATTTAAAACTAATATCAGACAGTTTTAGCCATACCAGTCAAAACCTATGTCGGATTGAGGTGCGGTTGATTCGTACATGTCAAAAAAAACTCATGTATCATTTTCCTAAAGTATCCCCACAATATGAATGTGCTTTCATGGTCTGACATATGTCACTTGTGTTGTTTTCTAAAGATAATGTCAATTTTAAATTGATATCATACGCTTTTAGCCATACCGGTCACACTGTGCGTCAGATTATGGTGTCGTTGATTCTTACAAGTCACAAACAACTCATGGATCATTTTCCTAAAGTATCAAAATAATCCGAACTCATTTTCTCATTTTTCCATATGTCTTTTGTGTTTTTTCTAATGTTAATGTAAATTTGAAAATGATATCAGACACTTTTAGCCATACCGATCATATTGTGCATCATATTGTGGTGCGGTCAATTTATACCACTCAAAAATGACACATATATAGTTTTACTAAATTATTTAATCAATCCGAATGCATTTTCTCAGTTTTCTGTATGTCACTTGTGTTGTTTTCTAAAGTTAATGTCAACTTCAAACTAATATCCGACACTTTTTGAAATAACAGACACATTGTGCGTCAGATTGAGGTTATGTTGATTCTTACACATCAAAAATTACTCATGGATCATTTTTCATATATTATCAAAACAATCCGAACACATTTTCTAAGTATTATGTATATCAACAGTGTTGTTTTATAAAGGTAATGTCAATTTCAAACTGATATCAGACACTTTTAGCCATACCGATCACACCGTGCGTCGGATTAAGGTGTGGTAAATTTTTACACGTCACAAATGACTCATGGAGCTTTGTCATAAAGTATCAAAATAATCTGAATGTGTTTCCTTGGTTTTTCTTAAGTCACATGTGTTGTTTTCAATAGTTAATATCAATTTCAAACTGATATCAGACACTGTTAGCCATACCGGTCACACTGTGTGTCGGATTGAGGTGTGGTTGATTTTTACACCACAAAAGGAGTCATGGATCATTTTTCTAATGTATCAAAACAATCTAAATGTGTGTGCTCGGTATTCCACATGTCAGTAGTGTTGTTTTCTAAAGATAATTTCAATTTCCAAACGATATCAAACACTTTTAGCCATACCGGTCACAACATGTGTCAGATTGAGGTGAGGTTGATTTGTACACATCACAAATGACTCGTGGATCGTTGTACTAATGTATTAAAACAATATAAATGTGTTTTCTCAGTTTTTATTATGCCACTTGTGTTGTTTTCTAAATTTAATGTCAATTTGAAACTGATATGAGACACTTTTTGCCATACCGGTCACACTGTGTGACATATTGAGGTTTGGTTGATTTTTAAACGTCAAAAATGGTTCATGGATCGTTTTACTAAAGTATAGAATGAATCCAAAAACGTTTTATTGGTTTTCTTTATGTCACTTATGTTGTTTTCTAATGTTAATGTCAATTTGAAACTGATATCAGCCACTTTTAGCCATACCAGTCACACCGTGCATCAAATTGAGGTGTGGTCAATTATTAAATCTAAAATATGACTCATGTATTGTACTCCTAAAGTATAAAAATAATCCGAATGTTTTTGCTCGGTTTGTCGTTTGTTAGTAGTGTTGTTTACTAATGTTAATGTCAATATGAAACTGATATCAGATACTTTTAGCCATACCAGTCACACAGTGCGTCAGATTGAGGTGTGGTTAATTCATAAACATCCCAAATGACCCATGGATCATTTTCATAAAGTATAAAAACGATCCTAATGCATTTTCCCGGTTTATCGTAAGTTAGTAGTGTGTTTTTCTAAATTTAATGTCAATTTGAAACTAATATCTGACACTTTTAGCCATACCGGTCACACCGTGCATCAGATTAAAGTGAGGGTGATTATTAAACGTCACAATTGACTCATGTATCGTTATCCTAAAATATCAAAACAATAAGAATGTGTTTTCTCAGTTTTCCATATGTCAATTGTGTTGTTTTCTAAAGATAATGTCAATTTGAAACTAATATCATACACTTTGAGCCATACCGGTCACACCGTGCATTGGATTGAGGTGTGGTTGATTCGTATACATCAAAAGTGATTCATGGATTGTTTTACTAAAGTATCAAAATATTCCGAACTCATTTTCTTGGTTTTCCGTATGTCAGTAGTGTTGCTTCCTAAAGTTAATGTCAATTTGAAACTGATATCAGACACTTTTATCCATACTGGTCACACCGTGCATCGGATTGTGGTGCGGTCGATTTAAACACATCAAAAATGACTCATGGATCGTTTTCATAAATTATCAAAATAATCCAAATGCATTTGCTCAGTATTCTGTTTTTCAGTATTGCTGTTTTCAAAAGTTAATATCAATATCAAACAGATATCAACCACGTTTAGCCATACTGGTCACACTGTGTGTCGGATTTAGGTGAGGTCCATTATTACACATAAAAAATCACTCATGGATCGTTTTAATAATGTATCAAAATAATCCAAACGTTTTTTCTCAGTTTTCCATATGTCAGTTGTGTTGTTTTCTAATGTTAATTTCAATTTGAAACTGATATCAGACACTTTTAGCCATACCGGTCATACTGTGTGTTGTAATGAGGTTCTGTTGATTCGTAAACGTCTCAAATAACTCATGGATCATTTTACTATTGTATCAAAACAATCCGAACGCATTTTATATGTTTTCCATATGTGTGTAGTGTTATTTTCTAAAGTTAATGTCAATTTGAAACTGATATCAGACACTTTCACCCATACCAGTCACATCGTGCATCGTATTGAGGTGTGGTTGATTCTTACACATCAAAAATGATTCATGTATCATTTTCATAAAGTATAAAAACAATCCGAATGCGCTTACTCTATATTCCGTATGTCAGTAGTGTTGTTTTCTAAAGTTAATGTCAATTATAAACTGATAACAAAAACTTTTAGCCATACCAGTCACACCGTTCATCAGATTGAGGTGCGGTCAATTCATACATATCACAAATGACTAATGGGTTGTTGTCCTAAATTATCAAAACAATGCGAATGCGTTTTCATAGTTTTTCGTATGTCACATGTGTTGTTTTCTAAAGTTAATGTAAATTTGAAACCGATATCAGACACTTTTAGCCATACCGGTCATACCGTGCATCAGATTGTGGTGCGGTCAATTCATACACCTCAAAAGTGAATCATGTGTCATTGTAAGAAATTATTTAAACAATCTGAATGCATTTTCTCAGTTTTCTACATTTCACTTGTGTTGTTTTCTAAAGTTAATGTCAACTTCAAACTGATATCATACACTTTTAGTAATAACGGTCACACCGTGCATCAGATTGATGTTCGGTTGATTCTTACACGTCACAAATTACTCATGGATCATTCTTATAAAGTATCAAAACAATCCGAACACATTTTCTTAGTATTCTGTATATCAATAGTGTTGTATTCTAAAGGTAATGTCAATTTCAAACTGATATCATATTCTTTTATCCATACTCGTGACACCGTGCATCATATTGAGGTGAGGTAAAAAAATTTCACGTCACAAATTACTCATGGATCGTTGTCCTAATTTATCAAAACAATCCGAATGTGTTTCCTGGGGTTTTCGTATGTCACTTGTGTTGTTTTCTAAAGTTAGTGTCAATTTCAAAATGATATTAGACACAGTTAGCCATACCGGTCACACTATTTGTCGAATTTAGGTGTGGTTGATTTTTACACCTTAAAAGGACTCATGGATCATTTTTCTGAAGTTTTGAAACAATCCGAATGCATGTGCTCAGTATTAAATATTTTAGTAGTGTTCTTTTCTAAAGTTAATGTCAATTTCCAAATGATATCAGACACTTTTATCCATACCAGTCACAACATGTGTCGAATTGAGATGTGATTGATTCTTACACGTCACAAATGATGCATGGATCATTGTACTAATGTCTTAAAACAACACAAATGTGTTTTCCTAGTTTGTCATATGTCACTTGTGTTGTTTTATAAAGTTAATGTCAATTTGAAACTAATATGAGACACTTTTAGACATACCGGTCACACCATGTGTCACGAACCACCCTGGGGTCCGTGCCGTGACTACCCCAAGCCCGCCTTCCATAGGCCAGGGGCTGGCGACTAGCACCAAGGCGTAAATTCCGGTAAAAAGGGAAGGCATTTCCTTTGTAAAGTAAACAAACACCACAGAGTAAGCAAGCAGAAATTAAACACTAAGTAAAAGAAGAGTACAATTGAAAGTGCGGAAAAGTAAATGGGCCAGTATACAAACCCAAACTGAAAGTAAAGTACAGCTCGAAAGGGAAAACATCAACTGTAAAGTAAAAGCCGCTACTTCGAGCTGTCCACTGGAAGTCCCACCTGAAGGGTGAGTACATATAGCTCCACTACTCCTCGGGTCCTGTCGTCCACTCCGAGTACGTCCCGCCCAGTGGTCCACCTCCAGGTACCGTCCTGCTCTGCAAGCCTCAGCCAAGATCAACGATTTCCGTCGTCTGCAACCAACACAACGTAGTGCGGGCATAGCCCGTGCAGGGGTGAGTATAAGCTACTCAGTAGGGACCCTGAGACCCCTAAAGGTCTCTCAAAATCCACAAAGGATAAATCACAAAGAAAGGTATAATCACGAAGTAACAACCGACACTGCTTAGGTATATGCCCATACATATACCTAAGTCATCAATTTCAAATACACTCCAACCTCCGAGCCCAAGTACAACTCAGTCCACACAGGAAAGTAAACGTATTCCATACAGGAAAGCAAAATGTAATCCACACAGGATAGCACAACACAATCCACACAGGAAAGCAACAGGATACAGCTCACACATGTATACTTCTTTTAAAGACGATAAAGATGATCTCTGATCCATCTAAGTCGTTGGACCCACGAAGGATCGATAGGTAACTAACCCCCGCAAGACCCACACAGGATCGGGCGACACAGGACATGTAGGCGCTGGTTCACACAGCACCGCTGAGCGCAAAGACCCACACAGGATATGACCCACACAGGATCGGGCCCACACAGGACCTGTAGCACTGATCCACGTAGGATCGCTGAGTGTTGTAGTCATCGTCGTCGAATCCACACAGGATGTTTGTACTATCATCGTCGCAGTCACAGTAGCAGTAGCAGTAGCAGTAGTAGTCACAGTAACAGTTGCATCCAGCACTAGGGTTCCCGCACACAACAAGCTCGTACAGGAGGGTCCGCTCCACGAGCCGAGAGGCTGATACATCAACTGTTAAAAAGTCCAGAGTTGATGTATCCAAAATCACTGTATTGTCAACAGGAACTCAACGCAACAGACGACGCGTCGATCGGACGCCCGGTCTGAGAGATATTGGCTTTTTCGTCCTAGGGGCCCGGTTGGTTTTTAAGGCAAAACCAACCCGACCGTACTCCACCTACGTCCAAACCTCGGGCGGAGTATTCCAAAAGAACTGTCTCACTAAGAGGAACACAACAAAGCTAACGACACGTCAATCGGACGTCCGTAGCTCAAGATATGAGTGTTTCCGCTCCGAAGGCCCGGTTGGTTTCGTGAACGAACCAACCCGGCCGAACTCAAAGTATTCCGAAACATTGAGTGCGATATACCGAATCGACCGTCTCGATCCAAGGATCGTGTTTCCAGAGAAGGTTTGTCAATCGGAGGTCCATAGCTCATGTTATGAGCAAAAGACCGAAGTCAATTCAAAAACGGGGGGTCTGGGTTCGGGCCCACCCGGCCCGACCCCCCCTGGGTCGGCCCGAACCGGGTCGACCCGACCCAGCCCGGCAGGCGGCGGTCCGGCGCGGTCCGGCACGGCGGTGCGGCCCGGCCGGCGATGGCACGGCCCGGCACCGCTGGGTGCCACGCGCGGGGTGCAAGGCCCCTGCTTCTTTATGATGGCGGCACGGCTTTTAGCCACGCCTTTGGAGAAACGCCCCCCCCCAACCTCGTGGGGGCCTGCTTTGAGGGAAACCGGGGGGCCGCCTGCCCCCTCAAAGAAACCCCCCCCCATCATAAATGGGGGGGCATTTGAGTTGACCGGGGGAATTAAATTCCCCCGGTCTTTGACCTTCCGGACGGCCCACCTGGTCGGCCGGTTTTTCTTCAACGGGACCAGCAAAGCCGGTCCCCTTCCACTTTCCGATGCCGGCGGCCCGGCGAGCCGCCAGTCCTCTCGTCCCGCCGCGGCCCGGAACCAGCCGCGGTGTTCGTCGTCCGGCGCGGTGCGACGGCACCTCGCCCCTCCGCCGCGGCCCCGCTCCGGCCGCGGCGCCTTCGGTTCCCTTCGACGCGGCGCGACGGCGTCACGTTCATGATAATCCATCAACGGCGCGACACGACGGCGTTGCGTAAATAATCCGGGCGATTCCCGCGTCGTGCGACAGCACCACGCCTTCTCGTTCATCACAAGATTATATAAATAACCAAGAACAAAGGAGGTGGAATTCGGCCGTGTTTGTGTGGTCCGACCCCCCTCTCGTTAGATGATAACTCTTAAATATTTAATCACAAGATTATCATTCTAGAACCATGAACGAGAGTAAAGAAATAAACCACAACAAACCCCTACCTTGGGTTCAAGTTCGAAGATCGTCAACGACCCGCGGAAGACAACGTCGCGGAGGTCGGGCGTCGCTGTAATCGTTCGTCAAATCCGATGAAGAAGAGGTACGTCCGAAGAGGTACGTCGTTGGAGAATCCTCGTAAGCCGACGAAGGAAGTCCGAGGAGGAAGCAACGTTCCCTTTCGTTGACACGGAAGGCGTCGTCGATCTTCAGATACAATAGGCTACGAAGAAGAGAGGAGCGGCGTTCTTCATCGGAGCTCGAAGGTTCTTCGCGTTCTTCGTCAATCTTGAAGAAGAAGAATAAGAAGAAGAAGTAGAAGGAGAAGGCTTCAAAACTCTCAAGAGGCTAGAGAATTCTAACCAAATAAAATAAGCTAAGAACTTATTTTATTTACTCAACCAAACCTTTTTGAATTTCAAAGGTTTGAAAAAGTTTAAACAACTCAACCCAATTAATAAGCTAAGTTGTCAATTTCATTTAAAAGGGGAGTTAAGGGAGTTTTGAGAGGAGATGGAAAGTTGGGTTACATGTGGGCCCCACCACACTTAATCCTCCCTAGGGAGGTTAAGTGGATGTGGGTCCCACCTTTAACTTCCTTTTAGAGGAGATAACCAACAAGTATGAAAAATAAAATAAAAAGTGTTCCACATTTTTATTTAACTTTTTATAAATCTCCCAAAAACTAAATTTCGTCCTGTAATAAACGCAACTTCGGAAAAGGTCTCCTTAAGAGAATATCGGTGCTGCGAGTTCATCGGTGTCCTCGGATTTCAATTCTGAGCACCGGATCAAAAGTTAGAAATTCCCGCTCGTTCGTTCATTGAACGTACCCGAGCCAAACTTCGGAAATTGATTCCGGGAACTCCGGGCCTCAGAATCAGGTGCCATCAGAAACCGCACTTTTGTAAAATTCCAAAGAAAATTAAGAAAAAATTTCCCTTGGATTTTACGGGTCTTTAAATTACTCCCACCTCAGGGCTTTACGTCCCCGTAAAGATACATCAAAAACTAGGGAAACAAATGAGGGTACTGAGCACGCATCTGAGCCTCCCGATCCCATGTGCTCTCCTAGAGGTTCCTGTGCTGCCATCTGATGCGCACAAGAGGAATCTATCGCCCACGTAGGACCCGCTCCTGTCGATCCTCTATCTCCACCGGGACCTCCGTAAAAGTCGCCCCATCAGATAGTGTCGCCATATCTTCAGAGCGAAGACCACTACTGCTAACTCCAGGTCATGGGTAGCATAGTTCTGCTCATGCGGCCTCAACTGACGTGATCCATAGGCGATCACTGCCCGCTCCTGCATCAGAACACATCCGAGTCCGGTCCCTGATGCATCTCAATAGACTACGTACCCTACTCCCTCCTCAGGCAACCTCAAGATAGGTGCGCTGGTCAATCTCTGTCTCAGCTCCTGGAAGCTCTGCTGACATCTATTTGACCACACGATGGGTTTCCCCTTCTTCGTCAAAGTTGTAAGGATCGAGCCAATGGCTCTGTCGGAATCTCCGAGCTCCGAACAAGGGCAGCGTCTATGAAATAGTGACCCGCTCCTGTGTCTATAAGAACTGCAGCAAGGGTGGAATAGACACAGATAGTACCTCGAATCATCTCAGGTGCGCCGTGGTCATAGGCCTCTGCTGCCTGGAGCTGTTCCTGTCTCTGCCCGCCAGCTCCCTGTGGTCGGGGTGGACCTCCTGGTGTTGGTGGTGGCAGAGCCTCAAAGCGTCACCCACCACCTGCTGCTCGGCCAGCTCCTCTGCCTCGTCCGCCTCCTCCATGCGGACCGCCACGGTCGACCCTTTGCCTCTTCCTCGGTGGTCCCTCAACCGACTGCCGCTCCTCGGCACGACGGGTCGGGCAGTCACGAGCCATATGGCACTGCCCGCCGCACGAGTAGCATTGTCTGCCTCTCGAAAGACTGGCTCCGCGCTGTGTGCCCCGCACTGCTGAGCCAGTGTCCTGAGGTCGTCTGCCCGAAGGTCTGGTCTGCCTGAACCCCTGAATCATCCGTCGACTGCCTACTGCAGATGACTCTGCCACGTGCCGCCCTGCGGTGGGTCTCGGTGCTAGTGTAGACTCAGCAAGGAAGCTCTCGATCAAAAGGGCCCGCTCCAGTACTCCTGTCTGAGTCGGTATGCTGAGGGAGATCAGCGATGCCCTGATCTCGTGTCTCAAACCCTGCTCGAAGGTCCGGGCCCGGAAGAATGGGTCTCGTACAATGTCGGTCGAGTAGCGTGAGAGATAGGTAAATCTCGCCGAGTACTGAGCGACCGTCATGCTGCCCTGCCGCAGCTGAAGAAGCTCCTGGATACGCACCGCACGAAGGGTGGCTGGGATGAACTCCGAGCGGAAGAGGCTCTCAAAGTCCATCCATAGAAGAGATGCCTCATCGTGCACCTGGAGCATCAAGCTCCACCATCGTCCTGCTGCTGCGTGTAGTAGGCTCGCAGCGAGGATCACCATGAGGTCTGCTGGTGTCCTCACTAGCCTAAACACACGTACCACTGCCTCCAGCCAGTCCTCGGCTGCCTGGGGATCCGTCTCCCCGCGAAACCTGGGTGGTCGCTGGCGCTGAAACTCATGCAGTGCGGTGAGGCGACGTGCATCGTCAGCGGCTGGTGCTGGAAGTATCGGTGGCTCGACGGGTAGAGCTACCGCCGGTGCCACTGCTGACAAAGGGCCCTGCACTGAAGCTTCGTCGCTCGGTGGGTTGTCATCACACTCGACTCTTGGAACCCTAGCTGGCTGCCGTCGTGGGGCCATCCTGAAAAGGAAACAGGTGCGCCACGGTCAGAATAGTATACCTGGTGAGCTGATATAAGTAATCAAAAAGAAAACTTCGAATCACACACGCAATCAATGTTTTCGTGCATTAAGTCAGAAATCAGAAGTCAAGGTCCTGGTGTACGGATACGTCAGCCGCCGCACCAACACTGGACTCCCTGGACTGAGAACCACACTCAATACGCTAAACATTATTGCTTCACATAGAAAAGATCAGAGTTCGCGGCAAAACCGAACTCCTCTGATACCAATTTGTCACGACCCGCCCTCGGGGTCCGTGCCGTGACTACCCCAAGCCCGCCTTCCATAGGCCAGGGGCTGGCGACTAGCACCAAGGCGTAAATTACAGTAAAAAGGGAATGCATTGTCTTTGTAAAGTAAACAAACACCATAGAGTGAGCAAGTGGAAAGTAAACACTTAGTAAAAACAGAGTACAACTGAAAGTGCGGAAAAGTAAATGGGCCAGTATACAAACCCAAACATAAAGTAAAGTACAACTCGAAAGGGAAAACAACAACTGTAAAGTAAAAGCCGCTACTCCGAGCTGTCCACTGGAAATCCCACCTGAAGGGTGAGTACAGATAGCTCCACTGCTCCTCGGGTCCCGCCGTCCACTCCGAGTACGTCCCGCCCAGTGGTCCACCTCCAGGTACCGTCCTGCTCTGCAAGCCTCAGCCAAGATCAACGCTGTCCGTCGTCTACAACCAACACAACGTAGTGCGGGCATAGCCCATGCAAGGGTGAGTATAAGTTACTCAGTAGGGACCCCGAGACCCCTGAAGGTCTCTCAAAATCTACAAAGGATAAATCACAAAGAAAGGTATAATCACGAAGTAACAACCGACACTGCTTAGGTATATGCCCATACATATACCTAAGTCGTCAATTTCAAATACGCTCCAACCTCCGAGCCCAAGTACAACTCAGTCCACACAGGAAAGTAAACGTATTCCATACAGGAAAGCAAAACGTAATCCACACAGGATAGCACAACACAATCCACACAGGAAAGTAACAGGATTCAGGTCACACAGGTATACTTCTTCTAAAGACGATAAAGATGATCTCTGATCCATCTAAGTCATCGGACCCACGAAGGATAGATAGGTAACTAACCCCCGCAGGACCCACACAGGAT
The DNA here is from genome assembly GCA_963277665.1 of Viscum album. NCBI lineage: Eukaryota > Viridiplantae > Streptophyta > Magnoliopsida > Santalales > Viscaceae > Viscum > Viscum album. The sequence goes on from OY728129.1 coordinate 268,731,173, forward strand.
CGAGCCCACACAGGACCTATAGGCGCTGGTTCACACAAGACCGCTGAGTGCAAAGACCCACACAGGATCGAACCCACATAGGATCGGGCCCACATAGGACCTGTAGCACTGATCCACATAGGATCGCTAAGTGATGTAGTCGTTGTCGTCGAATCCACACAAGATCTCTATACTGTCGTCGTCGTCGAATCCACACAATATCTCTATACTGTCGTCGTCGTAGTCACAGTAGCAGTAGCAGTAGCAGTAGTAGTCACAGTAACAGTCGCAGCCAGCACTAGGGTTCCCGCACATAGCAAGCTCGTACAGGAGGGTCCGCTCCACGAGCCGAGAGGCTGATACATCAACTGTCACAAAGTCCAGAGTTGATGTATCCAAAAGTTCCGTATCGTCAACAGGAACTCAATGCAACAGACGACGCGTCGATCGGATGCCCGGTCTGAGAGATACTGGCTTTTTCGTCCCAGGGTCACGGTTGGTTTTTAAGGAAAAACCAACCCGACCGTACTCCACCTGCGTCAAAACCTCGGGCGGAGTATGTCAAAAGATCCGTATCACTAAGAGGAACACAACAAAGATGACGGCACGTCAATCGGACGTCCGTAGCTCAAGATATGAGCATTTCCGCTCCGAAGGCCCGGTTGGTTTCGTGAACGAACCAACCCGGCCGAACTCAAAGTATTCCGAAACATTAAGTGCGATATACCGAATCGACCGTCCCGATCCAAGGATCGTGTTGCCGCTGACGGTTCGTCAATCGAAGGTCCATAGCTCATGTTATGAGCAAAAGACCAAAGTCAATTCGAAAACGGGGGGTCCGGGTCCGGGCCGACCCGGCCCGACCCCCCCCCCCCCCTTGGGTCGGCCCGAACCGGGTCGACCCGACCCGGGTCCGACCCGGCCCGGCCGGCGGCAGTCCGGCGCGGTGGCGCGGCCCGGCCGGCGGCGGCGCGGCCTGGCGCCACTGGGTGCCACGCGCGGGGGGCAAGGCCCCTGCTTCTTTATGATGGCGGCGCGGCTTTTAGACGCGCCTTTGGAGAACCCCCCCCCCCCTCGTGGGGGCCTGCTTTGAGGGAAACCGGGGGGCCGCATTCCCCCCTCAAAGAAACCCCCCCCCCCTCATAAATGGGGGGGCATTTGAGTTGACCGAGGGAATTAAATTCCCCCGGTCTTTGACCTTCCGGCCGGCCCACCTGGCCGGCCGGTTTTTCTTCAACGGGACCGGCAAAGCCGGTCCCCTTCCGGTTTCCGACGTCGGCGGCCCGGTGAGCTGCAGGTCCTCTCGTCCCGCCGCTGCCCGGAACCGGCCGCGGTGTTCGTCGACCGGCGCGGTGCGACGGCACTGCGCCCCTCCGCCGCGACCCCTCTCCGGCCGCGGCGCCTTCGGTTCCCTTCGACGCGGCGCGACGGCGTCACGTTCATGATAATCCATCCACGGCGTGACGCGACGGCGTCGCGTAAATAAGCTGGGTGATTCCCGTGTGGGGCGACGGCACCACGCCTTCTCGTTCATCAAAAGATTATATAAATAACCAAGAACAAAGGAGGGGGAATTCGGCCGTGTTTGTGCGGTCCGACCCCCCTCTCGTTGGATGATAACTCTTAAATATTTAATCACAAGATTATCATTCTAGAACCAAGAATGAGAGTAAAGAAATAAACCACAACAAACCCCTACCTTGGGTTCAAGTTCGAAGATCGTCAACGACCCGCGGAAGACAACGTCGCGGAGGTCGGGCGTCACGGTAATCGTTCGTCAAATCCGATGACGAAGAGGTACATCCGAAGAAGTACGTCGTTGGCGAATCTTCGTAAGCCGACGAAGGAAGTCCGAGGAGGAAGCAGCATTCCCTTTCGTTGACACGGGAGGCGTCGTCGATCATCGGATACAATCGGCTACAAAGAAGAGAGGAGCGGCGTTCTTCGTCGGAGCTCGAAGGTTCTTCGTGTTCTTCGTCAAGCTTGAAGAAGAAGAAGAAGGAGGAGGAGGAGAATGAGAAGGCTTAAAAACTCTCAAGAGGCTAGAGAATTCAAACCAAATAAATTAAGATAAGAGCTTATTTTATTTACTCAACCAAACCTTTTTGAATTTCAAAGGTTTGAAAAAGATTAAACAACTCAACCCAATTAAAAAGCTAAGTTGTCAATTTCATTTAAAAGGGGAGTTAAGGGAGTTTTGAGAGGAGATGGAAAGTTGGGTTTCTTGTGGGCCCCACCACACTTAATCCTCCCAAGGGAGGTTAAGTGGATGTGGGTCCCACCTTTAACTTCCTTTGATAGGAGTTAACCAACAAGTATGAAAAGAAATAAAAAGTGTTCCACATTTTTATTTAACTTTTTATAATTCTCCCAAAAACTAACTTTCGTCCCGCAATAAACGCAACTTCGGAAAAGGTCTCCTTAAGAGAATATCGGCGCTGCGAGTTCATCGGTGTCCTCAGATTTCAATTCTGAGCACCGGATCAAAAGTTAGAAATTCCTGCTCGTTCGTTCACTGAACGTACCCGAGCCAAACATCAGAAATTGATTCCAGGCACTCCGGGCCTCGGAATCAGGTGCCGTCAGAAACCGCTCTCTTTTAAAATTCCAAAGAAAATTATGAAAAAATTTCCCTTGAATTTTACGGGTCTTTACACCATGAGACAAATTAAGGTTTGGTTGATTTGTAAATGTCACAAATGCCTCATGGATCGTTTTACTAAAGTGTAAAATGAATCCAAACGCGTTTTCATGGTTTTCCTTAAGTCACTTTTTTTGTTTTCTAATGTTAATGTCAATTTGAAACTGATATCAGACACATTTAGCCATACCAGTCACACCGTGCATCAGATTGAGGTATGGTCAATTATTACACCTAAAACAAGACTCATGTATTGTTGCCCTAAAGTTTCAAAACATTCCGAATGTGTTTGTTCGGTTTGTCGTATGTCATTAGTGTTGTTTTCTAAAGTTAATGTCAATTTGAAACTGATATCAGACACTTTTAGCTATATTAGTCACACAGTGGATCGGATTGAGGTGTGGTGGATTCGTAAACATGAAAAATGACCCATGGATCATTTTCCTAATGTATCAAAACAATGTGAATGCATTTTCCCAATTTTTCTTATGTTAGTAGTGTTTTTTCTAAATTTCATGTCAATTTGACACTAATATCTAACACTTTTATCCATACCGGTCACACCGTGCGTCAGATTGAAGTGAGGTTGATTCTTAAACGTCACAAATGACTCATATATCATTTTCCTAAAATATCAAAACAATCTGAATGTGTTTTCTCAGTTTTCCGTATGTCACTTGTGTTATTTTCTAAAATTAATGTCAATTTGAAACTGATATCATACACTTTGAGCCATACCAGTCACACCGTGCATTGGATTGAGGTGTGGTTGATTCGTATACATCAAAAATAACTCATGGACTGTTTTACTATAGTATCAAAATATTCTGAACTCGTTTTCCTGGTTTTCCGTATGTAAGTAGTGTGGTTTCCTAAAGTTAATGTCAATTAGAAACTGATATCAGACACTTTTAGCCATACCGGTCACACCGTGCATCAGATTGTGGTGCGGTCAATTTTGACACATCAAAAATGACTCATGGATCGTTTTCATAAATTATCAAAACAATTTGAATGCATTTTCTCAATATTCCATATGTCAGCAGTGCTGTTTTAAAATTTTAATATCAATTTCAAACTGATATCAGACACGTTTAGCCATACTGGTCACACCATGTGTCAGATTGAGGTGTGGTTGATTATTACACATTAAAAATGACTCATGGATCGTTTTACTAAAGTATCAAAACAATCAGAACGTTTTTGCTCCGTTTTCTGTATGTCACTTGTGTTGTTTTCTAAAGTTAATATCAATTTGAAACTGATATCAGACACTTTTATCCATACCGGTCATACTATGTGTCGTAATGAGGTTTAGTTGATTTATACACGCCACAACTAACTCATGGATCATTTTCCTTAAGTATCAAAAAATCCAAACGCATTTTCTACGTTTTCCGTATGTCAGTAGTGTTGTTTTCTAAAGTTAATGTCAATTTGAAACTGATATCGGACACTTTTACCCATACAAGTCACATAGTGCATCAGATTGTGGTGTGGTCAATTCGTACACATCACAAATGATTCATGTATCATTTTTTTAAGGTATAATAAAAATCCTAATTCATTTACTCTATATTCCATGGGTCAGTAGTGTTGTTTTCTAAGGTTAATGTCAATTACAAACTGATAACAGACACTTTTAGCCATACCAGTCACACCATGCATTGGATTAAAGAGCGGTCAATTCATACACATCAAAAATCACTCATGGGTTGTTTTCCAAAATTATCAAAACATTCCGAATGTGTTTTCTTAGTTTTTCGTATGTCACATGTGTTGTTTTCTTAAGTTAATGTTAATTTGAAACTGTTCTCAGACACTTTTAGCCATATAAGTCACACCGTTCATCGTATTGAGGTGTGGTCGATTTTAACACCTAAAAAATGACTCATCCATCGTTTTCATAAAGTATCAAAAAATTCCAAACCCGTTTTTTCAGTTTTCCGTATGTCATTAGTGTTTTTTTTCTAAAGTTAATGTCAATTTGAAACTGATATCAAACACTTTTAGCCATATCGGTCACACCCTACGTTGGATTGAGGTGCGGTCGATTCGTACATGTCAAAAATGACTCATGGATCGTTTTACTAAAGTATAAAACAATCATAATGTGTTTTCTCATACATCCATATGTTCTTAGTGTTGTTTTCTAAAGTTAATGTCAATTTGAAACTGATATCAGAAACATTTATCCATACTGATCACACCGTGCATCAGATTGAGGTTCAGCTGATTCGTACACATAAAAAATGATTCATGTATCATCTTCCTAAAGTATAAAAATAATCCAAACGCATTTTATAGATATTCCGTATGTCATTAGTGTTGTTTTCAATAGTTAATGTCTAATCCAAACTAATATCAGAAACTGTTAGCCATACCGATCACACTGTGCGTCAGATTGAGGTGTGGTCAATTCTTACACATCACAAATGTCTCACGGATCGTTTTCCTAAAGTATAAAAACAATCATAAAGTGTTTCCTCAGTTTTTTGTATGTCACTTTTGTTGATTTCTAAAGTTAATGTCAATTTAAAACTGATATCAGACACTTTTAGCCATATCATTCACACTGTGCGTCATATTGGGGTGAGGTCAATTCGTACATGTCACAAATGACTCATGAATTGTTTTAATAAAGTATCAAAACAATCCTAATGAATTTTCTCAGTTTTCTGTTTGTCAGTAGTGTTGTTTGATAAAGTTAATGTCAATTTGAAACTGATAACAAGAAATTTTAGCCATAAAGGTCACATCGTGTATCAGATTGAGGTACGTTTGATTCATACACCTCAACAATGACTCATGGATATTTTTCCTAAAGTTTCATAAAAATTCAAACTCATTTTCTTGGTATTCCGTATGTCAGTAGTGTTGTTTTTTGATGTTTATGTCAATTTGAAACTGATATCAGACACTTTTAGCCATGCTGGTCACACCGTGCTTCAGATTAAGGTGTAGTTGATTAGTACACATTAAAAATGACTCATGTATAGTTTTCCTAATGTATCAAAACAATACGAATGTATTTTCTTGGTTTTTCGTATGTCAGTTGTGTTGTTTTCTACAGTTAATGTCAATTGGAAACTGATATCTGACACATTTAGCCATACCGGTCACACCGTGCGTCAGATTGAGGTGCGGTTAATTTTTACACGTCACAAATGACTCATGTATCATTTTCAAAAAGTATCAAAAGAATCTAAATTCGTTTGGGTAGTTTTCCATATGTCACTTGTGTTGTTTTGTAAAGTTAATGTTAATTTGAAATTGATATCAGACACTTTTAGTCATACCGGTCACACCGTGCGTCAGATTGACATGAAGTTGGTTTGTACACCTCATAAATGACTCATGGATCGTTATAATAAAGTATCAAAACAATCCGATCACATTTGATAAGTTTTTCATATGTCAGTTGTGTTTTTTCTAAAGTTAACATCAATTTTAAAATGATGTCAGACACATTTACCCATACTGGTCACAAAATTTGTCAGATTGAGGTGCAGTTGGTTGGTACATGTCACTAATAACCCAAGGATCATTGTACTAAAGTATAAAAACAATCAGAACCCATTTTCTTGGAATTATGTATGTCATTAGTGTTGTTTTCTAAAGTTAATATAAATTTCAAACTGATATTAGACACTTTTTTCCATACCGGTCACACCATGCGTCAAATTGAGGTGAGGTCAATTCGTACACGTCAGAAATAACTCAGTGATCATTTTTCTAGAGTATAAAAACAGTCCAAATGTGTTTAATCATTATTATATATGTTAGTAGTGTTGTTTTCTAACATTTATGTCAATTTGAAACTGATATCTGACACTTTTAGCCATACCAGTCACACCGTGCATCGGATTGTGTTGTGGTTGATTTTTACATGTCACCAATGACTCATGGATCGTTTTCCTAATTATCAAAACAACCATAACACGTTTTCCTAGTATTCCATATGTTAGTAGTGTTGTTTTCTAAACATAATGTCAATTTCAAACTATAATCAGACACTTTTATCCATAATAGTCACAACATGCGTCAGATTGAGGTGATGTTGATTCTTAGAAGTCACAAATGACTCATGTATCGTTGTCATAATGTATCAAAAAAATATGAAAGAATTTTCTTAGTTTGCCTTATGTCACTTGTGTTGTTTTCTAAAGTTAATGTCAATTTGAAACTGATATCAGACACTTTTAGCCATACATGTCCCACATCATGTCATATTAAGGTGCGGTTGATTCGTATACGTCAAAAACGACTCATATATCGTTTTCCTAAAGTATCAAAAGAATCTGAATGCATTTTCTTGGATTTCCATATGTCACTTTTGTTGTTTTCTAAAGTTAATGTCAATTTGAAAATGATATTAGACACTCTTAGCCTTACTGTTAACACCGTGTGTCTGATTGAGGTGCGGTCAATTCGTACACCTCACAAATGACTCAAGGATCGTATTCCTAATGTATAAAAACAATCTTAATGTGTATTCTCAATTTTATGTATGTAACTTGTGTTGTTTTCTAAAGTTAATGTCAACTTCAAACTGATATCAGACACTTTTAGCAATATCGGTAACACCGTGCATTGGATTGAGGTGCGGTTAATTCCTACACGTCTCAAATGACTCATTGATCATTTTCCTAAAGTATAAAAATAATCTGAACGCATTTGATCTATATTCTGTATGTTAGTAGTGTTGTTTTCTAAAGTTAATGTCAATTTCAAACTGATATCAAAAGATTTTAGCCATACTGGTCCCACCATGCGTCCGATTGAGGTGTGTTCAATTCATAAACGTCACAAATGACTCATGGATCATTGTCTTATTGTATCAAAATAATCCAAATGAATTTTCTTGGTTTTCCGTATGTCACATGTGTTGTTTTATAAATTTAATGTCAATTTCAAACTGATATCAGACACATTTAGCCATACCAGTCACACAATGAGTCGTATTGAGGTGTGGTTGATTGGTACACATCAAAATTTACTCATAGATCATTTTCCTAAAGTATAAAAACAATCCAAACAAGTTTTATTGGTATTTCGTATGTCATTAGTGTTGTTTTCTAATGTTAATGTCAATTTCAAACTAATATCAGACACTTTTAGCCATACTGGTCACATAGTGCACCAGATTGAGGTAAAATTGATTCGTACACCTCACAAATGACTCGTGGATCATTTTCTTAAAGCATCAAAACAATCTGGATGTGTTTTCTCGGTTTTCTGTATCTTCACTTGTGTAGTTTTCTAATGTTAATGTCAATTTGAAACTGATATCAGACACTTTTATCCATACTGGTCACATCGTGCATCGGTTTGAGGTGCAGTTTATTCGTACACGTCACAAATGACACATGAATTGTTTTTCTAAAGAATCAAAAGAATAAGAATGCATTTCCTTGGTTTTTCCAATATCACATGTGTTGTTTTCTAAAGATAATGTCAATTTGAAACTAATATCAGATACTTTTATCCATATCGGTCACACCATGTGTCAGATTGTGGTGTGTTCGATTTGTACACATCAAACAATGACTCATGGATTGTTGTCCCAAATGATCAAAACAATCCGAACATGTTTTCTTGGTTTTCCGTATGTCAATAGTGTTGTTTTATAAAGTTAATGTCAATTTGAATCTAATATCAGACACATTTAGCCATACCGGTAACACCGTGCATCAGAATAGGGTTCTATTAATTATTACACTTCAACATTGACTCATGGATCGTTGTCTTAAAATATCCAAACAATCCGAATGCGTTTTCTTGGTTTTTCGTATGTTAGTAGTGTTGTTTTCTAATGTTAACGTCAATTTGAAACTGATATCAGAAAAATTTATCCATATCGATCACACCATTCAACAGATTGAGGTGTGGGTTATTCCTACACATCACAAATGACTCATGGATCGTTTTCCTAAAATATCAAAACAATTCGAATGTTTTTTCTCTATTTTCTATAGGTCACTTCTGTTGCTTTCGAATGTTATTGTCAATTTGAAATTGATATCAGAAACATTTAGTCATACTGGTCACACCATGTGTCAGATTGAGGTGTAGTTTATTCTTACACGTCACAAATGAGTCATGTGTCATTTTCATAAAGTATAAAAACAATCCAAACTTGTTTTATCAGTATTAACTATGTTAGTAGTGTTTTTTTCTAAAGTTAATGTCAATTTGAAACTAATATCAGGCACTTTTAGCCATACCGGTCACACCGTGCATCAGATTGAGATGTGATCGAATCATACACATCACCAATGACTCATAGATCGTTGTCCTAATGTATTAAAACAATCAGAATTCATTTTTTTGGTATTTCATATGTCAGTAGTGTTGTTTTCTAAAGATAATGTCAATTTGAAACTCATATCAGACACTTTTATCCATAACAGTCACATTGTGCATTGGATTTAGGTGCGGTTGATTTGAACATGTCAAAAATGACTCATGGATTATTTTCCTAAAGTATCAAAACATAATTAATGCATTTTCTCAGTTTTCCATATGAAACTTGTGTTGTTTTCTAATGTTAATGTCAATATGAAAATGAAATCAGACACTTTTAGACATTTCTGTAACACCTTGTGTCGGATTGAGTTGTGGTTGATTCGTACACATCCCAAATGAGTCATGGATCATTTTCCTAAATAATCAAAAGAATCTAAATGCATTTTCTTAGTTTTCTTTATGTCACTTGTGTTGTTTTCTAAAGTTAATGTCAATTTAAAACTAATATCAGACACTTTTAGCCATACTGGTCACACCATGCATCAGATTGAGGTGCGTTTGACTTGTACACGTCAAAAATGATTCATGGATTGTTTTAATAAAGTATAAAAACAATAAAAACGAATTTTCTTGGTATTCTCTATGTAATTAGTGTTTTTTTCTATAGTTAATGTCAATTTCAAACTGATGTCAGACACTTTTAGCCATACCAATCACAACGTTTGTCGGATTGAAGTGCGGTTGATTTTGACTCGTCAAAAATGACTCATGGATCATTGTACTAAAGTAACAAAACAATACGAATGCATCTGCTCAGTATTCTGTATTTCAGTAGTGTTGTTTTCTAATTTTTATGTCAATTTTAAACTGATATCAGACACTTTTAGCCATACCAGTCCCACCATGGGTCGGATTGAGGTGCAGTTGATTTTTTTATCTCATAATTGACTCATGGATCATTTGAATTATTATCAAAACAATACCAATGCATTTTCTTGGTATTCCATATGTTAGTAGTGTTGTTTCCTAATGTTAATGTTAATTTAAAACTAATATCATACACTATTAGCTATACGCGTCTCACCGTGAATCAGATTGTGGTGTGGTCGGTTTGGACACATCAAAAATTACTCATGGAGCGTTTTCCTAGATTATCAAAACAATATGAACATGTTTTCCCGATCTAACATATGTCACTTGTGTTGTTTTGTAAAGTTAATGTCAATTTGAAATAGATATCAGACACTTTTAGCCATACCAGTCACACCGTGCGTCAGATTAAGGTGCAGTTGATTCTTACAAGTCACAAACGACTCACGGATCGTTGTCCTAAAGTATCAAAATAATCCTAACTTGTTTACTCAGTTTTCCATATGTCACTTGTGTTTTTTTTCTAAAGATAATGTCAATTTGAAATTGATATCAGACACTTTTCTCCATATTGGTCATACCGTGCATCGAATTGTGGTGCGGTCAATTCATACACCTAAAAATGACTCATGTATCATTTTACTAAATTATTTAAAAAATCCAAATGAATTTGCTCAGATTTCCATGTGTCACATGTGTTGTTTTCGAATGTTAATGTCATATGAAAACTGATATCAGACACATTTAGAAATACTGGTCACACCGTGCATCAGATTGAGGTGCAGTTGATTCGTACACGTCAAAACCTACTCATGGATCATTTTCCTAAAGTATCAAAACAATCCAAACACATTTTCTCCATATTTTTTATATCAGTAGTGTCGTTTTCGAAAGTTAATGTCAATTTCAAAATGATATTAGACACTTTTAGCCATACCAGTCACACCATTCGTCGGATTGAGGTGTGGTAAATTTTAAATGTCACAAATGACAAATTGATCATTTTCCTAAATAATAAAAACAATCCAAATGAATTTTCTGGGTTTTTCGTATGTCACTTGTGTTGTTTTCTAAATTTAATGTCAATTTCAAACTGATATCAGATAATATTAGCCATACCGTTCACACTGTGTGTCGGATTGAGGTGTGGTTGATTTGTACACCTCAAAAATGACTCATGGATCATTTTTCTAAACTATCAAAACAATCTGAATGTGTTTTCTCAGTATTCCATATGTCAGTAGTGTTGTTTTATAAAGTTATTGTCAATTTCCAAATGATATCAAACACTTTTAGCCATACCGGTCACAACGTGTATCGGATTGAGGTACGAGTTTTTTGTACACATCAAAAATGGCTTATGGATCGTTGTCCTAATGTATTAAAACAATCCAAATGTGTTTTCTTGGTTTGTCGTATGTCACTTTTGTTGTTTTTTAAATTAAATGTCAATTTGAATCTGATATGAGACACTTTTAGCCATACCGGTCACACTGTGAGACATATTGAGGTGTGGTTGATTTGTAAACGTCAAAAATGGATCATGGATCATTTTCATAAATTATAAAATGAATCCCAACACCTTTTCTTGGTTTTCCTTATGTCACTTGTTTTGTTGTCTAATGTTAATGTCAATTTGAAACTGATATCAGACACTTTTACCATACCGGTCACACCATGCATCAGATTAAGGTGTTGTTATATTGTACATGTCACAAATGACTCATTGATCATTTTCCAAAAGTATAAAAATAATTTGAATTCATTTAGGTTGTTTTCAGTTTGTCACTTGTTTGGTTTTCTAAAGTTAATGTCAATTTGAAAATGATATCCGACACTTTTAGCCATACCAGTCACACCGTGCATTGGATTGACATGCGGTTGGTTTGTAAACCTCATAAATGACTCATGGATCGTTCAACTAAAGTATCAAAACAATCCTAACACATTTCATATGTCTTTAATATGTTAGTTTTGTTGCTTTATAAAGTTAATGACAATTTAAAAATGATATCAGACACTTTTATCCACACTGGTCACAAAGTGCATCAGATTGAGGTGCGGTTGATTTGTACATGTCACTAATGACTCAAGGATCATTTTAATAAAGTATCAAAACCATCCGAACCCATTTTTTTGTAATTAATTATGTCAGTAGAGTTGTTTTCTAATGTTAATGTCAATTTCATCCTGATATCAGACAATTTTTTCCATACCAGTCACACCATGCGTCAGATTGAGGTGAGGTCGATTCATACATGTCACAAATGACTCATGGATCATTTTCATAAACTATAAAAACATTCCAAACATGTTTAATATTTATTCTATATGTCAGTAGTGTTGTTTTCTAAAGTTTATGTCAATTTAAAATTGATATCTCACACTTTTAGCCATACCGGGCACATCGTGCATCGGATTGTGGTGAGGTTGATTTTTACACGTCAAAAAAGACTCATGGATCATTTTCCTAATTATCAAAATAATCCGAACATTTTTTCTTGGGATTTTGTATTTCAGTAGTGTTGTTTTCTAAATTTAATGTCAATTTCAATATATAATCATAAACTTTTAGCCATACCAGTCACAACATGCATCAAATTGAGGTGCAGTTGATTCATAAACGTCATAAATAACTCATGGATTGTTGTCCTAAAGTATCAAAAAAATATGAATGCATTTTCTCAGTTTGACTTATGTCACTTGTGTTGTTTTATAAAGTTAATATCAACTTGAAACTGATATCAGACACTTTTAGCCATACCTGTCCCACCATGTGTCATATTAAGGTGCGATTGATTCGTATACGTCACAAACAACTCATAGATCATTGTCCTAAAGTATCAAAATAATATGAAGTTGTTTTCTCAGTTTCTATATGCCACTTGTGTATTTTTCTAATGTTAATGTGTATTTGAAACAGATATTAGAAAATCTCAGCCTTACCGGTCACACTGTGCGTCGGATTGAGGTGCGGTCAATTCGTACACCTAAAAAATGACTCATGGATCGTAGTCCAAAAGTATAAAAACAATCTGAACGCGTTTTCTCCATTTTCTGTTTGTCACTTGTGTTGTTTTCTAAAGTTAATGTCAACTTCAAACTGATATCAGACACTTTTTTCCATACCGGTAACACTGTGCGTTGGTTTGAAATGTGGTTGATTCATACACGTCACAAATGACTCATGGATCGTTTTCTTAAAGTATCAAAATAATCCGAATGTATTTTCATGGTATTCCGTATGTCAGTAGTGTTGTTTTCTAAAGTTAATGTCAATTTAAAACTGATATCAGTCACTTTTAGCCATATTGGTCCCACCATGCATTAGATTGAGCTGTGGTTGATTCGTACAAGTATCAAAACTATCCAAACGCGTTTTCTCGGCTTTCTGTATGTCACTTGTGTTGTTTTATAAAGTTAATTTCAATTTCAAACTAATATCAGACATATTTAGCCACACCGGTCACACCATGAGTCATATTGAGGTGTGGATGATTTGTACACATCCAAAATTACTAATGAATCATTTTCCTAAAGTATAAAAACAATCCAAATGAGTTTTCTCAGTATTTCGTATGTCATTAGTGTTGTTTTCTAATGTTAATGTCAATTTCAAACTGATATCAGACACTTTTAGCCATACCAGTCACAAAGTGCATCGAATTGATGTACAATTGATTCGTACACAGCAAAAATGACTCATGGATTGTTTTCTTAAAGTATCAAAACAATCTGAACATGTTTGCTCAGTTTTCTCTATGTCACATTTGTTGTTTTCAAAAGTTAATTTCAATTTAAAACTGATATCAAACCCTTTTAGCCATAACAGTCACACCGTGTGTCAGATTAAGGTTCAGTTTATTCATACACATCACAAATGAAACATTCATTGTTTTCCTAAAGTATCAAAAGAATAAGAATGTGTTTGCTTGGTTTGTCATATGTCACATGTTTTGTTTTCTAAAGTTAATGTCAATTTGAATTTGATATCAGATACTTTTATCCATACTGGTCACACCGTGTGTCAGATTGTGGTGTGGGAAATTCGTACACTTCAAAAATAACTCTTGGATTGTTGTCCTAAAGGATAAAAACAATCTGAATGTGTTTTCTCAGTTTCCCGTATTTCAGTAGTGTTGTTTTCTAAAGTTAATGTCAATTTTAAACTAATATCAGACACTTTTAGCCATACCGGTCACACCGTGCGTCGGATTTTGGTTCAATCAATTAGTACACGTCAAAAATGACTCATAGATCATTGTCATAATGTATCCAAACAATCCAAATGCATTTGATTGGTTTTTCGTATTTTATTAGTGTTGTTTTCTAATGTTAATATCAATTTGAAACTAATATCAGCAAATTTTAGCCATATCTGTCACACTGTTCAACGAATTGAGGTGTGGTCAATTTATACACATCAAAAATGAATCATGAATCGTATTCCTAAAGTATCAAAACAATCTGAATGTTTTTTCTCAGTTTTCCGTACGTCACTTGTGTTGTTTTCGAATTTTAATGTCAATTTGAAACTGATATCCGAAAATTTTAGCCGTACCAGTAATACCATGTGTCAGATTGAGGTACAACTGATTATTACACGTCAAAAATGAGACATGTGTCATTTTCCTAAGGTATCAAAACAATCCAAATAATTTTTCCTAGTTCTCCATATGTCAGTAGTGTTGTTTTCTAAAGTTAATGTCAATTTGAAACTGATATCAGACACATTTAGACATACAGGTCACACTGTGCGTCAAATTGAGGTGAGATTGATTCATACACATCAAAAATGACTCATAGATCGATGTCATAATGTATCAACATAATCCGAATGCATTATATTGGTATTTTGTATGTCAGTAGTGTGGTTTTCTAAAGATTATGTCAATTTGAAACTGATATCATACTATTTTAGCAATACCAGTTAAACTGTGCATCAGATTGATGTGTGGTAGCTTTGAAAACAACAAAAATGACTAAGGTATCATTTTACTAAAGTATAAAAACAATATGAACATGATTTATTGGTTTTTTGAATAAAACTTGTATTGTTTTCTAAAGTTAATGTCAATTTGAAACTGATATCAGACACTTTTAGCCACATCAGTCACACTATGTGTCTGATTGAGGTGTGGTTGATTCATACACGTCACAAATTACTCAGGGATCATTTTATTAAAGAATAAAAATAATTTGAATCCCTTTTCATGGTGTTATGTATGTCACTTGTGTTGTTTTCTAATGTTAATGTCAATTTGAAACTGATATCAGTAACTTTTAGCCATACCGGTCACACCGTGTGTCAGATTGAGGTGTGGTTGACACTTACACCTCAAAAATGACTCATGGATTGTTCTCCTAAAGTATCAAAACAATTAGAAAGTGTTTTCTCAGTTTTTCGTATGTAATTTGTGTTGCTTTCTAAAGTTAATGTCAATTTCAAACTGATATCAGACACATTTATCCATACTAGTCACACCATGCGTCATTTTGAGGTGTGTTTGATTTGTACACGTCAAAAATGACTCATGGATTGATTTCAAAAAGTACCAAAACAATAAGAATGCATTTTCTTGGTATTCTCTCTGTAATTAGTGTTTATTCTAAAGTTAATGTCAATTTCAAACTCATATCAGACAATTTTTGCCATACCAGTCACACCGTGTGTCGGAATGAGGTGAGGTTGATTTTTACACATCACAAATGACTCATGGATCATTGTAATAGAGTACCAAAACAAT
This sequence comes from Viscum album, assembly GCA_963277665.1. Taxonomy (NCBI): domain Eukaryota; kingdom Viridiplantae; phylum Streptophyta; class Magnoliopsida; order Santalales; family Viscaceae; genus Viscum; species Viscum album. The sequence goes on from OY728129.1 coordinate 268,746,659, forward strand.
TCGAATGCATCTGCTCAGAATTCTGTATTTCAGTAGTGTTGTTTTCTAATGTTTATATCAATTTGAAACTGATATCAGACACTTTTAGCCATACCGGTGACACCATGTGTCAGATTGAGGTGTAGTTGATTTTTACACATTAGAAATGACTCAGGGATCATTTTCCTAATTATCAAAATAATCTGATTGCATTTTCTAAATATTCCGTATGTCATTAGTGCTGTTTCCTAAAGTTAATGTCAATTTAAAACTAATATCATACACCTTTAGCCATACCGGTCATAACATGCGACATATTGATTTGTAGTTGATTCGTACATGTCAAAAATGACTCATGGATCATTTTCCTAAAGTATCAAAATAATATGAATGTTTTTTCTCAGTCTGACATATGTCACATGTTTTGTTTTCTAATGTTAATGTCAATTTGAAAATGATATCAGGTACTTTAAGCCACACCGGTCACACCGTGCATCAGATTAAGGTGAATTTGATAATTACAAGTCACAAACGACTCATGGATCATTTTCCTAAGGTATCAAAATAATCCGAACTCATTTTATCGGTTTTCCGTACTTCACTTGTGTTTTTTTCTAAATTTAATGTCAATTTGAAACTAATATCAGACACTTTTAGACTTACCGGTCATACTGTGTGTTAGATTATAGTGTGGTCGATTCATACACCTCAAAAATAACTAATATATCATTGTCCTAAATTATTTAAACAATCCGAATGCATTTGCTCAGTTTTCCATATGTCACTTGTGTTGTTTTAAAAAGTTAATGTCAACTTCAAACTGATATCAGACACTTTTAGATATACCGGTCACACCTTGCGTCATATTGAGGTGCGGCTAATTCGTACACGTTAAAAATTACTCCTGGATCGTTTTCCTAATGTATCAAAACAATATGAACAAATTTTCTCAGTATTCCATATATTAGTAGAGTTGTTTTCTAAAGGTAAATTCAATTTCAAACTGATATCATACACTTTTAGCAATACTGGTCACACCGTGCATCATATTGAGGTGCGGTAAGTTTTTACATGTCACAAATGACTCATGGATCATTGTTCTAAAGAATAAAAATAATCCGAACGTGTTTTCTAGGGTTTTTTTATGTCACATGTGTTGTTTTCTAATGTTAATGTCAATTTCAAACTGATATCAGACACTATTAGCCATATCGGTCACACCGTGTGTCAGATTGAGTTGTGGTTGATTTTTATACCTCAAAAAGGACTCATGGATCATTTTCCTAAAGTATCAAAACTATCTGAATGCGTTTTCTCAGTATTCCATATGTCAGTAGTGTTGATTTCTAAAGTTAATGTCAATTTCCAAATGATATCTGACACTTTTAGCCATACCGGTCACAATGTGTGTTGGATTGAGGTGTAGTTGATTCATACACGTCAAAAATGACTGATGGATCATTATACTAATGTATTAAACCATTCCAAATGTGGTTTCTCGGTTTTTCGTATTTCACTTTTGTTGTTTTCTAAAGATAATGTCAATTTGAAACTGATATGAGACACTGTTAGCCATACCAGTCACACCGTGCGACGGATTGAGGTGTGGTTGATTATTAAACATCAAAAATGGATCATGGATCATTTTTCTAAAGTATAAAATGAATCCGAATGTGTTTTCATGGTTTCCCTTATGTCACTTATGTTGTTTTCTAAAGTTAATGTCAATTTGAAACTGATATTAGACAATTTTAGCCATACCAGTCACACTGTACGTCATATTGAGGTGTGGTAAATTATTACACCTAAAAAATGAATCATGTATTTTTGTCCTAAAATATCAAAATAATCCGAATGTGTTTTCTCAGTTTTTCATATGTCAGTAGTGTTGTTTTTTAAAGTTAATGTCAATTTGAAACTGATATCGGACACTTTTAGCCATACCAGTCACTTAGTGCATCAGATTGCGGTGTGGTTGATTCGTACACGTCACACATGACCCATGGATAATTTTACTAAATTATCAAAACAATCTGAATGCATTTTCTCAGTTTTTCCTATTTTAGTATTGTTTTTTCTAAAGTTAATGTCAATTTGAAACTGATATCTGACACTTTTCGCCATACCGGTCACACCATGAATCAGATTGAGATGAGGTTGATTCTTAAATGTTGCAAATGACTCATGTATTGTTTTGAATAAATAAAAAAACAATCCAAACACGTTTTCTCAGTTTTCACTATGTTGTTTCTGTTGTTTTCTATAGTTAATGTCAATTTCAAACTGATATCAGTCACTTTTAGCCATACCGGTCACATCGTGCATCTTATTACGGTGAGGTTGATTCATACTCATCAAAAATGACTCTTTGAGCATTGAACTAAAGTATCAAAACAATCTAAATGTGTTTGATGGGTTTTTCGTATGTCACTTATGCTGTTTTCTAATGTTAATGTCAATTTCAAACTGATATCAGACACTGTTATCCATACCGGTCGCATCATGCATTGGATTGAGGTTTCTTGATTTTCACACCACAAAAAGGACTCATGGATCATTTTACTGATGTATCAAAATAATTTAAACACATTTTCTCGGTTTGTCGTTTGTCACATGTGTTGTTTTCTAAAGTTAATGTCAATTTCAAACATATATCAGACACTTTTATCCATACCAGTCACACCGTGCATCAAATTTAGGTCTGGTGGATTCATAAACATCACAAATGACTCATGGATTATTGTACTAAAGTATTAAAACAATCTGAACATGTCTGCTTGGTTTCCTGTATGTCACTTATGTTGGTTTCTAAAGTTAATGTAAATTTCAATCATATATCAGACACTTTTAGCCATACCGGTAACACCGTGTATCGTATTGAGGTGCAGTTGATTCGTATACATCAAAAATGACTCATGGATCATTTTCATAAAGTATCAAAACAATCCAAACATGTTTTCTCAGTTTTCCATATGTCAGTTTTGTTGTTTTCTAAAGTTAATGTCATTTTGAAACTGATATCAAAAAAAGTTATCCATACCGGTCACACCATGTGTCAGATTGATATTCGGTTGATTCGTACACATAAAAAATGACTCATGAATTGTTTTACTAAAGTATCAAAACAATTTAAATGCATATTTTCAGTTTTTCGTATGTCACTTGTGGTGTTTTCTAAAGTTAAAGTCAATTGGAAACTGATATGAAACAATTTTAGCCTTATCGGTCACACCGTGCATCGGATTGAGGTGTAGTTGATTTATACACGTCACAAATAACTCATGGATCATTCTCATAAAGTATCAAAACAATCCGAATGTGGTTGTTCTATTTTCTGTATGTCACTTGTGTTGTTTTCTAAAGATAATGTCGATTTCAAAATGATATCAGACACTTTTAGCCATACCAGTCACAGCATGCGTCAGATTTAGGTTCAGTCGATTCGTGCACCTCACAAACGACTCATTGATCATTATCCTAAAGTATCAATACAATCCAAATGTGTTTGCTCAGATTTCCGTATGTCACTTGTGTTGTTTTCTAAAGTTAATGTCAATTTCAAACTGATATCAGACACTTTTATCCATACCAGTCACACCGTGCATTGTATTAAAGTGCGGTTGATTCATACACATCAAAAATGACTCATGGATCATTTTCCTAAAGTATCAAAATAATCCAAATTCACCTTATATGTATTCCGTATGTTAGTAGTGTTGTTTTCTAAAGTTAATGTCAATTTCAAACTGATATCAGACACTTTTATCCATACTGGTCACATCGTGCATCGGATTATGATGTGGTCGATTAATAAACATTACAAATGACTCAGGGATCATTTTACTAAAATATCAAAACAATTCGAACACATTTTCTTGGTATTCTGTATATTAGTAGTGTTGTTTTCTAAAGTTAATGTCAATTTCAAACTGATATCAAACACTTTTAGCCATACCTGTCACACCGTGCGTCATATTGAGGTGTTGTTGATTCTTACACGTCACAAATGACTCATGGATTATTTTCCTAATGTATCAAAACAATCAGAACACGTTTTCTTGGTTATTTGTATGTCCCTTGTGTTGTTTTCTAATGTTAATGTCAATTTGAAACATATAACAGACACTTTTATCCATATCGGTCACACCGTGAAATGGATTTAGGTTAGGTTGTTTTTTACACATCAAAAAAGACTGATGTATCATTGTCCTGAAGTATCAAAATAGTCCGAACTCATTTTCTCGCTTGTCCATATGTTAGTAGTGTTTTTTCTAATGGTAATGTCAATTTGAAACAAATATCAGACACTTTTATCCATACAGGTCACACTGTGCATCAAATTTAGGTGCGGTCGATTCATACATTTCCAAAACGACTCATGGATTGTTTTCCTAAAGTATCAAAACAATCCAAATGCATTTTATTGGTATTATGTATGTCATTAGTTTTTTTTCTAGAGTTAATGTCAATTTCAAATTGATATCAGACCCTTTTAGCCATACTGGTCACACCATGCGTCAGATTGAGGTGTGGTCGATTCTTACCTGTGAAAAATGACTCATGGATCATTGTCCTAAATTGTCAAAACAATCCGAACATGTTTGCTCAGTTTTCCATATGTCACTTCTATTGTTTTCTAAATTTAATGTCAATTTGAAACTGATATAAGACACTTTTAGCCATAATGGTCACACCGTGCGTCGGATGTAGGTGTGGTTGATTTGTACGCATAAAAAATGACTCATGCAATGTTTTCCCAAATATTAAAAAAATCTGAATGAGTTTTCTCATTTTTCCATTTGTCAGTATTGTTGTTTTCTAATGTTAATGTCAATTTGAAACTGTTATCAGAAACTTTTAGCCATACCGGTCACACCGTGCATTGGATTGAGGTGTGGTCAATTTGGAATCGTCAAAAATGACTCATGGATCAGTTTCCTAACGTATCAAAACAATCTGAATGCGTTTTCTTGGTATTCCGTATGTCAGTATTGTTGTTTTCAAAAGTTAATGTCAATTTCAAACAGATATCATACACTTTTAGCCATACCGGTCACATCATGCATCAAATTGAGGTAAGGTCAATTTTTATACATCACAAATGACTCATGGATCATTTTTATAATGTATCAAAACAATATGAATGCGTTTTCTTGGTTCTCCATATGTCACATGTGTTGTTTTCATAAGTTAATGTAAATTTGAAACTGATATCAGACACTTTTAGAAATACAGGTCACACCGAGCATTAGATTGAGGTGTGATTGATTCGTACACCTCAAAAATGACTCATGGATCGTTTTACTAAAGTATCAAAACAATCTGAATGTGTTTTCTCAGTTTTCCGTATCTCAGTAGTGTTGTTTTCTAAAGATAATGTGATTTTGAAACTGATATCAGACACTTTTTTCCATACCGGTCACACCGTGCATCGGATTGAGGTGCGGTTGATTCGTACACATTAACAATTCCTCAGGAATATTTTTCCTAAAATATCAAAACAATCCAAATGCGTTTTCTCAGTTTTCCATATGTTAGTAGTGTTGTTTTCTAAAGTTAATGTCCATTTGAAACTGATATCAGACACTTTTAGACAAACCGGTAAAACTGTGCGTCAGATTGAGGTGATGTCAAATCGTACACATCAAAAATTACTCATGGATCGTTATCCTAAAGTATCAGAACAATATAAATCTATTTTCTCTATATTCCATATTTCAGTAGTGTTGTTTTCTAAAGTTAATGTCAATTTCAAAACTATTATCAGACACATTAACCATACTGGTCACATTATGCGTCATATTGAGGTGTGGTTGATTTGTACATGTCAAAAATGACTCATGGATCATTTTACTAATTTATCAAAACAATCTAAACATGTTTTCTTGGTTTTCTGTACACCAGTATTTCATAAGAGTCTCTCATTATGTTATTTTTTACTAGAAACTCAAATCATTTCTAAAACCATTTTTCATAATATAAGGATATGAAAAATAAGAAAGGGTGATCATAGATGTTCAAAATGTTTAAACATGTGATAAATCAATGATCATATAAAGATAACATAAGTAGTAGAAATTCACCTTCATTGTCCTATTTGTTGACATTATTCCATCAGGTACGCTGCCCATTCTTTTCTAAACACATCTATACCATCTTGTGAATATGGGTTTTTGTGATTGTCATAGAAGTACTAAAAAAACATAAATACACAATGGATTAATAAATATTTTAAATTAACTAGTAATTATTTTAAAAAATACCTCTTCAGGGATGCAAGTTTGTTCATGAAATATGATCTCTTTCATAAATTTACAAACATAATAACCGCAATCCTTTCATGTTTTTTGTTTCGCACACTACAAAAAAATCGAGAAAAATAAGTAATCTATTTTGATATGTATTTGGATAGTGCAATATAATTATACATACCCTGATACTTGTACATTTTTAGATCTTGTTCACCTTTTTGTCCTTAGACCCTGGATTCATTCTAGCCTTTAGATGATATTCATACACCACCCTATCATAACAGAATCCTCATTAAAAGATAAAATAAATTATATAACTATATATTTAGTTCTAAATTGTTGGAAATAGTGTATTAAAAATTGACAATCTCCATCATGTGTGGTTAGTTTGTTGGATATACATGCAGTGAATCCAGAAAAGAAATCTTTGGAGTATCTAAATCGACTGAAATGAGCATCCAATGCTGCCTAAAAACACAAAAGGAATAAGTAATGGTAGAATTGAAAATATAATTGATATGATTAAAATGTAGAGTTTTACCCCTGCTACATTGGTTTTAAAAAGAGCCTGTCAGTCGTAATTTTTCATTGAATGGTTCTGAGAAGGTTTGACATTAATTCTACATGAAAATTGGAATCTATTTGTTTTTGTTGTGTAGACATGGTGTGAGGACTAACAAGTCCAAATTTGTATTCACAGGAAAATCCCTTCAATTATTTTTTCATATATACGCCTGTGAAAAATATGAAATGTATTTAGCCATAAATATCATAGTATATCAGCTTATATAAAATAAAATCATGAAAACATACCGCATGTATACATTTATAACTGAGGCACCTAGGAAGTCGTATGTTATGATTTCAACTACAGCGTTAGTACTAACGAAATATAATATTTCTACTCCATACATATATTTTTCAAAAACAATTTACTGATTATTTCCCCCAATCATTTTCGTATCCACATGATGTTGAAATGATATTAAATGTTGATATAAAATGGGCGGGGTGATGGTGCCCTCAGTAGATCATTTTGATCGGTTGGTTGATTCTTTTGAGCCGTTATTTCATTTTAGCTCATTCGTTTTGTCCTTTTGTAATAACATTCATCAGTTCAACCCTCTTTTAATTAAATGTTAAAGGTTCTACTTGATAAATTATTTGGAAATGAATACCTCATGGTCGACATGTTTTTTACAAGATTCGATGGCCAGGCAAAGAATGTTCCAACAGCTTTTTCCACTGTATGAATGTCATCACCATCATTTGGCATGGGTAGCTCAGTTCTCAGCTCATGAGATATGTTAATCAAAACTTTGGCATGACTGGTTGGAAGTGGTCAAGAGTGTAGCGTGTCATTTTGTATATTGAACACTGTAGCCCTTTCTAAAAGGCGATGGGTGGGAGTTGAAAGATATAAATCACAGTCATTTTCACGCTGTAGAATATCATTACAAGAATGGTATCAGTGTCAATGTGATTCACATATTAGAGAAACAAATATTATAACATTGATTAACTCGGTTAAGTCAGGTCTTTGAGGGGAATGTCTCGCCTCAATGCTGGTGGGGGGGGGGGTTTGTTCAGGAGTTGTTTCTTCTCTTCACCTATCCCCCTCAAAGTTTCTAGAAACTCTCCCTAACTTTGGAATTTTTCTTGATGGGTAGCTACTATGTCTCTCATAATTTTCATTTCTTTAGTTTGTTCCTCCTCTCGTTTTTTTCTGATAATATATCATTGGTGTCACCCCAATCCCACACCTCTGACGTGGAAATACTGTTTTGATTTTTTCAAGGCCGCTGAATGTATGTCCGAATCTGGTGCGGGTGTTTTGGATTCCTATGACTATTTCAAATAAAAAATATAGGAAAATAAGTTATCATCGTGATGTAATAGTTATTTAAAGCAAAAATGATTTATATTATGTCATACTTACACATGTTTCCCACACTTTTTGTGTATTTTCATCTACCCGTTTCCCCTATTTATTAACACGAGACTCCTTCCATATCACATGGCATCGGAAGGAAGTCGCTTGGGGTTTTGATTCATCAATCTGCATATATATAGAGAAACATGGTTACAGTGTTGTTTTATGTCACATAAAAGTAATACTGTACTTTTAAATTATGTACCAATTGTTTTTCAATTGAAGCATACCCCAACCTTGATTTACAGTAGGGGTACACTAGTTTTGCTACCCGTTCTTTATTTTCAGCACTCACTTGCTATTTCATAAAGAAAAAATTTTCAATAAAAGTGATGATTACAAGAAACATTAAACAACGTGTTACCAAAAACAATGTACCCTGAAATGTCTGTTTTGCATGACTGTTGCAAAATTCATCCCATAATCCTTAGGATATCAAGTGTGCATAAAGAGGGGGTGGGTGTGACTTGATTTTCCCTTCAGCATATTTCAGATGACATTTTGTTAAAATTGTGTAAAATCCTCTATGAACCCTTCCTTCCAGTCTTTATACATGTTCTTTGTGCGAGAAATCTATTATAAATGCATTCTCCAAGAAATGATGTAGAGTTATTCATTATTTCAGTATTTTATTTTATTTTATTTTAATAAATTAAATAAATTATATCGTAATGTTACCATAATCTTTTCACACATTAATGTTTTCAGCCTGCTGACAACATGGTGCCATGACACTATATCAATTGGCACGCGTTGTCGAGTGACGATTCCAATGTAGCTACTAAACCTGGCTTTGTTGGGGTTTACATGCTGGCCTCGCTTATTCCATCCCACCTCATATTCGATGCCTTTTTCTTTTTCCTTAATGATTTTGGCTAAAAGTTTCAAACTATGGCGCACATGTTTTTTTGTGCCACTGGGGTTTCATTGCCTATCATTTCCTCGATTTCTGTATCATCATTATGTTCCTCTGAAGTGCTAGCATTGACACTGGGACCAGCAACAATAGGTTGAGGAACCTATTGTACCTCAGCAGTGGGACCCGTAGTAATAGGTTGAGAAACCTATTGTACCTCAGCAGTGGGACCAGCTTACCTCACCGGTGGGACCAGCTAAAACAGGTTGAGAATCCTGTTGTGTCTCGGGATTGGGTGCATTAGCAGGTGCAGAAGTCATTATTAGCAGAAGTGGTTTAACATTTAAAATAGATCACATAAAACCAGTAGCATATATATAATAACATAATGTAACACAATATATATTACAATAAAAAATAACCTGATTATTGAACTCTCTTTTTTAAAGGATGAAGGGATTTGACCCCTCTATTGACTATCCATATCCGTTCATTGTGGTCTCCTATGACATAAAAAACATCTTCTACATTGGGACCACTGCTAAATGATTGAGAAGACCCAATTAAACGGTCATCCTCCATTGAATTTTCATCTAACCCTTTAGTTGTTTTGGTCGATAACTGAACAACTGAGCAGTTTTGGTTTGCAGGATCTAGAACGTAAAATACTTGCACTGCCTGTGATGCCATTGTAAACGGTTTTTCTTTCTCCCCTTCATTACTGAAATCAACATTCACGAATCCCAATAAATCTATTTTTACAGCACTCCTGTTATCAACCCACGTTCATTGAAAATTAGGAACTTGGAATTCCGTATAATCTAACTCCCATATTTGTTTGATGATGCCAAAGTACGACATATTCGCATAAATTGGATTTTTTCCTTAGCACTGAAAACATGAATCGCTTCAGCCACATGTGTAACCCCACTATTATGCATGGTACTTTCTTCATCATGTTCATTTTTATAAAATTTATAACCATTAATTAAATAAACATTGTAAGATAATACATACACACTTGGTCCTCCGTCTAGCCATCGAAGTTGGATTGAAATTTTCTCTGGGTTTTCATTTGACTTCTTAATAATATGGTACTAAAACCATACTATAAACTATCGATTATGTATATCTGATATCCATTTTTCTGCCCTAGATGGATTCAAATGCATAATAATTTCTTTGTGGGTTTCAACATATGGGTAAACGTCGAAATTGATATGAATAACATAAATGTGGTCGTGCTCCCAATCTATAATATTGATTGTGACAACCTATCTTCCAGAAATTAATTCACCCTCAAGCCACCCAGTTTGATGAGATTTCGGTAGGCCAATGGTTTCCACACCATATTGGTATTTGGTACAGAATTCAACGGCTTTCTCAACAATATATCACTCTACAATACAACCCACTGGCCAACTTTGATTTTTGACATACCCATTCAAAATCGTCATACACCATTCAATGGGGTACATTCATCTATAATGTATAGGACCACATAGTTGAATCTCTCTCACCATGTGGACTATCAAATGAACCATCATATCAGAAAATGAATGCGGGATAAAAATTTATAATTCACATTATATGACGGTAATTTCTCTTTCCATAGTTAGAAATTTTGGCAGGTCTATAACTTTGTTGCATATATTATTAAAGAAGAAAAACGTTTCATTAATGTGTGGGAGAAATTAGTGGAAAAAATGCAACGTAAATCAATAGGAATGAGATCTTGCATCAAACCATGGCTGTTATGTAATTTCACACCTTTTAACTTCAAATCACTCATTGACATGAGGTTCCTGATATTTGAGGAATATCCCTCTGGAACCTTTATGTCATTCAAAAAGTTGGAAAACAGAAATCTCTCCTGCCTGGAAAGAGTGTAAACAGTAGGAGGAAGAAATGTATGTTTTCCCCTTCACTGGTGCAAACTCCTCTCTTATTCTCATCTCAACCATGTCCAAACTAGCCTTAATTCCATATTTTGTTTTTCTAGGTGTATTTAGCAATGTGTCGATGACACAATCAAATACATTTTTTTTCTACATGCATAACATCAAGAAAATGTCTGACATACATACAATTCCAGTATGGTAATTGAGGAAAAACTGATCACTTTTTCCAACCGATTTTCAAAAGGTTTTTCGAAGCCGGTTTACCAAAAGTAGTGTCCACATTTTTAACTTTCTCTAACAACTGATCACCTATTAGTGGAAGCGGTGTTGTACGTTCTTCTAAACATCCATAGAATGATGTCTTCCATGATCAATACTTATCTCATCGGGGTAGAAATTTTCGATGTCCTAGAAACATGGTTTTCTGTGAATGTTTCAACTTAATTGATTGTGTACCTTGTTCGAAAACGGGACACCCTTGAGTTCTTTTAATGTTGTATCTTGGAAAATTTCCATAATCAGGGAGGTCATTTATCGTCCCGTACAACATGTCTCTCAATGTGAAATCTTCTTTTTTGTAAGCATCATACAATGTAACACCGGAATCCCATAATAATTTCAAATCTTCGATCAATGAATCTAAATAAACATCAATATCATTAGCCAGTTGTTTTGGTACTTATATAAGCATAGATAACAGATATATTTTCATTTCATGCATAACCACAATGGTAAGTTATAATTTACCAACATAATTGGCCATGTACTGTGATAGTTTCATTGAAAACCAAAAGGAATCACTCCATCTATAGATAATGCAATACCAAGGTTTCTCGACTAGTTTCCAATTTCAGGATACTCATGATCATTTCTCTTACACTGAGGAGAATCATCCAGGTGGCAGAGTATCCCATCTTTAATTCTTGTATCTGAATGCCTTGTCAATTGTCCTCCAGTCTCCTGACTTCCATATAGGCACCTAAACCATGGAATGATTGGAATGTACCATAATAATTTATTAGGACTAGATTCATCTTTTTTTTTTCGAGAAGCACCACACTTTGGGAATTATTTATTTGATTTTTGGTCTTTGGGGAATAGTATGCAGTCATTCGGGCAGGCGTGTATTCTTTCAGAGATCATACCCATCGAGTGTAGCATTTATTTGGCATCATATGTTCGGCTCGGGAGCTCATTATCTCCTGGGATCATGTCATTCAGGAGATCAAATAGTTCTATAAAACTGGCATCACTCCACCCATTGTCTACATTCAAATTATACAGCTTCATTACGGTTGACAATACTGTATATTTACTGCTACATGCATACAATGGTGTCTTTGCACAACTTTTAAACTTCTCAAACAATTTTGGGAAATCACGAAGTTAATCTTTGAAGGTCCTTTCCATTTTCTAAATACAATCTTCTTCATCATTCACCTCTGTAATCACATCCTCCATACGGACATCATCATTTTCTATACTTGTAATAATATCAGATGATCCATAAAATGCTGTGTTATCCCAGCCACTTTTTACATTCGTTGTTTCCCCGTGTTTATTCCAACATGTATTACTATGATCTATTCCCTGAAAAATCAAGTGTTCTTCCACCTTTTCTGGACTAATTTGTTCTGAATAAATAAAGCGTAAACACAGACAAATGATTTGAGAAAGGCCATATGCATGATCTTTTGAAAACTTGATAAACTCTTTTACGCCTTATTCATACTCTTTTTTCAACTGATTGGCATTCATCCATTACTTATTTATATTCATCCTATTTGAAATCCAAATGATGGTTATATAGGTTAGAGGGGAAGGAATATGAGTATAATTTAGATAAAAAATGATTCTTCAAAAATGGTGGGGGGGCATGTAGAAAATCATGGGAGGGTCTTGGGAGTCAACCATTCTCTTCCGCTCTTCAATCCCCCCTGATAAGGGGTGGTTCATGGAAGTTTTTTATAGTTCGTTAATGAGTTATTCCCTCATATTTCCTCTATTACTATTTTTGGTTATTTCCATATGATTTGGGATGATTTTAACTAGGATTTGTGTGATGATTTCGCTATATCATCTTCAAATCAATTCAGATGATGTAGATTTTGTTTGTATTGGATAGAGGTTATCCTTGTATGATGAACGCACCTTGTTTTGTGTGGATTAGTTGGTGTTGTGTTTCCCAGGGATTTTTTAAAAGATTATTCCTAATTATATTAAGGTGAATAATTATTTATAAGATTCTATAATTAATTATTTAGGAATTGTTCCTTGAGATTGGGTATCAATCATTGGTACAAGATTAAATAAGGCATGTGTAGTCTTGGTGGGGGATGAGTTTTTCTTGGTGAGGGGGTTACTCCATTTTTTGAGGTTTTTAGACCTTATAATACAAAACCATGTTTAAAATTATACATTATTGAGCATTCATGTATGAGTATATGTGTTCCAGTGAAAGGGATTGAAATGAAAAGTAACCTAGGTAAATAAATAGGGTGTTTTTGATCCACCAAGAGATAGAGTTAGGGTTCTATTGAATGTTTGTGATTATCCAAGGATTATGTCTCCATGGAGGTGAGGTTTCTAGTTGTGATTATGAGTTTCCAAAGCTATTTGTGTAGGTATTAGAGACTTAGGCCTAAATAAGATGCATAATATAGTTTAATATATCACGTAGGATGGGGAACACCCTCTTAAGGATATATAAGAGTCATGGTGTGTGTGATGAGTAGGATATTCTATATAGGGATTGGTGAAGTGTGACATAGAGTATTTCTTCCTTATAGTTGGATTAAGAGATCTCCAATGGGAGATATATTATGGTACCTAAGTGGGGGTCATGGTAATAGTCTGGATGAAATAGAGTAGGGTATCCAAGGTTCTTAGTGTGAGTTTCTTGGATGGTCATTATATAGTTTTAATGAGTTTTAATGTGTTAATTAGAAGATGATATAGACTAGACTATCAGGTCCTAGATCAAGTATAGCATGTGGGTTGTGACATTACCATGTAGATATGAGTGTGTGTTGGTATCAATGAGTAGAGATGGGTTAGGTTTGTAGAACCTAGTAGATTCCTTTATTGGCAGAATGAGAATGTTTATAGGTAGGGAATAATATTCATGTATATCCAAGATGGTATTATGGAGATTATTATGAAAGGCTAAATGGATGGTGGATTTTATCATTTATAGTCATACTCACTAAGAGATTGGGTCTTCATTTGAATTTCACATATTTGATGTATGATCATACATGTGGCCCACCTATTGTTGATGTGGATTATCTAGTATGACAGGTTGGATATTAAGATACCCACCATTGATTACTATGTATATGTTTTTGGCATGATACAAGATGGATGGACCTTATTTATGTGATAAGGTGTTGGTAGGACCCTACTTTGAGTGAGAAGGCATTGGTCAAAGGGGATTGGTGTGTGACTTCCATGGGATACACCTATTGATGGTGCATTTTGACTTGTGATAGAGGTTGGATATTGTGATTCCATCCTTAGATCATTTTTTTTGATAATATGATGTGAGATATATAAATGGGGATCACTTAGTATTGGATTTGAGTAGTTTTGGGAGAGGTTTTCTATAGAGATTACCTCCTCAAATTGTTTTTATGTGATGTGATGGTGAGACCCACCGTAAGTGAGAGGGGAGAAGCTACTATGTTGTGGAATTTCAGGATTTTTGAATCAAACCCAATGTGAGAGTTTGGTGGCACTGTTATGTTATAAGAAAGGATGTGATATTTAAATTGGTATATGACCCAACCCAGAGAATAGTGTACAATATAGTGTATAATATAGATCATAGTAAACATATGTCTCATCTCATTAGCATGCCTCACCGGATGAAATGAATTCACCAACATGGATGGTTCACACCCTACTTAGCCTAACTATGGGGTAGTTTCCAAAATTAGAAATAGATCCATACTAAGGGCCACTAGACGGAGTGAAATCCTAATCTAGTGTAACGACCATTCAGAAAAAATAATCTCTATTTAGATTTCTATCAGAAGGCTATAGTGGAGAAAACTAATCAAGATCAAACAAGTAACCAACCACATATACATGTATCACACACAGAAGTATCACACACAAGATTCATGACAAATCATAATAAATCATAATATTGAAAATAAATGAAAACATAATTAATTCATTCAAATTCAATTTTACTCACCGTAAAGAGGAGGACCAAGTCGAGGAGGAGGAGGAGGCGTCGACAACGGAGGAAATGGAGGCAGCAGAGGCAGTGGAGGCAGCAGAGGCAGTACAGAGGCAGTGCGGAGGTGGTGGAGGTAGCGAAGGCAGTGGAGGCAGCGGAGTAGGGGGAGGAGGAGGAGGAGGAGGAGAAGTGGTCTCCGGAGGAGGAGAAGGAGGAGGCATCCACGTGGGAGGGGGAGGAGAAGGATGCAGTGACAGAGAGAAGGAAGCGGCGCAGGGTAGGGATTTCGCAAAAGCTTGACAGGGTGTGGGGAGGAGGATGAGGACTCGGTGGATTTCATAACTCCAGTGTGGACCTTTATCAGTGCTAGTAAAAAGCAATGATAAATGGGGTCTTTATCAGCACTAAAATGAAAAGCAATGATAAAGACCCCCTTTATCAGCGCTTTTTTAGCGTTGATTAAGGTTGGACATTATTAGCGCTTTTGTAGCACTGATAAAGGGTGCTTTTATTAGCGCTTTTCATTTAAGCGCTGATAAGGTCCCTCTTTATCAGCGCTTTTGTAGTACTCATAAAGACATACTTTATCAGTGCTAAAAAAGGCCCTCATAAATTTATAAATTTAATAATTTTTTTATATTATTATATGTTTATTTAAAATGATATTTATGATAAATATATATATATTTATTAATAATTATAAATCTAAATAAATATATCTTTATTTATACTTATAAAATAATTTTAAAGGTATATTTATATATATATCATTGAAAATATAATACTATATTTATTTATTTTTTAAATATAATGTAATTTTAATTATAAGTGTACATTTTTTAGAACATATATATTATATGGGTAACATAATGAATTATAAATCAATAACACATCAACGTGATATGTAATTATAATCTATAAATGAACATTATTCATGAACATATATATACGCATGATATATTCATTGACCCCAATTCATTGAAAAACATATATATATTCAATAATTTTAATTAAACATATATATATTATAAAGTATTAAATATTTATAAATAAAAACATTACATTAAATATAAACAAAAATAAGAATATATATATTAAATATAATGAATTAATAAATCTAATAAATATAATGAATTAATAAATTTAATAAATTTAATAAATCTAATAAATATATTTATTATTAATCTTATAATTATTTGATTATATATATATTTATTTAGTTATAAGATGTGTTTTATATTTAATGTATTAAATAAACATTATCAGTGCTACGAAAATCACTAATAAATGTGACCTTTATCAATGCTAAGAAAAGAGATGATAAAGGGTACATTTATCAGCGATTTTTTTAGCATTAATAAAGTCCCACCCCTTTATTAGCGCTTTTTCGTTAGTGTTGATAAAGACAGGTGCCCGCCTTGCCTAGTTTTGTGGTAGTGTAGGGGTTTACCAACTCCACAGTATTAACTGAAGTGTACCCTTGACTACCACTTAAAGATTCATCCACTACTGGGTGGATTCTGGCAGGAATTCCCATCTAGGGGGGCATAAAGTCAGAAAAAGTGTGGGACAACGATGGCATAGGAGGGGCACGTTGCTTTTTCTTGTGTTGCCGATGCTTACTCTTCTAGGAAGAGGCTAACTAAGATAATGATGAAAAAGCGGTGGCCGCAACTTTTGAAGTCTTTGCCTGATTCTGGTGTGACTAAATGATACCATTGGTGCGAGAAACCATCTTGTGATCCATCTAGTCATCACACTTCTGGGACTCATGGTTATAAACCTGCTACCACTCTCCTTCGCTATCGCTAACACTATTTTTCCTTACAAAAACACCTGTCACCTGTGCTGGGGCCTGGTCCGGCCTGAATATATTGTTGTTGACATGGTCTTGAAGCCAATATTTGAACACATAGAACTGCTTGATGGTGCTCCCAAGAATCTAATGATAGGAGCAGTAGTTTGGGCGATCAGTGAGATTCGCCTCTTCCGGCCTTCTCCACTTAGGAAAATATACAATCCCCAGCTCTAAAGTGCTACGGAAGTAACCATGGACCTAATTATAATTGAATGAGTATGTAAGATTTATTCATTCCGGAAAGGGGTCCTATGGAGCCTGGTCCTGAAGAGGAGCCAGAGGGGCCTGTTGAGGAGGTGGACCCTGATTTTCTCACCTGGGCGGTGGCGGCGCATTCTGCAGAGGAACTTGCCAATTTTGAGGATGCATCTGAGCCTTAGGATGTGCCTTAGGTGGAGGGCCTCTACAAGGATGTGTGGAGGGTGCTACTAGTAGTAATTATATTTGCTTGGGGGTTTCTATTTGGGCCACTACGACGGTTTCAACACTAGCATCTGTCCTCTCTAGGATTACAGGGGGAAACATACATGCATGGATGGCCTGTTGAAGGGCTTCCTCCTAGCTCTAGGCCTTATTAGAGAAGTCTCAGAATCCTCTAGGGTAGTTTTTAGTGATCATAGAAGGAACCAGTTTCACCTTTACATTCCCTAGAAACATCTTCAGAAATTGATCCTTAGTCAGAGGAATGTCGAGGGAGTATGTAATCCCCTTCCACTGGGCAATAAAGTCTATGACTCTTTCATCAGGTCATTTCAGGCACTTGAAGAGGTCTGCGATCCACGTTTTATAGGTGGTGGAACTGAACTAGTAGAGGAATTTCCTACGAAGGTCCTCCCAGCTGGTTACAGATCCGACATAGAGCAAGTTGTACTAGAATAATGTCGGCCCTGCCACTGTCTAAACAAAACCGCAGAGCGTGGAAGCCACTTGTGACGCTGGAGTCCCTAACATGGGCCCACACCTTGAGTTGAAGTGTTCCAGATGCTGCGGCGAGTCCCCCATCCCATTAATGTGGAATAAGGTGGGATTCCCAAATCCCTGAGGCACTAACATATCATCCAACCATGTCGGGTATGGCTTGCAATTTGGTAGAATTTCCACTTGTCGTGTTTCTAATGCCTCAAGGAGGGCTATGAGCTCCTCCATAAGATCATCTAGGTGGGGGTACATGTCTTTACATGGAGACCCAACTACAAGAACATTTTTAGGTTCATCAACATGGTATACAGGTTCAGTAGCTCATGGAGCGTCTGGTGGAGTGACTTGTGGGGTTGCTGGGGGAACCCAGGCCATATTCCTTGTATTTATGCACCGTTTAGGAGGGTTTGGAGAGAAAAATAGTTCCCTCTTACTGTGAGCTCTGGCTTCATCCCTCTCTGTGGGAGCCGCATGATCAGGGTTACCTAGGGGTAACTCGCTGAGTGGAAGTTTATTCCTGCCCATATTGTCCTGGCCTAGGATTGTCAGAGTTGGGTCGTCTCTCTATAATGATTTTAGCCAGGAGTCTATTGACCAACTTCTTTTTCATAGAATGTTTTTGGTGCAACGTGGCCTTCTCGGGGTCCTCCTCTATATCCTGTATTGTAGCGGACAGGTCGGAGTTCATGAAAGCTTCGACGTGCTCTTTACCCTTACTATAATTCTTGCTGAGTACCAACACCTCGGTGTTCACAGGGAGACCTAGGAGGTTCTTCTAGTGACAAGTAATCCTTTCGGATGGGTCCAACCGTGGTGGCACAACCTAAGGTAGTAATTCTTCACCGATAATCTCTATATCATCCTCCTTGTCCACTATGTAGGCCATGTTGACCGTGACCATTGTTAGGGGCATGTCCTCGATATATTATAGTGAGTCGGGCTTCCGTCGAATAGGACTGAAGTGGAGGGAAGATTATTGCCCCCAACCATGGATTTTCACATGGGGGTTGGCCTCCCTGATAATTTCATGGAGAACCTTGATACTCTGAACGAATTACTATTAGAGGGCCTCACGGGGACCTAGTGACTCGGAGCGCTGGGCCACAAGGAGTTCCGCCTGATCTACTAGATAACACTGCTCGCTGAGGTCTTCGAAATATTTTTGTCTCCTTGGATAAACCATGCGCTGATGACAATGACGGAAATTTGTCGCCTATAGGGTGTAATGGAAACAGTCACCTTCCTTTGGATTGAGGGATTCCGATATGAAGACATTTTGCGCTACCACGTTATAGAAATTTTCGGGGGAAGTGATCCTCTGTGAGGGTGCTCTAGAAGCTCCTTCGCTTAAATTCAGGGTCTGGATATTGATTTCCCCACTCACCAACTGGGGGCGCATGAGAAACCGGTAGCGGTACTGAGGAAGACCGCTGAGACAGTTGGTTGACCAATGGGGAATATGTAGAACAAGCTGAAGGGATGCCGTATATCATACCTTCTTCCGAAGAGTGTAGCGACCTGGCCGCTACATCACGATATGATGGGCTGAAAGTCACAGTTCCCGAATCAGGGGCTAGGGATACTGGCGATGGGTCGCACTACTTCATGCCTACCATTTGTCCCTAGAATTGTTCTTTGTGATCTCTTATGGAGGTAAAAAGTTCTTCTGGCGATGATGGTGGTGATTTCAAGACTATAACCTGCAGGGTCGCCAAATTTTCATCCTTCTAGATATACCTACAGAGGTAGGATGAAATCCTATCGACCTAGAATTTTGAGAGTACTAGGCTGATGCGTCTTGTTTATGCCCCATCCCTTGACTTGGATGAGCGAGGGGAGGGTCCCCGTGATGAGTCTTACTCCACTTCAGTGTCTAAGAAGCGAACCGGTTTGATCTCTGTTCAGACCTTCTCAGAATTCTTTTTATGAAAATTTATTCCCGTATTCCTACACCTGGGTGGCTCCTCAGGACAGGGATGATTTCAGACATGGGGTCCTTCAACCACAATAGTACTGAGGCAGATAGTTTTTTCACTCGAGAAAGCCGTGGTGTGAGGAGCACCGGGACAAATGTCAAAGGGGACATGGAGAGGACCTCAATGAATAGAACTAGAGAGGGTGTAACCTCAACTAGGACCCATAGGAGCATGGGGAGGACCTTCATGCTTGGTGTGGGTGGAGCGAGGATGGCCTTCACCCCTCTACTTTCTGGGGTGAGGAGGACCTTCACTGACTGCTGAGAGGATGCATGGAGGATCCCCATGTTGGAGATATTCCGGATGTGCAATGTCCCTACAATGGGAGTAGGGAGAAGGGGGAACGACTCCATATCTAGTGTAATGGGAACGAGAGAGGCTTCTGTGCCGAACATCACTGCTGCGAGGCAGACCTTCATTCGGTTTGGGGGTGGCACGGGGAAGACCTCTATGATGAGCCTCGAGGCGGGGAAGGCCCATGCTCTGTGTGGTAGTGGTATGGGGAGGACCTCCGTACAGGGTGGAATCACTACTGGTTGATTCACGGAGACCACTGCCCGTACCTGCGGATAAGAGAGTCGAACCAGCCTACCCATGGGGTAGTTGAGGCCTTGACCCCGGTTGGGAATATAAGCACTCCGGCTCAGTGTATGTAGGGACTTGATGATATGTGTCGGCGGTGGCTCGAGCCACAGTAGCTGTCAAAGTTGACGCCCCTTGGCGGGCATCATCCTTATCTTGCGCCCGACGCTGGAATCCATTCAGACGAGCCTGGGCCAATGGCACAGGTATATAACTTACCTGATCCTCCTCTAGAAAGACCAAGAGGAAGCACTGACATGGCCAGGTGGGAGCCCTTGCAAGGATCCCTTGGATTGGGACTCTAACAAGGCTAGTCCGGACATCACCTACTTCATCAGCGTAAGGAAGGGAGTCGTCAAAGCACTCCAGGGATAGGCTCTCGAAGCAGTTGTATGTCAGGGGGGGGATGGGGGAGCAATGGCTCCCTGCGTGGCTCTCAGGGGCGGCATTGACGGTGCGGCGTAGACGCCTCCATATCCAAGTGGGTCATACCCAAGTAGGGATGATGACATCCTCCTTGTAACGACACACGAGTTCTTTAATTACCCATTGTTGGATAACTTCCAATGGGGAGGTGGGATTTTGGAATCCCACAGTCATGGACATAGAGGCCATAACGGAAGAGGTGAAGCCACACGGAGAGGTTGTGCTGGCATTTCCCATGCCCCAGCGTAGATGAGCGGGTAGTGATCGTGTTCCTGAGGTAGAAACCTGATTCCTAAGAAGTAAGGAGATGAAATCATCAGTGCTGAAAGAAAAAGGAATCGACGACCAATGCCCCAGCACCATCCCATATTCCATGACCGGTAAGAGGGATCCACGCAAAAAATTTCATAGAATTGGATGTCCAACATTCTACTTCCCCAACTTCTTTTGAGTTTCAGGCCAGGCCTACTATTTGCTTGGCGGGACCCGACGCCGGATAACTGGATACAGTGACACATCAATCTATCAATTCCCCGAATTCTACTAATCTCCATATTGGGGAGATTAATTTCATGTCGGTGGTCACCATTTCTATTTCCGACACTTTCCCCGGGGTGTACACGTCCATCTCGTTCGGGGATGAGGGGCACAATTTTTGTTTCCCCACATTCCCTCTTTCCAAAGGTGGGTGGAATCCGCTCCTTATTCAAGGATGTCTGCTCATTGATCAAAACAGGATAATGGGATGTCAGTTCTTCCTTCAGCGGATTCCTCCTTGGAACTCATCCCCTAGTCTGAGTCTCCCTCATAGACTAAATACATTGTTCATGAAACTCTTCCTGGCGCCATATCTTCATGGACACCAGTTAATTACACTGATCATGTCAGGACATTACAAGGCGTCCAGTCAGGGTAACAACCTTCGGTTAGAAGAGTAGTCACGTTGGGAATCATTAGAGTGCTTGGATACTGGGGGATTGGTGTGTCTTTCTTCTTTCCCTTATTATAGGTCTTCTCAAGGGCATAAAAGCCCGAGGCATCCCGCATCGAATGCGGGGAATCGTATTCCATGGGCATGTATCTAAGGTTTTCCTCTGCTTGCCATGTTTAACACAGGGTATGCCGCATGTTTAACATCCAACAGAGATGGATCAGGCTGATCAGAATACTATCTAGAGTGGATCCGGTGGAGGAACCCCTTGAGGGAACACCGATATTGGGGCCATCATGTGGGTGGCCTCCCGAAATATGTTTTTTGTAAGGGGAGTGGGGTGGCATGATCCCAGCAGGATGTGGCGGCCCAGGTAAGAATCTGGATGGATCATGGAAGGTTTTGTGAATTGTATGGTGAATGGGGGGAACCATCATGAGGATGACGATGGTTTTGGGCTTGAGCCTCGAAGAGACTTTCTACGTATCCCCGTAGTAGGGAATCAAAGACCACGTAGTTCATATGATGATAGATTTTCACTGATTGGTGTTTTCAAAGGCTTACCCCTAGGTGAGATAGCAATGGATTATCATTGGATAAGTTGTCAATGGCTTATCGCTGAAAGGAGTTTCAATGGCTTACCACTAATTGAGTTCACAATGGCTTACCGCTGGGCGGCGCTATCAAAGGCTTAGCACTGATGAGGTCGCAATGTCTTACCATTGCATAAGGTCACAACAGCTTACCACTGATTAAGGTCACAATGGATTACTGGTGGATGGAACAAAAATGGCATACCGCTGACTGGAGTGACAACAAATTACCACTGAATGGAGTGAGAATGGCTTACCGCTGTTAGAGGTCCACAGTTAACATCATGTGGGATGGGGGTAAACCGACATGAAGGGGGTCAGAACAGCTGGGTGTTGAGCTTGAACCTCATGGAGATATAGGTCTCCTTGGAAAGGATCAAAGACTTCATTGTTTAGATGGTTGGGAACTGACATGACAGTTGGCCTGGGGTCCAATGTATGGTGTGCTTGGAGCACCGATGTGATGATGGTCAATACCAATGGATGGTGGTGGGCTTGATCCTCAGGGAGGGTTCCTACGTACCCTGCCTTGGCAAGGATCAAAGAACATGTTGTTCAGAATGATGGATATAGTTTAATGTCATGTGGGATGGGGGAGACCCGACGTGAAGGGGGGTCAGAGTCACCAGAGTCATGGGCTTAAACCTCATAGAGGCTTCCTATGTACCTTGCCTTGGAAAGGATCAAAGTCCTCATAGTTTAGGATTGAAAGGGGCTCGGTGCACCAACATGGGGTAGTCAAGACCAATTTTTGTGGGGATTGAACCTCAGGGAGGCTTCCTATGTTCCCTACCTTGGCAAGGATCGAAGACCACATAGTTCAGGTGTCACAGGGCTTATACTCTAGGATGCCCAGTGTATTGGTGTACTGACGCATAGGGGTCAGAACGACCTAATGAATGGTGGTATTGAACCTCCTGGAGGGTTCCTACGT
Organism: Viscum album; assembly: GCA_963277665.1. Lineage (NCBI taxonomy): Eukaryota > Viridiplantae > Streptophyta > Magnoliopsida > Santalales > Viscaceae > Viscum > Viscum album. Next base: position 268,769,983 of record OY728129.1, read on the forward strand.
ACTCTACCATGGAAGGATCAATGACCTCATAGTTCAGGATATGGGGTCATTTGGGGATTAAGCTCTATGGCGGCCTATGGTGTGAGTGAACCGACATGGAGGAGGACCTGGGGTCTAATAGATGGTCGTGGGATTGAACTTCATAGAGGCTTCCTACACACCATGCCTTAGCAAGGATCAATTTCCTCGTAGTTCAGAATAGTTTCATTTGGGGATTACACTCTGAGGTGGCCTAAGGAAGATGTCATGGTCGGTTCTCACTCTAAGCCCATGTGAGTCATGCTCAGTTTGAGAAACAAGAGGTAGCAGAGACTTGATGGTCACATCACGAAAGGTGTGCCTGTGGGAGGTGAAGTGGGGCTTACATGTGGTTGGCGGCCCAAAGAGGAAACATGGGATTATGCGTGGTTATCAGCCAAAAGAGGTTGAGACATACTCAAGGAGGGTGGCCTGATGAAGAAAAATCACATCGAGAGAGGGACTTGGGACCGAGAAAAGGAGAAGCACCATTCCCCATCACGCCCTTCATAGGCCCTGGGTAATGAAGATGAAAGGAGGAGCATGGATTATTCCTACTACAAGAAAGCAAGGGGGTTACACCGATATGGTCACACATTCCCCATGGAAAAACTCCACTCCCATTAAGAGGATATCATCCCCTATGGAGACCAGTGGTTTTGGAGAATGTCCAAGGTGGGGGTACCCTACATCCGAGGCACGGGGTGAGGTCATAGTTTAACGTCATGTGCTGAGGAAGAAGGTTCATGATAGTTTAACGTCATGCATCTTGGACAAGGTGGGTATTCTCTACACCCCTAGGACATACATAATAGGTAACCTATTTTACTTGGTGTTGAGAGGGGACAAACAAATCCATGTCGAGGGGGTGTCATGGAGCGACCCATCAAGGGGCCCTCATTAGCATGGCTATGAAAAAAGAAATAGCTGTTTGCGTGCCTATGTGAAGAAGCATGAGGTGATGAAACACACCGAGCAATATCACCCAATGGAATTTGAAGTCACATCGTGGAAACCTAGAGGGTCGCATGTAAAAAGGAATTGCCAAGCAGAGGGGTTAATAGTAAGGGGCCTTCTTAAGCTCTGTTGCTCTACATAGTGGAGGGTACTTCTGAAGAGGTGTGCCTCATCCTAAGCATATGGAAGAGGTGCATATGGAAGGTGCTTCATGAAGTGGAAAGGCATTTGTGGAGCACTGCCTCATAGAGAAATGGTTCCTTGAGAAGAAAAGTGTCACGATGAAATGTGCTTCATGAAGTACAATGACCCTTCCTTAGCTTGGGGATCATGTGTACATGAAGGGTGTTTCGTGAAGCATAAACGCTCCATGACAACCCGGGTCCCCTTGGGGATCACCTTCCTTCACGAAGTCCCTTAGGATTCATAAAAGACATCCCTATTAGGAGGGGGGATAAAAACAAGACAAAGGGGATGCACTTCGCAGAGCAGAAGTACCTCGCATAGCTCATGGTCTGTAGAGTAGAAGAGTGATTCGAGATTCGGTTGTTGGGAAGTCGAATGTTTAGATTGTCTGTTGTTTGGGAATAGAGGGAGCCTGATATTTATATAAAAGAGGCACCGTGACGTAGATCTTACATGACATGAAGAGGGACTTGGTTGCTTCATTGTGGGCTTGCGAACAACAAATGCATTCACAGAGCGTCCCTCCTCATAACTTCATGGTTGGCTCGCGAACGTCAAATGCATTCGTGGAGCATCCCACCTCCTTGATTCACGGAGGTCTCGCTAACGTCAAATGTGTTCATGGAGCATCCCATCGTCTTGATTTGCGGTGGTCGCGGTGGTGAGGGGAATCTGTGAAATAGCTTCGCAAGGCAGTCAATAGTGCCTTCTTTTTGGCTTGTCCTCTGTCCCGAATTTTGTCGCCAACATATACCTAGTTATAAAAAATTACATATATGTGATATTTTCTATTTTTTTAATGTATTATTAACTAGAGTGGAATATTCAAAAAGATATTTTCATTTAAAATTTTTTCACTGGGATATTGTTAATAATGATGAGTAATGAGTTGTGGATCCACAACCTCAAGGGGAATTTTTTCTCAAGTTATGTTTAGATTAAAATAATAATTGTAGTTTGATGGTTTATTTTATCCTTGTATCTTTTTATTTCAAAAAATTATATCATCTCCAATGTAAATCTTTTATGTTTTGAAGGAGAAATAGATGTTCATAATGAATGTTATTATATTTGATTGAAAATGTAATTTTAGTAAAAATATATCTGTTAATTTTATTACAAGAATAATTTCTAGAGGATTTTGATGAAATAACTAAATTTATATTCAGGGAATAATAATTGAATTTATAAAAGATATAAGATATAAAATTAAATTCTTTTGAAGGTAATTTTTATAAAAATCTAAATGATTTTAAATACAGTTTTAATACCCCATACTATTAAATTATGTGTTCACCCTGGATTTTAAAAATGTTTTTCTTATGATTAGTGATTAGTAGAAGATAGACGATGTTCTGTTTCAATTACTGATTTTTCCAAATGGAATATTTTAAATATTTTAATAATTCTTATAAAACTCCCATATGTATTATATTTTAATTAATCCTTCAAATATATGGACTTAAATGGTCCTCAAGTAGTGTATTTATAAATAAGTTTTTTTATAAAATTTTTTACTACATGTATTTATCACTAGATCATTGAGTCTTGGTCTGAGGATATTACAGTTGGTATGAGAGAAATGGTTTTGAGACATTTGATAATATGATATTTGGTTAATTATAGGTTATATTTATATTTTTATATATTTTTATTAAATCTATTGTTATGTAACCTTTTCAATTTTAGGATCTGTTTCAAGATAAAATATGGAAGATGAAGCATAAATCGTCTATCCATTATGGTTGATCTACCTACAATGTTTAATCTAAATTATTTCTCAAATTACCTAATATTACATTGATACATTTTCTGATATCCAAATAATAAGAAATAAACTATACAGGGTACTAATACCAATATCATTCCCCAAATTTTTCAAGGTTCATGAATTGTCTATTAGAAATATTTTATACTTTTAACTTTTTCACCATCCTATGAATGGAAAGTACCACCAAACAATATTAAATTTTAAACTTTATCTAATTCAGAAGAATAAATTGTTTATTTCATTGAAAATATTGATTGGGGGTGAGAAAAAATTATAAGTTTCAAATTTTAAATTTTAGTCTTATTAAGTATATAAAAGATAATTATATATTTTCAATGATGATCTTGTATGAATATATTATAAAAATAAATTTCAAATGGATTTTTTGATATTATATATTATTAATAATTATTTGATTAAGTATTTATCTCTATTTAAATCAATTTTATTAATGTTTACAAGAAATTTTATGATAAGAGATATATATGATTTTTAAAATATCCTAAGATATAATTTATAAACAAGGACCCATTCTCTTCATGAGTGATGCCAAAAGGGAAACATAAGACAATATTCAATGTATCATTTAATTCATGGATTTTTTTAAAAATAATTCTAACTCTTTGTAAATGTAGTATATTTATTTTTATAGGGATGAGTAATTTAAAGTCTAATTCTTGGGATATGATATTTATTGTTTAATTTTAGGTGATAACTTGATTGTGTGGATGTAATTCCTATAAATGGGGAAAATACAACATATCATAACTATTATTTATTCATATATCTTTAATAAATGATACAAATAAATAACTATTATATATATATAACAAAATTAAGATCATTTTTTTGGAAACTATACACTAAATTCAACACTAAAAAATCACATCAAAAAAAAATAATAACTAATAAGCTGAGAATAAATAATTTATAATGATTATTTATAATAAAATTGGTAAAAAAATATAAATGATAAAAAAATGATAATACCCCTTCTCTTAAGATATTACATGATTAGAAATTCACCAAATAGGATAAGTGTAAGAATAAATAATAACATAACATCAAAACCATGCATGAGAGTGACCAAACTAGATTACAATGAATTCCGATTATGAAATTATATCTCTAAAAAATGTACTTATAGAGTCAAGGATATTTCTATTGATATGTAAATAATAATTTAAATCAATTTTAAAAAGAAATACGATATAAATTAATTTATAATATTTATGATCCTTAGTTAAATTTAAAAATTTTAAAATATTATGTACAAATTATAATATTTATTATTTTTTGAATCTACTGTAATAAATAACTTCAAAAAATACTAATAGGTTGAAAAACATTGTTATAGTTAAATCAATTGTGTTTTGAAATATTATAGAATATTTTTTCCGAATAATATTTCATATTAATATAATGGATAGTAAAATATTAATATTATATTAAAATATGATTTATAACATATATTACGAAAATTAATAATTAAAACTAATATAATGATAAGTAAATATAATAATTATATGGTTGAAATAAATAATTTTTTAATTATATAAATTTATGTATAAAATAATGGTGTAAAATTATATTAATGTGGTTTGTATTTTAGATTCTTTTTATGAAAAGGATTTAAAATTTTCATGGTAGAAACAAATTCTCCCAATTTATATACAGTATAAGGTAATTGATATTAGACTAGGTTTATATAGTTTCAAATCAAAATCCTAATGATCATTTATGGTAGATAGGATGTTTATATGTGTTATAAAACATCATTGGGAGAGATATGTAGATGTTCACATAGAGGTTCATGTTTGTTCATAAAGGTGAAAAATATATAGTGTGGGTCGACAAAATGATATTAGGTAGTGGGTGTAATGTGGTTCTGGGGGAGGAGCATGGTCTACTCATATTTTGCCCCTATTAAAAAAAATAATATAAGTAACAACATGAATTTATTATGATCAGATGTGGGATGGATGCATGTTGGAGTTGTTCACTAGATTAAAAACAATTACTTATAAGGGGAGACATTGTACTATTTTGGTTAGATCAGTTAGATAATCTCAAGAATCATTTTCATCCTGATATGCTAACTGAGAAACCAAATAATTTCTTTTTCCTGGTTTTCTAAAATGAGGCATCATCTCTTTACCTATAATATTATGAGCCTTCTCAATTCTAGTACATTTATCTCTTGACAACAATCTCATAATCCTTGATCTAAAAAATAGTGCTGCTAATTCTTACACATGAAGATCTCTCGGCCTATAAACCAACAATGACGTCACTCTCACCCTTTTCTATGATGAATAATTATAAAACTGATGATCCATTCAAATCATGTTCAAATAATATACCTATTAGTTTATCAAGCTTTTGAAATTAGTTTGATATAGATAGTCACGACATCAATGTTGTGAGTGAGTATTTTTATATTCTAAGTAATCTTATTTTATATTATATTCACATCTAATAAAATGAGCTATTTATATATAATTATAACAATTCAACTGAATTACTCAACTTTATGAACTTCAAAAGATAGAACCAAAAATTCACTATCTCTGATGATGATATTGTATTTTCATATCAAGAAGAATAAATTATTAAATGATATATTTAATTTTAACAGAAACCATTTATCACGAAGGATCACTGAAAGTTCATGTTAGATTTCATACATTAACTATCATCCTATACAAGTTACACTAGTTACTCTAATGAGAAATAAGTAAATAATATATATGTATATATATTATCCACCGATACATATAGTGGTAATGATAATCTTTGTGGATGATGAGATATTAAGATCATATCTTTATCAAAGAAATAATGATATATAAATCCTAATGATATAAAAAAACTAAAGCCTTTATTTCCTAAACTTAGTATGGAAACATTTATATGAAATATAAGGTAGTAGTCTTAGATTTATTTTAATATCACAATGTTTAGTTGATATAAATTTAATAATGTGATCGATACTACTTATCTTGTATATATAAGGATGTATAGAAATTTTAAAATAAACATTTAGCATTAAAATTGATATATAAAGTATTTTTAAATACCTTATCACAGTATGAAAAAAATATAACCCCTACAACATAGATTCTCTATTTATCCATTCCCCATTCTATCCATTCATTTTAAAATACTGGAAGAGTAAAATATCATTACCATATTTTCCATTATTTCTATTATATAACATAAGTTTTATGTTATTGGATGAAAAATATTTTTTACTAAATTTCTATTTAATTTGTAATCCAATTTCATTTAATGGAAATTTTTTGATAATAAATTATTTTTGATGGTTTACAAAAGCTTATAAAAAGGAATTTTTTTTATTAATCATATATTTATTTTCCTCTAAACCCCATTTTTTAATTGAAATATATATTTATAAAATAAAATTTTAATTGGATTATGTTTTAATAATTACAATCCATTTCTCACTAAAAAATTTAAGAATTAAAATTTTACAAGTTCTTAAAATAGAAATTATCATTTATGATATGAAGTTTAAATTTAATTTAATAATGTTTATTATATATATTTTTATAATGTTATTTTATTTACAATGATTATATGTATATCCATGAACTATAGTTATCACTTACATTATAAATATTATTATAAAATATTTTTCTTTATATTAATTTTATTGAATTATTTATAAATTCTGTATATAAATGTTTAGATTATTTTTATATGTATTTAGTGCACATTAAGAAAAATTATATAAAATTACAATTAATATTTAATAATTTACATTTTGAAAAATAATTTACACATTTATTATATTTTTGTATCGGTTTGGAAATGATTATTAATGAGAGAAGAAATAATTTTAAAAATGTATTGTTTTAAAATTATCATACTTATATATTGGCTATGATGATGAGGAATGAAAATTTAACCCATAACGTCCTAGAGGATTTTTTCAAATATTATGTTTATAGATCAATAATTATAGTTTTCAAATGGTTTCCAAATATTTTACCATGTATAATCGTATAGAATAAAATGAAATCATATTTTATATAATGTATTGATGTTTTCATTGAAAAATTATATATTTTTAATACTATTAATATTTTTTTAATTAAAATGTACTTTCTAGAAGGGGATTTATTTTATTGTTTTTAAAATCCAATTATGTTATCAATTTTGATGAAAACCCTAGATCTCTATTTTGGTAAATTTTATTAATTTCTATAAAATATATTTGATTAAATAGTAAATATAACAAATGTTATATTTATAATATAATATTTGATTATAACTCTAGTTTTAAAACCTCTTATTGAGAAGAAATATTCTAACCCTATGCTAGAAAATGATTTTCAATGGAATAGTGATGACTAAAACATCCAAGTTGTTCGGTCTTGGTTAAGGATCTTGTTAAAGTGGAGATAAATAAAGCCAGGTAAATTTGTTTAAAATCACTGAGATGAATTATGTTTTTCTTAATCATAAAACTAACTACACCCAAAAGGTCCCCAAGATGTACATATTTCATTTTATTGGTATAAAAAAATATAAATAATTATTTTAGCACTAATTCTTTGAGTACAGGTTTAGGTTTGTTATATATACTCCTTTAATCTACCAAGATAGTTATTTTATGTGGAATCCTACACATATTCCCTTTATATGTATGATATATGTACTTCAAAATATCTAGAAAATGTCCTTAAAAATATTAAAATATTATTATATGTTCTATATTTATAAACAAATACGTCATTCATGGTAATAAAAATTTATTATATTTTGAATGGTACATATTATAAATGTGTATTTTACAATAAATTTAAATTTATATGAGTTTATAATTATAATAATAATTAATATATAATGTATTTTTCAGTAATGTGATAACAGAGAGAGTTTCCACGTAAAATATTTGATTGTAAATAAGTTTATCGTTATTAAAATGATATATTAAAAGGATGTGTATAATTATTTGTTTTAGCTTATATAATAAGAGATTTTTTGGAAAAAATGTTCTCAGAAAAAACATGAGAAAATTAATTCAATGTCTAAGGTTTATGGTTCATTAAAATATATTATATGTTTTTAAAAGATGACAAGGGGATAAAACAGTTTATATATGATACAAGATTATATGAAGATGTATGAAAAAATATGATGGATTTCATCCTACCACTATTATTAGAATATATTCATGTATAATATTCTTATCATTTATACTATTTAAGCACATATTATACAATATTCGATTTAGATTAAATAATATGTTTATTATATATTCCAAAAAAAAATATACGAGTCCTTTATTAACTCAAATATGTCTTTATATAATTTATATATATTATAAATAGAATATATTTTCTAAGAGGATAGTCAAATTATGTTTGGACTTAGATAAGTTCAATAGCAACCTAGTATTAACAGAAATTTATATTTCCTCATTTTAGATGAATAATTAGCCCACTAAAAAAGTACATTCCCTAAGACTGTAATTGTTTTCTAATTTTTGAAACAAGGAAATATAATCTTCTATGTTGGTTAATGATCTTAATCATCACCCTTATATATCTTCCCCTTTACTTCTCCAACTAAAACCCTTTCATCATAACCTATGGAAAGGAAACATAAGAAGATGATCTCATATTATTATTAGGGTTAAACAAGGGATATATTGAAGGATAACCTTATAATTAGGGTATGAGAGCATGATAATATAATTAGAAGACCATTCCTTATATATGTATGATTATAATCAAGATCCATGGAATAAATATTAGTAGTTCATTAGATATTAATCATAATGTAATCGATAAAAAATTCCATGAAATTGTAACATTGTAATAAGGCATGAAATTTGTGTCAAACACATAAGAAAGTAAAATATTTTCATATAAGTAAAGGATAATTTCCATAATTAATCATGTCACATCATTAAGGATACACTTACTTGGTGGGACACACCTCAATCCACAGTCAAAACCCTTTCCTTATAGTTTATCAGGTAACACTTTCTTACCATAGTGGGACAATAACTTTGACTTGGCTCCCATATTTGTATTCATGTTTCACTTCCAAAACCATATTATTAGTAATGGTTTAATCCCAATACAATTTTAGTAGTAATGGGTAACTTTGAATACCATCTTAGCTATCAAGGTTCACTTCTAATATCATCTTAGTGGAAAAAATATCCATACTGAGCATGGATTACTACCCATTTTAGCCTTATCTATCTCATTATGTATTAATCATTACTCAATGGATCAGATGCTGATAGTTGTCTCACACATCACATAATGAAATCACAAAAACATGTACCTCATGATAATAATAAATTCATCCTATTATAAAGCATAAAAATTGATTAGTTTAATAAACATAATATCATAACCCATTATATTAAATGTGTTTAAAAAAAGTCATCATGTCATGAACTAAAAAAAAGAGACAGGTTTCATAATCATTGAACAACCCATGAAATGAAACATGTTTCATAAGAATTTTACCATGCTATAACCAATGGATGTACGAATTTAACATTGAAGACACATGCATTGAGGTTTTCATGGCAGATCACCTTTGGTTTTTAGATCGATCATATAAAAACAATGTAACCCCAAGAGTAATTATAGTGTGGTGATCTTCATTGCATTCAGTTTGAAATCTATGTCTTGTGGCTCTTCTTCCGGCAATGGAGTGGGTTTTTTCTCTTCCCTTGTGCGTTGCAATAATATGGTACATTGTTTTTTTATATTTTGTTTGTAATATTTATTATTACATTTCCATTATTCTAGGTTCAAACACTTCCATACTATTGGTCAGAATTACACATTTTCGTTGTTGTTGGACTCATTTCTATGAGAAGAAACTAATTCATATTTTTTATTTCATGGGAATAAAGGTATTTCTTTATCATATTTTTCAATTATTAAAATTTAATTTTTATGTAATTTTATCAAAAGATAATTTATAAAAAGTTTCAAATGATAACTGAAAACCTTATCAATGAATAATTTTACTGAAATTATTGAGGATAATTCCCAAATAGTTTAATCAAATGATGATTTAAAAAATTATCAAATGATAAATATTTAATTTTTATGAAAAAAATTATTTGTAATAATTATCAAATGATAATTACGAAGAATTATCAATGATTAAATGTGCATGATTATTGGGAAAAAATTATTGAATAAATAATTTACTAAAATCATAAAATGATAATTATTTGAATTATAAAAAGATAATGAATTATATATATATATATCGATAAATAAAATTGGGATAATTTATTAAAATTATCTAATGTTATTTATTTTGGTTATAAAAATAGCGGGAGATATATATATATATATATTTAGATATAAATTTTTGATAATTAATTTCTATGTTAAGGTTAATTTATTTAAATATTAATTTATCAATATGTAATTTCATGAAATATTGATGTATAACATCAAACACATTCATTGACATAAAATGATAATAAATTGATTATCCATGAGAGGGAAAATTTAATCGAATGTAATATTTTATTATCTTTTGAAATAAAATAGATGGATATTATTATCGAAGGAGGTTGATAATTATTATTGTGTGTATTTATTAGAATATCATGCATTGAAATGAACTCATAATCTAGTTATTATCCATGATATAAAAAATAAAATTGCATTTATTTTTATTACTTCAATGTGAAATAAAATAGATGTTTTGGATCTAAGAACCCTTGATGAAAATCGATCATATGTGTTTTGAGACATACGAAAATAGGGTCGTGGGGAGGTGTATTGAACCACATAGTGTGGTTTATCATTTCCACAGACATTTATGAACTTGATAAAGGTTTTTCTGTCCAGATTAGTCAAATTGATTATCCTTGAATTGCTTGATTTATTTAAATTGTTGATTTAATTTCAAAATTTCAAATTTTATTTCATTTAAATTGATAAAATCTTGATTCTAATGAATCTGGATATTTGAAATAGTTTTGCCATGGATATTATGAAAACCCCTAATTACATTGAATTGGATGTGGTTATTGAAATTGGATTATTTACATTGTTTAGTTTAAATTTTACATTCGATGGAAATTATTTCAATAAAATTTTGAAATAAAATGTGGAAATAAATTATGTAATGATGGAATTTGTTTTTAATGGATTTCCAATTGGGGAAAAAGGATTAAAATTGTTTTCTATAAATCTTTGGGTTTATCTTGTGAATATTATTTCTTTTTAGTGAATCATATTTTAGTTTTAAATAGAAAGAAATTGGAAATTATGAAATAAATGAATGAGATTGATCATATTTTTATGTATTCAAAAAATAATATACCCATCATGTAAGAGCTCATGTAAACCATAGGTAGTTAGTGACTTAGTTGGATACACTTTATGCTATGACAAAATTATAAAAACTAAAAGTTGGGAGACATATCCTTGATAGGTTGGTGACCAATTTCCATTGGTATGTGTTATAGGGACATGTACATAAAATTTTTTCGATTTTACATAGAGAGTTCTGAATCATAGAGATGGATAATATTAATGTACATTATGGAAGATGAACAGGTTTAACGCTGGTTTAATTATACTTGAGATATAAATGTATGCTGATGGTTTCGAACTGATTTACATTCCTTCTGATTTTACTTCAACTATTTTATGTAAATATTTTTTGATGAAACTTTTTTTCGAAATATTAAATCATTTTGAATAGTATTTTCTTAATGTATTTTTTCATCATTTGAACTTTATAACATGATTTGTTTAATTATTCTTTAAAATTTAAATACTGTTTATCTTAAAACAATTGAAATCATTCCATTGGTTAATCATTTATTGGAATATATTATAGAATCTGTAGTGAGAACCTACTGGCCTTTTTAGATCACATCATACATTTTCCATGAGTTGTTTTTAGACATTCACTTTCTAGGTCTGAGAAAGGGGAAACTTTCTCTTGGAGGTGGATCCAGTTGTTGAGTGTCAGGTTTTGTGTATTTTTTCCTTAAGAACATGGTTAATTTTTCATGTTTTGATAATTTGGTGGTAGTGTTTTGGACTATTTTATTCCTTTTTGCCTTCTAGTACATTACTGCCAGTGGTGTTTCTTTGGTAATTAATACTATCTTGTTTTTCTTCGACAACATTATTGGTGGAAATATCTATCCCAATTCCATGTTGTGTGATGACACATTCTAGTCTCCATCCAAAACTAGAATTACATAATGATTACTTCTGTTACCCATGTCAGAAAGTGAAATAACACAAAATCTATTTTAAATCATTGAAAGATGTTTCAACTTATCAACCACTAGAGTTAAATCACATGGATTTGTTACTGGACCTCTAGAGTTTCTATATTAAATTGAGAGCACAATGTTTATGTTATACTAGATTAATTTTTAAGATATACATGGGTATTTATTTCTAGCTCACAAAAGAGAAGCATGTTCCTTTTTACTAGGTATTCTAAATAAATAAAAAATCATAGTACACGAAAAGTAATAATATAATAAGTGATCAGGACCATGTGTTTAGAACTAAATATTTTTGAACTTTTTTCTTATAAAATGGATATAATCATAATAAATTGACTCTTAGGGACCACATAAAAATGGTGTAGTAGAAAGGAGAAATAGACCCCTTCATGAAATTATTTGTGCCATGGTAAATGAGTTTGATATAACTATTTACTTATGGAGAGATGATGGAAATATACATTGTTATATAATTAATGGAATTTTAATTTTACCTCTTTTAAAAAGGAACACTAATGGATTATGGAATGGAATAAAAGTAATTCTTAATTACCTTATCTTTATTAGTTTAAAACTATTAATTCTAAATACAATGGATGATCATGAATGAATTTCAACCAAGATCGATAAAGGAAGTTTCCATGGATATTAAACATACTGTAATTCATATATGTTTTTTAATAAAAGGAAAAAGTTTGTGGATGAATCTGTACATGTAAAAAAATTATAAGATATTTCCACATGGGCTTACAACACCTTTAGAAAACCTGGAAGATGATTATAATTGTTAGGACTTTTTTACATAAACCATTATATATTATTATTGTATATCTAGATATTGAAACAAATATTAGAGATTATTTTATAAATTAGGATGAATATCATGATTTTTTATCACATATGAAACCGAATCAAAACAATGGTGCAATTAATGATGAATTTTGGGTAATTTAAATTCAGGAATAATTAAATGAATTTGAATAAAATAATTTTTGGGAACTGGTTAAATGATCAGAATAAATTACGACCATTAGAAATAAAATGTGTTTAAAAATAAGTTTGATGAGTTTGGAAGTATAATTATAAATAATGAAAGATTTTAAATACACTCATACAGTGAACAAGAAGGTATTGATTAAGTGGAAACCATTCATTAGTATATTGGATTTAATCCATTATAATTATACATCTCAATTCATCACCTTTGAAATTTCAATTATATAAAATGGATTTCAAGAGTGAATTTCTAAATCGTTATATAGTTGAAGATATTTTTCTGGAAAACCCAATGGATTTCTATATCCTCATTTTATAAATTATTTTTTAAAAATTAAAAAAAAAATTATATAGTCTATACCAAGAACCCAAAGTATGGTGTGACATGATTAACTCATTTCATATTTCTAATAGTTATTAAAAATGAATAGTTAACCAAATTAGTTTACTAAAACAATTTTAAAATATTTTTTAGTAGTTTAAATATATTTTTATAATATAATTTTTATATATTCTATAAATTCTTTATATAGTAATTTTTAAAGAATTAGTTGGAGTTAATTTTAAAAGGCTTTAATAGTTGAGTTAAAATTCATTATTGGTTTTAAAAATATTTAAAATAAGGATGGAATTATTTTAAATCAATTAATGTACACCAAAGACTATTTAAAATGTTTTTCTATGGAAAATGAAAATAGAAGTGATATGCTCAAGTGTGAATCCTGTAAGCATGATCTTGATAAATCATGGAAATCATTACACCAAACTAATTACATAGGAATGACTTTTACATTCCTATATTTAACTGTAAGCCAACTAGATTTTATGTTTAGTGTATGAAAGTGTTCCCATTTTTAGAAAATTACTAAAGAAGATAATTCACTTGGTATGAAAATAATTTTAAAATTCCTCAAGTATAAAATCAATTTTAGAATTATTTATCCTAGAGGATAAGTATATGATTTAGTGTGTTATTCAGATATAGATTTTTTGGCTGTATGTTATACAGGGAAATAACCTCTCCAATATATATCTTTTGGGGAAAGTCCCTAGTCTAATTATGTAGTAAAAGGATAATTCTTTTGTACTTTATACTATCAATAAAAAGTTGTGGTGCTAAAAATATGTGGATAAAACCCACATTGTTAGATTATGGATATCCATTTTGACATGTTATAATATATCATGATAATAAAAGTTCAATAAAATATTAAATAATATTCTATCTCATTATTGGACAAAACATATTGATATAAGACATCACTTTTTAAGAGGTCATTTCCAAAAATGTGAAATAACTCATAGATTCATCATAACCAAAGATTAACATTCTAATATATTTATAAATCCTTTGAATTCTAAATGATCAAGATCCTTTGAACGTAAAATAATAATGGTAATATTTTTTTATGATATCTTCAGTGTTTCAATTTTTAGTTACCTAGCATTGGAAGATCCACTATTTGGAGATCGATTTTTGGTTGATCGACCATTGGGAGGCCTATTATTTTTAATCTATTTGTTGATTGAATCTTTTCTATCTACTAATGGATCTATTTTTAGAAGTTAATTTTTATTATACTTATTTATTTTTATATTTTTATATTTTCTAATTATAAATCATAAAATGATGAATTTTGCTTAAATTATATTTTAATAACTTTCCCACATGCCCCTCTGTTTTATCCTTTTATCTTAATTTATCTCAATAAAATTATCCTCTATTGAACAAATCCTTATTCCTTTGAATCATTTCAATGGTGAGAGTAAATCAGGCATTGGTTTCATCTCTTTATGGATTACATCCCAGGAAGAGATCATGAGGAAAATTTAGGCTTGCTATTTTTATCAAACCAAAGTGACCCTAGAAATCGACTCGAGTTATTATTAGTTAAATAAAGATAGATATAAAATGGATTATTTAAAGGAAATTGTTAGTACATAAAGTGATTCAGGACTAATGATGGATGTAATGGTTTTAAAATAAAGTATTAACCTTTATATCCTGGGTTTTTTCACTAGTTCTATTGGTTTGAAGACTATGATTTCAAGGAGAAGAAATATTTCAATAGAATTATGATTGATGGTAAAAAAAGTAGTATTTTTTTCAAAATAAATGGTGAATATGCCCCAATTTAACTCATATAGGTATTATTGATTATTTTAAAGTCTGTATTCATATAGATAGTGAGTTATTTGTATATTATAATGTCAAGTGAGAGTTGACGAGAAATTTAATTGTTTATTGGCCATGAATTGTAGATATTTATGGGATGTGTCAAATAAAATATTATGTCCATTAATAACATGAACTTTCCTAGGAAAAAGGAATTTATCCTCATGACGTACCATGCTGTATTTCTCTTATTCATTATGAAAAATCTGATAAGGTAAATCTATGTAGATATCTGATATTTCATATTATGGAGACCAGCAAAAAGTCATTGAGATCGAATTCCTTGATTTGTCTTAATTCCATATTATATAAGATGAAATAGATGGGTTTAATGGATCTAGATGATTAATATGTTTCCTTTTATATTGGTTTTTGTTTGATTCAATATACATGAAAAAGCAAAAAAAAGGGAAATTAGAATGCATGGATGAAGAAAGGATTAAAAGACAATGATAAAATTGTAGATAATTTTAATCCTATACAAAATAAACCTATAACTAATGAGGTAGTTTATCTTATCATGGATCTATATGATGTTATAACATATTACTCTGATATGGTGGCTGAGGATGAAGAAATTCTAGTTAGAGAATAGTTGTCAGTATATGCTTTTGTTTTGGATGGAAGTCACTCGAATGTGGTCAAAAGAACCTATAATTATTATCGAAATGCCAACCCATCTATTCCACATCCTTTTAGAGAAATAATTATATGTGAAGAATAAGAAGGGGAAACTTGAGTCTCAGATGAAGAATATGTTGAGAGTTCCTCTAAGAGCTCAAAATAAGTAGTTGATGTTTCTGATTGATTTGATACATGGAAATTGGGGTGAAAATAAATCCTCTGATGGTCATTATGAAGAGGGATATGCTACTGAGTGAGAATAGTATCATCACTCTCCCGATACATCTATATCTTGAAAAAATGTTGATGAGGCGATATATTCTGAGTTTTGGCATGTTGATGATATAGAAGATAGAGTTGACCTATATCCCATGATACGAGAGAGGAATCACCAAGATCGTTTAGTCAAAAACAATTATAATAATAAACCAGTTGATTCATCATCTTTTGAGGATGAGGCACAATCCAAGGGATAGCTATATCCTAGTTCCAATATTTTGTACATATCATACCATTATATTGATGGTGAAGGTGAAGGAAGTAGAGATGATAATGACCATGTAAACCCCCATAGTAGGGTTTATATTACATCTATATTGATCAAAAAAATACTAAGGTATATCTGGTGGAATATATTGATGATATTGGATAGTTGTATTACAGTACCCCATAATTTCCTACTTTTAGATATGGAAATTTAGATTCTTCTTTGTCCGAGATGATGCTATATCCTTTACCTTCATCTCCTAAACATTTTTACTATGCATCATAGGTTAATATTAATTATTTTAGGGTGTTTATGCTTTTAGTTATATATGAGATTCTTATATCCAGTCCTCCTCAATCATTCAAGACTAGTAAAGCTGATAATAGATGGAATTATGAGTTGTTCATCTCTCACATTCAACTTCAAATGATCACGAAGATGAATGAATTATAGATTGAAAATAAGTGGTTGAACACTTATATGTAATTTTTTTTATTAAATCATGTAATGTATGATAGGAATCGGTGTTTCATCTTATTCATGAATTATGGATAGGTTGTAAACATTATCTATAAAATGTGATTATATTTCCATTGATCCACCTAATTCATTTTCAGTTTATGGTTAGATGATTCAATTCATTCAATCGGAAGAGTTGAATATTTTTTTGGGGAATAATCTTAAATAGCTTCCTAAAGAGTTTAGGTAGATAAAGGCATATTTTGATCATATCAATAAAATATTTTGGTAATTTGTGAATGATGTTTTAACTGATCAAGAGAATATCATGAAATATATTATATATTACCATTACCAGATTTATAATGTGAATAAGATAAATTCAAATTTTATGTTTCATTCTGAAAATATATTGATGAATCAGTATTTCAAGGACTTCAAAAAATATGTGAATTGGCTCAATGGTTTATCCCCTTACATAAACATTTTTTGGAATATAAGGAATTTTTCAATGAAATAGTTCATGGTGGGAACATCTTTACAACCTTTTTTAGCATATTGAATCCATTTTTTTATGCCTATTGCACTATAATTATAGATCAAAATAAATTACAATGTATTCTCCCACTTATTCAATTTCTTATTCACCCCTTAATCACCCATTTCATCCTTTTAGAATGAATTATTTTTCAGTAGTTTGGTATCTCTGGATGGTTTTTATCTTTACGATTCTTCAAACTACCTCTACACCCATTTCCCCCCACCTATATTCCGCCAATTTTTAAAACATTTAAAGACCCTATTAACCCATCATATTATCAAGCTGATTGTGGTTCAGATTTAGATTACTATTTTATAGGGAGTTTATTTTACATTATATTACATTTTTTAATATAATTATAGACTTTAATATCTAATAATATCTATCTATGATTTATCTTTATCTCTTGGATTGTTTATACTTTTATTTCCTTACATTATTCTGTAATACAAAAAGGGGGTGTATTCTGTGATGGAGTTTAAGGTTGTAATTGCATTTATGTTTTTGGGTAAATTAACATATCACACTAGTAATTTTAGATGTTATATAGATCATTCTTTATATTCATCAATACTTTTGTAGTTATTTTCATATAAGTGGTTATAAAATGTCATGATTTAGTATAATAAAAATATGGGAGTTGGTTGTAAGGTCCGTATTTTAATGCTTAAAAACTGTTATTATTTTGTTTCTATAATGTTAAATGTTTTAATATTTTACATAATTTTCTAATAAACTTTATGAAATAATCATACTTTAGTGTGCATCTATCGTTAGTTCAAAAAGATATGGAATTGGATGTGATTTTCTATAGCTTGTTAAAAGAGATATACCATTAGAATACAAGTATGATAAGAATATAATGCTAATAGTCCTACCAATTATAAAAAATAAAATTAGTTCAACAGGATATACCGATGAACTTCATCTACCACAGGAGAATCTACCGCTTTCTATTATACCTTCAAAGATAATCCACTACAGAACTATACTACTTCCAGATGGATATACCATCAACACATATACCCCCAAAGTTCATATACCTCTATATGTAATCTATTTCCAATGTTTATCTATCAGTAGAAATATCTATCACCTGAATTGATCTTCCTCTAGTAGGGATCTACCACTAGAGTGCTACCATTACAGTGCTGATTTTCAATTAAATTTTAATTCATCCAATGACTACCTTATGAAATTTAAAGCAGTAAATATTAACATGGATTCTTTAATCATTATCCTTAATCCACTCCATGTAATCATTAAATAAGATTTCATACCTTCTTGATTTAATTCCTAGTACGGGCATCCATGATTTCAGTTAATATTATTATTCATTGGATAATTAGTCATGTAGAGTTATTTATTCATAGTATCATTCACATTAATTCATGTTTATGAAAAATAGGATATCCAATAGTGATGATGCAAGTGTAGTGAAATAATACTTTCACATGCTAATCAAGAGACCTATATAATGTATGATTATTATTTTCGATACATTGATAATAGAAATATTTTTTAGATATAAATAATAATAAGTTGTCTATATTATTATATGAAACATATTTGAAATTATTTAAAAGATATTTTCAAAGAATGTGAACATATAAATATATTTGGATTAAACAGAAATAGTTTTTCCTATCTCATATCATTTTATATTTCTTTTTATGAGTTATATTTTTATATGTGTGTTTTAATGCTCCATTTATCGATATGAACTATCTCATATAAAACCCTAGTGTTCCATCCACACACACTCTAATTTTTTTCATTTATATACCCATAGTAAATATGAATGTGGTATTTTGTATCCAATACATTTTTTATCCCACATTGAATAGTTGAAGAGGTGTGGTTTCTAGACTAACCTATATATTATTGAATAGAAAACATGATCTAGGTCGTCGATATATTTTATTGTTTAATACAATTATTAGATGTAGGTGATTTACATGTGGAGGGGAAAAAATTTATGTTTGAGACAGAACCCATTTATTAATTCTGCTATTTGTTTTATTTGTTTTACTTTTCTCTATTTCAATGTTAAATCTATATATATTCTTAAAATATAAAACAAAATTTTACTATGATGGTTAGTCTTAAATTTTTTTATATAAAGAATTATAAGAATTAATTTAGTTCTTAATTTTAATGTGACTTAGATATTGATTTATCTTAGCATTAATGTTCCTTTGAAAAAATTATTTGTTAGATCAAATTTAAATAAGTCGAATTTTGGTTATTACCATGTCATTTTAGTAATTTTGGGATTTAGTTTAATAAATTAAATAGAAATTTTTATTGGGATCTCAATTCACCCATTCTTAAGGTACTCACTCTGACTAACATAATAAAAAATTTGGTAGATTAATCAATCGAATACATGAATCGTAGTACTTCTCTATGGTAGACCTTCTATTAGGATGTCAAAAATTTATTGTTATGATGGAATATATTCCCAATACTATATCCAAATATGTTATAGGAACTATGGGTTGATAGTGATGCCTTTTAGACTCACTAGTTTTCTATAAATATTCATGTACTTAATAAATATTTTCATTATAGATTAACTAGAAAAATGTATGGTAGTATTAATAGATTATATTCTAATATACATAATAATAAATGAGGTTCATGAAGAGAATTTGAATATTTTTCTACTATAATGAGGGATGTTCAATGTATCTTAATTTTCTCATCATCTCCATAATATAGTTTTTTTATCTGACATAAAAATATCTCAATCCCAAATAACTTTTTTATCATTATGAACCAGATATATTGGAAATTTATCCCATGGTATATTTGAATATTAATATATAATATAATTCTTTTAGAAACCCATCCAAAATTTTTATATATTATAATTATCTACATGACACTAGTAACGTAAAAATAAGAATGTGATGAGATTAAATTATCATTAACGGAATGTGTAAATGATAATAATAAAAAATCCAATGTTTTATATGATAATAACATGGTTATGTTAATGTAAACATGCATGATATGAATAAAATATATAATTCACATCCACTAAACAAATAGGATGATCGTAAGTATAGATAAAAACAATAAGGAAATTAAATCATAATATCATGGAGTCGTGGAAAATATTGAAACACCATAAGACAAAATATCATAATCATAAAATAGCATGCTCTGTCTAAATTTCCTTACACCATAAGAAGTAGATAAAGTCCTTTATTTTAATAGGATCACTCCATAATCACAAACATAACATGTGTATAAATATTAATATTTACACAATTAATTGGATGGTTATAAAATTTTTAGACCACATATATCATAATGAAAATAATATATATGCATTCTAGATGAGGAAAAGAATCCACACATTAAGAATAAGCAATGAACAAGCTCATGATAACTAAGTTTGTTTGATAATTATGCTTCAGGTAATAACAAAAATCCAAATCATAAGGATCTTTATGAAATGAATTAATTAAATTATTATTATTTTTAATTTGTGAAAATGGAAATATGTTATTAAAATTAATTTCCAATGTTGAAAATTCGTGATAATGATTTATGAGAAAAAATAATAAAAATGAACCATTAGGGAGATGATTTATAAAAAATAAGGATATTTTTAAAGTAGGAAAGGGATTAATGATTACCATAAAAAGGGAATTAAATAAATAGGGTTATATATAAAATAGTTATTATATTTATAAACTATTAATCATTTAAAACCATTTTATGGGGTTATTCTTGAAAATAGACATGAATTTGGAAATTTCCTTTAAACTGGGTTTAATAACAGTGGGGATTACGATTGGAACAAATAATAATTATAACCCGAAAAATGAAAAATATATTTTGATAGTTATATATATATTTAAAGTATATATATATATAAATTATATATATATATATATATATATATATAATATTTTCATGATAATAACATTTAATAAAATTCAAGAAAACGAAAGAGAATATATAACTCTATGGTAATAAGGGTTGTGTAGAAGATCCCTTATCATCAGGTCTAAAAGTGATCTTCACTTGTAGATAGATTCATGAATATTTAAATTATGTTCATTAAATGTATTACTAATAACCATATTAATATATTATTAAATTAAAAAATTATATTTATTATATTTTGTTATTTATTATTAATATTGTTTCCTTTTATATTGGTTACTAAGTGATGTTTGGAAATTTTTGTCATTACACTTCCTGTTTGATGATCATGGGTAATGGTTTTATAAACTAAATTAATGATCTCCATAATTGTTGAATATTATTTCCATTTTAATTCCATTATAAATATACTTATATATTTTCAAAGGATATCCCAAAATAGTCTAAAATTAAGAAAGACGTCTTGATAAGTCTGTTTAAGGTGGTTAATGATTCTATGATCATTTTTAATTAATCAAAAATATAATTACCCCAACTCAATTTGGAAAAAGAATATTGTTTTTCAAAAATAAAATTTTTACTTGTTAATGTCATTAATAAATTGATTCATATTAGGTGGTTATGAAAAAACATTTACTTTCATAAAGGAGGTAGTCTTCATTTACGCATATATGACAATTCCATTCTCCATTAAATGGGAGGTAGTTTGAAATTAAAAATTATCATTTTAGGATTATAATAATTTTTAAAAAATAATATTTTTTAATTAAATAATTATTTAAAACCTTCCATTTAAGATGTTAATGGAAATTTGAATGCATCATTCATGGAGGTGGTAGTCTCCGCACATACACGCACAAAACTGAGGATGATTTCTCTTTTTTAAATGATTTTGGAGAAAAATATAAAATAAATATTCAACTAGTAAAAAAATATTCTGATTAAATATACATGTGTTATCATACAATCATTGATATAGATTACTTGAGGGGTAGAAGAAGAAAATAACTAGAATGACTGGATTGACAGTAGTGCCTCTCTATTAGATGTTCTCCATTGGGAATGTTCTTAAGGCTCCTTAGATTTATATTTTACCAAGACTAAGGATTCAATGTCTTTGAGATTTTTTTATTATAGACTAGTAGTATGTTTTTTAGATAATGAATTGTAATGGGGAGAAAAATTTGGATAAAATTTGGATATATTATAAGTGAATAAAATACAACCGTTAATAAAACTCATTTTTTCAACAATATCACTATATTATTCAGGCCTAGGCCACCATAATGGATAATAAGGGTGAATAAAATTATAAAAGTTCATGGATCCCTCATCCATCCAATACTATTTGTGATTTTACTTTTCCCGCTACTTTTATAAGTTTGAATCCATTTTAGTCTAATTTTACCTACTCACAATAACTACTCTTTTACCCTTGGAAACTAATTTTAATTTGAAAAAATTAAAATTGATATTATTTAATAGTATAAACAAGTAGATTTAAAATTTGGAAATAATTTTAAAAAAACTGATAATATTTATAGAAATTAATTTTAGTATTAGTGAAAATAACACAAACATATTGTTTTTATAAAAATCATCTATTTCAAGTTTAAAATTTATTTATCAGATAAATTATAATGTTTTTTTTAATGAAATAAAAAGTGTTATTAAAAAATTTATTTTCAATAAATTAAATCAGAATCTAAAGTTTAAAAAATAATTTTTAATTAAATGTGATGTTTAAAAATTATTTTATACAATAATTAAAACATTACTTTCGATTTATAAGGTCCAACATAGGTTTAATAAATTTAGTTCAATATAATTAACATTCATAACATTAGTTTTTAATTATTTTTTTTGTATATTAATATTTTTTTAAAATTATTTCCCTCTCTTATATGCTAAAAAAGAAATAAATGTAATTGTTTTTAAAAACTGTAATTATCACTAAAACAACAGTTATTTAAAAATATATCCACAAATTAATCCCAATAAATTTATCACATGTTGAATTATAATATTGGATTCCTTTTATTATATTCATCATATATGGGTGATAAAACGTATTATTAGATATATTTTCATAAAACCCATTTTAAAAAATCATTCTTAAAAAATGATACATTTGTTCTAAAATGTCAAATATGGGATGTAAACATAATAATAGACATTTATAAATTAAAAAAGTAACTTATGAAATATATATATTGTCATAGAAATATAATTCTTGAATTTTAAATTCATTGTAATATATAAACATTGTCATAAAAGTCATGCTAATTAAGAAAATTATATGTTTCATTATTCTGCTAAAATAAATCATTTTAGAAAAAAGTAAATATATTATATTAAAATAATAATGAAATTATAAATCCAATTTTTTTTTATTTTGTAATGTTAATTTTTTTATTTAATATTTTCATCACAAAACATAAAATGGTGTGAAAAAATAATTTTTTTAGAAAAATATCTTATTTATAAATATACTTTGTTCTTATTTTTAACTAAAAAATAATAAACAAATAATTAATAATTAAATATTATATTCATTAAAATTATAATATAATAATAATATATTTATATTTATTTAATAAAATTTAAATAATATAAAAATATAGATTCTTAAACACAAAAATGAATTATGTAAATTTTTTAAAAGAAAATATTTATATAAATATATGAATTAATTTTTTTATTCATTAAACCTATTCGTAACCAATAATTCAATGACTATGTTTTAAGGTTATAAAGATATAAAATTTTTATTTTAGTTAAATTTTACATTTGAATAAATCTAACACACATATTTGAAAAGATTAGAGAAACAACATATATTATAATTTTAGGACATTAACTTCTCCCCAATAAAATAGATTTTTTTTAAAATTTGAAACATATACATTATGAGAAATTTATATTGGGAGATCATAATTTTTCATTCACTAATATATTAATATGACATGATTTTGTATTTTGAGTGATATTTTCTTATATGTAGTTCGATATAATCCCTTTATAAAAAGATATAGTTCCTTCATAATTGAATAGTAATTTGTGAAAATAAGATGAATCAATATGGAATTACCTTACTAAATCCTTGATTAAGTTTAATATTTTAATGAAATATTAATTATAAAACAAAATTTATTTAGCATATATATCAATAAATAATATGTGAAACCATACATGAAATGAGGCATCGATAAATCTTGACTGAAGAATCATTACTTACCTCAACAATAATCATTGCATTGTGTTCTCCTGGTTCCCATTATCTATGAAATGGTTTCTTTTGGTTATCTACATTAACCCCTATATAGTTTAATTGTGATTCGTTGTGTCTAAATTCCACACATCTAAAATGTGGAATGATTCGAGGATCCAGAAGTATTATATTATATTACTCCATTGTATCATACAATTTCCCTTGACAGCTTGTTGATTGATTCCCCCATTATCATAATTAATTAATCTCCCACCCCCTTGAACCAATTCCCTAGGTTTATATTCCCATGTCTGTGACATGTTGGATATTAATGATTTATTCCCTCATCATCTACATCGACCTAGTTTTAATTAGACTCCATTCTTCCGTTCATCAGTGAGTTCATGTTTTGAAATATGAACACATTGTTAATCACATATCATGATAGTTTGTTTGACATATTCATAATAGTTTACTCTATATCCTACAATTTAAAGGGATGATCATTATGAATAGCAATACGTTGGCACTCACATTTATTCTTAACATGATTCCTTTTGGTTCAATAAATTACTAAATATAAGGGTGGTTAACATGAGTGATAAAAAATTATCATTATAAGAGGTATATCCTATAATACCAAATGTTAAATTATCATGATGATTTATCACTTGATAAGAACATAATTTCAATAGATAATTATTTAGGTTCAATCTATATCACACTTTGTTTGACCTATATCAATCATATTTTTTCATACATAATCCATAGATCAACTAATTTCATCCTTAATTAAACATATATAATTTATGATTCATCGTAGTTTAGATCCAGTTTAGTTTTCCCATACTTATTAACCTAATCAATTAAATTAACCTAGGAATTTACATTTTAACATAGTTCATATTCAATATACAATCAACCAAATCATATATATTGTGTGTCTCAAACCAGGTGTGTAGCGATAATAATTTAGCATACACCATAAGATGATTGAGTTAATTCATAATATAGACATTTTATGTTGATTACCCCTATGTAAATTTTTTTCAGAGTATACATTCTATTGTTGTATCCATACATGAATTTGATTTTTATGTGTAATTCATACTCAAAACATTACCAAAACATCAGGACATTATCATATATGTAATATTATCGCTTAGATTTTTCACTCATGTTTTCAATGTACTTCTCCTACCACATTACCTAAAAAAGTAATACTAAAAATTAACAAAACATAACTATTATATGTATTATAATGATCCAAGGTGCAAATATATTAATTTTTAAATCATTTCAATAACTTATAAAATATATATCACATAATAAACTAATCATTCCATGAATCGAAGGTTTAGTGTCCCTGAACACGAGTTACATACGAAACATAATACACAATAATTGTAACTTTTATATATAATAATACAATTATAGAAACCCATTTAGAGTTACTATACATTATTATATTATTTGAAAACTAGGGAACTAAAACATAGTTATGTGGTGATATCAAACTCTCAATATGGGTAGGAATAATTTATTCAAATCAAATATTAAAATTTAGCATAAAATGACCATATGGGTATGAGAATATATGAAAGGGATATGAAAAAAATATAGCTTTAATGACCAATAAAATAAATAAGATAATTATAATCATGGTAACATATCATAAGTAAAATTAAATCATAACATCATTGAATAATGGAATGTGTGGAAACAATATAAGACATAAAAGTATGAAGATAATTAATAGGCAACTCCCAAGACCATCATCACTGAGTGGACATATTACCATGGTAAATTAGATGCACTCCTTAATCCAATACAAAGTTTCTCATGACATATAAATCATAATCCAAATCATTATATGGTTATATATTTATATTTCCACCTATCAAAAATAAAGTGTACATTGGTTAAATATTAATTCATTAAACAAGGTCAGAAAAGACCAATAGTAGATTAGGTTAAATTCTTAATACCATACATAACACTTTATGAAATACAAATCATTAAAAAATTAATATTAAGTTTATATAATTTGGGTCCTACTGGCCAAATAATAAAAATCATACTTATGCAAGCCTCGTAAGATAAATAAACGATACAAAAATCATAAGGAATAAAACCTTTTTTAAGAATATAGGTTACATAATTTTGATTTAAGGAATATAAGTATTCTAAATCACATGTATTATCAATATATTAAGAAAGTACATCATTTTTTGGCATTAATAATTGAACAAAAGACATATATCATGAACACTTAATTCATATATAGAATCTTTATGAGAATAATTTAAGATAAATAAGAATAAAAATTAATCACTTTGGTGATTCATTATAATATATGTGAGGATGTTTATAAATAATGATATGTATTATTGTCAATTTTAAAACCATAAATAAAATAATAAAGCTATCCTAAAATTATTTATGGTCTTTATAAACTATTAATGGTTTAGAAAAATTTATTGGGGGTGATTCTTGACGTGAAATAATAAAGGGGAATGTTCACTAGAATGTTATTTACATAAATGTGTTAATTTGTAGGGGAGGTAAAAAAAATTTATACCCATATAAATGAAATGAATATTTAAATAGGTATATATTTAAAGAATAAATATATATAATTAATAAAGTTCATGAGAGTAAGATTTCACAAATAGTGAAGAAAATAAATAGAACATGTAACTGAATGGTAAAAATGGCGGTATCTAAGATTCTGTACCATTGTGTCCGAAAATACCCTGAACTTTCTTATAAAATACATATTAGTTAAATCATGTAAATTTAATATACACAAAATAACCTTATTAATATATATTTATTTTTATAAATTATATTTATAATGACTTGTTATTTATTTTTAAAGTAGTTCTAAATTATTTCAGTTAATATTGGTTGTTCAGTTATTTTCATTGTACCATGTTATGTTTTTTGACCATGGTAAAAGGTGTTGTTAAATAACTTCATGATATTAATAATCTTGGATGTGTTTATTATATTTTACATTATTTAGTTACTTAAATACTTTCAATGGTTATCCTAAAACAAACCCAAGTTAAGAAATGTGTCTTGATAAGTTTATCTAATGTGGTTAATGATTCTACAATAATTCCTTATTAAAAAAACATATATAATTAATGTTTTTATTATTAAAGAATATAAATGGTGTAAAAAATAATAATTTAACATATTTTAAAATTTATTTAAATTCATCTATTTTAGTTTGTTATGTAAAACTAAATATGTCATTTTGTTAAGGTGATTGTCCATAATTACACACAGCAGAAACATTTATTTTCCACAGAATTAGGGGGTAGAAAATTTAATAATTATCATTTTAGAATTATAATTATTCTTTAAATATCAATTTTTTTATTAAAAATCCTTTTTTACCTTCCATTTTATTTGGTGATGGAAAACAATACATGTTGATCATGTCGACGGTTGTCCGCACACACAAATGGAAACTTTATCCTTATTCACAATGATTTTATAGGTCAGTATAAAATTTATATTCCATTTTTATAAAAAAACTTATGAATGTTAAAAAAATATGGTGTTATATTACCATCATATATATAGACTATATTTGATGTGTGCTAAATATGAAATGAACTAGAATGGATTGAGGGGGAATAATACCTCTCACTTGGAAGTTCTCCCATAATAAGATCTTTAAGGATCTTTATGTTGGACATCTAGTGCGAAAAAAGATGAAAAATCATTTATAGGTTGTTATAAATAGACTATGTTAGTGTTTTAGTTGATCCAATTATTTGGAATGAATGGATAAATGGGTAAGATGTGTTTCCGTTTTATAAGTAATGAAATGGGATCTTTTGTAAGTACTCATTACTTCTTAGTAATATAACTCCATTATTGAATTGCAAAGACTCCATAATGTATAATATTTGTTTAGTAAATGAGATAAGTTCTATAGTCCATCTAAAATAAAATATTATAAATGTGTTTCACCTGCTATACCTACATTGGAATGGTTTAAACCCCTTCCATTAATTTACCATTACTCTGATAACTTTAATTTCACCCATGGTGAAGAATTTTAATGAAAAAAATTAAAAACTATAATTTGAAAATGATTATTTTAAATATAGAAGTCATCTAATAAAATAATATTTCTATATTTCTTAGATACTAATATTAGTATTAGAGTACATAACATGTAAAAACTATTTTCATAGAAAATTTTCATTTTATGATTAAAATTAAAATTTGTGATAATATTATCAATATTTTTGATTTTATATATAGAAATTGGTTTATTATAAACCAAATAAATTTATTTGACGTTCAAATCAATAAAAAATATAATTTGATAAAAATAATGGTTAACTAAATGAATTTACCAAACACACTTTTTGTTAGAATTAGAATATCACATTTATTTAATAAGATTAAGCAAAGGTTTTATACATTTAATAAAATAACATTAAATTGAATTATATGATTACTTTAATAATTATTAGTCTAAATAATTTTTTTTATAAAATTAAATGTCTCTTATATATAATAATAAGTTAATAAAGGTATTTATTTTTTCAAAAACTTAATTTTTCATTTATAAATAAGTTATTTTACTGAAATACAAAAAATTATTAGTAATATATAGAAAGAATACTACCCATGATAAAGTAATATGGTGGAATAATATGTATGATGAAGCAACGAGGGAACCATAGGATGAAATAAAATAGAAGTATCCTCAACTGTTTATATCGTAGTGGTTACAAAGAAATATTTACATTGAAATTTATTAAGTGAGGAAGAATGTAATCACCATTAATTTTTTTAATTTAATCTCTATTATGATTATATAAATGTATCATTTTTATGTATTTTTATATCTGGAACATGGATCATATGATATATAAATTTTTGTATTAAATTGACATGAAAATTAAATTTAACAAATATATATCCCCAAAAATTTATAATGTTTAAATGGGGAAAAAGAGTAAATAAAAAAAATATAATTTGAAAATTTTGATATTCATGATCCACTATAATGATCTCACTTATATAAAGAAATATATAAATTAAATGCTATATTAATAATGAAATATTCATATTTAAAATGGAAATATATAAAACCTTGAAATAAAATAGAATAAAAAAACATAATGAATGAAATATGATGTATTTAAAGATGGTAGAGAACCCATACAACCATTATGAACATGAAAATTGTAATAGTAATCTGAAAAATGTTATAATATTAATAAAATTTGGAAGATGAAATCGTCTATTATAATTTTGAACTCAATAATATAATTGTTAAATAATATTTTGTTATCGTATAAAATTAAAATATACAAAACAATTATCATTATAAAAAAAATTAATTTTTTTTAAATTGATAAACCAAGTATTTAATTTTTCAATAAACACATGTGATTTATTAAAATTTTTATGATAAAAATAAAAAATGATTATAATATAATTTTAGGTTTAATTAAAATATAAATATTGGATTATAAGACAATACGAAATTTAATAACGGTTAAAACGTTGATCATAATGTTATAATTGATATTTTTTATAAAAATATGTCTTTCATTTAATAATTAATTATCACATATGTAGAAACATATTTTTTGAAAATGGATTTTATTATTGGAATCATACGTTAGATAAAAATAATTTTTTTTAATTTATTTTATTTTTCTAAAATAGTAGAATTTTTTGTTAATTATGAAATGAGGTAAAAGATGATATTTAACATTGTATGTTAAATACATAAATTACTAAGTAGTGGATGATGTAAGAAAAAAATTTCTCAAAATAAAATGTATTGTTTCATATATATACTCATAATAATCAATAGTATTCATGGTTTAGATAAATAATAATAAACTGGTTATTATTATATTCGAAACACCCCTCCCTTATTACAATTACAACATAATTCCACACCATCAGCTGACACTGTTTATTTTTTCTTATAACACTCACATATGTTTTCCATACAATTTTAAATAGTAAAATCACTATCATAAATTCACTTATATGTTATTATTCATGTTGAATATCTATATTTTACACTCCCTCCAATCAATTCTAAAATGAATACAATAGTTCATAATATGGTCATATCAACTCCCCAAGAACAAGAAAATGAATCTTACTCTCCCACCGTCATGGTTTCTTGAAATTTACTTATTATGGTTTAAAATTATCTATATTAGTATAAACAATTTTCTTTTACAAAATAGAGTATATTAATATCCATTATATCAAAGGAAACTATATATGTTCACTATTGTAAGAAAAAAGACAATGTGAATTAATAGTATAATGAAATTAATTAAACCCAATAAACCATGAGTGGTTTTTAATAGTATTTATACATTAAGGAAATTATAAACATTTAGAGTACCTTTAAAATCATTTCTTAAAAATTCTTCAGTAATGGAACCATTTCATCCATAATTACTCACATGTTATGTGACCTTGTCACTATGATACGAATGCCATTGGGAAATTAGACAAAAAAAATACTAGTTTAATGTATCGAAAATAAAATTAAAAGAATGATAAAGATTAAAATACATTAGAAGAAGGTTATAAATAATTTATTTTGAAAATAAAATTTGGATTATTCTATATATTAAATGAAAGTGAATAAGGAATATGGACAAGTAGAAAGGGGACTCCGAAACAACCATATTTTATTTAGGTTATGTGTTATATATCTATCTAAATTTTTTATATATTTAATGTAATATAATTATTGTAAATTATATATATATATATATCTCTTATATATATAACTAAATTATTTAAACTGTCTTTTATGGATTTATACAACCCTGAAAATGACTTTGCAAAACATTCTAAAAAATAAAAACTCAGCAATGGGACCTTTTTTATCCATTAATTCGTTCATAAATAAATCTCTTAAATTATATTATCCATTCATGATTTAAAAATCAAAAAACTAAATTCGAGTTAACTATTTTATAATAACTATAGTTTCAGATAATATTACAAATACAATCGTTCATTAAAATTGATTAAGCAAATTATTAAAACAACATTTAAAAAGGTTCTTATTTATACAAAAACCATTACCCTTTCTCGTGATTCTATTTTAATAAATTCTATAATTTATATATATATTTATTGATTAGAATTTAAACATAAAAATATATAATTTCTTGTTCACTTTTTAATATTTATAAATTATTATTTTATTATCCTTTTAGGAATGATTATGTATTCCATTACATTAAAAGGATATTTATGACTATTTTTCATTATTTTTTCTTCACTTATATGGATAACATTTGAACACACATGTTATATTGGGTGTTATTAAATAATGCTTCAACGTATTGGGTTATTTATATATCTAATTAAATTAAAATGTTGTGGAAAATGCAGTAAACGTAGTACATTATGAGATTCTACACACTATGTTATAATGCCTTAGTAGTGATCCCTATCTTATGTTTTTGATATCATGTATTATGATTTTTACACATTACTATGATTCCATGACCTTATGATGTCAACATAGTTTATTCATTATTGCATCTGATTATTCATGAAAATTCACATTGATGATGTAATGTTGGGACATTTTACTCACATCCTATGTTTCGTTATCACACACATATTCACCACCTCAAGATTCCCTCTAATTAATCCTTGATCCCAACATGGTACTATTAGAAGGTTAATTATTGTAACATCCCAATTAAGTAATGAATAATATATTTTCATATTTATGTCTATTTTATGAATTATATTGTATTTTAGAGGAGAATAAATCTAATCTTTGGCATAGAATACTCTAGTATTTTTAAAAGATTGTTTTACCGCCTTTTGATAGAGAACCATTTTTAAATCTATCTTTTGACAATTTTATAAGAAATATTTGTCAAAATAAACTTATTCATTATAATTGGGACATTGAAATTTACTTTGGATAATGTTTTGGTATTTATTTGAGAATGTTAATTTTTTAATGAATAGTTACAAATATTGCATTTTACATCAAAACAGCTTTTTCATCTAATTTAATTATATAGATATACTGTCCATTTAATTTGTTTTAACGTTTATTTATAATATATTTTTACCATTTAAAAAGATGGTGGTCATTAGAATTAGTTTCTCTTTGAAATTGGATATAAACAATTGTCAAACCTCTGATAGAAATTGTTTCTAAAAAACCCTCTATTTGTTTTGACAATGGGAAATTTTTTAAATTAATTATTCCAATTTTTGTGCTTAGAATTTGGTAAAATGGATACCATATTTGGAATCAAAAGGTCTAAATTATGTAATTAATACTCTTTTTTTTAACATTATGAATAGTAACGACAGTAATTATCTTTAATTATCGTGATTAATTAGTAATTGGGTAGTTAAAGGTAATAAAATAAAATCACAATAATACCAAATGACCCCAACATTTGTCTTAATGATACTTTTTGTGTCATGGAAGACCATGGGATTCCGTTTTCCAAACATAGGGACCCCATGGAATCACTTTTTGGTGATAGTGACAGTTTATCTTTTTATTTTTAATGAAATGAGAATATCACAAAAGTACGTAACACCTAAGTAAAACAATTTTAATTTTGTCTAAATAAATGATATCTTAGACTATAAATGATCATTGTAAATCTGATATTATTTCCTACAACATATTATTTGTTTTACAATTTTAAGACATTAAATAAGTTAATTTTTTTATGACACCATGATGATGCTGCGATTACTTCATTATTGAATGATTTAAATAAAATGAATGGTTAATGTAAAATATAAGACATAAACTTGTAAAAAAACCTTTTATATTAGTATATTTAGAACCATTAACACCATATAATTTAAATATATCAATTCGGGACATTTAAAATCCGAAACTCATTTCAATATAATATAACATTTCTTGACTTTCCAAGAGTGCCCCTCCTCCCTCTTATAAAAGGCCCCCACCTCTACCTCCACACCCACACCCCTCAAGCCATTGAATCGGCTAAACTCTGATCATTTTATCTCCCCACATCCCTCTCTTCATCATAGAATCCTTAACTTAGGAATAATTCTCTTAAAGAAACCCTTTTGGTTCAAACCAAGAGGAGTTACCCGATTTAAAGGTAAAGTCTTCACTTGTGTTCTTTGGTTTTATTCTGCTTCTCCAACCCCTTAAACTCTTTTTATTACTTTATTTTGAAACATAACCAGTATATCCAATATAATAGGCTGTTTTTATGTGAAGTATTTTAGCTACACTTACACACACCTTCTCTTAATTGTTAAAGAACATACTGTTTTTGTGGATGGCGAATTTATGCCTCACAAAACGACGATTGTTCAATATTTCTTTAACACCATTATGGTGGCCATTAAGATGTAAATATATATCTATATATATATATATTATATTATGTATATGTTTTCCTTATGATTCTTTATTTTTCATTTATGTCATACCTTTATGCTTTCCATTATGGGTAAACACGATATCTTCATTTTAGGAAGTGTGGACTACCGCCCCCTCAAAGTTATTTGATTCATTAATTCCATATGTAAGACGTATAAAGGATGGATTTAATTATATTATATATGATATTATACTGGAATTATAATATACCTCTATATAATTATCATTTCATTCCATTAAATATGATATAGAAATGAATGCAGTGTTCGTGTGTACGTACGGCTTACCGTCTTCATGAACGGTGCATTTCATTTCTTACCTCTAAATGTGATGTAATATTATAAATGCATGTATATAATGGATATATATTATATATATTATATCTAAATCATGAATATTATTCTAGATATAATGTATATTTTACCACATGAACAACTTGTAATTATAAGAAGTTTATCTTTGACTCAAGTGCCAAGGGTCGAAAAAATGACCATTATTTACTTAAATAATTACATAATGTTCATAACATGGTAATAAGTGATATAAAAGGAATAATGAACATGAAAAAGTTTCATATTCAAGTAGAAATTAACTCAATTTTATTATTCAGGAGATTAATGAATGATCGAGTCAAGTCGGACACGAGGTAAGGGACTTCGTCTCAATCTCCTTTCATTGAGGCATATTTTTTTATACCAACATTATTTTATACGGTATATAAACCCCTTTTACTTTTTCATTTATTCAAAAGGAATATTTTTTATTCGATGTATTTTACTAAACTACAAAAGTAATTTTTTTTGTATTATGTATGCGGCGACAATGACTTCTCTGCCGCCGGGACCATTATTTGAG
The DNA here is from genome assembly GCA_963277665.1 of Viscum album. NCBI lineage: Eukaryota > Viridiplantae > Streptophyta > Magnoliopsida > Santalales > Viscaceae > Viscum > Viscum album. Next base: position 268,804,874 of record OY728129.1, read on the forward strand.
TTTCGGATTCCTCTACAAGCCATAACTTTTTTTAAAATGAAAAATAAATACCATGTTTTACTATTATTTCATTTTATTATTGAAATTGGTTTTGATAATGTTTTTACTATATCAATGTGTTATTGATATCTTGTGATTGAAATGTGGAAATGTTATGTTTCCTTTATATATGTTTTATGTGATACGATTATGTTATGGTTCTTGGGCATTGTTTATGAAAACAGGTGGTTCCGTGATAAACTAATGGAGTGTGAGCCTGATATAGCTCTCTAATGCATTGGGTAACGCGAAGGTGTTAAACACTAAGGTTTCTCTAAAGAGATTTAGGGAATATATTGTGATGGGTATTCCAAATGTAGCCACGAGGGTTACTCCATATGTACGAATGTTATGAATGCCTCAAGTTACCTTTATGTCTTATTTTTTCTATGAGTTATTCATAAATCCTATGATTTCATGAGGTATGATAAAGTGCATATGTTTTATGAGTAATGTATGTTTTCATTTATTCTTATGTATACATGGACTAATCTTTTCAATCCATTTTTTTATATATCTTACTGAGCTTTTTTAGGATCATACCACATTTTTGAAATGTTTTTCACCGGTCAAGGGAAATTCACATGATGCAATGACAGTGTCAAGGAAGTGTCATGAAATAATCCATGTTTTGTTTTAAATATTTTTCCTTTGATGGGAAAATTGAATATTATCTTTAATGTAACCACCTTGTTTAAATGTGGAATGCAATGTTTGATTTATGATCTAATTATTTAAAAATAAAACCCTGAAAAGATCCTCAATGGGTAATATTGTAAGAACTCAAGATTAAGTAATGTTTAAGGGTGGGGCCTTATAGTTGGTATCAGGGGCCAGTTTATATAACATTAGGAGTTAGAATTATAATAAATTATTATCCAAAAATAATTTTTTATGGTCAAATTGAAATGATATAGCTTTTGAATATTACCATGTTGCTTCATCTATGACATATTTTTTCAGATTATTTTTCCATAGAGGAAATAGGGAAGAAGTGCTAGGAAGCCATACAGAAATAAATGACCATCCGAATTAGCATCCTGTGATGGTCGGAATTGGAACAGAACAGTTTTTTGAAGTAATGGAATAGTGGACTCAAGCGATTAATGGTGGTGGTATCCATGAACAAGATCAGCCATATCACCTGCTTAGGAACATGTCATTGGTAGAACATTTCATGAGACAATATTTCCCATCATTCAGAGGATCATCAGACCCTCTGCTAGATGATGGGTGGATTAAAGCACTGGAGAAAATTTTCGATGTCATGGGGTGTTGAGACAATCAAAAGTTTTGTCTTTCAATTTACCGTTTGGAGGGTGAAGCAGATATGTGGTGGACAATGGTTAAAAATATCAGGGATTCTGATGATATTGATGCTCTCGACTAGGATGAATTCAAAGGTATGATTCTTGAGAAGTATTTTCCTAAGGATATTCGACTTGGGATGGAAAAAAAATTCTTGAAATTGAGGCAAGTGGATGACTCAATGGCTGCTTATGAAGAATGGTTCACTCGATTGGAAAGGTATGCTTCAAATTTTATCCGAGACCTTAATAGTAAAAAAAATCGTTTTTAATTGGGATTAAATCCAAAATATAGAAGGGATTTAGATTCTCGTGAGTTCAAGAGTAATGAAAAGCTTGTTCGATGTGCTGAGAAGGTGGAAATTGAGTTTGTCGATGATCAATTGTTCTATAACAACCAATAGAAGAAGATACTTGGGTGGCATGAGAAAGGGGATAATTCATCAAAAAGGTCTGATGGTAAGAAAACTAAGTTTTCAGTTTGTGATAAATGTGGTAAAAGGAATGCTGGGGAATGTCTTCTGAATTCTGTAAAGTTCTACGGATGTGGTAAGATAGGACATAAGGCTCGTGATTGCACTAAAAAGATCAGGGTGATGGTAAGACCGAATTCTATTTACAGTTAGTGAAATGTTCCAAGTGCAATGAGATGGGTCATTATGAAAATGAGTGTTCGACAAAGAGCTAAAATGATGGGAAGCAGTCAGACTACAAGCAAAAAGGAGTGGTGAAATCCTTTGCAACTACTTTAGTAGATGTTGGGCCAACAAATGAAGTGGTGTCATGTACATTGTTTATTTTTTCATATTATTCCAGTGTGTTGTTTGATTCGGGGTCTACACATTATTTCATCTCTGAAACATTTTCTCGTAAATTTGGAATTCCATCTCAAGAAATGAATCCTGAACTTGTGGTAAAAACACCAGGGGAATGTTGAGGCAAAAATAATTTATAAGAGTCTTCCTATCCTTATCCGTGGAAAGAACCTACTTGCAATCCGTATTGATTTACCTCTAGTAGAGTTTTATGTTATCCTGGGTATGGATTGGATCTATGTTTAACATGTTAAGATTGATTGTAGAGCTAAAGAAGTTTCCTTTCAGAAATACTTTCAGTTTGTGTACAATAATGAACCTTTATTGTTGATAACATATCAAGAGGCTGAGAAACTTGTATAAGATGGAAATGAATGTTACCTTGTACATATTGTTGGAAACAAAGGAACCGTTTAGATTAATGATGTTCCAGTTTTAGATGAGTATCCTTATTTTTTTCCTGATGAGTTTCCTGAAATAATACCAGATCGAGAAGTTCAATTTAATGTTGACTTAGTTTCTTATTCTAAGCCAATTTCAAAACCCCCTTATCGAATGACTCAAATTTAAATTTTATAGTTGAAGGAGAAATTGCAATATTTATTATAGAAAGGTTTCATTTGACCTAGCAAATCACCATGGGGTTCTCCTATCTTATTTGTTAAAAAGAAAGATGGTTTTATGAGACTTTTCATTGATTATAGAGCCTTTAATAACATCACTGTTAAGAACAAATATCCATTGCCTCATATCGATGATTTGTTTGATCAGCTCCAGGGAGCTCAGTATTTTTCAAATATTAACCTGAGATCTGGGTACCATTAGTTGAAGGTAATGGAAGAATATATTCTGAAGACCGCGTTTCGTACAAGATATTGACATTATGAATTTGTAGAAATTTTTTTTGGGCTAACCAATGCACCTGTTGTATTCATGGACCTTATGAATAGAAGTTTACATGAGTTCTTGGATAAGTTATTGGTTGTTTTCATTGATGATATTTTTTGGTTTTACAAAAGTAAAGAGGATAATGAATGTAATTTAAGGGTTATTTGGAAAACCTTAAAAGAAAAGAAATTTTATGGGAAATTCAGAAATTGTGAGTATTGGTTGCAAAAAATTTCTTTCCTTGGTCATATTGTTTCTAAAGATGGGATAACTATTGATCCTAAAAAAACAAAGGTTATTGAAGAATGGCCAAGACCCAAAAATGTAACTGAGATTCGTAGTTTTCTTGGTTTGGAAGGCTATTACCAAAGGTTAGTTAGAAATTTTTCACAGTTATCTAGACCAATGACTAAGCTAACTCGGAAGGGTGTTATCTTTATCGGGACAAATGAATGTGATGATTGTTTTCAGTAATTGAAAATAAGAATGGTGAATGCTTTAGTTTTGGCACTACCTTCCAGGAATGGTGAGTTTGTTATCTTCAGTGATGATTCAATGAAAGGACATGGTTTCATCCTTATGTATAATGATCAGGTAATTGCTTATGTTTCACATCAGCTAAAAACTCATGAGGTAAATTACACTACACATGATTTGCAATTAACCGTTGTTGTTTTCTCTTTAAAAAATTCGAGACATAATTTTTATGGTGTAATGTGTGAAATATATACTAATCACAAAAGATTAAAGTATATATTCACTCAAAAATAATTGAACATGAGAAAGAGTAGATGGCTGGAATTAATCAAGGATTGTGATTGTACAATTCATTACCATCCGAGAAAATCAAATAAAGTGGCTAATGCTTTGAGTCGAAAAAGAAATGCCTCATTAACCATGTTATGTTTGGAACATGATCCTTTGATTAAGGATTTGATTAACTTTCGCATAGAAGTTGTTGGTGGGGGATGTTCTTCTGTTTTGTTTCAGGTATCAGTGAAATCTTCTCTATCAGATTGAATTAAGAAAGCACAGAAGAAAGATAGTGAGTTGCAGAAAAAGGTAGAGATTCTTCCGAAGGGTAAGTCTCCTGAATTCAACATTGGTAATGATTTTGTTTTGAGATTTGAGAAGAGATTGTGTGTGTCGTGTGATTCATAGTTTAAGAGAGATTTGTTATGTGAAGGTCATAGTTATCCATTTTCAGTTCATCCAGGATGTACTAAGATGTATAGAGATATTCGGGAGTATTTCTGGTGGGATGGAATGAAAAGAGATATTGCTGATTTTACTGTGAAGTGTTTGACTTCCAAAAAGGTTAAAGTAGAGCAGATGATACCAAAGGGGATGCATCATCCTTTACCAATACCAGAGTAGAAATGGGAGAATATATCCATGGACTTTGTTTTGGGATTGTCGAAGACACCTTGAAGTAATAATGCAATTTGGGTTATTGTTGATTTCTTGACTAAATATGCTAATTTCCATGATATAGGAGATATATTATCCCTATATCAACATTATCATTTGTATCTTAAAGAGATATTCAGGTTACATGGAGTTCCCCTCTCCATTATATCTGATCGTGATCCCAGGTTTACTTTTAACTTTTGGAAAGCCCTTCAGAAGTCGTTGGGTACTGAATTAAATTTTATTATAGCTTTTTGTCCTCAATATGATTGGAATTGAGAATGAACAATTCAGACTTTGGAGGATATTCTACATGCTTCTTCAATGGATTATTAGGGAAGTTGTGACCAATATCTTTATTTGGTTGAGTTTTCTTATAATAACAGTTTTTATTCTAGTATTCTGATGCCATCATTTGAGGCATTATATGGGAAGCAGTGTCGATCTACAGCTTTTTGGGATGAAGTGGGTGAAAGGAAGTTGGTGGGACCAGAATTGGTATAAGATTTGGCAGAAAAAGTTTAGTTGATACAGAAACACATGAGAACAGCTCAGAGCGGGCAGAAAATTTATGCAGACAACAGGAGGAAGGATCTCTCTTTTGATGTAGGAGATCATGTCTTTCTTAAAGTTTCACCATGGAAAAGTGTGATGCGATTTGTTAAGAAAGGAAAGCTGAGTCCAAGGTACACTGGATCATATGAAATTCTGGAGAGAGTTGGATCAGTTGTGTACCGAGTGGCATTACCTCTAAGTTTATCTCTAATACACAATTTTTTTCACGTTCCAATGTTAAGGAAGTACATCCCAGATCCATCTCATGTTTTGAGTCAGGAGGTAGTTCAGCTGGAAGAGAATATATCTTATGAGGAACAACCAGTCCCGAGCGTCCACCTCCACAATCGGCAAACCATGATATCATAGTGGGTAACTTGATTAGAGGGGATGCCCTTGGCCTTCATTATTCTAGGCCCCCATAGGCCTCATGCTTGTATGCTCCATGATCCATGGCCCTTATTCCTTCTTCTTCTAAAATAAAATAAAATAAATTAATGATGATGAACAAGTAAAGGTTTTTTGGAAAAACCACATTATTGAAAATGCAACATGGGAATCTGAAAATGCAATGAGGGATAAATACCCCCACTTATTCGATAAGTAAATAAATTGCAGGGACACAATTTTCATAAGCGGGGAACAATGTAACATCCCATGTAAGTAATGAATAATTTATTTTCATATCAATGTCTATTTATGAATTATATAGTATTTTAGAGGAGAATAAATCCAATCTTTGGCATATAATACTCTAATATTTTTAAAAAATTGTTTTACCGCCTTTTGATGGAGAACCATTTTTAAATCTATATTTTGACAATTTTATAAGATCAATTTTTCAAAATAAAAATATTCATTATAATTGGGACATTGAAATTTACTTTGGATAATTTTTTTTAATTTTATGACAATGTTCATTTTTAATGAATAGTTAAAAATGATGCATTTTATTTCAAAACTGCTTTTTCATCTAATTTTATTATATATATATATATTGTCTTTTTAATTGGTTTTAAAGTCTAATTAGAATTTATTTATATCATTTAATCCAATGGTGGTCATTATAATTAGTTTCACTTTGAAATTGGACATAAACAATTGTTAATCTTTTGTTAGAAATTGTTTCTAAAAACCCACTATTTATCTTGACAACGAGAAATATTTTTAAAATTAATTATTTCAATTTCTGTGTTTGAAATTTGGTAAAATGGATTCCATATTTGGAATCAAAAGATCCAAATTATGTAATTAAGACCCTTTTGTTTTTTTGACATTATGAATAGTAATTATGGTAATTATCATTTATTATCGTGATTAATTAGTAATCTGGTAGTTAAGGGTAATAAAATAATATCATAATAATAACAAATGACACCAACATGTGTCCTAATTCTACTGGTTGTGTCATGTAAGAATATGGTATTCCTTGTTCCAAACTTAGTGACCCCATGGAATCACTTTTGGGTGATAGTGATACTTTATCTTTTTATTTTTAATGAAAGGAGAATATCACAAAAGTATGTAACACCTAAGTAAAACAATTTTAATTTTGTCTAAATAAATGATCTCTTGGACTATAAATAGTAATTGGAAATTTTAATATATTTCCTACATCATATTTTTTTTTAATTTTTAGACATTAAATAAATTAATTTATTTTTGACACCATGATGATGCATCGATTACCTCATTATTGAACGATTTAAATAAAATGAAAAGATAATGTAAACTCTAAGACTTAAACATGTCAAAAACCTATTGGATGAGTATATTTCAAACCCATATCACCTTATCCTAGAAATATATCAATGTGGGGCCTTTAAAATCTGAAACTCATTTCAATATAATGTAACATTTCTTGACATTCCAAGAGTACCCCTACTCCATCTTATAAAAGGACCCCACCTCTACCTCTTTAACCACACCTCTCAAGTAAGTGGCTCGTCCAAACCCTGCAAATTTTATCTCTCCACATACTTCTTTTCATCATAGAGGCCTTACCTTAGGCAGAAAGGTCTTCAAGAAACCCTTTTGGTTCAAACCAAGAGGATTTACCTGATTTAAAGGTAATGTCTTCACTTGTGTTATTTTGTTTTATTTGGAATATCCAACCCCTAAACTCTTTTTATTCCTTTATTTTGTAACAAAAACAATATATTCAATATAATATAATGTTTTTTTGAGATGTATTCGAACTACACTAACACACACCTTCGTCTAATGGTTAAAGAACATACTGTTTCTGTGGATGGCGAATTTCTGCCTCACGAAATGATGATTGTTCAATATTATTTTAACACCTTTCATGGTGACCATTAAGATGTCAATATATTTATATATTATATATATTATTTTTATGTTTTCCTTATTCTTCTGATTTTTTCATTTATGGAAAACTATTATGGTTTCCATTATGGGTAAACGCGATATCTTCATTTTTGGAAGTGTAGAATACCACCCCCTCAAAGTGATTTGATTCGTTAATCCCATATGTGCGACATATAAAGTATGGAGTTAATGATATTATATATTATATTATACTGTAATTATAATATATCTCTATATAATTATGATTTCATTCCATCAAATACAAAATAGAAATGAAAGTAGCGTTCGTGCATACGTACGACTTACCGTCTCCATGAACGGTGCATTTCATTTCATACCTCTAAATGTTATGTTATATTATAAATGCATATATATACTGGATATATATGATATATATGATATCTACATCATGAATATTATTCTGGATATAATGGATATTTTACCACATGAACAACATGTAATTATAAGAAGTTTATCTTTGAATCAAGTCCCAAGGGTCGACAAAACGACCATTATTAACTTAAATAATTACATAATGTTCATAAAATGGTAATACGTGATATAAAAGGAATAATTAACTTGAAAAAGGTTCTAAGGGAATCAGATATTAACTCATGTTTATTATTCAGGAGATTAAAGAATGATCGAGTCAAGTCGGACACGAGGTAAGCGACTTCGTCTCAATCACCTTTCATTGAGGCATATTTTGTTTTATACACAACTTTATTTTATACGGTGTATAAACACCTTTGACATTTATGTTTATTCAAAAGGACTATTTTTTATATTAATCATTTGAAACAAAAAAAGGGAATGTTTTTGTCGTACATATAAGGCGACAATGACTTCTTTTCCGTCGTGACTATTAATTGAGTTTCGGCTTCCTCTACCGGCCATAATTTTTTTAAAATGAAAAATAAATACCATGTTTTACTTTTATTTAATTTTGGTATTGAAAATGTTTTTGATAATGTTTTTATTATATCAATGTGTTATTGATATCTTGTGATTGAAATTTGGAAATGTTATGTTTCTTCTATGCATGTTTTATATTATACGATTATGTTATGGTTCTTGGGCATTGTTTATGTAGACGGGTGGTTCCATGATAAACTAAGGACCGGTGAACCCGATATAGATCTCCAATGCATTGGGTAACTTGAAGGAGTTAAACACTATGGGTTCTCTGAAGTAATTAAGGGAATATACTGTGATGGGTATTCCAAAGTTAAGCATGAGGGTTACTCCCCACGTAAGAATGTTATTAATGACTCAAGTTACCTTTATGTCTTATGTTTTCTATGAGTTATTCATAAATAAGATGATTTCATGATTTATGATAAAGTGCTTATGTTTTATGAGTAAATTATGATTTCATTGATTCTTAAGTATACATGGACTAATGTTTTCATTCTGTACATTTATATACCTTACTGAGCTTTTTTATGCTCATCCCAAGTTTCTGAAATGTTTTTCACAGGTCAAGGGAAAAGTATATGATGTGATGATATTGTCAAGGAAGTGTTATGAAAGAATCCATGTTTTGTTTTAAATATGTTTCCTTTGATGGTAAAAGTGAATATTGTCTTTAATGTAACCACCTTGTTTAAATTTGGAATGTAATGCATGATTAAGCATCTCATTCTCTAAAACTCTAAACCTGAAAAGATCCTCAATGTGTAATCTTATAATAACTCAAGATTAAGTAATGTTTATGGCTAGGGCTTTATATTATTCCCCAATATCTATCTTACTCAATTCAATGAAGTGAGATAGATTTTTTTTAGTATCGTCAGATGAAACATGTGAACGATGTTATAAAAAAGGTTTTATTGTGGTGGGAAATCTACGTGGTATGAAAACTCACCAGCACTATATAGGATTTGGATTGTCTTGATAAATTTAAGGATAACTTCATACGCTAATCAAATAATCCATAAATTCCATAACAAAAAACATCAGAAAATCTGATCTCCATCCTTGAACATGAAATGTATCAATTATCAACACTTGTATGAATTTTGATTGTATTTTTAATCTTCATCCAATCCTAGGTCACATGAACCATATTTATTATTTCCCTAAATATCTTTGACAATAGTAACATTGTCTCTTCTATCTCCATCCCACAAAAGTTTTGCCTGAACGTTGTCCTATAATCGTCCTTGAAAGGTATTGTTCCAATCGTGGTGTAGTATTTATTGTATGTGATATTCAAAAATATTAAATTGACCCCCATATTTTTTTCAAAACCTAATGTATATTCCATTAATAAATCCTCAATAACTAGGATTATTTTCTCAGTTATGACATCCATCTAATGGAGGAAAATGTACTCATCATAATTGAGTCTTGTAAGCCTCTTACCAGACTCTCCACAATCCCAAAATGGATTGAATTTTATGTTATAAAATTATAAATTATGGTATTATATAAATTCAGATAAACTATTCTATTTATCGGCATACCATTGTTCCCATAAGACATTTCCCTGGAATAGAGAAGAAGTAGTCCAAATTGTTCATTATAGCTACAATGACCCTGATAGAAACATATCCTCTTAGTGATAAAGAGATTAATATAAAAAATCTATCAATATTAAATTCCACATATAATATAGGCCCTCAATATGCTAGGATAAACCTTCTAGGACTTGGTCTTACATTACCTCCCATTGATAGTGGGGGTATAAAGAGGTAAACATAGAAACATTTAACCATATCCATTCCCAAAAAATTTCAATGAATGTATTGGTACATCATTTCATCTCTTGGGTGAACCACAAGGAGTGAATTTTTAATCTATTTGAAAAAATACTTATGAAACTCTATTTTAATTACTATATGTCTAATGATGTGTATGATTTGATTCCCACCTTCAAAATATCTATAAGGTGGAAACACTATGATTATCTAGTCCAAAAAAATATCACAATCGATGTCCCCCACCCAATCCCCCCCAGATATTATAAAAGTAGTGGGGGTTATAACCATCAATTAAATATAATATTTTTATCCATTATCCACCAAGAATAATATAAAAAAGGAGAAATTATATGAAGAATCCTCTATCAACAATAAATTAGAGTTCCTATTATGGGTATCAGACACCACATTTCCATTCCCTAGATTGTTGATTTTTTCATTTTCATAATAAATAAGAAATCCCGGAATAACATATTACTTTGGTTTAGATATCATTCATTAATAATTTACTTTGCACTCTAATGGTAGGAATAAACCATGAACCACCTCCAGGAATATTGTTCCTCCCCATCTTCAGGTAGAAGACAACTACTCCAAGCCCTAAATCATGGGTTGCATGATTATACTCATGGAGTGTCAACTGTATAGAAAATTAATCCATCACTAACTACCTCATAATTAATTTTCAAATAATTCCTTCTATAGAGAAATATTCATACACCATTTAATTATCTCTCTTTATAAGAAGTTTTAGGATATGAGAATGAGTTTGCCTCTACTTCATCTCTTCAAAGGCTCTCTATCACACCTCAAACCAAATGAATGGATACCTATTCTAGGTAAGGTAATTATTGGATCCCATAATCCTATGACGTTCTCCATAAATAACATTTTATACCCCTTCAATCCAAGGAAAATAGATACTTTGAACACAGTCTTGGGTGGGTCTAAATCAAATAGTGACTAAACCATTTTTTTCTACACTGACTCAACCCACTTAGATAACAAAAACAACATTGTAGAAATTTATAATAAAAAAATACAGTGAAGATCTTATTATATTTCTGATTATCTCAAAGTACTTCCCAGATAATCCCTACATTCTCGGTATACACAACCTCTAATGTTTAATAGAAAATAATGTCATCAATAAAGATGAATATGAACTATTCTAGATTGCATAGAAAAACTAGTTAATTAAACTCAAGAATAAAGATGAGAATTTTATAATTCATAATAAAATCACTAATAACTCGAAATGGTTCTAAAAGTATTGAAATTTATAAATATGGATATCGACTTTATAGGACCAAATATGGTGGTAACCAGACCTGATATTGAACATTGAAATACATTTCTATAGAACTAGTTGCATGATGAGATTATGTGTCCTAGGAAAGTGTTATTTTTTCTTTACTATCACATAGTTCATGTCATGGTTTTCAATAAATATCTTTATGAACCCATCAATTATCTTGGATAATAATGTTGGATCATCATAGGGGGGGGGAACTCTTATCTTGATCAACACTTTGACCAAAATGTCCTCAAACTATACTTTAAGCTCTTAAATATAATTGTGAGACATCCAATGAGGTACAATTGATATTAATGTGGTCCCATGGTATAGGATAACATAAAAAAATTACCTCTTGATGATTGGTAAATCCATTCACATCCTAGAAAAAAATGTACATGTACACCTACACCACTGCTGGAAACTAGTCATCCAAGGTATCTAGTGAACAATGATCCAAATTCACAAAATAATGAGTGATAAGCGGTAAAAGCGCATTAAATGGGACCATTTTTCTAATTTGGATGTGTATATTACCGACAATGAACAATCATGATTCATCAGATAAAAAACATTTCATTTTTTGATAGTGGAAGTCTAGCCTGATATACACATTGCATATAAATTCCATAATTGGGATAAGATCACACAACTTCATCATTGGAACCATAAGATCCCATATAAATGGATCAAAACTATGCATATTATCACATTATCTATTGATATGAGTTATCTTTGGATAGTTCCTAAAAAGAATATCTATTCACATCAATTAAGAGATATGCATGAAAATAGTCTAGAACACATAAATAAAGGAATATGTTATGAATTAATGGATACAATTAGTGTGTGCAAATGTTTGTTCTATTGTAGATAAATAATCAATCCAACATCTAAAAATTTCATTTTCTATCAGAAAAGAGACCTCCATAGTGTAAAACTGGTCACATACCAAGCTGCTAACCCAATGAATGTGTTTGGGCCACATGGGGGATGTGGTGGTGGAAGGGTATCATAAAGCCATTCTCTGACCCATCCACCCCTTGGTGCACCGCTGGATACTTATTCATAACCACGTCTATAATTACTACCTTGACCACCCCTGGGATGTCCCTGGGAAAACATGTGTGTCTCAAATTTAGGCCCATCATCCACTTGACATCCCTTCTATACATGGTGAGTCAATAAATCACACACTAAATGAAAATTTCATTGGAAGGTACACTGAATCATGTCCCAAGTTATATTGATCTTCTACATGACCCCTACACTATTAATCCATTACTCATGAACTTATCTCAATCTTGTTTCATATATCATTATCCTAATACATGAAATAATTTTTACATGGTTGATGACTCTATATTTGTATGTACATCAGCAATTTCATCCATAGGTTTCACCTCCTTTAGAAATCTCTATATCACTAGGGATCACTCCATCAACCTGACATTTGAAGTGATAAAAAATGGAAATTCTTTTCTAAAATATCTCTATATATTCTTATCTCAAGTATTCTTGATTATAATATACCATCATTAACCGTATATATGGAGTACTATGTGAGAGCCATGAATTTTCATGTTTATTCAACGAATGTCATAATACCTGGATCCTACTCGAATAATTCTGATTCCACATAGCCCATAATGTTTATAGGTTCTGGTCCTCATATTTTGAGTTACAAAACTCAATCCAGAGTAACATAATTTCATGAAAACTGTATATAATCTTTCCCAAAAAGGGATATGTTTCACTATAAATATGATTGGACATGAGAATCAGCTCCAAGAATCTAGGAATAAATATGATGTAGAAGAATCACTCCACAATCTATAGACACTCATCAATCCAATGATCATCAGTATATCCTATAAAAAAAGGTTGTTTCTACATCATAAAATCATGCAATGTTCATAGCCAGTAGAGAACTCTAACTTTAAATACCAAAATAACCAGTTTTCCACTATTGGGAGTATTTTCATCCTACACTATGGGCACTTGATCTTCTCACAACAGAACTAGAAGAGAAATAGATATCTATCTATGAAGAGGAAATAATTCTTGAACCCACCCTTGAATGTAATCCTCATCACTTGGAAACTAATGAATTAGTGGTTCATTCACAAGGATGGGTTTTCTATAACCCCTATTAAAAATCAATGTTTGTTGTACACAAGGTGGAATATTGAATTTTATAAGATGAACCATGATCACTAATGAAAAATTAAGGATCTAATTAAAGAAGGATATGGTTGAAAATGAACCATTCATATACTATTCTTGAACCGTTATTATTTTTTAAACAATAACGTAGAATTAAAATTCAAAAATAATGTTATCATATGCTTGCTGATTGGATACATCGATTACTGCACCATTATTAGGTTTCTAGGACTAAATGTCAAACTTGAGATGCCTTAACACTATTTAACTATTTTTATCCAAACCATTCCTCATATTAATACTAACTCCATGCTCCAAAAATCATAAAAAGTATCTTCAATACCACTCTGAAATTAATAGACACTCAAGGTCCCCTCTTAGGGGGTGTATTAATAGAGTGCCACCCTAACTAAAATCTAATAGTACGAGCGTTGGTGACCCGACACAAAGGAGCCATATTTTCCACAATGGGATTCCATAGCATGGTCAAACTATACATAATGTTGACCTATACATAATATTTAATAATGATTAAAAATAAGAAAAATATCAGAAATAGATAACAAGTATTCCTAAAACAACCAATAAGTCTTAAAAATAAATAAAAAACCAGGAAAAATTATAATTGAAAAATAAATCCCCATCAATGGACATAAATTGAAAATAATAATGTACAAAGATGTAGACATGTCCATGGATTTCTAATGCCTTGAAAAGAAAAATTACTAGTAGAACCACTCCTGGGAACCCCTCATCTTCTATGGAAATACATGGAGTAATAATGGATAACTTCTTCAAAGATGATGTGTAAATGTGTGAAAATAACAAGAAGAAAATGGTTAGACATGGATATTTACATGTTCTGGCTGATGATACCTATGTCTCTGGATATGTAGACATATCAATATGTTCAATGAAATAATAATAGATTAAAAATAGAATTTCACAAACTTAGAACACCTAGTTAAAATATTCACATAAATAAGACCTTTAAATATTGAAACAACCCACACTTTAATACTACTATGCTATACGGACTGGTTTATATATGCCTTTAGAGCTACAATAACACTCTCTCTAATGTTTTAGTTACTCTAGTAACTATTTAAAAATTTTAAACTACTACAATTCCCAATCTATGTATCTAGTATGATCTTCTATAATATTTTCATAGATACCAAATTAACGACATTTTGGGACCAAAGCCTTATCCCTACAATCCTTGGAGTATGGATGAAATTATATTGAAGCTCCCAAAAATCTCACCATATATGTCAATTTCTAAGAGTTGTAATCTGGTGTGAAATATGTGTTTCTAAAAGTAAGGCCAAAATCATGAAAGGATCATGCTAAACCATTCCAAAAAAATTTGACCTGTAATATAATCTTCTATAATGACCTTCTTTAATGATACTATCAAAGAGAAGATAATATGATATCCTCCTATTCTTTTAAAAGAATTTGGAATTTTTCATTAAAATCAATAATTCAAGCCAAAGAATCACAAAATATTGTCCATTATTGCATACATTATTTGATAGTGTTCTCTTATAATATACCACATATCCACAATTAATTAGTCGATATGAATAGAGGAAAAATATTTTTTCAACATTTATGTCACAATTTTCTTCATCAAACATTTCTTTTGAATTGTTTGTTCCCTTAATATTCTATAATTCCAACAACCTGTCCTATTTTTACACCCTAAATAAATAGAACTTCAAATGAATATAGTTCATATTTTCATGAAACAAAGGGTTTCATTCAAAATTTATATCAATCTAAAAATCAAAGGGAAAATTATTTTACACTCACATTATATGGTGATCCTACAAGATTTTCTTATGCCAAGACATCTTCTTCCTG
The DNA here is from genome assembly GCA_963277665.1 of Viscum album. Lineage (NCBI taxonomy): Eukaryota > Viridiplantae > Streptophyta > Magnoliopsida > Santalales > Viscaceae > Viscum > Viscum album. The sequence continues at coordinate 268,820,256 of OY728129.1, forward strand.
AATTATATGACATAAATGGATTCTTATAATGTGACGGATAAATCAACCACATTATATAACTGATGTATATATATCAATTTACATACTCAATCGGTAATTATAGAACCCATGTTACTCCTTATTCTATCTATATACCAATGGGATTCTCATTATAGTGTGCAGCCTAGGCCACTAAGAGATGACCAAACTTCATCCAAAGGATAATGATTCACTATTTTCACATAATATCCACTAATTCCCAGTCAAATAATGTATCCACTAAAATATACATTATTCCCAAAAGGTGTGACATGTGTTCGAAATGTATCCCATGGTAGAGTGAGTATTTATGAATATTTTAGGTCACCCTAAAACCATAAATTAATGACTTAATAAATGTCAAATCATAAAAGAAAAATCTTCTTTTTATTTTTTAATTAATTAAAATAAGGGACGATTTATTCAAATATAGTCTAGGAAAACTAATGGGTCCTCTCTATAATCAATCGAATTATGGGAGTTTCAGAACATTGAATTGGGACTCAAATATAAAATCTAGAAGTCTCATCCAATCAATCGAAACATTGAGAAGAACCTATCCCTCATTGGTTTTTACACAATAGACAAGGCTGTTGAAGGACTTCAGAAAACCCTAAGATGGAATGGGAGAATCACAGTGTCAAATTTTTCATCAAAACTGTTAAATATTTTTCCCAAATTGGTAGGAACAAATTAAACATATCTAATGGAAATTTACAAAAAACAAACAATCACATCCAAAGAGATAACATATCAATTTTTCATTGTTCATCATTAAGGGATAATCCAATGATCACACACCAAAACTATGTCGGGCATACCAAAATCCACTAATCATTAGTATTTGTGTAATAAAAAAGTTTATACATAGTAACTATATTCCATATGCACTTCCATTACAATAATTTAGTGATAGAAAACTACGTCCATCTTAACACTTCTGTTGACTCCCCCTAGCTCACCTCTTTGAGAGAATTCTAACTCAGTTTAACGATATAAAGGTCACATAAAAGGATTGGAATTAATATCATTTTAAATATCATGACCATGATTCAACTTTAACCATAGACATGAGTTGATGCACATTGAAATCATTATTCAATGATGAGCTGATATTCAAAACTGCCTTTGGTGAAGCTACATTGGGAAGCTCGCTGCCTTCATGGAGCACCCTACCTTCGAAGAGGAAACTAACTTTAAGAATATCACTATGTAATCATGGAAAACTCCATCATAATTAATCCCTATTTACTCCGAAGGCAATCAGTCAATACTGAACTAGTCTTTTCATGATTCTCAATATTTCATAGAAAGCCATATTCATGGAGTTCCCCTAGCTTCATAAAATCAAAGAGATTCATAATTTTCCTAGAATAATTTATTATAATATATTGTGAGTTAGACTTATATATATAGGATCAACTATTCTCAATTAACCTCCACCTCCAATTCATTTTTCGTATCTTTCAAAAGCATCATTGCGATGCTCTTTTATTTGTTATTCTCCCTTCAAATTGGATGTTGTCACGAGTCTTTCTATCAAACAATAACACAATCCAAATGAAACACAAAACATTAGTATAAAAAAACATATACATAAAATATAATATATAATTTATAGGTATAAGTTCCATTAATTTAATTATCATCACCCCAAAACCCCACCATTGGTCCCCTAAAGTGAATTTAAAGGGTGTGTATTTCCATTGGGAAAATGACATCAGATTGATGAGATAATAATTCATCATGATCTCTATTGAAAAACATAGTATATGGTATTTGTATTCCTAAAACATAAACCCAATGAAAAATCCATGAATCATCCATGATGGAAAAATCTCTCGCCATATGGTGGCCCCAATGGTATTCCATGTTACATTCTAGGGAGAAGAATGTTCACCATACATGCTATGTGCTGAGTCATGTTTGGAAATACCAACATGAACTCATTGAATGTCCCTAATCTTTACCATGATATTAAAAACTTATGTAGGATATGGGTTAGTCCCATAAAAGTGGATCACAAGTTTGAGTCTAATAAACATTTCTCAAAGTCTGGCATAGGGAATTTCCTAGCTATCCGGACCCAGTGTGCATTAATTATTCCCATATGAAGCCATACTACCTTAAAGGTGGCATATTTCTATAGTATTCGGTAACCAATAGGGGTTTCAATGTTGGAACAAAATCAGTCATGTGATATAATTCGTTATAATATGATTCCTCTCCTATATGTAATTGCATCTTTTCTCTCCTTATGACTAGCTCGAAACAGTACATAGTATTCAAAACTGATTGCTCATGATGTTGGAGACTCAAATTCACACTATAAACATTGATGGAGACAAGAATAATTCAAATTCACCACCAACCATGTCATATGTTCAGCCTCCACTTTCACACCATAGGTATAAATAATGGATGATACTCCACACATATACACCATCATCATTGCATCATAATTTCAACCCTTGATGTCTTCCCCTTAATGAGTTTCCACATCATCTGTCTATTCCATGCTTCATTCTCTTCAGGGAATCATTTAATCAAAACATTTTTCAACTATAGGGTTGTATGTTTCCTCCAATGCATGAGAGGTATAAAGAGTGGTGGGGCAGTGATAATTTAATGTAGATAAGTAAAAATATGAGAAAAAGGGAACACATAACTATATTTCAATTATCGCAACAACATAAAATGAATTTATATAATTAATGAATATGAAGTTTTCATTGGGCATAAAAATAGATGAAGTATAATTATCAAATGGTTAGAATAAATCATAAAGAATAAGGAATGCATGAAAAAATGGGATCATGTTTGATAACAGAAAAACTTACTAATTTTTAATCAATTACTAAAATTATTCAAAAAGAATATATCTTAATATAAATCTAGAATCCCTACCATATAATATGGTTATTTTTTGTGATATATTCTCTTATCATCGATGTTAAACCCAAATAGTAATCCCACAATCCTTTTCCAAAATGTCATCATTATTGGAGACAAAAAATCTTATTATTTCATTTGGTTAACCAAATGATTTATATAAAATATATTTTAATAGAGTTATAACCAGCATTGAGAAAATAATTATCATAAAGAAAATAATTAATATTATCAAAGGATACTTATATTAAAAAAAGTACTCATCTATCCAATAATGACTAACTCTTGTGTATTTAATATGAACCAAATTTATACCACCCCTTTAGAAAAATCCATGTTCTATATGCAATCACAAAATTATAATTTCATCATAATATGCCATTTATGTGGGATGATATCATTCTTGAGAATTTTGGTGTTGAGGGAAAACCCGATATTTTTCAGTTTAAATATTACTATTTAGACCTAAAATCATTTGTAATTTTCCTCTAGCACAGAGGTAAACGCCACACCCATGTTTTGGTGGGATAAAAAAATAATGTTTCTGAGCAAAATATTTTTAAAGAATTTACTATTTTAAACTTATTAGAATATATATTTTTCTTAAAATATTCACATGAATTCAACATTAAAAAACAGAATTTTTATAATTAGTAACCTAAAATATATAATAATCAACCCTATGAATAATGATAATTGGTATTTCTCAAGTATATGAGGTAGATATTATAATATGAATAAAAATATGTCTAAAGAGTTTTTCTTCTCGTAATGTATGGAATTTTAGATATCTAAATTTATCCTTCATTTGGAAAATTCATTCATTAAATTGAGTCCATATGCCTCCCTAGAGTACACTAGTGATTACTATGGATGATGAATATATCCTAGAGATTATTATGATCAATATCCTTCTATGAAAAGGTGATAACACACCTTAAAATAAGAATCAGTTCTACCAAATAGTTTTGGGATTATAGTGGCATGTGGATTCCTTTAGAGGAATGAACCCATAGGTTACTACTAATGTATTTTAGTTAGACGGAATGTTTTAGTGGATTCTATATAGAAAATGATGTATAATTTTTTTAATAGTTGTTAAATTAATTATTTTTATTCTTATCATATAATATAATGTGTAAGGGTTTTGTGTTCCCAAATTATACTTATTGTTAATGATATTTCTAGAAACAAATTTCATATATATAGGAAAAATTATTCATGAAGAATTGATAATATGAATATCATAATGATAAAAATTTTATAATGTTTTTGAAAAACCATTATCATGGTAATAAAACAATTTCATTTTTATTATCTTCTCCAAGGAAAATAATGTGTTTTTTAAAATCAATTTTTTCACACAAATATTCTATGAAATTTATTATTTTTCAAAGTGAGTTTTAGTTTGATTATCATAAAATGTATCATAATGTTTTTATCATTTTCTTATGTTAGTATCATGGAGAAATAGTGGTGGACCTTGAATATAATATTATAACATTGAAAAACTATGACACAAAAAATGTCAATTTTGAATATATTTGATAATTTATATTGAAGTAAATAATTTTTTCTTATAAACTATGAAATTTATCATGGTGGTATTTTTTAAAAAAACATTATGCCCAAAAAATATAATGAATAGAATTTAATTCATGTTACTTGATCATGGATTTCAATAAAATAAAAAACCTTCACCAACATGGGAAGAAGGTCCCAATCCAAGCTCTCATGAAATAAGACCATCCCAAAAGTAATTTTTATTAAAATAAATTTCTAAAAAATTTATAATGTATAATATTGGAGTGTTTTTATTGAAAAAATAACTATTTAATATTTATTTATATATGTTTTCACATTATGTGCATACTTGTATTATTAAATTTAAAATGTTATATTGATTCATATACATTTAAAAACCATTAATATATAATTCACATACTTATTATTAATTTATTTACATTTTATTCAACCATGACTATGTTTTTTTATAGATATGAATTTAATAATTAATGTTTCATATGATTTATAAATATACTGTGTTAGTGTTATATTGAAATTAAGGTCTCTGTTAAATATTAATCAAGGGATAATTTGATATTGGGTAAGACATATCACTATCCTATGAACAAAATCTATTTTTAAAAACCTGGGGTTGTATTTCTATCACATATTCATTTCTCTAGTTGAAATTTCGGTTTCATATTATTCTAATATTTTTCATAAAATGGATTTATACACCTTATGCATGTTATGAATTTGTATATATATGGATATATTTATCTTTTATTAATAGATCAGTCATAAAAAATTTAGTTTCATATTGTTTTATAAATTAATATATTTGAATCGTATTAATTGGTTTGAAGAAATATGGTTTAAAAACTAAACATCTAGTGATATGAATAAAATTATTGATTACATCAGTTGTAGTGGTTACATGGGATAAAATAGTAATAGATTATATGCATTAGATATTTAAGAATATAGTTATACTTAAAAAACAAAGGAATTACAATGTTTAAATTTTATTCTAATGAAAATACATGTATTACCTCGATCATTTGGTATAGGTAATAGTAATGGTTTGGTGCCCATGGATTATATTACGTGAGGAAAGAAAGATGTGAATAACCCTATCAATTTTGTAACACTATCCCATTATGGGATTTAGGTTTTATTCATTTATAAAACATTATAGTTTTAGACTCCAAATAAATAAATTTCTTGTATTCTATATGTTAGATTAGGGAAATGGGTTTTCTACTCAACTATATAAGAAAACTATATGATATGATTGGAATTATTACCTATAAAATTACCAATTTAATGGGATAAAATCTAAATATAAACTAAAACACCATGAAATATTGATCTTGGACCACTAAATATATACGTTACATGGGTTCATCACTTTAAGCTGGTTTACATTCAATAAAACTCCTTAATGAGATGATATAAATCATTATACTCAACTAAAAACATCTCTTCTTTAAAATTATATCATTCATAAAAAATTTGAGTTTGAAATCCATTATAGGTAGTAGATATTACATCTTATATAGGTATCTAAGGTTTAAATGTGTTCAAAATGATACACATTTAAATCATATGGATGTCAATGTTAATGAAACAAATTTATTTGATTATAAAATATGTGTATGGTATAACATATATGTATTACACACTTTTTGAGATAAACAAAGACTCATAAATAAAAAATATTTGATGAAGGTGTGAGTAGATCTACACATTGTAATCATGGAAAGAGTATCAATAATTTACTTTAATAAATATGACAAAAGTCCATGATTTATATTAGTTTTATAATAAAACATTGTGACAACGATTGATATATTATGACAAAATTGATTTACATATCTTCTTTTTATAAGAAGGTATTTTCATTGAATATTGAGAATAAATGAAATTTATTTTGGAATTTGGAATATGGTGATTTGTTTATAAATTCTAGATATAGATAATATTTTCTATAATATTATGGATAAAATGTTTTTGGTTAATTAAACACCACTTCTCTTTCCCATTATCTCTATAAGTATATATACAAAAAATACAAAAAAATATTCCATTATGATGGATATTAGACTATTGGGTCTTATTAATAATAATATATCTAAAAAATGAGTCCAAAAAGCTTACACTCAAGTGATAAATGCTCCATCTTGGAATTCAAAAGGCCTAGGATCAAATCTAAGAAGGCCCCCTTTAAGGGTTTTCTGATTTTTGGATAATGCCAGGATGATGCAGGCAGGTGGAGATTCTTGCATGGTGAAATTAGGGGTGATGTACCTAGAAATGATAATGTAGTAGGGCCATTAAAGTGTCAAAGGTTTTCAGGCCATTGGTCCTCCTTTCTATGGAATGATATCAACCAATATGAGAGCTGGCCCGAGAAGATGAATCATAGCAGTAGAAACCACCAAAAGAGAAAACTATATTAGAATAATAAGGGGATATAGAAACATCCATCAGTACTATGTATCCTGAATCTCTACTTGGAGTAATTATAGAGGATAATCCATATTAGGTGTGGAGCTAAGCTCTGTGAATTTAGTAAATGATGGGGAGGGATAGTTCATTTGTGTTGAGTCTTTGGGCCATTAGTCCATGTATTGGTCGATGTGCCATTGGGCCTATAGGCTTTTTAAGTGTTCCCTCACACCGTTGCTCAAAATGGGATTGTCCAAATACAAATAAAAATGTAAAAGGCCTTCAGTCCATTCCATGATATGTAAAACAATGATTACTCAATTATGTAGTGGGTATTAGTACTATGTAACCTTAATAGATAACATAAATTGGTATTATTAGATTTTTTATGATGCATTTTTTTAAGGAATTTGGAAATTTCAAGGAGATTATAAATGAATTATAACGTCAAATATGAAAATTTATTATGTTTAGTTAGCAAAATAGTGGGTTTTAATACTCCTCATAATCCCTTTTTAAATTATATACATACACCACTTTTAAAGGTGTAGTGAAACATTCTCAACATAAAAACTATATGTTAATACTTTAAATAGTTTTATTTTGTAAAAAATAAAAATTTTAAATTTAAAAAGAAATAATTATGATGTGAGATAGTGGTATATTTGGATTTTTTGAGTTGTTATAACAACATAACTCACCTTGATTGATGAACATTACTGGACCAACCTCACTTGAATCGATTTGGTCATTACCTGAAGCCCAACACTTCAAATACTAATCATTTCACATCCCTCCAGTATGTCTATCATCACCACTAGTAAAAAAATAATAAACAATCTCTATTATAAAGATTTAAACCAATAATAATCACAAAATATGTCCATTACCTTCCAACACTATGATGAAAATTCACTAACCCCCTCACATACATCTTTGACTTGAATGTCACTGAGACTCACGTACTAAAACTGTTAAACTGAGAAAAACCCCATGAAATTAAATATAATAATGTTTTACACATAAAAATAACATTTATTTATGATTTTATATATTATGACCTCATTTCAATAATAAAGAAGAAAATTAAGTGTAACAGTAGTCATGATTGGACTAAAACAAAATATTAATGCTAAAGTACCTGAATTTAAGTGATATTTATTGAATAATCTCAAAATAAACTCATACTAACACCACCCTATGATATATTATCAACTTAAAAGGTCACCAATATTATATATATGTACTACTTCCTCCAGAGAAAATGTTATCCTAATTGTTAAACAAAACACTCCTTCTAGAACACTAGTGGAGTGGTGTTTCTAATGAGATAATTATAAACTTATTATATATGGGTTCACTAGAAATGAGCCAGTGTGACCATATTATATCATTTAATTTGTATTCTCTATAATTATTTTCTTTTATACTAAATTCAATTCCATCTAATGGATTTATAGTTTCACCATTTAAAATATGGATTGAGTGGTATCTAAATTTATCTATTACTAGGGTTTATTTTAATGGAGCAAACATATAATGATTAGATTACAAAATATCATCCTATAAATATAATAGTTATTGTTCATTGGTTCTCCTCTGAAATTAATGAGATAATATTTCTTTTATAACACCAGAAAATGTACATATAGTCATATTTTATATATTGTTTGTGGGAGAACATTTATATGATTGTGTTAGTAGTAGGATGATACAATTTGGAGAGGATCAAAACTGAAATACAAGAATGGTTCTTATGACCTAATGTGTGTTGGTTTCACATATAGTTATGGAAATAATAATAACTCAAGTTATATATTGACATTGAAGGAATTGTATGTTCTAGAAATTTTCTTGATAGATTTGAATTTATTTTTGAAAATTATTATGATTTAATTTACATATATGATAAAGCTACTACATAATATGAGGTACTTAATAGTTTTAATTATGTATACTAGTTAGATTCATTGAGATGGAAGATAAATCTCATTTACATTAACTATGTTTAATCTATAGTGTATTCACCTAAATGAGTAGTACATATAATATGAAAGTTTGTTTTTGTAAAACAATCATGTCGATGCTAAAGTGTACATATATAAATCATGTGTCTTAGAGAAGGGTTCTCCAAAAAAATTATTAGTATTGCTTAAAAATATTTAATTTCACCTTTTATAAAGAGAAATACAATTTATATATTTTTATCCTTATCATGCCATGGGGAATATAAAATATATCGAATGGATACAAATAATTTTTCCCTTTATAAGAATTTAGTCAATGATGTACTTATGAAATACTATAAGGATTTATCCATATAAATGATGAAACCAAGTTATTCATTATAAATGTTTATATTTATATATTGATGTAAGCTTATAGAGTTAATAAATATATTATGATGATAAAATCAATGGTTTTTTCTACATTATAAATTTTGAAGACTTGTCGTTCAGTGAGAGTTCATTGGTATTATTGGTGTTGTATGTCAATGAAATAATATTAATTATTAACGATTTTATAACAGTAAATTCTTTAAATGAAATAGCTTGGTTGTTTCATCTTAATGAAATAGATGGGAAATATTTGTACCTATATAGATTATGTATCTATAGATAATGATCTAATGTGATTATCAGACTGAGATAGAATAATTATATTGTTTAATATATGAAGAAGTTTTGAAAGAATAAATATAATAGGAGTACTTTACCACTATTAAATTCAATAATTCCTTGAAATAATCATCTCCATTATTAAAAGTTATAAAGGAGAAACATGGAAGAGATTCTTTATGGACCCTCCGTATAATGAATAATTTTTTATATGTTATATACTATAACTGAAATCTACTATGATTTGAGAATAAAATTGAAATTCCAATTCAGAAATATTGAGTGTCCTTAGAATATATTAAGAAAATAATAAACTGCTTTATAAAAATCAAGGATATGTTATTGGGGACTATAGGTGACAAATTTATCGTTATATGGGTTTATAGTGATGCTAGATTCTATACTGACAATAACGGTATTTTATATAAATATATCTTTCTTTTTTTTCCCTCAATGATGGATATATTATTTGGAATAGTTCTATGAAAACTACCATGGAATAGTTTGTAATAAAGGAAAAATAAATTTTTGAATCACATAGTTCTCATGTAGTTATTTAGATTAAGATTTTTTTTACAAATCATTTAGTGGTTCTTATAGTTTTTTGGTGATATATATCTTTACTTGGATAAAAATGGATCTATTTTAAATGTCATTGAACCTAACACTTGAAAAATATCAAAAAAAAATCATAAAAAAATCATATCACTTGAGAGATCCCTGGTAAGGTTGATAAAATGATCTATTAGGTGGATATAATAGAGAATGCATTAAACCCATTAAAGAAGGTAGCTATTATAATAAAATTAAGATGGTTATGTAAAAACTTTTGGAATGATATCCATGAGAGATTAAATGTAATGGTTCTTATAAATATAAAATTTTCAAAATCATATAAAGAATACATTATTTTTTATCATTAATTATTGTGTGTTGTATATATTAAAATATTTTTAGAATGATAAAACTCCTCAATATATGAATTTGGGTGTAACTAATAAATGATCATCATAGAGTATTATATGTTTTGATGAACACGTCAAATTAATGAGTACCTAATATTATATATGACATAGAGTAGATAAAATTGATAATATTAAGATACTTGTTATTTATATTAAAACAAAAAATTATATATGATTTAATGATATATAGTTATTGATTTACTCATAGCTTTTTGTTTTTTATAAATCTTGATTACGAGATGTTGAAAGTATACCTAGTAAGTAAACATTCTCAATTTGATGTAATTATTTTGTTTAATATGAGGATTAGTTAATTAATATGGGCATTGGAATGTTTGTAATCATGTAAAAATTTGAGTTTAACCATGATATGAATTATCATTTTTGAAACAAGTATAATATAGGTTCCCCCAATTATATAAAATTAGTAAAACAAATAGTCATTGTTATTTTATTTACTTTGGATCTAGTCAATTATTTTGATGAATTACATGTACGTTATTCCTTAAATTTGCGTTTTTAGATAATGAAGAATGTATTATATAACCTATATTATATTGAAATATTCCTGGTCAAATGTTCACTAGATACACTGGGAAAAGGTATTATATATATATGAATACTATTTATAGAGATATATATTATGTGGAATATATTCATGTTGCTATATGAGTCTATTTGATCAATTTAATGCAAAGTACATTTTTATTTTGAATATAAATTTTTTTTAGAGTATTCTCTACTCATACAATCCTTGGTTAATATTTTCATACTTTTAAGAAATGGTTAAATGTTGGGTTGATATAAGAATTTTTCCAATGAGGAAATGATAGATTTTTTATAATGTATTTATCAAAATAATTGATAATATTTATATGATAATCAAATATTATGTTTTTTGGATAGATTCATAAATATTTTTATATAATTTCATAATATCTGAAATAATTAGGCTCAAGTGATATTAGAAAAAATTTCCCCAAATCATAAATCAAAAGTTGGTAGAAGTCAACAGACAATGTTTGTTATTGTCATTATTTTTTTAAAAAAATTATATGTGTATATTATAAATAATATCAGGTACCAATCATCCAATTACCCTACAATGACTATTAAGTTTATGTTGGATTGTTACACATCATAATATAGTGTTATTATTATTATAATATAAAAGTAATTTTATTAAGTTGATTAAATTAGTTAAGAAGGTTATATAAGAGTTATTAAAATAAATCCAATGAGTTTTAAATTTCAAAATATATAATATTTATTAACTCCAAAAGAAAATGTAATTTAGTAAAATCGTTATATAAATGGAGTTCATGGACTCTATTTGATGGATGTAGGGATAACTTTTTGATTAAATTCTATAATGACAATGTTCCCTTCAACCAAATGACACAACATTAGTTAGCTATAGGACCTCAGGTACACATCCAACTTATTAGAGGGTGGAAAAACACTAAGGTATTATGAAATCACAAGTGGGGGGGATTTTTTCAACTTATAGAATTAGAAAAATAGAGCCTAAAGTAGAACTTTGTTGGACCCATTATGTCACTAAAAATATGGACCAAAACATGACAACTCTTCATAGAGGTACCTATTTTTTCTAATATGACAACAATGAATGATTAAACTACTCTACGTGATTCATATATATAGTAAAGACATACTAATAACTTATACAACATCTATGAAGTACGTGAATAATAAAATAATGAAAAATATTAAAATAAGGTGATATAAATATGTTTTAAGGTTCCAAAGAGAGATAGTTCCATGAATTGAGATCCGATCATATCCCCTTTATATTTCCCCATCACATATGGTTTATAATATTTTCACAAGAGTATAACCAATATAAAAACAAATAATGTGTGTGTAACTACTATATCGCTCAAGAAAAGATGAACCATGAAAATCTAATAATAATATGATACATGAAATGTATTTTATGGTGTTTCATGTGAATTATGGATTCCATGAAATGTGTGAAAGTATATATATTTAGTAAGAATCCTTGGAAATTCTTCATTATAGCATTAAAGAAGCTGGTTCCATGAAAAAGTCCACATAGTTATATTTATATATAATAAGAAATATTTTTGGGAAAAAACAATAACACCCCAAGCCTGCTCCTTTAGACTCGGTGTTTGAAAAATTTTGTGTAATTATTTTTAAAAAATATTAAAAATTACACAACACTTTATACAAACGAGGAACTTATACTGATCTAGATTCTTGAGAAATTAATGTACATTTCATGTTTTATCAGAGTTGAAAGAAAACAACTGTGAACAACAATTCTGCAAAATAACTCCAAAAGTGACGACATTTGTAAATAAACATATAATATACCTGTGAAAAATCATTTTTAAATAAAGGGTGAAAATTCAATTGCCCAGTAAAGAGTTTTTAAAATATTTCTTTAATCCCATTAAAATTTCTCTTTGATAAAACATTCATAAAAACTAAATTATGAATAGATAAGAAAAAAACATTTATAAAATTATATAATTATTTGAAATAATTATTATACTTTGAATTTTTTTAAACTAATCTAGTGATTCGGTTGAAAATAATATGAAAGCTCTAAAAAGAAAAACAACTAAGGCCACTCGATACTTTCAAGTCTATCTTGGCCCTACCCACTTGAGGGATGGATTCACTATCCAATTCCCTATCATATTTACAGTGTTTGAGTACTGGTTTCTTTTAAAAAAATTGTATTAGCTTTCCTAATATAAATATATATATATTTCACTGGTGTTTTATTTTTGAAAATATATTTATAATCTTGTCTGGAACAAATAAATACTAATGTTTACCAAAAATTATATATTCAACATTGTATGATCAGATCTCATCATTCATGACTTTTCATAATCACATGGATGTTAAATCAACATTCTCACACTTGAAATTTCAATTAAATATTTATTAAAGTTATTTTATGAAATAAGGTAAACTAATAATAATAGCAAACATATAATTCTATCTTTTTAAAATCAATAAATAATAATAGATAACTATGTTTCACACACAAAAATTATCAAAGAAGCATTTGTTTACTAAATAAAATCAGCCTTTTATATGCACTTATGTTTTAAGGAACATCCCATTATGTATATATATATACTAATGAATAAATGTCATGATAAAAAATCATTGATGTATGGTTATAATATTGACTTTTTATATGTCAAGCACATGATAAAATTATAAAATTATTAATTTATAAATTCATATTTGAATTAATAAATGAATGTTAATTTATTTAAAAAAATTACATACTTGAACATCATATAAGTGTATATATATATATTATTATATTTCCATGATAAATTCAAATATAAATACATGTTGATTTTGAATTAAACGAATGGGTAATTTTCTTCCTTATTCAAGTTTTCTTGAGAACATATACTCAATTATCATAAAATTGAAGACTAGACCTTTTGATAAATATGAGTAACATGTAACAATATAAATATATATATATATAACATAGTAATAATATTTGAAATGATGGATTTCCCATGAAAATAAAGTTATAAATTTAAAAATAATGTAAATGAATATCTTTATTTCTAAAGAAGGTATTGTTTTAAAGAAACAAATAATTAAATGTATCATTCCCTTACTATAACCCATTAAATTTAAGTATAAATTTTTTGAAAAAAATAGTGTAAATATATTTTACTATAAATTTGGAAATATATTAAATTAAATAAAACTATCCCTTATAAGTTTTATGCGTAGATTTTTTTTTCTTTTCTTATGATTGTCACTGATCAACTCCCATACACCTAGAATTATAATGTATACTAGGGGGAAAATAAAGGAGAGGCTACTACTTTGTTTTCCATCCTCTCACACAACACACTCATAGTATCTCTTATTGTCGAAGCAGAACTACTTTATATATATCAGTTCTCAAGTGGAAAATTGAATTTTAATTTACTTCAAACATAATGAAATTTGAACAGAAATGAAAATGGGATCAAATAAAAATTATTTAATGAACATGGGATAAATATGACTGTAAAAAAATAAGGAAAACTAAAGGATTATTCCTTATAATGTATGGTAGAATGGAAACAAAACCAGATGGAGCAACATTAAACCAATTTAATCTATTCAGTTTCAAATATTGATGTTTCATGAAAAATCCAAAACAATGAATATAGATTCAATCCATTTGACCCAAATGAAAAATAATAGATAAGTTTTGGGACAAGATTCCTAATAAATATTTGAAAAGTCTTTGAAAATTGAGACACAAGTATTAAAATCAACCATCTTGGGTTGTAGAAAATTATACAAATTGAATAGATGGTGACCAAAGATGATGAAATCGAAGAAGTCAAATGAGGAAATGAAGAAGTGTGGTATTTATATATCAAATTCAATTAAGGGAATAATTTTTCTTTTTAATAATTAGTTTATCCAGAACAAAAACACACACACCCAATAGCAGATTAAGTCATTTAGAAACAATATTCATCCTACCTCATGTAAATTGTAACCTTAGTCAAGATATAGATCTGGTTCTTCGGTATGTGTTTGATCTTCTGAATTGAAACCCATCTGATCTTGAACCTCCTCACTATGAACATGATCAGACCTGATAAACTCGGTGTGAATTGCAAGAAGAACCTCAGATTCAATTCATAGGTGCACATACACCATTTGGACGAAGCTCCGTGGACTGATTTTCCTTCTCTCCAAAATGAAACCCGAAAGACCCTTATCCTCATCGCGACCCCACCTCTTCATTCATAATTCATTCATTAATTTTTTATTCATTTTATTATTTTTATTTTTTTAACATGATATATATATAATCGATTTTATTTTCAAACTAATATATATATATATATTTAATAATATATTTTTATATGATAAAATAAGAATTGGGATAATGATACATTTTCGTAACAACTAAATTAAATTTTTTTATAATTTTCATATTATATTTTTTTATTATGAAATCATATTTATTTAATTATTTATAAATTATATAAAAATAGTCTTTATTATACATAACATGGAAATTAATAATTGTTTTATTAATATATCATTATTGATATCCCCTTTACTTATTTTTTGTAATGTCATTATTTTTATTGAACATACATTTTTTAAAACCAATAATTTCAAACATATATGTATGTGTGTACATTTAAATTATTAGTTTATTAAGATATAAAAATAATTTATTTCATGAAATGTCAAGAAATATTTTATGTTTTGTATCAAAACATTTGTTGATTAGAACCAATACTAATAATGGTTTTATTAAATCATTTCTTCAATAGTTTTAATTTAATTAAAATTAATAAATAAATACTTAATTGAAACTAAAATTCTCTTGGGGTGTTACATTCTACACCCTTAAATGAATTGTGCCCTCACAATTATTTCATCAGACTTATGGAAATTCATAATTTCATCTTCATAATTAAGAAACTCTAGGAACGTTAATTCTAAACCTTACTATTTAGAAGATGACATCTAACCTCTAAAGTTTTCCGGAGCCTCCCTCAGATACCAATTATAATGCACTGAACTCGCTCTTCCGGACTCAGTGTTTGAAATATTTTATATAATTTTTTTAAATGAAACTAAACAATTACACAACAATTATAAAAACGAGGTCCTTTTCCTAGTTTATGTTTTGGAGAAATTAGAGTACATTTTCCATTTTATCAGAGTTGAATGAAAATAAATGTCCACTACACTTCCACGTGCTAACTCTGAAAGAGATGAAATATGTAAATAAAATTCTACGATACCTGTGAAAATCATTTTTAAACAAATTGTGAGCATTTAATTTCCTATTAAGGAGTTTGGAAAACCTTTCATAAATTCCATTAAAATATTTCTTTGATAAAACATTCAGAAAAATTAAATTACGAATACATTTTTAAAACAATATTTAATAAATAATATAATTATTTAGAAAATAAATATACCTTGAAAACTCATTTGAATAATATAGTAATTTAGTTGATAACATTATGAATGCTCTTAAAAACAAAACAACTGAGGCTACTCGAAACGTTGGATGATATCATTGGCCTACCCACTTGAGGGATTGATTCACTATCCAATTCCATATCGTATTTATAGTAATTGAGTATTGGTTTTTATAAAATATAATTTGTATTATCTTTCCTTATATATATATCACTGGTGCTTTAGATTTGAAAATATATTTACAATCATGTCTGGAAAAAATAAATAATAATCTTTACAGAAAATTATATATTCAACTTTGTATGATCAGATCTCAAGATACATGATTTTTTATAATCACATAAAAGTTAAATCAACATCCACACACATGAAATTTCAATGGATTGTTTATTAAAAAAATTTATGCATGATGTTAAACTAATAATAATAGGAAACTTATAATTCTATCTTCTTAAAATCAATCAATAACAATAGATAATTATGTGTCAGGCACAAAAATTATAAAAGAATAATTTCAATACTAATTACAATCATCCTTTTATATAAAATTATGTTTTAAGGAACATGACTTTAAGTACATATATATATTAATGTATAAATTTCAAGATAAAAAAATAATTTATGTATGGTTAAATCATTACTTTTTATATCGCATACACGTGATAAAATTAAGACATTCCAAATTTATAAATTCATATGTTAAGTAATACATGATTAAAAATTTATTTATAAAATTATATACTTGAACGTCATGTAAGTGTGTATATATATATATATATATTATTAGATTTCCATGATAAATTTGAATACAAATACATATTTATTTTGAATTAAATGAATAGGTAATTTTCTTCATTAATCAAATTTTCTTCAGAATATAAACTCAATGAGAATGAAATTGAAGACCGAAACTTTGGATAAATTTGAGTAGCACTTAAAAATATATTTATAACATAGTAATAATATATGAAAAGATGGATTACCAATGCAAATAATGATAGCAATTTAAAAATAAAATAAATGAATATCTTTATTTCAAAATAAGGTATAGTTTTAATGATACAAATAATTATAAAGATCACTCTATTACTAGAACCCATTAAAATTAGAAATAATTTTTTTAAATAAATAAACTAACTATCTAATAATATAAATTTGAAAATAGATAAAATTAAATAAAACTATCCTTTAATTTTTTTTATGCGACGATGATTTTTCTTCTTCTTCTAATTGTCACTTCTCAACTCCCATACACCTAGAATTTCAAAGTATAATAAGGGGAAATGTAATTAGAGGCTACTATTTTCTTTGACAGGATCTCACACAACGCACTCATAGTATCTCTTATTATTTCAGCAGAACTGATTTATATGTTGTAGTTCTAATGTATAAAATTAAATATTAATTTATGACAAACTAAATGAAATTTGAACACAAATTAAAATGACATGAAATTGAAATTATTGAATGAAAAGAGGATGAATATAACCATGAAAAAAGATGTAAAATTAAATGATGAATCCTCCCAAAGCATTATAGAATGAAAAAAACTAGACCGATCAGAATTAAACCAATAGAATCTATACAGTTTTAAATATTTAGTATTAAAGATAAATCCAAAACAAAGAATATAGATTCAATAAATTTAATGCAAATGACAAATAATATATAAGGATTGGGAAAATATTCACAATAAATCTTGGAAAATTCATTGATAATTGAGAGAAAAACATTAAAATATACCCTTTATGGTTTTAGAAAATTCAACAAATTGATTAGATGGTGACCAAAGATGATGAAATCGAAGAAGGAAAATGAGGATATAGAAAAGAGAGGTATTTATATATTATATTTGATCAAGGAAGTGTGTTTTTTGAAGATTCATTTAGCTAGAATGAAAAAAAACACACCTAATAGCAGATCTAGACATTTATAAAAAATATTCATCATAACTAATGTAAATTAAAACCATAATCGCGATATAGATCGGGTTCTTTGGTCCGTGTTTGATCTTCCAAATTGAAACCCATCCGATCTTGATCCTCCTTAAGGAAACATTACTCAGACCTGCTCAACTCATCCTGAACTACAAGAAGCGCCTCGAATTCAATTTGTAGGTTAATAGACACTACTCAGACAAAGCTCCACGGACCTATTTTCCTTCTCATTGAATTGAATCCTGATGGACACTTGCCCACACTGAGACCCCACCTCTTCATTCCCGATTCAATCATTCAATTTTTTATTCATTTTATTTTTATGTTGTTTTATCATGATATATATTTATAATCCATTTTATTTTCGAAATAATATATATATATATATATATATTATTAATAAAACCTTTTTTATGTGTTAAAATATGAATATTGATAAGGATACATTTTTTTAATATATAAATTGTAATTTTTGAATCTTCCACATTATATTTTTTTGAGTAAGAAATGATTATTTATTTATTTATTTATAAATATTATAAAACATTTTTATAATATATAACATTTTAAATTATAATAGTTTTATTAATATATCATTATTAATATCCCATTTTCTTATTTTTACTATTGTCATTATTATTTTTTAATATACTTTTTTTAATCAAATAATTTCAAATATATATATATATGTACATTTAATATATTTGTTTATTAAAATATAAAAATAATTTATTTCGTGAAATGTCAAGTAATATTTTATGATTTGAATCAAATCATATTTTGATTAGAACCAATATTAATAATGGGTTTTATTATATATTTTATTAATTAGTTTTAATTTTAAACATTTTATTAAATAAATACTTAATTACAATTTAAATTTTCATGGAGTGTAAGAGAAACTGTCACAGTATAGAAATACAATTAAAGAATCCACTCCCTCATGGATAAAAGTCATAAAAATTAACCCCTATGGTTGGTGGATCTATTTTAGAACCCATTGGTTTTTACTTATTTCAGGAGATATAGGTATCAATGCTATGACAGAGGGTAGAAAATCAGACAACCCAAACCATCCATGATAAAGGATAGAAAAATCATTCAACTCATCCCTCCCAGGTGAACTTATAGAGTTAGGTCAATATCTCATCCTTTAAAAAGGGGAAGATATATGAAATTTTTAGGGCATCAACCCATCACATGGAATATGAAAAAGGGTTATATATAGTTGGAGCAATGACAACCTTTCCCAATAGTAATTCAAAGTTTAGTAGTACCTTCTTATAGTTTATCTAATAAGAATAAATTTCAATGCCACTAAAATTATTTTAATAAAATAATATGGGATGAATATGTTTCCAAATAAATACAAAAACAATAATAATCATACTCATTTACATGAAAATTAGACATTATTCACAATGATGTACTAGTTATGATATCTCATTGAATGTTTAAATAATTATTATACATGGTATAAAGAAAACACATTTCAAAAAAATTAACAAATTACATACTATTAAATACTTTTCAATTAAAATATATAACAAATCACTAATCATTATAAAAAATCTCAAATCTACAACAAAAACCTTGATGTGATGAGTGCTTTAAAAATTCATTATCATCCTCTACAAACATTGGACTTTCTAGAATATAGCATTCATAGGTATGAACTATGGTTAATGAACTAAGAATTATTTTATGTAATTGAACATAGTAAAAGATGACTAGTGTTTGAACTAATAGATTATAAAAAATTATTTCAATGTTAAGTGAAAACATTAGTATAAATTTCACTTTCTTTACAAAATAGTCTATGCATATATGAAGTACATTTTTTTAAAGTCCACCATTACCAACACAAATGTTAGAAATAAATTCAATGATTTAAACACTGTACTTTCCCCTTAAAAAGCAAATTTTCTTCATGTAAATGATTTATTAAAATAGTAAAAACTCATATCATGTACCTTCATTTTATCAAAGGAGGTACAATACATTACTGATAGATATAATGATTTTTTAATATGGAAAATATATTATATTTAAAAAAATAAAATATTTATTTTCAAAGTAAACTCCCCGTTAAATAATTTTTAAATTTAAGAAGAAAAAAACATGTTATTTTAGTAGAAATATTCAATTATTTATAATTGGAAAAAAATTAATTTAAATGGTAAACAAATTTAGGAAAAATTCAGATGAATGTGTGTTGGGAACTTTATTGACCCTATCTTTACCACCCATTAACTCACTTTCAATGCAACTATTAACCTTGGAAGGTTTACATTATTGACTTATAACTCATATAGGACTTTTTAAAATGAAGTGACCTTATTAGAAAGGATCAAAATATTCAATTTTTAATGTTATGGTTTCTAATAGTGAATCTTTGAATGAATAACATAGTTGACACAATTATGACATTATACTAATATAGCCTTTATAATGAATTAATAGAAAAAGTACAAATGTAATATAGATCAATATTTAAATTTAAACCATTGAAGGTCCCTAAAATCTTGAAATTTAGAAATGTGATAATAAATAGATCTTAAAAATCTGAATAAAGAATAATGGTATAACAATATTTGTAAAAAATATTGTTTTCATAATTTAGTACATTAAATATCCCATTTCATTATCAAACCATAATCCATCATTTTAATAATGGTTTTTCAAAAATATGGTAAATAATTAAAACCTAAATTGGAGGCGTGAATTTAATAATATAAAATATCTTGAGAAACCATCCACACAAAAAATAAAATTATTTTAAAGATTTATTATTATATAAATAAAACTATGGGAGAACATTCCCTAGGAATATCCTAGAAGTTCACTAAGTAATTGGATAATTCGATACATTTTTAACAACCATCAAATTATAAAATTATTCTCTGAATCCCATCAAATAAACCTAATAATAATTATTAAAAAAACTATAAGATAATGATTCCAATAAACTGATCACTATATACAAAATTGGATAATCTCAAAACTCTTGGAATTATACATCCAAAATCCATTAAATATGAAGAAAACATTAATCTTAAATAAGATAACAAAATTTTCTACAAATTTCAATATGAATACATGAAATGCCTATAATAAAACATATACCAATTCGTAGAAATAAGAATATATAAAGGTTTTATGGAAGAAGCACCCTATGGATTCATTTAGATAAGATGAGGGATATCTCTAAGAGTATAAGAAATTAGACAATGCTATAGCTAAATAAAAATAAAAAAATTCAATCCAAGGTAAGGGAAATCAAATATGAAGAATGTTAATGGAAGGAAGTGGTGTAAATTGGGAAATAACATGGATTTTTTATAATACAAAACCGAGAATATCCCTTAAAACGAGATTAAGACATAGATAATGTAGTGGAATTCAATGAAAATTAAGGGTGATCATAACAAGTAAAATTAAAAGGTGTTGATGGAGGGATCAGATATGTTTTAAAGATAGATGTAAAAAGAAAAAATTCCCATTATAAATGGGTAATCTAACCATTGGATATTGGGTAATTGGTGGAGGGAAATAGGAAACCCAATGTTACTACTTGGGCCCTCTAGTGGAACCACTTGGGATACCTATCCATTTCCATGATCACAATGTATCTGTTTTTAGACACAACAAAAGGATGTAGTGAATACCTCTTCTCAAACATCCTAAACACCCATATCACCAACCAAATTCCAATCCATGTCCAAAATAATCCTAGATTTCAAACTCAATGTTTTTCTAAAATATATTTCTAGATCCAATGAAAAAATTTCACATCATAGTCTTTAGTACCTAGACCGCATACAAGAGAATCTTTGATAACCTAGATTTCCACCACAATAGTATTGAAAAAATGAACATTGTGTTCCACTATTGAGAATTTTGGATACTATATCTTACCTAAACCTAAAAAATTCATAATCCTTGATGGAATCAATAATGTCTCTATTTACATTTTTAACATCCATGACCTAGTTACTTTAATAACAATCAGTTAAGTCCCTACAAGACATCACACACACCTCTTAATCTCTAAATGCAACCATAAAGTCCATAGGATTATTAAAATATTGTTGGAGGTGGTTTTTCTATTATATAATGATAAACTTGTGTCTATGGAATCATTTGGCTGGACCCCTTGGTTAATTGGGTATATAGACCATGATTTGGTATCCTTACATATAGCCGACTTCTTAATAGAAAACAAAATACAGGTAAAACATTTTGTATGTGATACATGTACATCTAAGACATAAAAATTACTCGAACGAGGTCTATAAAATATGAGGATAATATAAAGACACCAATTTATAAATAAGGTGAAATTTTTCCTACTATTACAAATAGAGATATTTTCAGGAATGAACACCCCTCAAGAGGAATTGCAGACAAGCCTTAAAGATATGTCATATAAGATTTCACCAAGAGTCATATAGAGTTTCATATTCCAATTGTGTATAAATAATTTATTCATTGAGACCAGACTAACAATGAACATCAACCAGTAACAAGACCCCAAAAAAGTAGTTAACAATGATGCATGTTTATCAGGGTTCCCATACAAGGTGTGAGCATATACACAATCAGTTGGGAACCACCAAAATGAATCAATTCAGTAGTGAATAATGAGGTTTATAAATGGATACTAATACACATTTACATATATATAACATAATATAGGATAAGAAAATAAAAATCCTAACATGGAAGGACTTCTGTATATTTATGATGAAAATAGATACTAGAAACAACATATAACCTCATATGATAAGATGATCCATAGATAAACCAACATAGGTTTAGTTTCTTAGGGAGAGCCAAATATCAATGTCATACAATAGGTAGGGAAATATTTTATTTAATCCCATATAGGATGGGATTGTAAAATCTTCTGGTACGTCACACCCTAGTGTACTTCTAGATTCAAGTATTGAGTATATCTTGTTGAAAGGGGAGGTTGTAAACATTATCAAAGTCTCATCCCATCCCATGGAATTGGGAAAGAGTTTTAACACCCTAATATTTGGGCTTAAAAATATAACTGTATTTTTATGGCATGTTCAACTTGTAATACCAAGCATAAAATTAATTGAGATATAATATTAAATTATTATTATTTTAATATTACTACAATAACCTCTATATTGTTTTGACAGGTACAAACAAGAGTAATGAAAATATAAAATATTTTTGGGGAATATTTCATTAATAAATTTTTACTAATTAGTTTCTATAAAATAATAACTCAATTAAAAACTATCACATTTTATTAAAAGAGATGTTTTTCAAAAAAATCATTTTATGTTCATAAATAAATTTTCTCAAAACAATTATGTTAATCAGTATATATGAATATTTTATATTAATATTTTAGATGATATATTTAATAAATTAAATTAATTTTTACCCAAAGGTGGTTACTAGAAAAATATTGGGTATTAATTCATGTTATACTTTCACATAAACATTCTAAAAAAACTTGTTCTTCATTGATTTTATGTGTGAATATTATGATTATTTTCTACCACATTTAGAAATTATAATTTATAAAATTGATATATTTTTTCAATTATAATGTTAAAATAATATTATTGTAATTATTTTTTTTATTAAAATATTTATTTTTTGTGTATAGTGAAAAATTATTATGAAAATTTGGAATTTCTTATCATTTAATCAAATAAATTTCAATGTTACATATTATTTTTTCTTGTTTTATAGTCACATAAGTCTTATTTTATTAAAAATATTAAATAATTCCCTAGGAATCAAAATTACAAATGATTTTTATATAAAATCATTTTAGGCATTAAATTGGTATTTTTTCTAAAACTAGTATTTTATTATGTTTTGAAAATATATAATCACTACAAAATATTTCACTTTTTTAAATGGGGGGATATCTATTTTTAAAAGTGAGTTTTATATTGGTAAACCTTATTAATAACATATATGTCATTATCTCTAAGCATTTATAAAAACTCTATCGATAGATGTTTTTTCTACAGATAAAATCGTTTTGTTGCAATTATAATAATACCGACAGACAAGAGATATGTTGGTTGAAGTGTTTATAAAAAGGTTTTGGTGACAAATTTATCTACCAGTAATAATAATACCAATATATAATATTTATTTATAAATTAAATTTGAATAAAAATTATAAATTTTTTTTGCTAGTAAAATTTCATTTTATATTTATTAATTTATAATATATAATACATTTGTTTTAATTAATAAATCAAAGACAAATTTAACACTTGTTAAAACTTACTAAAAAATAATTATATTAATAATGAAATTAAGTATAAAATGAATCAATACAAAATCCATCCCCCCCAATAGGATCCATCACACGCATTAATAAAAAATTCATCCTCCATGCCAACATTCCCCATC
Source organism: Viscum album (assembly GCA_963277665.1). Classification (NCBI taxonomy): domain Eukaryota; kingdom Viridiplantae; phylum Streptophyta; class Magnoliopsida; order Santalales; family Viscaceae; genus Viscum; species Viscum album. Next base: position 268,845,045 of record OY728129.1, read on the forward strand.
CAAGCCACATCAGGGACCAACGATCACTAGTAATCCATCCATGCCTTAGGACTAGATAGCTAGATCCATCCCATCCATGCCAAACCAGTGACCAGGAAGCACAAACAACTCATCCATACCCCAAGACCAGCGAGTAAACTCCATCTCCAATTACTGAAAAATATTTCTTAGAATTGAAACCAAAATATGAAGAAGTATAAAAACTTCATCCTCATTGTAAGATTTTTTTAAAATCCTTGTAGATATTTCATCAGAGGTGCATATAATATCTTCCAAACCAACTAAAACCCCCCAAATATATTGTTTCAAGAAATAAAAAATTAAGAGAGACATAATTCAAACACTAAAAAATGGACTTCTCGAAACTAAAATGATATAATGCATCTCTACCGACATTTGGAGTTGCAGAGGCCCGATGAAATTCAAGACCAATGAGAAATGGTGACCTCAACCTCAACCCGAGGAATTATTTTGATAGAACTGATTTTATTCACCACATCTAGCGAGCTGTATAGATCTGTCACCTACTTGTGCACATGCAAATCAATCGAATCTCATCTGTTAGTCCCTAGATGTTTTAATACAAAAGAAAATATATATATTAGAGAATATCAAGCTATAAAATAAGCTCCAATATGATTTATGATGTAATATGCATATAAACCCTCATATGACATGTTGGATCACAAAAAAAAATCTACTCTTGGAATACAATACAGACATTACCTACTCAAACATCACCTACATTCAAAGAAATGATATTAAAAGAATTCAATGACTTCAAATTCCAAAACACAATGTAGAATATCTGATTTGAGAAAACATAGCAACTTTTCAAGAATTTGAGGTCAAACTGGTAAGTGATCAAAGAATAAATTATAATTTACCTTCACCACAAGGGGATTTCCATGTAGTTATGTAAAGGGCCTTGGTCGGGATTCTAATAGGTCCCTTGAATTTCATCTGCTTAGCCTTGTAACAATGAACGAAATTAGCAAAAACATAAAACAACGTAAAAATAGGGCAAAAAAGTGAATTTTTAAATAACAAAAATGTTAAACCATTAGGACCAAGGACTAAAGATTTTAAATATTAATGAATCCATTTGTCTATTTTAATCATATAACATTTCTCACATGATTGAAGATAGCACTCATTTATGGAACTTGTAAATGAACAAATTTAATTTTAAATAGAATTCAAAGTGGTTAATGTCCTTCTAATTAAACTTAGTACATGTAGAGAGACATCATAACATGATAGAATAAATCAAGTTGATTTAATGTAAAATCAAAACTCATGATATCTTACTTTTTATGAGAAGAGTGATCTAATTAGTTGAAAAAATATATATCGCAAAATATTCTAAATATAAATATTTGATTGAGAATAAATAATTCCATATATTATCAAAATATAATTAATAATAAAAATATGAAATCAAACAACAAATCATTTAAAATAAACAATAAGAGACCTTTTTTGAGGTTCTTGAAATTGTTTGAGGAATGTATTTTCTGGATCATGTGAATCTTTTTGAGGGTGTCATCCAGACCATGTTTTTTTGGTTTTATAACTACACACGCCATGGCCTATTCTAAAACAAAAATAAAAATAAAAAAATAAATGGGTTCTAAAACTACTGGTTGGGGTTCCACAAACCCCTCCTGCAGTAGTGTTCATTCCATCTCTGACAACAGGTCCACCAAGATAAACCTGAAACAAAAAAATCAGAATCATTAATTCCCATTTAGAGTGACACATAACATGTGACCACAAACCATTGATAATGACACTAATTTCAGTTAAGTGTGACACATAACTCAAATTTCATAATAAACTAACACTATATGGAATTCTATAATCAAGTGATGATACTTTAAATTTATAATGACACTAATTTCCTATTGAGAATGACATAAAATTCAATAGTTGGAGAACTATTTTGTAAAATGAAAACTTTATGTGCAAAGGATAGAGATAAAAATATGGTCTTGAAGGAAATTATCAAATTTTATGAATATAATTGGTATCTAGATTCAATCAATGATTAAAATGTTCTAAAATCTACATCATAAATAGAAATCAAATTCAATCATAGCTAAAACATAATGTCTTGAAACTTCAAGAGATAAATCTACCAATGTCATAAAGTCCAAAAATTTAATAAGATATGGACATGAAATGTTATATAACATGTAAAAATCTGATAAAATTACAAAATTAATAACCAAAATTGAAATTTTTGATCATCATATTTTATTTATAAAAAAATGTAGACATGACATTAGGTTTTAAATAATGACATACATGATCATATTCTGCTCATTAGTGGGACCAACATTGTCAATATCCCTCCTTCCACTAATTATATCCAAGAACATGACACTAAATTGGAACACATTAGATTTGGTAGTAAATTTTCCAGTCAATTCATACTCAAAAGTATATTATTCACATGTCCTCATTGCCAATATTGAAACATGGGACTTATCCATAGTTAGACCGACCATGGGAATCCTAAAAGAAGAGATATTTAAAATGAAATCATCATCCAAAAATATGATCAATTCTTTGAAATCATGTTATATTACTAGGTGATTTTACATCCCATGCAAGTATTCAAGTTATCTTGTTAACTCATTAGATATTTTTATCATGGAATTCTAATCCAATGGCTTTAGTTTTGGAGGTAAATTTCTAAGTAAAAGTTTCTTCAATGGGAAATTGTTTAAAGAATAATTTTTATGTGATTTATGAATATTAAATGGATATACTTACCAAGAATATGATCCTATTGAAAACCATTTATTCATAGAAAAGAATCATCATATCTCCATCAACAAAAAAACCTAACATGATCGGCAGGTTCAGATAGTGAAGAAGGTCTACCATGAGGACCTCTACTATATGTTTTTCATTACCTTGCAATCCAATATTGTTAATTAGCATAAAATAAACATACTGAGGAATAGTTAACAAAAGAATCATAATCAAAATAGAATACAGTGTCAAATAACTATGAGAAAGTGAACCTTTTTGCTGCTCTCGAGGCACCCTTTGTACACCCTTCTAAACCCCCTTATTCCAACAGGAATTTGGGATCAAATATAATTTGTGTAACATAAATATCCTGGAATTCAAAGATATGGGAAAGGATTTGGCCTTTCATCATTAAGGAAATTACATTGGTGAGGAACCTCCACTTGCCACTATAACCTATTATTGAGGCATGGATGATGGTGGGAGGTATTTCTAGTGTCATGGTACACAATGATTCATCTCTTCAACTCCCTTATATTGATGTCCTCTAATGATAATAAAAAGAAATATGAAACAAAAAGTGATGAAATCAAATGAAAGAATCCTGACTCCAATATATAGGTACCACGATCTCAATGATTTATGGAAAAAGAACTATTTTTAGTCTTGATATAAAATAATATCACTGAAAAAAACACCCTATGTATAGTGTATCCTTTCACATGCATTCATTCTATTATATGCATTTAAAAAAGAGAATGAAATGGTTCAATAAACGAATCAGGAAACGTTTCTTTATTATACATTTTATAATTCATAATTATATATAAACAGCGATCCATTAAATAAATCATGCCACAATAGACGCATCAACAGAAACATAGAAACACTAAAGACATGAGATGGAAATGTACAAATAGAAAATTTAACTCACAAAAAACAGAAGAGTTCTTTTAAAAATAAACCAAATGGATTCTAGAAAAATAAATTGTATGATATTCAATTGTAACATATTATATGTCCTCAAGGATATATATGTCTCATTTCCATTAGTTGCGATGTTAGTTTGTAAGTCATACACTTCTGGTATGATATATTGTTCCATTTCAAAGAAACTTCATGTTATAGTAATGGCAAAAACATGATAATATTTTTCATTAGTTTTTTAAATATTAAACACTTGTAAAGCATGAGATAGAAAAACAAAGTGCTCATTTGTTTCCATAATTCCCTTAAGAATTAAAATAGTGAATCCAAATATATCTTATTCGACACATTTTATTTGATTTACCCAAATCACACTGAAATAAAATAACACTTCTTCTAACTAGATAACTCAACTCAATAATTTAAGTCGAAACACCGTAATATGACACATTACTAGTAATATTTGTTTTGTTCACAAGAACACCTGAATTTTGAGTCGCACTCTTCATAGAAATATATTTTACACACTATTACAAGAGACGTTGGTGCATGGTTTATACGGGTTAAATATGAACTAATATGGAGAAATGGAGATTACAATGAACATTAGGGGTAGGGGAAGTTTCAGGCATTGAAGGAAATCCTAGGTAGCAACGAAATAAATGATAGAATGAAATCACGATCCAGGATTAACCTTTTAAAATTTTCAATATAATTCAACCCTGCTTGAAAAACCTAGAATCGTGAAAATGACTTCTACGCTACCCAAACCACGGCCTCCAATCATTAATATCATGAATTCCACTATCATTATATATGATTTTTTGGTTCTGATACATAAAATAATAAAATTAGAGCAAATACACTATCAAAATCTATGTGAAGACAAATTATTCTACTTGTAAACACCCATAAACTGGGGTAAGATTGCCTACTGTAAGACACCTTACACCTAACACTCAGCGTATGACAGAAAAAAATTTCACTAAATAAACTGATATATAATTTATATTGAAATGAGAAAAAAATAAACCCTTCACATTATGAATCTCGTCCAAATTCTACTTAGAAATAAACCTATCATAAACTTAGATTTCACACATGGATGAGGCATCAATCTATTTTAGTGAGAACACTAAAAAATTCCACATTTCAAACCAAATGATGATTAGGGAAAACCTCATGTGGGGAAGGCCAGGTGGGGAAGGTCGTGGACGATAGGGGTCGTGCATGGAATGTCTGGGACTATGGGGGTCCATTGAGTAATGTCAAAGAGGGGATAGGTCTTCTGATGGGGATTATATGATGGTCATTAAAAGAGTGTAGTAGATGTGGGGGGTCACAGTTGAGGAGGTTGATGTCATAAGCAAAGGGTCATGGAGGGAGGCGGTGCGGGTTGCGAAGGAGGTTGGTGGCATAGATGTAGTGTGGCAGAGGATGTACTGAAGGGCGACGAGGGGGGCAGTGGTCATGGAGGAGGTATGGGATAGCGAAGGTGGAGGTAGTGTTGGCATCAACGGGGGGTAGCAATTCCATGGATCGTCAGAGGATGCATGAGGAGGGGGGGTGGATCACACATTGGAGATGGGTGAATTAGGGTTGGGGATTTAAAAATATTTGAAAAAATAAAATAAATAATATCAAATATAAAATTCATTATTTTAAATGAACGATATAATAAATATATATATATGAATGGTATAATATTTATAAAAATTATTAATGTTCATTTAATATAAAATATAATTTCAATACGTGAATATAAATTGTTATTAAAATTTTATTCATCAATTTATTATTATGTTCTTTATTTATGAAATTTAATTTATTAATTTTTTGAATTTATGTTGACTATATTTTATTATGTTCATTAAGTTAAAATATGAATATTAAAATACCAAGTATGTGTATAATATCAAATATATATTTAAATATATTAAATATCATAATGATTTATGTTTCATTTTATAAAATGTATTTAAATTATTATCAAATGAACAACATTAACCAATATAAACACAATTTTTATTTAGAGAAAATTGAAAATCTAAATCTCTTAATGATATATTTTTAATAAGATCTGAAAAAATGGATAATGACTTTGGTCGTAAAAATAGTAATATATAAAAAAATGGGTTCTCTTAATTTTTTACAGATTAACGTCATGTTGTTATTAAATGGTTAATTGTAACAGTTGTTATTGATTGTAAAAGATTTGTTGGAAATAGTTATAAGTACTAAGATATTAACATCTTAATAATAAAATGATGGGATTAATATGACATGGGGATAGATTTAACTGACGATAAAATAATTTTTGGTATTAAACGATCAATATAAATAGATATATCTATTGTTAAATATAAGCATTGTTATTAAAAATTAAAACCACTATAACTTAATATCTATTGGAAATGAAAATTTATACCAACAGATATATTATCTATCAAAAAATTTATGCTTGTATAATCAATTTTCAGTAGTGAATAATAATAATTTGTAAAAAATTTAAAAAATGCATACTAAAAAATAATTTAAATTTTTTATTCAATTTTTTTGAATTTATTAATGGGTATAATTGAATTTTTGTTCATAAAAACTATAACCGGGGTAAAACGTTTTCACTATGGTAAAGGAATAATTAGGTTAATTAAGGTTCAAAATTTATGATCAGGGTTAAAAATAAAGTATTTATTTTTATTGGATCATATAACATAAAAAATTAACATCTTATACCCAAAAATATATTATTTTTATACTATTATAATTTGATTGAAATGTATTTATTATTTCAAGGTAAGAGTGATTACAAAATGTCACCCACTCAATTATTATGTCATCATAAAATGGATATAGATACTAATGAAAAATGACGAAATATATTTTATAAAATTAAAATATAATAAATAATATTCATTATACTAATGGTTTTATTTTACTGATGGTATAAATAAATTGAAATATTATGAAACAATGATTCAAATCTTGTGCAGTAGTGGAAAAAATAATATAAATTGTATTATAAAATTAAATATAAATTTTTTTGGATTAATTTTTTTTATGAAGTTAATTTATACTTATATATTACATGTGATTGTGAAATATTTTATATTATAATTCCATTTTCATCCTAATAAATTTAAGGTCAAATATAATTTTATAGTCCCAAAAATGTTTTTTAAATGGAATTTAATGGTTAATTTCTTTTTAAGTACATATTTAAGTAATAAAAACCATAAATTAACTAAAATGGATGGGAAATTATAATTATTAAAATTAATGTTTCATGTATGTGCCACACAAGAATTTTAAAATCACTTTATTTACCCTAAAATATTGAAATATTAGTTACTGATGTTATTGTTAAATAAGTTTAACAAGGGGGTCTAAAAATATATATAATGTTTAAAATGAAATATTTAAATTAATATAAATTTTATTGTTTTAATTTAGTTCTACCTTATCAATATTATATTTAAAAATATTGACCGTCTGTAAAATTTTTATGATAGTTAGAAACTTATAATATATAATAATTTTTTTGGTATATATAATATTTCAACCATCTTCATTTATGAAAGGGAACCACAGCTCATCAATTCCTCACACATCTTTATCCCTTTATCTCTAAAAATAATTTACATATTACCTTCCATGAATCCATAATTATGAATTTATGTCATATTTTCACTATAAATCTATCCAATATGAAATTAGATTTATTCTAAAGGATGTTTTCCAAAGAAGTGGTATTACTCATAACAAACATTTTTATGTTTATTTGTTATTTAAAATCGTTCAAATATATTATATCAATTACGATATGATACAATATTTTATCCAAAATACTTAAATGTTATTATATTATAATTACACACCTTTCCATATTATTTCGCCAAGATATTGGATCTGAAAGCATTGCTTGTTTGTATGTGTGGACTACCACCTCCATGAAGCGATCAATTTTATTACTGACAAATAGAGAAGGTAAAAAATATGGTTAAAATGAATAAATAAAATATTTACTATATAATTATGATTTTATATAGTCAATATATTACCAACATTCTTACCCATGCATATGTTGAAAAAATATAACATCACTCAGGATTATGTTTGGATTACCACCTCTAAGAAGCAAGGTTATCCAATTTTCAAGTCAACCTTGAATGGATGGTTCCTCAAATGTTTTAATGTATTAAAATTGTAATTTTTTCATTATTATGTTTTTGGTAGATGATGAAACAATGATCTAATTAATCAACACTACTGTAAATCGTATCTATACCATTACCCTTATACCAACAGATATGGAAATCCTTTGCGATCTGACATGTAGTATAAGACTATCCCAAATAGTTCTGTAAAACCATTGGGATTGATCCATATAATATAAAGGTATCCCAAAAGTTACGAAAACCCATTAGTATAGGACAAGGGTACCCCAATGGTTTTAAAAAAAAGGGATATATCTATTTATTGTAAAGGTATCCCAACATTTATCGAAAACCATTGTTATATGAAAAAGGTATCACAACAGTTTTGTAAAACCATTGGGATAGATATTTTTTTTACAAAATCTATACTAATAGTTTTTCAAAAACATTTGTATATGTCCCAAAAATTTGGGTGGATACCAATAAAGTTCTCAAACACATTGGGATAGGTGCATTTATTTTTTATAAATTATTTTTTCAAATATCATCAAAACAATAAAAATATAAATTACTTATATATATATACATTATCTATTTTATATATAAATATATATCCAAATAAATTCACAATAATAATTTTAGCATAGTGGTTAGGTATTTTATATATATTATGGAGGTGATCGGTTCAATCCTCTATTGTATATTTTATTTGACATTTACTATCACAACAGTTCGAACCGTTGGAATATACATATCCCAATAGTTTCTAAACTATTGGGATAGGTCTATCCTAATGAGAAATCAACAAACGGTCCTTCCAACCAATGGTATAGGTTATTTTTCCAGTAGTTCATAGTCAAACTACTAAAGTCATTTTGGACTACTAAATTAAATATACTGAAAACATCAAACATGAACTTATCCGTTTTAGTAACTAAATAACACATTTTTAAAAAATAAATAAAGAGAAAAATGATAATTAGATGAACATGAAATAAGTTTTTTGTCTATTATAAAACTAATATATTATTTTTACACATGAGGGTACTTTTATAAATGATATGATTCAGTATAGGAGGTAATGTTATATCTTATCATAATATTGTTTTAAAAATTTACTTCTAAAAAATCTACATTCATATAGAAATCGGTATTGCATATGGGATTTAATGATAATAAAAATAAATTTTTTTGTTGAAGTGAAAGATATATTTTTTATTCATTCTATAGATCATGTAGAATATTTATGAATGATTTTTTAGTCAGATATAAATCTAATTACATTTGATGCTGATATAGTTCTTCAAAGCATTGGGTGAAGTGAAACTGTTTAATTGTGTTAGGTTTTTCATAATGGTGGTGGGAAGCACATAGTAAAGTTATTTAGTTGTATGGTTTATTATATAGAAAAATGTGAGGATAATATCTGAGGGTAGTGGTACAATCTTGTTGAAAAATTTCTAAAATGAAAAAAATTGACTTTAAAATGTAATAAAGTGAGCATATTTTATAATTTTTATAACATTTTTAATGGTAAATGGTCTATTTTTAAAGGAATGGTACTCAATAGTATTCATATTTTTTTCAAAGAAATGGTCATGATTATGATATTGGTTTTTTTAATTATTAATAAATTTTTATTAAAATTAATGAGAAATTAAATTATTTTCAAGGATACATAAATTAATATTTGAGATCAATGAATTATATGTAAAAGGTAAGGTATTATATAGATTATTCATGTTTAGAAAAGGACTAGTGGGATTATTTTTTTAAATCCCACATCGATATTTCATTCTCATATCATGTTTTCAAATTTTTTTGACCGACTATAATGATTAATAAGAATGTTAATATTGTAATAGTTATGTTCTATGAGTTACCTTGAATGATGAAAGTACACATTTATAAATAATATTTATTTTTTGAAAAAATAGAACTTTTGTATAAGTGTATATTTTGGTTTGTAAGCATTTGATATTTTTGAGTTTCTCCTAGTTTAGTGAAGTTATGATTCTGTATGACCATTATATTGTAAAATATATATATTCAATCCTTACTATAAAACACATAATTATGGGTTGTTAATTGTATAATCTGTTATAGTTTGCATCAAAGAAATGGTACATATAATTGTAAAGGTTAGGAAGTTATCATGTATGGATAAATTATGTTTTATAGATACCGTTAATTGTAAATAAGTCTATAGTTGATAATAAATTGAAATAAACAAATAACCATTTTTAGGATTTTTATGATTGGAGTACATTTATAGATATTCATTGTGTCTTAAAAAAATTAAGTTATAGTTTGTCATTATTTTTAACACGTTTTGTTGTGAAATATTTTTTAGGAAGATTTATTTTATATTTTTGGTACATAAGTTGAATGGAATTGATAACCATTAGTGATAAAATGATCACTGATGTTATGGTAATTATTTTTAATTTAGATAAAAGTGTAACATCCCGGTTCTGGAAGCCACCCAGAGGTGCCCCATACCCATTTGGTCACATGCCCTAAAGCGCATTTTCTCAAACGCCAGAGGCTAGCGACTAGAAGCAAGGGCCTTGGGCGTGATAGTAGGGGAAACTAGGACTTCATCGGTAGAGTACATAGTGGAAGTAAACATCACATACAATAACAGAAGCAGTAAATATCCAACAATAGTAATAGTGGAATACTAAAAAAACAACTGCAACACATATATATATGAAATAATGCATGATACATATGTATAGGAAAAAATTCAACCATATAACAACGTAGGAATACAACAGTGTTAAACCAAAGTGCACAATAATGCAGATAAACTCCTCAGCATCACAAACCATATCCTTTTCCCATTCTCTTCAACTCCATAGCAAGTAAAGTACCAAAAGTAGAAGGGTGCTTGCCCTTATCTATACCTACAACAATATAATCTTTTTGGCCCCAAAAGCATGACCCAAACAAGGTGTAAGACTAAATTTCAGTAGGAAACCACTCAATGATATATTCCTAATAGTCATTGAGTATATGGAAGGTAAAAGTGTAGAAAATAGTAAACAGTAAAGCACAAATCAGCAAACAATCCGCAGTTTAAAGCAGTCAGATCACCATACATAATGTCATAGCTAAACATAGCAGATAATGGAATAGGTAACCTTATGGGAATTACCCATATCCTATCCACTATGGTTCTACCTAACAAGTAAAAAAAGAAGCTAAACACAAGGTAAACCTCTAGAAAGTACTCACAGCATATCCCATCTGGTCCTACCGAACAAGTACAAGCAACCCTCTGGGCAGTACACTCAGTCTGACCCCTCTTGTTCAGCTTAAGAATAGACACTCTGAAGAAGCACTCACCGTCAATTCCCTATGTAGTATTGTATCAGTACTAAAGGCACTCTGGGGAAGAACTCAACATCTCATTCCCCCTGTGTCCCACATTGAGGAACTACAGATGCTTTGGGGATGCACTCAGTGTCAATTCCCCTTGTGGTCTCACATCGTAAATTATAAAGACACTCTAGAGAAGCCCTCAGCATCCATTATCCCTATGGTCTATTCAACAGGTTCTCACAACCCTCTATAATTAAAGAAAGTGTAAAATCATGTAAAGGTGAATGTCAACCTCAAGAAATACTTGGCTAGAATTCTACAACACAATATGATAACATAGAAATAGTCACACCATCCTACAATTCTAGTCATGAGAAAGTAAACAGTAGCCTAACCGGGAAACAAGGCCCAAAGGTAAAAATAGTCAAAACATGCATGGGAAATACATTGAAAGCACAAAAATTCACCCTATTCACAAAAAAAATCATATACTCATGCATACTAGCACAACAGAAAAACAAAAGGGCTTGAACAGTAAACACGTAATACCCTTTTCAAGGGTATAAGTGTAATTTGAACATAAAACACAAGAACAATCAACATAAAGGCACAAAACACCTACCTCGGGGTTATGAGATCAATATAGTTGAATCCTGAAGCTTGATTCTTTTTAGAACTTCATAGATCTAATAAAACATCTAAATCAATCAACCCATGATAACTAGGAAAAGAAGGGAAATCATGAAATGAGGTTCTAACAGAAGAGAGAAATCATCGATGTGCTTCCAACGTAATAAATGGTGTTTGAATAGGAGGCTGGATGGAGGATCAAGGGATCGTTGAAGATCTGTGGCCATACGAGTTCTCTCGAATAATGACAACCTAGAAGAAGAGAGTTATGGCGATTAGACGTGACCCTGGTTCGTTTAATGAATAAAAAGCACATGGTTTGTAATCGCATTTTCCATACTCTTCCTTAAGAGGCCTCCAAGTTACATCCACACGACCGTGTGTGTTGCAACTACACGACCATCACATGGTCTGCTGCAGCAAACAAGTACACAGCGTGTACTCATAATGTACACAGTGTGTTCTTTGAAAACATTCAAAATTTCTTCTTTTCTAAAAAAACGACGAGAAAGGACAAAAATACCTAAAAAGAAAGTCTGGGTTCTTACAAATTTCCCCCTTAAGGAAATTCATCCCTAAATTTCCCTAATGCGGTGTACAAGAAGAAACCCCAAACAGTTCCAGCCACTATGCTCATACATCGAGTCCCTCTCCCATGTCTCATCCTGCTCCCGCCCATGCTACCATAGCAGTCGTACCAGAGGAACATACCAGCCACAGTGAACCATTGTACTACAATCCACAATCTGGATAATATTATCTTCAAACGATGCATCCACTTCGATCTCAACCTCCTCGGGTTGAAAGAAATGAGATGGTTCTGAAAATTAACATCAAAGATGAGAAATGTGGAAGACATCGTCTATAGCTTGTTACGTCTGAGGTAACTACAACTGATAGGCAATCGGCCGAACTCTCTCTGACACGTCAAGTAGACCGGCGTACCTCAGTGAAAGCTTACCCTATATCATAATCCTATTATGTCCCAACCTTAGTGTGACATGCTGGAAAACCTAATCTCCAACATCTAACTCCAGTGGTCGTCTCCGCTGATCAGGAGAAGACTTCTGTCGAGAATTTTCAGTAGCCATCCTCTTCTGAATCAACTCTATATGCTCTGTGTTCTCCTGAACAAGACGAGGTCCCTGAAAAGCTGCCTCTCCTGCCTCCAACCAACATAAGGGTGATCAGCATGGCCTACCGTACAAAGCCTCATAATGTTCCATCTACATTGCCGCTTGAAAACTATTGTTCTAGGAAAACTCTCTTAGAGGTATGTGCTTCTCCCAAGAACCTCCAAAATCCAGAATTCATGCTCAGAGCATGTCCTCAAGCACCCGAATCATACTCTTAGACTAGAAATCTGTCTGGGGGTGGTAAGCTGTACTCAAAAGTACCTGTGTTCCCAATGCCTTCTGAAGACCCATCCAGACCAGAGAAGTAAACATGCATCCCTATTTGAAACAATGGAGTGTGGAAATCCATGTATACGTACAATCTCAGAGATGTAAAAACATCCCGGCTCATCAACACTGATGGTCCACTTGATCGTCAATAAGTGAGAAACCTTCGTGAGTCTGTCAATGACAACTCAAACTATGTCATTCCATCGAGGTGACCTCGGCAAATCGGTCACAATGTCCATCGTGATGTCATTCCACTTCCACTTGGGAATGAGTAACTACTGTAAAATCCCTTCTAGTCACTAATGATCTTCCTTCACCTGCTGACAAGTGGAACGCCTCATGATGAATCCAGCAACATCCCTCTTGTTACATGTCCACGAATACTAAAGATGTAGATCACCATACATCTTGGAGATGCCAGGATGAACTACCCAAACTGAGGAATGAGAATCCTTCATCAGATCCTCACGTATATCTGATGGTACCCATATGTGCCACTGGAAATGCAAGATATAAACCTCAACTACGGTCCGTACAAGAATAGGGTCCTCTCATGGAACGCCTTCCCATAGCACTAGTCATTCAATATCTGATAGATTCCTCATTCAAACTCGATCAAGAAGAGTAGAGGTAGCATCTATTGAAGATAGAACAGTATGACCCTGTCTGTAGTGCACCTCCAAATGCATCTCAGAGAACAAATACATAAGCTTGCATTCACTACTGGCCTCCTAAACTGCATGTCTCTGAGTTTTCCTACTCAATGCATTAGCCACTGCGTTGCCTTTTCTAGGCATATATAAATTCTCAAAGTCAAAGGACTGTAAGTACTCAACCCACCTGTGCTATCTCAAATTCAAATTACACTACGTGAAGATGTACTTAAGACTCTTGTGGTCAGTGAAAACCAAAAAGTGCTCACCCAAAAGATAGTGTATTCAAGAGCTTAAGGCATGAAAAAAAGCTGCCAACTCCAGATCATGTGTCGGGAAATTCCTCTCATGTGACCTCAAATGCTGAGACCCATTTGCAATGACTCTATCCCCTGTATAATCACAGCTCTCATCCCTATACCTGATGCATAACAGTAAATAGTTTAACACTTTCTTGGCTCTGGCAATACTAGTATCAGTGTTGAAGTCAACCTACCTTTCATCTCATAAAAGGCTAACTCACTTGAATCTGACCATATGAAATTCACACCCTTATTGGTCAGACCTATCAGTAGCGCTGCTAAGCGTGAAGATTTCTATATGAAACGTTTGTAGTATCCAGCCATCCCTAGAAAACCCTTCACCGCAAAGAAGTTCTTCAGCTGATCCCAAGAAACTACAGCTCTCACTTTCTCTGGGTCTACTGATACTCTTGCCTCTAAGATAACATGACCCAAGAAGTGAATATGATCCATCTGAAAGTGGCACTTTGAGATCTTAGCATATAACTGAGGCTCCCATAGTGTACTCAAAATGATCTCATGATGGGTAGCATGGTCATGTCGAGTGTGAGAGTACGCCAAGATATCATCCACAAAGACCACCATGAAGGAATCCAAGTATGGATGGAACACTCGGTTCATAAGTGCCATAATGACTGCAGGCAGGTTTGTGAGACCGAACAACATAACCAAGTACACGTATAGACCTTACCTGATCCTGAAGACTGTAAGAGGTATATCAGATGGTCTAACATGCAACTAATGATAACTAGATACCAGGTCAATCTTTGAGAACACCCGGGATCCTCAAAGCTGATCAAAGAGATCATAAATACTCAGCAAGGGAAATAGGTTTTTAACCTTCAACTGGTTCAACTTCTGATAGTCCACAAAAAGAATGATGTTACCATCTGCCTTCTTAGCAAACAGGATAGGTGAACCCCAAGGAGAAGAACTAGGTCAGATGAAACCTTTCACCTACAACTCCTACAACTATTTGTTGAGCCCCTGCAACTCATGTGTAGCCATGCTATAAGTAGGAATGGACAATGGTTCCTCTCTAGGAACAAAATCAATCTAGAATTCTTCCTACCGCATCAGAGGAATACATGAAAAGTCTTTAGGAACGACATATCTGAAACGATCCACCACTAATGGAAAGTCTGACTGTGAAATACCCTAGTCATCCAGATAAAGACATGAAAACTGGGATGTAACTCCTCCTAACCCATGATGCTCTGGACCTGCTCTGATCGCCTGGACATCCCACTCGCCCCTATGAATAATATACCCACCATCTGGTGTTATTAAACTCACCCTGCGGTGATAATACTCAACGAATTCCTGGAATGGAACTAACTAGTCCATCCCGATAATGACATCATATCCTATCATCTCTAGGACATAGAGGTCCCATAGAAAGTGACATCCACCAACCTGTGGAGAAATCACTCTGCACTGACGTATAACAACCATTATAGTCCCCCAAAGAGTGTCTAATATCATGATATTAGTAGAAGAAATGATGCAGATCCCAAGGTTCTCCACGATAGCAACATGTATAATGCTATGGGAAGCCTCTACATCAAAATGAGAAGATGCTAAGACTGAGGCAACTAAGATCGTACCTCGAATGGTAGAAGGTCCAGGATCCTGCTCCGGCTGGGTATGCACCACCACAAAAGTCTTGCCTATACCGTGGTCCTATGACCCTGGCTGACCATACTGAGCTGATCCACCCTGATGTCACTGGAAACCAGTTTTAAGAACCCAGTTCTTATTCTTGAGGTACCAGTTTCTTCTTTTCTCTTATCCTTAGATATTTTTGAGAAAATATGAAAATGGGAAAAAAACACTAAATTTTGAGACTACACGTCGTGTACTTTTCCACACATCGTTTACATTGCCGGTGTGGGATGAGTACACAGGGTGTGTAGCCATGCTAGAGATGGAAGGTTTAAAAACTGACTACACGCCGTGTAGTAAGTCAGCAGGAAAATAGTAAGGCGGTTGAAGCCGCCACTAGCTGGGCGGAAGTACATGCTGTGTAATCATAAATACACACTGTGTACTCATGTCTATGGTATAATAGTGCGGTGGTACTACCAAATGAAAAAGATAAATGAGAAAATTACACGCCGTGTAGTCAGTAGTACACGTCGTGTAGTTTGTTTTTTCGGTTAAAATAAGAATTATCCAACCATGTTCAAATTATTGGCTTAGAACTGGAGGACTGACTTAGGAGAGGAGTCCAGATCTTCGAGGATCTCCAGATCGATCGTTGGGAATCGGTTTTCTCCTCTGACGATCTCGTTGGAACCACACGGGTAAGCCCTCCACTCTTCATAAGCCGTTCGTTCCAATTCTTCTTCTGTGGGAAGTTATTTTAGTTTTAATGAGGTTTTCATTCAATTCATATCTAAATCATTCTTGGAGGATTCGTGGATCATTGTTCACGTATACCATTCAGGTGCGTTTAAGGTAGGTGGCTTGGTGTTTAATTTCCAACAGTTGTGCGTTTGTGCATGTTTTTATTATATGAACCCAGGTTGGGGTGTCGTGTGGCTGAGGCCTTGGATTTTTAAATACCTAGAATTTTATAGGTAATTAAATGTGAAAATAAACTGCGGTTTGGGATTGATGCTTGTATCCAGGACCACCCCGAGGGTACATTCCTCTGTTTAGCTGTTTGGCCAGGATACCCGAGGGTAAGCCATTATAATAATGTTTGTTAAATTGACATGAGAGGAATTGCATGTGAATATTTTATTTACATGTGGGGCATGGTCCGGTTACTTCAGCCTGAGGGAAGTGTTTTTTTATCCTGAGGGCATTGTTTGTTTATCCTGAGGGCAAGGTACTGCTTAGCCTGAGGGCAACGTTCTATTTCGCCTGTGGTAATCATTTTGTAAGCGTGAGTGCAGTGAATTCAATGCCTGAGGGAGAAACATCATACACCTAAGGGAAATATCTGTTATGCCTGAGGGTAAGATTCTGATTACATGAGGGTAATCTTGAGGGTGCGGTTACATTATCCTAAGGGAAAGGTTATGATTAGCCACTGGGATTAGTTCTGAGGAACATTTAATGTTATTAAATTGATCTTCTAAAAGAATATTTAAATGGAAATTAAACTGGTAAAATTAGTTACTTTTCAGTACTGCATAGTTTATTTCATTTACTATTGCACACCGTTGTTTCATATTTTCACAAAGATGAGCATGGGCCTTCGTTGAGTGCCTACTAGGATTTATTTCTCACACCCTATTTGGGGTCATGTCTTCGGCCCCAAATAGATTACATTTCTACAAGTATGGATAAGATCAGGGGTCCTTATAAATGTACTTGGTTTTTTCTAAGGACTAGAGGAGCATGGAACCGGGCTTGGGCTCGCGATGCTACCGACTATTTTTTTTATACTTTGTTTTGTACTATACTATATTGTTGTGTAACATGTTCTGGCTATTTTATTAGAACTTGAGACATGTTTCATCCTTATCTATATAATTGTTTGTTATCTTTTACTACAATTGTTTATTTTAAATGTGTATGGTTTATTGCTTACGTTGTTGTTGAATGTTTTTATTATTCCGATGCACTACACTTTGACAAATGAGGGAATAGTTTCCCCACTATCAGACATGGGCCCTTGCTGCTAGTCGGCAGCCTCTGGTGTTTGGGGAAATGCGCTTGAGGTAATGTGGCGAACCGGGTTCGGGGCACCCATTGAGTGGAACCCGGGCCCGAGATGTTACAAAGTGGTATCAGAGGCAGGTTCTTTTCTTTGACTTACCATTTGGAGCTTTAGTCAGGTATAAAACATGAATTGTAGTTGGTAATAATCAGTGCATGGGTGTAGCTAACCCTTGTACATGGAAAAGCCATTCTAATTCGTATTTTTTCAATTCTTATGATTTTTCAAATTTTAAAGTAAATTTGATTTTCACCATTAAGTGATGCACATGGGAGTGTGATGTTTATATGTTATCCCTGGGATCTATTTATTTACAACCCAACGAGATGAGGGTATTCCATATCATGCATCATTTAGGCACATGCTAGAAATCACATTCCATGCATATTTTCATGCCATGTAGGTGCATTAGAAATTTTATGTTGTTGTGATAGTCGTTGTGCTAGAAAATCATGCTGTTGTGAGAACTGCTCTGATAAATACCTGCTATGTGATAGGGTATGTTTTTCTGAGGCCTGGATAGAATGAATGCCAAACATTTGTTAATAGGGAGTATGGGCCCTCATTGATCGGAATTTGGTGGATCATTGGTTGTTTACGGCATTTATAAAGCATATAAGATGCCAAGATTTGATTCGTGGGGAGTATGGGCCCTCACAGATCGAAATTTGGCACTTATGGGTTGTTTTTCAGTATTTTATGGGGTCTAGAGTAGTTTCAGAGGCCTACTATCCTGAAAACCCAGGATACACGCAGTGTAATTCCTAGGACACATGTCGTGTATTCTTCTATTCGAGAAGAAAAGAAAACTTTTTAAGTACACACTCTGTACCCTCGGTACACATCGTGTAGACTATTCCCATGTCATAGACCGTGTGGGCAGGGACACGGGGAAGGGAAATACTTGGGAAAAACACGTCGTGTACCGGATGTACACACTGTGTAGTGTTGACTCGGAGTACGCCCGTGTAACTAACAACATGGACGGAGAAGAACTTGAGGCATACACGTCATGCCCACCTTGGAACATGCCATGTAGTCTGACCTAGGCAACCGACCGTGTAACTAACAAACATGGGTTGATGTTACATATTCTTTAACACGCCGTGTACCTGAGGGACATGCCGTGTAGTCTTGACTGGTGAAAAACCGTGTGGACCTAGCCATGTGGCTAGAGAAAAGGAGTGGATTACACGCTGTGTGCAAGTGTAACACGTCATATAGTATCAAGCTGAGTGGTCGACCATGTCACAAACGACACAAGCAGTTGGAAAATTAAACCATACATGTCGTGTAGATTATCTACACGCCGTGTAGTTTTGTTCAACGGGAGCCATGTGGCTTAGCGGTGTAGAAGGACCCAGGAAGTGGAAGAGAAGTTAGGTATACGCCGTGTAGTCCGTATACACGCCGTGTAGTCTTGTTGTGAAATCATGAATGCCTTCTTCCTCATGTTCCCCTTTTGGTCCCTTCGATTCAAATTGTGATAATCTTGATCAAAAGTGTGTGTTTGACCTTGTAGAGTCATGCCAACAAGACGACCACACATTATTCTCTAGGAGAGTGGAAATGATGACAATCTCGAGATGGTGGGACAAGGGATACCAATGGAACCTCTAGCAGAGCCAGATGCGGTGCCATCCATTATACCGGAAACAGGCGCAGATGCACAGTTCTGTGAAGGCTTTATGCGGTTCATGCAGACCTTTCAGGGAGCACTACCGGTTGCCACATTTATATCTGTGCTGACTCATATATTCCAGCAGAAGCATCTGCCAATGTTTTTAGTGTATGGAAGACCACAGGCCTGGGAGTCTTGGCTGGAGTCTATGTAGACTTTTTTTGAGTAGCTTGAGACACCTCTTGGATGGAAGGTCAAGCTCGCGACTTATATGCAGCATGATTCCTCCAAGAGGTGGTGGGATGTTACCACTAAGTCAGAGCATCACAATGACATAGCATGGGAACATTTTCAAATAGCCTTCTATGAATTCTTCTTTTCTTAGATTCTAAGGATAGATAGATCTTGAGATTTCATTAATCTATAGCAGGGCGCTATGTCGGTGATGGATTGTTCTTCTCGTTTTACTGAGCATCAGTGTTTTGCACCTGTTCTGGTGGGTGATATGATGTTGAGGGCTCGATACTTTGAGGATGGTCTTCGTTATGAAATTCTATCATTGGTTAATGTTTTCAGGTTGCCTTCAGTACATGCTATTATGAACTAGGTGCTGATTATAGAGAAGAACCTTCAAGAATCTAGTGGTGTAGGCCAGGGCAGTTCTGCACCAGTTTATGGTACTCTTTATACCGGGAAGAGGAAGCGACAAATGATTTTCTATCACAGTGGTTGTACTAGCCAAGCGATTACATAGGGTGGCCCGGTCGTGTACTACCAGTGTGGTAAAGAGGGGAACAAGAGCCCAAAGTGTCCACGTGACCCAGTGGAATGCCGAGATTACAACAAGATGGGTCATCTGCAGCGCTTTTGCAGGGTGTTTCAACCATTGTATAGTGAGAGGGGTTCTTTACAGACTCCGCATGCGGGACAAGACTAACTGCTTCTTAATAGTCGAGAAACTAGAATACGTCATGGGATGCATGCAGAGATGGTGGTTGTGGTTATGGTATCCAGACACCAGGATCTCAGAGGCAGCCGGGCGGGACAGCTCAGGGTAGCCAGTCTATGTCACAGGGCCACGACATTGGGTAGGCATATGTAGTGCAACAGACCCAAAATGAGCGGGATCCCAGAACTTTTATTATTATAAGTACTCTTCTAGTAGCTTTTATCTTAACTTCAGTAATTTTCGATATGGGTGCTACACATAGCTTTGTATATGTGACTGTTGTGTAGAGCCTTGGGATCTATGTTTCTTCTTCTTTTAATGTTATGACTCTATACACTCCGTTGGGGACTAGAACCACTGGTATGCGTCAGTGCAAGGAGTGCCCCCTTAATGTTTGTGGGTGTCAATTTCTTTGGGACCTCTATGCCTTAAAGATGAAGAGATATTATGTCATCCTTGGGATGGATTGGTTGGTTCCCATTCGAGATTTTGTAGACTGTCATCATCACAAGGTGTGTTTCACATCACCAGAGGTCAGAGAGTTTCTATATAAAGGCGAGTGGGATGTTATGGAGAGTCTAGCTAGACCAGAGCAATGTGGTCGGGGTGGAGATAGAGCCCAGATTGCGAGTTTATATCTGGATGATTAGGGGAATTGTAAGAATAATTTCCCTCCAGTGGTTTATCATTTTGGGGATGCCATCCTGGATGACTTTTTTGGTCTACCTCTAGAGCGTGAGGTGGATTTCTCTATTGAGCTAGTGCCAGGAGCAGCACCAGTATCCATTCCTCCTTATTGGATGGCTAAACATGAGTTGCAGGAGCTCAAGAGATATTTAGAGGAGTTACAGTCAAAGGGTTTTATCCAACCCACTACTTCTCCATGGGGTTCACCGGTCCTTTTTGCGAAGAAGGCGGATGGTACCGTCACACTCTTTGTGGATTATTGGAAGCTGAACAAGTTGACGGTCAAGAACTGATATCCCTTACCGAGGATTGATGATATCTTTGATCAACATTGTGGAGCATGAGTGCTCTCAAAGATTTTCTTGAGATCAGGGTATCATCAGTTGCACGTGAGACCATCAGACATACCACTTACAGCTTTTTGGAGCAGGTATGATCTATACGAGTACTTGGTTATTCCGTTCGGACTCACGAACACACAAGATGTTTTCATGGCTCTGATGAATCATGTGTTCCATAGTTATCTAGATTCTTTTTTGGTAGTATTCATGGTTGATATCATTGTGTACTCTCACACTCGACACGACCATGCCACCCATCTTGAGTTCGTATTGAGTACACTAAGAGAGAATCCTCTGTATGATATGCTCCCAAAGTGCCACTCGTGGATAGAGAAGATTCACTTCCTGGGTCATATCATCTCAGAGACATGAGTTGTAGTACACCTGGAGAAGGTGAGAGCAATAGTTTCCTAGTAGCAGCCTAAGAACGTGTTTGAGATACGATGTTTCATAGGGTTGGCTTGTTACTAAATGCGCTTTGTATAGGACATCTCATTCTTAGCAGCACCATTTATGGGTTTGAATAAGATGGGTGTGAAGTTATTTTGGTCTGAAGCCTATGAGATATTCGTTCAGGACCTGAAAGGAAGGTTGACATCAACACCAGTCCTGATACTTACAGAGTAATGGAAGAGCTATATAGTTTACAATGATGCATCAAATGTTCGTCTTAGAGCAGTGTTGATGCAGGGTGACTGAGTTGTTGCGTAAGGGTATTGGCAGCTAAGGCCGCATTAGAGGAATTACCTGAAGCATGATCTCGAGTTTTCGACAGTTTTTCATGCATTTTGCTGTTGGAGACATTATCTCTTGCGAGAGCATTTTGTGGTTTTAACTGAACACAAAATCCCCAAATATAATGTTACTCAGCATCACATGAATCTGAGACAGAGAAGTTGGGTAAAATACCTTCAGTCCTTCAACTTTGAGCTTGGATACACACCAGGTAAAGGTAATGCAGTAGCTGATGCACTGAGCAGGAAGACTCAGATACAGGCAGTGCAGGAGGCCAGTGGTGAATGGCAGCATATGGATTTGTTCTCTGAGATGCATCTGGAGGTGCATAATTTTCTGGGGCAGAACTATCTTTCCTCTTTAGCTGTGACATATACACTCCTGGATTGAGTGAGGATTAGACAACTATCTGAATCAGAAAGACAACTTCTACAAGAGTCGGTGGCAAGTGAGGACACTCCTCTTGGGTGGACTATAGGATATGATGAGGTACTGCGTTTCCATGTATGAGTATGGGTTCTAGAGGAAATACGCGAGGATCTAATGCGGTAGTTTCATGCTTCATCTTGGGCAGTTCATCTCGGAGTTACCAAGATGTACCGTGACTTGAGACGTTAGTACTGGTGGCCGGGTATGAAGCGAGAAATAGATGGGTTTGTTACGATGTGTTCCTCCTGTCTGCAGGTGAAGGCGGAGAATCAGAGGCTAGCCAAACTATTACAGTAGTTACCCATCCTAGAGTGAAAATGGGATGATGTCGCGATGGACATCGTGAATGGGTTGTTGAGGTCACCTCGAGACAATGACGTCATGTGGGTTGTTGTGGACATACTTACGAATGTAGCTCATTTTTTGCCGATCAAGGAGACCTTCAGTGTTGACGAGTACAGGAATATGTATATCCAAGAGGTCGTACGTCTTCATGGGGTCCCTCATTCTATTATTTCATATAGTTATTCTCGTTTTATGTCTAATTTCTGACAGTGATTTCAGAGGGCACTTGGTACACAGGTTCTTCTGAGCATAGCTTACCACACTCAGATCGATGGCCAGTCAGAGCGTACGATACAGGTGCTAGAGGAAATACTGCGTGCATGCATCCTAGACTATGGGGGCTCTTGGTAGAAGCACATACCTTTGGTCAAGTTTTCCTATAACAATAGTTTTAAGGAAACTATTGAGATGGAACCTTATGAGGATTTATACGGTAGGCCATGCAGATCACCCTTGTGCTAGTTAAAAGAAAGTGAGGCAGCTTTAATGGGACCACCTATCATGAAGGAGACTTTTGAGCAGGTCCCATCTATTCAGAAGGGGATGGCTACCATACAGTCTCGTCAGAAATCTTATGTTGATCGCCGCAGACGACCCTTGGAGTTTCTGTCCGGGGATCAGGTTTTCTTGTGTGTTTCGTCGAGGTTGGGACATAGGCAGATCAGGAGATAGTGTAAACTTTCACCGAGGTCTGTAGGGCCATTTTAGATTCTGAAAAGAGTTAGAATGGTTGACTATCAGTTGCATCTATTGTAGAGGTGTCAATCCATGCATGAAATCTTCCATGTATCATAGTTGTGCCACAATCATTCACACTCGTCTCACGTCTTTCAGCCCGAAGAGTTTGAGCTTCAGGTAGGTGTCTACTTTGAGGAGCATTTGATTCTTATTGTGGATAGGATCACAAAGGTTCTCCGAGGCCAGTCAGTTCTACTCGTATGGGTGTTATGGTAGCATGGCCGAGTGTAGGACAAAACCTGGGAGCGAGAGACCAATGTACGTGCTCAGTAGCCAGATTTGTTCTGGGTCTTATCTTCACCACCCATGGAAGGGAAATTAAGGGACGAATTGATTTAATTGGGGATGTTTTTAAGAACATAGTTCATATTTTTTAGGTACGAGTTTCTTCTTTTATCTTTTCCTTAAGTGTTTTTGAGAAAATAAGGAAATTGGGGAAAATACTATATTTTGAGATTGCACGTCATATACTTTTCAACATGTCGTGTACTTTGGCCATGTGGGATGAGTACACAGGGTGTGTAGCAATGCTGGAGAAGGAAGGTGTAAAAACTGACTACATGTAGTGTAATGGATATTTACACATCATGGAGTCAGTCGACAGGAAAATAGTAAGGTGGTGGAAGCAGACGCCATCTGGGCGGAAGTACACACTGTGTAATCAGAAATACACACCATTTACTCATGTCGATGGATGAACAGTGCGGCGGTGCTGCTAGAGGAACATTTAAATGAGAAAATTACACACCGTGTAGTCAGTAGTACATTCCATGTAGTTTTTTTTCACATAAAATGGGCAGTAGCCAAACCTGTTCACAAGATTGTATTAGAACTGGAGGAACGTGTTGGGAGAGGTGGTCGTACCTTCGAGGATCTCCAGATCGAGTCCGAAATCCATTTTTGCCTCTGACGATCTTGTTGGAACCGCACTGGTAAGCCCTCCACTCTCCTTAAGCCTTTACTGCCAATTATTCCCCTTAGGGAAGCTCTTTGAGTTTTAACAAGGTTTAATTTCTAGTTATATCTACGTCATTCTTAGACTATTCGAGGATTGTCATTCGCGTATACCGTTCAGGGGAGTTTAAGGTAGGTGTCTTGGTGTTTAATTTCTAATTTTTCTGCGTTTGTGTGTATTTTTGTGATACAAACCCATGTTGGGGTGTCATGTGGCTATGGCCATGGCTTTTTAAATACCTATAATTGTATAGGTAATTAAATGTGATCATAAACTGCTATTTGGGATCGCTGCTTGGATCTAGGATCACCCTGCGGGTGTGTTCCTCTGTTTAGAAATTTGCCTAGGATACTAGAGGTTATTCCATTGTAAAAATGTTTGTTAAATTTCCTTGAAATTAATGGAATGTGAATTTCTTATTTATATGTGTGGAATGACCTATATAGTTTCTCCTGAGGGAAGTGTTCTTTATAGCCTGAGGGAATTGTTTATTTGGCCTGAGGGAAACTTACTGCTTAGCCTGAGGGAAACATTCTATTTAGACTAAGGGAAACTTTTCGTATTCCTGAGGGTAGTGACTTATGTGCCTTAGGGTGACAGTTCGTACACCTGAGGGAAATATATATTATTCCTGAGGGAAATTCTTGAGGGAATGATTTTGATTACCTGAGGGTAATCCTGAGGGTGTGGTTATATTAGCCTTAGGGAAAAGTTCTGATTAGACTAAGGGCTATGTTCTGAGGAACATTGAATGTTATTAAATTGAACTGCTAAAAGAATATTTAAATGGGAATGAAACTGGTAAAGTAATTTTATTTTGAGTACTTCTTAGTTTATTGAATTTACTACTGCACATTGTTGTTTCATATTTTCACACAGTTGATCACATGCCTTCGGTGGGTGCCTACTGGGATTTAATTCTTACACCATGTTTGGGGTCATGTCTTCAACCCCAAACAGATTACATTTCGGAAGGTATCGATAAGGGAAAGGGTCCCTGTACAGGTACTTGATTATTGCTAAGGAGTAGAAGAGCATGGGACCGGGATTAGGCGTGCGATGTTACAGACTGTTTTGTGTGGTTTTGTTGTACTCTTTATTTTACCGTACTATATTGTTGTGAAAGATGTTCTGGCTGTTTTCATAGTTCATGAGACATGTTGCATCATTATCTATATAACAGTTGGTTATATATTACTACAGTTTTTTATTTTAAATTTTAATGTTTTATTGTTTCCGCAGTTGTTGAATGTTTTTATTATTCCACTATGCTACACTTCGACAAATGAGGGCATTGTTTCCCCACTATCAGACTTAGGTCCTCACTGGTAGTCAGCAGCCTCTGGCATTTGGGGAAATGCGCTTGAGGTCTTGTGGCGAACCATGTTCGGGGCACCCGTTGAGTGTCACCCAGGCCCGAGACGTTACACTAGGTGACTGGATACCACGACCATGACCTCCACCTCGACCTAAACTACCAGAAGAACTCCAGTTCTCAGAATGGTGAGAAAGTGGTGGTGCTGCTCCTAAACAAGGAGTCATAGAAGAACCTCTATCACTAGCTGATGGAGATAAGATTTGAAAGAAGTGCTGAAGGTGACCCACCTTGCTACAACATCGACACTCCATTGGGTCTCTCTAGCAATGCAGCCGCGTATTCCCAGCCCTTCCAGACTCATAGCACACCACCTGGATACCTAAAGGTGTCTCTCACCTTCTTGGATCACCACACAAAGACTCCCTACGGTGCTTC
Source organism: Viscum album (assembly GCA_963277665.1). Taxonomy (NCBI): domain Eukaryota; kingdom Viridiplantae; phylum Streptophyta; class Magnoliopsida; order Santalales; family Viscaceae; genus Viscum; species Viscum album. Next base: position 268,871,436 of record OY728129.1, read on the forward strand.
CTACTGTCAGTAGGAGGAATTATAACTCCAGATGCTAAGATGCCCGGGCTCACAACTCCGAAATCCCTTAGATTGCGCTCTGTGATCAGTGCCTGGTTGACTATAGAAGTGATATAAATCAACCAGAAGATGTTCACCTGCCATTCGATGCCATGCCTCAGACCATCCTCAATATTCCATGCCATGAAAAATTGATAAAATCTTAAAATAGATATGAAACGATGTAGCTTGGTAAAGTGGGAGGAATACTCCATGAAAAATAGAGTACCCTGCTTCAGACTCATAAACTCCTAGGATCGATCGGCCCTCAGGGTCTCCATGGAGAAGTAGTCAAGTAAGATGCACTGAAAATCATCCCATGACATAACAGGCTGGTGTCCCACCTGTGAGATCACATACTACCACCTCTTGACGGATTCTCGGAGAATGTAGGTAGTGAGCATATCCCTCCACTCTAGAGGCATCTCTAGATGTCCAAACATTGTAAGAATGGATTCTACCCATGAATTTGTAGCCTATGGTCCCCCTTCTCCTGATAATGTGGGAGGATGTTGCTGCTGGAAGACCCTTTTCAAATCAGCCATCGACGGGGCAGGAGGAAACACTCCCTAAAAGGTCTTCACCCTTCTCATAAATCCCTCTCTGAAATGAGCATCAACACCAATGTCAGGTACAACGACTGGAGCCAAGGCTGGCAGAACTAGAGGATATGCAGGAGGTCCTTGATCAGCCATGTACGGTGTCTGATCACCTCCTGGAAACTGACGTACAACTGGAGGACATCTCGGTGGAATAACTCTACAATTTCAAGCACACACCTTAGATCAAGATACCATGGACTAAAAGAAAGGAGTGTAAGAAGGGAACAAGGGAAACAAAACACTCATGTTTTACAAAACATGACTACATGATGTGTACATTTACTATATGGTGTTCTCTCTTTAGTCATTTACATGGGTGTGTACTCATGCCTAGAATGGTTGTGTAACACCCCAAACACATGGCGTGTGGTATTGACACAGGATGTGTACATGAATACTCTATCCATGCCCTAGTTCTTCTACATGGATAAGCAACACGGCTCTCCTAAGTTAAGACTACACGGCATGTTAAATACATATACAGCAGGTACTAGGCAAGCTTCACTTGGCCTGTGTTGTTAGTGACATGGCCTGAAAGATAGTTCACACTACACGACATGTTCCTGATGGACATGACATGTATGAGAATGGATAACACTGACATGTGTTGTTGGTGACACGGATGGGTTCCTGGGATAGACTACAAGACATGTTCAAAGAGGACATGACATGTACGTGAAAGGGTAACACCAAACCATGTTGTTTGTGAAACGGGTGGGCATGGAGCCGACACGACATGGAATGTATGGACGATAAATGGAATGTTCACTCTAGATTTTCCCAATCCCAGGTCTCTGCCCAGACGGCCTGTGACACGGTAAGTGACTACACGGCGTTTATATAAAGTACAAGGAATGTACTTAAGAAAAAATGTTTCATCCCAAACAGAATATCACACCGCGTGTACATAACATTACACGACGTGTATTCTGGATTCTTCTAGGCAGTAAGACTTAGATACTACTATGGAACCCAGAAAACACTTAAACGAGCACTTAAAGTGCCAAATTCCAATTCGTGAGGGACCATACTCCCTAAGAATCAATTTTTGGTTTCTTAGACAAGTTATAGAAAGGAAACCAAGGAAATAATCCACCAATTTCCAGTCTATGAGGGCCCATAACACCTCAAAAACCAAATTTTGGAATCCATTCAAGAAAATATCTACATAGAAAATACCCTATCAAATAAAAGATATTTCCATCAGGGCAACTATGACAACAACATGCATATTTTACACATCATCTATCTCAACAACATGCAGTAACTAATGCATCCTAGATGGAATGGAAAAAATTCATGACATTTGATTTCTAAAAAGTGAATATATGATGAATTAGATGGTATACCCTCATCTCATTGGGTTGAAATAGAAATTCAACAGTAATTACATAAACAATAACTACATGAATCATGCGAATCACTAAAGGTGAAATCAGATTAACTATAATAAATGATAAACCAAAAAAATTGCAGTTTAAACGAGGTAGATTGGAATTTACCTGTACACGGGTTAGATACTCCCAGGACCAACTTATAACCAAGTACCTAATTCGTCATATCCCAGGCTAAGGCTCCAAATGATAAGTCAAGAAGAATGAAATACTCTAATACCACTTTGTAACTTCCTGATTCCAGAAGCCACCTAGAGGCGCCCCATACCCGGTTAGTCACATGGCCTCAAGAGTATTTCCCCAAACTCCAGAGGCTACAGAGTTGCAGCCAAGGACTTGGGTGTGATAGTGGGAAACTATTCCCTCATCGGCAGGGTTCACCGTGGATGTAAACAACACCTATAATAGCGGAAGTAGTAAATATCCAACAATAGTAAGAGTGGAAGACTGATATACAAAACAACTCGAGCACATATATAGATATATGAAACTTTGCATGATACATATGACTAAGAGAATAGCCAAACAAGTCAAAATGGTAGAATACAACAATGCTAAACCAAAGTGCAAAAGAAAGAAGACAAACTCCTCAGTATCACAAGCCATAGCATAGTCCCATGCTCTCCAGCTCTATAGCAAGTCATGCCCCTGAAGTAGAAGGGTGTTTTCCATTATCTATTCCTACAAAAATATAATCAGTTTAGGCCCAAAAGCATGACCAAAATAGGTTGAGAGACTAAATCCATGTTGGAAAACACCTGAATATTTGTGCCTAATAGTTAGTGAGTATATGGTAGGTAAAAGTGCATAAAATAGTAAATAAGAAATCACTAAGTAGTAAATAATCCACAGTTTAATTTATTCAAATCACCACACAACATGAAACAACTAAAGACAGCAGATAATGCAATAGGTAACCCACTAGGGAAGTACCCACAACTTATCCCCTCTGGTCATATGTAAAAAGTACAAGAAAGGAGCTAAACATAGGGAAACCCTATGGAAAGTACCTACATCTTATACCCTATGGTCCTACCAAACATGTACAAGCGAACCTCTAGGTAGTACACTCAGTATAACCCCTCTGGTTCATCTTAAACATAGAATCTTTGAGGAAGCACTCACCGTCAATTCCCCATATAGTCTCATATTAGTACTAAAGGCGCTCTGGGGAAGCACTCAATATCTCATTCCCCCTATGGCCTGCTTCGAGGAACAACAGACACTGTGTGGAATCACTCAGCGTCAATTCCCCCTATGGTCTTGCATCATAAATTATAAAGACACTTTGGAGAATCCCTCATCATCCATTATCTCTTTGGTCTATACACCAAGTTATCACGGACCTCTATAAGTAAAGAAAGTGTAGCAATGCGTAACGGCCATGTTCAAACTCAAGAACTACTTGTCTATCATTCTACAACACAACAGGATAATAGAGTAACAGTCAAACCATCCTACAATACTATGCATGAGAAAGTAATCAGCTGCCTAACAAGAAAATAGGACCCAAATGTTAAAATAGGAAAAAAATTCATTGGAAATACATCTAAAGCACAAAAATTCACCCTATTCACAAACAATAATCATCCACTCAGGAGTACTATCATAGAAGAGAAAAAAAGTTATAGAACAGTAAACACACAATACCTCTTTCAATGGTATTGGTGGAATTTTCACCTAAAACAAAATAACTTACAGAAAAAAGGCACAAACCACCTACCTCGGTGTAAATAGATCAATATACTTGAATTACAATGCTTGAATCTATTTAGAAAATCATATATATAAGAAAACGTCTAAAATTTTCAACCCACGATAACTTGGGAAATAAGATAAATCATTAAACGAGGTTCCAACATAATAGAGAACTCATTGATGCGATACAAACACAATCAACAGTGTGAGAATCAGAGGATGGACGGAGGCTCGAGGACTCATCAAATATCTGTGGCCATACAGGTTCTCTCAGATGAAGAAAATCTAGAAGATGTGAGTTCTGGAGATTAGATGCGACCCTGGTGATTTTAATGAAAAAAAGTACACAACATGTACTTTTGAAGTACATGGCGTGTAATATCTTTTCCCATACTTCGATTTAAGCGGTATCCAAGTCACTCCCACATGTCAATGTGTTCGGGTACAACCTGGCCAACACATGGTCTGCTGTGACAATGAAGTACATGACATGTACTTATAAAGTACAAGGTGTGTACTTGGAAAATTTATAAAATTTCCACATTTCACCAAAACAAACCAGAAAGAAAATACATACCTGAAAAGAAGGTTCAGGTTCTTACAAAAAGATTCATTAATTTCTCGGGTCTTATGAATTCTCATATTGATAATCGTGGCCTTGAAAAGTGACTTAGAGACTATGTATATAACATCAATTTTTAATGAAGCTCACTTAATTAGAAATATTATATGATTATGGAAAAAAGTATTTTTTTTATAAAATTATTTTGGTTTAGAAATAATGGTCAGGTTATATTTTAGAAGTGTAAATGATTTTATTATTTCTGTATAATAATACATGTTATTTATAAAAAATTATAATATATTTACAATATTATATGATTTTGGTATATATTTTTTCTTAATGTGACTTTATGAGTGATTGATGTTATTTGGAGATAACTATTATGTTCATCTTGGAAGAATACGTGATCAAATCATAATTTTCATTGGGTTTCAATTTTTTCTGACCTTTTTTACGGGTTTTAATAATAATTAATGATTTCTTTATTAGTGTTGGGGAAATTGACTTAATTCTTTTGACGGTTTTTATTTTCATATCCCTAGTATTATATTCAGTAATTGTAATAAATTTGCTTTGTTATTTATTATATTATTAATGTTATAAGTTTCTAATTTTCTCACATGTATACTTTTATATTTCAAAAAAATTCTTGTGTTATTATTAATTTAACATTTTATGTTAATTACAATAATTTTTTTCAGGTTTATTTAATATTTTTTGTCATTAAATTTATAATATTTATATTGTTTTATGATAATGAAATGTTTAAATAAATGGATTATGGTAAATTGAATTACATGAATTATGAGAATTATGAATTATTGAAAAGAATTTATCATATTCAAGATGTTTATTTTATAAGAAAATATTATTTTTAAAATAGTGTTATTCATTATGCATGAATTTTGAATATGTTAATGTCTTAATTACTTTTTTTGTTACATTTGAAATGTGTCATATTTTATTATATTATCTAACATTTACATTTTAATATTTTTAATGGGAAACATTAATTGTTCTGAAATGTTTTTCTATACGTATTTTGTATAATGTTAATTGTTTTTATATTTGTTAGAAATTATTATTTTATTATTTTACATTTTATCATTATAAGGACCCGAACTTATTACATTACATAATCCTGAATTTTTTTAAAGAACCAAGTTACTTTTGAGGATATTTTCACATTTAGAGTTTTAGATAAATGTTATATAATACATACTTAACATTCCACATTTATATATAGAAGATACCACATAAAAAATATACATTTCTTCCAAAATATAATACTTTTCTGACAAAATATGGTTTCATTTAAAAATCACCATAGAATTTAACTTGGATTCCTCAATTTTCTTTATAAACCTTATAACCAATGAAAATCATTTCAAAACAAGGGATGAGAAAAAAAACACAGTAAGGGATATAAAATCAAGAAAAGAAAACATCAGTCTATGTAAACTTGTAAACGCGGGAAATCATTTTAAAAAAACATTCATGTCACCCATATATAATCAAAACCCCCCAGGGATGAATCAATGATCTACCCCTACCAAATTTTTTTGAAAAATAAAGGCAAGAAACAAAGCATCAGAATGGAGATTTACAAAGTATGGTAAACACCGTGCCACAAGCATCAGCCTCAACGAAGCACCTGCAACATTCATGAGCCAAAAAGGACCATTCAGAGCTTGACTCTTCCACAACCAACTTTGATAAAGCATCAACCACTTGATTGGACTCCCTATGAACACGAGTCACATCAAAGATAATATCATCAAGAAAGTGATGAAATTCAACCCAATAAGGTAGCATAGCTCATGGTACATTCCCAGATCTCCATTTAATTAAATCCACCACCACCATAGAATCAGATTCTAGCCAAATAAAATGCCAACCTAAATGAGTAGCATATCTGATTGCATTGATAATAGCCCATAATTCAGCTTCAATAGAATATACATGCCCAATGAAATGATAAAAATAGCCTTTGACAGATCCTCGATAGGTATGGAAGACACCACCGCAGCCTGAAGGTCCAGGTGTCCCTACAGCCACTCCGTCAACATTAACTTTCAGCCAGGAGGGAATGGGGGGAATCCATCTAATAGACTTAAGCATTAAGGGTGTTTTGGGACTATGTCACCCATATATACTTACTTTGGAAATCAATAGAATCCCAGAAATCCAAATGAGCATAAATAGAAACATAAATGTATCTCGGGGCATTACTTACATAATAATTTAACCCTATCAGCTACCTTATAATTTTGTAACTGTCACAAATATTTTACAATTTGTGTAACCATCGTAGTTACACATGGACTAACAATATGTACAACCTCCAACATACACATACCTAATTAATTAGAGGGAAATATAGGTACCAACCTTTATCATAAAAAACCCCCATTAACTAGAACACAATCACACAACATGAATAATTTCATAAAATCATTGCTTTTCTATTTCGTAAAACAAAATTTTAAAAGAGGGTATTAAAATAGAAGTCCCTTATAAATCTCATATAATTGATGTAATACATAATATAGTAGATGGAATAGTTAAATACAAATTAAATACAAATTATTCAACATAATATTAAAAACATCATCCCAAAACAATTTTAATACCATATAAATAATGATGTAGAATGCTAACCCAATGAATGAAAATCAGGATATAAATTCCCTTACTTAGTGTTTTTCATAATTAAAACTCATTTAAAATCTTGTATAATGGTTAAAATAATTATATTAGTATCTTACCGCAACATATTCACACTTATATTATCTTATATGATCATTTCATAACATCAATAAACCCATTAAATATTAGTATTTTGTTCCATCCACTATTTTGGGTGTGTTCTTTCCATGATATTCATGGCTAGTTTGTATTTGTTATTCTTGTTGTAGGGAAAAAAAATTGGAGAAGTGGAATGAAATGGAATTTATATGTTTCATGAATATATAATGATAACATATATCATTTTTATAAGACATGATTCTATATTATTAGATAAAACATCAATGATGTTTGTTTAGATCAATTTTTTACAGCTCCTGGATAACCACGAAATTGTATCATTATATAATTTAATTTATCTCATAGAAGTAAATTATATAACATAAAATAGGTTACAACATTAACATTAAATTCTGTTTTAAACCATTAAAAGAGTTTTATGATCAAATTTGAATGATTTAATGGATACTGCAAAGACATCATCGACGATTTTAGTAAATCGGCACATCATGGATGGTGTTTTTGTTTTTTGAATAAGAGGGAGATGTGAGGAAGGAAGTTGATGACTATTTTACATGAACATGGTAACATATGGAATTTATTCAATTCTGGTGATTTCATACCTCCTAGATAAGTGCAGAGAAATAGAGTATAATAAATTAAATCAATTGGAATGAAAACACATAAAAATGGAATAGGATTCTTACCTCTTTATCTCGTCACCTTGATATCCTCGTTAAGGCCATTTGTGTTGTCCTTTTGTGATAAAAGTATCTTTGGGACATTGGGAAGATCCTTGGGGAATGGATTTGGTAGAACATTGACAACGATCAAGGATTTTGTGGGGTGAGAGGAAGAGGAGAATGAGGGAGATATTTATAGTGGAGGAGATGATGAATTTTACATTATTTTAATAGTTATTTTAATATTTTTTCTCAATAATATGAATAGTATGGATTCATGTGACCCAAATAGTAATTTGTTTATGTGATTTCTAAACAATTGGTCTTACATCATCCTTGCATCACATATGATACAGAAAAACAAGTATTTATCATTTTTCGTATTTTTATTTTCATAAAAAATTCAACAATTTCTGAAAAATACAATAAATTCACCCTAATCATTTTTTGACATGTATAATTACATAATGTACTGAATTTTATGAAAATAATTTTCTATATATTATTAATTTAATATTAAAATAAAATAATAATTTATTCAAAAATAACATTTTAAGATATATATCTCATTTTCTAACCTCGTGGAAAATTAATCAAGTTTCCATTGTCTTAAATCATTCAACAATTAAAATAATAATACAATTTACTATTAATTTGGGTCATATTAATATTTATATTACTATTCATAAGGGTGTTATTCTATTCACCAAAAATCATGTTGGTTCAATTAGACTCCAAATAACTTAGTGATCACTATTGTACATTACCATTTTCCAAAAATAAAAAGATAGAAGTGGCTAAATTATGTTTAAATTACAGTTATAAACATCTACATTAAAAATTATTTCTTTCATTTTAATTTATTTTTTAAACCATGGGGTGTTACATTATCCCCACCTTCTAGAAATTATGCCCTCACAATTTTATTTCCTTATAAAAAAATTTAGGCTACCTTTACCTCATAGCATTTGAAAATTACCATGATGCTTCGTCAACCATGTTGTTTCTACAGAAAACCTCTATATGGTGGATTACCTTAATCCAAAATAGTTGTTCCCTTAGATCAAGAATCTGAACTATTTTCTATTCAAAAGAACGGTTCTCTTCCAGCTAAACTACTTCTGGGATCAAAACATGAGATGAATTTGGTACATACTTTCTCAACATCGAAACATGAAAATCCTTATGTACCTGACATAAAATTAGAGGAAAATATACTCAGTAGGAAACTGTTCTAACCTTCTCCAGGATTTCATAAGGTCCAATGAACTATGGGATTATCTTTTCATTCTTACCAAAAATCATAACACACTTCCATGCTACGATTATATGAAAAACCTGATCACCTACCTCGAATGAAAATTATTTCATCCTATTATCTACAAAACATCTCAATATGATTTGCACTGTACTCATGATTCTGTAGATCATATTCACTTTCTCATCCAATTACTCTACTAATTCTTGTCCCATAAACTTCCTTTCCCCTACTTTAAACCAAAAAGTTGGAGTTCAACACTACATCATATACAATGCCTTAAAAGGTTCCATCTGTATACTGATATTAAATTTGTTATTATATGAAGACACAACTAAATACATATGTTGATTCTAACATTCTAGGTTATCCATTGAACAAGCTCAAATAATATCCTCCAATGTCAGAATCAGTAGTTCTAACTGCCCATCTGATAGATTATGAAAATATGTACTAATGTTTAATTCTATTTCCAATGAATTCTGAAGGAGATTCTAAAATTTATCATTTAACCTAGGATCTTGGTTAGATAAAATATAATGTGGAAATATGTGCCACCTAAAAGTCACTTTTAGGTATAGTTGAGAAAGGTGATCAATGAAATTTTATCTCGAATAGGAATAAAATGTGATGATTTTGACAGCCAATCAAAAACAACCCAAATTGCATTGTTACCTCAATAATTCGTAGGAAGTCTTGCCACAATGTCCATGGATATATTCTCTCATTTCCAATTTGGGACTGGAATAGGCTGTAGGTTCCCCTTCAGAAACTGTCATACTTCGTTAACCTATTGACATGTCCAACATTGAACAATACAATCTATAATATATATTTTCATTCTATCCCACCAATAATAATCTCGAAAGTGTCTTTACATTTTAGTATTAACAGGATAAACTAAAAATGGTGAGCTGTGAGTTTCACACAACAAATATTTCTTCAACTGGGAATCACAAGGCACACAGAACATTGACCAAATCATAAAACACAATATTTATCGATGTAAAATTCTAGAATCATATCCATTTTATCTAATTATACTTTTTTCTGTAGCTCACTGTCATCCTTATACACTTTCATTATTACATCTAATATCAATGACGAAACTGAAACCTGAAAAAAATAGAGTTATTTCTAGCACTAATAACTTCTAACCCAAAACTAATCAAATCATTAATCAAGGGATCATGTTCCTAATGAACGTGTTTAATGATGAATGATGTTTTTGACTCATGGCATTCACTTCCATGTTTTCTTTTCCTGGATGGTAATTCATCTTGATATCATAATTTTTTTATCAATTCATGCCATGTTCTCTACCTAATGTTTAATTCATTCTGATTGAATATATACTTTAAACTTTAAGGGTACGTATATATAGGACATTTGTCTCTGTATAAATGATGCCTCAAAATTTTCAATGAAAAAAACCACTCCTTCCAATTCCAAATCATTTGTTGGATAATTTACCTCATGAGGTTTTAGTTTCCTGGAAGAAAAAGCAATTACCTAATAATTCTGCATTAAAAAACAACCATGTCCTTTAAATTAAGCATCACTTTAGATGAGAAACTCACTATTTCTAGAAGTAATGGCCAAAGATAGACCATTCACCACAATATTCTTTAATTCCTATAAAAAAACTTTATATTGTTCTTTTCATTTAAATTTAACACATTATCACATTGAAATAGTTAGTAGGCTAGATAACCGTGAAAATTGTTTTAGAAAATTATCGGTAATAACCTACCAATCCCATAAAAAATGAATCTCTATAGAATTTTTAGGTCTTGGCCATTCATCAACCACTTTTGTTTTGGAAGGATCAACTATTATTACATCCTTATTTATAATGTTCCCATGAAAATAATTTTGATGCAACCAAAAATCACACCTTATGAATTTTCCATACAGTTTCTTTTCTATTATGGTTTTAAAAACAACTTTTATATGTTTTTCATGGTCCTATATACTCTTAGAAAATACGATATTATCATTAATAAACCCAACTACAAACATATCTAAGAACTCATGAAATATTCTATTCATAAGAATCATGAATATAGTTGGTTCATTAGTTAACCCAAATGTAAAAACGAAAAAACCATAATTCCCAGTGTGAAAATCTGTTTTCTTCATGTCATACACCTTTACCTTCATCTGATATTATCTGAATCACATGTAAATCATGAAAAAATACTGAGATCCCTGGAGCTAATAAGTCAAGTCATTGATATGAGGAAAAGGATAATTGCATTTAAAAGTGATGTTATTCAAATATCTATAATCAATGAAATGTCAGATGGAACCATCTTTATTTTTCACTTACAAAACAGGAGAACCCCATGGTGAAGTGCTCGGAATAAATAAATCCTTTATAATATTGTAAGTGATTTTTCAATTAATGAAGTTCTATTCAAGACCATTTATATGGGGGTTTTAAAATTGTATTATGATTTGGAACTACGTAAATTGTGAATTAAACCTCCTAATCATGTGTAAGACCAGGTAACTCATTACGAAAAACATCATGGTATTTACTTACCACCGACACATCATTAAACTGAACAGTTCCCTGGTTTTCAACAATATGGGAATGATAAATTTAATTTCCTTCATTCAACAGTTTCTCATTTTCCTCATATGATATAAATTTTATGGGTTCTTTCATGTATACAAACTGAAAATATTTCTTAAAAATAACTTCATTACCTCTAGATTTAATATTATAATGATAAATAGAAAGCCAATGAATTCCCAGAATGAATTCAACCTCTACTAAGGAAAAAACTAAAATATTTAACGGTAATGTATTTTCGTAGACGGTAATAAAAATAATATTATAAATCATAATTTCAATAATATTCCCCCCTGGTGTTTTAAAAATAAGATCAATTCTCATTTTTTCGGTGATATTTCTAATTTATCAAAAAATTAATCATAAATAATGGAATTTGCAGACCCTCAATCAAAAAAATTATTAGAAAAATCTTAGTAAACAAACAAGGTACCTGATTCGACTTCGTTGGATGGCCTGGCATCTACTATCGTAGTTTAAAAAGATCTTAATACACTTTTCTACTTATATTTTTAATTCTTGCCATTATTCAGATCCCTATTTGGGCAGGTATTTGTATAGTGACCCATTTATCCACACTTAAAACAATTTACTTTTTTATTATCAGGATTAGTCTTAGGATCATTTTCATTACAATATCAGACCATATGTCCAAAATTACAACATATAAAAAGTTCTGAGTTTTTTAAAGGCATTCTACAGGGTGCTTTATGTCACACCTTTCACAAAATAGAAACATGAATTTCTAACTATCAGATTTCATTCATTGATTATTATCCATTTCTTTGCATCTGGATCTCTTCTTCCATTAGTTTTCAAAGTGAATATGATCATAAGAAAACTCCATATCTACCCTCTTAGTACATGGTAAATGTTTCTCATAACATTTGAATTCACGGGGGCCAATGATATTCGATACCTTTACTTTAATCCTAAGTAAAATTAGGTTATTTTGGTATCAATATCCAGCATAATATTTGGATCATACCACGCCGGCCGGGTGAAGTTTCCATTAAACGAATCCACTGAATATTTTTATTTTTTCTTCAATTCAATTATTTTCTTCTCCATCTAATATCACACCACCTTCAGAAAATATTTTTCAAGGGAAATTATTTTAAATTCATCCAACTCTAAGGCATCAATATCCTCTGTATCCCTAATATTTTTGACCATTTACCACCCATGATCAGGTTTTCCGTAAAAACAATAAATGGAAATACATACATTTTGATTATCTAAATATCCCAAAATAATGAATATCTTTTCAAGGCCATTAATACATCCATCAGCTACTACTAGGTCAAAAGATCCGTTGAAATCAGGAGGGTGTTGTGTCATAAAATTTTTCACTGTTATCGTATTCAGTTGTGGTAACTGTGGTTGTTATCTTGCATTGATTCTTCCATAATTTATTTCCTGTTTCAGCTGAGCCATTACTATCACAAACTTCCTACTTCCATTCCCTACCATTCCGGGCTGCATTCTATTCAGCTTCATTATTTCTTAAATGAAAAAACATTTTGAACAAACATATCATAGTCAAAGAAACAATGTAATTTCTAAATTATATATTTTTCAAATTAACAATAAAGTATAAATCATTTGTGGTATTATATTAACATCATCTTAACTGCTAATGTTATCTAAACCATCCTCTAATACCAACTACAAGACCCAAACTTATTACAATACATAATCTGGAATTTTATTTAAGAGGTGACTTCCTTTCATATTGAATATCTTTTCAAGTTTATATTTTTAGAGTATTGGGATATAAAACATACATAATAATAATCATTTATATATGAAATATTACACATGAATAGTGTACATTACTTCCAAAAATATAATACTTTTAAAATAAAGGATGATTCCCTTGAAAAATATTCCTAACATTTAACAAGAATTCATTATTTGTCTTTCACAAACTTATAACCTATGAAAATAATTTAAATACATGGTATGAACACATACAGAACTATAAGGGATATAAAATGAAGAAACGAAAACATTAGTCCATGAATACTTGTAAACACATGAAATCATTTTAAAAAAATCATACATGTCAGCCTTATATACTTTGTGGAACACTAAATTCCCACAAAACATAATGGACCTAAATAGAAACATAAAGGTGTATTATCTAATTACATACATAATCTTGTAACCCTCTTGGTTACCTTATAATTTGTAACCCTCACAACTACCTTACAATTTGTGTAACCATCGCTAATGCACTTGGATTACCCATATACCCAACCACCAACTTACACATACCCAATGCATTGTAGGGAAATATTGTTCATAAAATTCATCATAATCAATTCCCAATAACCATAATACAGTTATTCAACATGAATAATATCATAAAAATGTTTCTTTTGAATTTTGTAAAATAGAATTTTAAAAAAGGGTTTTAAAAGAAAAGCCCATTATAAATCGAACATAATTGGAGTGAGTCATAATAGAGAGGTTGTAATATTTATAAATACTCTAAATATTAATAATTAAACAAAATATAATCAAAATTAATCTCAGAAAACAAATTTAATACCATATAAATTATGAACAATAATGTTAACCCAAAGAATGGAAATCGAGTTATGAATTCCCTTAACTCAGGTTTATATTACATCATACTCATTTAACCCTCCTGTATAATGGTTAAAAAGATGTTATTAATATCATAAAAAACATATTAATTTTTATATCACATTATATGATCATTTCATAAAACGATTTCAACCATTAATTATAAGTATTTTGTTCCATCCATTGTTTTGGGTTTGATATTTACATGATTTCAATGGTCAGTTTTTATTTAATTTTTTGTCGTATTGAAATGAAATTTCAGTAGTGGAATTAAATAGTAATAATATGACTTCAGAGTATATAATTATATCATTAATCCATTTTCATCATATATGATGATGGATCATTAGATAAAACATTAATGATGATTGTTTATATCATTTTATGTGGTTCCATGATAATCATGAACTTGTTTCATTTTATATTTTAATTTCATGCATAAAAGTTCCTTATAGAACCTAAATTATGTTATAATATAAACATTAAATTTTGTTTCAACCATTACAAGTGTTCTATGATCATAATTGAAGGATTTAATGGATATTTCAAAAATATCATCCAAGATTTTTGTAAATGGACACATCATGGATGATGTTTTCATTTTTAGATCAAGTGGGAGAGGAGTGGATGGAAGATGAATAATCTTTTACATGAACATGGTAAAATACAGAGTATATAAGATTATATAGATTTCCTACCTCTAGGATAAGTTAAGGGAAAGATGGTATATTAGTAAAAATTAATTGAAAAGAAAACACATGAAAAAGGAATAGTATTCTTACCTCTTAATCTATTCTCCTTGAGATCCTGAATAATACCTTTTGGTTTTTCCTTTTCTTGATAAAACTACTCTAGAATGGGGGGAAGAGTCTTGTAGAAGGAATTTGGTTGATCATAGAAAATGATCAAGGCTTGAGTGGTGTGAGAGAAAGAGTGGAAAGAGGGTGGTATTTATAGTGGATGAGGGAAGGGATTCTACATTATTTTAATCCTTATTTTAATATTTTTTCTCAATACTATGATCAGTCATTATTAATGTGACCCAAAATAGTAATTAGTGCAAGTGTGTTCGAACAAATTGGTCTTAAATCATCCTTCCATCACCTATGATGCAGTAAAATATGTATTTAGCATTTATCATATTTTAATATTCCTTAAAAATAATTTTTTTTAGAAAAATCACTAAACATAAACCTATCCAATTTATGACATGTAGAATTAAAAAATAAACTCCCATATTTGAAAATAATATTCTAAATAATATTATTTTAATTTTTAAATAATGTCCAAATTTGTTGAAAAATAATAATTTTAAATCTATAACTCATTTTTTTACACCATGAAAATATAATCAAGTTTTCACTATCTTAATTACTTATGAAAATATAATAATAATACAATTTAATATTCATTTCAATCATATTACTATTCATATTAATATTCAAAAGGCTAGGTTACTATTCCAAAAAAATCATGTGGGTTTTATTAGACTCTAAATAACTTACTGATCACAATTGTAGATGATTGTTTTTTGAAATTCAAAATGTTAAAGTGGAAAAATTGTGTTTAAAGGACAGTTATAAATATCTACATAAAACAAAGATTCATGAATTTCATTTCATTTTTAAAACCACGGAGTGGTACAATCACATACCTATAAATATCCTATTATATATATACATACATATATATGAAAACGTATACCAAACAGTATTTATATGAAATCTAAAATTTATATATATATTATCTTCATTGCATATCAATTGTTGTAGACCAACAGTCAACTTGTTCTTATGTACTGAATGAAAACATTTATCTAATTTGGTTTCTTGATTACCTAAATCCCCCTACATGGTAGTTTGACACCATCCACATAAATATTATTCCCCCTATTCACCATGAAACTTAGTCATATTTGTCACATAAGAATACTAGTGGAGAAATTATTCATCTTCCCTATTTTTGAGTAGTTTATGAATAAATCCAAATGTGAGAGAATTGTACATACTCCTTTGACTTTTCCACTTGATCAACACTAGTAGTAACTGTTCCACATTGGTAATTGTTATGACAGCTTGTATTTTCCACAATAGAAAGACCCACCTTCGACCATGTGAGATTATTCCTTATAATTCATCCATGCACAATAAATCATGACATCATGAGTCCTCATTGATAATAACACCAATTCTTATACATGTCAAGATATCATAACCCTCCATCTATAATATTGTATCACTATTTTAGTACTAGTAGATGTAGTGGGTGAAACTTCATACAATTTCTATATTTTCCTACTCACATAAGTAGATACTATTTTTTATTGACTGTAACAAATTTCACTTCTCATGATAAATCTTCATTTGTTATAGTAGAAGATACCATATTCCATAGAACAGTCAACTATTTTATCTATATAATTGTAGAAGATCACCCATTTCAATTTTATAACTTGTTTTATTTGAATAGTGGTAGAAGAACAGGATTCATACAAACTAGTGTCATTAAAACAATCCTTTCACCATTAAATAGATGCACCTTCCTCAACCTCATGGTATCAGTATAAGATGACTTCTTCCATCTGTCGTAATCTCTACCACAATGAGTTATTATTATTTTTATCATTATTTATATTTTAATTTATTTTTTATTTACTGCATCCTTGTAGAAAATATTTTAATTTATTTTTATATATTTAACTTAATTTCCAATGTTAAAAATATTAATAGTGGAAATGATTTATTTTTTTGGATACATTCATTATTCAAAATATTTTCAACATACATCCTTTCATGCTATATTCCACAAATTATTTAATATTTCGATAATCTATAAGTTCATTCAAATAGTTTTGGTTGTTCTATTCTTTTGGAAAATTCATTTAAAAATTAACAATAATATTAGTGGTTTTTAGATAGAACAAATTTATCGAAAAATATTTTTTAAATTTAATAAGATATATATTATACCCAATCTTTATATTTTTTTATTGTAGATTTATTATGAGTCTACGAGAGTGAAATTTATGTAGTTATTTATTTTAAAAATTCAAATATGTACTAATGAATATTTTTTAATGTGTTTTAATAAGTTCAATGTAAGAATCAGATCATGAGAATATTATTCCTTAAATATGAGAGAATTTGAAATTTCTAATGGTAATGTGTTTCTATTTTTATTTAATTTCCATTTCTTTGTGTGATAGTACTTTAAGAAAATCCTTATTATTTATTAATGGATAAGGGAGATAGATGACTATTGGTGATTTGTCTATAAATAGAGCTTGAAGCATATAATGTGCGATTTATCAGATACATCATAATAAACTACCGAGATCTTTTGTGATTACTATTTCATTGGTGTTATAAAGAAGGACCATAAACCTTTTACTCATTGGTGAGAAAGTGATCAAAGAGTCATGAGAAATATAAAAATCCACATTTTCTCATATATTTCAAATTTTTGTTTTGTTTTCATTTTCATATATTGTATTTATTTTGTGTTCTTAAGAATTAGTAATAATTTTCAATATGAAAATATATTATGCTAACAATTACTCTACCTAAAAAATTATGTTTGTTTTGTTTTGACTCCCAATACGAAATAGGTTAGTATGGGGTTTATATTTTTAAATCTCAAGTTTTTTGTATCTCCAATTATTTTAAAATACATCATCTATAAAATGGTTACCACACCATTAAATGTGAATTTTTTTTCTGGTCAATGATCTTCTGATTGAGTTGAGGAGATTGAAGTATAAAGTAGTATCACTGAGATATGAACTACTATACAAATTATGTGTTCAAATTTTACTTCACCTACAATATATTACGAACCCAACATTACACTATGGATTTATATAAAAAAACTCTTATTGAATATTTTTTAAAATATTTCATTGGAATATTCACACCTAATTCCCATTTTGGTCATATTTTTAGAACCAAGAAGTGTTATTAGTTCTTTTCCTTTGTAAGATAAATTTTTCTAGAAACATTTAATGTTTAAATATGATACCAAATAGTTGGTATCATTTCCTATTACACTCGATTTAGGTTATTTTATTAATATTATGTCTCTAATAACCTTATTCTCAATCTAAAATACTATAGAATACGATCATTTTTATAATATGGAAGGTATTAATGAAATTGATAGTTGGATACCTCAATGAAAACTTTTTTTTAAGGATGCGATTATGTATATTGGAAAGTCTGAATGAAATATTATCTAAAGAAATAATGTGAGGATCAATGGAAATTCATACAAAAAACTATACAAAGTTATTAAATATGGTCTTAAGACAGTTTTTTGTAATGATATGGAAAAGTATTATTTGAATTCTAATGTTAAGAATATATTTTACTATACTATTAGTACACACATGTGTATGGATTTTCTAGATTGCAAGACAAGTCATTACATTTTTAGAATTTAACAATTGAATAACTATGGAAAAAAATAAGAAAATAACCAAGCATGGAATGTATCTTGGATAATAACATGATTTCAATATGGGGGGAGATTAGTTAGTAAAACAAACACTTCTCCATTTTACAAGAATTAAAAACTGAATGATTACACTTAGTAAAGTACATGATAATTTAACTATAGATAAAATTATATTTAGGACATTAAAAATAGATGGCGCAAAAATATATTAGTAATTGATGAAATTTATAATTTTCAAAAGTCTACTTTCGCAAGCCTAATCTGTTTTTTCTACAGTATGAACTTGAACAAAAAATCACTACTAAAGTGAATTACAAAAATAAAAAAGGTATGTATTTTAAGTCAAAAAATTGAAATATGTAATACTTATGAATTTGTATCCCATGATATAAATATAGACATGGCACAAATAAGAAGTATAGTTTTTAAATATATAAGAATAAATGGATTAAAGAAAGTGTACGAAAGGAATAATTAGAAAAAACCCATGAATGGGAATAAATGCAATAATAAATTGTTTTAATATATATATTTATCTGAGTACAGACATAATGGACACTTAAGAACTGATTTCCCTAATAGAAATCTTTAAAATAAAGGAACTAAATAATGAAAATGTAAAATATATTATTTTCTAGAGGATGGGATTATATAGACACTTATTTTATATGTAGTGAATTGGGGTGTGAACAAAAAACATTTAACTATGATTTTATGACTACAGACTATGAGTTTATTGATATAAAACTTTATATATTCCCTTTTATAGTGTGAAAATAGAAATTTTATAGGGGTGTTAATTACAGTAATGATTGGGGTCCCCATTATAAGTGCTAAAAAAGCGTTAATAAAGGGGGACCTTTAACTGTTCCACAAAACCACTGATATAGAATACCCATTATAAGTACTATTTCTAGCACTGATAAAGGAATAAATGGCTGCAATGTGCAATTCATATAACTGTACATCCATTAAAAACCTGTAATGTCAAACAATTTTATACACAACCTCTAATTTTAAACAATTTTATATGAATTTAATTATCATCATGATTAAAAATAAATCCAGTAATTGTATATAAAAACATTATTTACATTTCAAAAAAATTATATAATATTATTTAGAATTATTATACAAACATTTTAAAGGATTAATATTTCATCTTTTGATGATCGTGATCCCCACTAAAAAATTTCCATCAAATGTATCATTTTCTGATGAAATCATCTAGACCCAAAATTTTTTTTATCTATATTAAAAAAATATTATGTTAGTAATACATGATGTAATAAATTAATCATTAATAAGGAAGAATACATTAATAACATGTCAATATTAAGTAAAAAAGATGAATTTTGAGTTAAACTAGGCACATTGTGTGTCCTATTTCCATGTGGTTAATTTTTACATGTCGGAAATGAGTGCTGGATTGTTTTCCTAAAAAATAAAATCATTAAATATGTTTTTTACTATGTTTTTACTATGTAACTTGTTATTTTAATAAACTTAATGTCAATTTTAAATTATGAAAAATTGGGAGTTATACCAGTCACATCGTGCATCAGTTTTAGGTGAGGATAATTCATATGTACAACAAATTTTTGATGGAATGTTTTTCTTAATGTTTCAAGACAATCCAAATTCATTTTTTTTATTTTCATTATGTGAGTTTTGTGTTTTAATTCATTTTTTTTAAAAATGGTAACACATATTTTGGGTCATACTTATTTTATTGTGTATTGGTTTGACATGAGACTACTTCATATACATCATAAATGACATATAAATCATTTCTGTAAATTATCAATACTATTGTAGAGGGGTTTCATGGTTTTTACTTAGTGACACATTTAGAAATAAGATGTAAATTTTAAAATGACAACGAAAACATATAGTCATACCAATAACTATGTGCATCAGATTGTGGTGTGGATGAATCCTGTATATAAAAAATGACTCATTTATCATTGTCTTGATGAATCAATACAATATGGATGAATTGTTTCAGTTTTCAGTATTTCAGTTAGTCATTTTTACTTAAATTAATGTCAATTTTAAATAAAAAGGCACACTTGGATCTATACCTATCACACTGTTTGTTGTATCGTATTGATGTTGGTTCTAACATATGGAAAATGGCTTGCGGGTATTTTTTTAAAAATATCTACACAATATGAATATGTTTTTTCAGTTTTTAGTAGGTCACATGTTCAATATATATAAATTAATGTTAATTTTAAATAAAAATACCCACTCTGATTCATACCAGTCACACCATGTGCCATATTGATGTCTACATGACTCATACACATCAAAAATGACTCATGGATCATTTTCTCAAAATATCAATACAATCTGAATCATTTTCGTGATTTTTAGTCTGTTACTTGTTGTTTTTTACTATATATAAATTTAGTTTTAAATAAAAATAATCATTTTGAGATATATCAGCCAGACCATGCATCGTATTGAGTGGAGGTTGATTCCTACACAATAAAAATTAATTGTAGATCAATTTTTAATGTATTGAAACAATTCGAATTTGTTTTCTTTGTTTTCATGTATTCGATTTGTGTTTTTTAATTAAAATGTCATTTCAAACTGGAAACCTACATTTTGAGTCATACTGGTCAGACCCTATGCCATTTTGATAGGATACTACTTCATTAACATCATAAATTACATATAAATAATTTTCCTAAATTATCAGTACAATCAGAGCATTTTTTCTTGGATTTTAGTTAGTGTCATATTTTGATCTAAAATAATAATTCTGAGCTGATAATGGAGTCTTATAGTCATTTCGGTAACACCATGCATTAGATTGAGGTGTGGTTGATTTGTATACATCAAAAATTACTCATGGATTATTTACACTATGTATCAAACCTATATGATTTTGTTTCCTCTATTTTCATTATGTAACTTTTTCCTTTTTTACAGAATGTAATATCAATTTTAAATAAAAAGAGACACTTTGAGTGATACCGATACTTGTTCTTCTTTCATAGTTTTGAGTTGGTCAGTTTTAGGGATACCAATTATATTGACCCATATATTTTATACATATATATAAATAATCATAGTAGATTTACATTCATTACAATACATAAGGATCTATGATAGAATAGTTTAGGTCTTGTTATTTTGGAAACATGGAAACATAAATAACTAGTTCATATTGTCGCTCATTAATTTATTAATTACTATAAACCTTCTTAGAAAAAGATTTTATAAAACCATTATTAAAAAACTAAGGATATCAAACATAATAAAGGGTTATAATAGATGCTCAATTAGTGTTATCAAGGGATATATCAATGATCATATTAGGATAACATTATCATAAATATATAAGAATGTGATACTAGCATTTGAAATTCATACCCTGCATATCATAGATCATAATCATGAGTCACATATCAATGAAAATAAATTAAGAAGACATGAATATTAAATAATTAGGGAATATTATAATATAAAAACATACACTTTGAGTCACACCTATCACATTGTGTATCAAATTTATGTGAGACTGATCGAGATGCAGCTAATTACAATCCTATTCTGGAAAATGTTTATGAAAGATATTTTGGGAATTCATACACTTTCATCAACTAACATGATATACCTATTTTGATGAAACCTTATTATTCACTTCACAGTTCATGAAACAAGAAGTTTCATGTTCCACATGAAATTAACATTTCCCTCTTTTCTAGAAAGTTGTTGAAAGTGAAAAGGAAAATATTACTTCCCCAATGATAGTTAAAAAAACTAAATAAGTATTAGATAAAAATTATATGGAAATTAACATAAATATAATATATAAAATGATGAAAAAATTAATCAATTAAATATTTATTATGAAATCATCTTTATAAAATCATGAACCATTTCGTTATTCTCATTATCTCAGTTTTAGCCTTGATGTCCAATCACCTATAAGAATGATGAGTTTCGAATGAACCACCCTGACTCAAACAAGTTAATTTTCCTCTATAAGAAAAAAAATTCTAATTTGAGTAACACTTAAAAGACGTAAATTAAACATAAATATGAAACAATAAACTACTTTTATGTAAGTCACATATTCATGTTATTTTTGTACATTCTTCCATCATGTATGTTGCCTATTCATTTCAGAGAACATCTCTATTGTCTTGTGAGTATGGGTATTTTTTATAGTTATAGTAGTACTAGAAAAATATAAATATAGAAAGGTTTAATAAATATTTTAAATGAAATAGTAATTATGGTGGAAAATACATCTTTATAGATGCTAGTTTGTTCATTAAATATGATCTCTCTAATAAATTAAAAACATAAAATCCACAATCATTTTAATTGGTTTGTTATGGATAGTTTAGAAACATTGTGTAAAATAATTAATATTTTTATATGTGTTTGGGTAGGGAAACATTATTATATATATGCTAATACATGTTTAAGTGTAGAACTTTCCATGGTCTCTGTGCTTGGCCCTAGGCCTCATTCTGTGTTTTTCAAAATATTAATGCACCACCCTATCATAACTAATTCTTCATTACTATATTTTATAAATTATATAACATGACTTTTTGGTCTTAAACATTGGGTGTAGTGTATCAAAAATTGTCAAATACTATCATGTGTGGATGATATTTTGGATATCCATGCATTGAATTCCATACAAAATTCTTTATAGTATCCAAATATACCATAATGAGTGTTCAATGTAGCCGAAATAAAATAAATAAGTAATGAAATAATCTAAAATATGTTTGATATGATTAAATTGTAGCTTTTCCCCTTCATCGTTGGTATTAATAAGAGTATATCATCTGAAATATTTCTTTAATGTTATTTTTCTGGACCTGCCACTATTTCATTATTTTTTTTCAATTTTTTGTTGTTCTATAGTGGTGATGTGAGGACTGATGATTCCAAAAAAAATCATGGGAAAATACCATCAATTGTTTTTCATATATATGCATGCCAAAAATATTAAATATAATTAGTGATAATGAAGAAAATATTTCATCTTTTGTAAAATAAAATCATGAAAACATACCCCATGCATACATTTACAACTAATCCATATACCTAATAGTAGTAGAGGATTACACTTAAATTCACATGTCCAATGTCATATTATTTTTCCTCTACATACGTATATTTAAAAAAATTAAATATGTGAGGGAGAACATATATTAAATATATATTCACATGAAACATTAATGCTAGTAAATGCAAATATAGAACATGTGGGATAATAGTACTTTTGGTAGATATTTTCTATCAGTTTGTCGATCCTTTAAATGGGCTTGTCTCGGCCTTTCATTTCATCCCCACACCTTTTTCATTTTATAATAACATTCATCGGTGATGACATTTTTTCATGAATTTTTAAAGGGTTAGATTGCAAAATAAATTGAAAAGGAATACCTCCTTTTTGACACAATGTTTTACATGATTTGATTTGTATGTAAATAAAGTCTCCAGAGGACTTTTGACTGTATGAATATCTTCCTTAACAATTGGAACATGTAGCTCAGTGATTGTCCCATGGGCTATGCTAATAGCCACTATCTAATGACTTGTTGGAATTGGTCCACAATATTTCAGGTCATTTTTTATATTTAAAATATAATCCATACCTATATGGAGATGGGTGGTTATTGGTAGATATAAATCATATTGATTATCACCATATATAATAAAAGAATAAGAATGGTATCATTGTCTGTTTGAATCTCATTTCATAGAAA
This sequence comes from Viscum album, assembly GCA_963277665.1. Taxonomy (NCBI): domain Eukaryota; kingdom Viridiplantae; phylum Streptophyta; class Magnoliopsida; order Santalales; family Viscaceae; genus Viscum; species Viscum album. Next base: position 268,895,801 of record OY728129.1, read on the forward strand.
CATTTATTTTCAAATTTAGTACCTCGGATAAGACATCTCTTTAAGGGGAGTGTATTACCTCGTATATAGTGGTGGTGGGGTGGGATAACCACACATTGGTTTTTTTTGAGTTATTTATTCACTATGATTCCCCACCAAAAAGGTTTCCATAATCTCTCTCTAGAATTGGAATTGTTCTTCATGGTTATCTAGACTTTCTACCATCTATTTCATTTCTCCACATTGATCATCCTCGTGTTTTTATCTCAAAATATATTTGGGTTGCCCCTAAAAATACACAGCCTTGCTACAACCATACAATTATAGACTCTTTAAGGCAACGGATTGTATGTGTTCATCTGATACAGTTGTTGTTGATTTCTATGAATATATCAAATAGAAAATTTAATAAAATAATTGATCATTGTTTTTTAATTGTGATTGAAAGTATTTTTTTATTATGTAATACTTATATATGGTTCACACACATTTTTTTTGGTTTTTAGATATTAGAATCCCATTATTATTTACATGTTCCCCTTTTCATATATCAAGTAATGGGATGGAAGTGGATTTGTATTTGGAGTCATCAATTTTCATATAAATAAGGGAACATAATTATGGTGATGTTTCTTGACACAAAAAAATAGTATGGTATAATTAAAATACATAGCAATTTTTATTCAACTGAAGTGTTCTTCAAACTTAATATACTATTGGGGTAATTCTGTTTTGCTTCTTGTTCATTATTTCCATCCATCAATTTTTGTCTCATAAACAAAAAATTGTCAATAATTGTGTTGAATACCTATATCATTATACTATGTATTACTATCTACAACATATATGAAAAGACACATTTGTATGATATATAATAAATTAATCCCATGATATATGGTTTATCAAGAGGGATGCGATAAGCATTGGGTATGTGTAAACTTTATTTTCAACATCATTATGATAATGATTAGTTAGAATTTTGTGAAATCCAAAGTGAATCCTTCAAGAAATAATTAATGCATAATTCTTTTGAGAGTCATCTAATATAATTTCATTGTACAATGGATGAGGAAGCGATAGTAAATGTTTCTTAGTTTTATTTTTTAATAAAAAAAGAAATGATTCCATAATGTGACTATAATCTCTTCCCAAATCAGTGTCTTGAGTGCGGGCACAACATGGTGTTACGAATATATATTAATTCATATATATTGTAGAGGGAATATTCTAGTGTAACGACTTAACATGTCCTTGTTGGTGTTAAAATGATGGACCTATGAATTCCATCTGGAATTTTGATTCCATTGAATTTCTCCTTAATTATTTTTGATAAAACCATCAAACTCTGGAGCACCTATTTTTTCTATGTCTTTATTCATTCGTCACCTACAATTTCATCAAATTCAGCATTGTCAATATTTTTTTCATCTAGATCGGTATCATCATAATGTGTAGATGGTCAGTGTATCTCTTCTTTGGGAGTAGTAACACATTGACAAACATGTATTTACTCAGGAATGGGATCAAAAACTTGTTGAACCATGTCACTTTGATCCCCAATGTGTTTAGAGGCATGTTGTGCCTCAACATTGGGATCACCGACACGTGAAGAGGTCATTATCTACAGAAGTGGTTTAAATTTTAATAAAGTGTATATAAATGTGTAAAAAATAATAACATGAGGTAACACAATGTATATTACAATAAAAATAATCATGAATATTGAACGCTCTTTATAAGGATGTATGGATTTTACCCTTCTACATACTATCCAAATAACTTCATTATGGTCTCCTGTGATATAAAAAACCCTGTCTACATTGGGAATACTACAAAATAATTGTGACGTCATAATAAAAGGTTCATCTTCAATTGAATTTTCATCTACCCATTCAGTGGTTTTGATCGATAATAATAAAATTGACCACTTTCTATTATTGAGATTTGGAACATAAAATACGTTTACAACCTCTGAAGCTGTTAAAAAATAATTTCCTTTTAACCTTCTTTACTAAAATAATCTTTAATGAATCTCAATACATCTATTTTAATAGCACATATATTATCAAACCCTTTTCATTGATAAATTTAAACATGGAATTTTTTATAATCGAACTCCCCAATTTTATTAATGATGCCAACGTATGACATATTTGCGTAAATTGAATTTCTATCCATAGTACCAAAAACATGCATCACTTCTTCCACAAGTGTAACTGCACTGTTTTTAATGGTTGTTCCTTCATCATGTTTATTATTATAGAACATGAAACCATTAAATACATGACCATTTTACGATAATACAAACAGACTTGGTCCTTCTGCAATCCATTGAAGTCATTCTAAAATTGAATATAGATATTCATCTAAATCCTTAAAAATGTGGTCCCAAAACAATCATATAAAATGTTTTATGTTTATTTGATACCAAAATTTTATCCCATAATGAATTCAGCGTGACTAATAATTTTATATATTTAGTGCAACTATCATACATCAGTGTCTTTGCAGAAATTTTTAATTGATCAATCAATTTTGGGAAATCACGAAGTTCATCTTCCATTATCCTTGAAATTTCCTCACTAAGAACATAATAATCATTAACATCTGTAATAACATCCTTTATTCAAACTTCATCATTTTCCACACATGTAATAATATCATATGATCCATAAAACCCGGTATTATTCCATCCACTAGCTAATTTAACATTTTCCTGATGTTTATTCCAACATTTATAACAATGATATATTTCGTGATAGATGAAGTGTTATCCCAACATTTTGAGAATAACTTTTCTTGAATAACAATAACATAAAAAAAGAAAAAGGATTTGATAAGGGTCGTATACATGATCCTTTTCAAATGTGATGTAATCTTTCATGCCATCTGGATACTATTTTTTCAGAAGATTGGAATCCATCTACAGGTTATTCATATCTATCCTATTTGATTCAATAATGTTAATATTTAACAATGTAAACCCACGAAAGTGGAATTTATAATAAGGGGGACATAAAATTTTAATGATATTTATTAATCTTTTTGGTTTCCAAGAACTCATCCCCTTAGAAGTTAACACCAAACTAGAAAAAATTCATAATTGTAGATGCGTCTCATAATTTAAATCGTGAATGTGATGTTAGATGTATAATAAGTTTAGAAGTTGCAATGGAGTCAAACATTAATTCACCTTTTGAGGGAGTTAGGTCATGATGGATAACCTATGGGTTGGATAGAGTTGGAAACATACCCTTTCCAAGGTGTTATTATCGATATAATTGACTTCCCTATACAATGTAATGGCTTTCCTAAGTCAATAAAAATCATTATATAAATGATTATGGAAAAAGTAAAGTGTAGATTTCATTTATAAAAATATATTAAATAAATCATTAATTCCCATTAAAATACCAACAATTTACCCAAAATATTATTTACAATTACACAACCATTACAAATTAAATCAATTAGTTTCAAACAATCTTTCAAATAATCACATTTCCATTTTTTTAAAGCATTAAAATAATGTTAATGACCTAACAATATTAATCATTTAAAATGAACAAAAACACTCTATATTTTACAATTTTTTTATTTAAAACACCACACTACACTTATTAAAATTAAACCATCGTTAAATATGCTTTCAAAACAATCAAATCCTTTTAGAAAATCCAATTGAGTATGTTGATAAACACTATGAATCATATTTAAGTACATGGAAAGTGTTTAAATCATTTTTAATAACTTTATATCCAAAAAATGGTATATTGAACATATATAATTTCTTATGAAACATATTATTAAACATGAATCACTTTAAAATAGTTACTTAGGAATTTTAACAGAGTCATAAATCCCAACAGAGGATCTATTCAAATGATCAATAAATAAAAAACAAACATTATTTTATAAAATATAAATCTATAAATGGTTTAACATTTTGACACTGTATAAAACCCATTGTTTAATCCACATAGACATAAACATCCATAACTAAACATCATTAGATTTCAACAATATATTACAAATCCATACAAATAAAACACCTCGATTCATCACACATCCATCTGTGTAGTGTGATTCCATTAAATTATTCCAACAGTTGGTGCAATAATAATACTCCGATATGAATTTTCTATTGTACTCCCTACCATTGGATACCCCTTATACATGTCTAGTGAGTTCCAAACTACCTAAATTTTTTTTCCATCCATATATTGTTAATTATAAGATATAATAGTTAGAAACAATAAATCTATAACATGATCCTTGTTGTATGCTGTATAAGAATTTGTGATGTTCCATTCTTACACTATCATGTTATATAAATATTATTTCAACTGATTTATTTCTATGGCTTAGACTACGATACTAATGCATGTAAGATATATCCTGTGTACAAAGATACCTATTGCAATGAGGAGGATGTGTGAGATGAAATTGATAACCGAATGGATGATCAAGGTGTTATTACTTTCCAAAAATATAGAGATGATCTCATTACTCCTGATAAATACTAGAAATTAGAATGTTCATGTTCATTAGGATGGTGGATGATTATAAAAGAAATCCTGATTCTGATTTCAAAGCTATACCTTGGGAGTGATTCTTTCTATGGCTCATTTTCTATTATTCCTATGTTTTACTCCTGTTAAGTTCCTTTTCTACTTTCACTTCATCATTTTAGGGGTCTCTTTACTCTTTTATGAACATTGTTGTTTCATTTTCTTGACCTCCATGGATGGTTCTGAGATACCCTTTTAATGACTACTTATATTTAGTTGTTCTGTCTCTACCACCATTATAGGTTTGATCTGGCCTCTTTCATTTTTCTAAATGTTTATACTTAGTCATTGATTTTCATCGGATATTGTGTGAGAAAATTTTTATGATAATTGTTAGGTGCTTTCTTCCAGCATCAACATTCAGTGAATCATGTGGGTGTCCTGAAGTGCACAATATGTGGATTGAATGATCCATAGAGTAATTTTCTGTGTTAAGCAATGAAATATTGATTTTCTGGATGATGATTTGAGGAATCAGTGCTATTATTATGGGATGCTCATCTCATTACTTCACACAAGTCTTTTTTCTGGTTGTGGTTGGAGTGACTTGGGGTGAGATGGTGATGGCTTCTTACAGACTTCCATCCCATTGAACTTTTTGGAAGAGGTCATTGGACCCTTTGTCACCAGCTACCATTCTCTTCATCTATGATGGAAGATGATTTCTCGTTGTATTAGTATTGAAGAATTGAAGTCTTGGCTTGGTCAACCATCTCCTATACAAATATCATGGGTTACAACCTTCACTAGAATGCAGTCCTTGTTTTTAAGTTTATCAGACACACAACAACCATCTGGAAGTGCAAATAAAATCTTTTGGGAGTCTTCAACTTCTAGAATTCTTCCTTTTCTATTCTCCTTTCTCTGAGGCGGGTTATTTTTTCTCAACTACTTCTCATTTGAATTATTTTTTCTCTTTTTATAGGTTATTGTGGTATGTAACACATGATTTTGGTATCCTAATCATAAAATATTCATGTATACACCTCCCACAAATCCAATGTTTGTGTAATCTCTCTACACCACACACTTGTATTGTAGTGTTTTTTTAATAAATTTTGTGGGGCATGAACTAGGTGACTGGTTCATGTCACCACTTTTCTAAAAAAACACTAGAGTCCCAATGGATATGTTATATAGTCAATGAACACACTCATAACCATTAATCACTCATGTACTTGTTTACTAAAAACACTAAATTATTCCAATGCTCATTGGATCACCTTAAATAAAATGGTTATACATGCCAAGAAAAATGTATATATCTCTCAAATTATGTAATACTAATTAATTAATTTATAAATGAACTCAATAAAATCTATAATCATGAACCCATTATATAATCAAAAATTTACCAATTGTCATTCCTGTCACACAGTGAATTTCCTTATGTCACTCATCACTAGATGAAATAATGTTTCTTTCCCAATCATTTTAGTAAATATTTTCTAAAGTTAAAATATAAAAATACCTATGGCAAAAAATAATAAATGATATGATTTTCCATATTCTATTTTTTAAAATCTTCATAACGACATTATAAATGATATTACAAAGACTAATCATTCAATGATCATTAACTGAACTCTAAGTAGTGACCTCTAGAATCAAAATAACGGGAGTATCAATACATGTCTCTATAGAATTATTACCTTTCCAAAACAAATTAATGAGGCTAGAAACATAATGTCCCAAAATATTCTACAAATTTTTAAAGGAAATGCATGATGAAAATCTTGGATAGGTACCATTGGTGGATGCATTATCCTAAATTCCATGAAAACATAATAACATCGAATATATATAGTTAATAATTCATTTTTATAATTTTTCAATGTTGTAATAAAATAATAATTTATATTTTATATATATAAGTATGTTGAGAAGAAAATATTGTTTGATAAAACTATGTTATTAAATTCTTAATTTCTTTAATGGTATCAACCCACATACCATTAAGATACCTTAACCTGGAAATATGGTAATTCCTCTATCTAAAAATGCCTTTTAGATAAAATAATAAATTGTTTTTATATATTTTTATCAATATAAGAAATCATGCATCTAAAATTCCATTTTTTATTTCTATTGAAGAGTTTAATATTAAGTAAATTTTCATGCAATGCAATTACATATATAGATTCATCGTTCAAAATAACTCCATGAATACTTCGATTATTCATCCCAAAATAATTACTCTTAATATTAATGTTTTATGATTGAGTAATACCGCATATATAATTATTTTTTAATCACATGAATAACAATATAGATAGTCAACCATGAAACAATTTGAATACCTTACATTTTTATTTTAAAATAGATGTATCCTAGTTTATTATCATGGTATCATATTCAATGACTAATTCATGAAAAAAACACAATCTTTACTTATTTAGAATACAAATTATTTGATGGTCTTGAATTCATCAAATGTAACAACAATGATTTTCAGTATTCAATGGCCTCAGAAAAACCAATCCAAAAGATGGTTAATAAACCCGATGATTATTAAAAGATTTAACAATTCAAAGTCCATGGTAGATAATTATAAAGGGTTGAAAACACATATAATTATATAATTTTTTAAAAATAATATTTTATTTCACCACAAGAGGATGACCATATCACAAAAAAGTTTATTTAAGGATTTCATTATTCCAGGTTATCAGTAGATAAAAAAATTAAGATTAAATATGTTGAGAAGTAAATCCATTTGATTCCAATGAAGCTAATGCATCAATTAAAAACCTATCAAAAAATTATTATAATTCACCCTATGTAGAAAAATAATTTTTTAAGGATAACCAATATACCAAATTAAGACATTACAATAGATATAGATAACCCAATCCTCCCAATTAATATGAGTTGAACAATTGGATTCATCAGATCCACAAAAACAAGTCCTTCCAAAAAATATATAAGAAGTTGATCTACTAGATTTACAATAAGTTCATATGAGTATTGTATGAATCCAAATGGATCCAGATTTAGATTATGTTGAATTTTATAGGTTTATAATGATAAAAAAAATCTATTAGATACAAGGAAATGAAGCCAAAATGATCTCCATGCTAGATAAATGAAATATTCATAAACTAGAAATGAAGAAACTATACATGAGTACGTTAGACTATTGTTTTTGTTACTCTGGCAGTGGAAGAGTTGGGGTAGGTGGTGCTGGCAGCGGCACTAGATGTCGTAGATGGGTTCACAGTGGAGATGGGGTTCACAAAAAAGGTGAGTTCGCAGATGATGAGGTCTTTAAAACATAGATAGGGTTCAACATCAATGGTTGGGTATACTTAGGAGGTGGGTTCATGGAATAGGATGGGTTTTGGGTGGAGGTGGGGCTCAACATGCAGTGGAGTTGGGTTTGCATGGGAGGTGAAATTTGCATCAGAGGTGGGGTATAACAGTGGAGGTGGAGTTCATGATGGAAGAGGGATTTGCGATGGCAAAGGATATATTCGTTGTGGCAGAGGAGGGTCGACCTATAGGAGGAGTCAACAGCAGGGTTCATCTTCTGTTAGAGCTTGAGGTGTGCGACTTAAGGAGGAGACCATTAGCGTTTATTTATAAAAGAGGGAAAAACTTTTATTAGTGCTTGTTAAAATACGTTGATAAAGGTATGTTTTATCAGTTTTAGAGTAGAAATTTAAAATAAAACATGTCTTTTTCATTGTGTTTTTAGCACTAATAAAAGTTAATGTTTATCAGTGTTGAAAAAGAGCTGATAAAACTACAATGATAATAATTTATTTAAATGTTTATATAAGGATTTATAAAATTATATGTATAATAAAATTATATATACTTAGTTATAATAATAACCATAAATATATATATATATATATTTATTTATTAAATTATAAATATTATAAATAAAGAAATATTTTTTTATAATCATAATTTTATAGTAAATATATTTATTATATTTATATTTATATAAAATTAATATATTTATTATAATTTTATGATAAAATAAATATATTTATATTTTTAAAATTATAATTATAAATATTTTTATATATTTATTACATTTTATATTTATTTAATAACTATAAATTTACTAAAATTTATAAAAAATATAATTAATGTATCTCTTCTATTTATGATATTTTTTATAATTAATATATTAATTATATATATTTATAATATTATAAATATAATAAATATATAATAAATAATTTATAATAAATATATATTTATTTATAGATATAATTATGAAAAACATATATATATATATATATATAATTATAAAATTATATGAATTTATTTATTATACTTATAATTTTATAAATATATATAATTAATAAATTTATTATAAATTTATAATTAATTAAATTCATCTTTTATTTATAATTATAATTGTAAATATTTTTATTTATTTATAAATATGTGTATATATTTATAAATATATTTATTTAATAATTATTATTTTAACATTACAATTATAATAAATATATTATTTATATTTTTATAATAATTTTAATATATATATATATATATATTTACAATTATAAGGATAAATATATATATATTTATTTATTTATAATTACAAAATTTTGACAAATATATATTTATCTTAATTATTATAAAATTATTAAAAATATATTTTCTACATTTATAATTTTATAAATATATATATTTAAAATATTTATTATAATTTTATAATTATTTAAATATTTCTATATTGATTTAGAATTATAGTTATAAATATTTTTATTTAATTATAAATATTTATAAATATTAATAAATATATTTATTTAATTCCCTATATTTATAACATTTTATGTATAATAAACATATTAATTTAATTTTATCATTATTTAAATATATATTAATAACTATAACTATAAATAAATATATTCAAATACATTACAATGTAATAGTTTTATGTTTTAGAAAAACAATAATGAAACCATATCACATAATACTACATATTAGGAATAAAACTTCACTTACTCAAAGAAAAACCATTGAAGAGTCCAATTAGTGAATAACACTTTTCAAACATGAAATGAAGATACTTACTTTAATGAAAGTAAGAAAAAAAACATATTTATAAATATATATATATATATATTAATTTATTAGTACAAAAACACATTTATTTTAATTTCATAATTATTTAAATAAATATAATTATTTATAATTATAAATATCTTTATAAATATTTTTATATAATTTTCAATACATATAGAGATAAACATAGTAATTTATAGGTCATACAAAATTATTTATCAAATATATATGGCTAACATGAATAATAACGAGGGTTTAATGTGTAAATGAATATTCAAGATGAATACGTAATATATGAAAGTAATTTAGACTAATCCATAAATATATTTATTAACCAAATTCGTTGGAAACATTTGTTTATTTTAAAATATATATATATATATATATATTAAAAAGTATTTATGTATATTTGTTAATAGAAAATTATAAATATAACAAATATATTTATTGTTTAATGAAATTTATTATAATCTCATAATTATGTAAATATATATTTATTTAAATATAATTTTATAAATACTTTTTTAAAACATTATATTTTTATTCGAATTATTAAGAAATATTTATTAATTATAATCATTCATTTTTTACTTAATGTGTACAAATAAAAAATATTAGAAAATATAAATATATTAAATTTTTATAAATTATTAATATTTTTTATTAAAAACTATTATTAGTGATTTTATCTAGCACTGAAAAAGGCCCCATTTTAACAGTGCTTTCGGCAAAGCGCTGATAAAAACCTGCAGATATCTTACCCAGATCTGTGGTAGTGATTCATTATTTACAGCGTTCTCGAAACATGATAATAAATTTTTAATGGATAAATATTCTATGGTACATGAGTCAACTTTTACCATGAGACTCCTTAATGTCGGTATTGATGAATTTACAAATGAAGGAAATGAAATTGATTCATATTCATGTTTTGATTCTGATTATGTGCATTATAATGTTAATTTTTTAAATAAAATGGGGAATTAATATTTTATAATATCAAAATTATTGATAAATATAGATATTTAAAAAGTAAAAAGAAAGAAATTGGTCAATAAAATTGAGAAACATAAGGAGGATAATTAGAATTTAATGATTCTTATTCCCTGTAATAAGAAATATAAACTGAATTTGAATTCTAAGATGTTGAATCAAATAGAAGAAACTGACTGCCTAAAATATTATATGTGTGTTAATGATAATGATCATGAATTAATGTTTAATTTGGTTGTGTATGAGATGGATAAATTTGCTATTTAAAGTAATAAGCTCAAGAAAAAATAAAAAATAGTGAAATAAGTATTACGGTTCTAATGGAAAAGTATATACTGAAGTAAATGCAATTTAGAAGGATAATGGGATTTTAAAAATAGAACTTCTAATATAAACAAAACTATATCTAAATTTATTTAATGTAAACTAAAATATGATAAAATGATGTCTATGATTAAACCATACAATAAGAATAATAGTTTTGGTTATAATATATTTTGAAAAATAGAAACTATGACTACACTTTTGAAAATCTCAATGTGGAGTTTTTGATGTGTTGCATGATTTAAAGGTATAATGCAATGGTATTATTCCAATTAATTATCTATGATATTTACATAATTTTCTTGTTATAAAGAAAATTATTTTTTGAATGATTAATTTTTAGAAGTACCGTAAAATAGATCGTTGGATATCTGTTTTCGTGGAAAAAGTTATACTCTCAATTTACTAAAATCTAAGATAATATTTTACAAAAATTATCTTTCTAGGAATACTTATACCTTAAATGGTCAACATAACCATGTATGCTTTATATTTTCTAATAAACATATTATCAACAGCTACATAAATTGGACTGTTCATGCATAAAATCTAATATTTTTATCTTATTATGACTATTTTATGTTCTCATCTTTTGGTATGTACTTCAAATATTTATTTCTTTTCACCTTTATAAATTAATATTTTTATATCAAATCAAATTTTATAAATTATTATTTGGTATTTGTATTTTATATGTAACAAGTTTTAATATTTTTATATCTATATTTATAAATTTAAAAACTAATGGGGATTTACCCCTTTTTGGTTTGATTAATTATTATTCTAGGTTTTATGTTTTAAAAAAGTTCTCAATTCATTAATATATCTATATTTCAGATGTTTTAATATTTTTGAAATATAATTCCACAATCGATATCATTTTTCTAAAAGAAATAATGTTTTTTAATATCTTATAACCGAAACATTTTACATATTAAGAAGAGGGGGGTATTTTTTTTTAAAATAGTCTATAATCTACATATTTAACAATTTATTTCTAATAATGGTTCCATGAAATATAATTTATAACAACTCTAGTTTAGAGAATTCTTCTATAATTTATATATTACATTTATGAATATAAATTGACTTTATCACTAATTTTTATTGAATCTATTATATGGTAAACATATATTTTGATTTGATATTACATATTCATTCATATTTCATTTTATTTAATGTTAAAATAAGTGATAATATTTGTTAATTATAATTAGTATATTAATAATATAATCCATATTTCTTTTACACTATTACAGTTGTTCCTACTGATATTATATTTTTTCTATTCATGATGACTTATATCTTTAAAATATGGTTCTTTATAAAATTTTAAATTCTAGCTGGGTTTGATAATATTTTATTGGAAACAATAGTTATTTAGAATAAGGTGTTTTTTCACTTTTTTACATAACCCAGATGGAATATATTCTAGTTTTTCCCTTATATTCGTGTTAACAAATATATTAAAAAATATGATTGGATCATTTACAGAAACTGATTTATTGAAATTGATGTAAATTTATTTATTTTTCACTAAAACTTTATTATATTATAGATACATATGTGTAGTAATAAAAATTTATTTCATACTATATTATATTTTTATCCTTAATTATTATTAATAACTAACTGTATAATCAAATAGAAGTACCATATCCTTCATGTGCACTGTTTATTGCATATTAAAAAGGGGTTTCATTTTATTTTTACTATTTGTTTTGATAAATTTCAAAAAGGGTGAGAGTTTTAACAATTTGAATTAAATGGATTTTTAGATATAAAAATGTATAGATTTTCATTGTTAAGGGGTTTAATAAAATGTATTTTATCTGATTTACTGTTTTGTTAATTATAAATCTCCAAAATCAAATTTAATAATGGTAATTAATTTTGTATATAAATAATTATTTTAATACTATTATTTAGGATAATGAGTAAATCACATTTAAACATTTTTATTTTAACAATTTTTGATTATTTCTAATAATTTTACATTTAAAGTTTATTATAAAACATATTATCTAACAATGTCTATTTAATAGGTTCTATCATTATGTTTAAAAATTTCATCCTTTGGTTATGATATTGACATGAATATATTAGATAATGATTGTAAGTCAATATATATGAATTATGAGAATTGTGAATTTTTGAAACGAACTTAACAGATTCAAGATGAATTTTTTATGGAATTATTATATATAAAATAGCATAAAAATCATCCATATATAAGAACTATGGTACTCCTCTGGATGTGATAGTAGTAGAAAAAGTAGTGTCTTATCATTCCCCTGTTTTCCTAATCACAATAGTAGATACTATTTATTCTTGATTGAAGTATCTATCTCTTCTCATGGAATCAATCCATTTATCACAATAGTACATAACTTCTACCATAGCATGATATCAGGTTCTCTCTAAACAATAATATAAAATCTACTCTTTCAATAGTGGGGAAGGTTTTTTTACACACCACCAGAAGAATGTGCTTCCTCAGAATTGGAACCAATAAAAACCTCCTTTAAAAATCGCAGGGTATCACGTTCTTCTCCTTTATAGAAATTTTAATAGTCTCTTTTTGTGTTCAGTTATAAATTATTTGACATTGATTTATTAATATTTTTAATAAGATTTAATTTTTTTATTAAATTTTAGAATTTCTAAAAACTTATTGAATATATTTTAATTGATATTTTAATTTTTAAGTTAATTATGGTTTCTAAAACTGTTAATGGTTTAAAATATTAGCTATATATTGTATTAATTTATTTTCAAAAAAAAAACAATGTCTATATAAAATAATACTATATTCTAATAATATTTAAATATTATGATTAACTATACTTTTATTCAAATAGTTTTAGTTATTATACTACATTGGAAAACACATGAATGTATAATTTAGAAATTATATTATATACATTTATATAGAAAAACATTGTGTTTTTTGAATTAATATGTTATAGATTAATCATTATTCTTATATATTTTTTATTATTAATTTGATGTTTGATTTTGAGAGGTTTTTTCATGTATTATTTATTTTTAAAACTTGAATATGTATTATATATAAGATATGAATGTTTTTTTGTATATTTAATGTATTCATTATAGTGCACCAAAAATGTTCCTTCAATACACACAAGGATTAAATAAGAAAAACTTATAATTTCTTTGGAAAAAGTGATTTCAAGTAAATTCTAGATAAACGGAAATGAAATTGGGAGATAGTTAACCATCGATGATTTTTCTATAAATAGATTGGAAGTCCTTAAATATGAGATATAAATGACATATCTTAATGATTTTCTTAGATCATAATTGATTACTATTTCATTAGTGCAATTAAAATGAACATAGAAATTTGATTCATGGGTGCCAAAATGATCAAATATCCAGAAGCCACATCAACCTCCATATCTATTTGTCTAATATTTTTTTAGATTTTGTCTCTAAATTTTTCTTTATATTTTTTATTAACTATTAGGTAAGGCTTTACCCAATAAAAATCGTATCTGGTATCACTTATTCAACCTAAATAAAAGAATTTCAGTTGGTTGTGAAATAAAAACAAATGTTACATTAGTATGGGTTGTGACTCATGTAAAATGATAGAGTGGTTATGAATCATGGTATTTTTTAAAAAAGTTTCTGAAAACGATTTATCACACATTAAAAAGTCGATTTTCATAGTGGGTACTGATCTTCTACCTATGTATAGAATAATGCAGAGTAATGTTGGATCATAGTGATCCAAAAAACACTACAAATAATGTGTTCATATTTTATTTCCATTGCATTATATTTTAAACACTACATTACAATGTTTATTAATACAATAGTAAACTATGATTTATTATTAATTTTAAATGTATCGAAGGACTATTCATCCATATAGTCTATTATAGGCATATTTCGGGAGGATATTTGTAATGTGAATAGAGAATAATGTATTATTTCATCATATTAGATATTATAGTAACTAGTGTCCACCATTTTTTATCTTTGGTTAATGGATAAAAATAAGTGGAATAACATATCATGCTTTTATGGATATTATCACCCATTGAATTTTAAATTATATATTTCAAGAATGAAAAACTCTTCACTAATATTAATCACTTGGTGTAATAAATTTGATAGATGTGGAAATTGGATAAAGCACAGATGAAGGATGAAATTATACTAATTTAATGGAAATAATTAAAGTATGTATATTTCAGTAAAATCAATATCACAATGGTAGACAAATTTCACATATTTATTAATTATTATATGTAATATGGAAACAGAATATAAAGTTATCATTTCAAAAACCCATTTTAAGTATAATCCTTGTTAAGGTATATTATTATATTAAATAAAATTTTTCATTGTCTTGAACATGAAATTAATATTCATGATAATTGGTATATATAATTTTATTAGTATGTTATGATAATTTTTTTAGAGAATCAGATTAAAATTTTGTCGACATAGTTTCTATGAGGGGTAGAACATCAAAAACAAAAATTTTGGTTTAAAATTATTCATATGTTCAATTTTATGTACCACACACAATAAAAAACTCAAAATGAATTGTGATAAATTATCAAAATATAATTATTTAAATGTAGTTGTTATAACATAGTAATTTTATTATATGTATTAATTTTTATGATTACATGATAAATATATTTATGAAATACTTCCCCAATAAAAATTCATTGATTAATTCCCAACAAATAAGATCTCAATTTTGTAATATAGATAATAAAAAATTAAAGGCGATGTTCTTCGAGAAGATATTTAATTTTATTGTAAAAAATGATCATTAATGTAAATGAAGTTAATAAATATAATCAAATTATTATAATGAAACATTTAAATCATATATTTAATTAAAATAAGATAAAATAAATATTATATTAATTACAAGATAATTAATTACTATATATTCATTCAATTGTTTAAAAACAATTCTATTTTGAAAAAATGATTCCTAATTCATTTTATTCATGAATATTACTATTATTCTTATAACATTTTAGAAATTTAGATTTATATAATAATTTTTTTAATTAGGATTTTAAAATAATCTTAAGATAATTGTTTATTATTTTTCTAAAAAAGATGATTTTTGGGTGAATAATAAAAAATATTGATTTTCCAAAAACTCTCATTTCATATCTTTTATCCTAGTAGTTTATACATTCCATTTGGTATTGTATATTTTTTTGTAATATATATTTCATTTCAGTAAAACAAATTATATTAATAATTCACGAATCATCATTAACCATAATTAAGATTGAAAATAATTTTGATTCTTAAATTTACTGTATTTCTAAATATAGTTTTTCATTGCATTTTGTGAAATTATGATAAATGTAATTTAATCCACTTATGGAATGTGAATATTGAAAAATTTATTTCATATTTCAAATAATGATGTTATAATTTAAAAATGTGTTTAATTTCATTTTTTTTCATAATGAATAGAAACTACTTTAAAAGTTATTCGCCGCGTTAAATAGAAAACACGGTTAATGAAGGAAAAAAAGTTTCATAAGGTAAAATAATATAATTTTTGTTTCTTTATAAAAAATAGTACTTATAAAAAGTTTATCCCAACTTAAAAAATATGATATTTTGATTCCATAATTATTTTATTACATCTTTCATATTATTTTATGTTCTGAGTAATTAAAAATTCTCACCCTCTATCACTTAATTATTTTAATTGAACCTGTATAGAAAAAACTGAGATATGAATAAATATAGATGATAAAATTGAATAAGAATAATTTTCCATCACTTTATTAATTTATTTTTAAATTTTAGTGATTTTATAAGTACCATGAACTCTTAAAAAACAATGAAACAAATCTTATCTAATAATTAGAAAAATAATATAAATTGTATTAAAAAGATAAAAATTTATATTTTGTGGATTTGTTTTGGGGTTCCAATAATTTATTATAGAATTATAATGTATTATTTTCTATGAATGATTTTATATTTTAATTAAATTTTCTTCCATTTTAACTTTAATGGATTTTTTTTGACTTACACAAAATAAGACATTAAATTGTCTATAATTTCAATTTTTTTAAAAATTCAATAAGAAGACATAATAATTCTATTATAATTAAAATGGATGAGAAATATTTAATCCTATCATAAATGGTTCACAAATGTGCCACATTGAATCAATAAAAATATATCCATGACCCATAATGACTGAAAATGTTTTTACATCTATTTTATTTAAGTATGGTTAATGAGGTGGTTAAACCAAAAGATAATGTTTAAAACAAGACATAAAACTGAGTAATTTTCTTTTTAAAATTTATTCCAATACTAAACTTATTACATTAAATGGTATGAAAGTTTGTTCCATTTTACCTGAGTCAGACACTGGTAATATATAAATAATTCACATATTTACCATATTACCATCCTCCATATTCATAAATGGGAACCACATCTGTTTTCTTCTTAACACCTCTTGAGTCATTTAACTCCACAAAAACAATCCCAAAACCCTTTCAAACATACCTATCAATTCCTTAGAGGTCCTGGTATCACATAAATATCAATGTATTATGGTGTATCCCCAAAATTGTTTTGTAAAGAAGTTGTATAACTCTTATCTAATTTATTTTTATCTTTCTATTCTTCATAAATCTACTTAAAAATTATATAAACATGATGACATAATAAAATAGGTTTCATAAATTTGGTAAAATATAAATATGTTTATTTTATAACGTTTTTCCATCTCTTTTTTTATTATATGGGAAATGAAAACATTTCTCTAGGGTACATATCGAATACCTCTTCAATGAAGATATGTATTTTTTTTAATAATTGATTAATATAGATTATTAAAATTATGTATAAAATAATTATAAATATTATTTTGGTGTGAATGTTTATTTGATAAAGTTAATATATTTATAACCTTCTTACCCTTCCTTCTATTGAAAAATGACAACATCTCTCATGTGTGCTTGGGAACAACACCTTTATGAAGTGATGCAATAAATTATTCATTTAAAGCATCCATGGATGGTTCAGAAAAATGGTTTTGATGTACCATAATAATAATTTTCAGGATTAAGAATATTTTAATGATGTAATATTGATCTTTATGACTATATTCAACCTACCAATGTCATTTTGGACTTGTAAACAAAACTTCCTCTAAATACACAATGAGAAACTATAATTTTAGTAACAAAAATAAAATATGGAAAATCATAAAATGGAGAGAATAATGATTATGTAATAGAATTAAAAAAATATTAAAAAATTTAAAACATATATAATTGTATTACTCGGTTTGGTAGACGTATGAATGATGATATTCGAGACTAGAGGTAATATATTTTCATGGAAAAATATTTTGTTAAATGTTTACTTCCAACTCTTCTTCATATTCAATAATATGGTTATTTAAAAAGTTTACATAATATTATTTTTTACTTTTTGAATGCATCTAAATTGTATTTTTAACCACTTTTTTAGTTTCTTTACACAACATTAAAAATATAAGTTTTCATAATTTCATGTATTGGTTTGTTAAGACATCTTAAAATAGTGAAAATAATTCAAACCTAAATGACTAGACACACATTTTCAAAAATAAATGATATTATTCATTATCATGGTTCCACAACAAGTTAATATATATTTTCAAATAAATATCTTATTTCTATATTTTAGGAAATTTTTATTTTTAATATTATATCCATGTAAGTGGAAAACATTTCAATTTTATGAGATATATAAATGTGTTATTTTCAAATATCATGAATTCCTAGAAAAATAATATTATTAATTAAAGTGAATTCAATTTTTTTTTTATTATTTGTATGGTTATTTACCATTTTATTATAATTATAGGAGATCTTAATATATCCTTGATTTTGGGCGACACTGATATATCTCTTTTATGTATTTGTTAAGGTATGATTTTTTAACAATGAGATTTTACTTCTATGATATATAAGAATTATTAGGTTATGTGATTCCATTACAAGGGTAATTTTACATGTCAATACATGTTTAATTTCCTAATATAACTACACAATCAGATAAAATATTAGTTAAAGTAAAAATGATTATTTAAAAATTTAAGAAAATTAGATTACATATATAATGAAAATTTATAAAATTTTCAAAAAAATGGATTGGTTTTGATGGAATGATACACATTAGTTTTAATGTTCTTTTATAATAATAGATCAGAATTATTATTTTTTATATTATGATTTATTATTAAATATATATGATAAGTAATGAGAGATTTAGTTTTTTATAGATACGTAATTGAATATTTGACCTCAATATTTATTATTAAAAAAAATACTTTATATGGATTTTGTTGGTTTACCAATGGAATCGAGGGTTTCTTTTATTGTATGTCCCTTCCAATGCTATGTTATCTCATTACATGTTTAAAAATAGTTTTATAGAGAATAATAAAGAGTTGGAATGTTAATAAATTCATAATATCAATAATGTGAGATACCTTAATTAAAAAATGGGTCTCTTTATAAAGAACATTTTATTTATAGAAAAATTGATATTGTGTATGTCTGTACACATTGTTTTTTTAGGGTTTGATATATAGATTTTTTTTGAATTCTCTAAATCTAAAAAACTATTTTATCATTCAAATGTAAATAAAAATTCATTCCAATAAATTAAATTCATGATTATGGGACTTTAAATGTTCATGTTGTTATAATATGTATATATCATCAGGGATATGCAATCCCAAATCAACATGTAGCTCAAATTCAGAAGCACCTAATAACAGTTCTCATAGTAATGTTAAAATACCCCCACAATAATTATTTTAATAAATCATGAAATCATCACACATAAAATGTATGTAAAACTAAAAAAACATCCTACATATAAAAATAAAAAGGAGAAACCATTCTCAATGAAATATTACAAATAATATCACATGTTATGATTTTTAGTAAGGCAGTTACAATTTATAATGAATTAATATATCAAGAGATATTTTTCATAGATTATAAAAAAATAAAAAAAATTTAAATTCAAACATATCATAATGTGTTAATAATAATAAGAAATGTATAAAAACACCACATAAACCATACTGTTGTTAACACATTGAGTATTCGATATCACCCTCTCTAAAAATGTCACTATGAAGAAAATGTAAGTCATTGATATGCACTGGGGTAAAATGTGTACGAAATTTTATTTGGCATGGAATATAATCCTAGATGACTAGAGATAGACCTAATAGGTTTTAAAATAAAGTATCAAAGTAATGTTAAAAAATTAATTTAATATTAATGTTCTATTTAGAATAATATTCCCATTTTTCAAATCATCTTTAAGAGAATAAACATTTTTAAAAGAAAAAAGATATATAAATTCAAATTCATAGATGATTCATATACCATTATAATGTAGAAAATTATTCAATGAAACGAATTATTAAATTAGTAAAAAAAACAAAAACATTACCTTTATTTAAAAATGAGGATACCCTTTTTAATTAATAGATATAATGCATTTTTTATAATGAAAAATTATTAGATTTATATAACTTAGGTATTGTTTAATTGATGTTGACACTCAAATTGAATATTTAAGATGTTATCTGGTAAAAAAATTAAAATTTTAAGAAAGATTAAATTTATTAATTAATTAATATACTATTCTTTTTAATGACTACTCAGTTAAAACCCCATGGTTTTATATATGTTGGTCACTTATTTATGACATACATTCCTAGTTTTTGCCTCACCACTTATGGAACACTTATCTAGTTTTTTTTTTTGATTTGAGATGTATAACTCATACATGGCATGGTTAAATAATATGACCATATTAGACAATGTTTAAATATTCTTTATTAAATGTCAATTTCATTTCCTTTTCAAAATTTAGAACCAATGATGGAGTGACATTATATGTACTATGTTGAGCACAATGATGTGTATGATTTTTTTCAATGAGTCAATACACGTATGCTGATTGTAGATGAGGTGATGATACTTGGAAGAATTTTATAGATTCATAAAATTATAGAGAGTAACATGTTTGATGAATTATACTTGTATATATAATTATTTTTATACTATTATTCAATGAAGTACATGGAATGTGTTGGTAGATGAATGATCCTTGTCTTATTTATGTGGTTGAATTTCGAATAAATATTGATTATGATGGATGTGATTTAGAAATTTTTTGAGAATACCTTAGATAATCATAAAAATTAATTAGCTACCTAAATAATGGGTAGGTTCGTCGACCATGTTTTTAATGATAAGGCACAGAAAGATATATTTCATTAATCATACCTAGAGAGATAGACCACTCATTTTAATGAGATACCGCATGAGGAAAATCTACTAATCATGATTTTCATGGTAGATACAGCTTCAATGAGTCATGTGACCTTGAGTACCACTTCATATGGAGCTACCATTATTAGAGACCACATAATGGGATGAGAAAATACATGTTGGAATAGTGAAACCATATAATTTGGCCATGAAACTATTTATTGGAATAGATAAGCCACACATTATAACGAGTGGTTGAAATAAAAAATTATATGAGATTCAGTTTTATGGTATTTGAGATACCATGAACTAATTTTGGATGTTAATTTTTCATATAATGTTTAAAACTAATTATACGAATTTTATGATTATTAAAAATTAGTATCATAGATACCAATATATGGATGAAGAAAGAAGAGTGACATAGTGAAACTATTCATGTTTACTAAATAAAGGATGAAGATAAAGGTGTGTTTGGCCTATTATTTTTGATAAAACCATTCAAACCATGAAATTTGATTATTCCATGATCAATTAAATTATCAAAGTATCTTCTATGTAAAAAAGTAATATATGTTATGATCAATCATATGTACTTCGATGAAAAAATATAGGATCATGAGATGATATATCCAACACACATCTATATAATGTTGAATCTAGATAAAAGGATTGACGAGATATCAATATTGTTATATATAATCTATTCCACTTGAATGTGTACAAATTATTTTTTAGATGAAATAAGATATTCACCAATTTATAGTACATTCTATAATACTTATTCAACCATTAAATCGATGAGGAGGCCAAAAGTATTACATATGAATCAAATTATGAATTCCTAAAAATTATGGATAAATTTCAACTTGATTTGGGTTATAAGACTGCATGAATAAGAAACCCAAGTATTTTGGGAGTTTGGAAAGGATGGGTTTATTTAGAAAAATATGAATAAACTGAAAAAAGAGTATCAAAACCCTCATATTATATATGTTGATATTTAAGTAGGAAATTGTTCCTGATTTATATATTTTTTAAATAAAAGATAAAAAACTTCTTTCAATTACATGAAATTACATAGAATAATTCATGGGAATCAAGATCACAATCTCCTAGGATTTAATTAAAATATTTATATGTATTTTATTATGGTTCTCAAAAATTTGAATAACAAAATATATAAGATAACTATGTATTCTCAAAGGATATTAATAAAACCATATTATTCAATAATTGAAATCATTTTGAGAACATTGAATGTTTGATAATGTTTTTTATCAAAGAAATTGAGGTTTCTAAATTTGGGAGGTTTTAAAAATAAGGATATCAATTTTACCTAGGTATTTAATGGAAAAAAAGATAACACAGATCCAATCTAATATATGGTGAGATTCAAAACCATAAGTCCAGTTCAAATTGTAAATGATCATGAAGAATAGTATAAAATGTAATGTGATCTAATTTCTTGTAGAGTTTGACTATCTAATGAAAAATAATTTTCTATCACTGTATCTACTAATAAGAATGATATTGTGAATTTGGTGTATAACCATTCACTTGAGGCTTTTAATTTAGTTGTCCAATCAATCATACAATACTGTAAATTTTGTTATCTATCGAATAAGTGATTAATTATAGCAAGTTTTATAACTAGTTTTAACCACCTATGTCTATATTGGAGAATCCATGTTGGGGTGTCTAACTAACATGGAATGGAGTAGGCCTTTCAAAAAATACTATAAACACTGTGTAATTCTTTATATCTTTAATTACTACACTTGAGGTGATGTTTTGAGACAATATATTTATGATCAATAATTTTGATTAGTTTATAAAGTTATGTTAAAATGAAATAATTTATTAAAGATTAAGAAGATCACAAATTCAACCATACCCTCTCAGTTATCCGTCTGTATCATGGAACATTACAATAGTAATGCCAATTTACTCGTATGGATTCTTTAAACATATATGAATAATGAGAGAAATTTAATAGAACATAACAATGAAACAGAAAACCTTATAATATCCTTTTGTTAATGAATTATTGAAATAGTTTAATTATTTATTCATTAAAATATTTAATTAATAAATATGGAATTTCAACTTATGTAGAAAATAAGGTTATTATTATTTAGAAATTAACAAAAATCATTTATTTAAAAAACCACTATTCATTTTTATAATAATGGGTTTATACCAATTTAATAATATATCTAAATTACCATAGGGGTTTCTACATTATAATCTAAAATATCATAAGAAAACATCAATTTATAAATTTAAAAAAGGGTTTATGAATTATTATAATAACAAAGAGAATTTAATTTCCATGAATTTCATTTTAGAGAACTCAATGGGTTCTGAATTCCCTACCATAATTATTAGTGGATTTTAGAATTCAACTGATCAAAAATCATTGATCTGAAGCCCACTTAATAACCCTTAATAAAAAAATTGATTAATCTATGAATTTATGACTATAATAAACTATTTAACATAACTAATGTTGGTCAACCGTAAGAAAACCATGGAATAATACTTCTACAAAAAAATAAATATTAACATAAATATATTTTTTAATTAGATAAAAAATTCCACTTCTAATTTCAATACGAAAAGAATGCCTAGATAATAAATATAGAATTAAGTGGATTTAGAATGTTGAAATATTGTATGAAAACAGAACCCTAGGAATTACATTAGAATGGAAGGGGGAAAGAATAATCAGAGAAGTAATTTCTCTATTTCATGTTGAAATTAAAATACTAAATTAAAAAATTGGGAATGGTAAATTTGAGGGGAATTGAAGGTCAGGAATGAAGAAGATAAAAATTATGAAATACATAGTATTTCTTGAAATATATTACCTATAATTACCCATAAAAATAATAATGGAAACAATGAATTCAATTTTAGGAAATTGATGAGGTATAATGGACATGAAATATGGAATGGGACTAATTAGAGATCAAATGAGTGAAAATAACAGAGTAAAATGGCCAAAAATTACTTTTTAAGATGGGGAAAATTACTTGGTTCCTAACAGGTACTTGGAGTCAGTTACAACCAAAGGATTATTGTGACATCCCTTATTTTCCCTCTAAAACCACTATCTCAACCACTAAAATCCATCAAATATAAAAAATATCGTAGTATATTTTCCTCAAGAAATCCGAATTCACAAACAAATTCCATCTTAAATGATGACCCCATAACCCAAAAAAATTCAAAATGGCTTGTATCCTAAGAAAATGAACATTTCTAAATCTGTTTAAATATAGAACTACATGGACATGGATATTAAATAATATATATATATATATATATATATATATATCATATTCATAAATTTATTTTCATTCAAGGTTGAGGTTATAAAACACAATTTAAATAGAGGGGGTCCTTCCAGGGCACATTGTAGTTTTAGTGGACTGTGAATAACAATGGTTTTCAGAACACATTTTATTATACATATGTATCTTGATTAATATCCCGGTTTTTTATTAAACATGGATGATCTTTTACATGTTTTTTATGTTTTTTTCATTTTATTAATTCTTGTCCATGTAAATCTTGTGTATGTGGTTTTTGTTGTCATCCCCCCTTTTGAACATAGTGATTCACATAAAACCCTTATATTTAAATTGTTAGAAAATTGAATCTCTTAATTGGAGTATTTATACATTAAACATAAACAAATGAAATTTGAATCAATTTATTTGATAACCTATATCATTAAATCAAAGGCACTAATACTCATATTGTTTGATTGTGTCATCAAATTTTAGTGAACACAATTTTCCAAAAGAATGTTGTAAAAATAATTACTCAACAACCCAAATTACTAATCTATATGAATCATGTCAAATTGGATTAGTATAATTAAAAATTACTCATCATAAAATTTTTTATTTTGATCACCAGAGTTTTTGAACTGCATAAGTAACAACCCATGTTTTTCTTCCTTAAAAAAATAATAGGTTTTTTTACATTATCGACACACAATATCTAAAAATATTTGTTGTTTTATGGTTTATATATATTTATACGCTATAAAAAGTGTAATAGAATTAATATATATATATATACATATATAAGAACAAAAAACAAAATTCACTTTAAATGTGAATTATGTTAGTAAAATAATGAAATTGAAAATATATTGTTATTAAAATTTTATATTTCCATGTATAATAACTTTTTCTGTGAATAGATCATTAACAGAAGATTAATTATTAATTTTTAGGAATAAATATAATTCATGCACATATAGTATTTTTTCTATAAAATTGTTATTTATATATTAAATAGTTTTATTTGAAAATTATAATTAAAATATTGATATATTTTATGTTTATAATTTAGAAAAATTATAATTATTTTTTTGATTTATCCTGACCATATTACCTTATGATTACTTTTTATAAGTTTCTCTAAAAATTTTTTTTTGGTGAGTGGTATAGAATACAATATTTATAAATTAAATGAATTTTTTAATATTATATATATATATATATATGAGATTGAATTCAAAAATTATAAAACATTTTTCCTAGAAAAAAATTGGTATTTGAAATGTAGATTTATTATTAAAAATATATGGGATTAATTTTCTAACCCATATTTGTTATGTTAAAATTTATTTTAGAATTTTAAAAAAATATTTTTACTAAATTATTCATTTAATCATTGAGAATTTATTTTTATAAAATTTAAAAATTGAAAAAAACTCTTTTAATTTTTAATAATAATTTATAAATGTTATAATAACATAAATTTTATTTTTTTTACATATTTGATAAATTATTGATGTAAATTCTAGCTATGGTGGTGAAAACCTAAATGGAAAAAATTGACTATCCTAAGAGGTAACATGCTTTCATGATTAGATAATATGTATAATTGAATGGTATAGGTGTGGATAAATCATATATCATCTACTGTCTATTATTTATAAAAAAATATCTAAATTTCAATAGGTTAATTTCCTAGTATTGAATCTTTTTTGGTGATTACAATAATGCACATGATTTTCATTTATAAAATGTGCAGTCATCTCCTCACATCTCCCTACATGAAGACCACTTATGTTCAGACCAATGTCTACCCAAACCAATACAATAAATTCCTAGACACCCGAAGGAGTGTTTTTTATTCCCAAAAGATATCCCATCATATTGTTTTTCCCCTATATAAATGATATAATCAATGAAGTGAGGTAGAACTTCATAACTTTTCTATCCATTTTTCAATTATTTATGTGATTTTATCCATTGTAAATTTCACCTACTAGAATTAAAATGAAAATATCAGTATTACTATTATAAAAATATGTTATTATAATTATTTAACAAGCACTAACCATCCTCCATGTTTCCATTAAGTGAAAAAAACATCAATCATCCATTTTTCAAACTACTGCATTAATGAGTGGCGATGTTTTGTTAGTAATAACTTACAGACAAGGCTAGTTATAGGTAAACTTTTATTAGTATATATTATATATATAAATAAAATATATCACTAATATGTATCATTCTGGATAAAAAATGTACGGACTACTCTAACTTAATCCTTCAATATTTTGTAAATAACTCGAAACTAGTTCATCACAGTTTTTTTCATCACAAAACATGATTATGACTCCCATGTTATGGGATGGTAACATTGTAATTATTTATAAAAAAAATTAAAGTAACTTTAATGTTTTGTAGATTCTGATCTATAGGAGGAAAAGAAATATTGAATCCACATTTATTAACCTCTAATAAACTTGTCAATATTATTAACAAATTCTGTTGAAAATAGAGTTCAAAAATAAAATATATGAAGTGAATTTTTATTAATGCAGAATATAATTGAAAATTAATATGAATAATGATACAAAGTAGGAAATTATTCTATCATTTAATTTGATATATGAGGTTAAATTACATACATAGAAATCATGGGTAATTGTAAGGGATGTGGTAACTCAATTTTTATCTTTTGAGTTATACACTTATGATTTTCCTACCCCTGTATTACTAAATTTTCAATTTAAATGATTATATATATTTGGGGTGGGGGAATTATTTTTGATGAAATTACATTATCATGAATTTATTTATTTTTAATTAATTATAATCATTATAATGGAGGAATTTTTAAAAGATATTTATAACTATGACATTTATATTGATGAATAGAAAATATATAAAAAAATATCATCTCATGATTAAATTTTGATCATGTAAAATTGATCTAACACCAATGGTGTTTGGTTTCATGATTGACCCATTATTTTATTATTATAAGAAAAGTTTGTGGGATCACATATTTTTTTCAATTTATTTAATTTGTGATTTTATTTTACACCATTCAGACATTTTATAATACAGACATTACTTTTATGGGGTATTATTGAGAATTGAATGATTTATATATATATATTTATGACACATATTATTTTCCCATTGGATTAAAATTATATTTTATTGATTGGTTTTTAGTGGCACACATACATATGGATATATAAAATTTTGGTTATATATTTCCATCTAGTGCATTGGTTGAATTTTATATCTCATGAGATATAAGAAAGTTTAAATAATTATTTTATTCAAATATTCATGGGCAAGATGAGTTTGATATCATTTTTATGCCATGAAAAAATGAGTATTTTAAAAAATGTATGGGCATATCGTGTTTTTACAAACATTTTTTTATTATGGCTATGACATAATTTCTATCTTTTTAAAAAACATATTCTTAATTTAATGATAATTTCATTTTTATGAAATTCCATATCTTCATCATTATTTCTTATATTTAATTTATTGTTCACATTAATTCCATGCTCAACTATTATTTGTTCATTATGTTAAATTTATATCCATGAAATAACTTATATTTACCTTTAATGATATTTTTCCAAGCTTATGTTTCTCTAATATGTTTTTATCATTATCTATGGTTTTTGAATTTTTATTATTATATTTATTTCCTCCTAATGCTATAATTAATGATTAGGATTAAAACCATAATAATAATTGTTTTCCTTAATAATCATCTATGCTAACCTATTATATATATTACTAAACTCTGGGTTTTGATGATGGTTATAACATTTTAAAAATATAGAAAATGTTCTAGAAGAAAATGAAAAAGTAGAAATGTAATTAATTAATCTGAAATACTTTGTTTTTTATGAAAATTTCTATGACACTAATACTTTCATTCTAGTGATTCTGTGACTGTTGAGAGATATGTTATTTAAATCTTGTGATTATTGAACTATTTATATTATTCTCATATTGGGTAACTATAGTTGGTATTAGAGAAAATGTGTTGTTATATTTATAGATTAGAGAATATATTTTAAGAATTATGGCTTCAGAATCATTTTTGATAACCTTTTAGATGAATTTAGTTATAGGACGATATCTAATATTATTCAAAAATTATTGAGTTGTTTTTTTCTTATTAATATATCCCTATTTGGATATTCAAATGTGGTTGGAGATATGGAATAAATATACCTTTATGTAATCACCCCCAAAGGGTTAGTTGAGACTTTAATAGGTCATCATTGTGATGAATGGTTTTTGGGACTAATATTGAGCACCTATCTAGACACTCTGATGAGATATTATTTGGGTGTCCTCACACTCATTACGTACTACAATGACAGTTTGATTTCTTAGTTACATTGTGTTATTTCTAGGTTATTTGATTGAAGAGTAAGTAAATATTGGCGACATGACCATTATTAAAGAGTATAATGATGCATTTTTGGATAAAATACTTTTTTTCTCTCCAATGTGATATTTAAATTTCAATAAATCATATTATTGTATATATTAATATATTAAAGAGTCAATATAAAATGGATTCCATTGAATTATTTGAGTTAATGATGAAAATGAAAGACTCTATGACAATGATTTTATATAACCCAATTCTTCACTAAGGGGTGAATCGATCTACTTTTCCAAAAATAAGGATGGGTTGATGCATATTTTCAATGATTATCATGATCTTAATAAAATAATTATCTATAAAAAGTATCCTATACCATATATAGATGATCTATAATATCAATTTAGGGATCTCAATACTTTTAAAATATTGATCTTTCATATGGATATCCCCTTTTAAGGGTTAAAAGGGGGATATTTCTAGGACATCATTCATTATGAGTTATGGACACTATTAATTTAGAGCGATTTCATTTGAATATATTAATTTTACCACTCTCTTCATGTTTCTGATGAATAAAATATTCATATACTACATGGATCAGTTTTTGGTCATCTTTATAAATAAATTGGGATTATAGTTAAAGGGAAAGGATGAGCATGGAGATTAATTGAATATTCATATTATAATTAAATGAAAGGAGATGTTTTATGAAAATTTTATTAAATTAGAATTATAGTGTCAAATGGTTTTTTTATTGTGTCATTTAGACACCAACAAGGGCATATTTACTTATCCTTCAAAAAACGATATCGAACATTGGACTAAACCAACCCCAATAATCAAGGTTGGAATTTTTATCAAGTTAGTTGGGTTATACCATCACATTAGGATAATTTAAAAAAATGAATATAGGACACATATTAACATGTAAATGAGATATGTTCCCTTAGATGGAGGACTGTTGAGAATGTTATATGAAACTGAAGAAGAGGTTCATCAGAAATACTATAATTACATCACCCTATAGTGGGGAAGAGTTTTTAATATACAAGGAATATTGTATAAAGGGTTTGGGCTGTGTTCTTATATATAATGAAAATTTAATTACATATTCCATATTATTTTAAAATAATTATGAGAAAAATTAATTGACACAATATTTAATGATGGATGTATTGCTCTTTACATGAATGATTTTTAAACATTCTCGTTATACTAGAAAGTGTGATATATATTATGATCTTTAGATATTTAAATATATATTCACATAGATGTAATATAATATGATCTAAAATATATGGTTGAAATCAACAAAATATTATGTCTTCTATATACATTACAAATTAGGAGTTCAAAAAATGTTACTAATGATTTGATATGGTAAAATCCATGATACTCATTCTATGATGAGGATTCAAAATGCCAAATACACCTGGATTTACATAGGATGAGTCTTGATTTAATTATGTGAGAAGATAAATATTAACCTGAAAAATAAATAATCATCCATTCATCCATATGAATATCAAATAATCCAATTAATATTATGTCATGCAATAAATACGGTAGCGAATATTATCAAGATAAACTTTGATAATTATAGAGTTTTAAGTAATGAATCCTATTTATATGTCTCATAAAATACAGAATTGAAGATGGAAATTTATGATGATTCACATAATTTATTCTTCCTTAAAAATATAATATATAAAAATATGTATAAAGATCTCAAACAAAACTATTTGTGGGAAAATATGAAGATATAAATTTTATAATATGTATCTTTATTGTTGGTATATGAGAAAGTTAACATTTAACTAAATAATTATATGGGTATGTTCCAAACATTACACATACCAATATTAAAATGCTAAAACAACATCATGGAAATTTATATAGGAATCCCCCAAATGTTTAAAATTCATAATTCAATTTCGATTTTATTCAATAACTTTGTGAAGTTAGTGAATTTTATATCCAAGAAAGATTATTTTTCCACTGACCATATCACCATGATATATAAAAGGGAAGTGGTGACGCTTCATTGAGTGTCACAATCAATTATATCTAATTAGGATCCATGGATTACCTGGTGGTTTTGATGAATTATTCAGAATTAATTGGAGACAACCATAAGCATTTGAACAGAATATCATCCACCAATATCTGGTCAACCTGAGAGGAGAATTTAAACTCTAGAGGATATGTTAAGATCCTTTTAAATAGATTTAAAAGGATTTTACGATCAAAATAAATCCCTATTTTAGTTCTCAGATAATATTATTTTTCATTATATAATTTTGATGGCCCCATATAAGATTTATACGGGAAAATATGAATGTCCTCAACATGGTGGGAAATTTTTTGAAGAAAGAAGATGTTATGTTCTGACCTTGTCTTAGAAACGATAGTGAGGGATCTAGAAATTCCATGACAGGTGAATGTGTTACAATATCTAAATTATAGATATAAAAATAATCATTTATTATATATATATAGTTTGAATATGGTTACAAGTTATTCCTTCAAATATCTTTATGTATGTGATTTATGAGGTTTATGAAGAAAGGGAAGATAATTCATAGTTACATTAACCCCTTAAAGATCCGTTATCATGTTGCGATCATAATAAAACCCTTATAATTCTATACAACCCTATCTAAATATATTTTTTTGGTTAAAATATCATTTTTCAAGGGTACATACCACATCACTTACATGTATCGACATCAGAATCTCTAGCACTGGACCATGACCTTTCTTGTGAGTAATAATTTATAGAAATCATAGAGCAACGAGTTAGGGTTGATAGATGAAATAACATCAAACTAGAATACATTATATTTAAAAATAATTTTTTTAGGATGATACATGGGAACCTAAAGATATTATGAAAGAAAAGTACCCTCATATGTCTTCTTTATTGTAAAAAATATCTGGGATTCAATTGTTTTTAAGGGGGTAGAATGTGACTATCATTATTTTTATTCCTTAAATAAATATTGGATTTGATGGATTTCTCAATATAAAATAGCATAAAAAAATATATCATTGTATAGAATCCATAGAATTTTATACTATGAATAGAGAAATAGAATTAAAAAATAGAAAAAAGGTAAATATAAATATATTTATAATGAATATCAAAATAAAATAAAATTCACTTTTACTATCGGCTCAATTAGTACCACGTTGAAACTAATAATTTTATAATAAATTATAATTTTTTTTCCTTATATAATATATGTTGATGTAAATAGATGAATAACACTAGATAATTAGTAATTTATATGTAATAGAATGGTCAATAAACCCATTATCATTTTGTTTTGTAAATTGTGTTTTTATATATTTTATGTTCTAAATTAATTTTTTATATAATTTTTGGATGTGAATTTGAAAAACTTAATGTAATTTTTTGAATTATCATGTCCAAATAATCATATGATTTGTTTTTGGATTTTTATAACATGTTAATATTTTGATGAATAGTGAAAAAATTAATTTTTTCAAAAAACATGAATTTTGGGAAATCTTGAGTATATGAGTATGATTAAACTAAAAAGAAACCATTTAATAATAACAAATATATATATTATTAGGTAATGTATATCGTTAAAAATCTTTTGAAAATTTATGAATTACTAATATATATTTTATAGTTTTTGTTATAATCTTGTAAATTAAAATTAATACAATAAAAATATTTTTAAAATTTATTTTATGAATTTTTGAAATTGACTAAAAAAATTAAATTTGGAGTCATTAGTTCTAAATTATGTATCATGGACCTCTTTATTTATATGAATATTGTTAAATTAACTTGGAAAAAACATGTTAATTTGGTGAAAAAAAGAATAGTAAAAATGAGTAACCAATGTAGTAAATGTACTATAAAGATTGAAACTTGTTTTTATTTGAGTTTTGGAGGTGTTGAAAAATTTTGTATTCACCTTTAAAAAATTTATCAAATTTAGAGACACTTTCCATCAAAAGGAATTCCTATTATTGAACCATATTTTATATTAACAAAAATGTCACTATTTTTCACTTATAGAAGGATTATTGTCCCCATCACTTACCATCACACCATAATAAAATAATTATTTTCCACGAACTTCCTAAGACTCTCCTACATACTTATATAGACATTAAGAAGGCTATGGTTATAAAAAAGTACTATAAAAACCTACCTGTAACAATGATAATATCATCCTTTATTAGCGATAAAAATGGTAAGAATGCCTGGTTGGGATTAAAATCCCGTTGTTTTAATCATGGTTAATAAAATGATAATAAGGGGGGGGGGGACCTTTATTAGTGATAAAAAATCACTAAAAATAGGAACCTTTTTCGTCACTGAGGAAAGACCCATTTTGTTAGAGCTTTTATTTAGCTTTCTAAATGAATTCCTTTATCTGTGCTTCTAAAAGAACTCATAATGGACCCCTTATCTATTATTTTAGTTTTCATAATAATGGATTCCTTTATCAGGATATTTAGTATCACCATTAAAGGGGATTACTATATTATGTTGCAACAACACACTACAACACAATAATCACCACCACACCATAAAAAATACCCTGAGGCAAAAAAATCATGTACAAATACATATTTTTAATGAAATAAAATTTCCCACAGAAATGCATATAAATAAAATATATTATATAAATTTCAGTTTTTTTTTATAAAATAGCATGAGTAATTTCAAATTATCACATATATTCAAAAAAATTGTTCTTTATCTTTTTTCCAAAATTGCATCTCATTCTATTGAAACACCAACCACCTTGACTTGAGAAAAATAACACAAATGTATAAAAAATCATCCTAGTGTTATCAATAATATAAAGAAAAAATTAAACAAGAAGTATTATGTTTAAACTAATATTTGAGTCATATAATGAACACAATATATCATATTGATTTACAGTTAATTCATGGATGTCACACCATTTCTTGTTCGGATTAAATATTTATCTTTATTAAAATGAATTAAATATTTACAAGATAAAAATGATACCGAAATTACCTTAGTAAAATTTGATTGAATTATGAGAAAACAATCTAGGCTCGTTTATCCCAGTTTTAGAAAAGCGATGTGTATTTTAAATTAAAATGAAATATATATATTGAAACCTCTCACATGGAGTTATACCAGTCACTCCATGAATTATATTATGGTGAGTATTATTAATAAATATTTTAAATGATTTGTGAAATTTTTCCCTAATATATCAATATTATTTGAATGTGTTTGCATTGTTTTGAGTATGTCACTTCTGTTTTCTACAAAAATACAATTTTAAACTGTAAATACACTCATTGAGTCATAACAACCATATCATGTGACTTTTTTAATGATAATAATTCCTAAAATATAAAAATTATTTTTTATTCATATTTATTTATTATAATGAAAAGGTAAGAATGTTCTCTCAGTTTTCTATGAGTTATGTATTTTGAACAAAAAATGTCATCATTTAACTGATAACTAATACATTGAGTCATAATAAGCATATTGTGTATCAGATGGATGATTAAATAATTCACAGCCCATACAAAATGTGTATTTTTCATTTTCTTAAATTATCAAAATAATATAAATGTGGATGCTCAACTTTTTTTGTGTAAGTTTTATATTTTACTAAAATTAATATATTTTTTAAATAAATCATGTACATAGTGTCATACCAGTCAATAAATGTTTCAAGATCCAATTAAAATACTTTTTACATGTCTTAAATTAAATTTGGTTCATTTTACTAAAGTATAAAGACAATCTGAATGTCTTTTCCGGGTTTTTAGTACTTCACTTGGTCTTTTACGAAAATATCATTTTAAACTAGAAACATGAACTTTGAGTTGTACCAATAAAATCATGTGTCAATTTGATGTGGAATTTCTTCATAAATGTAAAAAAATGACTTATGAATTATTCAGGTAATTATCATGTCAATATGATCTCATTTTCTCATTTTTTTAATTAGTGACACTTTTTTAACAAAAATGAAAATTTTAACCTGATAACAAACACTTTGAGTAATATTAGAAAGATTGTGTATTATATTGAGGTGTGGATAATTCCTATATTCCTTAAATGAATTATGAATCTTTCTTCTAACATATCAAAACAATATATATTTTATTTATCAATTTTTTTTGTTTTGAGTACAAAACTTGTTTTCTAATAATTTAAACGTCAATTTAAAATAGAACGATTCACTTGGAGTAATATCAGTCACACCAAGAGTCATATTGAGGTGGATTTTATTCATAAATTTTCCAAAAAATTTTGTTTCCACTTCAAGATTTATCAAAACAATCCTAATGATCTTTTTCATGTCCTGAGTACATCATTTTTCATTTTTACTACATTTTTATTTTAAACAGGAAACAAAATCAATGTGGCATACCAGTTATATTATGGTTCAGATTGACAGCAGGATAATTAATATACATCACAAAATACAAATGAATCATTTTCCAAAATTATCACAACAATCAAACCATGTTTTCTTGTCTATCAATTAGAGTCACTATTTAAACGAAAATGTCAATTGTTAACTGATAACATACACTTTCAGTCAAATCGAAGGCATCTAATATCATATCAATGATCGAATGATTAATTCATGTAAAAAATGGCTCATTTATCATTTTCATAATGTATCAAAACAATATTAATGTGTTTTATATTTTTTTGAGTTGGTCACCTTTCTTTTTTACGAAAATTAATATATATTTTCAAAATAAAGACACACATTGAAATATATTGGACCTAACATATGTCAGATTGAGTTGAGGATGATCTCTATATATCTCCATTCACAAAGGGGTCATTTTTCTAAATTATCAATATAATACAAATGAGTTCTCATAGTTTTCTATCACATTACTTGTATTTTTTACTAAATTGTCTTTTTAATATAGAAACACACACTTTGAGATATACCAGTCACATCATGCCTTAATTTGATGTGATATGGATTCTTTCATGAAATAATAAACATATTAACCATTTAATTGAATTATTAAGATAATATGATCCCATATTCTATGATTTTAGTGACTGAAAAGTTTTTATCTAAAAAGTCAACTTTAATGTGATGATAGACAATTTCAGTTATACCGGTCACATCATGTTTCAAATTGAGGAGAGGATTATTCTGAAACAAATGAAATGAAATACATATCACTTTTTATAAGTAAAAAAACATGAATGTGTTCTCTATGTTTTGAGAAGGTCTATCTTTTTTTTACTAAAACTAATGTCAATTTAAAAAAAGATGAACTTGAAGTCATACCGGCCACACCATGAATCAGATTGAGGTGAATATAAATAAAAAATGTCTCAATTGAAATGTGGATCATTTTATTGATGTATCGAAACAATATAAATGTGTCTTATTAGTATTTAGTCTGACACTTTGGTTTTTCACAGAAATATCATTTTAATCTATAAACTGGCACTCATAGTCGCACTAGTCACAATGTGTGTCAGTTCAATGTGAGAATGATTAATATAATTAAAAAATGGATAATTTATAATTTATCAAAATTATAAATATAATATGAGTGTGATTTCTTGGTTTTAAATGAGTGAAATATTTTTGATGTAAAAAATAATTTTAAATTGACAATGGACACTGTGAGTCAAACTGGGAAGATCGAGTATCAAATGGTGGTTAGAATATTTCCTTAATAAAAAGATTTAACTTATCGACCATTTTACTAAAGTGTAAAAACAATCATTAATGTTTTTATTAGTTTTTAGTATGCCATTGTTATATTTAACTCAAATTAATGAAAATTTTAAATAAAAATATGAATTTCGAGTCATACTAGTCATAATATGTGTTGAATTGAGGTGGAAAAGATTTCTACATGTCTCAAATTTCATATGGTTCATCTTAATAAAGTATGAAAACAATATGAATATGTTTTTTAGGTTTTTAGTATGTAAATTATATTTTTTACTGAAATTTAATTTTAAACTGGAAACAAACACTTTGAGGAATACCTTTCACATTGTGTGATAGTTTCATGTTAGACTATTTCCTAAACATCACAAACAACTTATGATTTTTCCCTAAATTATAATGAAAATCCAATCCCATTTTCTCATTTTTCTTGAGTCACACTCTTTGAAGTAAAGTTAATTTTTAAAACTAATAATGAGAACTTTGAGTCATACCCGGGATATCTTGTATTAGATTAAGGTCATTCTGATTACTAAACATTCAAAATGTCTTAGGGATCATTTTCCTGAAGTATCAAATCCATCCTAATATAATTTCAAGGGTTGGATTAGGTATGTTGGTTTTTATGAATTTATTGTCAACTTTAAATAACATATGCACTCAGAGTCATACCAGTCACACAATGCATCATATTTACATGAGGATGATTCTATATATTGAAATTTTCACATGGAACATTTCCATAATGTAATAAAAATTCTAATTTTATTTATTAATTTTAAGTACATCACATATCTTTTTTTATAAAATGTTACATTGATTATGAAACACAGACATTGAGTCATATCATTCGCATCGTGTGTTAGTTTGATGTGAGACTATTTAAAACTTATCATAAATGACATAAAAATAATTTTCTAAAATTATCAATACAATACATGTTGGTTTTTTAGTTATTAGTGAGTGACAATTTTTCAACAAAATTATCAATTCTAAACAAATAACAAACACTTTTAGTCATACCAGGAATATTGTGTATAATATTGAGGAAATACTATTTTATACACATCAAAATGTCTTAGAGATCATTTTCATAATGTATGAAAACAATAATAATTAATTTTATTGGTTTTGAATAAGTCAAATTTCTTTTTTACTTAAATTTATGTAAATTTTAAGTAAAATGACACACCTGAATTAATACGACTCGCTCAATGTTCCAGATTTTGGTGTATATGTTTTCAAAACATCCTAAATAACTCATGGATATTTTTTATAATGTTTAAAAATAGTCCTAATTCATTTTATTAGTTTTCAATATTTCTCTTTTCATTTTTACTAAAATGTCATTTTAAACTGGAATCATGCACAGTAATTCATATTAAGCTCACCATATTTTAGTTTGATATGAGACTAATTTTTAAAAATCTCAAATTACTTATAAATATTTTTCATAATATTTCAAGACAATCCAAGATTGTTTTCTTATTTTATAGTATATCACACAAATTTTTTTTAATAAAATTAATGTCAATTTTAAATAAAATAACATATTTGGAGCTAGACTAGGCACACAGTGCATTGTATTAGTGTAAATATTATTCATACATATAGAAAATGATTATGGATTTTTTCCCATAGTTTAAAAACAACATTATTTATTTTTTATGGATTTGAGTATGTAATGTTTGTTTTGATGAAAAATTTAAATTATAATCTAAAAACATACAGTATGAGTCATACTAAAAAAACAAAATATCAGATTGAGGTTTAGATGATTGGGAAGAAAATACATTTTTTTCATTCAACTATCTAACAAAAACTAAAAAAAGAGATAACGTATTAATATGATGGATGAGGAACTCCATGCTCCCCAAAACACTTCATGTTTCTAGTAGAATGGGGTTTCATATCCGATAAGAATTAAACGTGTTCTATATTATCTAACATATAGAATAGAGTTGAAAGAAAAATATTACTTCCAAAAAAATTATTTAATAAAACTAAACAAGTATTTGATAATAATGATAAGGAATGTAACTTACTTATATTAAAAAAACTGATGAAAAATTAATGAAATAAGAATAAAGAATTTAACTTTGGATGATTCATATATACATTCTAGAGAAATTTACTTATTGTTATTATCATAGTTATAGACTGGAAATACAATCTCTTATTAGAATGAGTTGAATAAATATTACACCCATAACTCATACAGAACTATTCAGACCTCTATTATATAAGGCTTTTTATTAACACCAATAATGTCAATCTGAGGATTCTATTATCTCGTGCCATTTAGTATCTCTAAGTAAATCAATTTTTTCATACTGTAAAACACAGTTTAATCAGTCAAAAAACTGTATTTTTTGGCTTAATATTTTTACATGTGTATATTTTCATGTATTTATAGATGTCACTTTTTTATTAGTGCTCTGTTTAGAGCATACATTACATAAGTTCATCAGAAGTCCCTAGCATCGTTATTTCATATCAACTCACCAATGGATGACACACCAATGATTGAATCACTGATAGACAACACACAAATTATAAACTCATAGATAGATGACACATCGATGATCAAATCACTGATGGACGACACGCAGATGATCAACTCACCAATGATCGACACATCGATGATTTACTCAACGATCGAAAACATGATGATGATCAACTCACTGATGGATGACACACCATTGATCAACTCACTGATGGATGACACACTTATGATTGAGACACCAATGATCGAATCGACAATGGATAAGTCACCGATGAAAAAATCCCTGATGGGTGACTGACTGATTACACAAATAACACACTGATACTCTGAGTCACTGATACAGATGGAAATAATTCACTGATACATAGAGTCACTGATGCTAACTGACCGATGTTGACATACCGATGCTAATAGACCAATGTTGTCCAACCATTTATGAAAAAGTGATGCAAATGAGACACCGATACTTATGACTGACCGATAATAATAAATATTGTTTCAAATTTATTAATTAAAATTTATTTCTAATGACCATTTTAGTGAAATTAATGTTTCTGAAATTATTTTATGTTTTCTGTAAGACAATCCATAGATATTATGAGGTACATGTACATGGGGAGATCTTCATGCCTGCTTTACCTTGAAGTATAAAAGGATTACAAGATGACCATGCACAACATGTGTGTGAGACAGACCGGGTGAATGTAATGAATAGTGGAAAAATAAGAACATGAAAAGCTATTCAAGAACCCAAAGCTAGAGTACACAAGGAGTTCAATAAGATATGTAAGAATGTGCTGAATTTCTATGAACATCATAAAATCGAAGGAATTTGCACACCTGGAAGCTAGAATACAATGGTTTCCATACTCTGTTCTGAAGCCAACATCTTGAAGATGACTCAAATATCATTTTCTCTACTTAAATCTAGTCCAGAGCTTCAATGTATAACACATAGTGATTTGTAAACTTCATTATTCAGTTATAATTTTGTTGTGGTCTGGTGTTTACCTTTTTGAGAAGTGTGTGCATATTTTTGGTTCACACACACTTTTCATGTGAATAATTGGAGGATACTCAATATCCTCACACTAACTCTCTTTTTCCTCTTGTATCCCATGTAGAATAGTATAATAGATCATGTGTGTTATATTTGCAGTTTTTTCCCACAAATAAATATAGTAGTGGTCAAGTGTGTCCTGGATAGCCTTGTGTGTTGTTGGGAGCCCCTATCCATGGTGTGGATCCAAAATTTTATTAATATAAATGGCTTGGTGGCGGGTGATCACCATGTGGAAAGGACTAAGTCTTAGCATGAGACTCAACATCTTGTTTTTATCCATTGGGTATTTATCTTTTAGTTTAATATGATATTTACCTATTTAATTTCAAATAAAACTAAATTAAACTTTGATTGTTATATTACCAAGTGTTTATATATATT
This sequence comes from Viscum album, assembly GCA_963277665.1. Lineage (NCBI taxonomy): Eukaryota > Viridiplantae > Streptophyta > Magnoliopsida > Santalales > Viscaceae > Viscum > Viscum album. Next base: position 268,936,372 of record OY728129.1, read on the forward strand.
TTTAATTAGTATATTTGATTCAAAATATTGACTAATCATTATATTGTAAAAGTTGAGAACTAATCAATCTTTTGAGAAATTAATTGAACATTCAGGTCTTTTATAAATTTACTACAAACTAACTTTAATTATATTTTAATTAGAGGATATGTTTTAAAGAAAAATTTTTTATGGATATTTTTATACATAATAAATTCACCGCCTCTTGAGTGACCTACTCAGACCATCATTTTGTATCAAATGATATAATAATTATTGTCAGTTTTCAAATCTTTTCAATAGTGATTATAGTTGTTTATCAAAAATCATAAAATTTCTATTAGTTATAAATTTTTATCTCTTTTAAATCATTATAAATTTTATATCATGGGTAATAGATTATATGGTGATACTACCAATATACCACATTTCATTAATGGATATAAATTTGGTAAGTTGAATCATAAAATGAAAATACATCTTAAAAGAATGAGGTTTGAAATCAGGATAGCTATTAAAAGTATATTTTCAATTCCTAAAACATCTAGAAACTCTTTGAATGAACCTATCAATACAACCTATAATAACAATTGTAAAACAATGAATTCTCTGTACTGTTCACTAAGAGATGATAATTTTAATCATATTTCATCTTGTAAAACTAGAAATGTGATTTGGGACACTCTATTTGTTTATCATGAGGGAACATATAATGTTAATGAAATGATATTTAATACTTATACTATAACATATGACTCCCTCAAAATTAATCATGAAGAATTTATTTCCGATATGTATCTCAGGTTCAATAAAATTGTGATTATCATGATTTCCTTCGGAAGAGAAGTTACAACCAAAGAGCATATTATAAGGATTCTGAGATGATTACTAGAATGATGGAGATGGACATTTGTGTCCATTATAGTGTCATGCAATATTGATAAGATGCCAGTGAGAGAATTTATTGGATAATTAATTAAGTATGAAGAATAATTGAAGGTAAATCAAGATGTGGATGAACCAAAACCAAAGTTTGTAGCTTTCAAGACTACTGCCAAAGACAAGAAGAATGTTCAAGTTGTTGCTGAAAGCTTCAACAGTGAAGAATAAGTTTTAGATAACAATGAATAAATGGCCGAGCTAGCCAGAAGATTCATGAAATTTTATAGGAACAAAAAGTTTTTAAAAATTCCAAATTACAAAGGAAAGAATTCTAACAAGTGAAATTGAAAAAAATGAAAGGAAGAGAAATGATAAATCAAATGAGAAAATTTACTATGAATATAATAGGAAAGGACATGTAAATGATGACTGTTCAAAGATGAAATACAAGAAGAATTATGAAAATAAGGATAGAATGTATAAGAATTTAATGAAGACCACCTGGAGTGCCTCTGAGGACAACTCATGTGATTCTGCTTCATCTCATGATGAGTAGGACGATATGGATAATAAGTGATCTATGAAAAACACAATTATAGTAACCTTAGAATCTCTTGTACATAATTCTTATTATTCAGAAAAATAAAGTGAGTCTGATAATATAAAAAATGATGATTTATTTTAATATTGAAACATGCTAGAAGAAAAATGCAATGACATAAAAGATAAGTAAAAAATCATTAATGAAACCACCTGATCCTAATATGAATATTAAATGTGAACTTACAACTGAAAAGGGAAAAAATGCTCAAATGCTCAAGGAAAAAAATGAGTTTAAAATATTGAATGAGAAATTGAAGATCGACTTAGAAAAGTTTACCAATAGAAAAATATCCTTACTAAAATTCATGGTAGATAAATAACTCTTCAATATACTTTTGGGATATGATATAAACCCATCCAATGAAATTTATCCAAACCACATTTTGCATGAAAATCTGTAAAATCTACTTCTTTATACAAAACAAGAATTTTACTGCATGTTTTAGTACGAAGAATTATTTTACTGCTTTCAATTCAACAAGACCAAATTGAGTTTATTTTTCAAACAATATATATTTTACATATAGGAATCCCATAAGACAATTGTTGATTACTAGAGATTATATTAATAATATATGTGGACCCTGAAAAATATGAGTACCGAAATCCTTTCTTGGATAAACTATATTATAGGTAAACTACCTAAATAGATCCGTTTGAAATATATGGTACTTGGATAGTTGGTGTTCAAGAAAAATGATAGGGGAAATTAAATCAATAAAAGTATTATCATGATTTATAGAGGACAAGTCACATATGGTTACAATGGTAAAGGAAAAATCAACGGCCTAGGCCATATTTCAATTTTCAAAGTACTTTATGTTGAGGGATTAACATATAACCTACTTATCATATCTCAATTGTGTGATGATGGATTTAATGTAAAATTACAAAATTATTCTTTCCATGTTTTTATGCCAAGAATAACTTAATATTTATTTCTCTTAGAAATGATAATGTATATGCTATAAATCTAGATACACTAGCCACATAAAATGTTTCTTGTTTAAATGCCTTTCATAAAGAGTCATGGATCTGAAATAGAAGACTAGGACGTTGCAAAATATACTCTCTTAAGAAGTTAACTAGAATTGTTTTAGTTAATGACATACCCAAATTAGAGTTTCTAGGCAATGAGGTGTGCAATCCTTGTCAAAAAAGGAAAGAAACATAAAACCTCTTTCAAACCAAAGAATGAAGTAAGTACTTCTCATCCTATTGTATAGTTTCACATGGATTTGTTTGGACCATATAGAGTTTTGAGTCTCAATGGGAAGCACTATGTTTATGTCCTTTTAGATGATTTATGTCGGTATAACTGGACCCTTTTCTTATCTCACAAGAGTAAACCTTTTTCTCACTTCAGCAAGTATGATAGGACTGAAGAAAATATTAGTGGACATAAGATAAAATCCTGATGTGGTCATGGAAGTGAGTTTTAGAATAATTATATTGAATCATTTTGCTCAAAAATGGCTATAATCAAAACTTCTATCCCCCTAGGACACCTCAACAAAATGGGGTGGTATAAATAAAAATAAATTATACAAGAAATTTCTCGAACTATGCTTAACGAATATGACCTATTGATTTATTTCTGGGCTGAAGCTATTAATACATCTTATTACACAATAAATAGAGTCTTAATCAGACCCATACTTAAGAAAACCCCTTATGAGTTTCGAAAAAATAGGAAAACCAAAGTAATATATTTTAATTTTTTTTGGATTTAATGTTTATATTCTCAACACTAATGACTATTTAGTTAAATGTTTTCCCAAAAGTGATGAGTGAATATTTCGGGGATATTCTATATCAATAAAATCCTATAATGACATTAATAAAAAAAGTGTGGGGAGAGAAAATGTACGTGTCAATTTTGATGAAACAAATTCACATGAGCCTAAGACCTCCCTAGAAAATAATGAAGAGGATATTTAAAATCTGGATATTAATGATACAACCTCAAATCATCATTTTAAGAAAATTTTTTAAACTCCCAGTTTTGTAAATTCTTTAGATTATAGCCATAATGAACCAGATCAAAATGAAGAACCCGAAATAACCGGTCCATCCTTTACTAGACTAACTAGGACACTTAAAAATCATCTCTTAGATGAGGTTGTTTGAGATTTATATAGTGGAACACAAACTAGGGATTCTATGAGAAATGAGGTTGAACATCAAGATTTATTATCACAACAAGAAAATAAAAATTTCAATGATGTAATAAATTATTAATTTTGGGTAATGGCCATGTAATAAGAACTTAACAAGTTTCAAAGAAACAATGTATGGAAACCTATAGATAGAACAAAGGATATTTTGATCATAAGAACCAAATTGGGGTATATATATAAACTGTATGAAGCTAGAAATATAGTTAGAAAAAATTCTAGGTTGGTTTTAAAATGATATAATCAAGAAGAAGGAATTGATTATGATGAAACACTTTCACTAACAACTAGGCTTGACGCCATTAGAATATTACTTTCCCATTTAGCACACATGGAATTTAAACATTAGAAATGGATTTCAAAAGAGCATTATTAAATGGTTATATAGTTGAGGATATTTATTTTGAACAACCCCCGAGTTCTACGAATCCACATTTTCATATCAAGTGTTCCAATTAACAAAATCTTTATAAGGTTTGAAACAAGATCCAAGAGATTGGTATGAAAGGTTATGTAACTTCAATATCTCTAAAGGAATTAAAAAAGGACGTTCAAGTCCTACTTTTTTTATAAAAACAATTTCAAAATATTTTTTAATAGCCCAAATATATGTGGATGATATTAAATTTGGATCTTATAAAAATTCTATATGTAATTATTTTTCTAAAATAATGAAAAGTATGTTTCAAATTTGTTTGATGGGTGAACTTAAATATTTTCTTGGATTTCACATATTTCAAAATATAGAAGTCATTATTTGATATAAAAATAATTATAATAAATATAATTTGAAATGATATGTCATTAATTGAATTAAGTATAGTGAAACCCCTATGAGTTCCACATGTAAGTTACATATAGATGAAAATGGAAAATTCGTGGATCAAAATGAATACAGAGAAATGATTGGGAGTTTTCTATACATAACTGCAAGGAGGCCAGATATTATGTTTAATGTTTGTAAGTGTGCATGATTTTAACCAAACCAAAAATATTCACATTTAAATTTTGTTAAAATAGTTTTCAAATACCTTAAGTATACTACTAATTTATGACTATTTTATCCCAAAGGATAAGCTTTTTATTTAGTTAGTTATTCAAATAATGACTTTTTTGGATGTAAGTTATATAGAAAGAGTACCTCTAGAACCTGTAACTTTTTGGGAAAGTCTCTAATATCATGGTGTTGTAAAAACAAAAATTCAGTTTCATTATCAACTATTGAAGTAGAGTACATTACTACCAAAAGTTGATGTGCATAAATTTTGTGGATGAAACACACCTTATTAAAGTGTGTATTTCAATTCAGACATATCCCCATAAACTATGAAAACAAAATTGATACTAACATTTCTATGAATCCAATTTCACATTTTAGAACAAAACATATTTATGTAAGACATAAATTTTGGATAGATCATTATAAAAACGATGATATAACTCCTGATTTTATCAGGAATGAGCATCAACTTTCTTCCAAATTCACTAAACCCATTCAATATGATAGAATGAACTACATCATAAATTACTAGGAATGATAAATCTTTATAGTCCTATAAAATCCTTGTTGCCTTTGAAAATATCTACCAATCTATGAAACTGATCTATGAAACTGGTCTATGAAACCAATCTATGAAACCGATCTATAAATATAATCTGTAAAAATGATCTCTCAAACGGATCTGTGAAATGGATCTATGGAACAATTCCATGAAACCGATATATGAAATCGATCCATGAATCCGATATGTGAAACTGATCACTTGAAACCAATTGAGTGAAACCGATCAGATGAAACTGATATTTATGGATCTTTTTGAAATTTTGTTAGTTTTATGTAAAATTTCACATTTTTATGTTATTTTTACCAATTTTAATATTTTTTTATGATTTAAAATTAACTATCCCTAAATTATATAAAAAATTCAACCCTCTTTTACCTTTTTCATTACCATTGTCGTAAAACCTTTAGCTCTTTAACACTCTATCTCTCGACCCACGACCTTTCGACTCTCTTTGGACTCGATCTTTAGAAACAGAAAGGACAAAGCACATGATTGAAGAGTCGAGGGAATACCTATATGCTAAGAATCCTAAGGGTGATTCCATTGGTACTATAAATCTAGTTTTAAGAAGAATATTTGTTACAACAAGGAAAGAAGTATTTGCAGAATGGATTCTATCTAGAAGGTCAATTCTACTGAGGGTGATAGTATCTCAAAGATGGCTAAGCTAGTTCTCAAACAAGGAATGACTGTTTTATCCCCATCATGTGCATGAGTTTTAACTCAAGTTGAAGATATTTTTGGATGGATCTGAAGAATCGAGAATGAAGTCTGTAGTAAAGGGAAAAGAAATAAGTTTTTCATCTAAGAAATGGTCGGAAAGATTGAAATTTCCTCATGATGGTTTCTATGAAGATTATCAGGGTAGTATTCCTCCTTCTTCAATTTTTTTTTCATTTGAGAATACTCTGAAGGAGCTGACTGAAACTTAATAATTAAGAAGAGATACTGCTAGTGAATTTTATGGAGAGGCAAGATTACGTTTTATGTTTATCCAACATCAAATCTTCCCAATGAAGGGAGATTTTTCTTCTATGAAGTATCAGGGTGTATTCTTGATTTACCTCTTGAAAAATTGGATAAAGACGATTATTTGTAGGTATCTAATGTTTCATATTTCTGATATGATATAACCCTCCATGAAGGCAACGTTTTCTTATAATCCTAGGATGATCATTGAAATTATTAATAAGTTGGGATGTTTGGAAGATGTAGATGAAATGATTAGTGCCTGTAGTGGTTTCTGCCTTCAGAAATATATTTTTAAGAGAATGAAAATTTTCTTGAACCCTTGGATGAAATGTTGGCTAAGATATGGGGTAAGAAATTATGTGGAGTTCAATCTGATTGGACGTCCTTCCAGACCAATGGATTAAGTTGATAGAAGACTAAAACCATGAAAAGAAGTTGTCTATTCATATAAGAAAGCTTATGCTGAGTTTCCAAGGGAGGAATGATCTCCTTTTTATGACAGGAGTGATCCTGATATTGTGGAACGACCAAAAGACATGTCTTATGGACCAGCTAGTCCACAGTTGGATTTACACTCAAGGGAAGCTTTTTTAGGTGATGAGGATGAGGAAGAGATATAATTCACTGGTTGGGAAGTATTATTAAGTAAGTACGAAGAGGAGTATGATGATGATGATGATGATGATTTTGATGATGATTATGACGAGGGAGATGATGAGCATGATAATGATTACATAAATGTGGGGAAACAAGTAGTTGACAGATCTAGTGAGGAATGTATAAAAAGAGCTATAGATGGTTCTGATCTTGTTGGATAGGAGTCCACTGATCATGGAGATGCTGGTAATGAGTGTAGACCTCATTGTCCTATTTTTTAAAATCAAGAACTCATTTAGGAGATGAATGGAATTATTTCCCATGTTCATGAAGAAGATGCTGAGGATCAGATGACATAGATTGAGGAAGTTCCTGGAGAAGATTAAGTGGTTGAATCACAAGAAAAACCTGAAGTTCATTTGGTACTTGTGCCTAGAAATGTTATTTTCTCAATGGGACAGGATGAAGAAGTAGATGAAGATGAAATTATACCTACGCCTCAGGGATGAAGAGTCGGGATTGAAACTATTGAACCAAAATATTGGACCTATACTTGTGAGTGGAATAATGATCCATGATACATTCTATTGGTATTGAAATATAATTGAGATGAAGATATTGCATCACCTCCTCTTATTGCTTGTTTTCAAGCTGAAGCAGAACCGATTGCACCTGCTACACCAGTTGCACCACCTATAGTTTCTCGAGTATCACAACCAATTCCTTGTGACAATGCTACTAAGGATGATTTAGAGAAATTCATAAATGATATATGTATGTTAGTAAGACACTCAGTTTAATTCATATGTTAAGACTCTACTTAAATTAGTATTTCAGATGCTGATGCTGCAAAAATTACAATGATGGTGATCCCTGAGATTCAACCTAATCTCATTACGACGGTTGAAGAAATCATTGGACATAACACCTTATTTATATAAAAAGTAAGGATAATGACAAATGAGTTAACTTCTCTAATCACTGATTTCAAGACCACTTTTATTGGGGTGAGGGAAGTTCTTAGGAACATAGTGACACATCTACTAAAATTAGATTTGAAGACATTAAAATAATGGATTGAAAAAATGATCAATAGTCCATAAAAATATAGAGGTGGGAGAGGTGTTGTAGCTGATTTTGAATCTATCAAGGCTATGATAAGAGAAGAACTCAAGAATCATAGGAGTGATTCATACAAAGAAACTCTTAAAAAGATATATAGAAATATAGACCTTGTTTACAATATTGTAAGGCAGTGCACAAATAATGCCTCTAATGATTAGAGAGAGATTCAAGAGAATGTGGATATGTATATTAATAAGATCTTGACCAAGCATGATCTTATCAATAACATTATGTTTTAAGATGAAAATATCATAATTCCTCTAGTGACAGAATCCTTCAAGAAACAAGTGGCACAATTGAAGGAGTTTACCCCAATACTAGATTAATTTATAGAGAATAAGGATGATTTCATGATGGCCTTGCAATATGGTGGTGAAATCATTTATTATTTAATCATTCTCCTCTACCATATCTACATATTCAAGCTGAAGTAATTGTGGTTCCTCTAGATGAATCCATTGGCAGTACTTCTTGACCTCTAACTCTAATGACTACCTTTCAGGTTCTTTCGTTGATTCAACTAGTCATTACTGAGAAAACTCAGAGTCATGAGTTTTCAGAACAAAGACACAGCCTTACAGTTAATGTCCCAATAGGTGTGGCCTTTCCTGGTGTTTTAATCAGACCACCTCTTCCTACTGCCAAACCAAAACCTTTTTATTCTACTCCTGATCCTTCAGATAAATGAAAAACACTTCAAAAGATAAACCCTTAGTGGTGGAAGAAGTATTTTATTGGGATTTTTATCTTTATTTTGAGGATTGTACCATTTTCTCTGTTAATGGAAATCGTTTTTTTTTTCTTCACTATGTTTCTCTTGTTATTTATGTTATTTCTCATTCTTCAACCTTCTTCTCTTAACCTCTTTTTTAACTAATCCCAAAAGGGGGAGAGACAAGTATAAACATACATTATTAATCTCAAGGGGAGTAACTCTGTCATAGCCCACATGGAGTGTACTCACTATAATATATATGTACCTATATTTACATTTATCTAATAATTTAGGGGGAGTTTTGTTTTAAAAACCCAATCAAGGGAAATTTTTTGTTATATTGAAAAATCTCATTCAGTGAGGTATGATATGTCATGTAATTACAATTCCTAAATATAATATGTATGCCATAATTTGTGATTGTCAGAAAGGGGGATATTTTTTGACCCACTATGATATAATGGCTTTCATAATCAGAAGCATTATCAATGTGCAGATTCTATTATTTCATGCCATTTAATATCACAAAAAAAAATTATTATGTCCTACTGTACAAAAAATTTCAAATACTCAATAAAAAATATTTATAATTAAATATATTTATAAGTTTATATTTCCATGTATTCATGGATGTCACTTAATTTAGTAGTTCTCAGTGTTGGATAGAAACTTCATAAGTTCCTCAGAAGGCCCTGGCACCATTAGTTCAGATCGACTCACCAATGGACGACACACTGATGATCGAATCAGCAATGGAAGAAACATAGATGACCAACTAACTGATGGATGACACAAAGATGATCGTATAAGTTATGGAAGACAGAAAGCATACCAATGATCGACTCACCGATAGATGACACACCTATGATAAACACACCGATGATTGACTCACGGATGGATAATCCACTGATGAACTACTCACCAGTGGGTCAAAGTCCAATAGCACAAACAACTCACCAAAACTCTGAGTCACTGATAGTGCTGAAAATTACTCACCGATACATGGAGTCACCAATGCTGATAGACCGCTACTGATAGACCGATACAAACAAACCGATGCGGATAGACCATTGATGACGGATTGATGCAAGTTAGTCACCTATACTTATGACTCACCGATAGTCATAAATACTGTTTCAAATTTATTAATTCAAATTTATTTCTAACAGTCATATTTAGACAAATTAATTTTAATGACATTATATAAAGTTGTATGTAAGACTATATATAGATAGTGTGAGGTATATTCATAGGAAGATATCTTCATTCCAACTATACCATGATGTATAAAAGGATTACAAACTGAAACATGAACAATATGTTTGTGAGATAGATCATGGAAATGTTCTAAATAGTGAAAACAGAAGACCTCTAAATGTTGTACAAGAACTCAATCCTAGAGTACTCAAGGATTTCAATATGACATGCATGAAGATGAATAATTTTCTTCACATCTTATAATCAAAGAGATTTACACACCTGGAAGCTAGAATACAGAGGTTCTGATACTCTGTTCTGAAGCCATCTTCTAGAAGATGACTCAAAAATTATTTTCTCTACTTGAATCTAGTCTAGATATTCGTTGCATAACATGTAGAGATTTATAAACTCCAATATTTGTTTATAATTTTTTTATGGTCTGGTGATAACCTTTTTGAGAAGTGTGAGCATCTTTTTGGTTCACACACTATCTGATGTGCATAACTGGAGGATAATTAATATCCTTACACTCACTCTCTTTTTTCTCTTGAATCCCACGTAGAATAGTAGAAGAGATTATGTGTGATCTGTTTGTTGTTTTTCCCATGAATAATTGTGGTAGAGGTCAAGTGAGACATGGACATACTTGTGCACTATTTTGAACCACAATCTAGGGTGTAGATCCAAACATTTATTAATATAAACTGCTTGGTGGCAGGTGATCACCAAGTGGAGAGGACTAAGCCTCATCTTGAGACTGAACCTGTTGTTGTTATTCGCTGTGTACATCTGTTTTTATTTCATTTCAAATAAAACTAAATTTTACATTGATAGTTATTATAGCAAGTGTTTATATCTTTTTTGAATCAGTATATTAGTTTCAAAATATTGACTCTTCATTCGATTGGTACAATCTTCTAATAAATTAATTGAACATCCATGACTTTTATAAATTCACTACTAACTGACTTTGATTATATTTTAGTTAGAGGAGATGTTTCGAATTACCATGAGTATAATAAAAAATACCACCATAACTCATACAGGACAATCCGAAATTTTAATAAAATTTTGGGAAAAATACCACAAAGAATCTTCCAAGAGTTTTTGGGGTGATTGTGTTTGTTGACAAAGCCAAATGACCACGAATGAGTTTTTTTGATGTTTCAAAATTATGTTTTTTAGGTGGCATATTTTTCCAATGTTTTAAAAAAATATGGGCCTCATAATGAAGTGTTTGAATTTTAAAAAATGGATGATTTTTTTAGAACATATTTTGTTAACTATGAAGTATAATTTTAATAATGGAAAGGGAGTATGTGGAATGGTGAAGGAAATTGTAATAGGAATAGATTTCTTCATAGTAGAGGTATGTAGACCATGAAGCATAGTACACAGACAATATATGGGAAATAGTTTGTAGGATTATAATAGTAAGAGGAAATCTTGAGTTTTATGGGAGGTTGAATTTTATAGGATGGATCATCATTTAAATTTTATATGTGATCATTCCTTTATGTAATTAATCATCCTCTAAGAAGGAAGACATACGCTACGCATACCGCAGAGGGAAAAATGATTCAGTGGAGTAGCATAGTCTGCAGTGAAGGTTGTACCAGATCAAATATTTGGGTGATTTGGATTATTGATATTTGAATATCTATTTACGTATATAAGGATTATTAATACCCTCATTACTGAGGGAAATTTTCATTATAGAGTGTCATCACTCAGGGAATACATTGAGGAAATTCTGTAGGGGTTTTACATGGGAGGATTATATAATGTGAATAGTTTTCCTGAAAAATCTGTAAAAGAGTTCTTCGTGGCTCCGTAGCATGAAAAGGAGAGGGTTGAATGGAAAGAGTGTTTTTATGAAGAATAATAGTTTTATTGTGGTAGAAGAAGTGGTTCATGAAAAGATGAAGGACCATAGATGTAGTGGCAGCCCATAGAGGATAGGTGGTCAGTAAATCAGTCGTGTCATGCATTAAATCTAAATTTTCTTTGGTAAAAGGGAATTCCATATAAGACTCAATCATGTTAATAAATATACTAAAACTTTTTTTGATGTAATTTATGAAAACTAAAAGTATAATGAAAATTGTATTTCAACAACGGGTGAAAACTAGACTTCAATATAGAATTTTTCTGCATTTTAGGATGTGCGCTTTCATAGAAATGAAGGGAACTAAAACTCCATAAACTCTCAGTGGATCCCTTATAACAGATGTGAGAAAAATAAAAGGAAGACAATGATCCTTTCAAAAAGTAGTGATATAGATAAATGGACATAGAGAGTGACCTTTTTAGAATATGTGAGATGACCCTAAACATTGTAAAGGCAGTGTGCGTGAGCATATACGTGATGTAGACCGAACTTTGTAATTTGGTAGTGAGACTTATTGGATTTGATACATCAACCTATAAACTTTGTATTCTCCTTTGATGTATCCCAGTGAGGGTGAACAAATTAAAATATTTTTTCCTTTTGAATGATTTATATTTTGTTCATACAATTCACTAGGAAAGAGAGAGAAGAGTGTTTTGTTACAATGAAAGAAGATCCAAAGGGAAAATTGTATTAATCAGTAATACCCAAATTCACCCACTATCAGGGTATTTCTGTAACACCCAATGATTTCATACTAAATTATTTTAATTAAAGTAATTCAATAGCTTGCGCTCCACGCAACACTGAGTTCGAGTGCACCACTACTTACCAAACTAGTCGTTCAAAAATTAGTTACGAATAGTATTAATGAATTTTGAATTTTATATACTTAATATATTTTTATAATCCATATTATGTGTTTCTTAGACATAATATAAGAACAAATTCCTTTTTTCAGTTAAAAGAAATATTTTAAAAAAAGTACATTTTACCACCTTTTAATGGAAATCCCCTTTTAAAACAAATATTGGTTGATTTTATATATTCAATTAAATGAAATTAAATTATTCTTTAGAAATTGGACTTAAAAATTTATTTTGGATAAATTTTTGGGACTTTTTTGATAACATTCATATTTTGATGAATACTGAAAAATAATAAATTTTAATTGAAAATTTATTTTTAATCGAAATAATTTATTGTGTTAAAATATTTATTTTAATGGTTTGGAAGTATAATTATTTTATATTATTATCAATTAATACAATGTAAATCTTTATATGTAATTTCACATTTAATTTTTATATAAACCCTGGTGAATCATTTGATAGTTTTTACTTTTCAAAAAACTGCTTTTCCATTTTGACAAAGAGAATTAATTTGAAATTAATTAATGAAACTTCTATGATTTGAATTTGTTAAAATAGAATTCACTTTTGAATTTGGAATTTCAAAATTATCTTAGGGTATATTTTTTGTATTTTTCTAAAAACATTAAATTTTTGATAAATAGTGTTTAAAACTGAATTTTAATTTAAATAATTATTTATTTTATTTTAAATAATTTTAATTAAAAATATATATAATACATATATAAGTTCAATGTAATTAATTGGACTAAATTTATAATAAAATTAGTTGTATAAAATTTTATTGAAAATTTTACCCTCTTTTAACCATCTTCTAGAAGCATTTGAAAATTTGCATAAAATGTAATTTTACTACTTATATGAATTGAATTGAAAAAATACAAGAGACATGGTAAATATAAGTATGTAAAATGTGGTTCAATAAGATAAAAATAATTATTTGTGAATAGTAACATTTGATTTTATTTTACACGGTGAAAAATAAATACGGTAATTATAGGTAAAAATGATATTATAATTACCCGAAAATGTGTCCTAATTCTATTGGAAAATTTAAAATCAAACAAAAAGTACCATATCAATAAAATATGACCCTTTTGGGCCACTTTTATTAGATTATGATGTTTATTATTATTTTAGTTTAAAAAAAAGAGATAAAAGTGATAAATTCTGAGATCATTAATTAAATCATTTTATATATAGTGTAATACATAAGATAAATTCGACTATAAATACTCATTAAAAATATAAAACATTTTCTTAAATAATGGTATTTTTTAATAATTTTTAGATATTAAATCATTAAATTGATATATGACACAATGAAGTTGTAATAATTACCTTCTTAATGAAATATTAAAATAGTTTATATTATTAATATTAAAATAAATATAATTAAATTGTTTTGATACCATCCATGAATTTTCGAGGTTATTCTGATATGTAAGGGTTGATTATATAATTTTTTTCGATGTGATATGGTTTTTATAACTTTCAAAAAAACAAAATAAAAAATAGTGTCAAAATTGACATAAATTAGTTTTTAAAACAAATAATATATTATTGGTTAAAATAATATTCCTAAAAATGTAATTTTAGGAAAAATGGATTTCATATTATTATATATGTCATTAATAAAACTCTTTAGGTTTTTTTATGTTTAGCATATGTTTATTAAGTAAATAGTGTAAGAATACAAGAAGACACAGTAATAGTTAAACTATTTAACTAAGAGATAAATAAAAATGATAAGGTTTAAATGGTAACCTAAACCTGTCTAAAACCTATTGTTTGAGATGATGTTGACCCATATCCACCTTATCTTCGAAATAAATAATTTTGGAGCCCTTATAAACAGAAATGTTTTTTATTATAAAATAATAATTCACGATTTTCCTAAAATGATCGTCACCTCTCTTATAAAAGGGTACTTCCCCTTCTCTTAATTTCAAACATCCAAATCAATTTGGTGGGGAAAATACCTGACCAAATATCTTCCCAAATTTCCTCAATTCAACCTATAGGAATTACTTTGATCATAAAGATAGCCTAAGGATCCCTTTTGATCAACTCAAAAGGAAACACACGAAGAAGAAGTAATAATTTCACCACCCTCTTTCAAGTTCATTTCTTCCACTTCCTCTTTCTTTTTTTCCATACCAAAATAATAAATCTAGTACCTTATAAATACATTTTTGTTATTATAAATATGTTAGAACCATATTTTTTATTCTATCCATCCTATTAATGACAAAGTCACCATGCGTGCGTCCATACGACTTACCGTCTCCACGTCGTGCTGTAGTTTGTTATTCAAACAATTAATTATTTGGATGGGGATAATAATGAGTATAAAGGATGTAAATAATAAATATAACATGTTAATGAATATTTATATATGATATACCATCCAATTATATATGATTTTACCATTAATATAATAATATTTTCACTCGTGCGTACGTACAGATTACTGTCTTCATGAACGCGATGTGATTCATTCCCCATCATAATCATTCAGGAATAATTTTCATTTTATGATTAAAAATAATTTTTATGAGTTTAATATCATTCTCTATATGAAAAAAATACATACTATGTATAGAAAACTTCACTTACATAAGAAATCAAATAAAGGAAAACAAATCAGTTAACAACCAAAACAATGATACTACTGAAATATCATTAAAAAGAAATTTTAGAAGATCATATATGATATTATATTTATGAATAATATTATTTTATAATATAATAAAAATAATTTAATTGTTATAAAAGAGGTAAAACTACACATTACTAAGGAAATGTACAAGTTACTAGGTTTTTATATCACTTTTATTCTCATGATATTCATGCTAAATTTTCCACTATTACCTTCTTTGTGGTGTATGTACTACCCATGATTTTATTTTTTAGTAATAGACTTTAATTTATTTGTATTTACATCATCATTATATAAACCTTATTTCATGGGTTGTTTTTTTAATGTTACCAATTCGGTATGGAAATTTTAAATTTCAATTTCTACTCATTCGGTTTTACGCAAACATCATTGATTACTTTACTCCATGATTATGTGTGAAATCACTATTTATTTACTTATGTTATAATTTAACCTCTCATTTTAGCGGATATATCTTTGATACAAATAAATACTCCATTGATAAATTCAAAAGACATCGATATAAACTAGATAAGAGTAATTTTTACTCAATTTCTATTCATTGAGTTAAACATCCAAGTCATTGGTGTTTTTTTACAAGAATATGTGTGAATGTCCTCTGATTGATTTACACTGAATATCCAATCAAATTGAGTGTATTTATATTTATCATGAAAAATTATTTCATTGAATTATCCTTATCCTAAGGATATGGTGTTTATAATGTAATTCATCACAACATACATTCCATTAATACTTCTTTGTTGTTATGCGCCAATTCGCTTTTATTTGGTGTATATACTGTACTTTTACCTAGTATATCATGGATCCATTTATTCTATTTATATTATAATGTATTTATTAGATTAATTATTTGTATTCAAGGTACACTCATTTGGTTAGGAAATCTAACTGAAATATCATATTAAATGTTTTAAAAAATTGTTCTTCTAAATCATTCTCATTATGTCCATGTTTTAAAAATGGTTTTAAAGTTTTATTTATATGGAAATTATTGTATTAAATTGAAATTCCTTTTAAAAGTTTCTACGTTTTATGGGACACTTTTTTTCAAAAATCTATTCTGAACAACTTCTTGATAAATTATGAGTCTTTTTGACTGTGGATGTGTTATTTTTATACCATTAATGGTTTATGGATAAAGTATTGACATTTAGTATGCTGGATTTAATAGGAATATTTATGTTATGTTTAAACCTCTTCATATGAGGAATGCATTGGACTTAGTAAGTGATGGTTAGAGCCCTCTATAACTCCTCGATGCATCATTAGGTCTTATGAGACAAAATAGTGTCTTGGAATAAGGCCTTGACAAAATCTTATTTGTAGTCCTGGAAGAATACCATGACTATGTGGTTATGATGTCTGTAATAATGCATTCAATCATTATGAAATTGGATATTGATATTAGATGTTATTATTCAACAAGTAGAGTATCTATGTGATTATGTAAATGGAATTATCTGATTTATATTTACCATGTTATGTTGTAGTTTATATTTAAAAGGCTTCTGTTCTAGTCTTATACATTGACTTAAACGTTTATTCATATTTATGACAGTTTCTACTATATTGTAATCCTTGCTGAGCATCTTAGATCACCTCTTTCTTATGTTATATTTTTTCCAGGAGGCAAATAATTATATTACAATTAACCTGTAGGAATTGGATAAGGGATATAATAGTGTTCAAAGGGGATACAATGTTGTTTTTTTATTTCATGATGTAATGTAAAACTTAAGTATGTATGTCGTACTTTATAGGCTACTAAACTGATCAGTCATTAGGGAAATGATTCCTTATATAATGTTAATGTTAAGTAATAATGCACCGATTCTGGGTAAATGAGGTGAGTGCATTAAAATTGGTATTAGAGAATGTTTAGTACAATCCTTGGAAGAAATATTAAGAAAAATATCTGATTTGTAATCACTACCCTAACATAGTCATAAAGGATTAGTATAGATGAACTTCAAAAAATGTTGGTAATGTAAATATTTTGTTGTTTTTCCAAGAAATACATCCCTTTCTAGATATGAGTAGGTAGAGGCGGATCTGGTACATATGTACCTTGGAGTGAAAACTCTAACATGGTGTTTCGGTCTTGACCCGGGGTATCCGGGTACATGACAACGGGTCTTTCTTCACTCTTGGTTATGACACTAACAGGGGATTTTCTTTGGATAATTCACAGTTTCTATACAAATTGATTTGAAGGATTTTAATATAAGATGAGAATAAATAACCTTGCTTTATAAAAAGTATTTTTAAATTTAATGTAAGGTGTTATGATATTCTCCAAATGATTTTATGACCCACATTATGATTTCTTGTGTTAGTACATGGTTCGATTTCAAGGAAGTCATAGTAACGTTGAATATGGATTACAAGGTGGGAACAGTGGTGGAAATGTGCAATGAAATTGAATGTTGATTGGTGTAAATTATTTTGTGTTCATGTGAAATTTGTTTCCAAAAAATATGATCAACAATATATATATTAACCAACTCCAAGGCTTAGAAATGAAGATAAACACAATGAATGATAAGAGCTCCACTAGTGGAAACCATGGAGAAATGAAAGCTCAATTTCCATCATGTAGGAAATGAGGAATGAGACACCTAGGAATGTGTCTTAATAGAACATAGAAATGATTTATGTGAGGGAAAGAAGGACATAAAATAAATAATTTCCATGGAAAAATTACGAGTAATATGGAAGAAAATAAAAATGATCCCAAGAATCCATTTACAATCAATTTTCATAAATGTATGGCACCTAGGAATTACCCGAGTGATTTCCCTATTACATAGGATAACCTATTAGTCAAGAAAGATATTATGTGGAAATAAATGGATGAAAAAATGTTTAAAAGTATCTGTCCTCTTTTTTGATTGGATTACATTTGAATATTATTCTCTTGTATGTGTAACCCTGCAGTTAGTTATGTGAAAATGCTCTTTTATGAAGAATTATGTTTTCTATTGATGATATAGTTAAATAACCATTTTTGTTTATATGATCCTTGAATTTTAGGAAATGACATGTTATTATATTTTGGGATGAAAATGCAGGGTATGAGACATCATTTGTGGTGAAATTATGTTATCATTATTTTGAGGAATTTACCTCATTTTTTGAATGTTATAAAATATAGTTTTTGAAAAAGGACTACATGTAGACCATGTGACAACTCGTCGGGTCAGAGAAAGCTGCATGAATCAAACAAACTTCCTTAGTGCGATTGAGATTTATCGCATACCACTGAACTACGTGAATTCCCTAGTTAGTGTGACTAATTATTTTTAGTTAAATGATTTTATTGATCAATAATAAGTTGATTTGGGATCTTATGTCTTATCAAATGGATATCCATAGTATAGAAAAATGATTTGGTGATTAATTGATAAATGTTATTTTAGAAGACGTTCTCTCTTTTGGGAGGAATATATGCCTAAGGAAAATAGAATACTATGTGATTTAATTTGAGGAGTAATGGTGGAATTTTATCTATGTGTGTTTTTGGGATTTATATTGATTTGGGTGATTTATGGATATTATTAAACTATCTTAGAGAATATGTTATTAGGTTAATTACTTTTACGTATGTGACTTTAAGAGTAGTCATTGTTATTGGGAGATAAAATTTAACTTGGAAGACTACATATTCAAATTCTTTTATATTTTGGGTTTCATTATTAGTAAGGATTATATTTGTGGATTTTAAGGACAATAGTCTACTGAATGTTATTTATTGAACTTTGGGTATTGATGGTTTAATTTTAGAAATTAAGATTTGTATTTCGTTCTCTAAGAGATTATCCTTTTTGAGAATCATCTGATCTTGTACTATACATTTTGGTTTTGGTTAACCTCTAAAGACAAGTTAGATATATAGTTTATCATTTATGGATCATGTAATTCTCAAGAAGATGATTCTAGCTCTTCAGGTGTGACCAATCCATCTTGAATACTCATTGTTTGAAAAAAAATATGAGTGCATGGGAAAAATTTATTAACGTATGATAATATACTTAAAAAATAAGTATATATCTTTATGTTCTTAGTCAATATCATAAATAAATTCCTCAACTTTATGAAATGAAATATAAACCAAAATTTTTTGTCCGTTTACTTTTCATATTGGGAAACTAATTAACATTTATTCCATCACATGGTTGTTGTTTTCTTGTTGTTAACTTTCTATTGATCATGTTTTCTATCACACTCCATTGTAACTTGACATTTCTTTTATCTTTCGTATCCATGTTTTCACACATGGAATCAGATTATGGGTTTTCCTAGGAGACCTTTGTACTTATCTTTCTTTCTTTTAAAGTGATTGTTTTATTTACTCTTTTTCCAATGTGGGACTTTCAATGAAGTTCCGAAGACCAAATATAAAATTGTGGGGATGCAATTTCCAATAGGAAAAATAATGTTACACCCCAAGATTTCATAGTATGTTATTTTCTGTAATGTAATTCAATAGCTTGCGCTACATGAAGACCGAGTTCGAGCACACCAAGGCTAACCAAACTAGCCGTTCAAAAAGTGCTTATGAATAGTATTAACTGAATTTTGAAATTTACATACTCCATATAATTTTAGAATCTATATTATGTGTTTCTTAGAAATAATATAAGAAAAAATTCATTTTTTCAGATAAAAGAAGTGTTTTTCAAAAAATAAATTTTACCACCTTTTATTGGAAAACCCATTCTAAAACCAATATTTCATAGTTTTATATTTTCAATTTAATGAAATGAAATTCTTCTTTATAATAGGGACACACAAATTTATTTTGGATAAATTTTTGGTTCTTTTATGATAACATTTATATTTTGAGAAATACAGAAAAATACTAAATATTAATTGAAAAAAACTTTTTTAATCGATTTAATTTATAGTGTTAAATTATGAATTTGAATGGTTTGTAAGTATAATTAGATTATATTTTTATCATTTAATTCGATTTATTTCATTATAAGTAATTTCACAGTTAAAGTTAACATAAACGCATGTCAATATTTTGATTGTTTTTATTTCATAAGAACCCACTTTTCAGTTTTGAAAACGGGAATTAATTTTAAATTAATTAATGAAACAACTATGTATTTAATTTAATAAAATATAAATAAATTTTGAATTCGGAATATCAAAATTAACATAGGATAATTTTTTTGTATTTCTCTGAAAACATTCACTTTTTGATGAATATTGAAAAACACTATGTTATTGTTTAAAACATACATTTTATATAAATAATTGTTTATTTTTTTAAATTTATTTTAAGTTAAAATAGATATATAATACCTATACATGTTCAATTTAATTCATTGGTGTCATTTTATAACAAATTTAGATGTGTAAAAGTTTATTAAACTTTTTACTGTTTTTTACCCATCTTCAATGAGCATTTGAAAATTTTCATAAAAATTAATTTTACTGATTCTATGAATTTAAATTAAAAAATATGAGAGGCATGTTTAATTTCAGTAAGAAAAACATTGTTCAATAAGATAAAAATAATTTTTCGAGATTAGTAACTTTTGACTTTTATTTTCCACTGTTAAAAGTAAATAGGGTAATTAGAGGTAAAAATGATATTATAATTACCTTAAAAACATGTTCTAATACTATTGGATAATTTTAATTCGATAAAAAACAACCTTAGGAATAAAATATGATACTTTAGGTCTATATGGATCAGATTATGGAATTTATTATTATTTTATTTAAAGAAGAGTTAAAAGTGTTAAATTCAATGTTTATCAACTATACCATTTTTAATATATAGTTATACATAATATAAATTCGACAATAAATATTCATTAGAAAGATAAAATGATTTCATACATAGTTTTATTTTATTTATAATTTTGAGTGATTTAATAATTAAATTTATTTATAACACAATTATGATGCAGTAGTTACCTTCTTAATGAAATATTAAAATACTTTATATTATAAAAAATAAATTAAAAATAATTTAAATGTTTTGATTCCATCCACGAATTTTATAGGTTAATATGACATGTTATGATTTATTAGATAAATTGTTTTGAAGTGATAAGGTTCTTATGACTTTCACAAAAACGAAATACCAAATAGTGTCAAAATTGACATAAATTAGTTTTCAATACAAATTCTATATTATTGGTTGATAAATTATTCATAAAAATATATGGTTCGGACATAGGGCTTAAAAAATATTATTTATGTCATTAATGAACTACTTGCGGTTATCTTGGATGTTTAGAGTAAGTTTATTTACCATATAGTGTAAGAATACCAGAAGACACAGTAAAAGTTAAACTATTTAATTAAGAGTTATATCTAAACGATAATGCTTAAATAGTAACCTAATCTTGTCTAAAACCTATTGGTTGAGTGGATTTTGACCCATCCATAAATTATCTTTGAAATAATTTATTTTGGAGTTATTAGAAATAGAAAATGATTTTATTATAAAATAATATTTCAGGCTTTTCCTAAAGTGACCCCCACCTCTTTTATAAATGGGTACATCCCCATCTCTAAATTTCACAACTGTAAAACCATTTGGCTCTGCCAAAACATACCCAAATAGCTTTCCAACGTCCCTCACTTCAACTTAGAGACCTTAGTTTGATTATAATTCCATTATATGGATCCCTTTTGGTCAAATCAAAATAAAACCTCTAATGAAGAGGTAATAATTTCACCACCCTCTTTCAAGTTTTTTTCTTCTTCCACTTCCACTTTCTTTTTTGATTACAAAGAAAAATATAAAATCCAGTACAATATACATACTTTTTTGTTATAATAAATATTTTACAACCGTGTTCGTTATTCTATCCATCCTATAAATGACAAAGTCACCATACGTGCGTACGTATGTCTTATCGTCTCCATGTCATGGTGTAGTTTGTTATTCAGACACATCATTATTTTGATGGGTATAATAATGAGTATAACAAATGTAAATTATAAATATAACACGTTAAGTTTTATGTATATATGATATAACATCCAATTACATATGATTCCACCATCAATATAATGATATTGTCGCTCGTGCGTGTATGGCTAACCATCTCCACGAACGCGATGAGATTCATTCCCCATCAAAATAATTAAAGAATAATTTTTATTTTATGATTAAAAATAATGTTTAAGAACTTAATATAATTATGGATATGAACCAAATACAGCCTATAAATAAAAAACATGACTTATGTAACTAAACATATAAAAGAAAACAAATCAGTTATCAACCAAAACAATGATACTACATAAATATCATTAACAAATCAACATTAAGAATATCATATATAATATAATATTAATTTATTTGGTTCTTGTATAATTTATAAAAAATTATTTCACCATTATACATGAAATTAACCTACCCTATACTAAGGTAAAGTATTAGGTAAGGGGTTTTCATCTCACTTTTATTCCCGTGATATTCATGCTATATTTTCGACTATTACCTTTTATGTGGTGTTTGTACTACCCATGATTGTATTATTTTCATAATATACCTTAATTTATTGGTATTAACATCATCATTTGATGATCCTTATTTTATAGGGTGTATGTTTTGTACTTTACCAAATAAGTTTGGGAATTTCTAATTTCTATTTCCTATTATTCAATTTTACGCAATCTTCATTGACTACTTTACACCAAGATTATATAGGATATCACAATTTATTTACTTTTGTATAATTTCAACACCATTTGTGTAGATATAATTAGGATACACATAATCAATCCATTAATAAATTCTCAAGTCATTGATATAAACATAACAAGAGTAATTTTAAATTAATTTCAATTCATTGAGTAAAACATCCAAGTCATTGGTTTAGTTTTTACAACAATATGTGTGAATGTCCTCTGATTTATTTACACTAAATATCCTATCATATTAAGTGTATTTATATTCATCACACATAATTATGTCATTCATTTTTTCTTAACCTAAGTATATGGTCTTTATAAATGACTTCATCTCCACTTACATTTCATTAAGACTTCTTTGCTGTTATGCGCCAAAAGACTTTTATTTGGTGTATATACTATACTTTGAAATAGTATATCATGGATCCATTTATTCTCAGGATATTTTAAATATTTTATTACCTCAATTATTTGTATTCATGCATCTCTCATTTTGTTAGGAACTCTAACTAAAAAAACATTTTAAATGTTTTAAAACATTACTCTTCTAAATCACTCACATTAATGTCCATGTTTTAAAAATGGTTTTAAGGGTTTATTTATATTCACATTAATGTTTTAAAATTTAAATTGATTTTAAAAGTTTCAAAGTGGTATGGGACACATTGATTCAAAAATCTATTTTAAACTTCTTCTTGATAAATAGTGATACTTTTAAATGTTTTCATAAAAGCGATATTTCTATAAATGATTTCAACTGATCATTTTCAACTATGTCAACATATTTTACATGACATTATTCTGGTTCAAGGATGACTTATTATGATAAAAATATTCCATACTGTATTGAAGGTTTTGTTATATGTTTGACTGGGGATGTGTTATTTTTATACCATTAATGGTTTATGGAGAATTTATGGAAATTTCGTATGCTAGTTTTAATATGAATTTCTATGTTTTGTTTACAGATTTTCATATGAGGAATTCGATGGACCTAGTAAGTGATCAGTGGAGGCCGTTATATCTCCTCGATGAATCTGTAGGTCTCATTAGACAAACATGTGTCTTAGTACATGGCCTTGAAAAAACCATAATTCTAGTCTTGACACATGGACTAGACTATGTGGTTATGAAGTCTATAATTATGCATTAAATCATTAAGAAATTTTCTATTGATATTACTTATGATTATTTGACAAGTATAATATCCTTGGGATTAAATAAATGGCATTATCTGATTTATATTAGCATATTATGTGGATGTTTGAGTTTAAAAGGCTCGGGTTCTAGTCTTATACATTTCCTTAAATGTTTATTTCTATTTATGACAGTTTCCGCTATACTGTTATCCTTAATAAGAATCTGAGCTCACCACTTTCTTATGTTTTATTTTTTCCAGGATTCAATGGATTATATTAAAATTAAACTGTAGGAATATGATCAGGGATATTAGAGTGTTCAAAGGAAACACAATGATGTTTTTTAATTAATTATGTAAAATAAATTTTATGTATGTATCTAGTAATTCTATAGATATTAAACTGATTTGTCTTTAATGAAATTACTCCTTATATCATGCCAATGTAATGTAATAATGCACCGATTATGGGTAATTGGTTTCAGGGAATTAAAATATAACCTAATTGGGAAAATATAAATCTATTATTATCTTAGTAATACTAAAAATAAACAAATTAATCATAAATAGGAAACAATACATTACTTATATAGATAAAAATATTACAAAGAAAATGTCAATATTGGAATATCGGTGCAAGAGAAAAATGTTTTGTAATATTTAGAGAGAACCATGAAACCATTTTGTGTTATAACTCACTAGATTTCATTAATATAATATAGAAATTTGTGAATGTTGTTTGGATGTGTGGGAATGTTTTTGGTCCGTTTTGAGTATGTGATGTGTCTTTCGAACTAAAATGTTAATTATAAACTAAAAAAATACAATTTGAGTCATACCAAGCACACTATGTATCATATTGAGGAGTCATTGATTGAGTATTTGATGTCTGTTTTTTATTCATTCATCTGCACCAAGTAGGAATGATAGAAATGTTTCATTTGGATAGAAGAAGAAAAAACATGGTGCCTAAAAAATCTCATCCAAAAGCATCATGTTCTCTCTTTTATAGCTTTCTCTAGATAATGGAATAAAAAATATGTTTTCCCAAAAGTAAAAAAATAAATAAATAATAGATTAAAGTGATAAGGAAATTAATATACAAATAGTTGATAAAATATTGAAAAAGTAATGAAATATGCAGTTGGAGTTCACTATTTCATGTTTTCTAAAAACATTCTTAATCCCTTTCCTTGTCAAAGAATTCTTTCTTCATAATATCGTAGAATATTAACAAACAAATTAATACATAAATTATGAGGAAATTTATTGAAAAAACTATATAAAATGATGATAAAATCAACTAAAAAGAAATTTTTTCATATTATATGTAATTAATGTATAATATAATTCTTTTTGATCCTATGAAAAAATACATGGAATATAGTCAATAGTTTATGAAACTAAAAGAAAATATGTTACCATCTAAATACCAACAACATGATATATTTAGCTGCATTAAAATAACATTACATTCACATATTACAAAAAATTACCATAAAAACATTTATCCCTTTTGGTTGCTGCACAACTCATATATAAAATTTTTCCATCTTAATTTCAATAAAAAAATACAATAACATGTTATATATTCTTGGATTATAATAAAAATTAATGTATCCCTATTTTAATCCTAGAAAACATAAAAATTACTGTAAAAAAATTATAAATCATTTATTGATCTAAAATAAACATTTACATTGACATTTTTAATGAGCATAATTAAAAGATAACATTCCCTTTTGCTGTATTGGATAGTGGAAATCCCATGATTAACCATATAACTTCTTTTATTAAAAAATCAGTCTAACCCATTTTTTATTTTCATAAGACACAAAACTCCAATATAAAATTTTTACCCCTTTTTAAAATTATTAAATATCGGTATATCCCTATAGAAAAACCAAATGAAACTATAATCTAACGTATCCATCAATTCTTCCTAGATTTTTATATAAATTCTTAATACTCATTTATTTTTTATTAAGGATGTTGATTAGTTTTCATTCATGATCCTATGAACATTAATAATTTTATATAATGATTGTGTACATACATATTAGTGATGAACTGGTGGACACCTTTTTTATGGTGAAACAGTGAAAGTGTATCCATATAAATACTAGGGAGTTGTTAAACACTAGTACTCATGTATTGGTGGTGAGTGTTTATGCGATATAATCGTGAGATGATTTAATTTCACATCATGTGCATTCTAATGAATCGCTTTTAGTCAATCCATCTCACTAATGTAAACAAGATGTGTTACTTGTATAGATTTCACAGTAACTTTTTATATTATTTATTGAATTGAATTGATGATTGAATAGATTAAATAGTTATACCACCTCCAATGTAAAACCATGATATTGTTCTTTTCTTAAAATTTATGATTTTATCAAATTATTTTTTTTATATTTTTTTTAGAGGTTTTCTATCAAGCTACTAGTATCCTTTTTCAAAGGGGTCTCTATTAAGACTTTTATTAATTTATGACTCCATTTGAAAAAGGTTTATCATTTTCATGTATTTATTCATAAAGTTTATTCTTTTAATTTGTTTCAATGTTTTACTTGACATCATCCCTCCTTTATGACCTCAATATATCAATTATAGTTATCCTCTAGTAGTTCTCTGATATACATGGTGGCTTAGGTGGTTTATTACACACATATTTATTAAAAAAATTGATTTTTATTAAATAGCTATTTAATGATTTGATTAATTTTTTTTATTCTCTATATACTATTGTCCCTAATAAAAAATTCATGGCTGGTTTCTATAAATTAGGTATATAAAAAATTTTAAAATTATATTTTGTTCTAATGTTTCATTATTGTTTTTCATAACCATTTAATTCTTTATATATGAAAATTATGATCTCTATAATTCATTTGATTTCATTTTTTTGACATGAAAAAGATTAGATTGTTGAAATTGTGTAACTAACTATCCTCCCATTTCTATTTTTATTCATGCATTAATTAGTCTCCAGGTGTTTTATTACTAATATTCCAGTTAAATAATTTTAAATTATTTTAAGGTTACTTAAATTATGAAATTTATATATAATGAATCCCAACATTTTTATTAGTAATTTATTTATATTAGTATTTAACATGTTATTATTTTGGTTATTGTATTCTACTAAGACACTTTTTAGAAATTTAGACAAACCATGGGCATGAAGTTGTATATTTTTCTTTTTATTGTCCAGTTTGATCTTGATGAGGGTTTGGTTTCACATTTGAGTAATATTCTATATTACTTGGAATATTCTAATATAAGTTATTTTCTATGATAATTAGTGAATGAATTAAATTATTGTTTTTTCTAAATTCATCAACATAGATTCATCTAAAAAATCACATAAATAAATAGTGAAGACATTTTTTAATAAGAAACCTGAACCATATTTACAGTGGATTTTATCTTATGAGAAAATCTTTGTGTACATTTTACAAATATTCTTCTCAATGGAAACCTTATTATGATCACCATTATACTCCATTTCCCAATAATTATATTTTTTATAGGACGATACGTTGTTTTCTTCTCCACCTCAGTCTCATCCCTTTCCCCATCCTCTGCCTCTGTGTTGAACTCTACATCCATCTCCTTATCATCTACAACCTCTGCATCCACTTTTTCCAACAAATTTATCATTTTTATGCAAAAATTTCTAATCAAATTAATTCCCTCTAGTATATTTCTCCATGATAAACAAATAAAAAATAATATATAAGCATTCTGATACTAATTCGTCAAACCTAAAAAATTTCCAATGTTATATCTCGGTTTAGATCATAAAAATATCAAGTAATAACCTAAAATTCTTGTTGGAAAATAATCTGACATAATGTACACTTCACACTCTTCTCTAAGAAAATTTACATATTCTTTAGGGTATGATGGTTTTCTGAAATCATGGTAGTATAATGAAAATATAGATATAAAATATAGAAATAATTTTAATGAAATTGTAATTAAATTGGAACGTTACCACATTATAGATTCTATAAATTACATGGTTTATGATCTAACTCAATCATATTCCAATATAATAACTCCAATTATTTATATTATGTAACATTATAAACTTTATAATCATTGACCAAAATAACCGAATTCTTTTGAAATATGTTTCTGTAGTAAAATTATTTTTTATATACCTTAATCTGTTTCTATTTGAAGTAATCCATAAGTTGTTCTATTCATTCACCAACTTCATGACATGAATTATCTTATATTTTGTTACCACCAAATCATAAAAAAACTTTTGATAAAATATAGGATGAGACCATTAATTTTAATTTTATCTATAAAATGTTGACTACAATGTATTAAACATTAAAAATATAAATCATTTTTAGTATTAATATTTGATATCGTTATATTTTATCCAAAAGAAATAAATATTAATTGAATCTACATTGGATTAGATAAACGTCTAGTGTATTCTAATAATACAAAAAAATTATTATTTCAAAATATATATATCTTATGTTATTACATTGAAGTGTTTTACCACAGTATTATAGGCATAAAAAATATTCTATCGTCTCTTATTTTTTTTCAGACACATCATAGTGCCCATTTTTCTTCTAGTTAATTTTTTCTTCTCCAAATAAGTCATTTAATATAAACAATACTTTTATTAATGAATTAAAATCATGCTTCACACATTCCGCCCTTTATATAGTAGTTATGAAAACACCTGTAGAAAATATGAATATTTATTGGAATTGATGAACATATTCTCACTATTTGCGAAGAGGTATTATGAAAATTGGCCTTTTGTGTGTATTCACAATATACACTCTTATACATTGAAACATGAGAATATAATTACTCTTGAGGCCAAGTAATTGTTTCATGAATATTCCATATATTTATTCTTCATATAAAATATTATTCATATATTTATCATTAAATTGTATCACTGCATGAATTTGAAATGAGAAAAAAATTTCATCACAACTAGTGGAATGAAGGTACTCCCAAAAGGCCCCTTTTATTTCTTGGTGATTCAAAAGATTTTCATGATTAGAACTCATATTTCCTCATCTATTTATTTGTCAATAATACCATACCTCATATCAAAACCTTTATCATAAATTGTTACCAATTGTTCATTAAATGTTTTTAAGACATACATCATGTACGTTGATAAGATTCGACATCAATTTAATAAATGTTTCAATAGAATCATTTATAGGTGTAATATTTAAAACACCAATTAGAATAGTAAACTCCACAATTGGAACACAAAAAAAACTCATTCCTAACTCTCATTTGATATTTTGGGTGTTGATTATATAAATTTATTATTTTTTCCCCTAGATAGCCATCACTGTCATTTGGAAATTGAATTTGGATTTTTAGTTAACTATTTATAAATTAGATCTCTAAACCATCCTATAAACTATTAATTACGATTATGTGATATCCATCCTTCATCCTTTAATGGATTCATATCCCTAAAAAGTTTATTTTGGGATTCAACATATGTATCAAAATCTTCATTTTTATGTAAAATGTAATGGTGGATATGCTCCTACTCTGTGATGGTAATTATAACAATATATTTTTTGGAAATCATTTCACCCATAAGGCATCCACTATGATAAGACATTGGGAGACCGATACTGTCAACATCTGATAGGAAATCAACACCGAATTTAAATACTTCTTCCATAATATATTGTTCTTCAATACCAAATTATAGAAAATTTTGATTCTTTACATTCCTTTCCAAAATATTTTTATACCATTCAATGTTTTACATCAATCTGTAAGGGATTGGACCATATAGATGAACCTCTCTAACCAATTTAACCAATAGCTACACCATTATCTTAAATAATGACTGTTGGAGGATCATCCCTGATTCATTTAATATGAAAATAACTTACTTATTAATGATTTTAATATTCACTGGATCTATATGTTTACTACATATTCATTTGGAAATGAATCAGAGTCTGTATAATGTATTTAATAAACCTTCCCAAGGAATGAAATGGAAATCAATGGGCATTAATTCATTCATTAAAACATGAAAGTCATGTGATTTTAGAACATATACCTTAAAATTATTCATTCACAAGAAATTTTTAATATTAGATGAATACCCCTATTAAAACATTACACCATTAAAGAAAAAAGATAATTTTCAATTTTAATTTAATGATAGAGTGTATGCTACTAGAGGAAGAAAATTCCACCCTTTACCCTTAACCAGTGCCAAATCATCCCAATCACGATGTTAATCATGTCCATCCTAGATTTCATTTCATCTTTAAATTTTTAGGATCATCTACTAATGTTACAAAAACAATATAAAATAAATTTTATATACATTCATGACATCGATAAAATATATGTCACATAAATAATTCCAACACAAAAATTCAAAGCAAATTGATCTCTTAAGACAAATTAATTTCATACTGTTTTTTAAAAATAGTTTACCAAAATTTGTGTGAATTTATTTTTCATTATAGAATAATTGATTATCCAGAAATATATATGGTGTTGTAAATTATTTGGTATTCCCATCAAACTCTTTTATCCAGCATTGTTATTTATATCATCAAGGTATAATATTTGATTTCCTAAAAATAATGTCTTAGTGGAATGTTTCAACCAAACTGAGTGTGTGAATTCATCAAAAATGGGAAAACCCAACAATCCATTAATTCTATAGCCTAAAAAATTTCCATAATAATGAAATTCCTTTATCATCTCATTCAACACAGCCATCAATGTGAATTCTATACTACTATGAGTAGCATAAAATATAACAGTTCAATCCGACATCAATTTCTAATCATTGATCAACAAATCCCAATTGACAAAATACCATTATCAAGATTCTTTAGTCTTCCATACTAGAACATAGAATAATATATCTCAAAGAATCAATTTTTATTGAAATTATATCATAATATTATATGAATATTCTTTCGATTTTTTATTCTCAATATATGTTCAGAGAGACACTCCAAAGTGATATCCTCTAACATGAAAATATTGTTCCGGCCACTTCAAAGCTACTGAAAGTTTTTTTCTTCGGATATGGTCACATCAAATTCTTGAATCTAAACATTATAAAAACATATATACAAAAATAGATATTTTATATAACACTAATAAAAATCTTAATTATTTTATATTATTTCATACATATACATGTTAGTATAATTTTTTTGTGTTTTGATCAACTAGTTTATATAACTTATTTACACGATCTTCTATACAAGACACATGACATGAGATAGAAGTCCCTTAAGATTTTGATTCATCAATATTCAAATAAACAAAGGGATATATGTTGTTTATTTTAAAATAAAACTTATTTTTTTAACATAAAATACATACGAATTACATATCTAGTGGAGTGTACTGCATCCTTACATTGTGATAGGGGTAAATTGGTTTCAATCCACATTAATTATTTCAAGTACCTTTTTTCTATTTCACAAATAAAAAATTTTAAATTGAATTAGATAAAATAAATAAATAAAAATATTATATTATCCACTTCATTGGACCTGATGTCATTTATTATCCCGATGAATGATAAAATAATTTAAAGTTTCCTACATTATAATGTGTGTATATGAAACTTTTGGGTGGGGATTTACTTTTCCCTTAGCATCGAAACGATCTAACTTGGAAAGAATATTCTAGAATCCTATATGAGATTCTCCAACAGACAATATGATATATTTTTATGGAAATGTTCTTAAAATTGAACACTATAAAGAATAATGAAAATTAAATCAAAATTTAATTATAAAATTTTCATTAAAATAGATAAAATATATTATAACATGAACATTATGTGATTAAAAATATTTTACTATGTTACAGGTTGGGTGTGGTTCCACGAATAAATATCAACCAGCACATTCATCCTTATTTTTACCCCTACATAACTAATGAACATTGACTTGTTGGGGTCAAAATTTTGGGCGTGTTGATTGAATTCATCCTAAAATTTCATACCATTAATTATTTCCTTGATAATATAATTCATCATTACGATAATATTTCCTTCATGTTATTTTAATCAACATGTTGTTGATCCCCTAATAATTATATTTTTTATTATCGATAGAATATTCTTCCATTGAATCGGTAACATCAGCAAGTTTTTAAGATAATTTCTGCATGAGTAGTCAATAATTTTAATTAGATTATGATAACTCTATAGAGAAAATAATATATAATGAATAAAGTGAATGTATATTAAATAATATTAACCTGATAATTGACTAATCTATATTTTTTTAAGTATTAAGGGATATGGATCATCTTTTTAGTATTACGGTACCCTCTTTGTGGTCCCATATGGTGTACAAGACAATTTCTACATTGGGACAGAAATGAGTTGATTGTTATGTCTTAATGAATGGTCTGTCTTTAATTGAATTTTCACCAGGACCTATAGTTTTTTCATTCAATAGTAGGTAAATTAGCCAACAATTGTTTTCAGGATCTCAAACATAATATTCATTCACTTCGTTTCATTCCATTATGAATGGATCTTCCAATTCCCCTTCCACACTGAAATTCAACTCCATGAAGACCATT
Organism: Viscum album; assembly: GCA_963277665.1. Taxonomy (NCBI): domain Eukaryota; kingdom Viridiplantae; phylum Streptophyta; class Magnoliopsida; order Santalales; family Viscaceae; genus Viscum; species Viscum album. The sequence continues at coordinate 268,969,043 of OY728129.1, forward strand.
TCATTAAAATTAACTAAAATCATGTTTTCAACCCATTTAAATTGGATATTTTCAGTTAAATTAATGTATAATCTGACTCAAATATTTATTCAAGGATATAAAAATATGACATATTTACGTAAAATAGATTTCTATCCGTATAACCAAATATGTGAATAACTTCCTCCCCAAGTGTAAATCCAATGTTATATATCATACTGCATTCATCATGATATTCTATGTAGAATATATAAAAAATGATTTCAATACCATCATAATATATAAAATTATTATTTGTTCATCCAGATATCCATCAATGTCATTGGGAATTAGAATTTGGATTTGTAGATAACTCTTTATAAATTTTACCTCTGAACCATCATATAAACTATTTATTACTTGTATGTGATATCCATCTTTCATCTCTTAATGGATTCATATCCCTAAGAATTTCATTATTGGCTTCATCATATGAATAAACATCTTCACTGTTATTTAAAATGTAATCATGGAGATGCTCCCACATTGTGATGGTAATTATAACAATATATTTTTTGGAAATCCGTTCACCCATATGTAATCTACTGTGACAATACTTTGGGCGACCAATGTTGTAAATATATAATAGGGAATCGGTACCGACTTAAACTACTTATTACATAACATATTCTTCTCCAATTCAAAATTTTGGACAATATCGATACTTGACATTCATTTTCAAAATATTGATTGTCCATTCAATGTTTTACATCAATCAGTAATGGATTGGACTATAAATTTGGACCAATCTAACCAATTTAATCACAAGGTGCACCATTATTTCAAATAATGATGTTTGAAGGATCATATATAATTTACATAATATGAAAATAACCTACTTATTCATGACTGTAATGTTCAATAGGTATATATATTTACAAATGATGGTTTTCGAATAGAATCAGAGTCTGTATAATGTATGTCATAAACATTCAAGAACAATGAAATGGAAAGAACAAGCATCAAATCATTTATCAAAACATGATAGTCATGTGATTTTAGTCCCTACACATTAAAATTACCCATTCAAACATCATATTTGATATTTTATGAATACCCCTATCAAAACATTACACCATTATGGAAAAAATAAAATTTCAATATTAATTTCGAGATAGAGTGTACGCTACTAAAGAAACAAATATACACCCTTTACCCTAAACCGGTGCCAAAATGTTACCTTATCCTGGTGTTAATCATGTCTATCCCAGACTTCGTTCCATCTTTATTTTTTCTAGAATCATTTATTGATGTTTCAATATCACTATTAACTATGTTTTATATACTTTCAGGACATCAATAAAATATATGAAACCCAAAAAAATCCAATACAGAAATTCAACGAAAATTGATCTCTTATTCCTAAATAATTTCATAATTTTTTTTAAACAGTTTTCAAAAAGTGATTTGAATATTTTTTTTGAATAGTTTATCATCCAGTAATAGATATAGTGTTGTAATTTATATAGTATTATAATATAATTTTTTTTCTATCATTTTTATTTGTGTCATTGATGTAAACATATATAATTTTCTAAAGTTATCATCTTTGTGGAATGTTTCAACAAAAATGAGTGTGTGAAATCTTCAAAAATAAGAAAACCCAGAAATAATTTATTTCTATACCCTAAAGAATTTCTTTAAGAAGGAAATTCATTTTTCATCCTGTAAAACATAGACCTCAATGTTAATTCATTACTTCTATGATCCTCGTACAATATAATAGTTCCATCCCACATCAATTTCAGATCAATTATCAATGGATCCATGTGGAAAAAATATCATTATTGAGTTTTTTTGGTCCAGATATAATCATAGAAGAACCTAATTTTTTTGTTATTTATTTATATCAATGGAGGGATGTTATAATTTAAAAACATGATAAGACGTGTATTGTTAATATGACCCCATACACAAATGTTATTAATTCCATCTATAGATAATAAATGATCAAAGTTTCTCAACTAATTTATATTTTATAGACACTCATAATCAATATTTATCCTCTAAGGAGAATCTTATGAATGATATAGTTTCCCATTTTTTTATCTTATCTTCATGCCATATCAATTATCTCATGGTTTCCTAACAAACATATATTCTACTAACCTATATAATGAATGTATTGTACCATACATAATTTGATGTACTTGATTTATTTTTATTGTAATGACCCACACAACACATATGGAATTTTATGAGTGGTTCATAGTCCTTACGGAAAAAATATACAACTATTTTTACAATCATGAATTTTTTAAGATATCATTTTCATTGAACATTGAATTAATTTGGAATCATATTTCTGATTTGGATGTTCATTTTCTTAGGGTTACATATCATTCAAGAGACTGTGTAATTTTTTCATTATGGTCACTCTTCATACGCTATAGGATATCAAACTATAAGACTTCAATAGAGATGATAATGTTGTGAATTTAGTTGAATCATTATAAAATGGTCTCTTAGAATATCTATTTTAGTTCTGAAATAGCTTTTGATAACAATGAAATTCATATTGAATTTCATTTTTCATTTTTTCCAAGTAATATCCATTATCATATATAATGGGTTTCATATCAAATGATCCATAAACCAGGGTATCACCACATTTTTTGTGAACGTTTATTTTTACCCATATTTATCCCAACATTTATAATTCTGATATATTTTATGAAAAACAAATTTACATCCATATATTCAAGAATAATTCTATTCAATACTAATAACATGAAAACATACAAAGGATTTGAGAATGATCTTATCCATGCTCTATTTCTAACATGATGAACTATTTATCTACACCAGAATAACCTTTCATCAAATTATTATTGTACATCCATTTTGATTCAAATCTATACTATTTGGTTTATAAAATATTCATTTTGTATAATATAAAAATACTCATAAGATATTCGTTATCTAAGGTGAACTTTTAGAAAATTATAAAATTGGAAACCCCAGATTCGATTGTTTCAAATGATTTCAATACTCATTGAATGAAATGGGTAATTGAATTTAATAATAAAATTAATCCACTATGGTAGGTTTTATCCCCTAAATTAATCTACTGAAAAATGTAATAAAAATCTTCCATCTTCATTTACATCATCTTTTTAATAGTTATTAATGCATTATTTTTAATGAGACTCATCCCCATCTCTCCTGGACATCCACCAATATTCATTTAACTACTCAGAGTAGTCCTCATCCCATTTTAGAAATCATTTATCAATTTGAATTACTACTTCTTAGAGTTGTTCAAGCATAATAGAAGTGGTTTGGGATATTTCTCATTCAAAAAAAATGTAACAACAACCATTTAGGAGATGAAGATGACAACGATGACAGTTGTACCCTTAAATATTACTAAATTTAAACATGTAAATTTTATATTTTAAATGCCTTCTAAAAATTAATATCAAAATACGAATGTCTTATTGTTAAATTTATTAAATATATCTTGAAATCAATTTTTAAAATTTATTTGAAATTCGACCTAATTTTTCATTACCTTTAATGTGATACGAACCCCCTTTTATATTAAAATAGTTAGAATCAAGTAAACACATTTAAAATCATATAAAAATGATTAAAAATAAATTAAAATTTTAAAACCATTTCTATTGAAATATATACTATTTTAAATTTTTAAATATTTATAAGTTCACATTAAAATCAGTTTATGTGATCCATATCACTAAATCTCATATAGTTTATTTTAACAGAATAAACAATTTTTTAATTACAAAAAATCATATAAACAATTGGGACAGAGATTTGATTTTCAAAACTAAAATTTTAAATTTGAATGTCCACATAAAATCTATGTAGTCCACTTCCCTATCTAAAGAAAATCATGATTATTAAATATTATGTATACATTTTATACTTCCAACATAAATAAAACATTTTCAAGAATATACTAGTAAATTAAAAATTTAAATCCAAACATTATTAACATAGACTAACTAAATAAATAACAATGTTCTAATGGTCTTATATCAAAATTCAATCAATCGAGTAAACATTTATCAATAAATCAGTTTCATTAAATATTACCCAAGATTCTTTAAATCCAATCTTTCACATATATTAAATATTATTCATGAATCATCATCAAAAAGATTTTATAAAAATTCATGGCTTTCAAAACTATTTCATAAAATTTCATGAGGTGTTATATGTATATTTTGTGTGCTACCATGCTTAGGTTGGAACCTCATTGGGGATACTTATGTGGTGACCTCTTCTCTTGATTATGGTCTGATTGGTGGAATAACACTTCTCGAAAATGATATTGGTTAAGAATATAATGCTGAATCAAGGATGCAAGGTGTAGGGAAATGTTGGATAAGTGATACTGATAGTTTGGATTTCACTCATCAGGGTGTCTTCGGTGATGATCCTTTCCTTTAATGACTAGGGACAAAGTTCCCCACTCCATAGAGGGAGGAATATCATGTAGGTGAAATTCAGTTGGTGACTTTGGAATGGAGACCATCTGTGGCTCGCCAGAAAATTTATGATGACATTCACTGCATCGCTTGGATTGTGATGTCCATCACGATCTAGTGGGAGGATTCAAGGAGAAAGTGACTGTGAGATGTGGGGATTTTGTGACTTTGGGATGGGTGATGCGACGTCTTTTTTACTAGATTTTTTCTTCATGTTGGATGGCATTTTATTAACCTAGTTTGTGATATGGTGACCTCAGGTCATAATATGGGCATGGCCAGTTTGGAGACTGTCTAGATGAATTGGTCAACATTTGAGTATCTATAAGCAAGGGATGCTGGCTTCATTACACTATAGGGATAGGTGATTGATGTTGGAAAATATCCTAAGCCGATAGGGTGTCATTTTGAGAATTAATTGATTTAGGATGATTATTCGTGCTGTAAACCTAACCATTATGATGTTTTATTTTGGGAATTTGGGTTTTTAGGATGTTGGATATTGGGGAATTAATAAATTTTAGTCTACTTTCCTTGTGTTATGTTTTCAATTAAATTTAAATAAAATTATTTGGGTCATGGATTTGGGATACCAAATCAATGATCAGAACTATCTTAGTATAAATACATACATCGAATATCTCAAATCTCCAAATCATTTAAATACCCATAAATGAATTTTTATATTAAATTATTAGGTTTTGTTGCATCAGTTTAAAATCATTTTCCTTGGTCCATGCATTATTTTTTAAAATATAAAATTTTAAAAGTACCATTTAGGTTTGTTTTTTAATTAAATGAATCTAAGAAAGAAAACCTCATATAAAAAATTAAACTAAAATGAAAATAATTAATAACCCTAAGTCATTCAAATAAAAAATCATCGTAATTATATCATGAGAGTGGTGTCGAGAACAATAAAGGTTTATTGGTTGTTCTTAGTTGTTCATCTTGATCAACGTGCTATAGGATGTAGTAAGAGTAAATGGGTCAATTCCTTTTAGAAATGTTTCTCTAAAAATAATTTTTATAAGGACTATTTTGGTGAGATAAAATATGTGAAAAACAAAAAAACAAAAAAAATTATTTGGCCGAAATGCTATTGCAATGCCACGATGTTCTTGGGGATAATATAGAATCAGCCACAACACATCATCCCAATTTGGCTATTATGAGGTCCATGCATGGAACAATGGTCACTGAAACTAATCAATGTGTGATAATACATTAGTGCAATACTCATACCTAGATATTTCACCAATCCACTCGATGTTTTTCAAGACATGTTAGTGGTGTTGTACAATACAATATAACACATCTCAATAAAATAAAAATAATTTATAAAAAATTTCAACAAACTTAAACCCCCTAAAACCATTGAACGTCCTATAATGAGAGAACCGAATTATAATAACTTAAACAATACAATGATATCAATTACCCATGATCAACCCATATTACATTAACCAAAAAAATTTCACTTATGAAACAATAAGGGGATTAAATTAATGGTTTATATAACACAAAATATAAAAATAATAGGGAAAACATATCAAATATAACTTAATACCTTAGAAAATATTGTTATTGACCTCAAAAATTCCTTTTGAAACCCATAAGAACAAGTAAAACAATGAATGTAAATAACACATCCTTATTCTCTACTAATGTCAACAGCATCTTGAAAAATATCCAAACACGGTCTAATTCATAGATAGACTTCATAAAAAAAATATCTGTAATTTATTATAATTAAAAAGAAGGCAGTACATGAATTCAATTTTGATTTATTTAATAAAAACCATGGGTGTCATTTTAACAAACATTTTCTGTGTGTTATTTCCATGAAAATACATTAAAAAATAAAAAAAATAAAAAAACACTTTGATGTTAATTTAAACGTATGAAAAACACTTATAAATCCATAACAACAACGTGGATAATTATAATATAATTTAATTCAGATATAAACATGGATTTAAAAGATGCAATAATTCATGGTTTCATTTTTAAATGAATATGAATAGGTCCTCCTACCAGAATTAATGAAATCTGTGTGTAAAAGTCTTTATATGCGACAATGAGGAAATAAAATCCAATAATGGGTCCATGAAATAAAAGATAGAAATTCCCAATTGTAAATACATTCTAGATGGTAAAGTATTGATTGATAATGGATTGGTAGAGATAATGAACAAAAAATCCAAAATGATTTCACCAAACACATAATCAATGAACGAGGAGGAGGAGAAAATAATATTCTTCGAATTGATTCATTGATTTTTTGAAGATAATGTAGATATTTAGCCAAAGATTAGATTCATTTTAGCCTTGAATTAGTTCAAGCCTCGATTCATTCGAGCCTTTGATTTGAGCCTTGGGTTTGTTTCAATCCTCATTCAAGCCTTGATTTGAACTTTGGATAAGGAGGGGAGCCGAAAGCAGGTGGTTTCTACAGAATGGATTAGATTTCATGACTGGTTTTCCACTAGTTCAAGTTATGTAAATAGATCGAGGACAATTTTAAAAGTGCTATTAATAAAAAATCACGATAAAGGCACCTTTTAATTGAATTTAATTAATAATTCTTGATAAAAGGAATCTTTATAAGTGATAAAAAATTCAGATAAATGGAATCATTATCAGTGCTAAAACATTTTCATTGATAAAGGATTTATAATTACTATTATAAACAAAGTTATTAAATATTTTAATATAGTTATAATTTTTTTATTATGATTTTATAATCATTTAAATATATATTAATTTATTTATAATTATAATATATTTATATCAATATACATATTTATATTAACATAAATATTTAATATATATATTTATATCATAGTAAATATATTTATTATAATTTATTTATTATTAATACATTCTTATCATAATATATATTTCTATAATTATATATATATAATAATAAATATATTTAAATTTTAATATACATATAATCATAATAAATATATTCATTATTTAAATATATATTAAAATTTTATAATTATTTAAATATATAATTTTTTATTTCAAATTATATTAATATTTTATAAAAAATAATATTCACATATTCATATATTTATATCATTATATACTCTTATATATATATATATATTTATTAAATAAATATCAATATAATTATAAATACACTACATATAATCAATGTTTAAATGTGTTTTCAGTTTTTTATAATTATTTAAATATATATAACTATTTATTTGTAAATATATATACACTTTTTAAAAAATAATATTTAATTATTTATAATTATAAATATAAAAATTCATAAATATAGTATATATACATTTACAAATATATTTATTTATAAATATCTACAAGTTTATCTTTCACATTATTAATGAATATAGATTCTCTAATGCATAAAAATATTGAAAATGAGTGAATTTGAATTATAAAAAATGAGTACACATTAAAATATTTAAAAAATATATAAGTTTTATAAATTAAATATAAATTATTAAAACAATTGATATAAATATAAATAATGATGAATACATATTGAAAATTTTAAATCATGGTAAATGAATATATAAAAACAGATAACATAAAATGAATAGATTCACACAAAAAAATAAAAAATAAAAAATATTAAAATATTAAACATAAATTAATACCTAAGTGTAAGAATATCAAAAATAAATAAATAAAATTTACCAATTAACGAATTAATATATTAAATGTATCATGTAAGAATGAAATACTAAAATAAACACGAAAATTTGAATACAGTTGATAATGATTAGTTGTTTGTGAATCTATATAACATTTCATTAATTACATAAATATTTGGGAGTGTGCATTGAATATAAAAAATTATTAATTAGGTATAGGGCCGAAATAAATGTAACACAAATTTGATACATGTTAAATTGAACAATAAAAAAAAATTCAATTTTGTCCCCTACTTGATGAAATTAGACTGTATTGTTAATTAATATTAATTTTTTTATAAACTATTAGTCCGTAAAAATATGACTTGTTTAATGTAAATCATAAATATATTATATAACATAAATCATATCTTATGAAATATTTTATACTTTCATATATATATATATATATACCTCTATATTGAATATGTAAATGAATATCTATGCTCAAAACCATAAAAAATTAATATGATAATAATATGGTTTTTATTATTACATTTTATTCATTTTCTATATTTATATTTCATATATTTTAATTATTATTGTTTATAATTAATATATATGTATCACATATGTTAATTTTTATTAATAATAATTTCATTATAATAATTATTTAATTTATTCATTTAATTTTTTTTATAAATTCTTACAGTTTATCCATTTTTTTATTTTATTATTACAACTTATATATTTTTAATTTTTTAGTTTCATTATTAAAATATATCCAATTTATATATATATCTATTTCATATATAATATTTATAAACATTTATAAATTATATATAGGTATATCAAATATATTGATTTTTACAAATAATTATTCTATTTATAAATTTTTTAATATTTTTCTTAATTTAATAAATTTTCATTTTTATTTGGTAAATTATTTAATTTTTTTCATTTTAAATATATATATATATATATATTTGATATATAATATTAATTAATATTTATAATTTATATATATGTATATTCATTTTATTCATTTTTGTAATTAATTATTTAATTTACAAATTTTTTATATTTGTTTGAAATATATTCATTTTATATTTTTATTTGTCTAATTATATGATTTTTCTCAGGACCTTTAACATCACAAAAACCTTTTTGATAAAGGATATCCTTTTTTCTGCACTGAAAATAATGTGATGATAAAGAGTACCCTTTATAAGCACTAAAAATAAAGCGTTGATATTGGGTATCTTTTATCAACGTAAAGGGAAAGCACTGATAAAGGTTACCCATTACTAGCGCTACAAAAATTCACTGATAAAGGGTACCTTTATCATTAAATTTTATCTGGCATAGATAAATTCCAATTCTATTAAAATACAGTTTTGTGTAGTCCATCCCTCAATGGGTTAATTTTCTCTTTAGAGTGGATAATTCAAGAAGGGTGTTATAAGTACCAAACAACTATTTCTATTTTTTCTTTGTTAAAGTGAATATATTCTTCCTCAAATTTCTAGTCACCATTTTAATATAACAACATTAGTATTATTTTTATTTTTAATTGTTATTATAATTATGGAACTATCATTATTGACCCTCCAATTTTCCATTAAGAGAAACATAAACACGAATAATGTGTTTTATGAACTATCACCACCATGTCACCCTCAAATTTTATAATTTTTCCAATATATATAAGAAACTAATTAATTTATTACATGTATTCAACATATTCCATAAATTCTTCCACAAATGTTATCCTGATAAACATGTAATTTTAACATCTTTTCTTAATATCACAGGTAATGGAAATATAATAAAAGGTTGATATCAAATATTCATAATGGAAAATATAAAAATGAAGTAATGAAGGAATAATCATTATATAAATATTATAGTAGTAATAAGTAATGAAAAAGAATCCATAATAACATTAATAATGATAGGATTATAAATCCATAACAGCAAATGAGAACATAGATATCAATAATAAAAAATTTATATTGATTAAATGTATAATAACTACATCAAAAACCAACCTCCATGTTCTTATTCCAAGACACTATTTTAATGGTAAAAGATATACACCAAAACCCAACGTGTTTTGTCATGTGAGCCGTATCTATGTATTAGGGGTATATATAATTATACAGCACACCCAAACCATATTAAGTCTAATAAATCCACCATAAAAATAAATAATTCCATCCATACCAATCTCTAATGATCCTCTCACTGAAAAAAACAAAATTTATCATATAATGAAATATTCAAAATGTCAACACAAGATAAACATACATTAGAAATAAATAGTAATCATGAATGTAAACAAATTTACCCATTAAAAAAAGAGATAACATGATCATTACCCATCCATTATATTAATTTTTATTCATAAAAAAACATATCTCTAATGCAATGATGGAAGGATAAAAGGATGATGACATATTTGAAAAACATCCCAAAAAAATAATACATGGACGATACCACAATATAAGGGATTAAGAATTTAATTTTTTTCTACAATGAGCTGATTACACTGAGAGATGAATATATATTAGTTTATTAATAATAAAATATAAACACTATTATGGTAAATAATTTTTAAAAATGATAAGGTAAGTTAAAGTAAAAAGATAAATATTTTTTTGAAATCGTATTTAACATTTATGTAAAATACCAATTTGCATGAAACATTAAAATGTTAATTTTCACTAGGTGAAATGGAATCCTTTCAAAAATGTTACATTTAAAAAGAGTCTCTAATAATTCAACCTTGAAAATACATAAAACTTATTTGATATAAATTAATATAGTAGGATACTCATTTTAAATTTCATTAGAAATCCATTTTTATTATATATAAAGTACAATTATTCTGAACTCAAATTGTAAACAGTGTAAAAAATATTCTATATTTAAACCTAATTAAAAAAATATAATTATAAAATATTACCTAATAAAATATTATAGTGTGGGAATCAAATAATGGAAGATAGATATTAAAGAAAAAATAATATAATTTAAGGAAATGATACTTGATTTATTAATATCTCTTACTAGAAAAATACTTCATAATGCATAAAACATTTCAAATTGGGTTTATTTGAAAAAATGAAAAAAAATTGAGAATTATACACAATATGAAAAATTTGAATAATGATCCACCCAAATCATGATTCGTTAGTTCATGTGAACAATCACAACTAAATGAAAAAAAATTGAGTTAACAAAAACTCTTTCAAATAGTGTAACATTTATTTCAAAAGAAATTTGAAGAAATGATTTTTTTCCTTAGATTATCCAATCCACAACAAGAAAAAATTTATATAATATTTAATGTATAGTATAGAATAATAAAACCACACAAAGGAAACATGGAACCAATTTTGTAAAATGTCTCATACAATAAAAATTGAGAAAAAGAGAATCATTTCCATTTTAGAAATATTTTAAATAAAAACATATAAAAAAGATGGATTGTAATTGAATAGAAAATTACATGATTAAAAAAATTAATTACATGATATCTCATATAGGTAGTATATACACTATGTATGTGAAATTAGGCGCATAATAGCAAGAATTTATTAAATAGTGTATTATGAGATGAAAAACATTACCTTGATCATGATTCATTTTGAACTTGTTCAAAAAATCCAGAATAAGTAAATAAACCACATTAAATTTATACCAATATAAATTATTCACAAATATATGCATTTATACTCTGCATTCGTAATCACTCTATACATATATATATTAGTTAGTTTTTACTTATTTCCAATATTATATGTAATTTTTCATTATCATGTTGAAGTGGTTTTGTAAAAATTAGGGTTTGTATTCATTATTATTACAATTTTAATCATAAAATGGTAATTAATGGTAACATAATAGATGATACATTTTATTTATAAAAGATAATATTCATTCCAAAGATAATCTGTTTGTAAAAAATGAAGTAGAATCCAGTGATGATCATGTTTCGGTGATTCTTAACAATGAAAAAGCATTTTCATAAAAACAACTTTACTCTTGAGAAAAACATACAAAAAAACCAAAAAATATTTACATATTAATATCACATCATACTAGTCAATATGTTCTCGTATTCACTCATGATATAAATTCATAGTATCATTTATGTAGGTGGTTAAATTGAACAAAACATGAACCTACCATGATTAATAAATGATTTTGACGTTGTTTATCTATAATATCATCACACGATGAGAATAATAATCACATAACATTTTTTAAATGTGATATATTAAAATTTGAAGGAATTATAAAGATAATAATTTTACATAAATTCATCACTTATATGAACGATATCATCATATTATTATTTTCCTCGTTTTAAATGATTGAATTAATGATAATATTTTTTTGATCATATAATTAATAGGTTAAAAAAATTCACTACATAACCTACTGGATATCATAAAATGTTTTTATATATTAATACAATCATCATGACCATATATGTAAGACAATGATCAAAAAAATTAAAATCAATTGTTTCATGAAGGTGGTAGTCCACATGTACACATGGTTGATGATTTCATTTTTTCTGCATAGAATGGAAGAATGGAGTAATTTTATTGTTTCTTAATCCTGGGGGTATGTCCAGTAATTAATATGTGTAAAATTACTCACACTATCATTATTTTTTCCAACAGGTTTATTCATTTATCTAGAGAGACCCAATGGTTCAGATATTAGTAATGGAATATATAGCTATATTACAATGGTAGGTGGTCTTTAAGATGTTTTACTCATGACACTTATGGATTCAAATTAGAAAAGGGTATGGTATGTAAAACTCATTAAAATATAGGTGGGGTAATTATTTTCAACACTATTACTATATATTAAATATAATACATGATCTCAAATCATTCCCACATACAAATATGAGAACAGTTTTCAATTATATTTTCTATCTATTATTAACATATATAGATGGGAAAATTTTTATGTACCATATATCCTCTATCAATATACCCATTTGTATATTTCATATGTTCTATATTAAGGAATATATATATATATATATATTAGTGATTATCCATCAATGGTATGATCAAAATGAATCAAATTTTCTCCATTATGTTATTTTTTCTTAACTTTAACTTATTATGGTTTTTTACTATATAGATGGGTGATCTAGAATTTTTCACTATCTAGAGAGGAATATATTGTTTTGGTGTTGGAATCATGATCTTTTTGGGGGCTTCTAAATAATTTCCTTAAGAATAATCATATCCCATGTAGTTAAGTTTCACATGATGGGACACAAAATACCTTTGATGTTCATGAAAAAGGGACTTACCATGCAATTTAATATTAGTAGAAAATATATTATTTGTTAATTGTTATTAGATTTTAATAGTGAGAGGATTATTCATAAAATACACATGATAAATGAAAAATATAAAATGAAATATAGCTTTCCTAATAGGGATATGATCTTACTGGGAGTATGGACCCAAAAGGATTCTGATAGATTAAAGATGTTGGTTTTAAAACATAGGAGGCACATTATATATCTCGTTGGGAGAGGAATAAAAACTGGTATAATGCGGTTAGGTATTCTCAAAAAACAATAGAGTATTAAAAATGATATAACATTTATTATATTAGTGATAAGATCAAATTAATTCTTTAATCAATAATTATTCATGCTCTATGTGAGAAAAAATGAACACTTGAAGATCTTCCACATTGTATAATTGGTTTCAAATGGGACTTAATCCTGAATTAGAATCTAGAGGTTTAATTTAGTTCCGTATTGACTGATTGCTGAGGGAGGGGATTTATGATGGAAAATAGGTATGGAATACTTGAGGAATCTATTCTTTATCTACAAATGGATGAGGGAGTGATTATAGTTGGGTATCTTAAAAGTAAGACATGGGGATTCATCAATGAAGAATTCCCAATTTGGTCGTTATTATTATTTTAGAACTAATGATATCCGAGTACAAAATAAATACTATTAAAATAGAAGGTATGAATTCTTACCAATCCTTTTCAAAATTTATAAATCTTGTGGAAGGAAAATGTTTCTGTATAAAATAGAGAGTTTCCAACCAGTCTATATAAGAATAGGGCCCTTTTACCATGGAGATCCATAATCACAACCATCTGGAGGAATCCTATTAGTATGAGGTTAGGTATAGAATATTTTATGACTAGTGGAATAAATTATAGAATTTGGTAACATTATTTTATTACAATACCTTGATCTTGATTGTCCAGTGGTCTTTTCTGAAGTCTTTGATTCGACCATCCTTTGGATTCAATACTAGTTATAGAGAATTAATTGAATACTAATTGGAAGGGATATGGTGTATCCAAACTCTATACATAAGGGTACTATCAAGAGTAGAAAAATGGATTTTTTTAAGTATATCCCATTCCATGTTGTTTCCTCTCAACATGATCTGTGAAGGATTTCAAAGGGGACCTCTTTATAGGATTTTCCATTTCGAAGGGATTACCCTATGAAAGAGAAGATATCCTTTTCGAAAGACTAGACATCCCTCAAATATTCTAAAGACATACTATGTAGTATAGGCCATATAATTAAGGAATACATTATGTTATTTTTTTTACTTTGATGTGAGAAAATTACATATGGGTTGTACTGAAACATGGTCTCAATGTTCCTAAAATGGAAATTTTTTAACCACTCTTTCACATGTATCTTTCTCATCGATCCCTTTAATTGTGTCCAAATACATGACATTATTTTTAGAGATAATTTGATATTATATACGTTATAAGAAAAAAACTACATTCCTAAAATTAGATATTACCTTAGGCCTCAAATGACTTCACTGTTATCGATAAGTATTTCACAAACTACGGGTAGAGAAATATGGTCATAAATAAGTTTTATTGGGTGAAATAAATCACTTCCTTGAATTCATAAATGATAATGTATACATGAACTAGATACAATACATTACGAATGAAGAAATGTTCTTTGTGGTGGAAAATACCATCTCTGAACCACAAATGACATATTTTTCCCATAATGATGGATTTTCTATGTTGACTGGTGAAAATTATATTTGGTGGGAGACATTTAAATATCCTATAATAGAAAATTAATTACAATTAACATATCAATTTTCTTTTTATAGGAACAAGGAAAAATATTATGCATGATTTTGGACTTTATTGATTCTCCTTCAGGCTGAAAAGAAACCGGACTTAGAAATGTCATAAATCATGATCGTTAAGTCATTCTTGGCTATATGAGAAGTCAAATAAAATCATATTAAGTGATATATACCCATTTATGTAGTACATAGGCCATGCATATATGTTACATAACACTCAATAGTGGCTATAAGACCATTAAAAATTTGTATTAAGGTGTTATAACTCATTTTTATAGAATTTATTGAAACTCGTACCCCACATTTGGATGGAGCATATCACCATAATGTGCCTAGATCATGCATTATATCTAAATAATATCCATTTTTTAGTGTGTGAGAAGTCTTTCAACAAATAGAAATATTATTTTCTTCTTTTTCCAGCATGGAGATACTTTTTTACTTGAACCCAACATATGTTTTATAATTGGGGATCACATCATGAAATATGTGTAAATGTTAATGGAATGAATTTATTTTGGTTACAATAATGGTTTTTGTTTATTAATTACATAATTGATTGAAATTTAATAATTTTTTATCAAATTTCACATTTAGAATAAGCTTTTAAAGTGATGAATGAAAATGAAACATCTTGTCTTGTAGAGGTTGTAGTATGAGCAACACAAGATTAATGTTTCCATTTTTAATAATAAAAAAGTGAAAAGGTTAAAAATTGATTAACGTATATTAATAAAACCTAATAAAAATAATTATATACCCATTACTAATCTTGTTATATATATATATATTACAATTAAAAACTGAATGGAGAAATTCCAATGGAATTAGTTAAGGAAAAACACTAACTCACATTAAGAACATTGATTTTTACTTGGAAGATACATTTGTAATTGAGGGAATAAGATAATCTATTTTGACAATAAAAAGAATATGGAAAATAGTATTCTATGTAAAAAAATTGTAGGGTATCTTGATTAAATTGGATTTCAATGAGTGCCATAATGTGGTGGTGAGAGACCACATTTATAACTGGGGATAATAATAATTTTGTAAATATATCAACTTTATATAGAAGGAGAATATGTTAAAAAATAATGTGTCTTAATAATTGATAAATAATTTATTTTGGAACACATAAGGTTAATAAAATCCTCATAAAGACAATTATTTACATGTTTTAATCCCTTTTTCCTTCTAATCATTACTCTTACATTTTTATATTTTACCGCGATAACTATTTTTTATATGGTAACATAATATTTATGCCTACAAATAATGTTTTCATAAAAATATAATATTGAACCACGGGTTTTAAATTTTAAACATATTATATTTGAATAAATTTAATAAAGTGATAAAAATAAATTTTAAAAATAAAAATTCCAAGGTATTAAAAAATAATTATTGATGAGATATTAATTATTTTCTAAAATATCATAAATTGGTTTGTAAAATTTTTAAAAATAAATTTTAAATAAAAATTGACATATATAATACCAATTTGATCATATAAAATTGTTTTATTAAATTAAAATTCATACTTATATAGTAAAACATTTCTAGAAATTATGTTATTTGTAAAATCAGTATTATAAACTATTCAACAAAATATAAATTATTATAGAGAAATACCATAAAGTAATCTAAATTTTATATTTTTGTTCTTATGAATAAAATAATTTTCAGTTTGTAAATAAAATTTTATAAAATATTTTAATTAAATATTCTAAAAAACCGAAAAAATATAATTGGAAATGGTTCATTCTAGAAAATAGCTTTTCAAATGTTATGTATTATATAATATTAAATCCGAACAATTTCTATAGAAATTATTTGTAATACATTATTTATATTATTGATAGAATTTATTTCTATCTATTCCTAATATACATAGATTCTTGAACGAAAATATTAATTTTAGAACAAAATATTTATATTAATAAAATGAATTTTATGATAAATATATGTATATTAATAATTTAATTTATATTGATATTAGAAATAACATCATTCTATAAATATTTCATAAATCTGTTTTCCTTATTCTTTAAGTCTAATTCAATTGAGAGGTTTTATTATTCATACATAATATTAATTTTTTTAGTAAAATATTTTCTAGTTTAGTTTCTGTTCACTATTTCGTGTGGGAAAAATATAAAATATATTCAGTTAGTTAAAATTAATAATATTTTAATAAACTTGGTGTGTTAAATTCTCCACCCCAAATAGATTGTATCCTCATAATTTGATTCATAATATCAATTTAATATATTATTTTATCATCTCTATTTCATTTAGAACATTGAGTATGGTGAATTTCATCATTATACATTTAATATATTCTAATCACATTAAGTAAAATCCCCCAAAATATCATCCCACAATTGGATATATAGTAAATTTAATATTCCTTCCATTATAATCTTCATGACTTGATCCTTCATTCGACTCGACACTTATCTTCTTTCAAGGGATTGGGACTACTACCATATTCACAGCATTTATCATATTTTATGTTATATGGTTTTATATAATCACTATGTTTTATATAATTTGTCCCATTATGATGGGGTTTTCATTTAGTTTATTAATGCATGTCCCCTCACACCCATGGTTCCTTATATTTCCTATCATCTCGAAAACATAATGGGTTTGCATGAGTGATAAAACATTTAAAATATGGGTGAATTATCATATTAAATAAAATAAAAGGTATTGAACATTAATACCTTTTACCCTTATCATCCCATCAACCTCTAAGTACATTAGTTTAGTAGACATAATTTTTTTTGAATCAATATCATCCTGGGTTCAACCAAGGTTAATTTGAGATTGGTTCTCTCATAATTATCAACCTAATTATTCATATATAGATAAAAACTCTTTTGATAATTCCTTAATTATTCTGAATACCAAAAATATGGAAATTCATGCTCTCAAAATATAACTTTTATATTATTTAGGAACGAACATATCAATTAATATTTAGATTGACTTATGAATCTCAATGTGTCAATTTATTTCATCCATGGTCATCTTTTTTGAGGTTATCTAATACAAAAATATTTAAATCCGTCATAATAGTTTTTTTGATGATAATATGATTGACCTAAGCATATCACTCACAAGGGTCAATGATGGTGTGTAGTTAGAACTCTTTTTTTCATACAATAGGAGAACATCGAGTTAATACCAAAGACACTATTTTAATGGTTATTAATAATAATAATGTATATTCTAGAGCCTACATCCACTTTTCATATCAATAAATGTAGTTAATTTCTATAAAATACATAGATGCAAGACAATACCAAAACATCAGGATTTCTTCCTATAAATATATTGATATATATTGTTTTTAGTAATTTCTCTAACCAAAATACCCAAATTCAATATGAATTATTACCTTAATATTAAAAGATATTATTAACCCACAATTATATATATACCTTTTAAATTATGACCCACCTTATCATATCAACCGTTAAATAATTCAAAAAACATCCAAATCTACAAATTTACCTATACATTTCCTTTTAAACCAAGAGTGATGCCTCATACCTACACTTCTAGATCTGGTTCTCATAGAAACATATATATGTAGTCACTCAGTTTCCAAACATAAAATCATGGATATAACTATCCAAAATTAAATAAATTTCATTTATTATTGAATATATTACATTAAAAGGGTCACTTTTGGTTTTGATATTTATATAATTATGCAACATCCAATTTTAATAAATCTCATTTATTTTTTAAAAATATAAGTTATTTTCAATTAAATTAATGAATATATAAAGTTTTTAATATTTTTTTAACATCTCTCATAAACTCTTCCACACATGATATCCTTCATAACATTTCAATTTTGTTAATTATCATCAGAATATCGTGAATCGAAACATAAGAAATGGGTGATCATAATCATCTGGTAAGGGAAATTTATAACTGAAGCAATCAAGGAATATATATGACACAAATACTATTTTAAGAATAGGTAAATAACATTAAAAAATAACCAACATGAAATTGTTAAAATTTTATCTGAATGATAATAATTGGAAATATAGATATCAATAATACGAAACTCGTACTAATAGAAGGTATAATGATGGAAATCAAGAATGTGTGGTGAAGATCTTGTTCCAAGGCAATACCATAATATATACCCCAAAACCCAACTTGTTTTTTCTCCTATGGTCAGTTGAATCTTTGAGGTGATATGCAATTTTGACCCCCATTTATCAATTGACAACATATAATGAACTCACCATAAGAGAAAATAATACCATTCACCCCATTCCCTGAGGAACCTTCCACTAAAAAAAATATTACCATTCAAATAATTAATAATACAAAATGTTAATATATAATATACCTCCATTTTTAGTCAGTAATCATCAGGAACATAAATACCTATCCCCGTGTAAAGAAAAGGAATGAAATGATATTTACACATTTGGGGGATGTATATAGATAGTTTAAAAAACGTGACCCCAATGTAATAAATAAAACAATGAAGGTTTTTGACATAGATGAAAAAATCATTGGGAGATAATTATTGAATGATACCACCCAAGAAGTTGACAATAATCATATTGTTTGGTACAAAGATTTCATTCCCCCAAAAGATAAATATTAATTCTAGCATGTAAAATAAGACACACAATAAATCCTGGTAAATCCTTTTGAAAATAATAATGTAAATAAAAGAAAAAACATAATATCTATTTCAAAAAATATTTTTTGATGTGACATGAAATAAACATTTACATGTAATATTGAAATGTAAATTTTAGAAAAGAGACTTTAATTCCATTAAACCCATTATTTTTTTAAATGACATTTAATAATGAAGTTGTGATAATACATAACATTTACCCTTGATAAATGAGGAGTAGAAGACAAGACATGTGAAAGTGAAAGGACAAAAACATTTCTGTTATTTTAAAAATACAACTTTTTAAGAAACATAGCATATTGTGTAACAAAAAATTAATTTCTATTAAACAATAATTTTTACTAATTTTCATAATAAAATAAAACATAATAAAATATTCTTATGGGATAATATAAGGATTTTTGAATGGTGTTCATGATTATATAATATAACTCAATGTATGGATATGTGATTTATCAATATCAATAATGTTCAATATACTCCCTGGAGAATGAATCATATGAGAATATGTTAATGTTGAAAAAATGAAACATATGAGAGAATAATATATAGTATAATTAAAAGGACAAATGGACCAAACAGAAAGGAATTATGTTCAAGTGAAATATCATAACTCATTGAATGAAAATTGAGTTACTAAGAACTCTTATGACTGGGTTAACAATTGAGTAAATTTTTTTTATTGAAAATGAATCCATTTATATTAAATTATACCATGAATTAAAATGAAATAATTTTTAGACCATTTATTATATATTAAATCTTTAAAACACCAAATAAATGAAATATATCTTGTAAAATGTGATATGTACTACTGAATTAGAATTATGACCAAGAAAACCCATGCATTTTGGGTAACACATTATTAAAAACCCCATGAAATAGAGATTCTATGATTACATAAAATAAAATTATTAAAATATAATTCATGATATGATATCTCATATAAGATGTATATAAAACACATATATGAAAACATGTTCATAAAATATGACTTGTCTCAAACAATGGATTTTGAGATGAAAACCCTTACCTCAATCCTCATCCATTCTTCGCTAACTATAAATAACCGGAATAATTAAATTCAATTCCTCATATACATAACTAGGTTCCTTTTTACATAATATATATATTTTTAAACATCCTTTTCAATCATTACATACATATAAATATTAGTTATTTTTTACAAATTTCTACACTATGTATAAGTAATTTTTATCATATTGAAATTGATTACCAAAAATGGTGTTAGTATTCATTCCTATTATAATAATAATCATCATAATATAATTAAAGATCTTTATTATATGTTTAATTATATTTATAAATTTTATAATTAATTTCATGGTAGTTTTGGTTACATACCATTGGAGGGGAAATCAATAATGATAATAATTTTTCTTCATGTCACACGGATGATGTTTTCTTAACTAATGAGTGAAAATATTTATATAAACATTCTAAAACTAATGAAATAAAATTATTAACATATGTTTACAATATTATACCAGAAAATATCTTCTCATATTCAAAAATTATATAAATTTATAAGACAACTCAAGTAAGTGGTTAGCTGACTGAAACACATTCCTACCACGATTAATGGATTATTATGATGTGATTTAGTTGATATATCATTGTAATAGAAAAATCATGACTGAATTATCCTCTTTATTATGATATGTTTAAATTTTTACAAATAAAAAATAATAATTTATATAAAAAACATCTTTTGAGAGAAGGGGTCATTATCTTTTTAGTTGGATCATATTAATTGATTGAAATAATGGAAAATAGTTTGTCGATCATGTTATTAATTGGTTGTCCAATTTAATATAAAAGAAAATAAATAGTATCATAAAGTTCATATTTATCATATAATTCTATCATCATGACATGAAATACAATTAATTTATGAAAAAGAAAAGGAAAATTATTTGTTCCATGAAGGCGTTCGTCCACACACATTAATGGTTTGATATATTGTTATCCATAGAATAAAAGAAAGGATTAATAAGTTCTATTTATTAAGAACCGTAAAAATGGATCTTTGTAAATATTTAAAATTTATATAATGGGAAAACATGTTGAACAAGTCATGTTAATCTAAAATTTATAAATAATTGAATTGGGAAAATATAATATAATGTAAAACCTTTTAAATTCAATTATACACATGTGTTTTATCATGTTAAAATCCCTTTACCCAATGAGTAATTAGAGTAATTATTTAAGACTTTCCTTAGGTAACTAGTTTTTACCGTTGAAAATTTTATATTTATTCACAAAAATAAAGTTGTAAATATTTGATTATAAGGACCCATATATTTTTAAATTAAAATAATTTTTATTTCATTCAATTTATACAAATTATTAAAATTAATTTTAAATTCAAAAATCTTCTAAATATTATACAAAATATTAATTATGATACAAAATAAAAAGTATGGTTTTCTAAATTAAAACAAATATTTTTTAAAATCAGAATTTTCGATTTATAATGAATATTTTAACATATATAATGGTTTCATTAATTTCTAATTAAGATTTATATATTAATAGTGTGAGTAGATTGATGTTATTTTTTAAAATTATAATCCCTCAATTCACTAAAAAATTATTTTGTAAAAATCACAAAAGTTCATCTCAAGATTATATTATTTTTCATAAAAAAATAATAATTTTATTTTTTTTAAATCAAAAATTTTAGAATTCAATTTTTTAATAAAATCTATAAATATAGTGAAAAACATTTAATATTGGAAGAATAATTTTTTAAAGGTAATCAATAATTTATTTTTATTTCCATTAAATTAAAAATTAATTTATCTATATTCAATGATTCATATTATCAATATATTTTATTATTATTTATCCATAATATTCATTTCTTCTTGAAATAAAACATCAATATTAGAAATATATATTTTTATAAACAAAAATTATTTTATTCGTTTATTTAACTATACTAGTTAAATTAAATGAATTTTAAAAGTATAATTTTTTAAACATTTCATAATGTAGTTAGTCAGATTAATTACCAAAAATTCATCATCTAGGATTTAATATCATATTTTAGATTTATATTTTCAAGAAAATATATAGAAGTTCCGTTTATGTTTGGCGTTGTTTGTGGAGAAATCGAATGAACATACTATATTTTTTAAATAAAAAATTATTTTAAAAATATTAGAGTGTTATTAATACCATAAAAGTGATTTCATTACATTACAAATCAATTATTAGGTGACTAAAGAAAATTTATAAAAAACATTCCATAACCAATGAAAAAATTTAATTAACTACTAAAAAAGGAATAAAAAATAACAAAACATAACCCAAGACAACAAACATGAAAAGTACTACAAAATCACAACATATAACATCCAAAAATAACACACCAAAAAATAATTTAATTTTATATAGAATGAAAAAATATCTATAATTAAGGATACCTCAAAACAATTATTCCAAAATAGTGAGAAAGGATTAGTATATTTCTATTATTTTCTTCCTTTGGCTGTGGAAAAACCAAGCCTCTTAATTGTAGTAAATTTCCCCCATGCATTATGGAATTTAGCATTCAAATGATAACTTAGGATATGATAAATTTGGAAATAATATTACAAGGCTGAATATGAGATGGTCTATTTAATTTTACATTGAATTGTTATAGAAAATATTGTGTATATTAAAATTGAATAATATGGTAATAAGTATGAGAATAGTGGGAGAGGTAGAGATCAAATGTGATATTTCATATAGAAGGTACGATTGAGTATAAAAAGATAATTCTGAAGAGGTTTTAGTATAAATGAATGAAATTACAAACATAAAAAACCCATCCAAAGTCTGTTGTGTATATGGTTCTCCGCATGGTGTATCTACCAATCATAGCACTCTAGGGACATGGTAAATTCTCCCAGGTACTTAGTGTCACCCATAGTTTTATACTATTTATGTAACAACTTCATGATATTTTAAAAATATCTAAAATCTCTCTAAAACCCTAAATACTATTTAATACCACTTATAAATTCACCCTCTAACTTCTAAATTCATGATCAAATCCATAAAAATGATCTATTTTCTTCACTCTTTTGGAAATAAAAAATTCTACATAAAAAAATTCTAATAATCTATTACATATAGTACGCAAATCAAAAAAAAAATAAAAAATTTATATTCATGAAAAACATTGTCCATTAAATAAATTTTTTTTGGAGAGATCCAAAATCTATTGAAATATATATGATTATCCCATGAGATCGATGATTCAACATGACACATCATTTTTGAGAAATGTTTTCAGATTGTGGATTTCTAAAATTCTAACAATATTCAATAGATGTGATATTTTTTATTATTAAATATGTATATCGTATTATATATTCACATGATATGATTGGTATAATATTTCAACTTATGGGAACATACATTGGTAACGTGTAGTGTTACAATGTGTTGTTTAGTTATCCATATGGATTTACTGGTTTGGTATTATTTTGGGATAATCTTTTCCACAAGTGACGTGA
This sequence comes from Viscum album, assembly GCA_963277665.1. Classification (NCBI taxonomy): domain Eukaryota; kingdom Viridiplantae; phylum Streptophyta; class Magnoliopsida; order Santalales; family Viscaceae; genus Viscum; species Viscum album. The sequence continues at coordinate 268,993,502 of OY728129.1, forward strand.
TCTTACGATAATTATGAGTTTTTGTATGTTGATGTTTATAGAAGTTGTATGATAATAATTTAGAACATGGATCAATTATGAGAGTGATATTATATAAGGAATTAATTATTATTTCTATATATTATTTCATTGATGGGAGTACCCCTTGAAATTCAATCAATACCTGAGTGTGGTTTTTATATGTGCATCCTAACAACAAGATAAAGAGAAGAATAACTATAAATAAAACTAAATATTACCTTCCTCCGATTATTGGTTTTAATTTATTATATATATATATTATTGGTTCAGGATATGGATGCAACATTGTTTTGATAATGCGTTAGTGTGAGGAAGTTAGGAATCTAAGATGTAAGCATTATCTTGTGAGAGGAAAGTTATAAACAATTTTTTTAAAATATTATTCAATGTGGTATACTATATATATTTCTTAATTTGGGGGAGTATTATTTTGGGTAATATTGTATATATATTTCTTATATATTTAAGAATCTAGATTATGACTTACATATTCTTATGATGAGGTGATCTCTAATTTTAGTTTTTAAAATAGATTATAAATAGTTCACAATGATTGTTTTAATCGTGATTATGTATTATTATTTGAATAATTTTATTAGTATGTATAAATGGTATTATCCTTATGTTAACAAATTTTGGGTGACCTACTCGCGGTGTGGTAATACTCACACCTTGTTTTATACATATGGTTACAATATTATGGTGGTAGATGGGTCAGGAAGTGTTTTCTCTATCTCATGAGTAATTAATTGTATCTTATAATAAGTGATCGATTCATTATTGAATTTATGTGTAGTAAAATATTCTGTTTTTTAATTTTTTGTTGGCCATAAATTTTCTTCTTGTAGTTTTAATGATTTATTTATTTCTTAACACTAATGAATTATATGTAGTCTATAATATCAATTAATAATGGATTTATTGTTGATAATATTTTATCTATTAAAATCTTTACATTAATCAACTATACATGAAAATAATTTCTAATATTTTAGGAATTCATACCATTTATGTATGTCACAAAAAACTAACATATTAAAGGTGGGCTCGTGTAACAATATCATTATTATCACTATTCTGATGATGGATCACAACGGGTATTTGTATTTTGGAAGTAGTATTTGAATATTTATCGGATATTTAATTTATATATTTTACTATGAATATGTTTTGTTTTTATTGGGATGGTGAGCCTATGATATATTTCAATATAATATAGTAATTAGACTAAAGACACTAGATAAAAATGTGGGTGGCCCCAAAATTTTTATGTGTGGTCTATGATTATGTTTTCTTCATTCCTTATGGATTTTTGTATTTACTATAGGGTATATTTTATATTTATACCATGAATAATATAGTTACATTTACTTCATCACAATTCGATAAATTAATTTTTGAATAATGTTGTCAACTACGGGAATAAAAATGTTGGATCTTTTCCAATTGATTTAATTTTTAGTAAATAGAAAACACATATTATGGGGTTATTTGATTTTTTGGTTTGTTATTCAATTGTTAATTGATTTTGTTTATTTTCTAATAAGTATAATGGAAATTATTGTTCATTATTGTTTCACCACCATGAATATTTATTCACATGATTTATGAAATAATTGTACTACAACTTATAAAAATGTTTATTTTATTAAATTGTTAAATATTATTTATAATTATAGAGTATATCATTGTGTGACCTTGAAACATTGTTTTTTGGATAAATCTATCATGATTAATTAAATGTTATTATTTTTTATTAATTTTTTTCTCATAAAAGTCATTTTATTTAGAGATTCCCATATTGATTTCTTATATGAATTTTTATATGAAACTCAATCATTATTAATGGGTTTTAATTATTTATTGTAATAATAAAGGACATTATAGATTTATGATAATGATTATTAACTAAAAGTGATAACTTTTTCCGGAATATTGTCTTTATAATTAATAAAATCTCTATATATGATTAGTTTTGGTGCTATTATTTAAAGATATGATTATTGATATCATATTTGATTAAATCAATAATTGAATACAATTTTAATATATAATTAATTTTTTATGTTTTATCATGAAAATAGACAAGGATGAGGTAGTAACTGCTCTATCTCTAAAAGATATTTAATAACTATTTATGATATCATATTTCAGCAATGAAAAAATGAATAACTAAACGAGTCAGTGATTATGAAAACTGAAATTACTGATAACATATGCAATATTAAGGTATTTTCATTATATTTATGGATAAAATAAAGTTATAAATAATGATAATTTGAAATAAATTAACAATGTATAAGTAATCCAACATAGATAACCACCTATCAATAAATCATTTCCATAATGTAATAAAAATATAATTGAAGATAATAATTCATTATTCATTATGATTCAATAATTGGTAGTATTTCCGCTTAACATAAATTCCTTGTTTTTCGATACCCAATTGTTATATTGTATAAATTATTAGTTTATTATTTAATATCTATTTCTGTGTGGTATAAGGATATCATAATGAAAACCATATACATTTGAGTTATTAGTTTTTCTAGAAGAGAAGAAAAATAATTATCATTGGAAAAAATAAATATTTTTATTTTTATTTTTTATTGAAGGAAAATATCCAAGGACATTCACAATATAAATTGTAAGCATGGATTTAGAACACCCCCAACCATAAACTAATCGATATTGTTTGTATCAGGGATTCCATGTTACCTAAGATGTGACTTTTTATATGCTAGAGGTTTCTTACAACCATCAAGGGTCTATGACGTTACTATGGGGATGAAATTTCCTCGTATTAGAGGAAAACCATAATAGAAACAACAAAACATTTTCCAAAATATCAATAAATAATAAGCATACACATGGAAAAACAATGAAAGCTATAAAAATACTATATAACATAAAAACATATTGGAATACAACAATACATAATCTGATTTCCCATTAACTCATTCACAAATATAAAACAACCAAAAAATATTGTGTAAAAAGGGATTTCATTCCATCCTCTTTATATATCTTAATCTCAGTATCCAAACTCCTATTTATAATCTATAGTCTGATTATAGAAGTCTAGGCCCCCACTCAATCTTCCGCCCACCACATGTTCAACCAAGAATATGACATAATATCAAAACAAATGTTAGGGTTCCCATAATGTCGTTAAGAAATAAAATCATATTAGGACACATCAATTGTGTTTTTGTCATCGATCATTATAAAAACCGAAAGCACAAATGACTTGTCTTGCCTAACCTTTTAATACCTATGATCAACAATTAAATATTTCATTATCTATACTTATGTTCTAGCATTACTCTATAGATGGAATATATCATATTCAATCAATGCTGGATGTCTGCAAATATGATGTATGCAATTCCAGGGGTTGAGAAAATTCTCACCCATTATATTATCATCTGTAATTAAATCACTATGGGTGGGGGGTTCATAGAATCCCACCTATATTTTCTCACAATACACATTGAAAATATCATTTGTAAACATTAGATCCATGTAATTATCAAAGGAACAAAATTTTATTTGTATAAAAAACAATAACCTATGGTATCTTAGGTATATCATCACATTAGGATCAAAATCTAGATTCAATGGAGTATCTTAGTTATCTCATCATATCCAGAATAATAGAAAGATCTTATAGATTATCCTAGGAGTCAATATTCCATCGAGCATAAAAATGGATCCTTAGGAGAATTATATTCCTTACTATTTTAAAAACGATTAAAATTCAATCATTATCATGAAATAGTCCTCTATTTAATCAACTAGATATTTTGAAAAGATCATAGGAATCCCATAGTCATTAGAGATCTCAACCCAACGGAATCGAGTACAGTATGTATCCTTTATATAAAATTTGGTTCTATAATCCACTCAAAAACATCTCATATATACTTATGACAAACACCTATAGAATTATCACTTCCCATAACTACCTCATATAATATGAATATAAGCCATTATAACCTATGAAAAATCTCATCATCTCAATTATAGGCTTCTACTCACTCGACACCTAGCCCCTTGTCTCAAACCACACCTCAATGATAATCTAGGCTCCACTGAAATTATCTTCGTGACAGTATTAGTCACACAATGAAACATATGAACCATAAATCTACTCATCTTAATAATATGAGAATCCATTAGTGTTCTTATTATCTACCTACATCTATTATCATTAACATAATACCATATCTAATTCCAAAAATATTCACTTATCCAATAGGATCTATCTGATCCATGTCATATATGATTGGTATAAAATCTTATCCAACCTCATATTTAAAAATAGCGTTCTTATCTAGAGTGTATATGAATCTATCTTAGAAAATATAACATGGTAATCTCATGCTAATCCATCAATTAATTTTGAAAACCCATACCTAGTTTTTTTCACACATCTCCCTTGGGAGAGTTATAAATTAATTACATAGAGAGAAATCCTCTCTTCATGTCTCATTATCATTAAATTATGTTTCCAATGATATATAATAGTTTCAATGGATTCACCATCATGATATATATAATAAAATAAACATAATGGATTCCTAAATTTTATAATTATAGATATTGGAAATTAATACATAAAAAACCACTTAAATGGATAGTACATGATGTGTATTATATAGTATATGGTGTGGATCTAAAAACCATACACTGGGTAGGTTCCATTGTCTATGATATAATAAATTTCCTAGATTACATTCCAATACAAATCACACATTTCATGTATCCCACATGAAGTGACATGATAGGTGCCCCATATTGTGTATTGGCAAGTAACTCACATGACATATGACACTGTACTTGACATAGGCTTATGTTATGAACCTTAAATATTATGTAGCACAATATAGTGTCTCTAGATAAGTAATAAGTTACATCCTAGTTCATGAACCAAAATAACCACTTGAAATTTTGATATAAACTACACATCACATTGTCAACATATTCTCAAAACATCATAATGAAGTAAAATGACATGTGATATTTACGTACATTTGAATTGATTATGATTTAAAGATGAAAACCCTCATTAAATCACCTAAAACCCACATTTTACACCAAATCACTACATTGTAGGTCATAAACTAACCCCAACATGCTATATAAGAAGATAAAATAGTAATATATTGAATAAAATTATTAAAATGATATAAACATAAAATAAAACATACAGTTAAGAAAATTTATTAATGATTTATGTCCTAATATGCTCTTCCAAGAATGTAAATCCTGATTCCTTACTAATTAAAATCATATATGAATATAGTTTTCATATTCCCTATTTTGATGTAAATTTGATATTAATTGTGTGAGGGATTAATTCCCATATTCTCATGAACATATGAAAGAGAGTGTGGTGGGATAAATTTTGTTTGAAAAAATTAAATTACATTATTTTAATTTTTGTTAGATAATCTTTTACAGTCTCATTTTGGGACCTATAACATGAACACATACTATAATGCAATTGGATAATAACTACTATTTCAAACCCAACTATGATGAAATAATTTTAATATATATGAATCCATTTAATAGATAAAATTATTTACATTATTAGAAATATTTACAAATTATTTAATAAATATTCAAATATTCCAAAAAATACCCCCAAGTGAAAATCTCACCAAATTATAGGTCGACGTTAAACACCCCACTCTAAGATCAAAAATGTATATGAATAAAATTATTCTGTATTTTAAAAGAAGAAATTTACATTTTTTACCTCATAGTAACATGTGATTGTGAATTAAAATTTCTTTATAATTATTTAACTTGTAATAAAATGGGGTTTTAAAACCTTCAGACCTTAGCACATCTCATTATAATGTTTTCTTATTGGCCTTTCATCCCTTAACATTGACATTTCCTAGTAGTCAATCATGGATCAACTTTCTCTACTCAATATAAAATCTGTAGACAATATTTCACAACCCAATTCTAAAAATGATCTGAACTAAGAATAAAAACCAAGACACCCACTCATTATCATCATCAAATCTGGAAGATAGTTCTTACAAATTTAGTTTGATCTTAACACTCATTAGTTTCACCCAAAAAAAATTCTGAGGATCATGGTAGTCCACAACGCAAGACGCAACTCATAAGGGATGATTCTAATACATAATGCTCCCTACAATCAGAATAAACTACTAAATACACATTATAACTTATATAAATACATGGTTAATGTGTTATAAATCTCACCACACCCAATTAAGAAGTTAAAAAATATCCATTTAACTCGTAGAGAAACATTCCCAATATCCCTCAACCATACCAACCAACAAGATATCTCATCAGCTGATCACAATGATATAATTTTTATGGAATCCCATGATCATGAAAACATGCACACATAAGTCTGATACTAAACATTGGTGTAATTATAAACTAGTTCCTCAAAAAACCAAACTAACAATCATTATATCACTCTGAGAACCAGCACCCATCCAATCCTACACACCCTCAAATAATATAAAACACTATCTTGATCCCGGGGCTAACACATGGACTCCGTCAAATACGACATTAAAAACCCTACTCACATGTGTATTAAACCACCATAGCTCATGTTCTATATATTACCAAACTTAATTTATGGTCATGATCATATTCTTTATTCCATTATTCAATATTTATTTAATGATTTATTCACACTCTAGGATTAAAATAAAATGTACCTTCAATTACCTCATAAATTCTATATGACACGATGGTACAACCTCCATAGACAATATTTCAATAACCAATATATATATTTCATTATACCAGTCCTAATGTGAATCCTCAATATGTTCCAAGATCAAAGGTTTTTTATCCTCCATGTCTATGCTCCCTAACCAGTTACCCAAAACACCATCCATCCATAGTGTCATATCATTATAGAAAAACAAATAATATATTTGACACCAAAACCATAGAAAACAAATCCAACATGAATTTCTTAATTTTTTCACCACATGGACCACACAAAACCCCTCTCAGATCAAAAAATAAATGAGACCATAAAAAACCAACGTGAACCACCTCAATATTATACAAATCAAACTGGTGATCACCACTATACCACCTCATCAAAAAACACAAAACATGATCCTAGTATTGATATATCATTAAATAAACACCCTTGAATTAAAAAATGACCATTATACACTCATGTGTCAATTTTATCTATCCATAAGAATCCTAGATACTTTGTATCTGAATTAAAATATCTCTTACAAGATGAAGAAAAATTCTTGACCACTCACCTCCTTGGAATTATTCCCAGATAGCAAGTGTCCAATCATGATATACCCTTCCTAGATCTAGAAATCAAGGATTTATATTTGTGATATCATCATTAACTTCATATAAATCTAACCAAACCATGCATCTAAGTGATCCTACCCTCCATAACTGAATCATGAATCAAAATGAAAAATATGTGTTTTACATTACAAAATATGAAGGCCTCTCCAAGAGAATACCATATATTCAGTAGAATAAAAAATTAATTAATATTTTAATATAATGCATAAAACCATACTTACAATATCAATAGTATTAAATCCATTGAAAACTCCTCTATTGTTTTACACTTATATATCACAACAATATTTAACCAAATTCGAAGAAATACTTATTTTTGAATCATAATTATTGTCTCACCAACAACCAAAAATATTTAACAAGGTCACTAGACCCTACCACATAACCCATTTCCATATCTCACAAAATACATAGCCCATAGGAAAAAATACACATTCCCTTCTCAGTCATCTAAAGGAAAATCATGTTATAATATACTATTTATATGGTTCCCATAAATATATAAATACTAGAAATAATTTTCCATTCCATCCTCCCATTCATTTTCACTTATCCTAACTAGAAATATACCTTTGATAATACCCCTTGATGCCCTTATTTGTAAATAACATATATATAATAGTATCATCCCAGGATGGTGTTTGTTGAGTAAACCCATTGTTATATTGTTCTATTAATAATATTAACCTTCAAGAGGATATACATGAAAAAAATATAAATATTATTGAAACATTAAATAAAAAATGTTCCTAAAAACCAATACCAAGGATCAAAGTGCATATATTGACCCCTTGATGGTAACTATATATTCCATACAAGGGGTATTATATTGACTTCATCAATTGGGATCCCACTATAATATTCACAAGACATACCTTCATAATAAAATGCATATAATGTTTTCTGATTCGAATAGAATAAATATCTTATTTCAGAAAATGTAATATTTTTTAAAAAAATTAAATAATTGAACTGTCTTCATCAGGGAGATCAATCTCATTCAAGAACACATATTTCATGAGATTCCAAGGTTCCCAATGTGCTACTTTTACATTCTCGTATTGAAAAAATTAACGGAGATGAAGCAATGAATTTAAATGAGAATACAGAAACAATATTGAATATATATTCCATTTTTAGCATAGAAAACTCAAAATAAAAAACTTATATACATAGTGAGCATGATTTCCAACTTAAAATGTAATTCATGATACATAAGACCAAGGTATATCATAATTTATGACATGCCCATGTTATATATATATCATATACAGTAATAGTATGAAAATGAAAATAATTATCTGATAGGACATTATAATGACCCACCATCCCTAGAATACTTGACAATGTTTGAATCGATGGTGTTATATAACCTCTTTTTCACCTCCAAATACACTAAAGGCTAAAGATTTGTAGACATTGTATATGATGTTACCATGGGGGTACTTTAACCTCATACTAGAGTAAACCAATAATAGAAATAAAAAACATCAACATGAATAACTATAAAAATCAATGTATACAATAAAATAAATTAAATATTGATAAAAAATGTAATTTAAAATACAAACACATTGTCATCAAATCATACATAATATGATTTCAAATTGTTTAATCAAATACATATAAATAATAATAATATTTAAAAAATTATATAATACCATACCCAACAGATACATTAATCATTATCTACAAATACCTATCATGATAATCCAACCTGAGCCTAAAACATTGGCCCACTACTTGATCACCCACACAACATGTGTTGAACCTAAAAGTTGGCATAAGGTTTAAATGTGTACAAGGTACTCATATAGGGTGTGGTAAACAAATTCTCTTTTAGACACTTTCAATTGTGTCTCTATTATCTACATTTATAATAAGTACATTCACATGTTATATCCCCAACCTCATTGTGTAATAACTTGTATAAATTAATAAATATTGGAACATAAATCCTTGGGTTATAATTTCCCATTGAATATCAACAATATTTTCATTATCTATTCCCTAATGCCTTTGAATATAAGGCATTTCTTAAAAATTTTTGGGTAAATTTTAATCTTTAGTATCATCATCATCATATATGTTCACTCAGAGGGAAGAGAATCCTATCTTTATCAACACATAATATAATGAAAAATTATCATATGTAAACACCATATCATATGAAGTAACCTACTAATTTCATTATATTAGGCATAAATATAGGTTCTATGGAGTATCCTAGATCCCTCTACACATACATATCTAAATCTATAAAATATAGAGTTTCCCACAAAACTAAATATACCCTGAAAAACAGCTAGATCCTAGGGAACATCATAGGAATCCACATTCAATAGTCATGAGAGGAAAATACTATAGAGAATAACAATAACATATAAGTAATCATCATAATAGTTAGATCCAAAGATCATATCGTAGGAATCCCAATGTCATCAGGTGTATGATTTGAATCCTAGGAGAATAGATGCATCATAGAATCATTTCCTTTAACACCCCATGCTTCCACAGTACGTTTCCCTTTGAATAATGCAATAGCTTGCATTGTACGCAATTTCGAGATTCTAACACACCGTGACCAATCAAACTAGCCGCTATGAATAGTAATACCCACTTTTCTAAATTTTATAAATTTTATCTTTCAAAATGGACTTCATTTTTGGATTTGGAAAATCAAAATTAGCCGAAAGTGAATTTTTGGTATTTTTCTGAAAAGTTTCAATTCTTGATGAATAGTGAAAAACACTGATTATTGCTTAAAACAGAATTTTTACATAATTATTTATTTATTTTATTTAAATTTATTTTAGGTCAAAATATATATTTAATACCTATATAAGTTCAATTTAATTCAATGGAATCAGTTTATAATAATTTTATACATATAAAAATTTTATTGAACTTTTCACTATCTTTTACCCATCTCCTAGGAGAATTTTCAAATTCACATAAAACTTAATTTTACCGCTTTTGTGAGTGTAATATTGAAAATATGAGAGAAATGGTTAATATCAAGGAGTAAAATGTTGTTCAATAGGATAAAAATAATTTTTGGTGAATAGTATCTTTTTATTTTAATTTACCACGGTAAAAAGTAAATAGTGTATTTAAGGGTAAAAATGAAATTATTATTACCCTAACACATGTCATAATTCTATTGGATAAGTATAATTTGACCAAAAACAACCATAGGAATAAAATATGAACCTCTTTGGTCTAATTGGATTAGATTAGAACATTTATTATTATTTAATTCAAAGAAGAGTTAAAAGAGTTAAAATCAATGTTTAATAACTAAAACATTTTTAACATAGGGTTATACATAATATATTTTAGATTATAAATATTCATTAGAAGTAAAAAAAGTCTTCATTAATAATGGTACATTATTTATAATTATTTGACATTAAATAATTTAATTTATTACGACACAATGGTGATGGAGTAATTACCTAATTAATGAAATATTAAAATAATTGATATTATAAATATCCAAATAAATGTAATTTGAGACTTTTTATGAATTACAATAATTTTATAGGTTAATATTAAATATTATTATTGGTTATATGAATATTATTTGAAGTAATAATGCTGTTATGAATTTATCAAAAACAAAATACCCAATAGTGTCAAAATTGACATAAAAGAGTTTTTAAAAATATATTATATTATTAATTGATATTATATTCCTGAAAATCTACGGTTTGGCCAAAGGATTTATATAATTATAGGTTTATAGTTAATTTACCACTTGGGGTCTCTTGGAAGTATATTGTATGTTTATTAACTGTATAATTTAAAAATTCAATGAGATATGGTAAATGTCAAACTATTAAACTAAGAGATAAATCTATGAGATAAGGTTTCTATAGTGACCCAAACCTATCTAAAATCTGTTGTTTGAGAGGTTTCCGACCCATACCAACTTTATACTTCGAATAATACACTTTGGACCCATTAGAAACCGAATATTAATTTATAATAAATTAAATATTTATGTTTTTCATAAAGATCCCCTCATCTCCCTTATAAAAGGACACCACTTCTAACCAATTATTCACAACTATAAAGCCTTTTCTCTCTTCTAAACTCTTCCCAATTAAGCTCCCTAAATCATTATCCTCCTCTTAGAAGCCTTACCTTAGGCATAAGGCACTTCAAGAGTCCTTTTTGGTTCAAACCAAAGGGTGTTACCCAAATTAAAGGTAACGATTTCTCTTAGCATCTTTTCATTTATTTTACTTCTCCAACCCTTAAACACTTATTTTTATTTTATTTTTTAACAAAACCAGTATCCAAAATTTACTAGGATATTGTTATGAGATGTATTCGAAGTAAACATACACACACCTCTATCTAATGGGTTAATAACATAATATTTATGTGGATGGAAACCAAACGCCTCACAGAATGATGATTGTTCTATTATCTCCTACCACCTCTCATGGTGGCCATTATAATGGAACAATAATTAAATATGATATTAATGATATTTAATTTATATATATTCTTCTGTAATTCCATTTTATAGAATAACACAATTTGTTTCATTTTGTATATATATATATACGATAATTTCATTTGAGGAAGTGCGGACTACCGCCCCATCAATGTGATATGAATCGTTCATACCATACATGGAACATATAAAGGATGGTGTTAATGAAGTTAAGTAACAAATATAAGATATTATATTATAGTGGAATAATAATAAACCTATATATCATTTGGTTTTGATTCCTTTTGAAATTAAAAATGAAAGGGAAGTAGCGTTCGTGCATACGTACAGATTACCGTCTCCACAAACGCGATGAGATTCATTTCCCCATCATATCCATTAAAGAATAATTATCATTTGATGATTAGATTTAATGTTTAAGGTCTTGATATAATTCTGGATATGAATAAGATATTACCTATCAATAACAAACACGGTTTACGTAACAAAGAATATAAAGTAAAACGATTAAGATAACACCCGAAACGATGATAATACTAAAGTATTATTAACAAAGCACTATTAAAAGATCATATATGATATAATATTTATGTATATGATTATTGTATAATTTAATAACAATTACTTAAATATTATAGAATAGGTTAACTTAAACTCTATCAAGGAAAAGTACAAGGTAAGGTTTAATTTCACAATCTCTTCATTATCTGAGGTTCTTTATACGTAATTATCTACTCGGACCTATTTATCATCAACATCCATGTTTCTTAAAAATGTTTTTCAGGACATTATTAATATTTTACAGAATATGGGATAAATTCATTTATACCCTTTTTTTACTTTTTATAAAAAGTTTATAAAGGAACATTTCCGTCGTCTTCCAAACAAGGTCCTTTTTAACCTTTTCGACAGAATCAAGGTAAGAATGTTTTTTTACTTATACGGCGGGTGCGGCTATTTTCTGCCATTATAAAATCGTCTAAGATTCCCTTACAAGATTATAAAAATATTTTTAAAGTAAATTTTTTATTTTATAATTATGTTACCTTTAAATTATTTAAAAATGAATATTTTATGAATTTGTGAAAGGTACTCTTTATCAAGATCATAATTTTAAATGTTTTAAAGATTTATCTTTATAAATAATTTTAATTAATGTCCATGTTTTCAAAATGATTTTAAGGATTTATTTATATATACATGAATGTTATTAAATGATATTTCTTTTCAAAAGTTTATATGTGGTATGGGACACTGTGATTCAAAAATATCTTTTAAATTACTTCCTTTATAAATGTGTGATTTTTAAATGATTTCAAAAAAGATATATTTCGCTAAAATAGTTTTGATTTCATCTATTTCAACATCCTTTGATGGATTTTATGATTATTTGAATTTTATTTGTTATGATACAAAACTAACATATTGTATTGAAGTTTTTGTGATTTGTTTTACTGTGGATTTGTAATTTTTATTCCATTAATGGTTTATGGAGAAAGTATTTACATTTCATATGCTAGTTTTATTACGAATATTTATGTTATGTTTAATCCTATTCATATGAAGAATGCACTAGACTTAGTATGTGACGGGTGGAGCCCGCTATAACTCCTTGATCCATTGGTAGGTCTAATGAGACAAACTAGTGTTTTGGCATGAGGCCTTGACAAAATCTTATTTGTAGTCTTGGCATGAGGCCTTAGCTACGTGGTTATGGTAGGATGGAATTATGAATTCCATCATTATGAAAGTGGTTATTGATATTGCATGTGAATATTCAACTAGTAGAATATCTATGTGAATAAGTAAATGGAATTATTTTATTTTATTTTTTCCATATTATGCTTAAGTTAAATTTTAAAAGGCTTTTGATTTAGTTATAAATTATCATAAATGTTTATGCTTATTTATGAAAGTTTCTGCTATATTGTTATCTTTTCTGAGCATCTGAGCTCACCCCTTTCTATGTTTTATTTTTCCCAGGATGTGAAGAAGTATTTTATGAATGACCTATAGAGATAGTATGAGGGGATATGAAGACCAGATGTTTTTGATGTTTTTTTACTTTATGATGTAATGTAAGACTTATGAATATATCTAATGATTCCATGGATACTAAACTAATCGGTCTTTGGAGTCTTGATCTTTTGTGATCATGGCAATGTTATGTAATAAATCACCAACTCTGGGTACCTTGGGTTGGGGTGTTACAGTTGGTATCATAGATATTTTAGTACAAACCTTGGAATATAGATTTAGATTAACTCTGATTAGTTCACATTGACCAAAGATGTAATTTTAGGATTAGTATATAAGTACTTCCTATAATTTTTTTATTGAAGAGCTTTTGTGAGTTTTCCGAGCAATACAACCCTGTCTGGATACGAGCAGGTAGAGGCGGCTCTGGTACTAATGTACCTAGTGGTAAAACCCGAAAACACCACTTTGAGCTAGACTCGAACAAGAACTGGTGCACGACAATGGGCCTTACTACTCTCTTGGTTATGACACTCCTGGGGGATATGATTAGGATAATTATAATTTTCTTTACAAACCATTATGAAGGTTTTATGAGTATATACTTCTCAAAGAAAACATATTTTTTATTATGGATTATATCCATAAACTTCTCAATTTATGTTAAGTGTTTTACAAGTTTGTGATTAGGTATTTATATTCATAATCTAATATACTGTATGCCATTGTTTATAAATGGCACCTAGTAGAAGGAATACGAACTCCAGCAATACACATGATCTAAAGTGTAAGAAGGATCATATCATTCATGGTCTTAATCCATAATTTAGAAGGTAAATAGTCTCCCATGTATTATCATTATATTATGAAATATTATCATGTGTTGATAAGATCAGTAAAGAATTATCGTAGTCCTATGGCTTTGAAGAGAAGCCAGAGAAGGAAAGGATTATAGAGAGAAGGACAGATGAAGGGAAGAAGGTAAAGGAGGATTTTCCCATATGTGATTACTATGGAAATAATCACCTTTGAAAACGCTTGAAGGGAATGGTAGAATGTTATAATTGTGGAGAAAAAGGACACTATGTACGTGACTGCAAGGGTAAGAAAATGGATTCAAATATACAATGCTTCATTTTCAAGGAGTTTGGACACTACACAAACCAATGTCCAAGTCATCAGACTATTCCGCAAATGATGATATTGGATAATAATCACATTATGATAC
The DNA here is from genome assembly GCA_963277665.1 of Viscum album. Lineage (NCBI taxonomy): Eukaryota > Viridiplantae > Streptophyta > Magnoliopsida > Santalales > Viscaceae > Viscum > Viscum album. Next base: position 269,008,555 of record OY728129.1, read on the forward strand.
TACCGTAGATGAAGAGGAATGACTAGTGTTCTTATGTTGTTATTTGGGAATTATTTTATTGAAGGGTTGTATCAATGATGAATTGGAAATAAATAAGGATTGTACTACAGTTATATTTCATTGAGGATTTGAGATTCTATGGTAATAAGAAAAGTGACTCTACATCAAGTTAAAATTTTTGAAATTAAATGGTTGAAGGAAAGATAAACCTTAATATGGTCATAATATCGATGTACTGATTTTGGAATAAGATATGGTTGATTTGGGTAAATTATATTGGATATTCTTGACTTTCTTGAAAATAATTAGAGATTTGTGTATTCCATCATTGTTGGAGTTTACAAAATATTTTGATGGATGAATTATATCCAATATTCTATAAGGAATGAGGGACAATGAATGTAATCAATAAGGTTTTATGATAATTCAGTACGTTTCAGTGTTTTAAAATAATACATTATGAAGGTATTCACATGCTATTACGGGGTAAAAATGATCTACATTATGTTTACCTTTCATATAAATTTTGGACTGAGGGTTTACAGATGTATTATGGATAATTATAATGTTTGTAATGGATTATATGTTCCATTGTATACTATTGTTAAAGTTATTTTTGGATATTTACAAAATGTACAACATGTAGACTGTGTGACAACCTGTCGCGTCGGACAAACCTGCAGGAATCGAACCCACAAACATACTGAAATTGGGATTTATCGCCTACCACCAGACTACGTGAAGTCCCTGGAGTGTATAATGTAGTGTTTTTTAAGTTCTGATAAATGAATTATAAATTTATTTTTGCAACCAGATACGGATAGGATAAATAGAATATTTTTGAGTTCAATTACCTTTTGGAGTGAAATATGGTTTTGTGGTAAAAATTTGTTAATGAATGAAAGTCTAGATGACAAGTAAGTATAATTCTTTACATTATTAGTAAATATCATAAATAAATTCCTCAATTTTATGAAAGATAACATTAAAAAAACATTGTCGGTTAACTTTTCCTACTAGGGAATCAAAGACTGTTTAACCAATCACATGTTTGTGATTTTCTTGTACTTAACTTTCTCTTAATCTTCTTTTCTACAACTCTCCATCAGACCTTGATGGTTTGTTTCTCCTCCATATCCATGTATTCATAGAATCCTTGTATGGTATATCTCATGTGACCTTTGTACTTCTCTTTCATTCTTTTAATGTTATATTTTTGTTAACCCTATTTCCGATATGGGTTTTCCACAAAGGTATTTTCTATTTTCAACCATTTATTTTCGAAGAAAATTTTAAAATTGTTAGGACGCAATTTATTGAAGGAGATATAATTTACACCGAAATATTCCACGGTATGTTTCCCTTTGAATAATGCAATAGCTTACATTGTATGCAATTTTGAGATTCTAACACACCGTGACCAATCAAACTAGACGTTAAGAATAGTAATACACACTTTGTGAAATTTTATAAATTTTATCATTCAAAATGGACTTCATTTTTGGATTCTGAATATCAAAATTAGCCTCGGGTGAATTTTTGGTATTTTTATGAAAACATTGAATTTTTGATGAATAGTTAAAACACTGAATTATTTGTTAAAACCAACTTTTTATTTAAGTAATTATTTATTTTATTTAAATTTATTTTAGGTAAAAATATATACGTAATAACTATATATTTTCAATGTAATTTATTGGAGTCCTTTTATAATAATTTTATACATATATAAATTTTATTGAACATTTCATTGTCTTTTACCAATCTCCTAAGAGAATTTTCAAATTCACATAAAACATAATTTTACTGCTTCTGTGAGTGTAATTTAGAAAATTCGAGAGACATGGTTAATATAAATGAGTAAAATGTGGTTCAATAAGATAAAAATAATTTTTTGTGAATAGTGACTGTTTACTTTTATTTACCACGGTAAAAAGTAAATAGGGTAATTAAGGGTAAAAATGAAATTATTTTTACCATAAAACATGTCATAATTCTATTTTATAAGAATAATTCGACTATACACAACCTTAGTAATAAAATATGAACCTCTTTGGTCGACTTGGAATAGATTAGGACATTTATTATTATTTAATTCAAAAAAGTGTTAGAAGAGTTAAAATCAAAGTTTAATAACTAAAACATTTTTAATATATGGTTATACATAAGATAAATTCGATTATAAATATTAATTAGAAATATAAATATGTTTCCTACATAATGATATTTTATTTATAATTTTTAGACATTAAATAATATAATTTATTTATGACACAATGGGGATGTAGTTATTACCAAATTCATAAAATATTAAAATAATTGATTTCATAAATATACAAATAAATGTAATTTGAGACATTTTATGAATTACAATAATTTTATATGTTAATATGGAATATTATTATTGGTGAAATGAAATTTATTCGAAGTAATAGTGCTGTTATGAATTTGTTAAAAACAAAATACCCAATAGTGTCAAAATTGACATAAAAGAATTTTTAAAACAAATATTATATTATTAATTGATATTATATTCCTAAAAATATACAATTCGGGAAAAGGAAGTATATAATGATAGTTGTATGATTAATAGACTACTTTGGGTTCTCTTGGAAGTATATAGTAAGTTTATTAACTATATAATATCAAAACTCAAAGAGACGTGGTAAATGTCAAACTATTTAACTAAGAGTTAAAACTATGAGATAAGGTTACTACAGTGACACAAACCTATCTAAAATCAATTGGTAGAGTGTTTTTCAACCCATCCGAACCATATAATTTGAATAATCCTCTTTAGAGACATTAGAAACCGAATATGAATTTATTATAAATTATTACATTATATTTTTTCTAAAGAGCCCCTCCTCCCCCTTATAAAATTATACCACTTATAACCAATTCCTCACACCTCCCTAGCCATTTGGATCATCCAAACATTACCCAATTAATCTCCATAAATCCCTATACTCCTCCTAGAAGCCTTACCTTAGGCATACGACACTTAAAGAGTCCTATTTGGTTCAAACCAACGGGAGTTACCCAAATTGAAGGTAACAATTTCTCTTAGCTTCTTTTATTTTATTTTACTTCTCCAACCCCTAAACTCTTCTTATTATTTTCTTTTGTAAAAAAAACCAGTATCATGAATATACTATGATATTTTTTTGGAGAATTATTCAAACTACACTTACACACACCTTCATCTAATGGGTGAAGAACATAATGTTTCTGTGGATGGAAACCAAACGCCTCACGAAACAATGATTGTTCAATTATCTCCGACCACCTCACATGGTGGCCATTTTGATGGAACTATAATTAAATATGATATCAATGATATTTATTTTATATATAAGCTTCTGTAATTCTATTTTATATCATACCATTATTCATTTCATGTTGTATATATATACGATAAATTCATTTGAAGAAGTGCAGACTACCGCCTCCTCAAATTGATCTGACTCGTTCATAAAATACATGGAACGTATAAAAGATGGTGTTAATGAACATAACTAACACATATAAGATATTATAATATACTGTAATAATAATATAACTATGTATCATTTGGTTTTTATTACTTTTAAAAAGAAAAATGAAATGGAAGTAGCGTTCGTGCGCACGTATGGATTACCGTCTCCATGAACACAATGATATTTTTCCCCATCATATCCATTCAAGACTAATTATCATTTGATGATTAAAAATAATGTTTAAGTACTTGATATAATTATGGACATGAATAAGATAAAACCTATCAATAACAAAAATGGCTTACGTAATGAAGCATATAAAGGAAAACGAATCAGTTAACACCCGAAACGACAGTAATACTAAAATATTATTACCAAAGCAATATTAAAAGATCATATATGATATCATATTTATTTAAATTATTCGTGTATAATTTAATAACAATGATTAAACTATTATACAGGAGGTTAACCTACACTCTATCAAGGAAATGTGCAGGGTAAGGGTTTATTTCACAATCTCTTCATTATCCAAGCTTGTTTATACGTAATTATCTACTGGGACCTCTTATCATCCACATACATGTTTCTTAAAAATGTTTTTCAAAACATTCATACTATTTTACAGAATATCGGTTAAATTCATTTACACCATTGTTTGAATTTTTATAAGATGTTTATAAATGAATATTTCCATCATTTTCCAATCAAGTTCCTTTTTAACTTTTTCGACAGAATCAATGTAAGAATGTTTTTTAACTTATTCGGTGGGTGTGGCTATTTTCCACCATTATAAAATCATAGAAGCTTCCCTTAAAAGATTATAATAATATTTTTGAAAGTAAATATTTTATTTTATAATTATGTGACCTTTAAATGATTTCAAAATGAATATTTTAAGAATTTTTGATAGGTACTCTTTATCAAGATCATAATTTTAAATGTTTTAAAAATTTATCTTTCTAAATCTTTTTAATTAATTTCTATGTTTTCAAAATGATTTTGAGGATTTATTTATATATAAATGAATGTTTTGAAATGATATTTCTTTTAAAAGGTTTCAATGTTTTATGGGACACTTTTATTCAAAAATCTCTTTTAAATTACTTTATTTATAAATGTGTGACTTTTAAATGATTTCAAAAAAGAGATATTTCTCTCAAATAGTTTTGATTTCATTTATGTCAACATCCTTTGATGGATTTTATGATTATTTTAAGTTGATTTATTATGATACTAAACTTCCATATTTTATTGAAGGTTTTATGATATATCTGATTATGGATGTGTTATTTTTATACTATTCATGGTTTTGGAGAAAGTATTTACATTTAATATGCTAGTTTTAATATGAATGCCAATGTTATGTTTAAACCTACTCATATGAGGAATAAATTGGACTTTGTAAGTGATGGGTGGAGACTCCTATATCACCTTGATGCTTTGGTAGGTCTCATGAGGAAAACTAGTGTCTTGGAACAAGGACTTGACAAAATATTATTTTTAGTCTTGGCATGAGGCCTTGGATACATGGTTATGATAGTCTAGAATTATGCATTCCATCATTATGATAGTTGTTATAAATATTGCATGTTATTATTTGATGAGTATAATATCCATGTGAATATGTAAATGTAATTATTTCATTTTATTTTTTCCATATTTTGCTGAAGTTAATGTTTAAAAGGATTTTGTTTTAGTTATACATTGCCTTATTTGTCTATGCTTATTTATGAACGTTTTCGCTATATTGTTATCCTTACTGAGCATCTAAGCTCTCCCCTTTCTATGTTTTATTTTTTCCAGGATGTGAAGAAGTATTTTATGAATGACTTGCATGGATAATATGATGGGATATGAAGGAATGATGATTTTGTAGTTTTTTTCCCTTTATGATTTAATGTAAGACATATGAATATATATATTGTTTACAATGCTACTAAACTAATCGGTCTTTCGAGACTTGATCTTTTGGGATCATGCCAATGTTATGTAATAATGCACCGACTTTGGATAACTGGGGTCAGGGCGTTACATTTCCTAAAAATCCCATAGCCATCAGGTGTAATGGAAGAATACTATGAAGTATACAATGTAACACTTATATAAAATATATGATCAAAATCATCCTGGTAATATCTCATGTATAATTATAAATTACACTTTGGGAATTCTCTCTTCTTATAGCATATCAAAAATACACATATAATGAATCAAAACCCAGCCCCAAGATTATCAACTCATCACAGAAGTTATAGTCACATGATACATATACCAACCTCTAATAATATACCTTGGATTCTATCTATCAAGAAAACAAATTCTTGTCTAGACAATCTCATTAAATCATGAAAACGTATGATCCATGAACATCCTCACCTCACCCATGTGGGCATCCACATGGGTCATTCAGAACTACAAAAATATTTGTTTATCGAAATTACACCAAATCCATCAATTAGGGTGTTTCCTAAAGCTATAGGATCTATCAATCCCATGAAATAGAAGGATAGTAAAAAATATCTTCTAACATTGCATCATAACATGGACCCACAAACTGTGTACTGTCTCGAGCTATCTCATAATAAAGACTGTATCATTCTCATTCAAATTCATCTTGTATTTTTTAGGAACCACATCAGGGTCATGTCACACATATCCAATAATAGAGTTATCATTCCTTTACCTAAAAGAAAATACCCACCATTATATCTCATTATTCTCTAATCATCTCTCCAACTACCTCTAATAAAAACAGTGGATCTCCATAATTTTCTATATCAGAAAAAGATCAGAAAGGATTCTTAAGAGAACAAATTATTTATCTAAGTCATTAAAACAGAAATAACCCTTTAAATGGGATATTACATGGTGTTTAACTCAGAGTAAATGAAATATACCTTAGATTACATTATTATTACCCTAAATTCGTGACCCTAGGCATTCACCTAAGACCATGTTTTATTTTATTTCCAAAATACATGACATAAACCAATAATAAATAGAATATAAACCACATAGGGTGTCGGTTTTTGTACCCCAAATAGTGTCTCAACAAGCACCTCATATAGTGTTTGGTCATGAAGAACACCAGAGTGTAGCCATATAAATCACATTCCATCTACCAAAATATAGATAATATAGTATAGTGCTCATCGACACATTGGGTCATGTACCGAATGAACTACAAGATGTGTACTTATGGGATAAAATATGTGTATACATCATCTTAAGATATAATTAAGAACAAAAAGTGTTTTTTCATGAACTATATATAATGAAATTGTGTTTTCAAAATAAAATCAACAACGAATCACTCAGAATCCCCAATTTGCAGTATATCATCCCTTTATGGGCCATAATGTGACCCGAATAGTATATTTGGCATGATGGAAATATAAAATTCGTATTGAAATGGGGATAGCAGAAAAAAATTCAAAACAAGGCATACCAAAAAATTAAACAATGATTCTTCAGGTCACGATCCATTGTTCAAGGAGGATCTTATCGATCTAATACTGATCAAGGACATATTAGAAGTTGATATCTCCATCTCACTCTTTTCCACATATTTGAATTTACATCATGCATGGGAATACATACCTCAGACTTAAGTAACATTGGGAGATGTGGTAGTGGAGAATAATAAAAAATATGATAACCATAATAACAGTAATAATATTATTATAAAATTAAAATATCTATTTATAGGCACATCCCATGATGAAAAACCACACCAATAATTTGAGCTTGCCCATAAAATACATACCAATCTGGACTCAAATGTTATGTTATAATTTCTATCGAAGAATAAATTTAGGATATATAATTTTTTTTACATGTAATATTTAATATTTATTTAATAAATATTCAAATACCCTAAAAAATACCACAATCTCCAAAATGTAAACAAATTCAATCATAATGGTAAACACCACATCTTATGATCAATATAGTCATCAAAAAAATATTCTATGTTATTTTACTATGGGAAATTATTATGTTTCATTTCATAATAACATAATAATAATAATTCCAATTTCTCCTTCATTTCAAAACCTGTAAATGTTTCATTCAAGATTCAATTATAGTATATAAATTTTTTATTGTAAATAAAATGTAACATAGTGAAGATTGGTTTATTCAAGAACATTATTAAAAAATATATTCTATATTTCTATAATTTGAAATAGATTATTTTATATTACTTTTTTTAATTCATCATGTAAAATTTATATTATGGGAAATTTTTAACATTCTATATAAATAGTTGATTATTGGGTGAGTAGTGGAAAATAAAATTTTTAAAAACAGTCACCTTTTTGACATTACCAAGATAAAAGAATGTCTATAGTGTTCATAAACCATATTATTAGACCAAATATTATTTTATGATGTATTATAATTCAATAAAAAATATATTTTTTAACTTATAAATCAATGATTGAAATATTAAAATTTTATATAATTGTTTATTCAATGACAAAAATATTGTTGGTTCTTTTATTTGAAAAAATTATTGATCAAAATACTTTTGTCTTCAGGTTTGATTCAATATAGAAAATCAATCATTTTATGAAACATAATTTTATTTTCTCTTGGGTAATCAACATTAAACTATATTTTTATGAAATTTTTTTTTCAATGTAATGAATGATTTTTCCTAAAAACAATTTTCATTGCATTTAATGAACATATATTATAGGCAATTTTTCCAACAACTAAAATTTAAATCTATTTAAATTTTCAGAATATTTGGAAAAAACATATTTAATTTCAGTCAATAAGATAAACTAAATTTTTGGTAATAATGAATATTAACTATATTATATATTTATCAACTCGGTTAAGGGAAAAATGTTTTAAAAGGGTTAAAATAAATGGAAAAGTCATCAAGATAAATGAAAAGACAATCATAAATATAATTGTTTATTTTTATTTGTCAATTTTCATTTTTTTCAAATCTATGATAATTTGGATCCCCTTTACTTATGTAAAAATTATATTATATAATAAAGGATCAATAATTTATATGGTTTCCACCCACCACACGTATTAATGGGAACCTCCTCCCGATTTTATACACAATTCTTAAGGAACTAATCTTGACCAAACAATAACATAAAATTTAAAAACATTCTTTGTGAAACCAATTGTTTCTTGTCTTCTCAAAAAATACTTTAAAAATTCTTAGGGTGTTTGCCCATATAGGATACCAAAAGGATAAGTATATGATATTACCAATATTTTTCAATTTCCCTTTTACTTAAACATTCATATAATCACAAATAACCATATTAAATTAATTAAATCAATCTATTTGACTTATTTATTTGATTATATTTCAATGGTATATTTGTTTTATAACTCCTTTCAATGCTATAAAAATTAAATCATTGCTCTTGCATATGAACAGACTACCATCTCTATATAGTAGTGGAATTTATTCTTCCTCATAGCCATACTTATACATTTAGAAAGATAAAATTAGTGAATGTATATGATATATTTTATATTTTTATTATTTTGTAAATATAATATATCACCTACCTCAATACACTTAAAATCCTCAGAAAATGATAACATCACTAATGCATATGTGTGTACGACCACCTCCCCTAAGCGATGTGATTCATTTTTCTCTTACAATCATGCATGTGTGATTCTAAAATATTATATAAGGAATATAAGGTTTTTATTCATTACATTAATATAATTTTTTATATGATGAAAATATTTAATTACATGTTTAAACATAGTAAATATAATCTTGTCATTTTGGAGAAATTTAAGGATCAACCTTAAATGGTTGATATAAATTATAACATTTTAATAAATTAATTTAAAATGATATACAAGGACCATAAAAATAAAATATAGATGAAATAAGTTCTTAGTAACGTATTTAATGAATTTAAATTGTCATTTCAAGATTATATAACATGTTTTTATTAATAGGAATTAATGGAAATGGTGTTTCTTCTCAATACAACTATTTTAAGACATGTTTTATATTATAAAATTTATTTTACTTATATGATCTATATAATTAAAATAAGAGAAATTATACTATTAATTACTTTTTCTTTGTGTAATTTCCAATTTCAATTCATTTTTTCACTCTTAAAGCGATTTGATTGGAAAATTATTATAGCATTAATGGCGTATTTTACAATCTCACTCTCATTTATAATTTTTTGTGTAAAACTTAATGTTTGAATAGTTATATGATCCTTATATCCTTAAACCCCATCAATTTTATTCTCCTCATCATATTTCTAGGAAATCCATGTTTTTCTACAAACATTTCCTCTTGTTTTCACTATAATACAAAAAGAATATATTTAAACAAAAAAACAGCTCTATTTTTTTATTGGGGCCCATTATCTTACATTTCATTATTATTCATAAGGTTGTATTGAAACATTTATATTCCTCTAAATTATTGGTAATGTAACTTTTTTTTATCAACACTAAACTAATTTATAAACTTTGAAATGTGGTACTTTTAATATTTTCCAAACAAGTAATCTTTTACCATTTATAAATTTTTGAAAGGAATTTTATTTTTAATATATATGGATTAATCATATTTTTTCAACTCTATGATAGTTATTCTATTTTTATATTCACCTACAATTTTTAGGGAAAAACATTTCCCCCATTTATAATAATTTTTAGATTTAAAATTAAAATAAATGGTATTAATATTAAAAAGGGTTATTTTTTTAGAAATAATTTGTAACTGTTTTTTACTAAAAGAAAAACAACATTTAATGAATTTTTATTTTAAATTTTCACTTCCAATTTTATATAAATTTATCAAAGGCATTTACAAAATTTCAAACAATCATATTGATGTAATTCATTTTTTTTCCAACATATTTGATTAATTTGTGGATTATATTTTATTTTGATGTCATTCATTTTCAATTGATCATGTTCTCTATAAATCTCTATTATTCATTTAGCAATTTTTTTCTATATATTATACCTATTTTCAATATTGTAAAAATATTTACTATCTTTGCTAATAAATTTTTATTGGGTTAACTATATAAGATTTCAATATATAGTGTTAGTTTAAGTATGATTGATATGAAAGTTACATCATTTAATATATCCATAGATATTATAGTTTTTATTAATAAAATTTTAGTTTGAACTTTGAAAATTTTGTTTTAGAAGAATATATACATCCTGATAATTAACATATTCACATTTAATGAGGAATAAAATTTATGTATTTCTATGTTATAGATAAATATTCATGTTTTTATGAGTTAATTATTAGTGAGACATTGTTTTGATATGACACATAGTAGAAGAAAGATAAATCACATCAATACCCATAGTAAATATATAGAATTACTTCAAGTGAAAGAAAATACAGTTGTTCTTCAAAATGATTAAATTATGGAATATATTGTTGAAACAAATTAAATTTCTATGAAATAACCATCCCTATAAATAAAAAAAATTTGTTCCATAAAACAATGCACCTATATTGGATCAGATTATGCAAAAAAATACTCAATACAATAATGGAAATAATAATCCATAGGTCACTAAGAGATTGATCAACTCCACCATAAATATATTATAGGATTTTTTTGTAATTAAAATTAAATTTTTATTCTGGTTATATATTATTTAATGGAAGGTGAGGATTATTATGGGCCATCATTCCATAACACTAATGATGTTGAGTATATAGAAAGCATAGAGTAGTGAATATTTAATTTTATATTCATTAAGAAATATATTCCTTAAGATAAGTGATATATAGTAATAAAAATATTTCACAACATATTTTAGACTGAAGATGAATGTGTTTCTAAATATGGTGATAGATTCATATGATTATCATGGCATGAAATTAACTACACACATAAAATGTAATGATAGGAAGAAAAATTATTTGATGATCATAAGTCAAACCTACAAAGGGAACTTGTCTCTTAAATGTCTTAATCCTATGATGATATTGATTAATGTTTTAGTAGGACATTAAAATAATTTTCTATTTAGTATATATTAATGTGAAATCATGAATGGATGATGTTTCTTGAGAAATAAATAAATATAAAGGATTCAAATAATAATAAATTAATGATTGAATTCCAAAAAACATTTAATTATGGAAAGAGTCATCCTGGTGAATGAATAAAATATAAGAGTAATTAATTTGTAGATTTATGGTCAATGTGTACCATGATTTCAAGGGGAATAAAATATCACTATTATCAAGTGATTCAAGTATAGTGGTATGGAAATTATTTAAACTAATACCATAAGTATCAATGGATCCTACTATAGAATTCTTCTTGAGAGTCGAGGGCCAAGCATATAAAGCTAATATACTCAATTTTGATGTTCATAATGATGTGGGGGAAGGTAATTTGAATATAGTTACCTAGTCATTTTTACACATACTATTACTTAATTTTTATCATAATTATCCATTATACACAACAGAAGGATCTAACTTCCTACAGACATTACAAGACTTGTTACATAAAATATCAACATGAAAATGCTGTATATTTTAACTAATCTCAATAATGATCTCATCAATCTCATTGACCATCAAAAAATTAATGTGATAACCAACAGAATACTTATTCAAATTGGTTTCACTAAAATTACTGTAGGGGAATAAAGAAAATAAGGAAACATAATTTTTGAGTCCAAGGTATAACATTCTTTCATAAATGAGAAGGATCATGGGTAATCACATGGGAGAATAAAATAATGAACATTGTGTCGTAGGTTTATGGAAACATATGAAATGGGGATTCAAAAAACATGAAATAAGAAGAAGTCAAGGACAAATTCCAAGAAAACCTCACAGAGTTGAAAGATTCCATTTGTGGATTATGTTTACTCTCTTATCCCCTACAAAAAAACCTCATGTGTCTAAAAATTACTAAATTAATTGGACCACTATATGTTTTCACCCATAATAACATATTACAAAAATTTATCTGAAAAAAATAGAATAAATCCTAAATCACTATCATGGTAATTACCCATGGAATGAAATGAGTTACATAATAATATCTCATATAATAATCAACCTAAAGTCAGAACAATTTCTAATTAAATGAATTAAAAAAATTAATGGATGTTAATATATATGTACATAATCATAAGTATCATGATATGGTTTTCATTTGATAATAAAATTACTAATTGAGAATTTTATAAAAAGATTAAGGAATATAAAATTTTCCCTCAATCAATTATTATTTTAATGAATTTGAGAAATTAATTAATGTAATTTATTACCCCATAAAAGGATGGATTATTTTTTATTTTAATAAAACATGAATTCATAGAATGGAATGTAAATCATAAACAACGTTATGGTAATGAAAAATGTTGTTTAAACTGTATACATTTAAAATAGATCATTCATTTTGAGTTTTGTAAAGAGAGTCAAAAATATCCATAAAAGGATTTCTCTTGAAAACTATTGAAATTAATTTAAAAGAGAAAACAATTTTCATTTATAAATCCTTTATGTTCATATACACTAATGTATAATTTTATTTATAATATATACCAAGATGAGATTTATGTAGTAAATTAATCTTTAAACATTAAAATAAGTGTTTTAAAGTAAATTATAATATACCTAATGTTAGACTATTCACATTGATTCTTTACCTCCATGAATAATAAAATTATGTTAATTATTTAATTTATAAATTTTTTTATATATTATTATTTCTTTATATTATCTTTTACTTTGATATATGTAATTACATAAATAATTAAGATCACATTGGACTTTTAATGATATTTAGATTGTATTTATATAATGACTTCATTAGGATGGAAATGGTAAAAGAAGTCATTATTCTTTAATATATGAAATAATAATATTGTCATAACTAAAATTTTGATACATCAATTATACATTTAAAATCAATCATGAATTATTGATTTTAAAAAATTTCAAATTTACAATATCTTAGATGGTAGGTTGTATGTACACATGAGTAACATTTTCCATTTTTCAACGATTATTATTAAAAGAAGCATAAGTATTATTTTCCATAAAAAATGATAAATATATCATATATATCAAATTATTTCATCAAATACACATATATATACCATACATATTATGTATTAATTAAAATTGAATGACATCATTTCATGAATGTGTAATTTCACACGGATACACGAACACAATATAATTTTTCATGAATAGAAAGGTAAAAAAATATATAATTTATTAATTTTAAAAAATTATAAAATTTTATTTTATATTGTTCATATAAATTAAATTTAATCATATCCTATTGTGAGATATAGTGATTGAAATTGAATTACATCATTTCACTATGTTGTAGTCTTTTGTAAACACGAATGATGGTTTCGTTTACAATTTTATGGAAGGGGAGATAGATGATGGTTTTGAATTTAACATAATAAAATTTTATAATATAAGAGATACTGATTTTTATAATATCATAATTTTTAAAAAATGTATTAATGAGTTATTAGAAGAAATAATTACAAAACATTATGTTCCATACGATACCTCCTCTATTGAACACTTCATTTATATTTGTACCATAAATCCTATATGGACTTTTATTAAAGGAAAGAAATATATAATGTGACGAGGGATGTTAGGAAGGTATTTGTGCTGGGAATTGTCAAACTAAATGGATTCCAAAGTGTGAAGAAAATATGACTGGAGGTTTCCTTTTATTAGTGTGGGGAGGTGAACTGTTGGAAGTAATTAAAATATTAGATTAAAAAAATTTAATTTTTAAGGAATAAATGATAAAATGTAAAATTGTTTGAAAATTGGGGTTTTACAGGTTTAAATAATAACATCAAATAATGTTTGTATATTTTTAGTTCTAGTTTACACATATCTCATTGTTTAAACTTGCATTATCCATTTAGAAAATAATTATGATATAGATGTTTTTATAATTTATGGGTCAATATAGTAGCTATGAAATAACAATTATCCAATAAAAGGACCATGGTTGAAATTTTAAACTATATATAAATTAATTTTATGATATTATAATTTTTATCAATCTTAAATAATTTAATAATATATTATTTTTTATAAAATATTATTAATTTCAATTTTGAGACAGTAGAGGTAATTTTACAATAAAAACAACACAGAGACTATAAAAGTCAAATATAATCCCTCAAAAACACTCTAATATGTTATTATTATTTGAAATATTATATTCATATAATTATTCTTTAAAATAATATCACATTATTCATTGATGAAAAAAATTATTTTATTTTTATATTAATTGAATAATCTTTTTTTGACATAGCATAATAATTTATGGTATTTATTTCATCACGATAAATCATATAACAATCTACTGGATAAAAAATAATTTATCATTAAAAAAAACTTTTATAATTGAATATTTATTCTTTTTATACCTAGGTCAAAAATATATAGATAATAAAACAAATTGAATAACATTTCTGAAATTTCATGCTAAATATAATATATTGGTCAAAATCAAAACATTTTGGAACAACTATTCCAGATATTAGAAACATCGATGAAATTTTTCTAAATAAACTCATTCAATATGATAATGTCAGATTTTGGGGAAATGTTTTGGCCATTAGCAAATCAATTTTGACATTTATTTACTAATCTACCACTACTGTGGTGAAAAAATGTTCAACATTTACTGTTCATGATGATTAAAAATAATGGGGAACAATTTATGCTGTTTTGACCTAATAATACAAAAAATTGAATCCATTTTTTAATATTAAAATTCTAGATGTTATTCAAAATAAATTAAGAAAAAAAATTAAAAACAATTTTTTTATAAAAATTATTTGAAGCAAAAAATTCATTTTATAACAAATTCTAGTATAAAATTAATTCCAAACACTATAATTATATTATTTCATTATAAAATTTTCTAATAAAATTTCAAAATATATCCAAAATATAATTTAAATATTTAGTATAATTAAAAGAAATTATAATATTTAATAGATATAGGTATTTTTTCTATTCATTTAAAAATAAAACATTTTCAAAAAATCCTAAAATTTCATAATAAGATAGTTTTTATATGATTAATTGAAAAATGATGTAATTTTTATAAAATAATGTTTTTAAATGTTAAGAAATTAATTATTAAATTTTCTCAAAAAATAAATATAATCTATTTTTTAGGAAACATTTTTCAAGAACAATATGACACTACTAAAAATTTCCTGATTATTTACAAAGAAATTTAAAATAAATTTATATTAAGAAATAAATTTATATATATTTATGAAATCATTTAATCATATTAATACACACAAATTTTACAATAAGGTTAAAATGATAATATTTAAATAATAATATTTCATGGTCCATTTTTTCATTGTGTTTCATGTTTTAAAAATATCGAACATTATTTTATTTTAAAGATCATACAGAGCTAAAATATCCCATATTTAGTAAATGTTTTTCTCAAAATTTTAACACTAGTTCGATAATTATATATTGAAAATTTAAAACACCATTGTTAAAATACACCATGGCATAAAGGGTTAATAAAACTTACCCATGAAAAGATAGTAATATAATTTTGATGGTCATATTGAATAACATAAAACTAGGATTCCATATTAGATGACATTAGTAGCTTGAAAAAAATTAGAGATGAGGGAAAATTTAATGATCACATTGTGAGGGATAGTGATTGAGATCATTGAACACAAAAAGTGAATGATTACGAGAAAGTAAATAAACCAGTTTTATTTGAAAAATACAAGTGATTAATCATAAATGGATGTAATAAGATAATTTATATTTAATCAAGAATTTTTTCCCAAATTTCATTAATTATTTTACCATTTAGACTTATAACATAAAGAAATATAATAACATGAAATGTTGAATTTCATCTTTTAATAAATTTCCACCAATGTATCATATTTTTCTATAAATAGTGAGTATTCAATATTATGTTTCCATTACAGAAGCATTAAAATTAACATCAAAGGGATCACATAATACCTAAAATTTTAATATTATATTTTTTCTATCTTTGGAGATAAACCAAATATTGAATGGTTTATATAGTGTATGATAATTCAAAAAGGGAGTGTGAAAAATCATAAGAATAAATAAAATATTAATCTCTAATTACTGAATAATAACACTCAAATTCATAAATAAATTATTTGATAAATAATTAACCTCAAAATTCCATAAACCATTGATGATAATGTTCAAAAAATAATAATAATGAGTTCATCACTAATTTTGTCAAGGATAATTTCACATTTATCCTAAAGAAACAGTAGTCACTCATAAAGTCATATACTGAAATAGCATATTCCCTAATCATATTGTTTCTAAAATATGCTTATCATTTACAAAAATATAAAATGTATATCCATTAAAATAATATATTATTCCAAAATATAATTAAACATAAATTATATAAATATAATTTCATAATATTATATTTATGTTAATCACACAAGGTTCACAAAATAGTGAACAACTGAAATATCATTAATCACTTAATCACCAAATGAGTTTTCAATCCCATGGTTATCTATATGTTAAATAATATATCCCAATATCAAAGTAATAGTTATATTTTATAGTATTTTACATAAAAAACAAGTCCATGCTTACAAAGACATCACAAAGTTCAGTATTTGGAATATATCATGTCACCCCTCAGTTGTGGGTCTGAGACACATGGACATACCAGATGTGACAATTTGTTTCATGGCATATAGAATGATATTTTTATTATAAAATATAATATATTTCCTATTAAATTAAATAAAATGTGATTAACAAACTCAAAACTATAATATAATTTTGAAAAATAATCTTTCTTCTTATCCCAAAGGATTATATATACCTCAATTTAATAAAAAATCTACAATTAAAATCATTAGTCACCAAAAAATTTCATTACTTAAAACCTTGAATGGGGTGGAAAAGAGTTTGAAAATATAACCATCCCTAAACTTATAAACCCTCAATAGCATCATAAACTCTTAATTAAACTTCACATGAAAATATATATCATTTTATAAATTAACACAATCCTTATTGCTCAAATAAAATCCCAGAAATTTAATATATTCTCTAAATCAGAAAATGGAACTAAAAATAACAAGTATGACCAAAATCAAATTTTTATCATATCACTAACCAGTTTAAAAATTTCCAATACTATGTCTCTTGAATCATTAATATCAGTCATCAATTTTTCCAAACTAAACCTTATTAACTCATCATCTGACGCAATTTAATTTTTTCTACCCTTAAACCTGGATTCTGAAAAAATATCACCATTAACACTAAATCACTTTTATATGTTATCAGTACTTTTTAATACACGATTTCAAAATTTTAAGGAAAAAATAATTTAGATCAATCATTATATGTTACTTGTTACTTACCACCTTAATTAATTTTATATACCACCTCTATAATGTTGTTATTGATTCTCATTACATTAACACTTAAATACATTCATTTCATTGAATGGAATAGAATACAACCTTCCTTGATTAATTAGTTAACGACCTGATTAGGGCATTTGCATAGAGAATTAGGATATTCCGCACAAATAATACATTAAAATATGAATGAAATATTTTGATGAACATCATATCCATCCATTAAACTCTTTATTTTTATATTAGAGATTACTTTTTTAGTTCAATTCTTTCCACCCATAATCATATTCCATTTCCATTGAGACATTTACCTTAGTAAATATTCATAATCATTTGACATGTTTGAAATTAAATCTTATTCCATCCATCTTATTAAGGGAATTAAATTTTTATCTTAACTAATGTGTGTTTAATTTCACCAATGAGGGTGTTCTAAATAATATAATTAGATAACTAATTCAAAATGAACAAAAAAATATCACATTAATATATCTTTTCATTTTTTCAGTCACTAGTAAAATGTATCCATTGTCCTTCCCATTTTATAGTAAAAATATTCCTCGTATTTCTAGCAATGGAACAAAACCAAAGAAAAGTGTAAGAAAACATATTCATAATGAGAAATAAATAGTCATGAAAAATAATTTACATGGTTTCTAAATCATGACATTATATTTTCAATTGATAAAACGTTATTTTTATACATGGTAATTCCGGATCATAATATATTTAACTCCTTTATAGAGGTTTATAATTATATAAAATTTATTCAATATTATCAACTAAGAGGGTTAAAAAAGGTGTAATGTAAGGGAAAAGTCACCAAGACCTAGAATGATGGATGAGATATATTTGAAAAATATTTTCAAGTTCTTTATCCATAGATTAAAATGTTATAAATCCATGTCCAATTGGTGTATCAATATAAGGATGTAATATATTGAAAACTATTTGTTCTACACTGGACCATAATTCTAGGATTTTTTCTTATACATAGACATTGACCTATGGATTTCACTATTGTATTATAGTCCTAATAACAAACAAATAACAATAAATTTCTATAATATAAACTATATAACCACAAACATTTAACACATATTATTATGTAATGTTTAACTAAATAATCCATTGACAACAAAACAATGATTGATCGATGAAGGGGCTTTAGAATTATAGGTATATAAAACACCAAATATCAAAATAAAACATGTTTATTTTAATATAAAAAATAGTATCCTAAATCCATTTGATATCCTAAAATTTCATTGCATAACATGGGGAATACATTGAAAAATTGTTGAGATAAAATTTCCAGTGAGTGGATAAACATGATAAAGAAGAATAATGTGTCATTTAAAGGTATAACATAATATCATAATAAATAAGTCTCATGAGAAATCACATGGGATTATAAGATAAATAAAATATTATCATAGTATCAGGAAACATATTAATTTTGTAAGAAACATAAAACCTTATATAACCATAAGTCATGCTTAACTGGAAAAAAATATCACAAGGTGGGTAGAGGCCCATCACGAATTAGGTTTACTCCATGATCCCATACATAAAATCTCATGAAATGAAAACCTGAAAAAATAAATTATACCACTTTATAGGTGAACCCATCATAACTTGTTCATGGTTATGTGTTCCACAAAATTGAATCAATAATAAATCATTGTCAATATTTTCACTAATGGAATAAAATGGATATCAGGATCATTCTAAATACCATAATCAATGGATGTTGTGGTTTAGCTTAAATAAAACAATAAATCGTATAGAGGAATATGAATCATAAAAAATGGTTATAGTGGTATAAAATTCTATTTACTCTATGCATATTAATATAAAACATCCATTTTTATTTTTATAAACAATGTCGAAATACTATATAAAAATTCCTTTTATGAACCATTGAATAAAAGTAAAAAGGCACGTAAAATTTCTATTATAACTATTTTATTTTCATATAAATATATACATAAATTAATTTTTTACATTATATTCATTAAGGAAAAATATTAATAAAATATTTATTTAAAATAGTAAAATGACGTCTTTAATGTAAAGTGTCCCTTAACTCAAGTCCAATTCTTCAGGTACTCTATTTATCTTTTTGAATAATAATATTATATGGACTATATAATTATTTTGTAAACTTTTTATATATATTTATATTCATATATTATCAATAAAAAAGTATAAAATTTATTACTTAATTAATTAATTTCACGTCTGACATTTCGATCATATTTTTATTTTATGTCAAAAATGACACCAGTAGGACGACTATGGTAAAATAGATAATTATTCCATAATATAGATATTAATAGTAATAGAATATTTATAATATTTACAAATTATTTATTTTTTTATAACTAATAATGTATCATTATTCTGAAAATATAATTACGTTAAAATCATATAGAGGGTAGAAAATACGTACATTGGAGTAATATTTTTCATTTTTCATCAATCAATATAGAATGATGGTAAATAAAATTTTATACTAAAATAATGTAAATAATATCATACAAATCATATTAGTATTTTAAATAAAATTATATATACCATCAATTTTATGCGGAAATGAAAAACATATCACATCACCTCAGGGAGGAGGTAATCCACACTTACTCATGAATGATGATTTCATTTTTCTATGGATTGAAAGGTAAATAATTTAAGGAATATGAGTATTAAATAATTAAAAAAATATGACATAAATATAATATAATTTCATTGTATCCATCACGATATCCATAAATGAGAGGTGGAGATGTAAAACAAATTACATTGGTCATAGTATGGTAGTCCGCCATAAACAAGAATGATTCTTTTGTTATAAGTTTTGTTGAAGAATATATGGATATAAATTTTGAAATTAACATAATAAAATCTCATTATATGTAATATATTTATTTTTTATATCACCATAGTTTAATAATATATGATGGAGTTTTAGGAAGAAATAATAGCAATACATTCAGTTAAAGTCTATATGTCTTCTTTAGACAACATCCTTTTCATTACACCTTAAACCATCTATGGTTTTTATTATTCCAAAAATAACACCAATATAAAGTTAGGATGGATTTTATAAAGGTATTTGGGATGTTATTGGGTGAACTATATGTCTTCTAAAGTGTGAATAAAAGATAAGTGCACGTGCCCTATTACAAGTGAAGGGAGGGAAAGTCTTGGAATAACATAATCTATTAAATTAATAAAAATTAGTCTTCAAGAAAAATAACAAAAATGATATAACAAAAATTAAAGATTATTTTGAGTCCAAAAAATATCATCCATTAAAATTTATATTCTTTTAAAATGATTTTTACCATTATCTCTTTGTTTTACACCATACGAAAACCTTCTGACAAGAACCAAGATAAAAATTGTTTTTACATTTTAATGGTAAACATAGTTACTATATATTGAAATGTTTCCATTTAATAGACCGTGGGTAATAATATTAAGAATCTGTCAAAAAATTGTTTTAATATAGTAATTTTAGTAATCTCAAATCATTTAATAAATTATATTTTATTATAAAAAATCGTTAATATCTATTTTGTAACTATTCATTTAATTTGATTTTAAAAAAATTTCAAAACAACTTATTTAGTAGATAGTATATTAAAAAATATTTAATATTTTATTTTTATAAAAACAATGGGCCACCAAACTACATTCAGGTTAATTCGCTTTTAGAATTTATAAAATATTAATTTTCTTTTCTCTATTAATCAAATAAATGATGTATCATTGTCGCGTAATCATTTAATAAAATTATTGAACCACTATTTTTTTGAAATAAATTATTATTATAAAGAATATTTCATTTTTATTTTTAATTTTTTATAACAAATTATATCCATTTTTTATCACTATGTAATAAAATTAGGGATAATAAAACAAGGATAATGGAATTTGTTTAATTATATTCATATAAAATAAAATTGTGATAAAAATAAAATACATATGGAACAATGTTTCCATATTAATAATACATTAATGAAAATGGAATAATTATTCTGATATATTCAAATAAATATACTTTTTAGGGTCTTTTGTATTCAATTTCAAATTAATTTATCTATAATTACTTGATTTACCCATACCATGGTGAATTTTTTTTAACCAGGTTACTACTTATATTAAGCATAAATAAATGGAACCTTTTTCAAAAATTTATATCATACGATACCCAAAATGGACTCCATTTTGAATTATTAATATTATTATAAGTGGAAGAAACATATTTACATTAAAACAGAAAATTAAACGACAAACAGTTTTATAAAAAAATCATTTTTATGCATTAAATTTTTTTTACACCAAAGTCAATTTTAAATTTCATTTTAAAGACATATTTGGATATATTTAATAAAAATTTACCAATTAAAATTTTAGAGTAATCCAAAATAGAATTTATATTTTTGAATTATATAAATTAAAATTCAATTTTCAATAAAAATCATCAATTTTCATTATTCATTAAGAAATAAAGTTTCCAAATTAATATAAAATATTTAACATAAGATTATTTTGATATTATAATTTTAAAAATTTTATATTTTTTATAAAATAAAAAAATTTAATGTTCTATAAGATAATCCATATATTTTATTACAAAAATAAAGAAAAAACAATTTTGAAGAAAAAACATTTTTATGGAATAAACTAAAATTAATAATAACTGAGTGACTATTTACTAATAATTTATCAGAACATTTTTATTTATTAGTAAGTTTTTATATATTTCATAAAATAGTTATTCCAATTCATACCCTCTAATTTAATGACAATATTATAATAATCATATTTAAATAGTAATATTTTGAGGTTCTTTTAGGTTCGTTGTTGTATTCCATATACAATATCGAACAAAATATTATATTTAAAATTTCATTGTGATAATTTGGAAATAATCTAAAATTTAGTTAATTCATTATTAGTATCTAGATCTTCAAACTCTTTTGTATCCTCCCTGGATTGCATGAACATTTGTTCTTTCCCAAACAACTTATGAAGTGAGTGTTCAATCATGAATCCTTTTTTAAATCATATTATAATATTGGTATGTTATTTAGTACTCATTATGATGAATACACACAATGTATCATTAATATGGGTTCTTATTCATGTGGATGGATATAATATAACCCTTTTATGGATTTCATTTCAATATATTATGTGATAATGTATTTTCAATAGATAGTGTTTTTTGTTTGGGGATGGTGATTTGGAATCCCATTACTTAAGACGATAGAATAAATTATATAAATAATAAATAGATAGACCTTTTTTATCAAACCATAATAAAATTCTACTAAAATAAGAACAGAAGAAAACAATGATGGGAAAGGTACCCATAACATAAAACATACACCTATTATTCATGATTATATTGATGTTTTTCTTAAATTTTTTCCAAGAAATCCCTCCAAAAATAAATTTAATAATTCCATTGAACTCATACATGATGAAAAAATATATCCATGAATAATTATATGATTTAAATAGTGGAAGTAGTCGTATTGAATAAACAACTTTAGTATTTGAGTAATAAGATAATCTTTAACAATAGTATTTCACCTAGGGATCCCCTATTCATTTTTTTAAGAAGGATGGGTCTATTCTGAGGAGTGTCAATTATAGAAAAACAAATAACATTACTATCATAGAAAAATAATCCTCTACAAATCATTCAAATAATTTTTGATATAAATTATATTTCTCGTTATTTCTCAAATAATAATCTTTATTTCACATTTCATCATTTATGAGTAAAGAAGATGAATTTCTCTGAAGTCAATATTTCAATAAAAGTATGATCACTGTGAGTTTAATTTAATTACCCTTTAATTAAATATTACACCCTCTATTTATAAAAATATAATAACATTGTACCTTAAAATTATCTTTTTAATTTTACATTGGTATTTATCAATGATGTCTTACTGGTATATAAATGATATAAATATTATAAAGTCCATTTTAAAATCATTAATGTAACTCTCTGTGGCAATGAGTTACATGAGAAATTTAGTAAGAGTGTATATTTGTATAAGGAGGTTTCACAAAAAAAAATATATGTTCATTGAATGAAATATGATTTTATCATTAAATTGGAAAGGAAGTTAGATAATTTCTTATACTAATGAACGTACTGGAGGTACATAGTTTCCTTTGATTAGAAAGTCAAAATCATAGATTTATTCAAAAAAATTCCTAAATATATAACCAATTATAAATGTTTACAGTTAATATGATTATTTTAATGTGGTTATATTAATATAAATATGGATTTGAAAACTGAATGTAGAGATTAGTCAATACACATATATTTACATTACCTTAAGGAAGGAATAGTTTTGTGTAATATAATGATACAACAAAGAAATAACTCATTTAAATCATTATGTAGAATGATAAAGTATTTTATTAACTATAAATACAGATAAATATCAATGAAAATTATTATCTAATCCATGATATTCAATTAGAATACGTAATATGTTTCATGAAGATATGGATATATAATCTCTATGGTAAATTATTTGAGATATATATGGACCAAAAGAGTGAAATATATATTTTCAATAAAATATCAACATGTGACAATGTTTATGAGTAAACCTACTCAATTATTATGATTTTTAAATACACTTCTACAATGGGTAGTAAAATAAGGGGGAATACACATTTATTTGAAAAAATAATGGATTTTTAACTAAAAGAAAAAAAATGAAAAGTTCATATATTCAAGTATTTCATAAATTTGGATATATAAATATTATGAAATGGGAATCATCAAATATTTTCTAAATTACTTCCAAACCATATTTTTTGGATAATATGAATGTTCCCCACATAGATCACCAGAGTTTACAAAAGAATATCAATGCCTTGAATGATTGAAATATGGTAGGCTTTGATTATGAATTATATATGCTAAAATTTCAAAAAAGGATATATGTTATATAAATAATTAATATAGATATAAAATTACATGAAGAATCCCATATAAAAAATATTTCTATATACCATTGTAGAACCATGTTCTATATCAATTTTAGAGGTGATGTTTTTTCGATAACAAGAAGGGGTAAATTACAAACTATGTATCAAGATGTTCTATTTTACAATCTAGTAAATGATATGATAACACATTATTATATGGACATTAAACCTATCCATTTTCTTACATAGAGGTGTAATGATATTACTATGAAAATTTGCATAGAATTTACAAATACTCATAAAAAATAATACGACATTGATTATTATTTATTTCTATACCAATTATATACATTTCATGTATATAATGGAGGAATAGCCTATTAATAACCTAATGAAAATCATAAACATATAATTTGTGATTCTTGATGGCTCCCCTATTTCAATTTTAGTTAATCATGGTTCATAATAGAGATAACAATTCTTGAAAATTATTTAGAAGGCTCTAAATAATATACTAAATTTGAGAATTTTGTTTCATCCTCAGATAAATTAACTGTCCTAATGTAATATTAATACATTAGTTGACATGATAATGCCATAAATAAATGACATTAAATGTACTAGCGATGCATATTTACAATTGGTGGAATTTTTATTAAATTATATTTTCTATTAAAAATTCAAATTTGTCTATATGATGAATTTCATGGAAATATTTTTCTTACAAAAACATTTTGGGGTGATTTTATGGAATGAAAAATTTTAGGACTAATACATGTTAAATAAAATGAGGAATGTGAGAGTTATTCATATAAATATAAAGGAATTTCAATGTAGAAAAGAAGAGTTATGAGAATAACTAGATGAAGGATTTGTTTCACGACCTGCCTTCGGCGAGATGATGGATGGGCGACAAAGGTCCCCGCCCTTCCTTCCTCAAGTCGAAGATGAGATAATGACCCTCTAGTCCTGCCACTAGTAGGCCCCAGAGTGGCGACTAGCACCAAGGGTGGAACATTTTCACAATATGGGAGGCATTAAACTTTTTAGCTAACAAGGATTGATAGAAATAATGAGTCAACACCAAAAAACACCATGTATAGAAATCTCAAATGAAAACCAATATACATTCATGTTTTAATAATAAAATTGAACAATGTACAAGAACTCCGAATTAAAAAAAACCAACAGGAAAAGAAAAGGGTAAGCAGAAAACAACAGCAACCAACAGCAACTCCAACATCCAGACTAGTAAGGTCCTGCATGGCCTCCAAAGTCCTCCTGGAAACCTGAAAGTAAATGTAGGGTGAGTATACAAAGTATACTCAGTAGAAAAAACCTATATCTCTTGTGCACAAGTGGGGATACATCCTAGAGTCCCATGAGAAGCAGAAGAACAAACATCTATTAAGGAATCTATCCATCCCACCTCACCAGCCACACTCACCAAATAACACAAGCAGTAAGATAATAGTTAGAACAAAACAATTGGGTACCCCGCACCCCCATTTCCCCCTCTAGCTAGCTGCTCATCCCTAATGGAAAACGACTTAATGCTACCACGCTCTTCCTTTCCAAACACACCAGGGACTCAAAACCATCCACATGCCTGGCTGCACACACCAGGTCCTCACAACCACACATCCATGCCCACACACACCTAGGCATCACAACCATCCATCCTTGCCCGCACACACCTGGGCCTCATCCCAAAGACACCTGGGAAAGCAAACCATTACTAGAACGCCTTCCTGAATACACCTTTGCCTCATCCCAATGATTTGTGGGAAAACAACCTTCCCAAAGATTCCTAGGCTAAAAACCCACCAATCAAAACCTACCCGAAGAATCTTTGGTGTAAGGTCACCTTCAACCATCACAGCCGATGGAAGAGAGAGCAGGAAGGAGAGTAACTATTGGTAAACACCCTTCCCCATGAAATGGTGTGTCTCAGACTAAGTTCCCAATGCAGGTGGGGTGAGACTAAACACAAAACATACAGTTACACAGATATATTCCAACACAAAGCCTAACCTATGGCTCCTCAAACAGATACAAGTCGGTGCACAACCACTGCTGCCTCAGAAAACAGGCACACAACAAACAGTTCCCAGTTCCCTTGTTCATGTTATCAATCATTACAGTTCAGTATGATTTAATCCCTTTACTACTGGGAAACTAACATGCACAATCACAGATGAAAAAGCAATAAGCAGGAAGGGGAAATAATCAGGGAATTTAATCATTCACACCCGGTTCCCTTGTGAAGTCACGTCAACAAAGGGATCAGTGAGATCCCTCGATGTACTGGAACCAACGAAACCCCCCCCCCCCCTCAAAACCATTTGTTAACCTATATTAATTCATTTCCATTCCACCCAGTTCAATATTTACTTCCCACTTTTATTCATGTTCACAACCCAACCTGCAACCCTGCTGCCAAACACCACCACAGCCACCCAACAACTCATGCCATTCCAACCACACCATTCATAGCCCCACTATTCACCCATCCATATCTGAACCATACCAATGTTCATAATTTATTATTTTATATTATTTAGTTAAACTGGGGTGATCACACAAGATTACGAGATTTCGTATTCAACAACTGAGTTTAAGTGTTTAACTGATTTATACATGATTCTCATTCACCAGATAAAGTATAAAATAGAGCATAGAATAGGTGCACAAACAAATACCCCCAATGGTCATGATTTTCAGTAGGCCTAAGCCCATTATATTCATAACAACATTTTAGGATAATCATGGATAAAACAATTTAACAACAATAACAAACTTCCTCGTCCTCGTTCATTAACTGGTCATTATCTTCATTATAGAATTGATTAACTGCTCATGGGAACAACAGAACACCCATCCCGCATGATACAGAAGGAAGAGGGACAAAGGTAATATCCCTACCTGATTGATCAAGGATCGACGTTACGTCCTCATGTGGGTACTGGAAATTGGGAGTAGGAGGAGCTCCACGGAACGCGTTAAAGGAAAAAATCGCAACAGGGGTATGACTCTTCGGGAGGAATGGTATTCCAAGTGCAGGGTGATAGAGAAAAAGAAAACTAGAGAGAAGGGAAACTATAAGGTTATAAAAAATCCCAGCCTCACTGAGATAGTTAGATATGGAGAAAAACTAGAAACTGTAGAAGAAGCTGGATCGTGGGTTGACCACGCGGCTGGTCCACCCCACACGCCCAACTTAAAAGGTCCCCACACTTCGGGGTAGTTAAAACTGATGCACATGGTTAAAGACATGACCAAAATGAATGATTTTTCATTTAATGAGGGTACCTCACCGATCATTTAATTTAAACGCCATTAATGAGAATTAATTGGATTTAAAACAGGCTTAAAGGGGTCAATATAAGGTTTAAAAACCAATTTTCTAAAATATGGGGTGCTACTAGAAAACCCATGGGGGGTAGGTGACAGCTACTGGTAATTGAGAGCTACCAGTTGGCGATAGCTACCGGTAGCCGAGAGCTACCAGTAGACGAGACCCACCAGTAGCTGAGAGCCACTAGTAGCCGAGAGCTACCGGTAGCCGAGAGCTATCGGTTGGCGACAACTACAGGTAGTCGAGAGCTACCGGTGGTCGAGAGCCATCGGTAGCCGAGAGCCACAGGTAGCAAAGAGCCACCGGTAGCTGAAAGCCACTGGTAGCCAAGCGATACCTATTGGTGACATCTACAGGTAGCTGAGAGCTACCTGTTGGCGACAACTATCGATAACTGAGAGCCACCGATAGCCGAGATCCACCGGTAGTTGAGAGCCACCGGTAGACGAGAGCCACCAGTAGACGAGAACCACTGGTAGCAGAGAGCCACCGGTAGCCGAGAGCCACCGGTAGGTCAGGTCTACTGGTAGGCTGAGGAAACTGGTAGGCCAAGGCTACCACTAGGAGTCACCAAGAAGCTGAGATGGCCTTCCAGACCACCTAGAAAACCTCATACATTAGATTTCTACCATGTAATGGACCCCAAAACCAGGCCCATTACATTAGATAATTCTCAAACTATTATCATCCCTGAGAATATAAGAATAACCTAGAAAAGAGAAATGTGAGGTCCAAACAACCACCTTCTAAAGATACTTCTCAGGGGAAACCTCGTGAGTTGTTTGAAAGCTAGAACAGAACCCCCTACATCCCGGAATACTCCCCTAAGAGTTATCAACCAAAAAAATTCACAACAAGAACAAGGATCACACTGTCCAACACATGAGTTAGGGAGTTCCCTCTTACATGTCAGGATATTATCTACTTTGGGAAACACTGACTCGCCCTCACGAGTTTAATCACATCCACATTAATGCGTCCTGATTAGCAGTCAGGTATTCCCATAATCACACATTCGGACACACACACACACAGAGAATAGGAAACATATCATCTAATAGCTATGAAAAACAAGCATTTCATATATCAAATCACAAGGTACAATATATCAATAAGATCATAACAAAAATAACAAGGATGTCAAAATAGCTATTGATACTGAACGCGTAACTGGCCCTCCCACTCCAAAGTGCTCTCTTCCAGGCCACCATGCCTCCACAACACACAAACCAAGGGGATGGTTCACCCACTATGCACTTTCTCTTTGTGATCCTCAATCTTGATTGGTCGTTCTATGAAGGTCGCATCGTCTTCGACATCTAACAATCCCCAATCGATGATGTGGGAGTCGTCGTGTAGATATCGATGAAGCTGGGAGACATGAAAGACATTGTGAACTTTCTCCAATGGCGGTGTCAATGCCAGCTGATACGCCACCTCACCAACTCATCCCAACACCTCTAATGGTCTGATGAACCTAGGGTATAGCTTATGCCCCTTCCCAAACCTTTGCTACCCACGTCGAGGTGAATCCTTCAAGAACACATGATTCCCAACCTCGAACTCCAAGGGCCTCCTCCTATGATCAGCATAACACTTCTGCCGGCGCTGGGTTTCCTTAATCCCCCCACACGTGAGTTGAACCTTCTCAGTGGTGACCTGCACCACTTTTGGCCCAAGAATAGCTGCTTCCCCAATCTCTATCCTGTAAATCGGTGAACAACACGACCTTTCATACAGGGTCTGAAATAGTGTCAGACAAATAGTGGAGTTGAATCTATTGTTATAAACAAACTCTACTAGAGGCAAGTTTCATACCCATGATCGCCCAAAATCCAGAATACATGCCCGCAACATGTTTTCCAAATTTTGGATTGTTCGTTTTGTTTTCCCATCAGTCTAATGGTGGAATGCAGTGCTAAGGCATAGCTGGGTGACAAAGGCATGTTGTAATCCCCTCCAGACTCGTGAGTTAAACCATGTGTCTTGATCGGAGACAATTGATCTTGGGATCCCGTGCAACCGCACCACCACATCGACTTACCTCAAGGCTAAGGTGCTCACCAGGCTCGACTCCTTAATCTCCAAGAAGTGTGTTGATTTTGTCAACCGATCCACCACTACATAGATGGCATCATAGCCTCTCTAAGCCCTGGGTAGCCTTGTGATTAATTCCATCAAGATGTCATCCCAATTTGACTCGGGAACATCTAATGGCTGTAACGGCCCTCCAGGAAAACAGTGTTCAACCTTTACATGCTGACACACGAGGCACTTTGCCACACACTCTACCACCACCCGCATTAACTCGAGCCACCAAAACTATCTCCTCGGGCCTTGGTACTTCTTTGAGACCCCAGGATGTACCGCTAAAACCGATCCATTGAACTCATGGAGAACACCTTTACGCATCATCTCCGTAATTAAAAGCCTTCCATGGAAAATCGTTTGATGCTGACCATCCTCTGACCATCCCTCAGGATCATTTTCCTGATAAACATGATCCCGCATCACTTCCTCCTCCGAGTCCCCCCACTAAGACTCTTCCACCTGCACCACTATGGAGGGAACTATAGTCATCTGAAACAAACAACCTCTTCCACCTTCTACCCTTGCATCCAAATGCAAGGTTGCTAACTCTTCTATCTCTCTCTATGCATTTTTAGATTCCCTAACTAATTCCTTCTATGATTTCCTGCTTAGGGAATCAGCCAAAAAATTTCCATTGCCCTCAGTATAAGAGATCGAAAAGT
The DNA here is from genome assembly GCA_963277665.1 of Viscum album. Taxonomy (NCBI): domain Eukaryota; kingdom Viridiplantae; phylum Streptophyta; class Magnoliopsida; order Santalales; family Viscaceae; genus Viscum; species Viscum album. The sequence goes on from OY728129.1 coordinate 269,039,571, forward strand.
CGGAATCATGGAAGAACTCAACCCATCTCTGCTGGAACAAGTTCAGATCTCACTGGGAAAAGATATAACTCAAGATATTGTGATCTGAGAAGACCACAATGTGCTCTCCGATGAGATAATGTTGCCACAAATTCAATGCGAACACCATGACCGCAAGCTCCAGATCGTGGGTTGCATAGTTATGTTCATGAGGATGTAACTGCATAGACCCATAAGATATCACTCCTCGCTACTGCATCAGCACCCATCCCAACCCAAGACCAGAAGAATCACAGAACACTTCAAACAACACCACTTCCTCTGGTAATCTGAGTACTGGAGCATTAACCAGTATCTCCATTAGGTAGCCAAAAGCTATTCGGCACTGGTCGCTCCTCATGAAGGCCTAGTCTTTCCTAGTCAAAGATTTCAAAAAAGTTGAAACTCGAGAGAAGTTGGGCACAAACCTCCGGTAATAGCCTTCCAAACCCAAGAAACTATGAACTTCTGCCACATTATTGGTTTTTTCCCATGAAATGACTACCACGAACATCAACGGATCTACTGCTATTCCCCTATGAGACACTATGTGTCCAACGAAATGTAACTCTCACATTAAGAACATGCACTTAGAAAGTTTCCCAAAAAGATAGTGGTGTCCAAGGACACCCAAAACTACCCTATGATGTTCATCATTCTCTTCCTTTAATCTTGATAAGATAAGGATGTCTTCGATGAACACCACAATGAACTGGTCTAGAAACACACAGAAAACAGAGTTCATGAAGTTCATGAATGTAGCTGGTGCATTTGTAACTCCAAAAGGCATGACCAAAAACTCAAAGTGGCCATATCTCCACTAGAAAGTTTTCTTCGAGATATCACTTTCCATCACTCTCAACTAGTGGTATCCAAAACATAGATCGATCTTAGAGAACCAACCTTATCCCCTCAGTTGTTCAAAGAGATCATCTATCCTAAGGAGGGGGTAACGATTCTTGATCATCACTTGATTCAACCACAGGTAGTCTATGCATAGTTGTAGACTACCATCTACCTTCTTTACGATCAAAACTAGACCACCCCACATTGACACGTTGGGTCGAACAAAGCCCTTATCCATTAGATTGTCAATCTGAATCCACAACTCCCACAACTCAGAAGGTTCCATCTGATAAGGAGCCATCGAGATCGGGTGGGAACCAGGCTCTAATTTTATCCCAAACTCAACATCAAGTTGAGGGGGTAAAGTCACAACCTCATTGGGAAAAACATCAGGGAATTCTCTTAGGACCTTTGGGACATCCATCATTCATGCATCTTCTGACTTCACTGACACCTCGTCCAGCATAGAAAAGAGTGTCTCCACGTGTCGACTCCCCACCAGATATCTCTGCTCCCCAACAAAAGCCACATTCCATCCATCCTCGTTGGAGAATTCAATCCTTCTCCGATAGAAGTAGATGATGGCATGCATGGATAATAACCAGTTGATGCCTAGAATGACATAGTATTGTTGCATCTTTAATTAAAGAAGGTCTCCACTGGACTGATGCAGTCCCAAATTCAGTCTACATCCCTAGAAAAAGTAAGATACGCTGGTCTGACCCCCAACTGGTTTTTTCAACACTAGGGGCACAAAAACTCTCTCGGCATCTAGACCCATAGCATGGGCTAATATGGGCATAACAAAGGAGTGCAAATCTATTGAATCAAACAAGGCAGAAACAACAGTGATGAATGAACTGATCATGTCTCAAACGACCTCTGGTCCTGCCGGAGCTACTAACTTTGCGGTGTGCAACTGTCCACGCCCAGCTCCTCTGACTCGCTGCTGTCGACCACCTCCCCGACCACGCCCTAGTCGCGGTCCCTGAGGAGAACCCTGGTGTTGGTCACCTCCCACAAGGTCATCCCTCGGAGGGCCAGGGGCCTACTGATGCGGCTGGAAAGGCCTCGCTGGCAATAGATGATGCTGAGGTGGGTAATGAAGTTGCCCACCTCCACCATGTAGAGCTCGAGTCGGGCACCTTCTCTGGACACTCCTAAAAGATCCGCAAGAGAAACACTTCGGTCATGGCCCTGTGTAAAAGGAGATTGGGCTAGAATCTTGGAACTAGAACTTATGAGGCCTAATCCTTTCTTGTCGAAACCAATAAGGCCATGTCACTGGAGACCTGATGCTGACCGCCTTCCCCTTTGATTAACTCAGTTGTTTCTCTTCTTATGGTGTGCCTCCCATCGAGTGCATCCTCTCTACTATCTCACCCTTCTTTTGTACTGCAATGTACATTGTAAGAGTGAAGGGAGTGACATCGTACTAAACAGAAGGACAGAGTCCCTCCTCTAATCGTCTTTCCAGAGACTCGTCATCCAAAAAGAGATTCGGGTCAAAGTGCAAGAGATCATTGAACTTGATCCCCAACTCCCTCACTGTCATGCTTCCCTGCTGAAGGGAGAGCAACTTTTGTCTCCTCACAGCCTTCGCCATAGAGGAGAGGAACTCCTCAAAAAAATCTTTCTCAAAACTGGCCCAATAAACCTCTGCCTCTGTCTTCTCTCCCAGGAAAAGCTTCCACCACTGACACGCTGCTCCTCTCAGCAGACTGACGGCCAATAGAACCTAGTACTCCCTCGGAGCACGTATCAAAGAGAAGGTGATGGCTACCTCCTCAACCTGTCTCTCCATTACTGAGTCAGAAATGATTCCCTCGTACATTTATAGGGTTTGTCTCTAGATGGAGCATAGATTCCTCTACCACAATTCATCCTCCTCATCTCGGTCAACCCTCTACTAGTCAACTGGCTCAATCCGTTGGGCTTGAACCACCTGAGACACTCATGGATAATGTCCAGGTGCCATAGATGCAAGGTAAACAAGGAATGCCTAAGCCCGAGTAGCAAGGGACATTATTATTATTATTATTAAAGTTTTCACCCCAAGGTTCCCCAAATGAACTGAAACACAATCAGTATGATGGATTTACCTTCCTTAGGTTCTGTACCCTGCAAGAAATGTAGTCTCACTTGGTCATTTGATAGTCTCAGAGTCATTTCATCGGATCTCGGGGGGACCTAATATCCCATGTCCTAGCTGGTCCTCCCTGGTCTATTTCACAAACCAAGATCACCTAACATTGTTTCCCTACCATCACATGCAATCGTCACTGTGCCTAACTCCAGACTCCATTATATCCCTCAATTTCTCCTCTGATACCATTCTGTCATGACCCACCTTCAATGAGATGATGTAAGGGAGACATAGGTCCCCGCCCTTCCTTCCTCAAGTCGAATAAGAGATAATGAGCCCTGAGTCCCGCCTCCAGTATGCCCCAGAGTGGCAACTAGCACCAAGGGTGTAACATTTTCACAATATTGGAGGCATTACCCTTTTTAGTTAACCAGGATTGGGAGAAAGAACGAGTCAACACCAAAAACCACCATGTATAGAAAACTCAAAAGAAACCTAATCTACATGAATGTTTTAATAATATATCTGAACAAAGTAGAAGAAATCCAAATTAAAAAACCAACAGGAAAAGAAAAGGGTAAGTAGAAAACAACAACAACCTACAGCAACTCCAACATCCAGACTAGTAAGGTCCCGCACGGCCTCCGAAGTCCTTCTGGAAACATGAAAGTAAACGAAGGGTGAGCATACAAAATATACTCAGTAGGAAAAACCTATAACTCTTGTGCACAAGTGGGGAGACATCATAAAGTCCCATGAGAAGTAGAAGATGTAATATCTATTTAGGAATCAATCCATCCCACCTCACTAGCCATGCTTACTAAATAACACAAGCAGTATGATAATAGTTAAAAAACATTTGGGTACCATGCACCCTCGTTTCCCCCTATAGCTAGCTGCTCGTCCCTAATGGAAAATGTCCTGACGCTACCACGATCTTTCTGCTCACACACACCTGGGCCTCATAACCATCCACATCCTTGCCGGCACACACCTATGCCTCACAACCACACATCCCTAACCACACACACCTGGGCCTCACAATCATCCATTCTTGCCCGCACACACTTGGGCCTCATCCCGAAGACACCTGGGAAAATAAACCAGAACCAGAACACCTTCCTGAAAACACCTCGGCCTCATCTCAAAGATTCTTGGGAAGAAAACCTACCTGAAGAGTCCTGGGATAACAACACACCAATCAAAACCTACCTGAAGAATCTAGGGTGTAAGGTCACCTCTATCCATCACAGCTAAGGGAAGAGGGTGCAGGAAGGAGTCTAACTAGGGGAAACACCGTTCACCATGAAATGGGGTGTCTAACAATAAGTTCCCAACGCGGGTGGGGTGCAACTAAACACAAAACATACATTTACACATATATATACCAAGACACAGCCCAACCTATGGATCCTCAAAAAGATACAAGTTGGTGAACAACCACTGATGCCTCAGAAAACAGGCACACAAAATACAGTTCCCAGTTCCCCTGTTCAGGTTATCATTCATAACAGTTCAGTATGAGTTAATCCCCTTACTACTGGGAAACTAACATGAACAATCACATATTAAACAATAATACGTAGGAAAGGGAAACCATCAGGTAATTTAAGCATTCACACTCGGTTCTCTTGTGAAGTCACGTCAACAAAGGGAACAGTGAGATCCATCGATGTACTAGAACCAAAGAAAAACCCATCAACCCATTGGTTACCCCACATTAATTCATTACCGTTCCACCCAGTTCATTATTGACATCCCACTTTTATTCTTGTTCAGAACCCAACCAACAACCCTGCTGCCAAACACCCCCACAACCACGCAACAACTCATGCCATTCCAACCACACCATTCACAGCCTCGCTTTTCACCCATCCATATCTGAACCATCCCAACATCCATAATTTATTATTTTATATTATTTAGTTTAACTGGGGTGATCACTCAAGATTACTGGCTTTCATATTCAATAGCCGTGTTTAAGTGTTTAACCGATTCATACATGATTCCCATTCACCAGACAAAGCATAAAACCGAGCATAACATACATGTGCAAACAAAGACCCCCTACGACTGTGATTTTTAGTAGGTATAAGACCATTAAATTCATAACAACATCATTGGTTAAGATTTGATAAAAACATGTAACAACATTAACAAAATTCCTCATCCTCATTCTTTAACTAGTTATTATCTTCATTATATAATTGATTAACTGCTCGTGGGAACCATACAACACCCTCCCCGAATGATACACAAGGAGGAGAGAAAAAGGTAAGATCCCTACCAGTTTGATCAAGGATCGACATTATGTCCTTGTGTGGAAAGTGGAAATTGAGAGTAAATGGAGATCCATGGAATGCGATAAAGGAAAACATCGCAACAGGGGTACGACTCATTGGGAGGAATGGTATTCCGAGCGCAGGGTGATAGAGAAAAATAATCCTAGGTAGAAGAGAAACCCTTAGGTTATAAACAATCTCAGCCTCACTAGGATAGTTAAGATATAGATAAAAACTCAAAACCACGGAAGAAGCGGGATCGTGGGTTGACCACGCTGCTGGTCCACACCATACATCCGACTTAAATGGTCCCCACCCTTTGGGGTAGTCAAAACCGATGTACATGGTTAAAGACATGACCAAAACGCATGGTTTTTCATTTAAAGAGGAACCTCACCAATCATTTAATTTAAATGCCATTATTTGGAATCAATGGGATTTAAAACATGATTAAAGGGGTTAAAACATGGTTTAAAAACCAAATTGCGCAAAAAGGAGGCGCTACTGGAAAACCCGTGGGGGTTAGCGAGAGCTATCGGTAGTCGAGAGCTACCGGTTGGCGATAGCTACCGGTATCCGAGAGCTACCGGTTGGCGACAACTAGCGGTAGAAGAGAGGCACCGGTAGTTGAGAGCTAGTGGTAGTCGAGAGCCACCGGTAACCGAGAGATACTGGTAGCCGAGAGGTATCTGTAGCCGAGAGCGACCTGTTTCCAAGAGCTACCAGTTGGTGACAACAACAGGTAGTCGAGAGCCACCGGTTGGTGACAACAACAGGTAGTCAAGAGCCATCGGTAGCCGAGAGCTACCGGTAGCCGAGGGCTATCGGTACCCCAAGGTCACTAGTAGGACAGGTCTACCTGTAGGTCGAGGCTACCAGTAGGTCAAGGATTCCACTATAAGTCACCGAGAAGCTGGGATGGCCTTCTAGACCACCCATAACACCTCAAACATTAGATTTTTACCATTTAATGGACCCCCAAAACCTGGGCCATCACAATTTGGAATTTAAAGTATGGGATAATGTTTACTTGATGGTATCTCTATGGAAGGGTGTTATAAGGTTTTTAATGAAATTGAAACTATGTACTATATATATTAATCATTTTGATATTTTTCAAAGAATTATAGTGGTGTATTACCATTTGGAAATGCCATGTAGCCTCTCTATAGTGAATGTCATGTTCATTATCTCATATTTGATGATGTATATTCCTGATAAAAACATGTAGTCAACTTTTAAAGAATATAATTATAACCAAATATATCTTACTATGAATATAAAGTACATATTATTGACACTATAATGAAATTGTTTCAGAATCAAAAAACATGATTGATAATGGTAGACTGAAAAACAAAATCATAGTGTAGAAGAAGATGCATGGGAACATGATGAATTTATGATGAATAAATACCCATTTTTTATGGGAAATTATTGAAATTTTTATGATTTTATTTTTAAGGGGGAATAATTTATCTCCCGTGAGTTTATTATAATGTGTAAACATTTCTATTGAATGACAATGTAGAATAATACACCAGATTTTATTTAATAGTATGATTAAAACAAAATGTAAAAAATTAATTTTATTTTGATGAAATTATTTTAGTTTTTGAATTAATCATTTAAAAGTTATCTTAATATAAATTCTTGAGATTTTTAGATATAGTTGATCTTTGATGAATAGTGAAGAACATAGATTATAGATATACTATAACTTTCTAGATGTTATCCAGATATTCAAATGAATTGAATTTTTATTAATCAATTTTGGTAGACCATATTTTCATTTATAAATTAATATAATACATTTAAAAATATAATGTTGAACATTGATATAAATGTTTGAAAATTTGAAATTCAATGTAATGTGTTCATTCAAATAAATGGTATGTTTGTATTTTTATTCGAATAATGTATTAAATATGTTTATTTCTGTTTTTTTTTGGATTATAAGTCAAATACGTAAATAATTATTTGAAAAAATCTTATTAATTCCCTTTTTATCATCATTTCAATTTATTCAGCTCTAAAATACTTTTTTCCTTAAGAGAGAATTTTTTCGAAAATTACTTTTTTGTATTGTTTTTCATACATAGATTGAATGAAGTTTTCTCTATAACTATGGAAGTGTTTATTTTGTAAAATGGATTAAATATTTGTATCAGACATAATTAAAATCATGAAATATGGTCAAACTACTTTTTAATCATTATTAATAAAACCATAATAATTTTAAATCTCCTTTATTAAGGGTAAAATACGGTAAAATGGTTAAATGGTTAAAATAATCTGGTAAGGCATTAAGATAAAAAAATATAAACAATTAGAACTAATTTATGGTATATATATTTAACTTAACCTTCTCATATTGAATGATTTGTTAATTTGGAGCAACATTACATGGGTACGATATATATTATATAGTAATGTTTCAATTATTTATATGTTTTCCAAAAATATCACTTATGAAAGGGAACCTTGTCTCATTTTTTCACACTTCATGAACCCCATATATCGATAATACCATTCCAAATACCCTGAATGGTTAATTTTTTCAATTTAGGGTTCATATTATTCTAAAAATAATTCTTAAATAATGAATAATATTTAAACCAAAATAGTATAGAAAATAGATATTTATAAGTTCTTACTAATATTTTTCAAGATTATTCCTTCTTAAAAATCCTCAAAAACATCAATTAACATCATTGTAATCATAATTTTTTATTATAGAAAATATTTTTTAATACAAGTAATCCAACCAGAAACAATAATTTACATCAGGAAGCCTAATAATTAAGTACGTCAGAAACAATATAGCATGAGATGATCCCCTCTCACTAGGTTCTCCGTATAAAGAGGTATGTAATTCATTCATGTGAAGTAAGTAATGCTTGTCCCTTAAACCGCCATGGATAAAATAAAATTAAAAAACTTGTTACCCTATTTCTAAATATGTTGGATATTTATGTGATTATTGATATGGAATGTTAACCTTCAAATGATATAAGAGATTTATAAAGGATTAATTCATTTTCCTTGTATAGAATCATAATGTTTTGAGGAGTCTTTTTCCACCGATGCCAAGATAATTATACCAAGACTGCATAGGAGGATACCATTTAGCATTTACATAGATTTATCTTGGAAGGAGTTATTGTAGAAAATGTACATAGTATTTATAATGATAATTTATCCCATGATATCATGAAGCACACCTCCTCTCCACTTGTATCTCATGCTATATGAGTTATTAAAGTTGAGCTTGAGACTGGATTGGTGGGGGTACCAGTGATGTAAATGAACTACTTTGTAACTCCCTAGATCTATGTAGCATGGAGCTGGTGAATTACTTTATTAAATTGGTGTATTATGAAAGAAGTATAATCCCAAAGGACTGATAGTTTAACAGTCCTAGTAATATATATATATATATATATATATATATATTAAGAATTCAAATTACATTTTAAAAAATAAAATAAAAAATTTATTCTCCTAGATCAACCATGTATATCAGTCATCATAATCTTCTTGGAAACATAGGTAAAATTAAACATAAGATGGGGTGAGCTCAAATGCTCTATAAGTGTATATTTATGTGGAAGCTAACATAAATCAATTCTAATAAAAAACATATCATGGTAAAAAATTGAACAGACCTTCCATGTAATTAGTAACATGAGAATAAAAATGCATATATATATTTTTTTCAAAGAAAAATTCCTCTAGACTGTGATATACGAAATTATGTAAATGAATAATTTCAAATATCCTATCTATAATGATATATCCTCTAGATAGTTACTGTAAGAATCAATCATCTTTGCAATTTATGTCTGTAGGATGAAACAAATATTAATTAGATTGGAAACAAAAATTAAGGGTTTGTTTTAAAATTATTTCATATTAGGAGAATATAGATTCATGAGGGGGTTTTCATTTATCTGTCCCCAACCCATATCTTTCATTTTATAATAATTTCACATATATCTAATAATATATTTAAAATGATATTTTTTTAATCGATGTGTCCAATGATACCTTGAAATATTTGAATTATAATCCCCATAAAAGTAAATAATTATAAAATAAATCATTTGTTACAATGAAGTTAAAGAGATTCATGGTATAATATATCAATGGGGTAGTACACAAAAAAAATAAATGGAGAATAAATAATATTTCAAATAAATAAAATTAAGATGTGGAAAACCATTACCTCACACTTTCTTTTGGTTGTACATGCTTTAACCAAATTTATAATTCATTAAATAATGTTTTTAATGTTTAAAAGAGATATATTCATATTTATTTTATCATATATGATCCTATTATATCATCTTATCACACATTAGTCAATAATATTTAATTAATACACTTTTTTCATGTGTTAACTGCCTCATTTTCTTATGGATGTTTTGTAAGGTAAGTCTTGGCTCTTTTGAATATGATACATATCCAATATAAATAAGTTATATTTATGTTATAAATATAATATTTAGTTATTAGATATCTTTATTGTTCCATTATTGAATGTGTGATATTGAAAATTAATCGCTTCGCTTCATGGAGATAATAGGGTGTAAGTACGCAAAAGAGACGATATCATTCACTTATTGGTGAAACAGTAAAGAATATTATAGTATATAATATTTTATATATATCAATATAATTTTCTATTTATCCTGTACAACTATTTTTACCATAATTATAACAATCCATAAAATTTTGTGATGAACACAATTACACCACGGTGTGGTGACGTTAAGTTGTACATATCCACCCGTGATGATTTTATTTTTCATTAAATAGATAAATGGTGGAATATAGTTGTATCATAACCATAAAAAATATAATCATATTAATTATAATTTAGTTATAATTCATCATGTAAACAATAAATGAAGAGAATGTATAAGAATAAATGAACTTGGATGAGTTGGTAAAAATGATTACCTATTCCTTAGTGGACTTCCTTTATAACTTCTCTTATGGGACCCATGGTAGGTCTTGTTGGTGGACTACATACTCTATAAATTAAATATGAGGTTTATAAGAGAAATTTATTGGGGTTGGTCGAGATATATAGCACAAATTTTTGTGAGGAAGCGAGGGAGGAGGTTCACTTTAATAATTTATGTGGGAGGTACTTTTAGAAATCCTAAAAATATTAAAATATTACAATGCTATTTTAGAGAGTATGACTTCCAAATGACCTATAAATGAATAGGGGAAGAAATTTTACAAAATAAAATTTACAATTTGTGATTATTCAACATGTTGGTGATTTTTAAATAATTTAATAATATATTAATTCAATAAAATATCATTATTATAAAAGAATATTTTAGTCATTTAATTTGATTTAAAATATATCAATACAAAGTGTGAAATCTAATATAATGCTAAAAAACTATAATATATCATATAGACCTATAAAAATAATTATAATAATTAAATTATCGTAAATATATCAAAATTCATATTTGAAAAATCAATTATTTTAATTTTCTTGTTAATTAAATAAATATTATTTTAGAATTGAAGAAGCATTTAATGTAATTATATAATTTCCCAAAATAAAATAAATTTTTTTTAATGAAAATAATTTAATTATTATAAATATATATATTTATGTTTGTTCATATCTTTCTCTTTTCCTTATGTGAACACATAAAAGATATTATATGAAACCATAGTGAGGTTTCCTAAATACCTTTTTATTTAAAAAATATATAAACTATTTTCATTTTAATGTTTCCACTAAACAACTAAAATTCCATCATAAGATGATCATTATATAACCCACTTCATATAATAAATTTATATAGGTTTATGTCACATTCACACCCTTATCTTTTGGATTTAACCATTATTTATTCTCTTTAACTCTTACCGTGATAACAAGTGTTTTTATTTTTCAACGGTTAATATATTAACTATAAATTGAAAAACAATACAAAAATGGTTCATTGATGAAATAATAAAATTATAAAAATTATATGGATGAATTTTAGATTTTTATGAATTTTATATCATTTAAAAAAGTATAAATTTTATAATATAATTAATTTCGATTTTGATACCGTTCATTACAAAGAAATTTAAAAAAAAATTAAAAAAAGAAGAAAAATTAAAAAACCATTAATGCATTTAAAATATGTCCAAATAATCCATTTAATTAGTGGATGGAATAAATTATAAAATATTATATTTATTTTAATTTCTTTAATTTCCTTTATTTGATATGTCTATTAATTAAATTATTACTTCATCATCATTGTTAGTTCCATTACTTTAAGTATTTATCCATTAAAATGGAAAATAAATTATATTGATTAATATAATCAATTTAGATTTAAAATAAAAACTCATAGAGGAATATATTGGGGTATTATGTTATCATGCCTTTAAATAAATTGCATCCTCTCAATTTCAAATTTATCTTTAGAAATAAATTTTTGATTCATTAGAATTTATTTGTGGGAAACTAACATCGGATGTAGGGATAATAAAATATCCTCTTAATAAGAGGGATTGTGAAATGTGATGGTCTCCACAAAAAGTGGCAATTATAATAGGATAACATTACTGCAAATTGAATAATGGGTCATGAAAGAGAAATTTAAGTATAAATTTCAAATTAAGATTGATTGAATACATGGACATCATAAATTCTACCATCACAAAACCACAAACATGTGATGGTTTAAAGAGGCCAAAGATTTCTTAGTAAGATCATTTAACAAATTTTGATTTCTTACTGAAATCCTATTTATAGAGATGATAAATTATTTTACAATCCAGATAAACACTTTTTAAGATGAACGTGAATTATTACTTTCAATTATAGAAGGAAAATATCTTTCGTTGTGCTTTGATATATTTTCACATCATTTTGTACACCTAGAGATGGATATTCAATATGAGTTTTTTATTCCTAAAGTACATTAATGAATCATATCCTAATCATGTCATTCCATACTCTTCTAAATATTTATAAAACGAAAAATGGTTGGGACATGTTATCTAATATGATAAATCATACCTCAAAATAAACAATATTATCAAATTTTCAACATAATCCATTCCAAAATTATTAACATTAGGACTCATTAAAAATACACACGTCTAAATTCACGGTCAAAAATTTAAAAGGAATGTCACAAAATATAAATGATCAACATAACAATAGATAACCCAAAAAATAATATTGATTTTATTTCAATATAAAAAATATTTTAATACCTTAAACAAATTATTAAAAATGTTGGTGCTTCCCATTCATTAATGATGTATTACTACCATACAATCCTTATATATCTCAGGATTATTATAAACTATGTACAATTGATGAAATAATTCATGAATCTGAATACATAAGATCTTTAATCCTTATAAATAACTTTTAAACAATTAATTAAGATTCATTATCTTATTCCTTAATATCTACATTTGTTCATTTGAATTTTCTCTCTCTTCATCATCATCAATTTGACCATTTCATGTAAAACCTAGTGGATTCTAACAATTGTCCAAAATGCAATGTATAACGTGAGAATGAGTAATAATAGTGACATAGTGATGAAGAATCAGTTGTAGGATATCAAAATTAAGAAATATTCTTTACAATATATGAGTTTATAGGTTAATCTTAGGTTATCCATATTCATTACCAATTAAATTTTATATTATGGAATATTGATACATATCTTCAAAATCTAGTCATATGGATAGGTTCCCTAGTCTATATTTTTCTACATTTAGTTCCCATAATTTCTAATAGACAATATATGATACCAACTAAAACACAGCAGAACATAGTATCATGATGTAATTACCTTACATTATTAAATTGGAATAATATATAATTAATTTCATCTCATGGTACTAAAGACATTAGTACTATTAGTAGATTGTATACATATTTGGAATTCAAATTACATTTTTTAATCATAGAATGATAAAGGATTTTATTTGGTTACTCTATTATTCTCCAAGATTAACCGTATATATCAACCAAAATAGAATTCTGGGAATCCTGTTGAAAATAAATCATAAGAAATGACTGAGCTCAATTTCTCAGAAAGGGTAATGTATAGAGAAATATAACATAAATTAATGATATTAATAATCATACAAATATAAATTACTCAATAGAGACACCATGTAATCAATAAACATTTAATGAAAATGCATTCATATATTTGTCACTTTGAAAACCATCTGGATAGTAAATAACTAAATTGAGGAAATTCACAATGTCGAATGGCATAACTATCATGATATATCCTCTAGATAGTTTCTTTCAAGATAAATCTTGTAGGAATTGTAAGTCTATGGATATAAACCCATACTATTCTTCTTGGAATAAAACATGAAGATTTTATCACAAACTAATTGAATCTAAAATGTCTAATCATGCATTGTTGGGATATGATTAACTAGTTACGAATCCATTCCATGCATGTCCAGTGAATTCTTCATATATCAAATAATATATTTTAAAATTTCTTTTTAAATCAATGTGTCCCATACTAAATTGAAATATTTGAATCCTAAGCCCCATAAAATTAAATAATTATTAAATGAATCATTGAATAAGAGGATGATAAAGAGATTAATTATTTGAAATATACAAGGGTCATCAAAACACACCAAATAAATAATTGGTGAATAAGGCATATCTCTTGAAAATAAAAGCGAGGAAATAAAAAAAACATACCTTGCACTTTTGTCTGGTGGCGCATGTTTTTCCCTCTTGTATAATGCTCTAATGAATGTTATTAATTTAAAACATAAACATTTTCAAATTTATATTATTATATATGATCATATTATATCATATTATCCCTTATATAATGATAATATGTTGTTATTATCCTGGTTTCATGTGTTAGATGCTTTAGTTGACAATGATTGTTTTGATGTGTAAGTACCTATTATTTTTCATTGGATAAATATCCATCATATCCATAATTATATTAATGTTATAAATAATTTTTTTTCATTAAATGCATTTTTAGATCAATTATTCTATGTCGGAAATGGAAAATGAATCACATCTTATCGTTTATATGATAGACCTTACGTATGCATGAGCGACAATATCATTTCATTATTGGTGAATGGGTAAAGAATTTGATGGTATATTGAATTTTATTAAATAAATATCATTACATGATTATTATATATATTATATATTTGGATCATTATATATATCTAGATAATGTGGCGATGAAAAACATTTTACACCACACCTTGGTGATGGTAAGTCGTACATACGCACACGTGGGGTGTTCATTTTTCATTGGATGGTGGAATTTTTTAATATGGTCTACTAATAAACATAAAAACCAATTATTATTTATATTATTTTGGATTTATTACTTTATCATGAAAATTTACATAAAAAGATACTATAATAAGAAATTTTGTTGGATGAGTCCGTAAAAATAATTACCTCTTCTTCCATAGTCTTCCATTATAACTACTCTTAAGAGACCATGGGTCAGAATCTAGAAAAAATAAGACCTCTATAACATATTTAATTATTTTTATAATAGAAATTGGTAATTTTTTGGTGGTGATATAATGTCTCAAATTGGTATCAGGAAGTTAGGGTTCAGGTTTTCATTTATAGTTGAGGTCAGGGTACTTTTAGAAACCCTAAATATATTAAAATAAAATAGGCATATTCAAGATAAAAAGGCATATAAATGTCCAAACAATTAATAGGGAAAAAATGTAGAACAAAACTTATACACATTGTATTTACTTAAAAAATTTATTGTTTATAAATAATTTAATAGTATTTTAATTGCATAAATAATGATTATTTTCTAATTCGATACTATTCATTTGACATCAAATTCAACAAGATAATGTTTATAGTAAAATAAAATTCATTAAAACATCAACAAAACATCTTAGATCCCACTAAAATTTATTAGAAATATTAAATCATTGAAAATATATAAAAATTAAAATTTTTAAATCAATTTTATTATTCTCAACTCAACTAAATAAAAACTATTTTAGCATTAAAGAAGAATAAATGATGTTTATATAATATAAAAAAATTATAAATAAAATTATATAATGAAATTTATTTCATTCATATCAATATATATATTATGGGTTATTCATACATTGATTTTTTCCCAATGTAAAAACATAAAATATATTAAATACAAAGAGATTGAGATTTTGGAACTATCGTTGATTTAAATAATATATAAATTATTTTCATTGAACAATGTCCATAAAACATGTAAAATTTTATCCCATGTTGACAATTGTAGATAAATAATCATCAAATAAATTTTATAAATGTTTGAATCATATTATTACTACTATCCTTTAGCTTTAACCCTTACGTAATCCCTTTATGTCTTACAGTGAAAACATATGTTTTTACACTGTAATGGTTAAAGTAGTTACATTAAAATACCTTAACAATCCTAAATATATAATTTATGAAATTTTAAACACAATCAAATTAATTTGGACGATTTTTATAATTTTATGAGTTTTATATCATTTAATAAATTTATCTTTATTTTAAGATATCATTAATGTCAATTTTGACATTATAAATTAGTTTGACTTTTTAAAAAAATTGAAATACGTAATCTAGATTAATAGAAACTACTAATTTGTCCCAAAAAGGTCCATGTCATCCATAAAATTCATGCATGACAATAATTATATCAAATTATATATATTTTTACACTTTTAATAACGTTTATTTGATATGTTCATTAAGTAAACACTTACGACATCAACACTTTTCAAGAAATTAACTTAGTCATCTCAAAAAAAATTATAATTAGTAATAAGAACAATTTATAATTCTAATAAAAATTCATAGTAAAATATATATTCTAAATAAACACATATTAAAAATGTAAAATTTATTAAATACAATATTATGACATATTTTACACTACATAAAATAAAATACTATAAAATAATTATAGTCATCCATGTAGATAAAAGTGGACATAAAATCACACAAAGGATGATATGTGCCAGATTTACTCATCCAATAAAAATAGTTCATTTTTTGGGTAATTTCATAATTCATATATTATTATTTTTACCCTTATTTACTCTTACCCATGGTAATTTAAAAAATTATACTGTTAATGTTAATAATTTCCGAAAATAAAGTTGACATATTAACTAAATTTGGATATTATAATTCAAAATATAGAATCATTTATTAAAAATTAAAAATACACAATTTTATGAAATTAATTTATAATTAATCACATTAACAGGATAATAAAACATGTTTTCATAGTGAAAACGTTCAATAGATTGATATGATTTTATATCCAAATCCAATGTAAAATTTATTTGAATGGACGAAATTGGATTTAATAATAAAATAAATAATATAATTATATTTTATTACCAATAAAAAATATAATTTAACATTATACATTATTTAGATGAAAACACTTTCAATTAAAATCCATTATTTTTCACTATTCATCGAAACATGAAACATCTGTGAAAAGTACTAAAAATTAATACAAAGTAAATTATGGTATTATTAATTCAATAAAGAATATTATTTTATCAAATATAAATTAAAAAAGTTTCAAAAAAATAGATTTAAATCATGTATTCCATCAAAATGTGAAAAAATGTTTTTAGAAAAATATTGATTTTTTTTCGTAAAATTTGATTCATTATTATGTTATGCATACATATTTTTTAGATGATTGTAAAAAAATCAAATATGTATAAATATCATAATGTGGTTAACACTATTCATTCCCTCTTGTTTAATTTTTATATCATTATAATATTGTATTGTATGGTTAAGTTGTTTGTTCCGTGCAAACTAATCTAGCAAAAATATAAAATTAAAAAATGGAAAAAACATTAAATAATAAGGTGTCACATATATTTCCTCTAGGATTGAAACAACTGGGAGAATTTCCATCTATGAGTTGTTTGAGATAAGGGGATTCTTTCTAGTTCTTCATGATCCTAGTCATGTTGACCAAAAGGTTCCTGGTTTATATATCTAGATAGTTTATGGGGAAAACAACCTCTTCAAAAATTGATTCATTCCTAACCATCCATAAGATGCAGAATCTTACTAATAACACCATGGATCTAGCTTTTATATCAGGTTGAAAATCCCATACTTTATGGAATCAATTCTTGAAAAAATATAGGTCTTAAACTCATGGGAGGATAATCTAGTAATATGACCAAATGAGTTTCAATACATACAACCTAGTTTTCTTTAAGGAAAGGTGGATCTGATGACTCATCCCAAATTTTTCAACATCATGAAATTTTGGATACTAGGTTAACAATTGTTTTTTTATGAAATGATTATTAGATAATTCTTGGTTCTTTATTCTCCATGTAAGTAAATTTCATTTCACAACGACCCCCTTAAAACACAAAACCTACCCTAGTAATCGGTGTTCCGAATGGTGTTCAACACCCTATGATAATAATTTGCTGAAAAATAAACCTCATGTATAGTTAGTGACAAATTTACTTTCCCAGCATTGTGCTCATAGCTATGAGATTGAAAGTATATCAGAGGTCAAATTCATGAATAGAATTTATTTAACTTGAGTTCATACTGGATTGTGTGAATTTTATAATTTGGAAGTGGAATCCTAGGGAATACAAGCTTACATCCAACCCATTTTTAATTCCAAATTGAGATATCACCCATTCCCACTATCCACAGTGTTTTATTTTGAAGAGTTTCGATATGAGGATTATATCACCTTAATGAATTTTAAATAAATTTTATATAGAATGCATGAAACACATAGACTCTAAAAAACAAAAAATTCATTCTATTTAAAATACATATTTATAAACATTATTTTATACATAATTTTCCAACTTCTGTGATTTCAATTTTGAAAAATAGACTAGCACAATTGTGATGAGAAGGATATTAAGAGTTGGATATGATAAAATTACATTTTATTTTGAATAGTAACGTGATCTTTATGAAGAGTAATGTATCTTTATGAAGAGTAATGTATCTTTAGGAAGATCTACCTCATACATGTAAGTAGAAATAAAATTTAGGAACCTTATAAATCAAAGAGGATATTTTGAATATTAATAATTCATTGTTAATATTATTGTGAGAAAAAAATATTTAATTATAATTTTAAATAACATATTTTTCTTAGAAATAAATTTTATTTTCATAAAAAGTATTTTGAAATAAATTTTTTTATTATGATTTTAGGATTATTTTATGATACCTTTGTTTATTTTTGAAGGTATAATAAAATCTTTTTTAATTTTCAAAAATTCATTTTTTAGTAAATGTTGATTTTAATTAAAATTTAATTTTATCATATTTAGAAAATTATTTTTGTTAAAATTAATTCCATTTTTGGATTCTATACATCATAAAATGGTTTTTGTGTGTTTTTGGGATTTTTATGAAATACTTGAATTTTTGGTGAATAGTAAAATATGACAATTTATAGTATAAATAAATTATAAGATAAATACAAAAATTCTTGAATCTAGGAAGATGTAAGAAACAATGTTTCCAAACTCAAATGGTTATATTTATATTTTAGGTCACAATAATCAAACAATATTTTTTTCTTGAAAAAATTTATAAAATAATGAATAAGATGTCTAAAAACAACATCCAATCCACTATAAAAACCACCCTCACTCACTATTCTCAAGACTTCTCTGAGTATTAAAGTGTCACGACCCATCCTAGTAGGTCCCATACCATGAATCCCCATGCTCGCCTCCAATAGGAAAAGGGCTTTTGATAAGCACTGAGAAAGCATATCACTAACATGAGAGGCAATTAATAAGTACCTGTGCACACACACACACATTTCTAAGCCCGAAAATTATAAAATGTAAAAACCACTAAGGAAAAAAATTCATGCATACAAATAACCCAACCAATAGTGTATAAAGGAATGTAAAGTGGAAAAAGTAAACTCTGCCAGAATACTAGACCCCCAATAATAAATAATATGCAAATTTCAATGTCCAACCTATAAGAATGAAAATATGTATTGGGGTTGCTGCTCGTAGATATAGGAACACCTCAGCCTATAAGGAAGCTCCCAAATCTCAGTTAAGTCCTGGTGCATCCTAGACTCTAACTAAAGGATGCATGTCTACAGAATACATGGCACATCAAGGCAAGGTTCGTGCAGGGGTGAGTATAACAATACTCAGCAGGAGACCCGAAAAACCACAAAGAACTAAACAATGTAAAGGTAAAATTATCTCTACAAAGTGTATGTCTACATAACATATAACAAGATAAACAAATCTGGATATACATGAAACCTAGACCCGTAGTCTATGTGTAAGTTACAACAACCACATAACCATGCTAGGTATTTAGTTTGATGATTTCATGATGCACATGTCTGGGAGAACTCACTCGATGATTCAAATAGATCTGATGACGTTTGTTTGAAAGGAAATTTTCATTGGGAATGAAATGATATAGATAGATGCACTGATAGATCAGAACAGTGATTAATTACACTCATTTCGGCAAAACACACTCATGAGTGGGGAAAGATCTCAATACATAGATTAGGATCACTGCTAGTGCCTTGGATGATACCATGACTTATATGAATTCCCCTTATAAATATGGTATCAACATCTTATAGGATTTTTCACATAGATATTTTACTCTACCTTGGTTCATGAATGTGTAGAGGATCTCACTCTAGTCCTCTTAAAGGTGTTTTGACTCTATCCTGAAAGACAAGCTGAAGGGATCATACTCTTATGAATGAAAAAAAAACGAATCTTCAGGGGAATGAGAAAAGGGGGAACTAATCCAAAAAGAAAATGTCCATGAAATAATGGGCATGAAAATAAATCTATCTATAGAATGATACACTACACGTATAATGGTTACACGTCGTGTCCTATGACCCCAAGTTATTCCCATGTACAATGTCACATGTCAAAGTGTATGTCATGTAGAAAGAGGTATGCATGGTTTGTAAGAGAATGAAATGTCGTGTCCTACTATCCAAGGTTGATATGTATACATTGGTCATGTGCTGGTACATGTCTTAAACCCATATCTTCCAACCCTTATTCCGTTATATGGGGTAACCTGCTTAACCGGCTTGGTCTAGCCTTGTGGTGGAGTAAAAGACATCAACTACACCACATGTCCATGTATCACCCAAGATACAAACCGAGTAACATGTCAGGAACCACACACTGTGTGATAGTTTTCACAAACCATTTCATTACTTCCTTACACTGAAAAACTATTTGTCACTCAACAGGGGTCATACACCGTGTTGTTCAAACTACACATCGTGTTCATCAAAATTTTCAAGAATAACTGTTCTTCATCACTACACCTTGGGTGATGCTAAAATATTCAATATGGCTTACTGATCTCTTCAAATATGAAGGTTATAGGTTTCCCCACCATGATAACATTGAAATGGTAGGTTTCAGTTCTTTAATAGTCTCAAAAAACCGATTTTGATCCACCCTCATGAAAAATGCTCAATGGAATATTTCTCCTGAACCATGTTGATTTGTATGCCGCTATCGGTGTTTCACCTATGTTAAGTCGTCATGAAGTCTGATCTCTGGTTTTGAAATGTTGGATTGAAAAATAGGTGATAAATGTTTCATTGTCCATAGCCCCGGGAGGATCATGAAGAACGTCGGGCATGGGGGATGAAATTTAATAAACAAACTGAGTATCAAACCTTCACCTTCATGTATCATGACATGCATACACTCCCATTAGAATGATTAAATAGGGAGAAAAAAATAGAAATTTGAGATCATCATGAACCAATTCCAAAAAAAAAATCTCCAAAGGAAAGACATAATAACTCTCCTGTAATAATGTATGATCCACATATCAAAAAGTTCTAGGGTTGATCTGCATTCATCATTTTGAATACAAGAACAGGGAAATAAGAATTGAAACAAAAACCGGACTCAATCTTTCATGAAGAGGGAGATCGTTTTTCGGTTGGGATTCGATCATGACACACAATGATCCACACATTGTCATTCATCGACGTTCATCAAAAATTATCTAAAGGTGACTCCCCTCCAAAACTCCAATGGATTCTAGGTATTTTTCTAGGGTTATGATCCCTACCCTAGGCTCATGCTTATTTTAATCAAAATAATAGTTCACTGCATTATGAAAAAATTTAAAATAAAAAAATATTAATTAATTTTATTTCCATTAAAAATGTTTGAGAACTAACTTTTGGTGCTGACATACTCCATTAAATGTTTGGTTTTGCCTAAGGTAAAGTCACTACTCTGAACGCAACAGTTCTATAATGTTTTTAATCCATTCACCCATTTAAATGTTATTCTACTTTTTCCAAAAACCTGGTCACATGTTCTATATAAAATATTATATTAGTTGAAAAATTTATTCCAGTTACTCCGTGCCTCAGAATCGTACAATATCATAAAGCCTGACCTCAAAAAATTCCATATAATATTTAAAAATAATACATTTAAAATCAGAGAAATTACATAACTCCCACCATAATTATGTTACATCCTTGAAAATTCAATGAAAAAGGCTACTCAAATAGTTGTTGGTACTACCCAAGAATAGGACCCTCTCGCTTCCATGTACTATCGGGAAGGTTCTTGTACTGCCACCAAACACGCACCAAGGGAGTATCTCACCCACGAATGATCCTCTCCTATCTATCCTCGATCTCCACTAGGTACTCTATGATGGTCTCTCCATCCTCGATGTCCTTATATCCATAGACGATGATGTGTGATGTCTTATACACATACCTCCTCAACTGTGACATGTAGAATACATCATGTTTACAATGAAACTGCAATGGTATTCCACAACCCCATATATTCAAAGTATCTAAAGAGGATATATTAACCATAGAGATAAGTTGTCGCCTAGTCAAAATCTCAACAACCCTAACCTAGGTGATACCTGAAGGAATACATGGTATTCATCCTAAAAATCAAGTGGTCTCTATTATCTGTCAACATAAAGAATGATGCAAACTCAATGTAGTATTCATTAACTCTTGAATGATCTTTACCTTCTCAGTGGTAGCTCGCACCATCTCTAGACCCAAGAGTGCTGACTCCCCAAGGATAGTCCAGCAATGTGGGGACCTATAGGGTCACTAATATTAATCCCCAAATGGTGAAATACTTATGTTAGAGTTGTAAATATTGTTGTTCACAAAATTGACCAGTGGTAGGTGGTCCTCCCGACCATGGCCAAAATCTGAGATATAGTTCTACAACATATCCTCTAGAGTTGAAATGGTTCTCTCTGTCCAACCATCTATATGAGGGTGGAATGATTTCCCCAAGCATAGCTAGGTCCCAAATGCCTCTTGCTATCCCTTCCACAACCAAGATGTGTAACAAGAATCGTGATCTAAGACTATCATTGAAGAGACACAATGTAGCTAAAATATCACATGCACATATAGGCATCTCCTGATCTCTACAAAACTCTTCTCCCTGATAGGTAGGAAGTAGGCCATCATGGTGAGTCAGTCAAAGATCATCCATATAGAATTTTTTCCCATGTATGTTTGCCACAACCTTGTCACAATGTCCCTAGATATTCCATCCCTATTCCACTGTGGAACTTCTAGGGTTGAGCTAACCCTGCTGAAACCTGGTTCTAGTCCTTCACCTACTAGCATGTAAGGCATTGAGAACCGTACATTTCTACTACCTTATTCGTACCTGTCCCCCAGAACTAATGTTGAATCTCCTTATACATTTTATCTACTCCAGGATGTATCACCAAGGGGGATTTAAAAAAAAACCTTTGAACCTCCTCCCACAATTCCCCTAGCACTACTGTGCAACCCTTGAAAAAGACTATGTGCACACTACCTTGCAAATATCCATCAGGATAATTTTTTTATAAATGATCACCAAAAGTGTCATACTAAGCATATCATAGTTGTGCTTCCCTGAATCACCGTAATAGTGGAGGGGTGATAACCATTAACTGGATTTATTCTATATATTCTCCACCCATAATGGATAACTACAGTGAGAAAAATTTCTCTGACACATCACACAACAACTACGAAATCGATCTCATACATAGAGAATCTTCCTCAATGATCCCATTCCTAGAATTCTAGAAAATCTCAAAGTCATGATCCTAGAGGAACTGAAAACATTACCTATTCCTCAAATTCAAATCCATTTTCATGAAGATGTACTTGAGGATATTATGGTCATATTAGACAATAAATTGTTCTCCCATCAGGTAGTTTCACCACATATTTAATGAAAATACTTCACCTTCTAAATCATGATCTTGGTTCTTGTAGTTCTACTCATTTGGCCATAGCTGGAACGTATCATAAGAATTCAATTCTTGTCTCAACATTAGGGAACCACCAAGCCCTGTCCCTGAATCGTCTCAGAATACAACATACTCATCACCCTCTTTTAGTAATATCAAGATCGATGCACTCATCAAAATCCACCTCAACTATTTGGGAGAATACTAACACCCCTACATCTATACGTAAGGATGCCTCTTTCGGTTCATGACAGTCATTAGTGCTGATATCGAGGTTAAATTATTTCTAAATATATCGTAGTATCCTACCAATATAAGGATGCTCTACACTTATATCACATTTTCAGGTGGCACCCATAATAACATCGTGACTACCATGGTTGGGTCCACTGCTACTCCAACAATTGAGAAATTTTTTTTAGTAAGTGGAACTCTTGATCCAGAACTGACAGCTTGAGAGATTCTCATAAATATAGTGCTCATGGTATACATCTAAAACTATATGTAGGTGTCTCGCATGCTCCTCCTCTGATGTCGAGTACACAAGTATGTTGTCAACGAATTATATTTCGAACTGGTCTAATTATAGCTTGATGATCTGGTTTATGTCCCATGGACACTGCAGGGGTGTTCGTCACACCAAAAAGAATTAACAGGTACTCGAAGTGACCATAGAATCATCTTAATGATGTATTTGATATAACTTCATTTTTACACAAAACTTGTGGTAAGGCGATCCAAATACAACCTTCAAGAACCATTATTCCCCCATAATCTGATCGAATAGGTAATAGATCCTTGATAGTGGATAATTTTTCATCTCTCTTAACTAATTCAGTTGCCAGTAATTCACACACAAACTCAATATCTTATATTCCTTCCTGGTAAATAGAACTGAGGCTTCCCAGGGAGAAACAATGGTTATTATGAATCCCTTACTATAGAAATCCTCCATTTTCACCCTCAGACCGCAAAGCACAATGTGGGCCATCTGATACACTGATAAGGATATCAGTGATGTCATAGGGTGTAATTCGATGAAGAATTCAATATCTCTATAGGGAGGTAATATAGGAACAACATATAGAAAGGCGTCCTCATACTCTACCACTACTTCTAGGAACTAAAAGCTCACAAAATTTACTTCTCTGAGGGTAAGGCAAGTCGACTCATCAGTGATTAGCTACACCCAGCTAAGAATGAGCCTATTCTGTGTTGTATGGGTTTCTTTTTCACTAACAAAGGAAAAACTTGTTCTTTCACTGCAGACACACAACTCACTGCACCTAATGTAGTCAATCTAGGTATGGACTGAAGATACCCAATCCATATCATGAATGACATCATAAGGCCACGACAATACCAAAATAAGTTTACAATAAAAAATCTTACCTCTAAGGGTAAGATCAAACCATTTTCAAAGATTTGTTATCATCGAGTCTCCTCCTGTAGTTGTCTCCAAGCATAAGGTCCAATTCAATAACTCTACCAGAATCTCATGGTTTCTCATAGGACATGTGTAGTGGAAAGAAATACTGGAACCTGCACCTATAAGTATTCTAGCTAAGGTAGAAAAAACACAAATCATACCTCAGATCATTCTTGGAGTCCATGTGTCGTATTCCTCGATCACATGCAATTGTCCCCTCACATATCCCTCACATCCCTAATCCTGGCGAGGATCACATGGAGGTGGTGGTGGAAGTAGATCAAAACATCTTCCACAACCTGCATCTCTTCTTGATCCTCTGCCATGTCTGCCACCTGGAAGTTCATCCTACTACACTCTCTACCTCTACCTTAGTGGTCCTTCCACCGCCTCCCAGTCAGCAGCTCGATGTGTTGGATAGTTTCTTACAGTATGTCCTATGTTATCACACGAGTAGCATCGTCTCTACATAGGATAATTGTATCATTCCCAAGATCCCTATAATGAAAATCCCCAATCTTAGGTCCTCCTACCATGTCTCCCACATTGTAATCCCTATACATATCCTCGACTCCCTACTGCTGGCTGCCACTGGCTATCTCTTCTTATCCGAGAATCTCTCTATCACCAAATATAGCTTGAGAACTTCTACATATATTAAAATTCAATGAATAACAAAACTAGATAATATGTCACATTTTAGACCTCAATCGTAGGTCGTAGATTTGAAGTACGTACACAT
Organism: Viscum album; assembly: GCA_963277665.1. Taxonomy (NCBI): domain Eukaryota; kingdom Viridiplantae; phylum Streptophyta; class Magnoliopsida; order Santalales; family Viscaceae; genus Viscum; species Viscum album. The sequence continues at coordinate 269,065,308 of OY728129.1, forward strand.
GACCATATCCATTGATTACCTAGAATGTTTGTAAAACCTCAATGAATATTCATCCACCATTAAGATTCTCTACTGGAGATAAAGGTGCTCCAAGATATGTACATCTCTCAGCATAGCCAGAGAGAACTCCACCCTAAATATTCAGTCAAACTCTGTCATTGAAAGAGTCTCATCATCGTGAGTCTGCATGGTCAAACTCCACCATTGTCCCGCAGAACCCCAAAGAAGGCTCAATCCTAGGTTCACCATATTGTCTAATGGTTTAACCAAGAGACATAAAACTATATTCACCACCTCAATCTAGTCCACATCCATATAATGGTTGGTCTCACCTCATAACATGAGGGGTCTTGTATCTAAAACTCATGGAGTATGCACAGTCTGCACTCCTCATATGTCAGTATTGCTTGTATCATGTTCTTCTCCATTAGTGGTGGTAGAGAATGTGATACACCAATAGGTAAAACATGGGGAACTTGTCCCTATTTTTATCCTCATTATAGAGGGGGTCATCCTCGTTCTCTTGTCTGTGAATCGTAGTGGGTATGCATCCCAGAGGCATCCTATAAGAAAATAAGATGTACCATAGTCAATGAGAATATCATCATAGTTGATACAATGTACACGGAAAACAAAAACCATAACTAGACGATGCATGTACCATTCTTTTGTGTTCCCTACATGTAGTGTTTTCATGCACCCAGTTGAAAATGATGTTATCAATGTCATGGTGTATGTATACACCGGTTGCCCACACCAACAATGGAGTCCCTAACCAGAAAGTCGATCTCGAAACACTTTATATTTTTTCCTCAAACCAATATCATAGAATCATGGTACAATGGTAGAAACGGCCTCTTATGATACCACTATATGACATTCCATCCGAGTGGGGCCCTTTCAGTGACCCCCTGTCCCACCTCTAATTGGCTAGAGGCTAGTGACTAGCACTTAGTTGTCATACCACTAACATGGGATGAATTTATTATTTACATGTACATATGAACACAACTACAACCCCACAAATCGTGAAATGTAAATTCCACTACGGAACAAAATTCAAGAATACAACATACCCAGCCAACATAGTATACCAGAATAGAAAGTAAAAAATGTAAATTGGGCCTGAATACTAGCCCACCAAAAATATAGAGTCTGAAAACTACAAAATCCAAACTATAATCAAGACAATAGGTACTGAGACTATTGGTTATAGCCATTGGAACACCTCTGAATATTAGGATGATCAGAAAGCTTGGTCTGGTCTAGGTCTGCCTTGACCTCCCTCAAAAGGTATCTCGTTTACAAAAGAGAAGACACATGCGGGCAAGGTCCGTGTAGGGGTGAGTATAACAATACTCAGTAGGGGACTTTGAAAACCACAATTTAATTCACAATGTAAAATTATAGTCTTCTCTATACATTATATGCATACTGAACATATAACAAGAGAAACATAAAATTTTATACTTGAAACCAGAACCTATATTCTAGAGGTAAGTTACAACGACAACATACCCATGCTAGGGATTCGGTTCGATAATTCCATGATGAACATGTATGGGAAACCTCAGTCGAAAATGCTAATAACATTGATGATTTCCCTACGATAATCTCTATCAGTCAGGGAAATCCATGAGAGAGATAGAAGCGCTGATAGATCATAAGAGAGAAGCGTTAAACTCATTCTGGGAGAACACACTCCTATATGGGGAAAGATCACGATACACAGATGAGGATCACTAGTAGGGACTTGAAGGATACTGTGACTCATTTGGATTCACATACTAAGTAAAGGATCAACATTATTTAGGATTGTTCACTATGATTCATGAATATACCTAGATTCAACAATGGGTAGTGGATCTCATTCTAGGCCTCTCGGATGGATTCTGGATCTATCTAGAAATTCCAACTAAATAGATCACACACATGTGAATGAAAACAACACCTGAAATTTAAGCGAATGAGTAAAGGGGGACTAACTCAAATTGATGATGTCCAAGGAATGGAGGAGAAGATAATTAATCCATGTACAAAAAGGTAAATCTATTGTAGAAACGTCACACGATGTGTTCTATGACCTCAGGTACTGCGTGTGTACAACGGACTGTGACAAAGACCATGTCTTGTATAAATAGTTATACACAATGTGTATGAGGCTGATGCACCATGTCCTACTATCCTGAGGAAACTCCATGTATACTGGTCATGTGTCCACACATGGCTTCAACCTATGCCTTCTAACCACTGTACTGGTACATGGGGTAACCCACGTAAATTCCTTGGTCTGGCCGTGTGGTGGAGTACACGATGTGTAATCCACCCCATGATCATGAATGGCCTGAGATACAGAATGTGTCTCATGTGAGGACCCACACACCATGTGATAATCATCACACAACATTTTATCACTTCATATCACCAAAAAACTATCCATCCCTCAATAGGGGCCACACGACATGTAGTCGGAACTACGTGTCGTGTTGGTCGCGATTTTCCAAAATCACTATTCTTCATCATCGCGCCTCTGGTGAGGTTCTGATCTCTGATCTGTCCAACCTCTCACTTTTAATCACAGTATTCAAGGTCTCCAACCCCATCCTAACATTGAAATGGATGGCTTCGAGTCTTTAATTAGCTCCATAAATTCATTTCAATCCACCCGCATATAGAACACTTGATGTAATAATTCTATTGAATCATGTCGATTGGTCTTTTGATGCGGTTGTAAAACCTCTATTAGTTCTTCATAGTGTTCTATCTTTAGTTTGGGATCATTTTGATTCTAAAAGGGTGTACAATGATCTATTGTCAATATCCCCATGATGAACATGAAGAACTTGGGGATAAGGGGGGGTAATTTCAATAAACAAATTGAGAAATGATCCTTCGTCGTCCTTCGTCATGGTGTTCATCCACTAGCGTTAGTAGGATAAACATAGAAAATATAAAATAGAAATTTGAAACTATCATGAATCAATTCCCAAAACCAAAATCCATAAAGGAGAGAGATAATAAATCCCAACAAGAATTATAGATCTGCTGATCAACCTATTTTTTGGTTGATCCATGTTTGTCGTTTTGAATCCATGAATGGTGAAATACATATCGAAATGACAACACCTACATCAGTATTCAATGATATGGATATCGATCATCAGTCATGATTCCTTATTTCTAGAAAATGGCACACATGTCATCGTTCAATGACATTCATCATGAATCCTCCAATGGTGACTCCTATCCAAAACTCTAGAGGATTCTAGGGAGTTTTCCACGGTTATGAGCCTAACCTAGGGCCAAACATACTGAAAACAATATAAAACATTTCTACTCTATCAAATTTTTTAAAATAAAGTAAAATATTAAAAATAAATATTTCCTTTACAAATGTATGAAAACTATCTTCTGCTGCTGACCCGCGTCGGTCAATGTTAGGCCCCACCTAAGGTAATGTTTCTTCTCTGAACACAATGGTGCCCTCAGATTTTTGATCTAGACACCCAATTAAATTGAATTACAATTTTTCAAGAAAAAACCATTTTCATGTTAATTAAATGTTTAAATTAGTATATACATTTATTCTAGGCAGTCCAGGCCTTGGAATCACACACCTTTTTAAAGCCTCATCTCATAATAATTCCATATAATATTTAAAAATAATATAGAGAAAATATGAGACATTACATGGATGTATTCAAATATCTATCTAAATTCTCTTCCATAGACTCACCCCACGTCCTGGAGCTCTTGGTGTTTCAAAAAGTTCAAAACACCTTCCCTTAAAGATGTTCTCAAATAGGATAATCCATGAGGTAAATACTCATTCATTGTCATTTCATTTCATTTCAATTTATCTTGTTTTATTCTTCTCTTCTAACCTTCTCTATCCAATTGATCATGATAACACCAGTATCATATATATAATTTAAATATATATTTTTAATGTAATAACCATGATCAATCTCCTTATTCTCCCCCAATCTCTTTTAGTTTATAAACGAAATCATCGTCTAGAAGGTGAAAATTTAAAACCTTAGTGGGAAAAAAATTATTATTCAGTATATTATTAATGTATGGTCATGAAACCATTTTTATGGTTATATCAGATTCTAAAAATTTAATTATATAATATTTAATTATTCTGCAACAATAATTTTTACATGATGCTAAATAATAGAACAAAAATATTTCATTTCGATTAGAAAACCAACCTCAAAATCAAAACTATTATCAATAAATGAATTATAAAATGATTTATCATAATAACATGTAACCAAATGATATATATAACAATTAAAACTTCTAGATTTTCATTAAACACTTTCAATTCCAATTCTGTATATTTGTACCAATTTTAAATGAACTATATTACTTATAATCAATCAAACCAATCATGAAATCAATGAAATGAACAGTCAAGAATGAAAAAATAAAATCATATACCTTATAAATAAATACATAAATGAAATTAATAAATATATAATGAACCAAATAAAAACTTATAAGGTTCTTAATTAATTAATTAATTGATTTAATTTTATTATCCAATAAGTTATGGTCAAGTGTAGAACACATTTGAACATAAGGTATGAGTTTTCTAAATGAACCTCCAATTTCATTCGGGTTATTATAATTATATACATACCTCAATGAAATTATTATTTATTCTTCTATATTCCACATAAATTCTATGATAATTTTTTATATATGTTTACCAATATGATTCCTTCTTTACTTTATTGAGAGTTTCATGATTAAAAAGGAGAATTAAAAAATTCATTCCAATAAACAAGATCATTTCAAGGGAACTTCATGAATTCCTCGCTATATTAAAATTCACTCTATATTATGTTTTCAGACACCATTTTTTTAATAAAACCACTAATTTTATTATGAAAAAACTACCTTAATTCACTTCTTTTTCTATTTAACAATTATTCAAATATTACTCTTCTGGTCAATTTAAAAGAGTATTTCACTCAACAATTACTCGATGATTTTATAAGAGTATTTTCATCTATTTCAACAAACATGTTGATTATTATGTTGAATATTGATTAATACTTTTTGATATCATCCACCATATTATATTAAATTGTTTATTATTATTTTTACTATGAATGTGGAATTTTTATATCATTCTCCTTATTACGTTGAATGGTTAGTATTTATATTTACTTATTAGGGAATGTTAATTACATTTCATATGTTAGTTTTAATATGAATTTATATGTTTATTATCTTTATCACATTAAAATGATGGGTTAATTTGACTTAGTATGTGATAGTTGTGGCCTTCTATAGCCATTCTATGCATCCATGGGTCCAATGAGACAAACTATCTAGGGTTTTATAAGATATATTTTTGGCCTTAACATGTGGCCTTGAAAAAATGATTTTGATGTCCGACATATACATTCCCTAAATTATAAACCTATAATTTGTGGTCCATGTGATTATTTTACTATAAGAATATACATGTTTATTTTTTATTATGGTATTATTATTAAGCATTTATTCTTGCCATATAGTGGTCATGTTTATTTTTTGATGGAATGTGAACTTTTTGTTAACCATCATGCCTTATTTTTTATGCTTCCACTATTTAAATTTACTAAATATATCATATGAGATCACCCCTTATAATGTTTTATTATTCTCTAGGATTTTGCGTATTATATTATGAATTTCCAACATAGATAGACAAGGTGATATGAATATTCGTATTATGATTTAAATATTGAATTTTCTTTCAAGTTGTAAAGTTGATCATATGTATGAATCTTATTTTCCAAAAGTACTAAAAAAGTCAGTCTTTCGGGATGTGTCTTCTTTATTTATATTATAATGTAATAAAATAATTCATCAGCTCCATGCATATGGAGTCAGGTTGTAAGAGTTGGTATCAGATTAAGTTTTGTAGATAACTTGGAAACTAGATATAAAAAACGCAGATTAGGGATCAAATAAATATGGTAGTATTTGAGGATAAAAATAAAGGAACATCCTATAATTTTGGTAGGGAATATATTATGTGGATAATTCGATAAAATACATCCATGTAAATATACTATAAGTGGATTTGGTTCTTAAATTGATGTTTCTAGGAGTAACAACACTATCAAGGTGTTTCAGCCTTGACCCGGGGTAACATGATAAACAACAACAGTCTTTCTGTACACATGGTTTGACACTACCAGGGGATATGATTAGGATAATTCACATCTTCATTAAAATCCATCATAAAATATTTAAAAGTATTCATTTCCTCAATAAAACCATGTTTATGATTATAGATTAGTTTTGCACAGTATTTCCATTTCTGTTATGTATTTTTCTAGTTGATATTATGAAATACAATTCATACCCAAATCTAGTGTATGCATCATTTAGAAATGGTTACTAGTGGAAGTAATGGAATCCTCTTGAACATGTGTTTTCCATTCATGGATTTTCCCCATATGTTATATAATTTTATTGGTTCTGGATCTGCAACTAGTGTTGAACAGGTTATAACTATACTGGTAAAATAGTTTCAGGTTATGAAAAATAACCTTAGCCATATGGAGAATCCTAAACCATTACGTGGAAACGAAATTTTATACCACAATATCCAAAAAAATATTATATAATTTAATTGGACTATAAACCCATTCGTAGTAGGGTAGTGGATATTTTACTTAGAGAAGATGTTATTTTTCTTAGGATGTCAAGAAATAGAGAGTGTTCTTATGGCTATTTATTGTCTATAGAGAGATACTAATCTATGGTTTTCACTAATTCAAAACACAAAGTAGTAGTAAGAGATTGAAAATATGAAATAGAGGTGTTTTAAAGAAATAATATAATAAAAATACATTCCTCATGAACAATTGGAGGATATGGAAATTATGTATCTCAGTCTGAGGAAAAATGAGGATGAGAATGTTGCAGAGTATGAAGCTAAATTCACAAGGATTGAATGCCATGAAACTGAAAACATATGTAATCCATGGAGAATAATTTATTTATTCTTTGTTGTTTGAAACCATTTCTCTGAAGGTCACTAGTCTTCTAAGGTTTCTCATCACATGAATACATAGTCTCATGTGCTATCAAGATTGAAAAATATTTCTCTAAGTCTTATGAATTTAAAAGAATGAAATAAAAGAAGAGGGATACAGAACACACTATAAAGGAAATAATGAGAAGGGGAAGAATTAAATAATTTATTTTCCATCCTATGAAAATTGTAGGAATAAACACTCTAGTACATGCTTTAAGGGTAGGGGTGTTTGTTATCAGTGTTGATGAAAAAGGCCACAAATCATATAATCATAAGGGAAAGAAAAATCCCCAAGTCTTAAATGATACAATTTTAATGATAAGGGACGTTATGCAATTGATTTCCATAATTTTCAATGAATCGTTCCCCAGAGAAGGAAAAGGAAGCAAGGATAAGATTATGTGATCACAACTGCATAGGTTGAAGTCACTACTCATGTTGTGGCATGTACTTTAATAGTGATATCAAACATAGCTAACGCTTTATTTGATTTTCAATCATCACATTATTTTATATATTCCATGTTTTTTCATAAAATTATAACTTTCTAATTTGATATAACAAAGGAATTTTTTGTAAAAACTCTTAAGGGAATTATCATCGAAAGAAATATGTGTCAATCTGTCCCCCTTATGACTCACATACATAAATTAGATGCTGACATTTTCATAATACCCATGATTTACATTGATATAATTTTAAGTGTGAAATGAATTTCAATATACGATGTGAAATATATTGGAACAAAGAGGTTAAATGTTTTGAGAAAGGCGTAGAATCCCCAGTAATTAGAGCTGAAACCTCATTATTTGGTTCTTATCTAGATCTACCCTAGTATCTCTACCAAATGATATTTTAGGGTAGGATTAGATTGCAATATATATGGGTGGGTAAATAAATAATCAAAATTATGATGTACCTATTTTCAAAAAATATATTGATGTATTTCAAGAGGATTTACATTGATTTCCTCCAGAATAGGAAATTGAGTTCCCAATTGATTTAATATCCGGTTCCAATCATATATCATAGTCTCCTTATATAAAAGACACTATGGTGTTAGTCAAACCAATGAAACATCATCAATAATTAAATGATAAATGATTTATCCTCCCCTGTGTTTTTTATTGGGAGTCCATGTTCATTTCATCAAGAAATAGGATTGATCTATTAGAAGATGAATTGAATATAGGTAGATCAATGCTATTTTTATAAGGAACACATATCATCTTCCCCGCATTGATGATTTATTTGATCAAATACATGGAGCCGTATATTTTTCAAATATTTTCCTTCGATATGAATATCAATAGTTGCATGTGAGGAAGGATGATATTCCAAAAAACATCATTTTGAACCAGTTATCGGAGTTATGATTTTATAGTAATTCCATTTATACTGAAAAATGCAGCAACTGTTTTTGTTAATATAATGAATAGATTTTTTAAATAATATCATGATGAATTTTTTGTGTTATTTATTAATGATATCTTGGTATACTATAAATCTATAAAGATCATTATTATCATTTACCCATTATTCTGAATACTCATAGAAGAGATAAATTATATTGGAAATTGAAAATTTGTGAATTCGGTCTTTATGTTGTTTCATTTCTAGGTTATATTGTCTATATTTATGTAATTTTAGTCGATCATATGACGAACAATCCAGCTTATGAATGCCATAAACTAATGAACATAACTGAGGTACATAGTTTTATTGGTTTAGTAGGTTACTATTGGAAATTTGTTCTGAAATTTTCCCGTTCAACCAATCAATTAACAAAGATTACTCATAAAGGGGATATGTTCATATATAAAAAATAATGTGATGAATGTTTCGAATAATTGAGGAGGATATAATTGAATGCTTCGTTCTAGACCCTACCATCGCAGAATGGTGTATTTTTTATCAATATTTATGTTTCAATGAATGGACTCGGGTGTATCCAAGAATGATAGAGTTATTTCCTCTGCACTAAGGAAGTAAAAAATCATGAATAGAATTTTACAACTCGTGATATTGATATAGAATGTATGATATTTTCTCTGAAGATGTGGAGTCATTACCTTTATTGTCAAATATGTGAAATATATACAGATCAAAAGAGTTTGAAATATATCTTCTTAGAGAAAGAACAAAACATGAGGAAAATGAGATGGATCAAACTACTAAACGAGTATGATTTTTCCAAAAACTACTACATTGGGATGTCAAATAATGCAGAAGATGCATTAATCAAGAAGGATCATGGAGCTCTAAAGAAAATGAGGGTTGAAAGGGATCATGTTTTCATGAATCTAGAAAAAATGGATATAGTAATTATCAAAGAAGGGGAATCATTTTTACTTTTTCAATTGGTTCCCCAACAATAAATATAATAAATGATTAAAATTTCTCAACCCGATGATTAGAAATCATAAAAATAAAATTAATTCTTTGAATGATGGGAAGATGTAATTCTTCATGTATGAATATGGAATTCTGAAATTTGGGATGCAGATTTGTATTCACACTATACTTGATCTTAAAAGGTTGTTATTGGATGATTCCCATAGTTTGAATTTCTCTATATATTCTTGTATCACTATGATGTATAGATATTTGAAAGAACATTTCTGGTGGGACAACATGATGAGGGAAATTTTTATTATGTATCAAGATGTTTAGTCTATCAACGGGTGAAGGATGAATTAAGGCATCCTTCAGGAGTCATACAATGTGTAGATATTCTTACATAGAAGTGGGATGACATAACAATGTATTTTTTCACTAAATTATAAAAACAACAGAGAATAATGATGTGATATGGGTGATTGTTGATAGACTTACCAAATTTATACATTTCATCAATCTGGGGGAGGGTTTTCCACTAGATACCCTTTAATAGATATATATTAATGAAGTTGAGAGAATTCATGGAGAACCACTTTCAATTTGGTTTGAATGTGATCCATTATGCACATAAAAATTCTAGAAAATTCATTAAAAAGAATTGGATATTAAGCTTTTATTTTGTACATCTTATCACCCTCAAACTTATGGGTAAAAAGAAAGGATGGTGCAAACTTTTGAAGACATGTTTAGATCATATTGAATTTACTTTCATGGTATATGAGATCAATATTTACATTTGTATAGTTTTCATAAAATAATAGTTTCTATTATAGTATTTAAATGGCACAATACAAAGCATTGTATAGAAAAAGATGTCATACACAAACATGTTGGGATGATGTTGGTGAAAGGAATCTTGTGGGCCAAAAACATTTTTAGGAAACAAAATCCAAGGTAAAGACCATAAAAACCCATACTAAATAAATATAATTAGGGAAGAAAGATACACTAATAACCAAATTAATAATTTGGAATTTAAAGTGGGAGGTGATATTTCATGAAAGTATCTCCCTGGATGGGTGTTATATGATTTGGGATTAAAGGGAAACTATTCCACAGGTACATTGGACCTTTTGATATTCTTATGAGAAATGGAGCTATAGATTATCATTTAACAATGATTCTTAGGTATTCAATGATACATAATGTGTTTCATGTAAAATTTTTCAGAATGTACATGCTATACCGAACACATGTTCTGACTTCTGAATGTATAGATTTGGATCATGACGTATCTTACTGTGAAGAGCCTATCCAGATTCGGGACCCTAATGAATATGTGTTGAGGAAAGAAAACTAATCGGCAGGTAAATGTACTTTAGGTGAATCATAAAATTTAAGAGGTGGCATGGGATCCTAAGGTACTCATGATAATGAACCACCCAAATCATTTTATGATGAAAAATTATGGTAATTTTGTGGAAGAATTTTTTGCAGGGGGGGTGAATGTATCACCCCATGGAATTAAAAATAAATTTAAAATAGAAATCATGAAATAATGTGTCTCTAAAAAACAAACATTTTTTATTATAGAATATAGTTATAACCAATCCAGCAGATATAATTTCACCTCTTTTGTGTTTTGAATTTCTAAAATTGGACATATATAATTGCAATCAGTAAGATATTTAGAGATTCATAGGATCAACTTAGATATATGGTGAATAGTAACATGACCTTTATAAATAGTAATATACACTTATAAAATGTCATATGAATCTTATGAAGAGTAACCTCACTAATGTAAGTTGAAATTTAATTTTGGCACAATATAAATGAGACTAAAAAATTTTAAAAATTTTAAATTATTATTGATATTTTTATAATTAATAAATATTTAAATAAAATTGTTAATTTATAACTTTTTCAGAAAATAAAAATAATTTTCATAAAATTTATTTCTTTATAAATATTTTTTCAACATGATTTTAGCATAATTTTAGGAGACATCTCTTACTTTTTGATTGTATTATAAAATCAGTTTTAATTTTAAAAATTGTGTCTTTCGAGTAAATATTGATTTTAAAGAATAATTAAATTTATCATATTTATATAATTATCATGATAAATTGGACTCCATATATGGATTCCATACATTGAAAAATTATTAGGGAGATTATTTGGGATTCAATGGAAATACATGAATTTTGTGAATAGTAAAGTACGATAATTTTCTATATAAATACATTATAAGATAAATACCCTATCTCTTGAATCATTGATGATGTATGAATCCATTATTTTGATATAACATGCACTTATTATAGTTTTTTTTTCAAAATAATAAAACAAAATTTCATGTATTTGAAATATTATTAAAATTATGAATAAGTTATCCAAAAATTACAAAACCATCCACTATAAAAACAAAACACACTCCCTCTTCTCCTCACACTGGAAATCCCTAATGCATATTAAAGATCTAAAAAATAAATTTCCCTAGCCTCATCCCATGTTCATGAGCTCATTTTTTTTCTAGAAGAACAAAACTCCTTCATTTAAGGTGGTTCTCCTAGAGGATAAATCAAGTGGTAAATCCTCTTACCTTTTCATTTATTATCTTTCTATTTTTATTATTTTATTATTCTATCCTAAAAACAATTTTCCTATTGATCCTGATAACTCTAAAATAATTTATATACTATAATTATATCATGTTAATTTAATAACCATTATCAATCCCCTTACTCTCTCACTTTTATTTTTGAAATGCTATCATCGTCTGGGGAGTGCCAAATTACAACCATCATGGACAACGAATTATAATTCATCAATTCATGCTTCAAGGATAGACATGAAAACATTTTTAGGATTGAAATAGATAATAAAATATTTATTATATCTTATGAAATTATTTTTTAACCATAATTTTGAAATGATTAAAAATAATAGAAGAGAACTAGTTTGTTGTGATTAAAAAACTGCCGTAAAAATATAAACGATTATCAAAAAATTACTTATTTAATGATTCATCCACACAAAATGTAACAAAAAGTTATATATAACCATTAAAACCTTTGGATTATAATTAACACAATTAAATTGCAATTCTTGGGAATTATTCCCATTTTAAATGATCTCCATTACTTCTAATTAAGAGAAACGATCAGGAATTTAAGGAAACAAACACTCTGAAATGGAAGAATTTAGACATATAACATAACAATAGAACCATAAATAAACTTAATAAAACAATGATGAATCAGATAAATGTATATAATGTTATATATTAATTAAATGGTGGATTTAATTTGATTACCATGTATTTTACGGTCATGTGTAGAACATGTTCGGACATAAGGTAAGAGTTTTCAAACCAAAATTCGATTTTCGTTCTGGTTATTATAATTCCCTACTTAAATCAATGAAATTATAATTTATTCTTATTCACACCTAATAAATTAAAATTTAATGTCATATATACATGCACCAATAATAATCAATCTTTACTTTATGGTGAGTTAAATTTTTTAAAATGATCTTTTAAAATTCCGTCCCGTTAAACAAGATCATTTCAAAGGAACGTCATCAACTTTTACTTGTTTTAAATTCACAATGTTATCTATTTTCATACACCATTATTTTTAAAAAATCAGTAATTATATTATGTAATATCATAATTAATTCACCTCTGGTTTTATCCAAATATTTTTCTAATAAAACTATTCTTTTGAAATTAAAAGAGTATGTCTCTCAAGAATTACTCGATGATTTTATAAGATTATTTTCTTATATTTCAAAGATCATATGGATTATTATATTTAATTGGGGATAATTTTATATTATATCTTCCAAAATATTTTATTAAATTTGTATGATATGTTTGACTATGGATGTCTTATTTTGATACTATTCACCTTATTACTCAAAATGGTTACTATTTATGTTTACTGGTTGGGGAATGTTCTTTACATTAATTATATTATTTTCCATATGAATGTATATTTTTATTTGGTTTATCCCCTTTAATATAAGTAATTAATTATACATAGTAATTGATGGTTCAGGACCCTTATATCCTACAATGCATTAGTCGGTCTCTTGAGACAAAAAAAACCTTGGTTTTTACCTGTTAATATATTTTCATAGAACGATGCCTTGACAGAATGATTATGATGTTTGATATTATGCATTCCCTCATTATAAAAATAGTAATTGATGGTCGATGTGATTATTTTACCTTTTTAATATCCATGTCTATGTTTTATTATGGAATTATTATTCATCCTTTATTCCTGCCAAATAATTCTCATGTTTATTTTTTGATGGAATGTGTACTTTTAGTTATTCAACATGTCATATTATTTGAACATCTGATATTTTATTTTTCCTTTTTGAACATCTAATATCAACTCTTATTATGTTCTTTTTTTCCTCAGGATGCGAAGAAGTATATTATGAATGAATAATAGGGATATTCACGGACTAATGGATTTTTATATTGGTATTTACATATTGTATTTCCTTTAAAGTAGTAATGTTGAACATATGTATGAATCTTGTTTTCTAAAATTACTAAATTATTCTATCCATGGGGATGTGAATTCTTTATTTTTAAGGAAATGTAATAAAATAATGTAGTAGCTCTGAGCTTCTGGGTTCATGGTGTTAGAAAGAAAAATCATCATCCAGATGGAAGAATATGACCTTCCATATGCTCTAGTATCAAATTCATGTTTGTGAATCATGAAACACCCCTAGTGGTTAAACTCTTCAGTTGTCTCCTATATAATATATTCATGAATTCAGTGAAATGTGTTTTAAAAATTATTCTCATTAATTCCTTTATACATTATAGGCCATGTTGTCATTACCCATGACACCTAGTGGTTCCATCCATGTGAATAGGCATACCAGATTAATGAAGAAATAATTCAATCAATATTGGATATCACTTGTTTTTTAACATTTTTATATGAATGTGGATGGATTGGGATAGAGTAAAAAATAATATTCACTAATTAAATTCATCTTCAAAAAGATATATAGATGGTTTATAGTTTGTAATGTTACACATGATCCTTTTAGGGATTTGACGAAAATGATGAATATGAAACCACAGTTAGGAGATTGGTGAAAAGGTGTACTCCATAGGGAAACTCCATCACTACATGTCTAAATTGTTAGTTAGTGAGACCACACACTTGTATGCAGACCTGTTATAAATATTAGAGTTACTCTTCCCTAGATTATTGATTTGGATATTCTAGTCGAAACAATATTCAATAAATTTGCAGATACTATAGACAAATATCGTTATGGAATTCATAAACATGATAGTTCATCTGCTATGATAATATGGGAGATATAATAATAGTTCATCGTACAATGGAAAGGAAGAATACTACCCTTTGAAATTCTCTTGATGACGAGGATACTATGTAATCTATGGATAGGATGAAGATGCTTGGGGATAAAGGGTACATCATCTTAACCATTTATATTCTTTGAAGAAGCCATGATTGAAATCCATGAGGATCTATCATACCCGAAAATTATATCAAAGGAAAAAGAGGAGAAACCCATACAACTTAATCCTAGAGGCTAATATTACACTTGAACATATCTTACTCCTTGTCCATATCTAGTTTTATTTCTATATTTGATTTCTAGGACTTATGTATTATATCAATGATCACTTCCTAATCCAATGATATCACACCATGGATATTCCATCCCTTATTGAATCCATGTTACATATAAGAAATCGAATGAAGAATATGAATAGAGATCCTTCTATTCATTATAATAGACATCACCTTATATGGATAATTACACATGCTTATAATTCTATAGTGATGGAGGGATGATGGTTCTTGAATATTATGGATGTGAATTAGTGTAGTAGCACTAAATACCCATGTGAGACTGTTATCTAGGAAGAATTCTTATACTAACATCACCAAATTACTTCTAACCTGATTCCAGGAATCCCTATAGAAAGATCATTGGTAGCCATCTGGTCTCAGAGAACACTATTGGATGGGACCACACATCGCCTCATAAATCACATTTTATTCCAACTCACATTCAAAGAACTCATTTTCTTGAGAGAAAAATGTATGAGGTATTTCAATATGGCTTTCACCATAACCCCTCAAATAATGCTTATGCATGCAGTTTTAGGGACCTGTAAGGATTTCTATAAAGTCAGATTCATCCATGCCACCCACCACATCCCTATTAGCATTAAAGGATCCACCCTCAAAAATTATATAAGGTCTAATAGAAATCCTATTATCCTGAATACAAGAACCCAAGAGTGTCATATTATGATCTTATTCCTGGAGAAATTTGATTCACTACTATTTATGAGAAACCCGATCAGGCCCGAGGATCATGTCTTAAATGATGGAATTCATATTAGAAATATCACTAAAAAAGTAATCATTATAACAATATTCTATTTTGGACTCATGAAACTTGATATCCTATGTCACAAAATCCATCCCCTAAAATCACATAGGTAGGATGCTAATCCATAACGAGATATCAACTTTGAATCATCTTAGCTTGTTATGTAGCATTATTCAAGTATTATACTGGATTGAATTATTCCATGAGTCACTCCCTAATTGATAATACCCCATAATATTCATCCATGAATGAGATAGTGTGAAATTACCACCATTTTAATGCCAATATGAAAAGGAAAATAGTATATGATAGTGGGTAGAGAGACTTTGGTCGAGATGATTTACCTCAGTTTTTTAGAAATGAAGACATGGAATGGTCATTTTCAAGGCACATATACAAGTGAAATAAAAAATGATGACCCCCTTTCTAGAAATTACAGTATCTAATGTATTCCCCAGTGTAACCCAGGTCCATGATCCAAAAGTGAGCCATGACAAGGATTAAATCCCTATTAGTATTCTAAGGGAAGTCACCCCTCAATTATTTCATTTACGTCATCAACAATGTTAAATTCTCTATCAATAATCCTAGTTTACTACCCTAGATCAAATGATCTTAAACCATGACACAGTTAATCCCTTATTTTTGCATCACAACTACCAATAACAGACAATATAATTGAGTTGTCGACTAATGAGTAAACCTTCAATGTAATAAACATGTATGAAGAATTAACGAATTACACTAAGATGTTAAGATTAAAAATGATAAATATGGTAATTTATTAGGGTTTTCATGAAAGTTCTCAATAAATTTATTTATCTGTGAAAACACAAGAAATTTTGTGGAAGAATTTATTACGTTCATCCATTTCCTCATGTGATGATTTATTCTTTTGGAGTTTAGTGGTTATTAAATCCATTTTTATCAGAGCCCCTAGGCCTCAAAAATCAACATTATGAGAAAGATCATTTCCCATCTTTATGTTATGTTTTGTTCGTAAATAGATCAGAACCTTTCAGGTAAGTATGATAAGGATAGTAATCCTATGTGTTTATTGATTGAGTTCTTGTAGAAAATCTATTTAGTAGAGGAAGGGAGATCAAAAATGATAAGATGAGGGTTTTGGAGTTCCATATTTCTACGCCATGAAACACTAGATATAGCTGGTAGAGAAATGAAATCATATCCAATCATATAAATATATCATGTAAACATACCATTTGCTGCGATATAATTGGAATCCTTCACATTAAGGGTCTTTATTTGTGTGGACTAGGTAGAAAGACATTCCTAAAGAGGTTACAACACCTAGACATTTTATGATACACTACAGTGGGATATGAAAAGGGTATCCCACTATTAAAATGGGTTTTAATCTATATGAAGAGAAGTACAGAAGGGGGAACTATGAGAAATTCCATTAACTCAGGTTGTTCAAGACAAATAGTCATGATCAACATGGGGCACCCCTGGTATTGGATATGGATTCTGACACCTTATATTTACCCAATGATATAAATGTATAATATTCACGAACATGGTGAATATGGGATTAAACATGCCTTATTGCACTGAAACGACCCAGGAAAGAATCATATAAAAAAATTACTACCGGATCGGTCACCTTCACCGACTGATATGGGATGAACACAATAACTCTATTTTAATGGGGTAGAAACACAACATGGGTGAACCTATATGTCAATTCCTGACACTCCCTATTAGAAAATCCTATATATGGGTAGGGAATTTCTTTGAAGATGAAAAAATGGAAAAACCATGTATGAAATGGATATATAAGATTTGGAACCAATTAATTTATTCATATACTAGAAGACAAATCCAATCAAGGAGAGGTGAATATATTTCCAAATTAAAAAATATTCGATATAAATAAGATTATTTAAGTAAAATGGTATGATTATATCCAACAAAAGAATTACCATTGGATATCAAGAATGATATTTTTGGGAATAGAAGTGGTTTCCCATGGAGTTTGATACACACAAATGCTCGAGAGAAATCATGCCCATTATGGTTCTCCATCACCCAACATGATCAATTGAAGTTCCATATGACCACATATATGAGATATTTACACCATGATAAAATTAAATCCTCTTTTGAAACTTGAATCACACATGAGGACTTTGAACTCAAGTAAGCGACCCTTTCAAAAAACATCAATCCCCAAGAACCCAAGATGTTATTGAAAATCGGATGTGGTGGCTTATCAGCTCTGAATCATTACACCATAGGCCACATTAGGCCTTTCAAGGTTCATGCGAAGGATGAACATGGGATACACAGTAGAGGGATGATTTCATATAGGGATATAGCCTAAGGATTAATTTAATTATCTGGTATGCATGCAAATAATGAGTACCAAGTAAAAAAATTAAGGGGATCTGTAAATGAGATGTCTATAATGCAAATGTGTGGACTAAAACCACAAAGAATTGATGAGATTATGGTTTATATGAGTAGAATAATATTTTATCTAAAATAAAAATAATAAATATTATTTATATTCAAAACATTTTTAATATTTTTGGAGTTTATGGAACTATTCCAAAAACCCATGAATAAATGTTAATATACTAATGTAATTTCAGATAAATTTACTGAATGACCATTAATGATCAATGTAGAAAATAATATTAAATTAGCTGATGCCATATGATTATAAATGAACCATAAAAAAAGAATAACGATGAAAATGGTTGTCACGACCCGTCCTCGGGACCCATGTCGTGACTACCCCAAGCCCGCCTTCCATAGGCAAGGGGCTGGCAACTAGCACCGATGGTCTAAATCCCTAAGCTGAGAAGACATTGCCTTTATGAATGTAAAAAAGCACAACAGAGTATGCAACAGGAAGTAAACACTAAGTGAAAACTGTATGCAAAAGAAAGTGTTGAAATGAAAGGTTCTGGAAATACAATCTCAACATTAAGTAAAATTCAATTGAAAAACTAGTACAACTGAAATGCTAGTATAACTACATTAAAGTAAAACAGCAACTACTGAGTTGTCCTTCGGAAACCCCACCTGAAGGGTGGGTACGGATGGCCTCGTCTTCACCTCAGGTCTGTCCATCTGCTCTGTGTATGTCTCTCCAATTGTTCCTCCACCGGATACCATCTAGCTCTACAAGTCTCTACGTCGATCAGTGATATCCATCGTCTACATCCAACACAACGTAGTGCTATCATAGCCCATGCAGGGGTGAGTATACGATACTCAGTTGGGACCCCGAGACCCCAAAGGTATCCCAAAATCTAAAAAGGATAAACCATAGAAGAAATATAAAACCATGGAGTATCAACCAAATCTACTTAGGTGTATGCCAACACATATACCTAAGTTATCAAACTCAGTCCAGCTCCAACTCACGAGCCCAAGAACAAACCAATTCCACAATGGAAGTAAAGTCAATCTCCATGATGATAATGGTTCAAAGACATGTATCATCTCACACAATTATACCACAATAGTAGAGAGATATAAATGATCTGATGTATCTACTGGATCATCTAAGCTATCATACTCACACGGGATACAAGACCCGCAATGCTGTCGGAATCACACAGGATACCAGGCCAGCCATCTAGAGTGTATTTGAGATGATCAGACGTATTGACTGATTCTTCTAAGTTGTCGTACCCACACAGGATACAAGACCTGCTAAGCTGTCGGACCCACACAGGATACAATACCAGATACTCTATCAGACCCACACATGATAAAAGTACAGAGGTAAAACTACCGGACCCACATAGGAAATAAGAACAGTATTCATCGCTGTCGAACCCACAGAGGATCCTAGTATAGTAGTTGTCTTTATCGAACACATGAGATTTCCAGTACAGTATTCGTTGCTGTTGAACCCACAGAAGATTCCAGTATAGTAGTCATCATTGTAGAACCCAGGGAGGATTCTAGTACAGTAGTCGTCGCTGTCGAACCCACAGAAGAATCCAGTATAGTAGTCGACGAAGGCGAAGCAAGCTCTACGGTTCCTCCACAAAGCATGCTCGATTCTGGTAGGGTCCAGTCCTCAAGCAGAGGGGTTAAATACATCAACTATCACGAATTCTAGAGTTTATGTATCCCAATGTTATGTCTCATCAAAAGGAACCCAACGCGACAGACGACGCGTCAATCGGACGCCCGATCTGAGATTTATTGTCTTTTTTGTTCCAGGGGCCCGGTTTTAATTATGCTCGTTCCTAACCCATCTGTTTTCCAAAGTTGTCCAAAACTCACTTAGAGTATCAATAAATATTCGCCTCGTCGTAAGGGTCACATTTCCGCAGTCGGCACGTCGATCGGGCGCACGATCAAAAAGTTATTCTCATTTAGGCGAAACAGGCCCGGCCCGTCAAGCTCGGTGCGCTGGCGGGTTGGCCCTTCCCATCTCAGCGGGTCCGACCCATCTAAGGGGTCTTCCTGGCTGGAGGGAGTGTAAAGCGGCCCCATGGGGCGCGACCCTAGGGGGCGCGGCCCGGGGGGCAGCCCGATGGGGTGCGGCACGGCCCTATCGAGCATGACCCGGCCCGGCCCGCAGTTGGCCGAGCGGTGTGAGGGTGCGACCTCCCAGTTTCGTGAAACGGCGGCCCTGAGCGGCGCCACCCCTCCTGCCCAGCCAGCCGTAGCTAGTCGGATTTTCTGGTGCTAGCGGCCTGCTCAGGCGGGCTTCTGTCTTCCACATGCGGTACCAGGCGGCACTGCGGCCTTCAACCCAGCAGGTAGGCGGCAGACCGGTTCTTCTTTAGTCGAGAGGCCCACGGATGCGGGCCTCGGTTCTTCACGACGCGGTCGACACATGGTTTTCACTCCCTTTGGTCGTCGCCACCACTTCCATTTATGCCTCCATCGTGAATAAGAACAAGGATCATCGAAGGGTCGTCGGCCCGTGTTCGTTCGGCCTACACCCTCCGCGTAAGACAACAACAGTTGGCTGAAGACATTCCAGAAAATTCAACACCAACAAGATAATTTATTCACTTATAAGTTATACAAAACCCCTACCTTGATTCTATTTCTTTCTTGTCCGTGTCACGGGAAGAGGATTCGATGATGACATCTACTCGTTGATGTCGGGATGCGTCTGAGGAGGAAGCGTAGTCGACATTCCTCGCGGGCGGAGTCTTCTTCATTAACACAGAGGAAGAAGAATGAAGAAGACAATTGTCATGGGACTTGACTTCTTCATTGGAGAGGGTAAATGTTCTTCGCGGGAAGAAGGCCCTCTCCTAATTTTCTAATAGTTTCACCAGCAAAATATTTTCCAAACTAATATTATAATAATACCTCCCCATTTTAAAATAATTGCCATGAAATTCAAATTAATTCGAATAAGAGGCGCCAATTAATTAATGAAGATATTAGTTAGATGGTTTGGAATAAATAAGTGATAAGGGAGGTGAAACGTTTAAAATTAAAAAAGAGGAGGTAGATAGTATTAAGAGTTAATAAGGGGGGTTTCATGGGATTTTAAAGCGGTGTTGAGGGGTTAGGCTCTCGTGTGTTCCCCACCACACATTATCCTCACAGGGGAGGTTATGTGGGTGTGGACCCCACCTATAACTTCCCCTTGTAGGATATAACCATCACTAAATAAATTAAATAAAATTGTGTACACTTAATGTAACACCACAGTTTTATTTTAATTTGTTATGAATCCC
Source organism: Viscum album (assembly GCA_963277665.1). NCBI lineage: Eukaryota > Viridiplantae > Streptophyta > Magnoliopsida > Santalales > Viscaceae > Viscum > Viscum album. The sequence goes on from OY728129.1 coordinate 269,086,809, forward strand.
CAAATTAAAACGTATACTCTACACTAAATGCATCTGTGGTAAAGGCCAACATAAGAGAATAACAGCACTACGAGTTCATCGGTGCCCTCAACTTTCAATTCCGAGCATCGGTTCAAATGAAAGAAGACTCTACACGTACGTTTACTGATGATACCCAAACAAGACTTCAGAAATTGATCCCACGCACATTGGGACTCGGAATCAGGCACCGTAAAAAACCGCGAACTCATAAAATTCCAAAGTATTTAAGAAAAGAAATCCTATTATTTTTTGTGTCATTACATTACCCCCATCTCTAGGATTTACATCCCTGTAAAGCTTCAACACGTTCAAGGGGAATAAATGGGGGTATTGATCCCTCATCTGAGCCTCTCGCACCCAAGTGCTCTCCTGGAGGTTCCCATGCTACCAATGAATGTGCACCAGAGGAATCAACCGTCTACATAGGAACTGCTCCTGTTGATCCTCGATCTCCACTGTGACCTCTATGAATGTCTCCCCGTTATCGATGTCCATCTCCACGCAATCGATTATATGGGTCGGTTCATGCACGTATCTCCTCAGCTGAGATACGTGGAAGATGCTTTGCACCTGATGTAACTAAGGTGGAAGAGCCAGGCGATAATCCCGCTTGCCTACTCTACTGAGGACCTGGAAAGGTCCGATGAATCGTTGAGATAACATGATGCCCCAGCGAAATCTCCTTAGACCTCATCGAGGTGAGACCTGTAGGAATACATGGCCACCATCCTCGAACTCCAGTGGTCTTCGTCTCCTGGATGTATGTGGAAGAACTGTCACGAAGTCCATGGATATCTGATCCTACCTCCACTCTGGGACCTCCAAGGGATGAACCAAGCCTGTTGGTACCTGTTGTTCTGCCTTCACTTGCTGACAAGTGAGGCATTGTGAGAGAAACTCTATCACTGCTTCCTTCATTCCCGGCAACCAGTGTTGTCGTCTGAGGTCCTGATACATCTTCTCGACTCCTGGATGTACTGCTAGAGGGGAAGTGCGGAACTCCCTCAACACCACCTCATATAGAAACTGGTACCATGATATGTCTTCTGAAGAGGATGATGTGTTCCGCACCTTTATAAAACCCATAAGGTGCTTGTCTTGAGGATATCTAAGAACGTCGCATCTCCTAGTCAATGTCCCCTCGTTGTCCCTCCCTGACTCGATGAAAAAGTGGAAGAGTGACTGTGAGAGGCTGATGAAATGCTACTCCATCTCTAGCCACAATGGATATCTGCAACGCAGATAGCTGCACAGTCACCTCTCCTAGCAGTTGAATGCCCGATCATCTGCTGAGAGCATCTATTTCCATGTCCCCCTTCCTTGGAGTATAGACTATCTCAAAGTTGTATACCTGGAGGAACTTGATCCATCGCCGCTATCTCAGGATCAGTTCCTTCTGTGGGAAGATGTACCTGAGATTCTAGTTGACATAGTAGATAATAAAACATTCACCCATTAGATAGTGCCACCACATATTCAAGGTGAAGACCACTGCTGCTAACTCGAGGTCATGGGTAGTGTAGTTCTGCTTGTTTTGTCCCAACTATTGTGAACCATACACTTTCACAGCTCGCACTTGCATCTGGACACACCCGAGTCCGGCCCCTTATGCGTCTCAGTAAAAAATGTACCCAACTCTCTCCTCAGGTAGCCTCAAGATTGGTGCACTAGTCAAACCCTGCATCAGCTTTTGAAAGCTCGACTGGTATCTATATGACTATACGAATGGTTGCCCCTTCTTCGTCAAAGCTATTAGTGGTGCAGCAACTCTGGAGAAGTCTAGCACAAGGTAAGTCTGGCTGAATCCTGAGTGATTGAATGCACCCTCTTATGTTTGATTCCATCCCGTTCTGCTTGGATTTTCCATTTAAATGACCAAGAAAAACTGCATCCCAAATTTGTAGATAAACTCCAACCCTTTTGGCTAATACAGTAAATATTTGTATGAACTGTGGTTGCCCATTCCATTCCCAAACTAACGTTGTAAGGCCTCGACACTGCCACAAAGAGGGTCCAACTGAAACTCTCTCCTCAAGGCTCAGATCACACCATCGACTTTAGTGTGATTATCAAGTCTCCTCCAAAAGGTATCTCTATACGTGAGGGTCAAGTCAACGACATACTTTAAAAATCTAGGTCTGGGACAAGATTCATGTAAGAGAGGAATGATTGGTACCTATGTCTATTGATACGGCAGCTAGTAGTAGACACAAACCATACCTTGAATCATTCTTAAAGCCCTTGGGTCACACTCCTTGACTGTATGCAGCTACTATCTTCCCCTTCCCTCTAGCTCCACGAGCCTAGCGGGGACTACCAAGGTGGGTGGTTATAACATGTTGAAATGTTCACCACCCCATACTACTCTCCTAGATTTGCTTCCATGTCTGATGCCCTACATATTCATCTGTCCTTAACACTTCATCCTCTCGGAACATTTTAAACGCTCAAGTCTCTAAGACTAACTCCAGTTTCATGCTTTCCAGTTGATTACATTCCCTGGCTGTATCCGCTCATCCAATGAACATTCAACCACAAAGGTTCCCTTTAGAACCCAAACATAAGTAGGAATGCATAGATGAAAAAGTGGAAGGTCAGATATCCTTAAACACACCTCTCTCAGAGGTTCGAGCTCTAAACCACTAATCAAATCATATTCATCGAGTACCTGGAAAGATCGATATACCTTAATGAATACACAACTACCAACATGTCGTCCTGCCGAAGTTTTATAAGCTCTAGAAAATTCTCAGATACCTCCTCAAGCCAGTCCATAGCCGCCTGTTGGTCGGGCTCTCCTCGAACCGTGAGGTATATCTGGTGCTGAAACATATGTAAGGCACTATGCCAACAAGTGTCCACTACCGGTACCGTCGGCCGTGTCTGCTGACCAACCGGCAGTGATATAGTTGGCACTCTACCTGAAGGTATCATCTTGGAAAACGGTCCATGTAACGAATCCACGTCATTATGCGGACCATATTCATGGTCACTCGCTGAAAAAGATTAGTAGATAAGATCAACATCTTCTCTAATATTGTCTCAACTAGGTGGAAAACTCCAGTAATCGCCTCCATTCAGTCCTACACTGCCTGGGAATCTGTCTCGCTTCGATACCTCAGAGGCCTCAGCTACAGAAACTTGTGTAACCCACTCAGTCGGTGTGCTCCATCCTCTAGTGTGTCTAGTGGCATCATCTACCCAATGGGTGGTGCTGCTGCTGGTACACCACCTGAAGGTTCCAACATAGTAAGAGGGACCTACACCGAAGACTCGTCGCTCGGTGGGACATCATCATGTACTATCACTTGGGAACCCTAGCTGGTTGTCTACGTAGTGGCGTCATGATAAGGAACAGGTGCTCCACGGTCAATAAGTTATTCCTGGTGAGAAGACTCAAAGAGACAACAAAGGAAACTCTTGAAACACATACACAATCAGGGTTTATGTGCACTAATTTGGAAATCAGGGGTCAGGGTCATGCAGTATGGATACATCAGCCACCGCACCATCAATGGACTCCCTGAACTAACAACCACACTCAATGCTCTTAACACTGTTTCTTCACAGAAAAGAAAGATCAGATTCCTAAGTTATGTGGTAGAACTGACTGCTCTAATACCAATTTTTCATGACCCATCCTTGGAGACCCTGTCGTGACTACCCCAAGCCCGCATTCCATAGGCTAGGGGAAGGCGACTAGAACCAAAGACCTAAATCCCTAAGCTGGGAAGAAATTTCATTTATGAAAGTAAAAAAGCATAACAGAGTACACAACATGAAGTAAAAACTATGTGAAAAGTATATACAATAGAAATTGCTGAAAGGAATGCGGTTGGAAATACAAGCCCAATAGTAAGTATAGTACACCTGAAAAACTAGTATAACTAAAAAGAATGTACAACTACAGTAATGTAAAAACCCAACTACTGAGTCATCCTCTAGAAACCCCACTTGAAGGGTGTGTAAAGATGGCCTCCTCTGTACCTCAGGTCTGTCTGTCTGCTCTGTGTACCTCTCACAAAGTGGTCCACCTCTGGAGACCATCCAGTTCTACAAGTCTCTACCACGATAAGGGCTATCCAACGTATGCATCCAACACAACGTAGTGCAGGCATAGACTGTGCAGGGGTGAGTATACGATACTCAGTAGGGACTCTGATACCCCAATGGTGTCCCAGAATCTACAAAGAATAAACCATAGAAGAAAGATACAACCACGAAGTATCAACAAACCATACTTAGGTATATTCCCACATATATACCTATGTTATCAATCTCAGTCCGGCTCCAACTCACGAGCCCAAGCACAAACCAATTCCACAAAGGAAGTAAAGTCCATCTCTATGATGATAATGGTTGAAAGAAATGAATCATCTCACATAGGTATACAACAATAGGAGAGATATAGATGATCACATGTACCCATTGAATCATATATGATGTCGGAACCACATAGGATAAAAGACCAACTAAGCTGTCAGACCCACATAGAATACAAGACCAGCCATCTCAAGAGTATTAGAGATGATCAGACGTAGTCACTGATTCATCTAATCTATCAGACCCACACCGGATACAAGACCAGCTAAGCTGTCAGACCCACACAAGATACAAGGAAAGCTACTCTATCAGACCAACACAGGATACAAGTACAGAGGTCAATCTTCCAGACCCACACAGGATACAAGAACAGTAGTCATCATTGTCAACCCCACAGAGGATTCCATTATATTATTCGTTGCTATCAAACCCACAGAGGATTCCAGTACAGTAGTCGACACATTCGAACCCATGGAGGATTCCAATACAGTAGTTGTCACTACCAAACCCGTGGAGGATTATAGTACATTATTCGTCACTATCGAACCCACAAAGGATTCCAGTATAGTAGTCTACGCAGTCATCGCCAGCTCTAGGGTTCCCACACACAACACGCTCGATTCTGGGAGGGTCCGCTCCTCGAGCAAATGGGGTCGATACATCAACTATCATGAAGTTCAGAGATGATGTATCCCAATGTCCCGTCTTATCAAAAGGACCCTAATGCGATAGATGGCGTTTCAATCGGTCGCCCAGTCTGAGTGTTATTGGCTTTTCCTTTCCAGGGGACAGGTTGGAATTATGCTCGTTCCAAACCCAACTATTTTCCAAATTTGTCCAAAACTCACTTAGAGTATTGTAAAAGGAATTCCTTGTCATAAGGGTCCCAGTGACAATGTCGGCACATCGATCAGACACACATTCAAGAAGTTATTCACATTTAGGTGAAACGGGCCCAGCCCGTCAGGCCCTGTGGGGGGGGGGGGGGCGGGTTGGCCCGTCCTGGCTCAGCATGTCCGACCCGACAAAGGGTTGGCCCAGCCCGGTGGGGCACGGCCCGGCTTGGTGGTGTGGCCTGGCCCAGCAAGTCATGACCCAAACTAGCACAGTTGGTGTGGCACGTCCCGCGCCTGGCCGAGCGGTGCAGGTGGTGAGGCCCCCCAGTTTCGTGAAATAGCGGCGCAGAGCGGAGCCACCCCTCCTTCCGGGCAGGCTGAAGCTGGCAGGATTTTCTGGTGTGAGCAGCCTGCTCTGATGGGCCACTGTCATCCACAGGTGATGCCAGGTGGGGTCGTGGCCTTCAACTCGGCCGGTAGGTGGCCGACTGGTTCGCTGCCGAAGTGGCCCACAAAGTGTGGGCCGCCCTTTTCCGTAGCACGGCGCCACATGGCGCCGCGGTACTTCTATCTGGCCGACTGCGGCCTGCCGGTTCTTTTTGACCGAGCGGCCCCCAAATGCGGGTTGTAGTTCTTCTCTATGCGGCCAACACATGGTCGTCGCTCCCTCTGGTCATCACCACCTCTTCCATCCCTACCTCTATCGCGATTAAGTACAAGGATCATCGGAGGGTCGTAGGGCCATGTTCGTTCGGCCCGTACCCTCAGCGTAAGGCTGTAGCAGTTGGCTGAAGAAATTCAAGATAATTCAACACAAACGAGATAATTTATTCACATATAAATTATAAAAAACCCCTACCGTGAATCCGATGATCGCTTGTCCATGTCGCGGGAAGAAGATTCAATGATGACGTTGATTCATTGATGTCGGGACGCATATGAGGAGAAAGCACAGTCAACGTTCCTCACGAGTGGAGACTTCTTCCTTGACTCATAGGAATAAGAATGAAGAAGACGATGGTCACGGGCCTTGAGTTCATCATTTGAGAGGGTAAATGTTCATTGCAGAAAGAAGGTCCTCTCCTAATTATCCAGAAGTTCCACGACCAAAATATTTTCCATGCAAATATTATAATAAGATTTTCCCATTTTAAAATAATTTCCATGCAATTCAAAATGATTCAAATAAGAGGTGTCAATTAATTGATGAAGATATTAATTAGATGGTTTTTCTTAATAATGAGAGATGTGAGGTGAAAATTTTAAAATTCAAAAAGAGGCGGTGGAGGTTTTTAAGAGTTAATAAGGGGGTTTCATGGGAGTTTAAGGGGGAGTTGAGGGGTTAGGATCTCGTGTGGGCCACACCACACATTAACCTCACATGGGAGGTTATGTGGGTGTGGGACCCACCTCTAACTTTCCCTCTTAGGATATAATCCCCACTAGATAAATTAAATAAAATTGTGTACACTTAAAGTCACACCACAATTTTATTTTAATTTGTTATGAATCCCCAAATTAAAACATCTACTCTCAACCAAATGCAACTGTGGTAAAGAAGAGAATACTGACGCTGCAAGTTAATCGATTCCCTCAGATTTCATTTCTGAGAACCGGTTCAAAAGATAGAAAATCTCACACGTACTTTTACTAAACATACCCGAACAAAACATCAGAAATTGATTCCATGAACATCGGTCCTCAAAATCAGGCGTCGTCAGAAACCGTGGACTCATAAAATTCCTAAGTATTTATGAAAAAAAATTCCTTGAATTTTTAAGGTCTTTACAATGGTTTTAATATATTATTTAGTAAAATAAAATTTATTATTTGGGAGTATATAGCAGATCTGATCATATAGGAATCCAATATAGAGGGTTTTCATCCTAATTCCACTCCATTGAGAAATATTTTATATTATATATATAATCTCTTACTATGGTGTATATTATAGCCTATTTTAATTTTATATCATTGTTTCCTATTTTTTCAGTGTATTTGATATTTCGATTCATGTTTTTTCCATTAAGGGGTTTTGTTTCAAATGTTATTAAATCCATAAATTTTTATTTTAAATTATATCTAATATTATATATTATTCACTTTTTAGTATACATTACCACATTTATAAAATATTTAAATTTATTAATCTATTTAATTAACATCTACTAATTTCTTGGATTTCAATTTTTTAATCCATCTTTTCGTATCATTAGTACTCAAAGAACAAAATATTTTGTTAAATAAAACGGAAATTCATTCTATTTTTATTCTAGGAATGATTCATAGCCATATCTATTTTCTTTAAAATTATTTTATTTTATTTTTTATCTACAGTTTGTTGATTGGTAAATTTATATTTATACAACCTTTTAATATTATTTCATTTGATTAATTTGAATTTTGTTTATGTTTTTAGATTATATAAATTTTGAATTTTTAAATAGTGAGAATGTAATATTAATTTTAATTTATACAAACATAAAAAAATGTCACACCTACCTGACTATTATTCACAATGTATAATCCTCTAAATGATTCTATTTTTTTGAAAGAAAATAATTGTTTTCAAAGAAATATTTAATTTTTTTCAAAAATAAATTCAGATGAATTTAAAAAGGCTAAAAATTTCCTTAGAATGTATTTATAACTTTATATTTAGGAAAATTTAAAAAGAAATTGGGGATAGTTCTTTTTAATATTTTTATTCTAGTTTTATCTCTACATATCAAATTAATTTCCTTTATTCCATCAAATATTTTTATTTCAACTCAGATCATTCATTTTATTATAAATATATTCTAGATCACTCTCCATTATTCGTTGGACATTATTTTATTCTTTTATTTATATATTCTCACTTTTAGGAATATATTTAGTATCATTTGTAAAACATCAACATTTCCTTAATCAAACACTATATCATCATATGATGTTAGTTAAAGGAAACATAAAAAAAATTATGTAATTTACTTGTGTCTAGTTTGATATAATAAAACCCAAATATTATTACAATTGGAAACATTATGATGGGTCTTTTGGGACTGTATATGTGATGGAATAATTCAAAAATGCATCACTGGTCATGATAATGATGTTTAAAATGTGAAGGAGTTGGCACTGGGATTTTTTTAGTGTCTCTTTATATGTTTTATATATTCTTAAAAATTTTTATACATGTTTTTGAACGTGAAATAGATATCAATATAATATATTACATATATTACAACATGTAAAACGAAACGATGTGATAGTTTTTATTATTTATTTAACTAATCATGCTTATTGAAGAATTTATTTTCTCAGGGAACAATATATTGGATAAAATATATAGACAAAATATAATAAGAATTTATTATTTTTGAATTCATCTTATTAGATTAAATTTACTATTTAAAATTTCACTATAGTTGTTCAAATATACATGATATGTAAAATATGTTATTATCTGATAAAAATAATGAACAAAAACATTATTACAAATTCAATAAGAATATACATTGGTTATGCATCATCTAGATAAATGGTGTTCATTAGTTCTTCAATTCCATTAAAACATAGATAAGGGAGGGTTTTTATAATGAATATTTTGATTAATTATATTGTATTATGACTCTATGGTAAATAATATTTGATTTTAATAGGTCCATGATGATATTAGAAATAATAGAATATTGTTCATATTCATATATCACAATGTTTGAGACTATTAAGACTGAAGTGTTAGTTTTTATTATAAACCAATAAAAATTTAATTTGTATTTTTTAATATATTTTATGTTTCTAATTTATTATTTCATTCTATTTAATACAATCCCACTGCAATTATACATATTATTTTGAATAATTATAACTTTTAAAGAACTCAATATTTCCTTTTTTATTTACTCTGATTAAGATAAAAAATTTAGCTTTATGTTTTAATGACAAAAAATAAACACCCTATTATATTTTTCAGATTCAATATCATTACCCAAAAATTAGTATCATTGTGAAATATTTTATCTATTTTTATTACATGTTTATATAATTATAAATGAACATCTATAAATAGACATTGGAAAATATTATGGGACAAGATAATTATTTTTGGAAAGTCTATAACTATTTAGAAAGGAAGCCTATTATGACAACCAGTAGCATGTTTTGTGAATGTGTTCTAGGTACTATTTGGGGATGTCATTCTAGTAAATAATATATTTAATTTCAATGTATATTATATATTTATCATTCTCTTTGTAGAAATTTTTTAGTCATGTACATTATTATCAAAAAAATAAAATTTTAATAATATTACAAGTTAATAATTTTGAAATTGACAAGATAAAAATGAAAAAAATTAAATATTGAAAGATCAATATCATGATTTTAAAATTCATGACATTAAAAGTCTTTATGAGATGTATAAACAATGCACAAATATTTTTAAGGGTATTATTATATTGGGAGAAACCATGAAGAATTAAAAACTAGATAGATGGATGTTGAAATACATTAGCAAGAAGTTTCATCCCAAAACAATCCATAGAATAAATGAATACCTTCACTAAATATTTTATGGTTGATATTATTTGTTCTATTATATAATAGTTGTTTGAATAAAAAATATAAATTACCTGATATATTGATGAAATTGTTTTTCATTTTTTAAATATTTTAGCTTGGATTGTTGTTCCACCATATTATATAAGTTATAATATTAATAATGAGGAGTAAATATTTTTGTTTGTCATGATATTATACTATATATTTAAAATGATTAAAGGAGTGGATGAAATAATGAAATCCAAATGTCATGAATTAATGGTTTCAAATTTATATTTTATGGCTGTAATTTCATTAGAGACTTAACGAATGATAGTGTAAAAGAGGGGGAGTTGAAAAATCTATATTATAAAGACAATAATAATTCATTGAAATAATCATGATAATTCTCAAAGGATGAATCCCCTTATGAAACAACTTTGGGGGAAAAGAAAAACAATAATAATGTGATTAACTATATATATTGTAGAATATTATGTATATTTACCCTACACTAATTTTAAATATTCTTATAGTGAATATAATTATTAAGAATAGAAAATTATGTCTGATAATGTGTATAAGTTGATTTTAAAACCCACTAATAAGTACAAAAATCCTAAAAATACTCACAACATTATTATGGATGAAAATTATAGAGATATGTTTTATAACTATAATAAAGTGAATGAGAATAAATAGAGTAATCTAGAAATATTAAGAAAATAAAAATAATGAATAGATAGGTTATATAACTATCAATAGATAATGTTTTAATGAACATTAATATCTTTATCTGAGAAAATTATATAATGATTTATAAGAATTAGAGTATATGATGTGAAGTGGGTTTCTTATCTATTGTAAATTTATATAGATGTGGTATTTATGTTCGTTATGACTATAATTATTTTAGTATAACATCAAATTCCTTAATATTCATTAAATATATAATTTCCAATTCTATTTTATGTTAAAATAATCCTATTATTGATCGAATTTAGGTTCCTAAACGTTCCATTGAAAATAATGTAATACCCACCCTTTGTTACATTCACAAGTAATATGTTTCCATTTGTATAGTATGTATACTCAATTTGTTTGATTATTAAGAATATAGTCCATCATATTGTTAGAAATCATTAATATTCCATATTTCATTTTATAAATAATTTACCTATTCTTAAATATTTATTATATATTTCAAAATCATTCTATATCAATTTCCATTAAATAATTATCCATCAAAAAGGTGATTGTTAACTCCTTAGACTCTAATTAATTTATTTGGTGATAAATAAAATATAATACTATGATTAACTGATATAATAGTTTTTTGAGTGGGTTAGTGTATCTTATTTGGGTGCATGGTTTATATAGGATTAAAATTAATTACTAAGTTAAATTTTTATTTAATTTTTTCATCTTGAATATATTATTTTAACTAGTTTAAGGATTTAGAGTGGTATAATTTTACATTAAATTCTATATCACATTTTTTTAGTATTCATGCATTTTAATAATACATTATTCAATCACGAAAGTATAGTTTTTTCTATAGTTATTATATTTATATGTCACAGATATAAATTTACAAATTTAAAGAGTTTTGATGTACTATTTTATCATGACCATATAATGTAGCTAATGTACCATTTATAAATAATTCTCTATTTATTACATTGAAATTATTCCTTATGTTATTAATTATCGAAAATTGGGTGGAATAATTCTCTCTAATACCCTTTCCACCTATTGCATTATCTATTTATTTACTTATTCTTTAAATGTTACATGTTGAAATGTTATATAAATTTTAATTTTAATCATTCATATGGATTAAAAATGCAGGGTAGAATTTTTTATGTTTATTTGTAATTTTTTAAATGTGGGATAATCATTTTTAATTACCTCTTGATATTTATTTTTAATAATAATAAAATACTTATTTATAATAATATTTTTCTAGTTTCGTATGTTACAAATAATGTGTTTATTATTAACCATGTTAATTGGCATGTTGAATGTTGTTTATAATTGTTATTAAATTATCATAATTATGGATGTCATGGTTTATCACATGAATATATATTAAAATATGAAAATTCTCTATTTATTCAATTCATATATCATCAATATAATATAGGCTATTATAATGTGATCATGTCACATTGGATTTAGACTAAATCTATAGAAATCATTATTTTATTTTTTATTGTCGATCAAATTATATCTCAATTATTTCATTTTAAAAAATATGCCTTTATTAATATTTATATAATTAATATTTTAAAATTAATGTATTTTTGTAGTCTATATTTTTTAATAGATTATGAAATTACAAAGTATATTGACTATTTAGTTCAATCACTAAATGTGATATCTTGTTCTATGTTTCCACTCATTATGATTTTTTATATCACCATATATTATTACTATTATTATAATTATAGAGAGAGATGATAATTCATATCCTCGAAGAATGTATCATCCATTGAATAAATTTATTGTATATCATCAATTACTTTAAAGGTTTTATATTGAAAATATGTAGGGATGATGATGTCTCATTAGTGCACTGAATGAAACATAATTATTGGTTACAAAATCTGATAATTTTGAGGATGAATTTGAAATTAAATTATTATTTTTATTATAATAAGTATAATTGATAATATTGTGTTCTATGAAATATACTCAATGATATATACATTGGTGAAATGAGGTGAAAGAGGGTAATAATTCCATCTATATTTTAATATTGAATAGTGATTCATGGTAAAGAATTATAAGAATGATTAAATATAAAGTGATCAATAAGTTAAATGATTTCGTAAAGCATTATAAGAAACATTGAAGACCAAAAAACTTTCTCAATTATGATTATTTTTATTTGATCATCTTTTATTGACTTTTTATCTGTGTTTTAATATTTCCTATGAACTTATCTTAGTTAAAATACTTTCTATTAAGTGATGTTGTAACTTCCCAACATGGGTTCCACTCACTAGTTCCCCGATCTGGTCGGCCACATGACACCAGGAATGCCTCCTCATATGCCAGAGGTTTCTGACTACCAGTGAGGGTCTACTATTGCAAATGGGTATAATATACCATCTTTATCAAAATATAACAATATTATAAATAAATTATCAAAACCCAATTTATATAACCATATCCAGAACAAATCCAATATCACAAAATGACTAAAACCAAAAATATAATATCTATTAATAAATAATGGATATGGAATTCCAATAAGATTCGTGTATCAAAAATAAAACTCAGAAGTAAATACATAGACAACTCCCAAACATGTCTCAATTCCATATCTGGTTCCCTCATCCTTACTCCATCCTAACTCATGAATCTAACAAAGGGCCTTTCCCTTATCCTATCTAGGAAAAATGAAATATATTGGTGTATGAATCCGGGTACTCAAGTAGAGTGTGAGTAAAACATAGTAGACCAACACCAATGACATCTGAAACAACATCCAGTCAATAATATTGTCTTTTGTTATATAAATAAATAAGTACAATTTATAAGAAAAAGTTATCACATTATCAATTATTTTTTATTTAACCTCATAATCCCTTGGTTTTCAGAGGACACCTAAACCTGAATTTCTCATTCAGAGAATACTAGAGTATGAACTATCCATAAAGAATATGAAATATCTAAATGATATTGTTACCATTCATCATCCCATTTCACATCACTGTGAATTGGAACCATTGTCCAATGCCAACTCATGGGCGTAGAATGTCATGTCTAACACCCAGTGGGTATTTGGAATCTTAGTCCTAGTCTCACTCTTCAAGGTCAAATGGGTATTTGGTTCCTCAATTCCTTTCCCATAGCCACTCTATCATATGGGTATTTAGAGCCTTAGTCATTATCTCACACACATTTAACACAATGGGTATTTGGAGCCTCAATCTTCTTCCAATACTCACTATCTCATATGGGTATTTGGAGCCACAATCCCTATCCCATGAACATTTAGTACATATATCAAAAATTAAAAATTCAAATATCTCAAAATATTATATTTAATTAATCATAAATTAATTAATCAAATTCAATAATTTCATTTTTAGAAAGATCATTTAATTAATTAAAAAATAAATTAATCACATCAATTCCGTTAATTAATTAAATAATTAATTAATCATGGAAATGAATGCAATTAATACACTAATTAATTGATGAAATAAATTATTATTATTTATTTCATAATTCAATTAATCGTGTCAATCGATTCAATTAATTAAATAATTAATTGATACATCCATTCCATTGAATAATTCAGCAATAAATTAACCATATTGATCCCGTCAATTAATTAAATAATTAATTCCTTACATCCATTAAATTAATTAATTTAACAATTTATTAATCAATTCAATCAATTCCCCACTCAGAACCATAACCCTTAATTAATTAAATAGTTAATTAATTATCCCCACAATCCAAATATTCTCAATTTCAAAATTCCTTAATCAATTAATATCCCAAATGAATTAATTCAAATTTAGAAAATTAATTGATAATTATCTAATATAAATTCTAAAATTACAAAATATTATTTGAAATCAATACATTATAATTTGAATAATAGACGACCTACATCCAAAATGATGAAGAATTATTGTTAATGAAAATATACAATTTGAGTAGAACAATGATGAAGAATGTGATCTTGATTTAACACCTACATACAAGATTTAAATGAATCAAAATATTAAAATATCAGATCTATATCTAAATCAAACATTACATAAACATCCCACTTTTATCCAAGATGTGGATTCAGAGAGAGATAGAGAGAGTGAGAGAGATCTAAACTCGAATAAACATTTTACTAGGTGGGTCAATTTTGGTTTTTTATGGGGGTTTGAGTATTATAAAAATAAAATTCAGATTAATTAAAACCATGTGACAATTTTTTTGGGTAGGTGTGCATGGTTTTAAAAATTGTGTTCGTTAACAATGTGCCTTATCCATGCACCTATTTTTGGGTGGGGTCACTGTTTCTATTTTTAGGGTGCCTAGTTAGAAAAATTGCGCACCATCCATGCAAAACCTCTCTGTATAGGGTTGCACAATTTGTGTTGGCATGGTACATGGATAGGAAAAACTGTAATCTAATTATACAGTGAACTATTTCTTATATTTTTATCAAATTTTCATCTAATCAATCCTCAAGGGAAAACCCACATGATAATTACTCAACACAAAGAAAAAGATTACATGTAACTGATACCGATATATCTCTAGAAACGGTTGAGATCCTAAAATATCATATCTTAATAACAAATTTTCCACAAAATATACTCCAAAGAATCTCTAAGATTATGAGTCATAGATATTGTTCTACTAATTGCTAATATCTGTTTCCCTCTCCTATGTTTCCTCTTCCACATGCCCATGATGCTACAATACATAAACAATAAGCATGGTCTTTCCACAAAACATTATTTCATTATAATCTAACACATGTATGAGATGTTCCTCAAAGAATTCATCTATCTCAATCTCAACATAATCCACATCTATCAAATGTGAAGGGCTAGGGTGATACAACAAAATATGTGTCACATGGAAAACATCATGAATTACATTATATCTCTATGGAAGAGCCAAACTGTATTCTATTATCACATTTCACTATGCATCCTCAAATGGATCAAAAAAACTTAAGTGCTAACTTTGTTCATGGCTGTATCATACATTGATCTATCCTAGGTGACACTCTAATATATAGAAAATCAGCATGTGTATATTCTAGTGGTCATCGATGTCTTTCAGTATATGAATTCTGTCTAGTTCAAGCCATATCCATACACATCTAAATCAACAGAACCATCTCAGATATCTCATGCACAAGACTCGGTCCCAACAACGTCGACTCACAATCCTCCATCCATAATAGAGGTAATCTACATTGCCTTCCATAAATATCCACATATGGTTCCAACATTATAGTCTACTAATAAATGTTATTATAAGAAAACTCAACTAAATATGGGGGATTCTCTTAAGACCCCATGGATTATATAACACATGTCCATATCATATCCTCTATCATATGTATTTTATGCCCCGACATCCCATATGTCTATTACAAGAATTTCATACAAAAAAACATATGTACCAAGAACCTTCTACAATCCCTACTAGAAGTGCAAGGTAGACCAAGGATCACCTTCTGAAGCTATAGTCCATGGAAGTCCGTGAAGACAAACTATCTCCCGAACATTGAACATCTCTACTATGAAAGTTTCCCACACCTGCATAAAATTCCCTAATTTTATAAAATGGTCCAAACCCACACAGATAACATCATTATTATATGGAATCCATGGAATAACCAACACATGTTCTATAGTAACCTCATCCCACTTCCAATTCGGGATGAGAAAAGTCACTAACAAACTACTCTGTGGTTGATGCTCGACCTTCACCCATTGATAGTTGTAACATCATGTCATAAACCCTACATTCATATTTTTTATAATCTACCAACAAAACTATAACCATAGTTCATGGTTTTTTTACACATGGATGTGAGATCCATTTCAAGGAATTAAATTCATGTTTCAACACCTCTCCCATTCTAGTACGCACTACAACCTAATTCCTCAAATTGAATATATCATCCTCATATATTTTTCAATCTATATACTCACACAACCTATATATAATCCTTTTCAAAATATTATACTCTCCTGAAACTGATATGAGAGTCATCTTCTCTTATCTTTTTGGAACCACAACATGCATCCCATCCAATAAATCCATCTTCTTTTTTGAGTACAAGACTCAAGGAATGCATGAGTCTTATTCTTACAACTTAAAGAGTCAGCCATACTTTTTCCCTTCATGAGCATATATGAAGGTTCAAAATCAAATGATCCAATATAAAAAATTCACATCTTCTATTAGAGATTCAAAGAGAATATGAACTTTAATATTTTTTTGTCTTGTATACATAGTACAATTTTCACCCAATAGTTAATTCCTCCAACACATTAAAGCTTATACAATGATTTCCAAAATGAGATCAAGAATAGGTAACTTCATGCATGATGCCTCAACTACCTATAACCATATTCCACAACATGATCTCCATACATTAACACTACACCATCTCTGAATCCAGAAGGGTCACGAAACAAGGTATACTCCTCACCTGGCTTAGGATGGATTAATATTGGTGCCATTTGGATCCACGTTTCCATATCGTAAATGCAAATCTCATATGATTCCGATAATTCAAATTATACCCCCTTCTTGTTCAAACCTGAAAGCATTGTTGTTAAATAGGAAAATTCATGAATGAAACTCTGATAATATCTATCCATCCATAGAATGCTATGGATAAACAAAAACATCCTAGGCATTCTCTTAAAAAGAAACTACATGAAATTTCTCAAGGTCTATTGTAACACCTTCTATAGGTATGATGTGACCCATGAAGTGTAAATGGTCAATAAAATGACACATAGATATCGTGGTGTTTAGGTGATAATCTCTCAGTGTACTCAAGATGATGTCATGATTTGGGGCATGATATTTTTGATTCTTTTAGTACACCGTGTTTTTATCCATGACTAAAACCTCAATCCCGTCCAAGTAAATATTGAATATTCTCTTCATAAATTCCATAAATACTACAAGTTCATTCATCAAACCAAACAACATTACGACTAGCTTGGTAAAGACATACATAAATTTTTATAAATCCTAAGGTATATTAGAATTTCAAAATCTCAAATGATGATAACTTGATGAAAAGTCAAACTTGGATAAAAAATAAACCTCTCAACTAGTAGAATTTATCATCAACATTCCTAATATGATACCAATTATTCACTGTCATTCATTTCATCTTCTTATTGTCAACACCGAATAAAAATTGTCCCATCCTCCTTCATTAAAAACAAGTATGGAGATGTCATTTAGAAATTCATCGTAAAAACATTCCACTATGGCTGGAAATACATCTTCATTCACACCCCCATCATCATAAAATAAACATGAATCCATAATATTTTTCACCCCCAGTTGTTGGTAAACTATCCCATCACAACATGCCTTGATATCTCATTAGAAATGGTGAATGCAATTGTCACCTCATGAGATTTAAAATTCACTCTCTTGTGATAACAATAATAGTGGGCTCAGTATACTAACTACTAATCTATTCCCATAATTATGTCAAATCCTAAAATATCAAGAATATAAATATCCCACATAAAAATGTACTCCCAAACCTCAATCGAACATCTTTTGAAAAAAGATGATATCTCCCAACCATACTCCCAATGATGTATCTATTGTTAACAACACTCTCAAAAACACCACCACAAGGATCAAACATTTACTAGTTTTGAATAAATAGAGTAAAATGATGCACCAGTATCAAATAAGGAACTATATATTATAGAATCTATAATAATAGTACCTCTAACCATGGATGGTGCACCCTCACTTTGCTTAATTTTAGGTTGAAAGGAATTGAACTATCTTACCTATATTCTATGTGATGTCACCTTAGTCACCAATGCTACACCATTCTGTTGGTATGAGAAAACATTCCTTGAATCCCCACATCCCCATCCTTTACCTCCATGGTTGGTAGAACTCTTTCATCTAGAATGATAAAGTCTATAAAATCTTCATCCCGCATTCTATTTCATTATATCTCCTCCATCACTACCTATATTTCATGGATTCATAGAGAACCTACGTTGATATAACATCCTACTATATGCTTATTACTCAGCTAGTGGTTGGGGAAAATGTTTTTGAATGTGGATCGACTTACTACACTGGTAGAAAAGAACATGGGAGTGATCCATAGTAACAGATCCTTCCCTATTTCCCCAACTAATGTTATCCATAAGATAAAATTTTCATAGTGATTAGTCCTACCTTCAGATGATGAACCTCTTCATAATCCCTTATCCACCATCTATCCTATAATGGAATCCTCCTTTAGGTTCCCCTTCACTATGAGATCCTAATATACCACCTCAATAAAAGTATTTTACATAACGAGTTTAACTTAGAGAAAAATATCACATTTATTCTCATACGAAAAAAGTCTTGACATAGCAGTCTCATCCCCTATCATCAATGGAGATTCGAAATACATATCTATAAAGTGTGTAGAATATTCCATCATGGACATGATCCCAATGGACATCGACATTAATTTAGATGATCTATCAAGCCTTAGAATCTCTAGATAAAAGTGTTATAGGATATTCTCCAAACAATCCTTTCAAGACATCCCATATACATACACTATCCATCCCAAAACATCTAACTAGCGCATCAATTATATTCACAACATCTAATAAGGAGAATAAACCCTATTCTTATTAGGAGTTTGTAAATGGTGAATTATGGTCTGAATAGACTCAATCCATAACAATTCCACCTCAGTTAAAACCTCTCTAGTAAAATTTGGAAGGTACAAAAACTGAAAATACATCATCAGGTCATACATTCTTCTCAATACACACCATGGATCTCTTTTCATTAACTTCATGAAGTGATTAATGTTCTTCAAATTTCTCTTTGATTTTCTCAACCGAAACTACTGGGACGTCATGTTCCACTATTGGTATGTCATCTTCAGCCATATCCACCTATCATCCTTTCAATATGCATCATCATAGTGGAATATATCAAAAAATAAAAACATAAACCTTATGAACATAAATAAATAATAAAACATTTATAAGAAATCGTAATAATCCATTACTTCTCATTTCCCCCTTTCTCAACCACACAGTCATAACCGAGGAGCTATCACTACCCTTAAACATAATATAACTACGTCCTTATTAACAAGATTAAGAACATTCTCATTTCCATACATCTCATTAGACACCCATTTTTCACATCTTTCATCATTTTATATATTCTTATTTTACATTACACAAATTTTCATTTTAAATTAACAAGAAACAATTACTGTTCAAGTTCAAGAACATATCTAAAATCATTTTCACATGTGTTCCTAGACTGATTCATGTTACAAAAATAATAATGGGTTCTTATAATGAATCATGTATACAGAAATATAGTTCCACACCAGTCTATGAGTAAACTATAAGAAACTCAGAAACAGTAATTACATAACACAACAAATGCGTCACTCGATGAAAAATAACATCAACATTAACAACACACATGAATAACTAAATCCATCCAGGTTACTTGTCTATTAACCTCTTGAATGAGTTAGCAACCCTAATGCACGATATCTTAATCAAGTCCCGAATCATCATATTCTCATTTAAGACTTTCACAAATAGTAATACAAAATACTAGTAAATAACCCCCCTTTGATACCAATTTGTAATGCCCCAACCTGGGTTCCACTCATTGATACCCCGAGATGGTCAGTCACATGAACATTGGTGGTCCTCATCATACACATGAAGATTTTGACTAATTGTGGTGATAAAATGTCAATTATAGGGAAACTATACCCTCTTTATTAATGTTTTACAACATTAAAAATAAATATGTAGTATCCAAATGATATAATGATAACCAGAATAAAACCAATATCAAATGATCACTAAAAAAGAAAACACAATATCCAATAAATAGATATGACATGACAATAAGTGTCATGTTTCAAAAGGAAACCCCAAAATTTAAGGCACTAAAAACACTCTAACAAGCCCTAAAACCATGTCTGGTTACCTTTTCCATGCTCCATCCTGAATTATCCATCAACCACATATCCCTTAACAATATCATGTTCAGTAACCATGATATCTGTTCAGGTACCGATCAGGCAGCCCGAGATAGGTTTGACTCAAACCTAGTTGGCAACCTCCAATGATGTCTAAAATAATATCTATTATTCTTTATTTATCCACATATATCCTGAGGTTCCTTAGGACACTCGGAACTCAATAAAAATTGTGTCAAATGATAATATCTTTACTATCAACATGTCATATCATATATCTTAATTCCATTATTTTTATTCATCATTTATTTTCACATCATGTCTTTTTGGAACTATAATCCAATTCCAACTCATACCCATAGAACATAATTTCTAACACATCATGGGATTTGGAGCCTCATTCACTATACCACAACTCAATGTCACATGGGTATTTAGATCCTTAGTCCATGTCCCATACTCACAATCTCATATTGGTATTTAGATACTTAGTCCCAATCCCACACACATTTAACACATATTATACATCCATTCATTTAACATTATTTAATCTTGAGTTTAGTAAATAATTTGATATTAAATCACATCAAGGATATTTTTAGGTTTAGTTATTTATAGAATAAGGCTATAACTTATTCATATCAACTTGATTTTTACAATATATACACGTCTACTCACTATCCATTTTTTCATTAATCAAAAACTTTTAAACAATACATGGTCACGTTTTACACTTAAACAGCATAAATTATCCCTTATATGATCCATGAATATATTATCCTTTAAATATTTTGAAAAAATTTCAAAACCTGGGGTGACCATAAAATATGTATTCGAGGGATATATATAGAAGGAAAACTATTTTCTTTTAGAAAAAATTTAAAGCATGAATATATTATTATTAAGTAATACTTTCTACCATTATGCAGTTTTAAATAATATTCAGAGAATTTAATCACATTTCATATAATTTTTTTACCGAAGTATTACCATAAAACCCATATAAATCAAAGATAACACATAAAAGATAACATGGGACATAATCATACATAAATTGAATAACCATATGGACATCTTCCACACATATCATTCTTAAAAATGGAATATCCATATTGATGATTTCTATACCAACTTCACTGGTGGTTAAAACATAAAAACCCATCATTAGTATATCATGTAATATCCCATCTATGGTTTATTACATAACCAATTTTCAAATGTCCAAGTACCATAATATAATCATAACATATAAAATTTTTCAATTATAAACATTTCATTGATAAAATTTCATTTGCAATCACAATAAATCATTTCAATATATTGAAATAGTCAATCTACGTTGAAAATTATTTTAAATTTCAAAATAACCAAAAAGGGAATATTAAATATCTTTTACATTTTAAAAAAATTATTTCTTGTAGACAAATCCAAATATAAAATAAAAACTTTGGCGGTGGAGAGGTTTTTATCCCAAAATATATTAAAAATGATACTTTTTCTGTTTAGTAAAATCAATAATAGAAAACAATTATTTTTAATGAAATAAAAATTAAAAAAATATTATTATAAACCTTATAAACAAGGTCGTTTATAAATTAAATTATTCCTTAATGAAATGAGATTGAGATAAAGTCACATACCTTAAGTCTGACTCGTCACGTACAACTATTATGTTCCTAAATAATAAACATATGTTAATTTCTACTTTTATGAGACCCTTTTTCTAGTTTATTATTCCTTTTATATCATACATTACTATGTTATAAAAATTTCATAATTATTTATTTCCATCTCTGACGTTTTGTCAATATTTGGTACTTTAGTTGAAAATAAACTTGTTGAACTTGTTTTGATGTAAATTGTCCATGTGGAAAAAAGTCCAACATATCTATAATATTATTAATTAATTAAATATTTATATTTTTAGTATATATTTATTTATAATATCCATAATATTTAGGGATAATAAATTAAATTCACAGTTCATGGAGATGGTAGACCGTACGTATGAATTAATGCTAATTCCATTTAATTGTCATATTAAAACTATAATAATATAATTTTATGTATATCATAATAAAAATTTTATATTATTGACATTTATGTCTCATACGTTTAATAAAACCATCCTTCATATGTTTAATGTATAGCATGAATTAGTCATATCACTTCAAGGAGGCGGTAGTCCACACTTCCTCAAATGAAGTTATCATATTTATTCCTTACGGAAAGAATAATGTTATGTTAAAATAATAATCATAGAATAATATATAATATATTAATATTAATAATATAATATATAAATAATGTGCAATCATAATTTCCACCATGAGAGTCAGTCGGAGAAAATTGAACATCCATCTTTTCGTGAGGTAGAAGTTCGTCGTACAGAGAAAAAGTATGTTCTATATTGATTAGATGATGATGTGTGTAAGTTTAGGTCTAAAAAATATCATAAAAAATACTAGTATATTTAGTATATTAGTTTTTTGGGAAAATAATGATATAAAAATTGATTAGGGGTTGGAGAGGGGGAAAAATTAATGAAATGTTCTTAAAAGAAGACGTTACCTCTAAATCGGGTTACTCGTTTAGATTTGGAAAAAAAATTATTGCATTTACTTTTGCCCATGTTAAGGCTTTTATAAGTAATGGAGGGATGTTTTAAGCTTATTTGGGCATAATTTAGATGATCCAGGGTCTTGAGATGTGTGATTACGTGGGTAGAGGTGGTGGCCTTTTATAAGAGGGTGGAGGGGTACTTTATGAAACTCGTAAAATATTATTTTATTATAAAGTTATTTCTCAAACTATAATAGCTCCAAAATGATATATTTCAATAGTAATATGAGGATGGGTCTATATACTCTCATTAAATTGGATTTATAATTTTTTGGTCACAAATTAAACCTTTCCATTTAGTATTTACCCATTCTTAAAAAAATTTCTCTTACCATGTCTTCATGTATGTTTACACTCTATGGTTAATATAATTAAAATAAAATAAAAATAGAATATAAAGTGTATAATTAATTAAAATTTTAACATTATCCACATAATTTTAAAGAATATTATATTTTTATGGCTATTATATCCTTTAATAAACTAGTATTAGTTTTAAAACTCATTTATGCCAATTATGACGCTATTTGGTAATTGATTTATGTTAAGGTCATAAAAACAAGTTTAATTTTAAAAAAACTACACTAAATAAAATATAACATGTCATTTTAATCCATAAAATTATTGTATTGCATCAACAATTTTAAATAACATTTTTATAATAATTATAATATCATTTATTTGAATTTTCATTAATAAGGTAATCACGACATCATCATTGTGTCATAAATAAATAAATTTATTTAAGCTATAAAAATTATAAATAAAATACCATGATGTATTAAATATTATTATATTTTTAATCATTATTTAAAGTCAAAATTTTCAATTATATAACCCTATATTAAATTTTTTTAATAAAAAAATACACATTTCTATTCTATTTATCTTTTCTTTATATTAATTATTATAACATGTAACTGACACAACCAAGTGGTTAAAAAATAAAAAAAACATTCTACTAATAAAATTTTTGGTTTCCCATGACTCATCCAATAATATTAGGACACAGGTTAGTGTAGTTTTATATTATTATAATATTATTTTTACCCTTATTTTCCTAATTTACCCTTTAACCATTGTAAATGAAAATAATTACTGAAGTTAATACTCAAAATTTTCAAAAATAAAAGGTCCATTTTTATATAATTTTTATCTTTTAATTCATAATATGGAATCTATTTTCTAAATTCAATTCAAAGAATATTCATTAATTAATTTAAAATTAATTTCCATTGTCCAAACTAGAAACTGGGTTTTTAAGAAATAATAACTATCAAACGATTGATATGTTTTAATGACTAATTTAAATTTAAAATTATATACAATGACGAAAATTGGATAAAATTATAAAAAATAATCTAAATATACTTTAAAATTAATTCAAATGATAATATACCAATAAAAATAAATTAGACGTACATGCAGTTTTGAATTAATTATGTATTAATTTTCCTTATTCATTAAAATATGTTTTCTTATTAGAAAATTACTCAAATCTCAACCAAAGAAAATTTTGGTATCCCAATTCCACATAAGAAGTTTATTTTGTCAAATGGAACATATAAAATTTTAAAAAACTAGATTTAAAAATGGATTTCCATCAAATGGTCGTAAAATGACCTATTAAAAATATTAGAATAGTTAAGGCTTATAATTGGATTCATTATAATTTTAGGCCTCAGAAAATTTATTTGGTAAATGTAAAAACATTTAAAAATTTGTAATAATATCATAGTTTGTTATTTTCATTACCGCCAATAAAAAATCAAGGCGTTAACTACCATTTAAAATAATAATAATATTATTGTGTTATTTTTCGGTATAATATAGTGTTCTGTAGAATAGATGATTTCAGAGAAACCCATTGTTGTGTGTTGATTATGATATAAAAGATAGAATCCCCATTAACTTAAAATTAATATCTTATTCCTTAATATATATTTATGAAAATGTATTATTCTATAAAAACCTCAGATGTTACACACACATCAAAAAATCACAATTTCGCATGTGTCACCATATAACACTAATCCTTTCATCAATTAATTAATCAAATCAATATTTACATTATCGAATTAATCAATTAAATTTTTTAACAGTAAATTATTCACATCAATTATATTAATTAAATTAATAATTCATTAATCATGACAATCCCATCAATTATTCCACCCATTAAATGATTAAATAAATTAAATCAAATCAATTAATTTATTTCAATAATTAATTAATCATGTAAATCCCTTCAATTAATTAGACATTTAATTTATTATTTCTAATCAAAAATTATTCACTAATGAATTAATCACATTAATAACTTTTTTTATTTAAACAACTAATTTATTACATCCATTCATATTATTAATTTTAAAATTATTTAATTGATCAATTCAATTTCTCAATCCTAACCAAATCCCTTAATTAACTAAATAAATAAATAATTAATAAACATAATACTGATATCCTCAATTTCACAATCCAATAATTAATTATTCGACCAAATTAATTAACTCAAATTATTTAAAGTCAATTTCTTATCATCTAAAAGTGATTATATAAATAAATACATGTAATTGAAATTAAGACTTTGATTCTTTAAAAATAGACCACCTACATCAAAATTAATGAATAACCCTTACCAAGGGCAATCCCCAATTTGAGCAGAACCACAATGAAGAATGAGATCATGATTCAATTCCTAGATAAATTTTTTTAAATCAAATGGAACTAAAAAAAACTAGATCTATATATAGATCATAACGTGGATAAAATTCTCTCTTTTATTTGTGAATAGGAGTGGGTAATAAAAATATATTTGAACAGTAATAAACCACTTACCCAGAGAGGTGTAAATATTCAAAAATCCTTTTGATTCTCCAAGAATGGGTGTCAGGAGGACTTTTAATATGTTTTTTAACCTATAAAAATGAGAGATTCTGAGATGGTCAAAGTGGTCTTGATTTTGGGTCATATAGGGGTCAATGTATTTAAAGACACAAATTATGATTAATAAAAACGTTGTGAAATGATTTTTGGGAAGAGGCACACTATTTTCCAAACCGTACATCTAAACTATGCACCTATTCTAGGTGGGATTGTTTATTCTATTAAGGCATATAGATTGACAAATAATTTTTCATCAATGAAAACCATCTCTATCGAAAGTTTTCTAGTTTTCTATGCCTTGTTGTATTGGTAGGAAAAACCGTGCACCAATCGTGCACTACCCACTTTCTCCCATTTTTGTAAAAACAATTTTGTAATAATTCCCATGGTAAAACCCCAAAAAATTACTATGTAACAGAAAAATAGAACTTATAACTGAGCATGATACATATATACAGAAGACTGGGATCTAACAGATGTGCTTTCATATTTCTAAATCGGATTTTAAGGAAAAACTATATGTTTAAGACATTATTTGTAACCAATGAAAAGATAAAAAAATATAATTAAACCACCTCAATATAATGTGACATAAAAAATATTTAAGGATGATGTCAATTGGAATTAAAAGTGTTATTAGACAATATAGAACACATAACTATGGTTTCACTATCAAAGGATATTGTGTTGACTATGAAAATTGATATCTCTACCAATGATATTGATATATATATATATATAACATGAATCAGTTTATATTATGTGAAATTTTAATCTAGTGTTGTATTTTATATTCTTAATTATTTCAAATATCTTTTTAATTTTTGAATACATTAATTAAAACAAATTTCTTAAATAATTTTTTTCAAAATAAACTATTAGATGACCTATGTTACAATTAGAATAATTATAATTATATAGAGAGTATATAATTTAATGAAATGATCTACTATAAAAAATATATCTAACTGATATTAATATATATAATCATTCATGTTTTATCCTAAGATCAATAAACTTGTTTCATTACCACAATACTTACTGGTTTAAAAGAAATTGATGGTCGACCATCATCGGTTGATTTTGAGATTTCAACAACATCACTATTCTGTTTATTATTCCCATTAATAGTCCTATTAATTTTGTATATTATTTATGTTACAAAATTATTTAGGATTCCATAAAAATCATGATACTTTGTTATGAATAATTAGTGAATAATAACATAAAAAATTATGCATCATCCTTTTAAAACTTATTTACTTTTTTATAATTTCCTTTTGTAAAAAAATTAATGGGAAGATATTTATTCTTAATTTCTAAACAAATTGGATAGGGATGTTGAACGATGTTTATAAATAATGGAATTTATTATATTTTTGGTTCACTTCTACATTCTAGAAAATATTCCATAACAGAAACTCTCTTTGTTAGAGAGAATGAATATTGAAGTACGATTTGTTAAAATAAACCATTGTTAATTCATAGTAATGAATTTTGTATCATTTCTATATATTCAAGTTTAATATATAATTATACATTATCATCGAAAAAAATTGATTCATATTATTTTTAATTGTAATATTTTTTGAACCATTTACATTGGTAGTTTTTATTTACTATATATAAAAATTATGCCCATTGTTTTTAAAAGTTAAAGATTTATCCCTGTTGTCTTATCCATATTTTATGGTGAGAATTTTCTTTTAATTAATCTATATTCATAAATATATTCTTGATTTGATAAAATATTTTCTATTTTTATATAGGTATTTGGGGTGTTACCCTGGATGTGAGTTTATGGAGTAATAGATAGCATTTTTGTTTCATATAGTTGGGATATAGGCTTTAAATGAGGATGATATGTGGGGTATGACACTATTGAGTTTCTGCTAGTACAGGTTCTTGGATCATGAGGGACTAGTTTTTTATTTAGACATGGAGTTATTAATTATGAATTTGTAATCCATATTATGATTAGTTTTTATTCTATATGAGCACAAGGTATCATTTGTGGTGATATAGTTCCATGAGAATCACAATAATGATGGACTCTTTATCTTGGAGATCGGGGTAATTCTATAATAACAAAGATTCAACATCAGATGTAACATAAGGAATAATTTATCTAAAATAATTTAAGAAATTAGTTTATAAAATATATATTTAACATTAAATATGGTATTCAAAATGGTTTTGAGTTTACTTCGAGGTTCACGGGCATAATTTTGTATCCTCTAGAAAAAAGAACATTTATAAAGAATCTAGAATAGTTATGGGTTGATTAATGTCAGGTGTTTTAACCTTATCTTCTTTAGATAGAGTTGTAACATTCTTGGACTAAAAAATTATATTTACAATTTTATAATGTAATGTAATGTAAGATAACCCATGAATCATTTCTTATCGAGTCCTATATTAACATAATGTTTATTTGATCTAATTTTGTAAAAATCTATATTTTTTAATTTAATTAAATAAAATTAAATGAATTTTTATTAATTATTTTGTTCAGTATTGAATTCTTTAAATTAAGATATAAATTGAATTAAATAATGTATTTATGAAAAAAGTTTTATCTTAAATAAAGTCCCCTAGAAATTTCAATCATCAATCTATAAAAATATATCTCATATTTTATCTTAGATTAGTAGTGAAAACATTTTTAAATATAGATCATCAAAACCTCAAACTGAATCACTAGTTGAGTATCAAAACACATATAAATTTTGTGAACTAACCCCCATTGTTATAAGTGTGAACTGGTAAAATTATATTGAAAAATGACAAGAAATTTGATTTATCATAATAAAATTATTTCATGTTGACCATATACTAGAATCACTCATCCATTTAATTACCACTATAAATTCATGATTAATTAACAAAGGGGAGGATAGTTAATTTTTGACAAAAAAATGTGAGATGAATAGTAAGTGGTTTACTAAAATAAGTCCATGTTAATATATAATAATTCATTCATAACAACTTCATTCAATAAAAAACAACATTAAATCAATGATAACATTTCATAATCGTGCAGAAAATTCCTGGATAGCATCAAAACTCTCAAATAACAATTATTTTAAAATTTATAATGTCATTAATTTGAATCTGTCATTAATATGGTAATCACTAGATGATCACTATTTAATTAATAAATTTATTTATTTAATCTCTAAAAATTATAAATAAAATTACATAATATTGGAAATATTTTTATCTTTCTAATGAATTCTTATTGTAAAAGAGATCAGTTATATAACCTTATATTAAATTTGTTATTGTAAAAGGACAAATGTGTATTTTATATTTTTCCTTTCTTTAAATTAATTATTATAACATGTCATTATCAAACCTAAGTTCCTCGAAAATGAAAAAAATTTATCCTATGGATTTTGTTTCATCCAAGACTTGTCCAATAATATTAAGACACATGTTAGGGTAATTTCATATCATTGTAACATTCTTTACCCTTATTTATCTTATTTACCCATTTAACCATGATAAATATAAATAATTACTTATATTATTATTCATAATTTCGAAAAGTAAAAGGAAACATATTCATATAATTTGGACCTTATGATTCCAAATATTGAATCATTTTTTTCCCATTAATAACATATAAGATTCATTAAAAAATTCAAAATTATTTCCTGTGGTCAAACCCAAAAATCGGGTTTTTAGGAAATAAAAAATAATAACATTGACATGAGTTTATGTCCAATTAAAATGGTAAATTAATTCAAATGACATGAATTGGATAAAATTATAAAAAATAGTCTAAATATAATTTAAAAACAATTCAACTTATAAAATATTAGTACAAATAAATTAGACGTAATGTTAATTTTAATAAAAAATGTAGTATTTTCACTATTCACTAAATTATGAATTTTATCCGAAAAAAATTCATCCAAATTATATTTTCATGTTTTGATTCTAAAGAATAAATTTATATTTTTAAATATAAGATATAAAAGTAGAAAAAACAAGATTTAAAAATTGTTCTCCATCAAAAGGCGGTAAAATTACCTTTTAAAAATATTAGATTATTTTTTGCTTAAAATTGGGTTCATTCAATTTTATGCTTTTAATTTTTTTTGGATAAATGTAAAAACATTTAACTAACATTTGTATTCCTATTATAGTTAGTTATGTTCATTCCTGCCAATACAACAGCTAGGCTTTAACAACTATTTAAAATAATTATATTACTATTTAATAATTTCTCAGCATAACTTTATATTGTGTGCAATATAAGATTTCAATGAAACCTGTTGTTCGATGTAGTGTATTATATCAATGATTGATTCCCATTTAATTTACAATTAATTTCTTATTCAATAATATAAATGAAAATGTATTAGTGTTCATATAGTTGTGATGTTACATCTGTCACCTGTTTTGAAAATCGTGTCCCCATAGTTTAACATACTTATAAAATAAGTAGTGGTATTTCTCCCTCATATAATTTTCAGATTCACATATTTCCTATTCACCCAAATAGTTTTTCCTCAAATCATTTTTCGGATGAATTCCCTTATTCTGCAACACTGTCTCTTTGCAGTCATGAATCTCCACTGGTTGTTCCTCGTCATAATGATTCTCTTCCAATTGAACTACCACTAGAATCAAAACATGTGATTAATCCTACATACACTTTCTTCAAATTGAAAAATGAAAAAAATTATATACCTAGGATAAACATGGAGGTAAATCCACTTATTACACAATTAGTGTAAGTTTAAATAGAATTTCATAATGTCCAATGAACCACAAACACAACTTCCCTTTCTAAATAAAACCTATCAAATTGTTTCGGGGTGAAATAATGAGAAAGACATTATCACCTTCCACAAAAGAAAGATACTTCCTCTGAATATCCGAATTACTTTTCTTCCAACATTGAGCTACCCTCATGTGCATATAATTCAACTAAACATTATCTACCATAACTTTTATGAATTATATCCCTATGAACATCCTTTCCCCTATATCATCAACAAAAGATGGAGTTTTCCTCCTCTTCCTAAAAAATGCCTCAAATGGTGCAATATATATACAGCAACAAAAACTTTTATTATAAGAAAAATCGACCTATGAAAGATTTTAATCCCAATTTCATTGTTAATTCATTATAAAAGCACATAGAATATCATCCAATATCTGAATTGTTCATTATTCCAGCCCATATGATTGAGTATAAAAATTTTTATTGAAATTTTATTCTATACCCAATGAATTTTGAAGGCCTTTCCAAAACATAAAACTGAGCTTGGAATCCAGATCAGATACAATTGAGAGGGGAACCCTGTGTAACCAGACTATCAAATTAATATACAATCCATAATGTCAATCAAGATATAGAGTAAATATAATAGAATGAAAATGAGCAGATTTAGTCAATCAATCAATAATAATATAGATGGACTATTACGTCAATATGTCTTCGGTTATCCCATAGTGAAGTCCATGAATATATTTTTCACATTTCTACTCAAGCACATAAAAACCATGAAGCACCTCCTTCAAAAACTATCATTTTTATTTCACCTTTTGACAATTCAATAATTTCATGGTATAGTCAGCAATATATCATTTCATTCCATTACACCAGTAATAATCTCGAATATTTCTATACATCTTAGTGGACCCCATATAAATTGAAAAAGAGGAACTATGATATTCACACAACAACTCTTTCTCTAACTATGAATCATAGGGAGCACATAATCTCTTCCTAAATCTGAAAACAAAATCTTTATCAATGTTAAATTGAGTAAACGTACCATTCTGAACCAATTATACCTTTTTCTGTAACTCATAATCATCCTTATGTGCGTTCTTAACTCTATTTGATAGAGATGATTTCACTATCACCTAAAAAAATAAAATACTTTTTTGTACCAGCATATTCTTAGCCAAAATTCATCAAATAATTAACCAATAGATCTTGTTCCTAATGTAATAAGTTTAATGTAGCATTACTTTTTCAACTCAAATAATTATCCACTTTATTTGCTTTTCTTGGATGGTAATGAATCGTGAAAACATAAAACATGATTAATTTTTTCCATATCCTATTTCTATGTTAAGATCATTCGGATTGAATATATAGTTCAATATATTGGAATCATTTTATATTTCACACATTATTCTATAAAAATGATACATAAAATTTCTTAATGAAAAAATAGAAGTAGTGATTTCCAATTAAAAGGTAGGATAATTTAACTCATGAGGTTTCAACTAACAACGTGAATAAGTAATTATCGGATCATTATGTATTAGAAAAACCATGTCCATTCAATTAAGCATCATTGTAGATAAAAAACTCATCAATCGATGAAGGCAGGTCCAAAACTGGATCATTTTCCAATATTCCTTTCTGTTCCATAAAACGATCATCATGTTTATTTTTGAAGATAAACTTAATTACCTTACATACTAACTTAATTAGTAGTCCATATAAGTAAGAAATGTTTTCAACAAACCTTTGGTATGTACGCTCTAATCTAATAAAACGACGAATCTCTTTGATATTGTTAGGTCATGAACACTCTTCAACAACATTTTTTAAAAGGATCAACAGTAATTTGATCTTTGGAAACAATATGTCCAAATAATGAATATTTTTGCAAAAAAACGTCAATGTTACTAAACATGCCATATATTTTGTTTTATATTAAGGTTTTCAAAAAATAATTAATTGATTTTGATGTTCATCCCAACATTAAGAATTTACCAAAATGTCATCTATAAATGCAACCACAAACTTATCCAGAAATGGATGAAAGACCACATTCATGAGATTCATAAATACTGAAAGTACATTAGATAACCCAAAGGGAAGAACTAAAATCTTATAATTCCAATATCTCATTCGGAAAGCAGTCTTTGGAAGGTCATCCTCTTTAACATTCATTTGATGGTACCTAGACCTCAATCATTATTTGAGAAATACTGAGCTCCATGGTTCTGATAAAAAAGCCATTGATATGTGGTAAAAGATACATATTATTAATAGTGGTGTTATTACAGGCTCTATAATCAATACATTTTCTCAATGAAATATATTTCTTTTTAACATATAAAATTAGATCATACCACGTTGATGTGCTGGGTTGAATGAATTATTTAACTAGTAATTATTTCAACTCTTTTTTCAATTCCACAAGTTCCACGTGATCCATTATATAGGGGGTTTTAATAATATCTATAGAATCAGGTAATAAATAAATACTAAATTCAACCTCTTGATAAGGAATAATAACAGGAAATTTATCTGAAAACATTTCTGTAAATTCGTTGACTACAGAAATGTCACTAGTCAAAACTATTTATTTCTTTTCAAAAACCTGATCTAGATAACTTTTACTACCACAATAATTCAATATTTCAGTTTCTTGGTGGTTTTCAAATGTATGAAATCATTGAATAACACATTCATGGATTTAAAATCTATTTTATAATGATAAACTAAAATCCAATCCATACCCAAGACGATATTAAAATCCACTATGGGAATTTCAAATAGATTTCATGGAATGAATATCCCACTAATGATTATAGGAATATTCGAATAAATCTTGGTCACTTTAATACATCTAAATGGAGTCTTTATCAAAAGTTTTATTTTACATTCATGAGGTTTTATTTCTAATTTACATGTAAATCTCTTGGAAAATAATTAATGTGATGACTTGGAGTCAAATAGAGTGTTGTCATATTTTGAAAAAACCTATGACATACCTTTAACCACTTCATTTGATGGTCCAACATCAAACGTAGTAGTATAAAATTATTTTTCCGACCCTTATACATTCTATAATGAAGGTTTCCACACTAGGTAATCAAATTTGGATAGACATTGGAACAATTTCCACTCTCATTGAAACTAAAGAATATTACCGCTGGTTTTTTATTGCTTGGAAAATAATCATAATTACAATTAACTGCAATATGGCTAGTCATACCACATCAGAAGGACTTCTCAGGATTTGATAGGCTTTCTACAAGATTCTATTTACCACACTTCTCAGATGTTATCAATTTAGTTTTCATAACTCCTAGATTATTTGATGAATTCTTTCCAATTTCTATCCAACTATATTGCTTCTTTTATTTTATCTCATTGAACACATGATAATCCGAAAACAAAATTTCTACCTTCTCAATAGATCAAAAAAGTTTCTCATAACTTTTTCACTCATGAGAATCTAATTCCCTTTATCATTTCAGCATTAATCCTGAGTGAATCTGATTTATCTTACTCTCAATATCCTAGAAAAAATATAGGACATACCTTGAAAAATAGGTGAATTTTTTTCATATGTATCCATAGTATCTTCTTCCTTTTGTCTCAACTACAAGAATTTCTTTTCCATTCTATGTTGAACATACTATTGAAATTATTCCTTTAGAAATATATTATTAAATTTATCCCATTCCATGGAATTGAACTCTTAACTTAGATGTTTTTAACCATTAACCCGCACTGATCGGATTCACCTTTAAAATGATAAACAATATGAATAAACTTCTGATTTATGTAACACTTCCTTACATTATGAATCATTTCTACAAAATTAATCCACCCTTTAACTTGCACAGGGTCAGGTGATCCTCTGAATGATGGGGGATTTAGCCTCATGAAAGGCTCCACTATCAACATATTCCTCTACCATTGCTCAGGTTGATATCGTGCATGGACATCACTACAATTTATTGCATGTGTAAACTAATCCATCACTACAAAAAAATATTTCAGTATTGATTTTGACAATCAATGGATGTTTATTTGGAAGCTTATTTACCTATTTATTCCTTCCTAGCATATCATCCATGTTTCCTCAGTGGAAAACCATTCGAACTAATATATCATATATGAATCAACATAGTAATCCTCAAATGATACATCTTTTAAATTTGACCATAAAGTGAAAAAATCTATTAGGGATATTCTATAAACAGTATTTTAACTCTTAATGTTATCTAAACTGACATCTAATACAGACTATAAGGCTCCATCCATAAACATTACGTAATCATGAGTTAGGTAAATAAATTGACTTTAAATAACATCGACGATCTTTTTAGGTTTATAGATTTAGTGAATTAGTCCATAACATATACATATCAAATTGATTGTAAAAAATTAGAAATTATTACTCCTTACCCATTTTTTCATAAAACAATAAATTATAAACAAAACATTTACTCATTTCATGCATAAATATCATAGCTTTTCCAGGATCAAATCCTTGACTCTATTATCTTTTAAATCCTAGGAAAAACTTTTCAAAACATTGGATGAGCCTAAAAATGACCAGTAATGGATACAGAAATAAGTATGATTATTAGCTTCATGAAAACATGTAATCCATGAATACATTATCATAAAGAAATACTTTTCACCATTATTAAGTAGTAAATACTCTTCAATGTATATTATCTAACAACATGCCCTTTTTTACCCTCTACATTACCAAAAACCCAATATAAAGAAAAAATAACATATAAAATGTATCTTGGGACATAATTATACTTAAATGGAATAGACATAATAACGACTTCCACACATATCATTTTAAAAAATAGAATATCCATATGACTGAATTCCATAACCAATGTATTGGATGTTATAAACGGAACCACCCGTCCTTGGTTTATTATGGAACCACATGTTTTTGGTTTATCAAGTAACCAAACATTTTTGTATTATCACGTAACCACCCGTTTGATATACAAGTACCTTTATATAATCATAACACAGAAAAGGTTACAATTATAAACATTTAAGTCATTAAATTGATTTTCCAACCATAAGAAATAATTTCAAGATATTGAAATAGTAAATCTACATTGAAAACCATTTTAAATTCCAAAATACAAAGAAGGAATTAAGATAATTCTTTTTCATTATAAAAATATAATGTCTTGTTGAAGAATCCAAATATCAAATAACAGTTTCAGGGGTGGAGAGGTCATTGTCACCGCATACGTTAAAAATATCTATTTTTTTGGTAAAACGATTCATTGAAAAATATTCCTTTTGAATGAAGTTAAAAGTAAAAGGGGTTTATTATAGTCCATATAAAGAAGGTCGTGTATAAATTAAAATATGACTCATGGAATGGAGGTTGAGATGAAAACACTATCCTTGTGTCTGACTCATCATGTATAATAATTTTGTTCAGGAATAATAAAAATAAGTTAATTCCTTGTTTAATTAGAACATTTTTCATGTTTATTATTAACTTTATATCACTTTTTACCATGTTATAAAGATTACATACTTATTTATGTTCATATCGGACGTTTTGTCGACATTCAGTACATGAGTCAAAAATAAACTTGTTGAACATGTTTTGATATAAATTGGTCATGTGGTTAAAATTAAATAATATCCATAATATTATCCGTGATTTAAATATAATAAATATACTATATATAATTATTTATAACATTCAAAATATTGGAAGATAATAAATGAAATGCATTGTTCATGGGGAAGGTTGGTCGTATAAACGTATGAACGCTACTTCCATTTTGTTGTCAAAATAAAAGAATAAAAATAAAATGGTATGTATATTATAATAATAGTGTAATATTAATGTCATGGAAATCTCATAGGTTTAATTAAACCATCCTTAATATGTTCCATTTATAGCAAGAACGAGTCATAACACATTGTGGGGGAGGTAGTTCACACTTCCTTAAATGAAATTATCGTATTTTAACATTATTAAAAGCATACATGTATGTTATAATAAAAATTACATAATAATAATACAAATACAAATATAATATATATTATATATTAATATAGTTCCATCATAACATCCACAGTGAGTGGTGGTAGGGGAAAATTGAACAATCATCGTTTTGTGAGGCAGTTCTTTGTCGTACCCAGATACAATATGTTCTATATCCATTATATGGATGTGTGTATAATTGTAGGTAAATGCCTTAAGAAAATAACATACTAGTATAATGAATATATTGGTGTTGTTATAAAATAATGTAATAGAAAGAGTTTGGTGTGTTGGGTAAGGGGAAAAATAAATGAAAGGATCCTGAAAAATATGTTACTTCTAAATCAGGAAACTCCTTTTTATTTGAGAAAAAAATGAATTCATGAATTACCATATTCACAAGTTATGTAATATAGAAGTAAGGGAGGGATTTTAGGAAGTTATTTTAGTATAATTGGAAAGATATAAGTGGATCGATATGTGTTAGTATGTCGGTGGAGGTGGTGCCTTTTTATGAGAGGGAGGAGTGGCACTTTAGGAATGTCCTGAAATATTATTTTATTATAAATTGATTTTATAATTATAATTGATAATATTGATATATTTCATGTATAATATGACGATGGATCTAGATAATATCATATAATAGGTTTTAGAAAAGTCTAGGTAGTAAATTTAAACTTATCTATGGGCATTAACCCTTATTAAAATAAATTGTCTCTTACCACATCTTCTTGTATTTTTACACTATATGGTTTATTTAGTTACTATTAAATTATAACCTATCCTCAAATGGATCATTAATTAAATTTTTTACATTTTATAATTTATTATCTTGAATCTTATATTTTTATGACTATTATATCATTTAAAAAAATTGTATTTCTTTTAGAAACTCATTTATGTCAACTAGGATTATATTTAGTAATTGATTATTTTTTAAGGATATAAAAACTTGATTCCTTCGAAAACAATACATTAAATAACATATAACAAGTCATAATAATTCATAAAATTCATGGATGGAATCAATATTTTAAATAACATTTTTAATATTTATAATATCATTTATTTGAATCATTCATTGAAAACGTAATCATGACATCATCATTGTTTCCTAAATAAATTAATTAATTTAATGTATAAAAATTATAAATAATATACCATGATTTTAAAAATAATATTATCTTTCTAAATAATATTTATATTCAAATTGATTGTTTTTATAACTCTATATTAATTTTTTAATCAAAAGATACAAGTTTGTGGTATATTTCTCTTTCGTTTAAATTAATTAATATAACATATCATTGAAAAATCTAAGTGGCTCCAAAATGCCAAAAGATCAGACTAAGGATTGTTATGGTCACCTATGAATAATCAAATATTGTTTGTATAGAGGTTAGAGTAGGTTTATATTATTATAATATTATTTTTACACTTATTTAATTAATTTACACTTTATCCGTGGTAAATAAAAATAATTACTGAAGTTACTATTCATAATGTCCAAAAATAAATGGTACCTATATAAATAATTTGGACCTTATGATTCCAAATATTAAATCCATTTTTCCAAATTCAATACATATAAGTTTCATTAATTAATATAAAAATAATTCCCATTTTTAAAATAATAAAGTGGGTTTCTGAAAAGTTACAACTATCGAAAGATTGACATGTGTTTATGTCCAATTGAAACGTGAAATTACTTCTATTGAGAAATATTAAATAAAATTAAATAAACTAATCAAAATATACTTTAAAACAATTTCAAATGGTAATCTTCTAATACAAATAAATTAGACATACTTGCATTTTTCAATTAAAATTGTCGTATTTTTCCCTGTTCATTAAAAATTGAATTGTATCCGAAAAATTCCAAAATATCATCCAAATAAATATTTATGTCTTAATTCAAGATAATGTGTTTAGTTTTTTCACATATAACATATAAATGTTTAAAAAACAAGATTTAAAAAAGGGTTCTCCATCAAATGACTATAAAATGAGTAACAACCCGAATCTGGAGCCACAAAACTGGTGCACCGTAACCGGTTCGCCACATGACCACAAGAGTGTTTCCCCAAACGCTAGAGGCTACCAAATAGCAGCGAGGGACTTTTTGAGTAAATGGGGAAACTATTCCCTCATTTGGTAAGGTATGTAGCGGAAGAATAAACATACTCAATAGCAGAAGCAGTAAACAACATGCAACGACTGAAATAAAAGTAGAATCAATGTCTGATATAAAAATCATGCAGTACAGAACATGTATATATGAAAAGTAGTAAACAAATAAACGTGCCGAAATACAACTAAAACCAAAGTACTAAACATAAACAGCCACTACGGCAGCATCTCAAGCCAAAGCCCGGTCCCGTGCTCTCCAGCTCCAACCAAAAATCATGTACCTAAGGTAGAAGGGCCACAATCCCTATCTACACCTGCAAAAATATAATCTGTTTGGGCTGAAAAGCAGGACCCAAATAGGGTGTGAGACTAATCCCAGTATACAACTAGCACAACATTTGTGCCCTACCATTAGTGAGTAATATAGAAAAAGTAAAGGAAGATGAATACAGTAATGAACTAAGAGTATACAGGTAAATCATCATACCAGTTACCATTCACATTCATTTAACTAAACAACCAAGGAAAACTAGAAAAGTATTCTATTCCAAGGCTAGCATGTAACACAGCAGGTATCTCCAAAGACTACAGAAACACAAGTAGTACAAAATACAAGCTTGTTCTTTGGATTCGTGGATTCGTCACAACCAACCATCAAAATTCACACTGACCCTCTGGGTGGATAAAACTATAAGGCATATATATTCAAGTAATCAAACAAGGAACAAACACTCTGGAAAGATCTCACGTCAATTCCCCTATGGTTTTGCAATTATAGCTACAGACTCCTTGAAGAAGCACTTACGTCTAATTCCTCTTGTGGTCTCGATGCATGGGTAAACTAAGAACAATCTTGGGAAGCACAAAGCTATATTCTTCTAAGTCCTGTGTATGAAACTAAAACCATTAAACCCTCTAGGGAAGCACTTAAACGTCTATTCCCTCTTTGATCTCCCCCACTAGGTTCTCACAGCCCTAAGCATTCCAGTCGTGAGTAATCGACTATCAGCAGCCCTATGTAAGTTCAACAACAACTTGGATATTATCTACAATGCATCAAAACAATTTAAAAAGCAGACAACACATGAAATCAGTGATAAAAAGTAAACTATCAATTGCAATAGGGGTTTCCTCACAGGAAAATGGTGCAAAATGACGATAAACAGCCAAAAAGGTGGAGAAACACCCATTTGGTGATCCTCAATCAAACAACCAAGCATATATTATGAAAAATTAGACTTAAGCTAACAAGAAATCTAGGGAAAATAAACAATAGGTTCAAAATTCTAAACCCGGGACACCCGGTACATGGGTATCTGTCACTTTTGCAACCAAAAATCAAAGAACATTAATGTAGGGCAACAAACCACTTACCTTGATCCTTGAAGATCGATATACTTGAACCTCGGCTTGTGAATCGGCCTAGAACAGAGTAGATATGAAGAAACATCTATAATGTTCAACCTTAGATAACTCACACGAGAGAAGGGATCAGGAAACGTGGGAAAAGAATAACCAAGAACTCATCGCCTTGATTCTTCTGGAATCAACGGAGTTCAATTCAGAAAACCGGTGATGGATCGGTGTCTTGGAGAAGAATCGTCCTCTTTGGATGCTCTGGAAAGAATTAGACGAAGAATAAGACGTTAAGGAGCATTAGGCGCAACCCCGGTCCAATTAATGAAATAAAAAAGAAAGTACATGGCGTGTGCTTTTAGAGTACGCGTTGTGTACGAGGTCTTTCCGTACTCCGCCAAAATCAGCCTCCACGTCATCCCTACACACCGTGTGTGTTGCCTGGACACGGCCAACACACAGATTTGAGCGGAAGAGGAGTATAGGACGTGTACTCATAAAGTACACGGCGTATACTTTGAAAATTTCTAGATTCTCCATTTTTCCGTAAAAATCCCATAAAAGAGATTGGTACCTGAAACCGAAGCTCTGGGTTCTTAAAAACTTTCCCCTTAAAGAAATTCATCCCCGAATTTCCCTAACAAGACATAAAAGAAGAAACCTCAAACAACTCTGGCCAATATGATCACATATCAGCCTCCCTCTCCCAAGTCTCATCATGTATACGGCTGTGCTGCCATAGCACCCATACCAGAGGAACATACCGGCCATAGAGTACCTTTGCACTACGATCAACAATCCTGATAGGATACTCCTCGAAAGATTAATCCTACTCCATATCAACCTCCTCAAGATGAAAAACATGATATGGTTCTGAGAAATACCGTCGAAGTTGTGAAACATAGAAGATGTCGTGCCCTGCCTGGTACCTCTGAGGTAACTGCAACCTATAAGAAACCAGCCTGACTCTATCTAGAACCTCAAATGGCCCGACATATCTTAGTGAAAGCTTCCCCTTCCTCCTAATCCACATATGTCCCATCCTCAGGGTAACGCGCATGAAAACCTGATATCCGACCTTAAACTCCAGAGGTCCTCTCTGCTGATCAGCATAAAACTTCTGTCGAGTCTGTGTTGTAGCCATCCTCTTCAAAATCAACTCTATCTGCTCTGAGGTCTCTTGATCAAGACGAGGTCCCATAAAAGCTTCCTCTCCTACCTCTATCTAGCATAAAGGTGATTAGAATGGCCTACCTTACAAATCCTCGTAAGGTTCCATCTGAATCGTCGCCTGAAAATTGTTGTTGTAGGCGAACTCCACCAGAGGGATATGCTTCTACCAAGTACCTCCAATGTCTAAAATGAAAGCTCAAAGCATATCCTTAAGAACCTTAATTGTAAACTTGGACTGGCCATCAGTCTGGGGATGGTATGTTGTACTCAAAAGTACCAGTGTACCCAAAGCCCTCTACACCCCCTTCTAGAAGTGCGATGTAAACACGCATCCCTGTCTGAAACAGTGGAGTGTGTCACTTCATGCAGACGTACAATCTCTCAAATGTACAACTGTCCCAGCTCATCAACACTGAAGGTCTTTTTGATTGGAAAGAATTGTGCAACCTTCGTGGGCATTCCCACTACAACCAAAAACACGGTATTTTATAGAGGTGATCTTGGTAACCCTATCACGAAGTCCATCGTGACATCATTCCATCTCCACTCAGGAATGGGTAACTACTGTAAAAGCGCTACTGGTAGTTGATTCTCTGCCTTAACCGGATGATAAGTGGAACACCACATAACAAAACCAGCCACATCCTTCTTCATACCTGGCCACCAATATGGACGGTGTAAGTCTCGGTACATCTTGGTGACACCAGGATGAACTGCCCATGATGAAACATGAAACTCCCGCATCATCTCCCCACGTATGTCTGCTGAGACCCATGTGCTGCCATGAAAACGTAGCACCTCATCATCGCCAACTGTCCACCCTGGAGTAGTGTCTCCATCTAACACACCCTCCCGTCGGACTAGGCCCTCCAAGTCTGATAGATGCCTCATTCGAATTCGATCTAAAAGAGTATAGTTAATAGCTATAGAAGAAAGAACTGTCTGTCCCTATCTTTCGTGCACCTCCAAATGCATCTTAGAGAACAGATACATAATCTACCACTCGCTACTGGCCTCCTGAACTGCCTGCAACTGATTCCTCTTGCTCTGTGTGTCGGCCACAACATTTCCTTTCCCAATCGTATAAGCAAGATCAATGTTGAATGACTGTAGGTACCTGACCCACCTCCGCTGTCTCAGATTCAAGTCACGTTTTGTGAATATATACATGTGGCTCTTGTGGTCAGTATAAACCACAAAATTCTCTCCCATGAGATAGTGCCTCCAACAATGAAAAGAATGAACAACCTCAGCCAACTCCAGGTCATGTGTGGGATAGTTCTTCTCATGGGGACTCAAATGCTAAGATCTGTACGCAACAACACGATCCTCATGCATAAGCATTACTATAAGCCCGATGCTGGATGCATCGTAGAAAACTGTATAACTCTTTCCCAGCTTTGGAAGAACTAGAATCGGTGCTAAACTCAATCTCCCCTTCAGCTCCTGGATGGCTGAGTCGCAAGCTTCTGACCAAACGTACTTCACAACCTTCTTAGTCAAGCCCATCAATGGAACTACTAAGCCTGAGAAATCTTGTATAAACCGCATGTAATAACCAGCCAGTCCCACGAAACACTGTACCTCGAATACATTCTTCGGCTGCTCCTCGGTAACTACTGCTCTCACCTTCTCTGGGTCTACTGATACTACTATCTCTGAGATGACATGGCCCATGAAGTGAATTTCGTCCATCCAGAAGTGGAACTTTTAGAGTTTAGAATATTACTGATACTCTCTCAGTGTACTCAATATGATCTCAATATGGGTAGCATGGTCGTGTCGAGTGTGAGAGTACACCAAGATATTGTCCACAAAGACAATGAAGAATGGATCGAAGTAAGGATGGAAAACTCTGTTCATCAGTGCCATGAAAAATGCTGGCACATTCGTGAGACCGAACAACATAACTAGATACTCGAACATACCTTACCTGCTTCAGAAATCTATGAGAGGTATATCAGATAGTATGGCCCGCAACTGATGATAGCCAGATCTCAAGTCTATATTTCAGAATACCCTGGATCCTTGAAGCTGATAAAAAATATCATCAATCCTCGGAAATGGATATCAGTTCTTGACCGTCAACTGGTTCAGCTTCCGATAGTCGACACAAAGCCGTAAGTTACCATCCGCCTTCTTCACAAACAACACAGGTGAACCCCAAGGGGAACTACTGGGTTAGATAAAACCCTTCGCCTGCAACTCCTCCAACTGCTTCTTGAGTTCTTGTGACTCAGGCGTAGCCATCCTATAAGGAGGTATGTGTAACGCCCCGACCCCAGCTACCCAGAGTCGGTGCATTAATTACATAACATTGGCATGATCACAAGAAAGATCAAATCCCGAAAGACCGATTGGTTTAGTAGCCTTGGAAACACTAGATATAATCATAAAGTTTTACATTACATTTCAAAGTGAAAAACTACTACAACAACAAAGTCTTCATATCCACACTATTAACCCCTCATAATATCCCTGCAAGTCATTCATAAATTACTTCTTCACTACCTGGGGAAAATAAAACATAGAAAAGGGGTGAGCTCAAATGCCCAGTAAGGATAACAATATAGTGGAACATTCATAATAAGAATAAACATTTAAGGCAATGAATTACTAAAACAAAAGCCTTTTAAAATTGAACTTCAATATAGTATGGCAAAAATAAAAATGAAATAATGCCATTTACTTATTCACATGGATATTCTACTAATCGAATAATCACATGCAATATCAATAACCACTTTCATAATGTTGGAATGCATAATGCCAGACTATCATAACCACATAGCCAAGGCCTCGTGCCAAGACTACAAATAAGATTTTGTCAAGGCCTTGTGCCAAGACACTAGTTTGTCTCATGAGACCTACCGATGCATCGAGGAGCTATAGCGGGCTCCACCCGTCACTTATT
Source organism: Viscum album (assembly GCA_963277665.1). NCBI lineage: Eukaryota > Viridiplantae > Streptophyta > Magnoliopsida > Santalales > Viscaceae > Viscum > Viscum album. Next base: position 269,131,089 of record OY728129.1, read on the forward strand.
AAGTCCAATGCATTCCCATATGAAAAGGTTTAAACATAACATAAACATTCGTATTAAAACTAGCATACGAAATGTCAATAATTTCACCATAAACTATGAATGGTATAAAAATATCACATCCACAGTCAAACATATCACAAAACCTTCAATACAATATAGAAGTTTTGTATCATAATAAATCAACTTCAAATAATCTTAAAATCCATCAAAGGATGTTGACATAGATGAAATCAAAATTCTTTTTAAAGAAATATCTATTTTTATTTTGAAATCATTTAAGATCCATATAAAATAAAACATTTTCTTTGAAAATATTCTTATAAGCTTGTAAGGAAAGCTTTGAAGATTTTATAACGGCGTAAAATAACCGCACCCGCCGTATAAGTTAAAAAAAACATTCTTACCTCAATTCTGTCGAAAAGGTTAAAAAGGACCTTGTTTTGAAAACGACGGAAAGATTCCTTTATAAACCTCTTATAAAAAGTCAAACAAGGGTATAAATGAATTTAACCCATATTCTTGTAAATAGTAAAAATGTTTTGAAATACATTTTTAAGAAACATGGATGTGGATGATAAAGATATCCCAGTAGATTATTTCGTATAAACAACCTCGGATAATGAAGAGATTGTGAAATAACCCTTACCTTGTACTTTTCCTTGGTTGGGGTAGGTTAAACTCCTGTATAATGGTGAAATAATTGTTATTAAATTATACAAGAATCATATATATTAATATGATATCATATATGATCTTTTAACATTGATTTATTAATAATATCTTAGAATTATCATCGTTTCGGGTGTTAACTTACTCATTTTCTTTTATATGTTTTGTTACATAAGCCATGTTTGTTGTATCTTATTCATATCCAGAATGATATCAAGTCCTTAAACATCATTTTTAAATCATAAAATGATAATTATACTTGAATGGATACGATGGAGAATGAATCTCATCGCGTTCGTGGAGACGGTAGTCCGTACGTACGCACGAGCGACAATATCATTCTTTTGATATTAAAATAATATATAAATGAATGGTATATCATATATACAGAATCATTAACATGTTATATTTATTATTTACATGAGTTACACATAATTATTATACCCATCCAAATAATATTATATTGAATAACAATTACACCACGACGTGGAGACGGTAAGCCGTACGTACGCACGTATGGTGACATGTTATTCAAAGGGTGGATAGAATACTGAATATGGTTGTACCATACTTATAATAACATCACAGTATATGTGAGATACTGGAGTTATTATTTTAGAATGGTAAGAACAAAGGAAGAAGAAGTGGAAGAAGAAATGAACTTAGAAAAGGGTGGTGAAATCATTACCTCTTCTTCGGGTTCTTCCTTTTGATTTGATCAAAAGGGCTCCTTAGGTTGGCTTTCTGATCAAACTAAGGCCTCTAGGTTGTAGTGAGGGATGTTGGGAGATTATTTGGGCAGAGTTTGGCCGAACCAAAAGGCTTTGAAGGTGTGAAGAAATGAGAAGGAGGAGTGCCCTTTTATAAGAGGGGTGAGGGGCACCTTTGGAAAAGCTAGAAATATTAATTTATAATAAATTCATATTCGGTTTCTAAAGGCTCCAAAGTTGACTATTCAAAGGATGAGGTGGGGATAGGTCGAAAACAACTCATCCAATAGAATTTAGACAGGTTTGGGTACTTATATTAACCTTATCTTTAAGTATTAACTCTAAGTTAATTAGTTTCACTTTTACAATGTCTCTTTGTATTTTTATATATTATGGTTAATAAACTTACTATATACATCCAAGCGACCCCCAAGTGGTCCATTAATGATTAACCTATCATAATATAAGTCTCTTGGCCGAACCTTAGATTTTTAGGAATTTAAAATCAATTAATAATATAATATTTGTTTTAAGAACTCTTTTATGTCAATTTTGACACTATTCAATAGTTGATTTTTGTGAAACTCATAACAGATTGATTACTTCGAACAAAGTAAATTAAATAAATCCTAATATATCATATTATCCTAGAAAATTAGTTTAATTCATTAAAAGTTTCATATTATATTTATTTGGGTATTTATAATATCAATTATTTTAATTTTTCACTATTATAGTAATTACTGCATCATCATTGTGTCATAAATAAAATAACTTATTTAATGTCTAAAAATTATAAATAAAATATCATTATGTCGGAAATCTTTTTATCTTTCTAATGAATATTTATAATCTAAAATCCAACATATATAACCCTATGTAAAAATTGTTGTTCTAAAAGATATATGCTTGTGTCATTTTTGTATTCATTTTAACTAAATTAAAATAAAGTGTCATTATCACTTACAAGTGGATCCATGGGGTCCCAAAATTGACACAAAGATGCCCATGGTCGACCATCTATCAACCAATAGGGTTAAGACACGTTTTTAGGGTAATTTAGTATTATTATAATATTATTATTTTAACCCTTATTTACCGGATTTACCCTTAACCATGGTAAATAAAATATTTACCGCAGTAATTATTCAAAATGTCTAAAAATAAAAGTTACCTATTTACACAATTTGAACATCCTGATTCCAAATATGGAATCCATTTTCCTAAATTCAAAACACAGAAGTGGCAGAAATTAATTTAAAATTAATTCCCGCTGTCAAAACAAAAAGCGTGTTTTTAAGAGATAATAACTATCAAAAGATTGACACTTGTTTATGTTCAGTTTAATTGTAAAATTATGTCCAATGACCAACATTATATTAAATGGTAAAAATATATTCTAAATATACTTTAAAACTACTAAAATTCATAATTTATCACTATTAATTATTTTGATTAAAAAAGTTGTTTTTAATTTAAATTTAGTAATTTTCACTATTCATCAAAATATGAAAGTTATCCGAAAAGTACCAAAATTTCACCTTAGGCTAAATTCGATATTCCGAGTCCAAAAATGAAGTCCATTTTCAAATATAAAATATATATAATTTCAAAAATTAGGTATTACTATTCACAACGGCTAGTTTAATTAGTTGTGGTGTGTGTTAGAACTCGAGGTTGCGTACAACACACGCTATCACATTATTCAAAGGGAAACGTACCGTAGAAGCTTGGGGTGTTACATTCTCCCCTCCTTCAAATAATTACGTCCTCGCAATTTCTAGGGTATTACTGCATAAAAAGACTCGGGTGGTTCTTCATCATAAGTTCCTCGGGTTCCCACGTTGCCTCTTCCATCTTATGATTTCTCCACAAAACTTTTACCAGACGCGTCGTCCGGTTTCTCAGTACTTGTTCTCTTGTATCAAGAATCCTGACGGGCTCTTCACAATAGGAAAGATCGGGTTCCAGTTCTAATTCCTCATAGGTGAGTACATGCGTTGGGTCAGGCATGTATTTCCTCAACAGAGATACGTGGAACACATCGTGAACTTTGGAGAGACTTGGCGGCATTGCCAATCGGTAAGCTACAACCCCAATTCGTTCTAGAATTTCGAAAGGTCCGATGTACCTGGGACTCAATTTACCTTTCTTACCAAAACGTATGACTCCCTTCCACGGAGATACCTTCAGGAAAACATGATCACCGACTTGAAATTCCAAATCCTTCCTTCGATTATCGGCATAGCTCTTCTGCCTACTTTGAGCTACTTTAATGTGATTTTGGATTACCTTCACCTTTTCCACCGTTTCCTCCACCAGTTCTGGGCCTACAAGTTTTCTTTCACCAACGTCATCCCAACAGGTTGGTGTACGACATCTCTTTCCGTATAACGCTTCATATGGTGCCATCTGAATACTCGAATGGAAGCTATTGTTATAGGAAAATTCTACTAGTGGTAAATATTGATCCCACATACCCTGAAAATCAAGTGAGCAAGATCTCAACATGTCTTCTAAGGTCTGAATAGTCCGTTCTGATTGTCCGTCTGTCTGAGGGTGGTAAGCAGTGCTCAAATGAAGTTCAGTATCCAGGGATTTCTGAAGACTTTTCCAAAATCTTGAAGTAAAACGGGGATCACGATCAGAAACAATCGATAGGGGTACTCCATGAAGTCTCACAACTTCATTAATGTATAGTCTTGCTAGACGTTCCAGGGGTAGATCTTCTCTTATAGCAAGAAAATGTGCTGACTTGGTAAGACGATCAACAATAACCCATATCGCATCGTTCCTTCTAGGAGTCTTTGGTAGCCCCATGACAAAGTCCATTGTAATATTGTCCCATTTCCACTCCGGTATGGGAAGAGGTTGCATGACTCCTCCAGGCTGTTGCCTTCCAGCTTTCACTTGTTGACAAACCATACATCTTGACCCAAAATCAGCAATCTCCCTCTTCATGTTGTCCCACCAAAAATGTTCCTTCAAATCTCTATACATTTTGGTGCTCCCAGGGTGTATAGAGAAATTGGAACTATGAGAATCATCCAGCAATTCCCTTTTTAGATCAGGTATATTGGGAACACAAAGTCTCTTCCCGAATTTCAAAATTCCATCTTCATACACAAAGTCTCTCAATCTCCCATCATTCACAGCTTTAATCTTCTTCTGAAATTCTTCATCATCGGTCTGAGAAATCTTAATCCTTTCTAGTAAAGATGGTTTGGCAACCATTTGAAAAAGCATTGATGTTTCACCTTCCCTGGTTATTCCCATGTCCATCTTCACTAGATCCATGAAAATTGGATCCCTTTCAATTCTCATCATGTTCAGAACTCCATGGTCTTTTCTGCTCAAAGCATCTGCTACTTTGTTTGCTTTCCCCGGGTGGTAGTGTATCGTGCAATCATAATCCTTGAGTAATTCAAGCCATCTCCTTTGCCTCATGTTGAGTTCATTTTGTGAGAAAATATACTTCAAACTCTTGTGATCAGTATAAATCTCACATTTTTCACCATAGAGGTAGTGCCTCCATATCTTCAAAGCAAAGATCACAGCTGCTAACTCGAGATCATGAGTAGGATAGTTTTGTTCATGAATTTTCAACTGTCGTGATGCATAGGCAATAACTCTATCATTCTGCATAAGGACACAACCAAGTCCTTTCTTTGATGCATCACTATAAATAACGAACCCATCATTCCCCGATGGTAGAGTCAATATAGGAGCATTGACTAATCTTCTCTTCAGTTCTTCGAAACATTCTTCACACTCTTTTGTCCAAACAAATTTAACCCCTTTACGTGTGAGCTTCGTTAATGGGTTAGCCAATCGGGCAAAATTCTGGACGAAACGTCGATAATAACCTGCCAAACCAATAAAACTACGTACCTCAGTTATACTCGTAGGTGCTGGCCATTCTTGGATTGCCTTGGTCTTAGAAGGATCAACAGAGATTCCATCTTTAGAGACAATATGGCCAAGAAAAGAAATCTCCTGAAGCCAGAATTCACACTTGCTAAACTTCCCATATAATTCATGCCTCCTCAGAGTCTTCAAGATAATGCGCAAGTGATTTTCATGATCTTTGTAGGTTTTGGAGTATACCAAGATATCATCAATAAATACCACCACAAATTCATCGAGATACTCCTTGAAAACTCTATTCATCAGATCCATGAATACAGAGGGTGCATTAGTCAATCCAAACGGCATTACAGTAAACTCGTAATGCCCGTACCTGGTTCGAAATGCTGTCTTCGGAATGTCTTCCTTCTTCACACACAACTGATGGTATCCAGATCGAAGGTCAATCTTTGAAAAGTATTGAGCTCCATGCAGTTGGTCAAATAAATCATCAATACGAGGTAGGGGATACTTGTTCTTTATCGTTATAGCATTGATCTCCCTGTAGTCGATACATAACCTCATAGATCCATCTTTCTTTTTAACAAAAAGAACAGGGGATCCCCATGGAGAAACACTAGGGCGAATAAATCCCTTATTACTCAATTCCTCTAGTTGTTTCTTTAGTTCGACTAGCTCTACAGTGGCCATTCTATAAGGGGTCTTCGATATAGGCCTTGATCCAGGAATCAAATCAATGGAAAACTCAACTTCTCGTTCTGGAGGATGTCCAGGTAAATCTTCCGGAAATACATCTACAAATTCTTTCACAACAGGTACATCCTCTATTTGAACATTCCTTTCCTCACCGACAGTTATTTCATTCTCTTCCTCCCCAATAATTGAATTAAGTTGAGCTACTGGGGGTGGATCTAAATAAGAATTAGGTGGTGACGATTCTGCTCTAAAAATAAGGTGCTCCTTATCATTATCATCAAGAATCGTAACCTCTTTCTTCTTACAATAAATCTTCGCATCATAGTCCGAAAGCCAGTCCATACCGAGGATTATATCAAACTCAATCATAGGTATGACGATGAGATCAGCGGATAAAGAAAATTTATGTGCTCTAATGGGGACTGATTCGCAAAACTTTGTTGCAACGATACTTCCCTTAGGAGTTTTAACTGACAACTCCCTTATTAAATCAAATTGGAAATATCTAATTTTCTTAGCAAACTGGGAAGATATGAAACAATGCGATGATCCAGAATCAAATAATGCATTTTCTAAACTTGAGGAAACCATTAAATTACCTGCCACCACGTCTTTCGGAGTTTCTACCTCAGCAGTAGTGATAGCATAAGACTGGCCTTGATCCCTTGGCCTTTTCTGAGGTAAGTTCTCCTGACGCTTAGGACATGCATTTTCATAATGCCCCATCTCCCTGCAATTGTAGCACTGAACGTTGGTATCTTCCTTCTTCCCCTTACAATCATGAGCTTGGTGGCCTTTTTCACCACACTTGTAACAGACTCCCATTCCCTTCAGGCAAGCACCGGGGTGTTTCTTCCCGCACTTACCACAAGATGGATATTCAACCTTTCCCTTCTTCCCCTTATTTCCATTCCCAGATTGATCAGCAGGTCTCTTCTTCTCTTGCTTTGCTTTAAAGTCATAAGACTTAGAGAATTCCTTTTCGGTCTTGATAGCACATGAGACAATGTCTTCGTATGATGAAAAGGATTGTGAGACTAATGCTCGTCGGAGAAATGGTTTTAACCCATCAAAGAAACGATCAATCTTACTTCTTGGGTTGCGAATATAATCACCAGCGTACCTCGCTAACCTTGTAAAGTTAGCCTCATACTTTGTGACATTCTCATCCTCCTTTTGTCTCAGACTCAGAAATTGTCTTTCCATATCTGCTCGATGGTCGCGAGGAAAGTATTTTTCTAAAAACAGATCTTTGAACTCCCTCCACTCCATATTTGACACTTCATCATCTTCTTTCGTATTTTGAATCAATGACCACCATTGATCAGCATCTCCAGTGAGGCGGTAAACTGCCATGATAACTTTTTCCCTTTCACTGCTCCCCAAAGCCTGAAATATTTTCTCTAGGGAAAATATCCATTGCTCAGCTACTAAGGGATTTGTATTCCCATTGAACGTTGGTGGTTGTTGCCTCATGAATCGATCTAACATTGATCCTCCACGCTGCGGATCAGGGTGCTCCATACGGGTAAGGTTATTATTCATAACCTGAGTAAGTTGTCCCAGTATGGTGATTAGTTGATCAGCACCAGTTGCATCACCAGCCCCACTATAATTATCTTGAGCAGGAGGGCAATCCCTACATGGAGTGCGCGCATTGATACGGTTTCCATTTCTTCCACTAGGTGCCATTTCTAAACAATGGCATAAACTAGATCAGTTTATGAATCAAAATACATAATCCCATACTTATAAAACACTTAACATAAATTGAACTATTTATGGATATAATCCATAATCATAAAAATGTTTTTCTTTGAGGAAGTATATACTCATAAACCCTTCATAATGATTTGTAAAGATAGTGAGAGTTATCCTAAGCATATCCCCCGGGAGTGTCGTAACCAAGAGTGCAGCAAGGCCCGTTGTCGTGCACCAGTTCCCGTTCGAGTCTAGCTCAAAGCGGTGTTTTCGGGTTTTACCCCTAGGTACATCTGTGCCAGAGCCGCCTCTACCTGCTCGTATCCAGACAGGGATTTATTGCTCGGAAAACTCACAAAATCTCTACAATACCAAAATTCTAGGAAGTTCTTCTATACTAATCCTCAAAGTTCATCTTAGGTCTACGTGCTCTAATCAGAGTTTATCTAAATCTAGTTTCCAAGGTTTGTACTAAACTTCCTCTGATACCAACTGTAACGCCCCGACCCCAGCTACCCAGAGTCGGTGCATTAATTACATAACATTGGCATGATCACAAGAAAGATCAAATCCCGAAAGACCGATTGGTTTAGTAGCCTTGGAAACACTAGATATAATCATAAAGTTTTACATTACATTTCAAAGTGAAAAACTACTACAACAACAAAGTCTTCATATCCACACTATTAACCCCTCATAATATCCCTGCAAGTCATTCATAAATTACTTCTTCACTACCTGGGGAAAATAAAACATAGAAAAGGGGTGAGCTCAAATGCCCAGTAAGGATAACAATATAGTGGAACATTCATAATAAGAATAAACATTTAAGGCAATGAATTACTAAAACAAAAGCCTTTTAAAATTGAACTTCAACATAGCATGGCAAAAATAAAAATGAAATAATGCCATTTACTTATTCACATGGATATTCTACTAATCGAATAATCACATGCAATATCAATAACCACTTTCATAATGTTGGAATGCATAATGCCAGACTATCATAACCACATAGCCAAGGCCTCGTGCCAAGACTACAAATAAGATTTTGTCAAGGCCTTGTGCCAAGATACTAGTTTGTCTCATGAGACCTACCGATGCATCGAGGAGCTATAGCGGGCTCCACCCGTCACTTATTAAGTCCAATGCATTCCCATATGAAAAGGTTTAAACATAACATAAACATTCGTATTAAAACTAGCATACGAAATGTCAATAATTTCACCATAAACTATGAATGGTATAAAAATAGCACATCCACAGTCAAACATATTACAAAACCTTCAATACAATATAGAAGTTTTGTATCATAATAAATCAACTTCAAATAATCTTAAAATCCATCAAAGGATGTTGACATAGATGAAATCAAAATTCTTTTTAAAGAAATATCTCTTTTTATTTTGAAATCATTTAAGATCCATATAAAATAAAACATTTTCTTTGAAAATATTCTTATAAGCTTGTAAGGAAAGCTTTGAAGATTTTATAACGGCGTAAAATAACCGCACCCGCCGTATAAGTTAAAAAAAACATTCTTACCTCAATTCTGTCGAAAAGGTTAAAAAGGACCTTGTTTTGAAAACGACGGAAAGATTCCTTTATAAACCTCTTATAAAAAGTCAAACAAGGGTATAAATGAATTTAACCCATATTCTTGTAAATAGTAAAAATGTTTTGAAATACATTTTTAAGAAACATGGATGTGGATGATAAAGATATCCCAGTAGATTATTTCGTATAAACAACCTCGGATAATGAAGAGATTGTGAAATAACCCTTACCTTGTACTTTTCCTTGGTTGGGGTAGGTTAACCTCCTGTATAATGGTGAAATAATTGTTATTAAATTATACAAGAATCATATATATTAATATGATATCATATATGATCTTTTAACATTGATTTATTAATAATATCTTAGAATTATCATCGTTTCGGGTGTTAACTTACTCATTTTCTTTTATATGTTTTGTTACATAAGCCATGTTTGTTGTATCTTATTCATATCCATAATGATATCAAGTCCTTAAACATCATTTTTAAATCATAAAATGATAATTATACTTGAATGGATACGATGGAGAATGAATCTCATCGCGTTCGTGGAGACGGTAGTCCGTACGTACGCACGAGCGACAATATCATTCTTTTGATATTAAAATAATATATAAATGAATGGTATATCATATATACAGAATCATTAACATGTTATATTTATTATTTACATGAGTTACACATCATTATTATACCCATCCAAATAATATTATATTGAATAACAATTACACCACGACGTGGAGACGGTAAGCCGTACGTACGCACGTATGGTGACATGTTATTCAAAGGGTGGATAGAATACTGAATATGGTTGTACCATACTTATAATAACATAACAGTATATGTGAGATACTGGAGTTATTATTTTAGAATGGTAAGAACAAAGGAAGAAGAAGTGGAAGAAGAAATGAACTTAGAAAAGGGTGGTGAAATCATTACCTCTTCTTCGGGTTCTTCCTTTTGATTTGATCAAAAGGGCTCCTTAGGTTGGCTTTCTGATCAAACTAAGGCCTCTAGGTTGTAGTGAGGGATGTTGGGAGATTATTTGGGCAGAGTTTGGCCGAACCAAAAGGCTTTGAAGGTGTGAAGAAATTAGAAGGAGGAGTGCCCTTTTATAAGAGGGGTGAGGGGCACCTTTGGAAAAGCTAGAAATATTAATTTATAATAAATTCATATTCGGTTTCTAAAGGCTCCAAAGTTGACTATTCAAAGTATGAGGTGGGGATAGGTCGAAAACAACTCATCCAATAGAATTTAGACAGGTTTGGGTACTTATATTAACCTTATCTTTAAGTATTAACTCTAAGTTAATTAGTTTCACTTTTACAATGTCTCTTTGTATTTTTATATATTATGGTTAATAAACTTACTATATACATCCAAGCGACCCCCAAGTGGTCCATTAATGATTAACCTATCATAATATAAGTCTCTTGGCCGAACCTTAGATTTTTAGGAATTTAATATCAATTAATAATATAATATTTGTTTTAAGAACTCTTTTATGTCAATTTTGACACTATTCAATAGTTGATTTTTGTGAAACTCATAACAGATTGATTACTTCAAACAAAGTAAATTAAATCAATACTAATATATCATATTATCCTAGAAAATTAGTTTAATTCATTAAAAGTTTCATATTATATTTATTTGGGTATTTATAATATCAATTATTTTAATTTTTCACTATTATAGTAATTACTGCATCATCATTGTGTCATAAATAAAATAACTTATTTAATGTCTAAAAATTATAAATAAAATATAATTATGTAGGAAATATTTTTATCTTTCTAATGAATATTTATAATCTAAAATCCAACATATATAACCCTATGTAAAAATTGTTGTTCTAAAAGATATATGCTTGTGTCATTTTTGTATTCATTTTAACTAAATTAAAATAAAGTGTCATTATCACTTACAAGTGGATCCATGGGGTCCCAAAATTGACACAAAGATGCCCATGGTCGACCATCTATCAACCAATAGGGTTAAGACACGTTTTTAGGGTAATTTAGTATTATTATAATATTATTATTTTAACCCTTATTTACCGGATATATCCTTAACCATGGTAAATAAAATATTTACCGCAGTAATTATTCAAAATGTCTAAAAATAAAAGTTACCTATTTACACAATTTGAACATCCTGATTCCAAATATGGAATCCATTTTCCTAAATTCAAAACACAGAAGTGGCAGAAATTAATTTAAAATTAATTCCCGCTGTCAAAACAAAAAGCGTGTTTTTAAGAGATAATAACTATCAAAAGATTGACACTTGTTTATGTTCAGTTTAATTGTAAAATTATGTCCAATGACCAACATTATATTAAATGGTAAAAATATATTCTAAATATACTTTAAAACTACTAAAATTCATAATTTATCACTATTAATTATTTTGATTAAAAAAGTTGTTTTTAATTAAAATTTAGTAATTTTCACTATTCATCAAAATATGAAAGTTATCCGAAAAGTACCAAAATTTCACCTTAGGCTAAATTCGATATTCCGAGTCCAAAAATGAAGTCCATTTTCAAATATAAAATATATATAATTTCAAAAATTAGGTATTACTATTCACAACGGCTAGTTTAATTAGTTGTGGTGTGTGTTAGAACTCGAGGTTGCGTACAACACACGCTATCACATTATTCAAAGGGAAACGTACCGTAGAAGCTTGGGGTGTTACAGTATGGATATTGGTGCTACTCCTGGCACAAGATCAATAGTGAAGTCCACATCATGCTCCAGAGGAATCCTTGAAAAGTCATCTGGAACGACATCTGAAAAATGGTCAACTACCGGAGGTAAGCCCATCTGAGAAGTCCCCTAATCATCCATATATAAACTAGCAATCTGGACTATAAAACTACCCAACCCATGATGCTCTGGTCCAGTTCTTCTTGACTGGACATCCCATTCTCCCTTGTGAATAAAAGACCCACCCTCTGGTGACATGAAACTCACCCTATGGCGATAATAATCAACAAAGTCTTGAAAAGGATCATTCAAGTCCATTCTGAGAATGACATCATAACCCATCACCTCAAGGACATAAAGATCCCACAAGAAGCGACACCCACCAAACTCAAGGGGGCACTCCTTGAACTGATGTTCACTAGTAGATCTATGTCCCAAAGGAGTGCCTAGTGCCAAAGTATCCTCAGAACTAAAAATAGTACGTATAAGGATCTCCGTAGTGTGCACAAAAATAAAGCTATGAGAAGCTCCGGTATCGAAATGTGTAGAAGATAAAACTGTGGCTACTAAGATCATACCTCGAACTGTGGAAGGTCCAGGATCCTGCTCCCGATGGATCTTCTCTATCGCAAAAGTCTGGCCAGTACCGCGGCCCTTTGTATCAGCCTGATATCCCTGAGCTAATTCTCCCTATGTCTAACCCCGCGTCCGCGACCTCTACCCTGGCCTGAATGACCTGAAGAACTCCAGCCCCCAGTCTGCTGCAAAACTGGTAATCCTGCTCCTATATGAGGAGTAGAAATCGATCCTCTTTCTCTAGCTACTGGAAGAAGAACCCTGCAAAAATGCTATAGATGACCATCTTGCCGCAAGCTTGGCACTCCAATGGATCTCTCGGGCACTGAGGATTCGTTATGGCCTCTCTTTATACACTAATAGCACAACACCTGGTTTCCATAAGGAAGATCTCGTCTACCAAAAGAAAAACCTCGCTTCCTCGAGTCACCTCGAGTAGACTCTCTGTGGGGCTTCCTGTAGTTAGTATGAAATGAATCAGCCTTGGATGCAGAACCGCCCTAGTCAACTGCTCCAGTATCCCTCAGATTCCGTTCGGTGATCAGAGCCTGGTTGACTATTTGGGTAATAAAAGTCAAATGTATGACGTTCACCTGCGATATGGTCTCTGGTTTGAGGCCTTCTTCAAAATTCCTTGCCAAAAATAGCTCGTCACTTCCCAGAACGGGAGTGAAACACTGTAAATCTGTGAAACGAGAGGAATAATCCATAACCGAAAGAGTACCTTTCTACGGGTTCATGGACTCTTTGGCTCTGTCGGCCCTCAGCATTGCCAGATAGAAGTAGTCGTAGAGCATACACTGGAACCCGCCCCAAGCCATAGTCCATTGGCTCCCTACCTGCAAGACCACATCACACCATCTCTTGGCAGAATCTCACATAATGTAAGTCGTGAGCTTCACCCTTCAGTCTGGGGGTGTCTCCAGATGCTCGAAGATAGAAATAATGGTTTCTAGCCATGACTCTGTAGCCTAAGGTCCTCCATCCCCTGTGAAAGTTGGAGGATGATGGTTTAGGAAGACTTGCGTCAGCTCTGCCATAGACGGGGCAGGATGCTGATCTCTCTAGGAAGTCTGCATGAACCTCATGAAACCCTCTATGAACTGAGCGTCAGCACTAGTGTCTGGAATCACTGTAGGTGCCATGTCCGAAACAATCTGCGAAACTACTGGTAGTCCCTGGTCTGCCGTATCAGGCATACGGTCACTGCCTGGTTCCTGGCGTGCAACGGGAGGACGTTTTGGTGCCATAGATTTGAGACAACAAAAGCATACCTCAGATTTAGGATTAACAAGGACAGAAAACACAAGAGTACAAAATTAGAATAGGAGAGATAAATGCCTATGTTTTCAAAACAAGACTACACGGCATGTATTTAAACTACACGACGTGTTTGTTAAAGACATTTACATGGGTGTGTAACTCTACCACCACTGGTCATGTAACATCCCAGCCTACACGGCGTGTTATCCCAATACACGCCGTGTACTTGAACTCCACTCCCCTACAAAAGTCTCTTTAGACGTCTAACCTACACAATCCTTCTAATTCTAAACTACATGGTGTGTTCACTAAACACACGACGTGTACTAGACAGGTTTCGGCGACTCGTGTAGTGGTTACACAGCCGGGTACATGACTGACCCCTACACGGAGTGTTCCGAACAAACACGGCATGTATAGGGATAGATAACACTGAACCGTGTTGTTCGTGACATGGTCGGGTACCCAGAAAAAAAACCACATGGAGTGTTCTTATATCACACGGCATGTACTACACGCGTTTCAGCGAACTGTGTAGCGGTTACATGGTCGACTACACAGCTGACACCTAAACGGCGTTTTCCAAACAAACACGACGTGTATAAGGATAGATAACACTAACCCGTGTTGTTTGTGACACAGCCGAGCACCTAGAAGAATACTACATGACATGTTCTTATAAAACACGGCGTGTACAACACAGGTTTCCCCGACCCGTGTTGTTAGTTACATGGCTAGGTATACAGTTGACTACTACACGACATGTACTTATGGTACACGGCGTGTCCCTGAAGACTCTACAACACCCCATGTCTCTTCTCACACAGTTTGTAACATGGTCTAAAAACTACACGGTGTGTATTTATAAAGTAAACGCCATGTATTTTGTGTTTTTTCTGGGCAGTAGCTCAGAAACTGCACCGATATCTAGAATCACTGAAAAATAAAATTTATGTGCCAAATTCCGATCCGTGGGGGGCCATACTCCCCCCGAATCAAATCTTGGAATCATAACAATGCATATATCAAGTAAAACAACATAACAAGTATGTCTGTCACAGCAACTATCACAAAAACATGCATCATTTATCACAACATCTATCACAACAGCATGAAATTCTAATGCCCCCTAGATGGCATGGTAAAATGCATGACATGTGATTTCCTACCCAGTGCCTACATGATGAATGAGATGGAACACCCTCATCTCATCGAGTTGTAACAAAATAGAACCACAATCATATAAATTGTTACAACACAAAACATGTGAATCACCCAACGGTGAAATATAATAAATTGTAACACTTGCAAAAACTGAAAATTGATATTACGAGGTAATATAGGTTTTCTTATACATGGGTTAATTAAACCCGGGCACAGTTAAGTATTAACTACCCATTTCTTCTTATCCCTGAATATTGTCGCAAAACAGTAAGGAAATAGAAAAGAAGAAAACTCCTCTGATACCACTTTGTAACAACCTGAATCCGGAGCCACAAAACTGGTACCCCATACCTGGTTGGACACATGACCTCAAGCCCATTTCCCCAAATTCCAGAGGCTTCCGACAAGCAGCTAGGGCCTTTGTGAGTTATTGGGGAAACTATTCCCTCATTTGGTAAAGTATTCAGCGGAATAAAAAACATAATCAATAGAGGAAGTAGTAAACAACATACAATGACTAAACTAAAAGTAGAAGTAATGTATGATATAACAATGATGCAGTATGGTACTTGTATATATGGATAGAAGTAAACAAATTAACATGCTAAAATACAACTAAATCCAAAGTACTAAACATAAATAGCAACTCCAGCAGCATCGCGAGCCAAAGCCCTGTCCCATGCTCTCCATCTCCAACCAGAAATCAAGTACCTGAGGTGGAAGGGCCACGATCCCTATCTACACCTGCAACCATATAATTTGTTTGGGCTGAAAATTAGGACCCAAACAGGGTGTGAGACTAATCCCAGTAGGCAACCACGACATGATTTGTGCCATACTATCAGTGAGTAATATAGCAAATGTAATGAAAAATAAATACAGTAATGGACTAAGAGTATACGAGTAAATAATCCTACCAACTACCATTCACATTCATTTAACTAAATGACAAAGGAAAACTAGAAAACCTTCTATTCCAAGGTAAGCAAGTAACAAAGCAGGTATCTCAAAAGACTATTGAAACACAAGCAGTACAAAACCTAAGCTTGTTCTTTGTCTTAGTGGATTCGTCACAACCAACCATCCGAATTCACACTGACCCTCTGGGTGGCTCAAACTAGCAGACCCCTATAGTCCAGTATTCAAACAAGGCACATACACTCTGGGAAGCTCTCACGTGAATTCCCCTATGGTCTTGCAATGATAGCTACAGACTCTCTGAAGAAGCACTTACGTCTAATTCCTCATGTGGTCTCGATGCATGGGTAATCTTAGAACACTATTAGGAAGCACAAATTCCTATTCCAATAGTTCTTGCATATGAAACTAAAACCAAAAAACCCTCTAGGGAAGAACATAATCATCTATTCCCTCTTTGATCTCCCGCACCAGGTTCTCACAGCCCTGAGCAGTCCAGTCATGCGTAATCGACTGTCAGCAGCCCTATTTAAGTTCAAAAACTACTTGGCTAATAGCTACCATGCATCAAAATAATTTAAATAGCAGGCAACACATGCAATCAGTGATAACAAGAAACTAGCAGTTCTAATAGGGCTTGCCTCAGAGTCAAACAGTTCCAAACGGCGATTAACATCCAAACAGGGGGAGAAACACCCGTGGGGTGATCCTCAATCATGAAACCAAGCATATATTAGAAAAAATTAAACATAATCTAAAAAGAAATCTAGGGAAAATAAACAATAGGCTAAAAATTCTAATCCCGGGATACCCGATCCATGGGTATCCGACACTTTTGCAACCAAAACTCAAAGAACATCAACTTAAGGAAACAAACCACCTACCTTGATCTTTGAAGATTGATATAATTGAACCTCGGCCTGTGAATCATCCTAGAAGGGAGTAGATCTGCAAAAACGTCTAAATCGTTCAACCTTAGATAACTCACATGAGAGAAGGAATAAGGAAATGAGGCCAAAGACGAACCAAGGACTCACTGCTGTGATTCTACTACAATCGATGGAGTTCGATTCGGACAACTGTTGACGGATCGGTGGCTCAGAGAAGAATCGGCCTCCTTGGACACTCTAGACGAAAATAGGTGGAGAAGAAGACATTAATGTGCATTAGGCGTGACCCTGGTCCGATTAATGAAATAAAAAAGAAAGTACATGGAGTGTACTTTTAGAGTAGACAGCGTGTACTAGGTCTTTCTGTACTCTGCCCAAATCGGCCTCCACATCATCCCTACACACTGTGTGGGTGGCTCGGACAAGGCCATCACACGGCTTTGAGCTGCAGAGGAGTACACAGCGTGTACTCATAAAGTACACAATGTGTACTCTGAAAATTTCCAGATTCTCCATTTTTCCTTAAAAAGCCCATAAAAGGGATCTGTACCTAAAACCAAAGCTCCAGGTTCTTTATAAAAATCCTTTTAAAAATATTAGAGTATTTTATGCTAAAAATTGGATTATTTCTCATTTAGGATTCTAAAAATTAATTGATAAATGTAAAAAAATTATAAAAATTTTATTAATGATATTTAAGTTATTTTTGGTCATTCTTTCCAATACATTGACTAGGAATTAACTATAATTTAATATAATAATAATATTATTGTATTATTTTTCTAAATAAATCAGTGATGTGTGCAATGTATGATTTCAGAGAAACCCATTGTTGTGTGTCGAGTACGCTATCAAAGATAGCTTCCCCTTTAACATAAAATTAATATCTTATTCACTAGTATGTATGAAAATGTATTATTCTATAAAAACCTCTGATGTTACACATATATCACAATATAAAAATTTCAGTGTCTCACAATATAACACTAAATATTTCATTAATTTATTAATAAAATTCAATAATTTCATAATCTAGATAATCAATTAAAAAATTTAGTGATAAATTAATAACATAAATTCATTTAATTTAGTAAATATTTAATTATTTAGAACAATCCCATAAATTATTCTAATCCTTAATTTATTACATCAATTCCATTAATTTATATTAATAATAAATTCATCAAGTAAATACCTTCAATTAATTCAAAAATTAATTGATTACATCCATTCAAAAAATTAATTCAATAATTAATTGATCACATAAATCCCTTCAATTAATTCATCAAATAATTTATTACACCCATTCGGATTATTAATTTTAAAATTATTTAATTGAATCTTTCAATTTTTCAATAAAAACCACATCCCTTAATTATCTAAATAATTAATTATTCAATACATATAATCTCGATATACTAAATTTTAAAATTCAATAATTAATTATTCTAAAAAATTAATTAAATACATATTTTTGAACTCATTTTCTAATCATCAAAACTTTATTCTAAAATTACTTTCATGTAATTGAAATTAAGACTTTGAGTCTTTAATAATAGACCACCTACCTAAAAATACATAGGAAACACTTGTAAAAGGAAATCCCCAATTTTAGTCGAACAACAATGAAGAAAAAAATCATGATTTAATTTTATTATATAATATTTAAAAAATATGGAAATAAAAATACTAGATCTATATCAATATCTGAAAGAGGATAAACATCCATTTTTTATCTAGGAATTGGAGTGGGAGATAGAGGTTATTGAAACAGGAAGAAACCACTTACCCAGAGAGGAGTAGATCTTCAAAACTCCTCTTGATTCACCATGAATTCATTCCTGGAGGACATGTAATATGTAATGGAACCTCCAAAAATGAGAGAAAATGAGTCGGTATAAGTGGGATCTATTTTAGGTTAATATGTGGCTTCATGTATTTTAAACACAGAAATCTTGATTAATTAAAACATTGTGCATGATTTTCTAGGAAGAAGCACACCCTTTTACAAAATATAAAACTTAACTCTCTACCTATTCTAGGGGGTATATTTTTTCTATTATGTCACATATATTTATAAACCATCTTTCTTCCATGAAAACCATCTCTATCAAAAGTTGCACAGTTTTCTGTGCAAGGCCGTACTATTAGAGAAAATTGTCCACCAACCATGCTCTACCCAATTTCATCCATATTTCTAATTGTTTCCCAAATAATCACCATATTAAAACCCAAGAAAAATTGATTACATAGAAAAAGATAACATATAACTAATCCTAAGACATATATATATATATAATATTAGGATTTAACAGATGTGATTGTGTATTTTTGAATCCAATTTCAATGATAAAACTGATCATTTAAGAAATTTAATAAAATAAAATAAATGATACAATATTATAATAAAACTAGATAAAGATAATGTGACAGAACAGTTATTTAGGGATGATGTAAAGTGGATTTTATTGTGTTATGAGAAAATATAGAAAACATAATGTTGAATTCACTATCGAATGAGATCTTGTTGACTATGAAAAAATGATATCTCTACCCATGATATTGATATATATATATAATGTGAATAAGTTGATTCTATGTGAAATTGTTCTCAATTATTATTTTTCATTTTTTTTGTTATTACCAATTTCTTAATAATTTCTGAAGCCATAAATTGAGACCATTTTATTAAATAAATTGAAAAAATAAATCATATGATGTATTGTGTTACATTTAGATTAATGATAATTATATAGAGATCTTATAATTTAATAAAGTGAGCTACTATAAAAAATAATATAGAACTGAAATTAATTTCTATCATTATTAATAATTTAAAATAAGAATAATTAACTTGTTTGTTTACCACTGTGCATAATGGTTTAAAATAAATTGGTTTTCGACCTTCATCAGTTGATATTGATATTTCAACAACATCTCTATTCTCTTTTTTCTTTCTATTAATAGTCTTACTGTTGTTGTATTTTATTTGATCTAAAAAATTATTTAGGCTTCTATAAAAATCATGATAATTTTTTTATAATTAACAAATCAGTAATTACATAAACAATTGTGCATCATTATTTTAAAGGTAATTTACTTTTTTATGATTTGAATTTGTAAAAAATATTTAGCATGAAATATTTAATCTTAATGACTAAACAAATGGCATGGGAATGGGGAACCATGTTTTAAAGTGATGGAATTTATTATATTTGTGGATACCTTTTAAATTCCCAATAATATTTCTTGTTAGAAACTCATTGTATAAGAGAGTGAGTATTGAAGTGTGATTTGTTAAAATAAACCATTGAAAATTCTTAGTTCATAATTCTATATCATTTCTATAAATTCTTGGTTATTAAATAATTATACATTCACACTGATAAAAAAAATGATTTATATTATTTTTAATTGTTATATTTTTTGTACAATTAAAATTTATAGTTTTTATTTACTCTATATAGAAATTGATCACATTTTTTTAATGATTAAAATTTTAAAGTTATTATCTTTTCTATATTTTATGATGGTGATTTGGTCATCTTTTATCTATATTCATAAATATATGCTTGATTTGATCGAATATTTTCTATTTTTATATAGTTATTCAGGGCATCAAAATGTATGTGATTATATGGAGTAATAGACACCTATTTTATTTCATAGAGTTGTGAGATAGGACCCAAATAAGGATAGGATGTGGGGTATGAAACATTTTGAGTTTCTATTAGTAGAGGCACATTGATCGTGAGGGAGTAATTTTTTATTTTGAAATGGTGTGATTAAATATGAATGTGAAAACTATATTGTGATTATTTCTTATTCTAAAGAGGAACTAGTTTCCATTGGTGGTGAAATTGTTTCACGGGCATCCTAATAATGTTGGGCTCTTTAACTTGGATATCAGGATAATTATATAGTAACAAAGATTCAACATCAGTTGTAACATAATGAATAATTTCTATCAGATACGTTGATAAATGAGTTTATAAAAGATATTTCAACATATAAATATGGTATTAAAAATGGAAGTGAGTTTATGTTGAGGTTCATGGGCTTAATTTCGTATCATCTAGAAATTAGATTTTTTATAAATAATCAAGTATAGTTTTCAGTGGAGTAATGTTGGGCGTTGAAACCTTATCTTATTTTGAAAAATTTGTAACATGAATAGACTAAGCACAAATTAATTATACTATGTTATATTAAAATGTAATATATGATAACTCATGACTCATTTAATATTATGTCCTATATTATAATAATGTTTATTTGATTCATTTTTGTTAAAATATAATTTTGTATTTAAATATAAATAAATTTTTTTATTATGATTTATTTTTTTAGTATCTAAAAAATTTAATGAAAATATATATTAAGTTCATTAATGTATTATAAAACATATTTTTTAATTAAATTGATTATCCTAGAAATTTCCATCATTATTTTAAAGAAATATTTTTTATATTTTAACCTGTATTAGTAGTGAAAAAATTTCCAACATATATCATCACAACCTAACACTACATCACTGATTTAGTATCCAACCAAATATAAATGGTGTGAACTAACCAACTTTTTATTATATACAACTGGTAAAATTATATAAAAAAATGAGAAGTAATTTGATTTATCCCAAAAACATTATTATATGTCTCCAATTAACTATAATCACTCATCCATTAATTTATCATGATAAATTCATGATAAATAATGTAAGGGAAGTAAGGTTAATTTTTGACATAAAAATTAGAGATGATTTTTGGGTCAATTACAAAAATAAGTACAAGTTAATAAATAATAATTCATTTATAATTACATAATTCCCAATATATAAATTAATTAAAACATAGATGAACAAGTTAATTAAGAATAGTAACTCATGATAAGTCAATAGGTTTATTTATATTTTAATAAACAAGAGGGGAAGGTACAACTCTCTAAAAAAATTAAATTAAATTATTTGGAAGAGAACAATGATGTAGAATCTTGTATTAAAGCCATGATTTCCAAATAAGGAAATATTCCCTTTTAAATTATTTAAATAAGAGATAACTCCTAGATCATATGATATATTTTACAAAATATATATTTTTTATTCATACTAAACATGTAATGGGAAATTATATCCTTCCATTTAATCAACCAAACACAAGGAATGGCATGAAATAAGTCTCTGTGTTGAGGATCAACTACAATATATATTATAATTCGAACTAAATTGATAAAAATTCTTTATTCATATTAAAAATAATTTTAAATTATTGATTTAGTATGTTTATATATAATTAGAATTTGGGATGAAATATATAGTTCCAAATGATATTGATGATCATATTAGAACTATCTATAATATATCCTTTTTATTCAACAGTTCATTATAAATGAAAATTACATAAATGATATGACCAATGAAAATTTCCCCACATAAATTTATGCAATAAACTATCTAGAACAAAGAGAGTTGACGTTTTATGTTAATTTGAAACAAATTTGAAAACATAAGTAGAATGATAACCTTAGTAATTATATATTTCATTTTTGATGATGATGAATTTATGACCACAGTTAATGTTTTTTCATTTCGTTATGAGGATCCATTGTAGATTCCCTCTCACATTGATCCACACATGGTCAATCAAAAGTTGAATTACAGTGATAAATTTCAGGGTTCATGAATAGATGATTAATCGTATTGGAATGCTCACCTTGATTGTTTTGGGTTCCTCTTTGCTAGAATGAATATCTCTTATTTTTCATAGTCTTGACTAGAAAATAGGTTGAGGGAGATCTTGAGAGGAAATTATTTTTCAAACAGATTCACCTTTCACATAATAAGATAGAAGACTATTTATACAATAATGATCTAGGTTTACTTTTTAATTAAATATACAAAGGCCCTTTTTAATCTTATATATTACCTCAATATGAACTATCTGGTAATATAATACCCTTTATACGAGTAATTTTTAATTTTAATACAACATGTTTTGGTTTGTTTTATATTAAATTATTTTATTTATAATCTGTTTTGAATTCATCAGTGATGTTGGTTATCTTCCATTCTCTGATTTTCCAATTAAATTTCTATATTGAAACATTGATTTATTTAGAGAATATATCTTCTAGACACTATATTATTTTTATGGGTTGAAAATTGAAACTGTTTCATTTTATCATAATTCCATCCATCATGAAATTATTATACTTTTACCTACTATGAATATGCCAGGTATTATAACAGTTCAAATGATTTTTAATTTTCAATAAATTTTATTTCATTGTTTTGTTATTCTATGGTGTATAAGAGGGAAGATCTACTCATTTTTATATGACAGGTTTTCATATCATAATTAAGATGAATTTTAATCTTATTTGACCACATATCATCAATGGAGTTAATTATTTTGTTTTTAAAACTTGATTTTATAATTTTTAGGTAACAAAATATCGTTATATTACAGTGAAGGAGTACACTTCTCAATTTACTCTACTGGGGACATAAGTGTATTATTATACTTTCAAGGACTAAAATAGTTTTCTTTGTTCAATGTATCCTAAAATCTATATCAAAATTTCATTCCGAGATATATAAAATGATTTTTAGTGAAATCATTAAAGCACATATTTATTAATATTTACTATTTTGTAAACACACTATGTTTCCAAAAAAATAATATAATGAATTAAATTTTATTACTAGTCAGTTAGTGATGATAATTAACTAATTATGTATGAAGGTAGATAATGGGATTTTATAAATTAATGAGATATAATTAACAGATAATTGTTTTACATATAAGGTCATAAAAATTCATCCTAACTAATTCATATCAAATTAACAATAATAGATGAAACTATATATCTAAAAATATAATATTAACATTATTATAATAACTATCATGAAATATGATAACTACTTGAATATGGACACTAAATATGATATGGAAATATGTAGTTTAAATTATTTTAACTTCCATAACATCAACGTCTAGATTAAACACTTCCAAATTTACTACATTGAAAATAAAATATAAAAATTACATAGATAATAGTTTTTACATATTAATTAAAGTATTTCTTAAATAAATAATAAAGATAATGAATATAATTAATCATAATAATGAAGACCAACAAAAAAATTAGTTGAAAATGTTTAAAAATAGTGCATGAAGGGAAGGTAATTTAGATATAATATATTATGAGTGTAGAAAAATATTGAATATGAGGCATGATTAGGCACATATAAAAAATATGGAGGATGAATATAAGAAATTAACTAATAGAATCAGGATAAAATAAATTGTGGAAATTACATTTTCATGTTGTGCTTGTGAAGTTCCATATTAAGCTTACATATGTAGATGAAATTGTTATTATATTAATAAAATCACTCGTGTTTATGCATATGATCCACAAAATTAAATGTGTTTTAAAGGAACAATAATAATTAGTGTACCTATATAATTATCAATATTTTTCTTTCAACCATTTCCTTCGCATGATTATTTTGATGATGATCCTACCTTGTTCGAAGAAATGTCTAGGTATGTGACATTTCTTGAGAATAAAAATATAAAATAAAAATATGGACTATGATTTGGGTAAGGAATATCTTTATAAATAATAGGATATAATTTCTAATCATTTATTTAATCCAGACTCTTAATATATGATTTTTATAAAAATTATGATTAATACATAGTTTTAAATATAATTTCCAAAGATGGTGTTGTTAAAAATAATATATATAATTTTACTTTGTGTATAGAAAAATTTAGCATGCTTACAATATATTTAAAACCATAATGCCTTATGGAATATATTTTACTTTTGTAGAGATAGATTTTGTTTTCAATAATATTATTAATATAAATTCATCCTTTTATAAAATATATTAGAGAGGAGGTAATTAGAGAAGACATAATTCCTCAAACAATAATCAATTCATCTGAAATAACAGGTATTTTATTTCATTAGAAATATAATATATTTAACATAATATAGTTCAAAATATATGGGTTTCTAGAGTATTTCCTCAAAACATTTATGGGACCAAGTAATTTTTATTCTAAATTTTCATCATTTAGTATTTTTGAATATATTTATGAGTATTAGTATACAAAATATTGGTATATAGACATTTTTTTCGTAACTATACTGCTTTTATCAATCCCAAAATATGATATATATTGAATATTTTTTGTGCACACATTACATTTGGAGACAAGTGTTTGAGCCAATTCACAATATTAGATATATATTATTCTTGGTAGGCTTCTTATCACTAGTTCACAATAAGTTCTACTAAATAATCATAAGCATGTTTATGTTATCTAATTATCTGATGAATCTTACACCATGATAATGTTGAATCAAAAATATATAATTACTTACGGGAAGGAGATTAATTTTTTTCCATAGCCATGAAAATTAATAAATTATTTAAAATAATGTACATAGTAGCTAGAAAAGCTTTGTCTTACTTGAGTAGATGATTTATATTAGATTTATATTGGGTAATTAGGATGAAACATTGTAAAAAGAATTGCTAAATAATTTTTAAAATAATTTTTTAATTGGTTTTTATGAACTAAATTCAATTCTTATAGACTCAATTTTCATTTCCAATATAGAAAAAAATTAATGTTGAGTTTCTAATAACTGGTGGAATATTATCATAAATTTATTTTCCAATTAATGTACATAATTTTTTTTCTTACATATTATGGATGTATGCAAGGAATAATATTTTTTGTATATTCTTAATCCTGATTATTCCATGTATACATGGGTTTAGTTTCTTTCCCGTCAATTGAAATATCAATCATAGAACATGTCAATTCCAATTTTGAAAATAATAATTAGTTAACAAGGTATTCCTTATGTCTTCTCAACACCAATAATTTTACAACAAAACTACGTAGATAATTGATGGATTAAAACCCTATAAGATATTGGTAACAATTTTTGCAATGTTTATTTTAGTAAAAATTATTTTTTTGATAAACACATTATTACTTCTTGTAATACTATAAATTTAGTTTCAATTAACCTAATATTAAAGAAAAAATGGAATGAACCATGGAATGGTAAGAATACAAAACATTCTAATTTATAATATTTTGATTTAACATATTCTACTTTAATAAAAAATAAATTTTATATAAATTTTATCCAAAATGTTATAAAAAGGGTTTTCTTAAATAGTTCACCATTAGTAAGACTTATAGATTTTCAATAGATGGAAGCATGTCACTGAATAAGTGGAACATGTCAATTTTAATGGGAACAATCAATTTTTAAAGGTAAAAAACTATATTATGAATGAAATATGGATTTAATTATTGAAACTCCATTTTTTAATTCCATATAATATAAAAAAATAACTTGAAAGTATCTTTTCAAAATATAGATTATCAAATGTCAAAACCTTGGTAGATAAAGACTAACCATAATTTTTTCCAAGATATCATAAAATCATATGAAATCTTCTCAGTAATAATATCATTTTTAATTTAGATAAACATGTGAAAAATTATATTCCATAATAAATGAATGAGATAAATTTTTATTTCTCTATCAATGTGAAATTTAATGTCGTATAATTTCTTGATTGATGATATTTGGACAGTCTCTGTGAAGTAAGATCATAATTACTTCGAATAGATCATGGTTTGGATATTAATTGATTGTCCTTGAGATCCATCCATTGTAGGATTTAATTGTGTCTTATAAAGTAAACCGGATGAATATTGAACACTTAGTTAGAATAAGATGATTCTATTTTATAATGGTTATATTCCATATGAGTATATATATTATAGAGACTATTTATGAATGATATCTCTATTTTAGTCCATTAGTGTTTTATAAGCCTACATATTTCAAATAAATTTTAATTTATTTCCAATGGATGTGAAGAGTTTCATCTATAAAGGTTCTTTTTAGAGGATTATTACATTGGAAAATGTATTTTGTTTGAACATAAAAATATAAATATATTTATTTAAAAAATCCTTTGAAAATTCTAGAGTAAATGATTGTATGAGAGGATTTAATGATTTGATGAATTATTTTTTACATAAAAAGGAAATTAACAATGGAATAGATTACAAAATAATTTTTATCAAGTTATATTTTAATGAAATCATGATAAAAAAATAATATATTGTAATGACCCAAAATATTATTAATAGAATTTACCATTGAATATTTATTTCATATACTAAGAGTCATAAAATGTCACATAGAGAACAAAATAATAACTATATAAGTGAATAATTATTGAAAGAAGAGGTATTTATTCAAACTAAGAAACCTATATCGATAGAATTAGA
The DNA here is from genome assembly GCA_963277665.1 of Viscum album. Taxonomy (NCBI): domain Eukaryota; kingdom Viridiplantae; phylum Streptophyta; class Magnoliopsida; order Santalales; family Viscaceae; genus Viscum; species Viscum album. The sequence continues at coordinate 269,158,159 of OY728129.1, forward strand.
AATTAATCCTTTGAATTTTCATGTGACCATAAGGAATGGTAAACCAACTAATAGAATGGTAACCATACCTATAAAATTATAGATAAAATTCTAGTATCCTTTTAATTAAAATATAAAATATTTATATCTTGGAATAAGTAAAAAACTATTTTAAAAATGACAAATTAAGTAATGGTATTTTTCTGAAATTTAATTTTTTATTGAAAATTATATAATTAAAATAATTATTTAAATGAAAATTATATTTCATGACATAGATATATAAATTATGATTTCAATTTTTTGTGACTATAAGATAATTTTAGGAGACATTAATAAATTTTTTAATGTTTCATGAAATCAGTTACAATATTAAAATTTGAATTTTAGAGTAAATGATTATTTTTTAAACATTAAATATCTAATATCTATAATATTATTTTTATAAAATTGAGTCATGTTTTTCATTATAAACATTGAAAAATCTTTACGGTGAATCTATGGGGTTTTTTTTAAAATAGTTTAATTTTATGTGAATAGTAAAATATGGTAATCTTTTATATTTAAAAAATATAGTAATTATTTTTGTCATGGATGCCGTATGAATAATGTAATACCATATTATTAAAATATAATTCTATAATTACTATAATGTTTCATTATAATCATCATTATTTATAGTCTTAATCCAAAATAACAAACTAATGAATTAAGTAATCAAAACACCATTCCCTTTCACTATAAATACTACCCCTCACCACCTACTCTTCTCTCACCATGTATGAATTATAGCCAAATAATATTCTTCCCAATGATTTTCCTAATCCTCTTACCCACATTATGGTCTTTTTTATCATGTGAGAAGGAAATTTACATGCCTCATAAGAAAGTTATCAAAGATATTACACTCAAGAGGTAAAAACGCCCCTCTCTCCCTTTCAATTTTCATTTATTTTCTCATCATTTCATCACCCACCATGTAAAAAGTAACATATTAACTCTATTATCATATATATACTTAAAATTTCCTAGAATAATTCTATATCCTCTATGAATTATTTTATATTTAACTATTTATCAAAAAAAATAAAACATCATCGCCAGGTATGGATTCACCACTATTGAGGATGGTTATATTTTGTTTTCTAATAACACAATATAGTTTTTATGAAATCCATTTTATAGTTATAAAATATTATAATATGTTTATGAAAACTTATTTATTGTTCTAGAACCAATTTATACACATAATATTAACCAATAAAGAAAAACTAGTACACGGTAATTGAAAAAAATGCCAAAATAATCGAAACAATAATCATTAACATTTTTTCTAATTAATCGTCTCGATATGATGAAAAAGATATATAATACAATTTAGTATTGTATAATATCATTTATTTCATAAAAATTCACTTATCGGTAACTATTCTAATATTTCAGTTTCTTTCATACATGTATACAAGTGAATCAATCATGAAAACTAAGGATATGAACACTTCAAATTATTAAATTTAAACTTATATCACAAAAAAGTGACACGAATAAACTTCATATAACTATAATAAATATAATACAAGATGAATATGTTAAAAATTAAATTATTATTGAATCCAATTTCAAAATCCATATCATTATGTGAAACTACAGAACACTTTCGTGCATAAGGTAATGGTTTTATCATCTCACTTTTATTTCTGTGAGATATGCCTTATTAACCCCTTATTTCTTCTATATGAATAATATATAATTCCATTTTATATATATAATCGTTGTTCTATCAATATTTATGGTAATAAATATTTCATTATATTGTTTTTAATTTTATGTGTCATACTATTTAATTGACTATATGGTTATGAGATACTCTAAACATTCATTTTTTTTCGTTATGTTACAGTTTCTCTCTTACCCTAATTTAATTATTAATTGTTATTTTAATCTATTAATAAATTATATTATTATGTTCCACAATAATTTGACTAGATAAATTCTTCATTCATAGTTAAGGAAACTCATGTTTTATAATGTTCCCTTGTAAATTCATCCTGATAAGCTCGACTGATTAAAGGGATCATTCCAATTTCATACCCATTTTCAAGTAAATATCATAATCTATATTAGAACAATAATAATTAAAAAAACTATTTTTATCATGAAATAATATCTTATTAAATTTATGGTTTTGTGAAAACAAGTATTACTTTTTCCACATTAATTTATTTTTTATATCTTCTCTTTAACCACAATAAAGTTTTTCATTTTTAATGTTTCTGGAACACACTTTTATGATGTCTCATTAATGTATCTAGGAATCCTTTACTAGTATAAAATCTAATTTTAAAATAAATTTTATATTTTATAATGTCATATATATTTAAATAATGTATTACAAATAAGAGTGGGTATTTCTCTCAAGAAATTTCAATCACTTTCTTAGACTATTTTCATCTATGTCAACATGATTTGTTGAATCTTATTCTTCATTGAGGTTGATTTCTAATGATAGAACATAACATATTTTATTGAATTCATAATTTTTAGTGGGAATATATTATCATTATACCATTATCAATATTATACTAGATAGTTTATTATTATTTTTACTAATTAGAAAAATTATATATATTCCATAATCTATATTAAATACTAATTTATATGTTGATTATGTTTCACCCCTTTCATATGAGGAATGAATTGGACTTTGAATGTATTAGATGAGGCCTTTTATAACCCCTCAATGCATCGGTAGGTCTCATGAGACAAACTATAATGTTTTTGGGCTAAGGATATACCCATTTATATAGGTTTCTTCTTTGAGGCCTAGATGTTGTTTTTATAATGTCTTGCATTATGCATTAAATCACTTGTAGATTTTTTATTGATAATACATCTAATTTTATGACTACTATAATATTAATGGATAAGTATAATTCTCATATTATTATTTATATGAGGTTATATGATCATATTTTATACCTACCATATTAATATCATGTTTATGATTTAAAGGAATGTGTTTTTAGTTGTTAACATTGTCTTATTATTTACATTTTTTATAATAGATTACTCTATATTTATTAACCATAATTTGGATATGATATCACCCCTTTATTATGTTTTATCTTTCTGTAGGATTATGAGATGTATGTTATGTTTTAAATTCAGGTATAAACTAAGAGATTAAGAGTGTTTTAAATGGAGTTACTCTCTAGCATTTTATTTAAAGTCAAAATATAATAATTATGTTTGTATCTGGTCTTCCAAAGCTACTAAAATTTTAATTCCTTTAGGATGTGACTTCCTTATTGAGTATAAAAATATAATCGTGTATGAAAACCAATATAGACTAATATGGTTATGGTATTTATAAATGGTATTAGAGGAATTTTAGTAGAAACTCTCGAAGAAAGATTTAGAAAATAAAAATATTACGGAGATATGACCCTATAACTAAATATGAGAATATTATTGAGGTAACCAAGCTTATGATTGAGAGAATAGTTATACCTAAAATTTAAATTTATGTTAAATGTTTTACTAGTTTTTTATTTTACATTATGGTTTATAATGTTATGATCAAATATGGTATATTACATTGTTTATAAATTGATCATAGTAGGGGGAGTTGGAATTGTATCAAAGAACACATTCCATGTATGGATTTCCCTCCTATGAAATCATGTGATGTTGGGGATAGAGCTGAAAAGGGAGATAAGAAAATATTACTATACTAGGACAACTGACTCAGGTAATGAGAAATAACCCTACACACATGGAGCATCCTGATACAAAACGTGATGTAGCGGTGTTAGACCCCTTAATGTGAAAAAAACCTCCATCATTCAATTGAAATATAATACCATTAGTTTTTGAGAAATGGATATGTTTCGTAGAGAATATGCGTCTCATGTTGGTATGCAATAAAGGGATAAGGTTATCAGGGTAGTTTAACATCTCTCAATACATTCATATCAGTGGTCGATTATTGATTCATAGTGATTCAATGAAGAAACAAATTGGTTGGGTCCATATATAGAATGTTAGAGTTATTGACTATTCAATAAGGAAATTAAAAACTAATGAACATAACTATCCAACTCATTATCATTAATTATATTCTATAATATTTTCCTTAAAGATATGGATACATAATCTATTTGAGGAAATATTTGATATACTGACAGATCGCATAAGTTTAATATATATATATATATATATATATCTTCATGGATAGACATCAACATGAGGCAAAAGCAATTTCTGGAGATACTTAAGGATTGTGATTTTTCTATACACTACTACCAAGGGAGATAAAATAATGTAACATATGGATTGATTAATTAGGATCATTGAGTTATAAAAAATAGAATTGAAAAAAGAACAAGTGTACATAGAATGTGTAAATATGAATATGGGAATTATCAGGGAAGCAGAAACATCATAAATTTTTCCAATGGTCTCTAAATCACCTTTTTTGAATGTATTAAATGTTCTTAGTCTAATGATGATAATATCCAAAATAAACATAAACATGTGATTGATAAGAAGTTAAAAGACTTCATGTTCAAGGATTGAATTATGAAATTTGGTAAGTGTCTTTGTGTTTCCTATGTAACCGAGCTCAAAAAGGGATTATTTTATGAATCCCATAGATAGAATTTCTCTATACACCCAAAATGAACTATGATATATGAATATTTGAATGATCATTTTTTGTTGGGATAATAATAAGAATAAAATTACTGATTATGTATCAATGTGTTTAGATTTTTAACAGGTGAAAAGATCACAGAAAACATCCCATAGGGGTCATTAAAACACTTCCAATTCCTACATAGAAATAAGATTAATGTTTCTCATGCTTTCGTTGGTTCGCACATGTCTATATTTTTCTAGGATGGTGGCACTATTTGTTGCACCACATTCACGCTTTCCAAAGGTGGGCGACATGTGTTCCTTATTCAGGGATGTTTGGTCCTTTATCCAAACGAGATGATGGGTTGTCAGTTCTTCCTTCAGTGGATTCCTCCTCGAAACTCGTCACCTAGTCCTGGTCTGCCTTAAATATTTATGACATTGTTCATGAAACTCTTCCTAGTTCTATATCTTCATGGAAATTATTTAATTACACTACTTATGTTTGGTCATTTCAATGGTTCTGGTATGGGTAGAAACCTTCGGTCGGGAGAGTTGTCACATTGGACATCACTGGTGTGTCTGGATGATGGAACACTAGCGTGTATGGGTTTCTTCCCCTTATTATAGAGATTCTCAAGGGCGCGTAACCCTGAGGAATCCCACGTCAAACGTAGGGAATTTTATGCCATAGGCAAGTATCGGAGGTTTTCCTTAGCTTCCCATGTTTAACACAGGGTATGTCGCATGTTTAATATCTAGTAGATACGGATCAGTCAGATCTGAACACTAAATAGAGAGGATCAGGAGAGTGAAACCCCTACAGGGAACACCGATGTTGAGGCTATTAAATGGTTAGATACCTGATTTTGGTTTAGGGGAATGAGGAATGTGGTGTCATGATCTCATCGGGATGTGGTGGCATGAGTAAGAACCAAACAGGAAGATGGATGTTTAAATGAAGTGGGTGGAGAATGAGATGGATTCGACTTGAAGATGATGGTGATGTTTGGCTTGAGTATCGAATAGACCTCCTACATATCCCTGTGGAAAGGAATGAAAGTCCTCTTAGTTCACCCCTGACAATGGCTTCTTGTCGAATGGGTTTGATAATGGCTTACCGCTGGATGGGGTCATAATGGATTATCGTCGGATGGGGTCATAATAACTTATCTATGGATGGGGTCACAATGGAATACTGTTGGATGGGGTCACAATGGCTTACCACTGGATGGGGTCACAATGTCTTACCATTTTATGGGGTTGAACATCAGGGAGGATTCCTACATACCTTATCATGGAGACAAGGATCAAATCTCATATAGTTCAGGAATTGTGAATACAGTTTAACATCGTGCATGACTAAAACGGGTAATGCAATTTAATTTCAAGCGGGACAAAGGTGGGATGATGCGAAGGGGGTTCAGAACCACTGTTTATGGTCTTGATCCCTAGGGATGATTTCTATGTACCCTTCCTTTATAGGATCAAAGACCTCGTAGTTCAGGATGGGTTTGGTGAACTGACGTGAAGATGTTTGGGACCAATGGTTGTCGGGATTGAACCTCAGAGAGGCTTCCTACATACCCTACCTTTGAAAGTACTGAAGAACTCATAGTTCATGATGGTGGAGTGGGAACCTATGTGTAGAGGGGTCAGAACTAATTTTTGTGGGACTTAATCCGCAGTAAGGATTTCTACGTACCTTGCTTTGATAAGGATCAATGTCCTCATTGTTTGTGATGGTTTGGGAGAAATGACATGAAGGGGGTCGTAGCGACCAGGTGTGGGATTGAACCTCAGGGAGGCTTCCTACGTACCTTGACATGGAAAGGATCAAAGACCACATAGTTCATGAGTGGTTTTGGTGAACCCACGTGAAGATGGTTGGGACCAATGGGTGGAGGGATTGAACCTCATAGAGGCTTCCTACGTACCTCACCTTTCCACGGATCAAAGACCTTGTATTTTATGTGGGTGTGGGTCTTACACTCTAAGCTACCCAGAAAGGATGTCAAGGTCGATGATTGTTATATGCCAATGTGATTCATGCTCTGTGTGAGAAAGAAGAGGCAACAAAGACCAGATGATCATTTCGCGGAAGGTGCATCTGTGGGAAGTAGGGTGGGGATAATGTGTAGGTAGCAGCCCAAAAAAGGAAACAGGGGCTTACGCATGGTCCACAACCCAAAGAGGAAATAGGGTCTTATGCATGGTTATCAGCCTAAATAGGAAACATGAGATTACTCTAGGATGTAGGCCTAGGTGGTGAAAAAGCCCAACGAGAGATGGATTTGGTGCCCAGGAATAGTGGAGGAGCAGGGGTGATGCCTCCTACATGAAATTATAGGGTCTTACACCAGTGCAGTTTCCCTTTGCCCGTGGATGGACACCGATCCCACAAAGAGTATTTCATTCCATGTAAGGAATGAACTCACTCATGTGGAGAGTAGTGGGAATAGAGAATGTCCGAGATGGGGCACCCCATGAGCACAACGCAGGGCGAGGTCACTGTTTAACATCATGTGCTGAGGACGACGGCACATGACAGTTTAATGTCCTATAGCTCAGATGAGGTGAGTTTTCTCCGCACCCATAGGACATACATAATCAATAACCACCCACCCTAGAGGGAAGGAATTAATCAGAAAATCCATGTCAGGGGGGTGTTATGGAACAATCCATTGGGGGTCCACATTAGCATGGCTATGCGATGAAGTAATTTCCATTAGCATGCCTTTGAAAAGAAGCATGAGGTGAAGAAATTCAATGGGTAGAACCACCCAACGGACATTGAAATTGCATCATGAAATACTGAAGGGCCTCACAGGAAATTAAGTTGTTTAGAAAAAGGGTCCATAGGTAGAAGCATTGTGAAGCTCGGGTGCTCCATGAAGTGGATGGGCTTAGTGAAGGGATGTGCTTCACGAATTGAAGTCACATGGCCCAGGCATAGTACATAGGTGAATATGGAAGGTGGTTCGTGAAGTGGAAAAGCATTCACATAACAACGCCTCATGAATCAGGGATGCCTTATGATGCATAACATAGTAGAGAAATGTGCTTCACAAATCGCAATGACCACATCTTAGCATGAGATTCAGATATGTATGAAGGTTGTTTCGCAAAGCATAAATGCTTCATGATGACCCGAGTCCCCTTGGGGATCTCCTTCTTTTGCAGAGCCCCATGGGATCCATGAAGGGAATCCCGCTTTGAAGATGGGTGGAATTTTTGAAAAGGGGAAGGCACTTCACGATTGAAAAGTACATTGAAAAGAACATGGTTTGCAGAGTAGAAATTGTTTTGCGATGTGGGAGCTCAGAAGGAAAATGGTCAGAGAATCCATCCTTTAGGCACGAGGGGAGCCTAGTATTTATAGGTAAGGGGTTCCGTGAAGCAGAGATCGCTCAGCGTGAAGACACTACTTGCTCTACGGAGGGTTCGTGAACATCAAATCGGCTCATGGAGCACCCCGCCTCCTTACTCTATGGTGGGTTCAGGAATTTCAAATCGGCTCATGGAGAACCCGCCACCTTACTCCACAGTGGGTTCAAGAACGTCAAATCGGCTTGTAGAGCACCCTACCACTTTGCTCCGTGGAGGGTCTTCCAACCACAAATAAGCTCACGGAGAACCCCGCCTCTTTCATATGTCATGTGTTTGAGAATGTCAAAGGGATTCATGGAGTAGCCCGCCTGATTGATTCGCGGTGGGATTGATAAGGGAGAGCTCTGTGTTGGAAATGGTGCTCCGGGGATTCTGCGAGTGGTCTTGGGTGGGCTGCCCCTAATTTTTTTCCTTTGTTCTATATTTTTATTTGATTTGGGCATCAACATATTCCCCCCCTCGGACATTGATCTGAGAAGAAAAATATGGTCGCAGACTGAGGTTCAATCGTCAAAATATCTCAACCACTGTGAAGCGGGCTCGTGAAGAAGACTCGAGAAGCGGAGTGGCGGTGTGGGGTTGAGTGCACCGCGAAGCTCAACATGGACAGACGTTCCGCCAAGCACCCATTCTTCATGACTATAAATAGGGAGTGACCTATATTTTTCCATTTCTCTTCTCCATGATTTTTTATTTTTGCGCTCTTGATTTACGATGCTCCGTGTACTCAACAATTTCTCTCCACGAATCTGTACTTCTGCTTTGTAGTGCACAGTGAGTCATTGAGTTTATGCCGAAGAGCTTTCTGACTTGATTTTGAAGGCTAGGTCAGAGCTATGTGGCAGTCTTTGCGAACGAGCTCCATGAACTTGCTCTACGAAGGAGCTTTGCGAACCAAAACCAAAGAATACAAAAACTCAAAAAACATAATGGATCACATGAAGGATGCTAGGGGGGGTCCTTGTGGATGCTACCCAGAGGGGGGATATGGGGAATATATTGTGTTTAGGGTTGTTGTTATGGATCCACTCCGACCATGGGCCGTTGGTGGAGTTGCTGTCGGTAAGACAAATGAATTATCCATTATTCATGAGGTTGCCTCTATATGGATTTGTGCTGAGGGATGATGACTTCATCCCTGAAGCTAGAAGGGGTGAGCCGTCGTATTGGTTTCGAAGCACACCTTGTCAGTGCTAGTGTTTCAAGGCAGCTAAAATCCATTCTTAGGCGGACTTCACACCCATCATTGCTGACTATTTGTTCAATCATCTGATCAATATTGATGGGAAGGGATTGCAACTGGATACATCCCCCCCTATACCAGACGATCTTGAATGCAGCCTTGAGGTACCTGTAGAAGGGATGGTCTGATTAGTGGGATCAACGCTAGGGTGACAACAATATAGATAATTGGGACTGGGCCTACTAGGTAGGCACCTTAGGTGAAGAGTTCACAACAGAGCTGAGGAGATTAGGTCTGTGACCGCGTTGTCGAGACAAGTCAAATTGATTATGTTTTTATGGTTGATTTATTGTCTAGGGAAGACCCTATGTTGAAACTCAAGGATCGTTGTTAGGTTTGGAGTGTGCATTTTTAATAAAAATGACAAAGAGAGGGGGTGGGTTTGAAAAGATTTTAAAAGAATTACTTGTTGAAATATCTTAAAAGTTGAGTGACCTAGTGGATTTTGAAAAATATGAGATAAAAGGGTATATTTGATTTCACTACACACATATCAAGTTCATTGATCATAGAGATTCGTCTTTGGTTTAGAGTAGTTCTTTGGTTAGAGTTAATTGGAATCCTGATTAATTTATAAGATTTTATTTCAATGTTTTAAGGTCCAACCTTGACTTAACAACTATATTGTCAAGGTACAGTACTTATGCATGGAATAAGAGCTTCTAAAGCATATTGAAATCTCAATAAAGTGGGTATGAAAAGGATTCTTGAGATTTCCAATCGGAACGACACAAGTCACGCACTCAAAACCTCAGACCTATCAGTTAGAAATTAAGAGCATTAAAATCTGAAATAAAATAAGATACATGGAATGAAATGTTTAAACACCCAAATTACTCCAAACCAGTAGCTATTGTATGCATTGGAGATCCCTTGACATGTGTGTAGCTCCCTCTCAACGAACACCCAACTTTTAGCTCGACATCGGGAGGAGTCGGGTGGAACTCCTTCTTCATCCTTGATTCCCCTATGAGGATAGGGGCCTCCCAAACATACAAGGTGATTAGGAGACTCTTCTAAGAATCCAAATTGTCAGAACATCACTACATGGCCGAACTTTCAAATGAGGTTCCCTTGGTTCCCTTTTATAGGAAAATTGGAAGGTGGTTTTAGGCACACAGATTTCATCAATCCAATTTCATGATGTGTTTCGGACTTCAGAATGTCTTATCTCGCTTTGTAGAAAATAGAAAAGTTGTAGCCCTTCCTCATGACCATCTCCACGGAACGTTTGGAACCATTTGGAAAAATACGGCTCTAGATATTAACATAATACTGAACACCACATTTGAATTGGTCCAAATTCGGTGTCTTGGAAAGATCAGTTCAGATGGTCTCAATAGAAGCCGAATTATGATTGGGTTCCTTCATATGAAATGTATCCTATTATATTTTGTACCGTCCCAAAAAATTTCAGCATATTTGGATTCACGGATTTCGTGTAATATGCAAAACAGTTGATAGATTTCGATGGATCCATGCAATTTTGGCCCATTTTTCTTCCACTTCATCAAGGGCCCTCCAAATCACATTCACCTACATTGAAACAATAAAAACAAGTAACATTTCCCATTATAATATTGATTAACATTAATTTAATGATTCAAACCTAAAGTGAAATTTATTATTATATTTTTAATATTCATTACAAAACTAGTTTAAAACGGCGTTGTAAGGGTGGAATAAAACAGTGAATCGTGGTACAATCACACACCCACACCTAAACATTTGCACTTCTAGGAAAAGTCACATATACAAATACAATGACTAATATATATATATATATATATATCCATCATCTAGAAGATTTATCATTTAAGGAAATTGTATTTAAAGTAAATTTATCAATGCACGAACCACACCAATGAGTTCTTCTTAGTGAAAATAGAAAAAGATGTCTCATTAATCATATCATAGAGAAATTCAAAAAGATTCATGATAACCAATTGAGAAAGGAATTCAGAAGTAAACCATGACACTAACTCTCCATGAGAGTGTGTGAAAACCATTCCATGCTATTCTTTCCACTTTCTATCAAATAAATATATGTTATTTTAAAAAAATTCAGCTTCAATGATTTTGCAACCGAACCTGTCCTACATCATTTGCAATCATATTTCAATACCCACTGATTTACTCATTCCCCGAAGTCAAACCACAATCTCCCGACCTAGATATCCCCATATATTTCACATTTCATCACTCCCCTCATTTATTATATTTTTTTGACGTTTCAATTGGAACAAATCTCACACTCACCTCTCAACCCTTGTTTGATCTCCTTATGGCACTAATTCAAATAGTGATAATAAGATCAAAGGTTTAGGAGGAGTGGTTTTTGACCTGCCCAAGACACAACAAATATTTTTTTGGGGGGCGTACAATAGTCGGACATTATGTACACACACATTGGTCAATCTAGTACAGTAATGAAACAGATCGAATATAGAACGAATGTATGGAAATATCATTTAAAGCTGAAAAATATTAACCCAACATATATTTACCGTATATTAAGTAAGAAATAATCAAACTTTTTGGTATAGTGAAAAAAATTTGTAGAGATATTAGTGACATAGTTTTCCAAAAAAACTACTCACAAAAAGGGCATCAATCATCTCAAAGGTTTCACATAGATACGACCATTTATATCATTGACATAAAAACAATTCACTAAAAGAAAATCAAACCTTGATGGTAAATTCATACACAAATTTTTTTAGCCTTCGTTATGGTATCTTTACTTTCCCCCCTTTATGGTCTCCAAATCACGGAACTTTGAAATTGTTGATGGAGAAAAAAATGAAAATACCATAAAGAAGGCCAAAAAAAAGAAAATAAAAAAAGATAAAACAATGAACATTACTAAATAACCCAGGAATTTATCCACCCCCCCCCCCCCCCACACCTAGAATGTACAGTGTACTCACTAAAATAATTGAGAATGTGAGAAGGAAGGATAAAACTTGGGGTGTTTTATTGGTATGATGCATCGAGAATGTGGATTTCCTCCACCGGATTCTTCGGAAAATCCTTATAGAAGTGTTCAATTTGATTCCCATTGTTGGTAAGACTTCGTCCACTATACTCATGAAAAACCCGGATTGCACCAAAAGGGTAAACGTGGGTAATAGTATAAGGACCGAGCCATCGGGAACGAAGCTTACCTGGGTGTAGCTTAAGCCTGGAATTGAACTTGAGGACCTTCTCACCAATATGGAACATCCGCTTGTGAATCATGGTATCATTAATAGCCTTGGTATTCTCTTTATAGATTCGGGAGTTTTCATATTCATCACGTCGAATTTATTCTAACTCTTGAATCTGCAGCTTTCTTTGCACACCTGCATCTGAAAGGTTCATATTACATTGTTTAACAGTCCCATATGCACAGTGTTCTACCTCCACAGGGAGGTGAAAATCCTTTCCAAACACAATTATATATGGTGACATTATGATTTGGGTTTTAAAAGCTGTACGGTACACCCAAAGTGCATCATCCAAGCACAAAATCCAATCTTTCCTATTGGGTTGTACCGTTTTCTCCAAGATTCGCTTAACTTCTTGATTTAAAATTTTTTCTTGTCTATTAGTTTGGGGATGATACGCAGTGGAGACTTTATGAACAACCCCATACTTACAAAGCATGTTTTTCATGTTATTATTGCAAAATTTTGAACCCTGATCACTAATGATGAATCTTGGTAGACCAAACCTACTGAAAATATGGGACCTCACAAAATCAAAAACCACTCGAGAGTCATCGGTCCTGGTGGCCTTTTCTTCCACCCATATAGATACATAGTCAACAGCCAATAAGATGTACACAATGCCAAATGAATTTAGAAAATGCCCATTGAAGTCAATGCCCCATGCATCGAAGATCTCACAAAATAACATGGGCTGTTGGGGAATTTCATTCCTCTTGGAGATATTCCCTGTGAATTGACAATGACTACATGACTTCAAAAATATATGGGCATCCCTATAAAATGTTGGAAAATAAAGTCCTCAGTAAAGGACCTTTCGATCTATACATTGCGACCCAAAGTGGCCCCCACATGGCAAAGTGTGGCAGAAGGTCAAAACAGAGGTGAACTCTTGGTCAGGGACACACCGACGAACTACTTGGTCACTACATATTCTCCACTAGTATGGGTCATCCCAAATGTACCAACAAGAATCATTCTTAAGTCTATGGGATTGTGAAGTTCTAAAATCAGTGGGGACCCTAGATGTTTCTAGAAAATTCACGATGTCCGCATACCATGGGGTAAGGTCCACAACATCACAAAGGTTCTCATGAGGGAAGAATTATCCAATGGGTAGGGGTGAGTCAACATGATGGTCCAATGGTGGGGAAATCCTACTAATGTGGTCAGCTACCAAATTATTTACCCCTCTCTTATCTCTAATCTCAAGGTCAAACTCCTAGAGGAGGATCATCCACCCAATGACGCGGGGTTTGGCTTCAGGTTTCATTAAGAGGAAATGAAGGGCAGCATGATCAGAAAAGATAATCACTTTTGACCCAAGAAGATATGAAGAGAATTTTTCCAAGGAAAACACAAAAGAAAGGAGTTCTTTTCCAGTGGGTGTGTAGTTTTCATGGGCATGGTCAAGGGCATGCGAGGCATACGCAATTACATGAGGATCTTTTTCAACCCTTTGTGATAAAACTGCCCCAACTGCAAAGTTTGAGGCATCACACATAAGCTCGAAGGGGAGATTCCACCATGGTGGTTGGGTTATGGGAGGCGACGTGAGACTCTTTTTTAGTGAATTGAATGAATCCTCAAAAATTTTATCAAAAACAAATTCAGAATCCTTTTGTAATAACCGAGATAAGGGAAGTGCGATCTTACTAAAGTCTTTAATGAATCGGCGGTAAAAACCAGCTTGACCCAAGAAAGACCGCACCTAAAGAACACATTTTGGATATGGGAGAGATTAAAATAATTCAATTTTAGATTTATCAACTTGAATTCCCTTATTTGAAATGATATTCCCAAGAACTATCCCCCGCTCAACCATAAAAAGGCATTTTTCATAATTTAAAACAATATCTTTTTCAATGCAGCGGCGGAGGATAGAACCTAGGTTTTCCAAACAATCATCAAAAGAAGATCCATATACCGTGAAATCATTCATAAAGACTTCCATACAACTCTCAAGGTACTCAGAAAAAATACTCAACATACATCGCTAAAAACTACCAGGAGCATAACATAGACCGAATGGCATCCTTCTGTATGAAAAAGTGCCAAATGGACTGGTAAATGTTGTCTTTCCTTGATCCTCAGGGGCTATATGGATTTGGAAATAACCTGAATTTCCATCAATGAAACAATAATGGGACTTACCAGCAAATCGTTCTAACATTTGGTCAATTAGAGGTAAAGTAATGTGGTCCTTCGGCGTGGCTTGATTCAGTCGATGGTAGTCAATATAGACTCGCCAACTATTTTCCACACGTGTTGGAACCTATTCATTCCTTTAATTTGACACAACTTTTATTCCTATTCTTTATGCGCAATTTTAACTGGGCTAACCCATTTACTATCAAATATAGGATAAATGACCCCCACATCAAGTAATTTATTGACTTCCAATTTTACCACATCAAGGAGAGTGGGATTCAACCGACGTTGAGATTGTCTTACGAGCTTAGCCTCATCATCCAAAAGTATAAGGTGCATAATAATAGGTGGACTAATCCCAGTAATATCAGCCAATGTCCATCCTATTGCCTTTTTACACTCTCTCAATAGTTTGAGTAGTTTCGATTCCTGTTGTGTAGATAGGTTATTTGAAATAATGACGGGCAGTTGGTTAATACCCTCAAGATATGCATATTTTAAATTTGATTGAAGTGGTTTTAATTCCAATAGTGGGGGTTTTGTATTGAGGGAGGGGATTTAGAGGGTGTGAGGTCCATGAAACTATCTATCTACTCATGTTTATTCTCAAAGGATAGAGAATCTATTGAAATGAGATTTTCATAATCATCGATAGTCATAGGTACCTCCGAAATAACACACTCATCAATTAAAGCACAAAATTTACATTTTTCTGAACCCACAAAACATTCAAAATTAGAACCAAAACTCAAATAATCCAAGGGTGAATAAGAGGAAAATAAATCAGAGGATGGGTCAAGGATAGAATTTTGTTTGTCATTAGAGATCACTTCCATCGAATAGACAGGAAGAGTGGAGTGCTCTTTAATGGGGAGTTTCATAGCCTCAAGGATGTTAAAACTTATCTTTTCTCAACCAAACTCCATGGACAATGTACCATTGTGAACATTGATGATAGTCTTTGCTGTTTTGAGGAATGGCCTCCCAAGTATGAGCGGGGCATGTCCTTGGGTTCGGGTATCTTCCATCTCAAGAATGTAAATGTATGAATGGAAGATTAGATTCTTCACTCGTACAAGGACATCCTCAATCTCTCCATTTTGATTCATTATACTCCGGTTGGAAAGTTGCACGATAATGCATGTTGGTTGAATGTATCCAGCCTGTAGAGATGTATACATAGAGTGAGGCATTACATTAATGGAAGCACATAAATCTAGCATTGCATCAGAAAAGAAGGTATCCCCTATGGTACATGGTGTCATGAATGTTCCTGGATCCTTGCATTTGGTTGTCATTGCTGGTTGAATAAAGGCCGAGGAATTCCTTCCCAGGTTGACTTTCTCATTCCCCTTCAACCTCCTTCTATGGGTGCAATGCTCTTTAAGAAATTTGGAAAAACGGGGAATTTTCTTGACTGCATCCAATAATAGGATATTAACTTGAACTTTTTTAAATGTATCCATTATTTCGTTTTCAGTCTCATTATTAATGTATTTATTAAATTTAGAGAGTCATTGAGGGAAATGGAGACGAATTGATTGTTCATGGGAATCCTTAATGATAATTTTATTGTCATTTCTATTTTGTTTTTCTTTACATGAAGTTTTTGAGTGTTGGGAAAGAGTGTTTTCATGAGGGGGACTTACCTGATATGTATAATTAGTAGAAGGAGACACTTCTTTACGACTACGAAGTGTAACTGCACATACATTAACTTTGTCCTTCGGATTTTAAATGGGTTGGGATAGTAGTTTTCCAGAACCTTGCATCTTAATCTCAGCGATGGTGTTTTCCAATTGCCCCACTTGAGTTCGCAGGTTTTGAATAGCTGATTGTGTGGTTTTTTTGGAACTGGAGGTTCTAGGATTCCATTTGCTTCACTATATCCCCAAGGCTTACTTGAGACTTAGTAGGAGGAGGATTGTTTTGAGATGTTGAAGGATAAGAAGGTTTCATACCTTGTCCTTGTTGATACCAATTCTGCTTGGGGTAGCTTGAGTTTCCTCCTTGTCGGTATTGTGGTTGTGCTTGCCACCCGGGGTTTGGATTTGGCCTGAATGGTTCTTGCTTGAACGGTGGTGCTTGTTGGAATGGATGCCCAGGGAACACTGTAGCACAAGACTCAAGTGAATCCTGAAGTTTTGGGAACTTATCATAAAAATGAGTATTATCAGAACAAATACCACAATGTAATGGAACGGGAGGAGAGTGTGAGTTACCTTGTGCTTGGGCTAATTGACTTAGAATGGTATGAATATCATCAAGATTATTATCTACCATTTGTTATAGGGATGAATGACATACCTCATGAACTCCTCAGGTTGGTGAAATAGCTCGTGTACCAAATTTTTGTGCATTTTGAGCCATGTTGGCTATTAAGTCACGAGCAGCATAAGGAGTTTTGACAACTAGGGCACCACTATCTGCAACATTAGTCATTCTACTATCCATGGGGATATGTCCCTCATAGAAGTATTGGATTAAAGGGTTTTCACTAATCTGGTGGTGGGGGAAACTTGAGAAAAGTCTTTTGAATCACTCCCAATATTCATGAAGGGTCTCTCCTTGTGATTGCCTAATTCCACAGATTTCTTTCCTAATTGACGCAGTTCGGGAGGCAGGAAAGAACTTCTCTAGAAAGAGTCTGTTAAGGTCATTCCAGCCCCCAATCGTGGTATGAAAATAGTATATCCAATCTTTGGCTACAACATAAATGGATAAAGGTAAGGCCCTAAACTTCATGAGGTCCTCAGACACATTTTGGGGTTTCATGGTGGAGCACACTATGTGAAACTCCTTTAGATGTTTGTGAGGGTCCTCTCCGGGAAGACCATGGAATTTTGGAAGGTGGTGGATGAGGCCAGATCTTATATAAAAATTGGCTGCTTCCTTAGGATATTGGATGTACGCAGGTTGGTACTCCACATCCGGGGTGGTCATTTCTTTTAATGTTTGGTTATTTGGAGCCATGATCTCTGGGGTTTGATTTGGTTAAATTTTTTATTGGTTTTGGAACACTTGATAATTCACAAGGGGTTCCTAAATGTTACTTGATTGACCTTCTCTAGATGCCTTGATTTGTGTGTGAAGTGACTTTTCAATTTCAGGATCAAATTCAAGTAGTGTTTCTTTACCAGATCTTGTCAGGCAACAATGATGTCTAGTTTGATTGATTGATTTTTTTTGTGTTTTTTTATTTGAGATGTATAAGAGAAAGACTTAATAACGTTGAAAGAATAATATAATGTTATACTATTGAATTAGAGAGGGAGATGGAGAAGAAGAAGAAGAGAGAGAGAGAGAGAAAGAACACACCAAAAACAACAAAAAATAAAGACAAAACCCAAAACAAAAACAATCATATGGGGGTGGGGTATTTAAAGGAGTACTATTTAAGAAGTAAAATAACTAAATAAAAGTAAATAATGAAAAAAAATGATCTTGGCTCCCCAGAAACAGCGCCAAAATTTGACCGCGTTGTCATGACACGTCAAATTGATTATGTTTTTAAGGTTGATTTATAGTCTAGGGCAGACCCTAGGTCATCTTTCAAAAATCTTTGGTAGGTATAGAGTGTGTATTTTAAATAAAAATGACTAAGAGAGGGGTGGGTTTGAAAAGAGTTTAAACAATGACTTAGTTGAAATAGCTTAAAACTTGAGTGACCTAGTGGATTTTAAAAAATATGAGATAAAAGGGTCGATGTGATTTCACTACACACATATCAAGTTCATTGTTCATAGAGATTCAACCTAGGTTTAATGTAGTTCTTTGGATGGAGTTAATTGGAATCCCGATTAATTCCAAAGATTTTATTTCAATGCTTTAAGTGCCCAACCTTGACGTAACAATCGTATTGTCAAGGTCTAGTACTTATGCATGGAATAAGAGCTTCCAAAGCATATTGAAATCTCAATAAGGTGGGTATGAAAAGAATTATTGTGATTTCCAATCAGAACAACACAAGTCACGCACTCAAAACCTCACACCAATCGGTTAGAAATTAAGAGCATAACACACACATGCATCAAATAAAGCATTAAAATATGAAATAAAATAAGATACATGGAATAAAATATTTAAACACCCAAATTACTCCAATACAGTAGCTATTGTATGCATTGGAACTCCCTTGACAAGTGTGTAGCTCCCTCACAACGAACACCCAACTTTTAGCTCGACAGCGAGAGGAGGAGGAAGCTCGGGTGGAACTCCTTCTTCATCCTTGATTCCCCTATGAGGATAGGGGCATCCCGAACCTCCAAGGTGATTAGGAGACTCCTCTAGGACTCCAAATTTTCATCACATCACTTCTTGTCCAAACGTTCAAATGATGTTCCCTTAGTGCCCTTTTATCGGAAAATTGGAAGGTGGTTTTAGGAAAACAGATTTCATCAATCCACTTGGACGACGTGTTTTGGCCTTCAGACAGTCTTATCTTGCTTTAGAAAAAATAGAAGACATGTAGCCTTAGCTCTTGAATGATTTAACTGAATTTTGGGCACCATTTGGACAAATAAATCTCATGATATCGATAATATACAGAACACCACATTTGACTTGGTCCAACTTCGGTGGCTTGGACAGATCGGTTCTAATGGTCCCCATAGAAGACGAATCCGGATTGGGTCCTTAATATGAAATGTATGCTATTAAATGTTGGACAGGCCCACAAATTGCAGCCCATTTCAATGCATGGATTTCGTGTAATATGAAAAACAGTGAACATATGTCCATGGATCCATGCAATTTTGGCCCATTTTTCTTCCACTTCATCAAGGGCCCTCCAAATCCCCTCCCCCTACATTGAAACAATAAAAACACGTAACATTTCTCATTATAATATTTATTAAAATTAATTTTTTGATTCAAACATGAATTGAAATATATTATTATATTTGGAATATTCATTACAAAACTAGTTTAAAACTACGGTGTAAGGGTGGAATAATACAGTGGATCATAGTACGATCTGTCTGTACAAAGCATCTTGGGCCTCCCAATATCATATCTACCAACCAAAGCAATGGATACCAGAGTTGTTTAGTAGGTGGTCATCAAGGACCAATAACTTCCATTTTCACAATAGGGAAGTTGGCATTAGTTTGTGGGACATGCACTATATCTCGTGTATCCCGATTCTTGGAGCGATTTATGATGAATTCCTTTCTGCTATGGTGGTGAGGCAGGATCCATAGAAAATTCCACCACTAGAGATGGCACTGATGGAGCTGGTTCTAGGAGAAGAAAAAGAGGGACTAAGAGACTGCCACTTCAGATGGTATTTCATGTAGTTTCTGAGAAACCGTTAGTCAGGATTGCGCCATTCATCGCAGCTCTCATATGTGGTTGGATCCTACAAGTGAGGGGTACAAACAAGGGTGTGGGACCATGAAAATTTATCATGGCGTCCATGTTGGAAACAGGAGGGTGGGTGAACCTCGAAATCCCAATGCTCTCCAAGCTATAAAAAATGATATGTCATATCAGTGAGGGGAAGAAGCCATAGAGGATATGTGGGCAAGTCCACCTCTTATACAAGTGGGTTGTGGCACATGTCAGGGGATTCTATGAATATCTAAACCTCATCCCTCCCCTAGGATCAAACTACTATATATCCATTCTGAATGTTTCTGGGAGAATTCTAGCCAAACTAACTGTGAAAGCGGTGTTGAACCATGTCTGGAAGATGTAGGAATTCAACTTTCATCCATTCCCACTGCCAACAGGTGCTTTTACCGATGATGTCCAAGGAATAGAGGAACATTGGTCCTATCTCTGGGCCATTCTAGATGGAGTACTGGGGGAAAGAATAGATAGTGAGCCCCTCTGTGAGCCATACAATCCGCACCAATTCACCAAGCATTTTCAGTGTATGCAGTAGATGACCCCACAGGTCTATTTAGGGGTGTGCCATGAGGAACACCCTTGTGTAATGAGTAAAATGTGTACCATGTTTATGAAGGAATACAGAATGATGCGGAAGAAATTGCCTCTGTCCACGAACATCTTTGGGTTGGTGAAGGAGTGTGCCAAAAACTGGGAGGCGGATTACCTGAGGGAGATGCTAAAGCAACAAACAATTTGGGCCAGTGATGGTGTGCCTTCCCAACCTCAAGGATGGGTCCAGAAGGCAGTGAGGTCATCCTGTGGTGGTGAGGCTGCCATGAAGGAAAGTCTTGTACCGGCTGAGGGGGATGCAATGACAGCGGATCTAGAGGCAGCAGTAGACCCGATGGTTCCAGAAGCACATAGTTATCCAAAGGGGAGGCCACTAGGAGGATTCCGTAGAATATCCATGCAGGCACCAGGGAAGAAGTTTCACAATATAGACATACCGGAGAATGCTTCCATCCTATAGGCTTGGGACATCTGGGATGTCAATAGGCAATTCCTCACCCCATCCGAGATATGGAAACACTTGAACTGTCTCAGGATGGACATTCTGAGCATTGGCCCCGTTAGGGTTGGCTTCATAGTATCTCCAGAGGATTCAGAGTGATACCTGACCATGATGGAGGATTCTTCCCACTCCCAGGGTGCCTCACGTCTAAGGATAAGCTGGATGATGTTGTTTTTGAATCATCCAGCCCCTCTGTAGTTGTCAATTGTCAAACCGATGGGGCTCTTTCCATTGCTAGAAGAATTTAATGAGTACTCCAGGGGGAGGAGTTTGGTAGAGGGAGCCCGTTGAAGGAGGGTGAAGTTGGTGATCAAGACCCAAAACATGAAGAATTTGTAGAGGTCCTTGAGGTACAATCCAAATTCCCCTTCCATAGGCTCTATTTTCTGGTCATTCTAGACTCATTAATAATATTTGAAATGTGCAAGAGGTTCTCATACATAGAACCCATTCATTGCCCTAAAAATATGCATATGTGGGACCTTCAAGATATACACCTATGACTGCATTGATTACCGCGTACGGCGGGTCCAGGACACACAAGGTGGCTTCTATGGAACACTCAGACCTTCCGAAAATATACAGGGGGCCATTCCATAGGGTCCTAATGGAATTAACCTTAGAACGAGACCATGAAATTGATCTCTATAAGTATCCACTACCAAATTCACGATTGATAGTTGTTAACTATGTAAACTAACGTCGAGGACCCTTTTTGGTGCACACAGTTACTCAAATGTCATGGGCACCCATGGAATGTTTAGTCGGGTATTTTGGTGGTGTCTTTCCCAATGGAATGCCAGTGATCGTGGAGGTGGATATCTAGAATGACCAAGCGGCGACACTCCCAATCATAGGTGGGACAGTCAACAGGGCTGGGCCCAAGTTTATTGAGGGGGGGAGGGGGTCTGATGATGTAGAATGATCAGACATCCCGAGTCCCGCTATCCCCGATCAACGCCATATGTGGACCCTACTGATGATTTCCTGGGGATGTTATCTACATATGAGCCCGCAAACTGCGCCGACTAGGATGATATTTCCACTGATGAAGAGGATAACCAAATAGTCCATTTCCGATCGTGGAATCAGGTCAAGCGCTTCATCGATGACACCCCCAAAATCAATGACTTGATGAGATGGATAGACATCGCTCATAGCTATGTGAACTGTGTGGTGGGGGAGTGGATTCCCATCATCCCCACATGCTCATCCGAGATATTATGACACAGAAGTTTCGAGAGAATGAACATGGCCTCGGTTTGGGATGTCAGCAGAGGAATGAAGTGAACATCAAGAGTCTTTGGGAGGTTGAAGACAAGAGTCGGCGGCTGCAGGTTCGGGTGGATGAGCACTCTGCCACCCACAAAGTGAAATCAAATCTAGTAATGCGATTGAAGGTCCAACTGGAAGAGGTCAAGGATCACATGAAGAAAACTTTCAAAGAGATGACTGTCATCTAGACCGACATAGAGTGGGATCAGATTTTGTCTGATGGATTGCGTCCCATCACTACAGAGGATGAATGAGAGATGAATAGGTGACCTCAAATCATGTATGCTACATGCCAGAGGGTGGCATAGCTGTAACCGTTTTTTTGACATGGTTAATTCGTCTAGGGGAGGGATCTAACCTCGTGTACTACAATGATTACAAACCCTCAAACGTACTTTCATACTTTGATTCTTTTATGCTAGATTCATGCACGAGTTCCATTATTTTTATTGTTTTAGTTCATTCCCATCATATTTGTGGAGCGTCTAGTGACTAATGCCTATGATCGCATGGGTCGGGCCCGGTGTGAGAATCAAGGGATGACCACCTTATTATTCCGACCAAATGTAAGAGTGAAAACCAAGCTTCGGGCATCTAGGGGTTTGAACAAACAATACAGATTTCTGGGAAGAAATTGGAGAGGACTGATTGGAGGGAGAGGACCTTAGAAAAATCAACATATCGTCCTTCCAATGCGATCTACTGCCTGAGTGAGGTAACACCAGTGGTGTTTGGCTTAATCTAAACATAGGGGGATGGAAATTATGAATCACGATACCCAATGTTCGGAACATTGTATGGGTGGTTTGACAATAAAGGATGAATTTTGGCCATGATTGAAACATTGTATTCTTATTATGTTAGCCTGGAATGGGAATAAAAATGAGGGTCGACTTCTAACCATGTTCGAAACACAGGACATGATTCGAAATTCCATCCATTAGCTTTCTGTAACATTATCCATGGACAGTTGGCGAGCCATAGGTCAAGTATCCAAACTATTTGGGGGCTCTTTCAGACACAAAAGAGGAAAATATTCTGAATAAAGGTCACACAAGGCATAGAGTATGGAGTGATGGGTTGTTCGAATAAAACTCGTGATATAATGCCGCAGTGGTGATGACACATTATGTGGGTGCATCAGCGTGATTAGGGATCATACCTACTCCCGAACAGGACATCGCTGGTAAGGACCTGGGATTACTTGTAGGTTTATGTCATACCAATGAGGATGATAGACACGTATTTTAACGTCAAACGGTGAGGACGATGAACATAGTTTTAAGGTCATACTGCCTAGACCAAAGTTAACAGTTTAAAGTCATGGTACCTGGACTGTAGGCTCCTAGTTTATAGTCATAGAGACTAGACCGTGAATGGACCCAAAGGCCAAGAGGTTTAATAAACCTAGGGATAATCGTATGGTGAAATTCATGGGTGTTCACTACGTATCTCAAAAAGATAGTAATCAAGCCAAACGTAGTTCTTAAGACTTTCATGGTCGAGGTCCAACACTGAAAGAGAATATCCTCTCTAGAAAGGGGTCTAGTGCAGCCCATGATTAACATGGGGAATTCCGAACTTGTTCTTGGTAGAACTGCAATTTTTGTGTCATGCATCAAGGACATGTGGACTCATGTAGTTTAATGTTATTTGATATGACGAGGGGTGAAATGGGAGAACATAGGAAGAGAGTATGTGGTGCGGTAGATATAAACCCGACTTGAATGAGGACATAAGTATTCTAAACCACACTACATATCTCGAAAACAAATTCTATAGGTCAAGGGAACAAAAGTGAATGTTAGTTTGGGTCCGAAGCATAGTAGTCAGGCATTCCTACGTACCCCATTAGGATGGGAATCAAGGTGCACGTAGTTTTATGATATGTCATAGAGTTTAATGTCTTGCGGAAATGACACAAAGTGGTCTTATTTTATGGTCATAGAACTCAGACCATAGAAGGTATAGAATGTGGGCGACACATGATGGGGTAATTATGAAACCCATCAGGAATGAGGATCCAGAGTCCAGATCACCATCTGTTCATTGGGGAAGTTCTAGGGTGAGGGACCGAAAATGAGAGTTAGGTTGGTGCCAAGGCAAAGTTCTTGGATGCTCTTACATATCGCATGAGGATGGGAATCAATCCACACATAGTTCTAAAAGAGACACGATAGGATACGAGTGTCAGAGATAATGAGGTTGTGATGGTCTGGTCCTTGCACCGAAAGAAGTAGTATTTGATAGATCTTGTTTGTCCTTTAATGTGAATGTGTTTTTTCTTATGCGATGGACTTATGATTGAATATCCAGGCATCACCCCAAGAATAAATCCATAGGTAGACATTGAAAAATTATATGGTGTGTGACAGATACCAAACACGATTCCCCCTTGAGTGAGGATATCACGGTGAAGTGCCATTGTTTTCTTGCATTCACGATGGTAATGTCACAGTTTATGGTCATGTGATGGGGCCAACCACAAATTTTAATTTTATGTAGTATAGACACAACATTTTAAATTCACGTGGGACTATGTATCATAATTTAAAATCATATGGCTCATACATATATTGGTGAGATGATGTTCTAGAGGGAATGTTCATATCATGATAAATCATACCTGATGTGAATGACGATGATGTCCACATTATACCATGCATGATTTTGAGGAGGAATCCTCGGGCAGTGGGGAACAGAAATGCTAGAGGATGAGGGGTAAGAGAAACTAGCTCCCATTTGAGCTGGACCCGAAGACGAGACGTTCGGGTGTTCCTACATATCCTATGAGGATTGTAATTAAGCCACACGTAGTTCTTGAAGTTGCCTCTTAATGTTTTGAGGGAAAAAATACTATTTAATGTCATGTGGGATAGGAAGTAGGGGGATGAAACCTAAAAATGACCTCACTTGGTTCGTCTAATGAAAACTCAACGTGAATGGGGACATAATCCCATACCATGCCACATAGTCCCATAAGAGTTAGATCCTAGAAGGCAGAACAAAGGAGACAAATTAGTGGAACTGAAGATGGACCCAAAGATGACACGTCCAGGTGTTCTTATGTATCCCATGAGAATGTCAATCAAACCATACATTATTCTGAATCTAATCTTAGTTTATAGTCATAATGCTCGGACCATGGAGAAGCGCAATCCTTCCAAGTAAGTTTGGACCTCAACTTGATCCCTATGCCCATGTGAGTCAAACTCAGTGTGGGAAACAAAGTTGGAATATGCTTTTTGCAATACATGGAATGCA
Organism: Viscum album; assembly: GCA_963277665.1. Lineage (NCBI taxonomy): Eukaryota > Viridiplantae > Streptophyta > Magnoliopsida > Santalales > Viscaceae > Viscum > Viscum album. The sequence continues at coordinate 269,183,714 of OY728129.1, forward strand.
CACCAAAGGGAAATCAGTGCGGAACCCCGAATGATGTCGTACCACAGCTTTTGTCCTCCGAATGTGAAAATCCACAATGAAGGATAATGTCGGGAGTGTCAAAATTTTATTTGGACCTGATGGGGTGGAAAATAATAGGAATTTTGTAACCAACATTCAATTCATGAAGGGGATGGTGTGACGGTGGAAGATAACAATTGACCGTATTGAAAAAACAGCAGCCATATTATGTGGCCTAAAATGGGAACAACAAAAGAGCATCGACTGCATTCCATATTCACAACGTGCAACTTGTATCAATTTCTTGTCTAAAACCCTTGAGGACATTGGCACATAATGATAGGGGAACCCTTAGGCCTAACATCTATGAAATTTGAGGGTGACTTTGGGTGTAAAATATAATGGAAGCCTAAATGAAGGGTAACATGAATCCGGAAATATGGGTGAATGCATGTCCAGATAGTATCTAAAACAATAGGTTCTAGACCAGAGCACTAATTGGATAATTTGGTGAATCACCGGAGAGGGATGAGGGACCCGACCTAAGGGCATCCGACTCAAAGAGACAAAATCTTGGAAAGGAAGAGATGGGAGCTAGGGAGAGAGATGTATGTGGCGTGGTTGTTATAAACCCGACGTGAATCGAAACATATGCCCATACCATGATATATATTCCTATTCTAGAAGAACACGGTCCAAGGGGCCAAAAAGATAGGGAGGTTTCTAAGAGATGGGGATGGACCCGAAAACCAGACGTTCGGGCAGTCCTACGTATCCCATTAGGAAGGAAATCAAGCCACATATAGTTCTAGTAAAGGAAAACACAAATAAGGGAACGATACACCCCACGAGGGGTGTCTATGGGATACGTAGGACTGCCTGAACGTCCACGAGGGGTGTCTATGGAACAGTGAGAAACCCGACGTGATTTAAGACAAAATCCTGCACCACACTGTACAACCCTAAGTGATAATTTGGAATAGGGGCCAAAAAATGCCAAGGCACATAAGGTTGGTGCTCAGACGAAAAGTCCTTGACAATATATAGTTTAACGTCTTGAAGTGTATAAAAAAGGTAGGGTTAATGTATCTTATCCAATGATGTTTATAGAATGGTGATAAATACGACGTAAAGGAGGACATAATCCCACACCACACTATACAACCCTAAGTGAGAACTTTTTTTAGGGGCCCGAAAAGGCCAAGGGGCCTGAGGCAAGGCTATGGACAGAAAGCCATGGCCTGCTTGCAGTTAAATGTCTTGCAGTGAGGACAAAAGTGATATTCATTTAGGATCATAGTACACAAACCCTTTATGGATAGTTTAATTTCATATGAATTGGATAGGGAGGGAGAATCATCATGCTTATGGAATACCACATAGCGGCAACGATGATATAGGATAGTTGTTGACCAGGTTCGTAACATAGTATCCACCCTTGTGTAACCAGAATTCAAGACAAAAAAATGAGCATCAACTGTTGACCATATTTGAAACATGGGACTTGTACCAATTTTTCACTCACAATCCTTTAGGAAGATAGCCTATAATGGTAGGAGATCCCTTGGGCCAATCATCCATGCCAATCAGGGGACATTTAGGATAAAGAAGGTGATGGAAGCCCAAATGGTTGGACATGTGAAGCATGGAAGGGAATGTGCTCAATGGACGGAAGATAAATGATGGGAGGGACATCTCAAGGGGATATGTGTGGTGTGGAAAAATATCCTGACGTGATTGAGGATTTGAGTCTATACCGCACCACACAATCCTAAATTAGAACCTAGGCCAGTGGCCTGAAGGGGTCGAAGGTCCTGAGACTGAACGTCCCAACCAATTGTACCCATATAACCTCTCATGCAAACATTTCCTTATCAACTCCTAATCCCTTGTGAGAAATTCTTGGTGTGGGAAATAAGGAGTAGGACTATGATCTCCCCATAACATAAGGTTTTGACAACAAGAATCACACTCCCACTCGAGGTAGGCCGTGATTTGGAGAGACGGTGGTGTAGAATGAACCACAACACTACATGTTTTGGAAAAATGGGGGTAGTGACAACAAAAAAGGGTGGATGATAAACAGATTTGAAAAACATAATCTATATTGTGTGACCCAAAATGGGAATAACAAATGAGCATCGACCGTTGACCATATTCGCAACATGGGATTCATGTCGATTTGTTGTCTAAAACACTTGAGGGCAATGACCCAAAATTAAAAGAGAGCCCTTATGCTAAGTATCCTTATCGTTCGGGACCCCTTGAGATGTGAAAGATAATGGTGACACAAATGATGGAGTGTGAGGAGCATGAATGCACCCATGTAATTCCAAATAAATTTGGACTCTAGAAAAGATGGAGATATTTAGGGGAGAGAGCGACATGGTACATTCATGATGAACTTCACACGAATGAGGGAAAAGGCCCTTGCCACAACATGTGTTTTGTCCCAATGGATGTTCTTGATGTTTTGGGGCTGTGACTATAGATTAAATGTTCAAAAATACCTATATATCCCATTAGGATTGGAATCCATCCAAACATAGTTCTGAAAAGGCCATGCATTTTAGCAACATGCTGTAAGGATGTGGGAGGATTAGAAAAACGATGGACGGAACATGGTGCAATCATTGTAAAAATCACATGGGTGGGGCCAAAGAAGCCTATATGATGCCTTGTAGGATCCCCCAAATGAACTATTCCAAGGAGTGGATAGTCCAAGAGGAAACTGGGGATAGACAAAAGACAAGGTGTCTGAGCGTTCATACATATCCAATTAAGATAGGAATAAAGCCATATATAGTTAATAAGATTCCATTTAACATCATGCAGGATGATTCAGAGTTTGAGGTCATGTTTGACCATGCAGTTTAAGGGCACACAGGACAGTCCTGCAGTTTAGTGTCATACGGGACTGATCGGTTTAAGGTTGTGCATGACCATATAGTTTATGGGCATGTGGGACCCTATGGATCAAGAAATGTATTTCTTGAGGAACATGGCATTGGTGAGAGGAGTTATATGATCACCATCCAATGTAACTACCGAGTATGTGTCATTGAAGTATACCTTGAAAATGATATAAGGTCCCTCCGATTTGGGTTCCAACTTAGGTGGTTTCCTACTAGGTATCTTCTGTTCCCTCAATGCCAATACCAAGTCGCCTTGAAAAAAGTAAGAGAGGAGAAATATTTTATTGAAAGATCTGGTGATCTTGTTCTGATTCCATTCCAGATTATTCAAGGAACGGAGCCTATACTCATCAAGCACTTCCAACTCAACTAGATGTATTTTGGCTAATTTATATGGTTCATGCTGATTATAGACAGATGTGTGAAATGAGGTTAATTGAATCTCTATGGGTAGGACAGCCTCCGCCCCATACACCAGGTAATATTGGGTAACCTGGGTGGAATTATGATTCATTGTCTGATAAGCCCGGAGGGAATTAGGGAACATGTTTGACCAACTCTTCTTACTATGACCAACAATTTTAGTAATAATGTTACAGAGGGTCTTATTAAATGCCTCAATCAATCAATTTGCTTGTCCATGATAGTGAGAGGCATGGTTAAAATAGATGTTGTACATAGAGTATAATTTCATTAGCTCAGCCACTCTAAATTTCATTCTGTTATAGGTGAGAACGACATGAGGGACCTCAAATCAGTAGAGGATGTTGGAGCTCACAATGTCAATGATGGAATGGGCCTTGACCTCTTTGATTGGAACTTTTTTTCCCACTTGGAGAAGAAATTTGTTTTAGTCAGGATGAACCTGCACTAGCAAGCTTTCGCTGGTGGATATAGTCCCATGACATCGTGTCCCCACACCGGAAAAGGCAAATTTTACATGGTGGAGTGGAGATGTTCTAGTGGTCGATGCATGAAGTTAGCATGGATCTAGCACGCATGGCATCTTTTGGAGAACTCGATGCAGTCATGGATCATGGAGGGCTAGAAGTACCCCAATCTCTAGATATAGTGAGATAACTTCAGTTCAATTTGATTAGCCCCATAGGAACTGGCATGAACCTCTTTCATTAGTTGAGAAATATCGACTCCTTGAATTCAACGGTTGAGAACCCCATCAAACATGTTCCTTTAGAAGATTTGATCATGGACAGGGTTGTCCTAGAGGGTGAACTATAACTCACAACGTTGTATTAGCTCACGCTTGGACCGATCAGTTGGGAGGTAACCATTTTGGAGATACTCGACAACGGGGGCTCTCCAGTTGGGAGTCACTTCAATAACTGCATCTAGGTGTCCTGGCATGGAGGCTCTAGCTATATGATGGTTCATCTACAGGCCATCGACATCATGTAAGGTGATAGTAGAAATGACTCTGTGATGTTCCACGTTGATAATCATATCATCCTACTCGGTTTCCCCAAGTGATGCCGCCACACGGAACATGGTGTCAGATCGACATTTTGAGAACAAAGAAAATGAGTGACTTCTGTCTGAGATGGGAACTTGGCCATTAGTTGTAGAGTGCATCCCAAATATTGTACGAGCTCTGGATTTATAATGACATAGTCACTTTTGATATGTTTTATGACTAGTTTAGAGTCCACATTCACATGTAGATGGGGCACATCAATCTCAAGAGCCAGCTCGAGGCTAGTGATGAAAGCATGGTACGTTGCTTCATTATTGGTGCAGCCTTCGTACAACAGATTTGAGTATGGTAGGATGTCTTGTGACAAGGTGATGAAAATGATACCCATCACTACTGTGTTGAGCCTTGGGTTATTGAGCCTTCTATCATTGGGGCTCCGAGAAGCACCATCGAAGTGCATCTGCCATCATGGCATGAATTGGCCTACCGAGAGGATCTCCTCATATAGAAATCATAGTTCAAGTACTGGTCATTAGGATCCGTATGGTAGCAAGGATTTCTTCCAAATCTAGACGCATAATATATTCTTGAAGAAAAAACCTGATATTGAACTGCTAGAGAATTATTGCTCACCGAGCAAGATGTCCTGTCAACATGGGATGGTTCGATATGTACTTCAGTGGAGCTACCCGAGACAGTAGATATACATCATAGTTCTGTAGGTATTGTTGTAATTTTTGCACTATGAATAACAGTTCAAGGGAGTTCTTTTCAATTGGGGAGTACCTGGTCTCCGTATCAAGGAGCATGCTGCTGAAGTAGTAAAAACTTTTCTCCATCCCCTCATTGTTTTACTAGGCAAGAAGGGAAACGATAGATCTTTCAAGTACAGTTACACAAAAGACCAATGGATTTCCAGATACTAGTGGCATTAAAACTGGAGGCTAGAGAAGATACTACTTGATCTTCTCAAAATCAACATGACACTCTTCGTACCACTCATAGATGGTTCCCTTCTTCATGATCTGAGAAAAGGTCTTACACATTCCCGCTAGATTCTTGATGAATCGGCGTATGTTGGATAAGTGGCATTGGAAACTTTGAAACACCCAAAGGTTGCATAGAGGAGACATCTGGATAATGTCATTTATATTTTCTGGGTCAATCTCAATGTCCCTTTATCTAACAAAGAAGCCAATAGAATTTCTAGAGGTGACCCTGAAGGCACACATCAATGGGTTCATCTTCAGGTGATGGGTATGGATGAGGCTGAACACGTTCTCAAGGTATTTGAGATGGTCCTGACGCTAGCGAGATTTGACCACCAGACCGTCCGCATAGCATTCCACTAATGTTTCATGGATCAGATTAAATATGTGAATCACAGCCTGCTGTTTGGTGGATCTCACTTTGTTTAAACCAAAGGGAATAAATAGTTAACAAGATGTACCTTGTGGTTTCCCAAAGGCTTTGAACTCCACATCTTTGGGGGCCATTCAGATTTGGTTGTGCCCAGTATACCCATCCATGAAAGAGAGGGCCTGGAATCCAGCTATAGCGTCAATCAACAACTCTGTCACATGAAGGGGAAAATCATCCTTCGGAAAATGAGAGTTGAGATCCCAAAAGTCTATGTAGGCCCTGATCTATCAATTCTGCTTCATTACAAGCACAATATTGGCCATCCATTTGGGGTAATAGGCCTCCTTAACAAACCTGGCTCTGATGAGCTTGTAAACCTTTGCCTCTACTAGGGCACCGTGAAAAGGGTGCATCTTTCTGGGAGGCTGCTTGAACCCGCGATGATTTGATGGTAGACTGAGGTAGTGGATGGATACCTAAGGATCTAGTCCTATAATTTTATCACAACTCTAGGAGAATACGTAGCGGTGTTGTTTCAAAAGGTCTATGTACAGTTGTTGACCATTAGGGGCATAGCAGCATAGATCAATGTGGGTGTCAGGTCTGCCTCACTACTAAGGTTCACCTATACCAACTCATCGACTGTGGCTGAGAAGCCCTCCTAAAAGGAGAGAGGATACTCCCTTAAACTGTCTTCTTCACTTTTTGATGGGGAATACTCATCGAGAGGAGTCACTTCTGAGTCTGCAGATCCCGATGGTAGGTCGATACCCGCCTGAGCGGCAATAGACACCGCATCAGGGATACCTTCTGTTGCCGCAACAATAATGATGAAGGATGTTGATCCGATCCCATATAGACTTCATTCGGAGGGGTCATTCTTGATGATGTCAAAGGAATAGTTTCATTTCGTCTTGAGCCGGATAATTTATGCCTGGTGGAATAAGAAAGCATGATGTATTGTGGTTTCCATGGGGAAGACATCCTTATATTTTATTGGGGTAAGAGGCTTTGGGGTCACCTTAGTGTGATTTGTATATGAGTACGACGTGATCTTTCATCATTTCATAGGTCTGGGATTGTTTACCCCCTCATTCCAGAAACAAAGAAGTATGGTCACATGTCCAGGGTGATAGCCTCCAATCGGTGGATTGGAAAGACATAGGTGTCATCTAGATTCATCCAAAAATCAGTCACAGCCGTTTAATCCTCGAACTTATTAGTCTGAATCTATTTTTCCTTGCTCTTATAGTAGTTGAAATATAGTTAGCGGGCTTCAATAGAGGAAAAGGGAGATGCATCACCTTGATACATGACCACTCGACCATTAAGGGAGTACTTGAGACACTGGTGATAATATGTGGGAACTATTTCATGTTGGTGGATCCATGTCCTTCCCATCAATTCATTGTATTCAGTGTCATGGGAAACTACCATAATTTCAGTGAATGAAACTAGGCCACCAAACTAGGTCTTCAAGTAGATCATACCAACTGGTGTCTATTTCATTCTGACATAAACTTGGATTATTAGGTCAAAGGGACTCAGATCATCATCAGAAAATCCCAGCATTCATAGTGTTTGTGTTGGGATTATGTTAATTACAGAGCCCATGTCGATAATACAGTAAAGAATTTCTATTCCATTGAACTGGATGGTGATGTACCGTGGGATAATTTTTTCCTTTATGGGAGAGCCTCCATCTTCTTCATAGAACGAGATAATGGTCTAGAATTCATCATTATCGACCGCTTCTGCATGAAAATCTTCTATGGATGCTACTTCGATCTAAAATTAGAGAGGGCTTCTTAAAGCCTCAGTAAGGTCCTCACGCATATCTGATGACAGAAGAAGGGCCTCAAGGATGGAGACACTTGCTGGGATACTGGAAAGATTCTTCAGAACATCGTACATTCTCTCTAGTTATGAAGTTTTGTTTGCGGGAGGTCCCTCTATGACAGGAGGTATGGTGGGCCCTGCCAACTACACCGGCGGCTGACGGGTACTGGGAACATTCCGCTGCCCACTGGTCGAGGCTTGTGGAGTGGCTACAGGATGAGATCCAGAAAACTAAGACAGGCATATTGCAGGGCTTAAATCATCACATCATGGTTGGGGTGGCTCTTACTGATCCAAAAACACAAACACTGTCAAAGGTGGGCCTGATGCCATCAGAAAAGAAGGTTTCACATTTGAGCTCTATGTTGAGAATGATGTCTAGTTTCTGTAGCATGAACAACATGGCAAGAAGTGATGACCAATACACTTTGATAGCCCATATAGCCATGGCTCCGTCAACGCTGATGACGGTTGGAGACAATGAGAGGATCTACCAGGTAATCCCCATTTAAAGGAATAATGTAGAGGTTTACCAACTCTACGGTGTTCACTAAGGCGTACCCTTGACTGTCACTTGAAGAGTCGTCCACTATTGGATGGATTTTGGGATGGTCATCCATCTTCGAGGGCCTGGAGTCTCAGAGATTACAAGATAATTATGGAATTGACCGGGGACATTATTTTCTCTTACGCCACCGGTGTTTTCTTTTCTGGGAAGAGGCTGGATGAGGTGATGATACAGAAGTGGTGGCGATAGCTTTTGAAGGCTCTAGCCAATTTAGTCATGGACGGATGACACCATGGGCATAAGTGACTATTTTCTGATCCATCAAGTCTTCATATTTTTGGATCTGCGACTAGAAACCTGATGCCACTCACCCTCACTGTCGTTGCTGCTATCTACCCTCATGAAGACACATGCCACCTATGCTGGGTCCAGGCCTTAACAGACTATGTTCTTGTCGACCTAGTCCCAGATCCTTTCATTGAACACCTAGCTCTTTTTGAGAGTGTGACCTTGGATCTAGTGGTAGGGGCAATAATTATGGTGAACAATAAGGTTTGCCTCTTCTGGTATTTTATACTTAGGAAAAACATATAATCCCCTACTTCAAAGAAATGCAGAAGTAACTGGGAACATGTGTCTTGTTGAATGAGTAGTTTTGTTTTTTTCTATCCGAAAGGGGGCTCTTGGGGTTTACCCTGACGAGGGTATGGAGGACCCTATCATGGAGGTGGAGCTTGGTTACCTCACATAGGTGGTGGAGGCACATTGTGTGGGGGCACCTGCCGATTCTAGGGTAGGCGCTGCTGGGCTGGTGGCTGCGCCTGAGGTAGGGGGCCTCTTCGAGGATATGGAGGCGGCTCCACTGGAAATTACTCTAGTTTTCTAGGGGCCTCTATTTGGGCCACTACGGCATAATCAGCCTTGGAATCCCTTCTTGCGTGGATTGTAGCAGGAACATAAGTTCCTGCTTAGCCTGTTGTAAGGCTTCCTCTAGGTGCTAATCCTTACCAGAGAAGTCTCAAAATCCCTCTATATAGTTCTGGGTGCTCGGAGAGGGGACCATCTATGTCTTGAACTTCCCTATGCACATTGTCAGCAATTTGTCTTGAGTTCTCATCATGTGAAGGGAATACACAAGTCCTTTACATTGGGAGAAAAAGTCGGTGATGTTCTCATCACACCTCTTCTTGAACTTGAAGAGGTCCACTATACTCGTATTCCACGTGATGGAACTGAACTGGTAGAGGAAATGCCAACGGAGGCCCTCCCAGCTGGTTACTGACTTAATGGGGAGTTGGATGTACTAGACAAACACAGGCCCCTGCAATGTCTATAGAAAACATTATAGCTTGGTGGACTCTTGCTGCACCAGAGTTCTCAACAAGGGGCAACACCTTGAGGTAAAGTGGGTCAGGTGATGTGGCGGGTCCCCTATCCCACTGGAAGGAGAAAATGTGGGATTCCCAAAACTCGTAGGTGATTTTATATCATCCACCCTTGCTGGATATGGGTTTCCATCAGGAATGAGTGCCATCTATCGCGTCTCTAAGACTTAGAGATATGAAATGAGTGCCTCCATGGGATCATCTCGGTATAAGTTCCTATCTTGATGGGGATCCCTGACTGCCAGTGCGTTTTCAGGTTTTTAACATGACAAAGTGGCTTAGTGGCTCATAGAGTAGCTTGTGAAATGAATTGTGGGGTAGTTGGGGAGCCTGAGCTAGATCTCGAGGATTGATACATCGTTTAGGAGGATTCGACAATATGTACCACACTCTCATGCAGTAAGCTTCGGCCTCAACCCTATCTGTGTGGGAAGCATGGTTAGGGTAAACTGGAGGAAATTCGCTGAGGGGAAGTTGTGTCTGCCCCGACCTAGGATCACTGTAGTCTGGACAGTGCTCTACAGCACATTCAGTGAGGGGTTCATCGACCTCCTTCTCCTGTTTGGGATGTTGCTGATGTAACATGGATTTTTCATGGTCTTCCTCTCTCTTCTGCACTAAACCAGATGCATCGGAGGTCTTGACATCTCCAAAGATTCCCTTTCCCTTACCATGATTCTGACTAAGGAGTAATTCCTTGGTGGTTATGGGGAGACCCAATAGGCTCCTATGTTGGTGATTAACTCTCCCCAATAGATCCAATAGTTGTTGAACGCATTTAGTGAGGAGGTCCCCATCAAGGAGCTCTAACTCATTCTCTTCTTCTAATAGGCTGGCCATGTTGATCGCAACTCTACCCGAGGGCACGTCCTTGATATCACCTAACAAGTCAAGCTACCACTGGATAGGGATAAAGGGGAGGGAAGCATATTTCCCCTATCCACATATCTACACATTGGGGAACCCACTTTGATAATCTTGCAAAGTACCTTGAAACTATGGACCCATCGTTTCTGGAGGTCCATACAGCGGCCTAGCGACTCCGGGCGCTAAGCCACAGGGAGTCTAGACAGATCAACCAGATAGAATTGCTTTCCAATGTCTTCAAAATGTACTTGGATCTGTGGATAAGCCACTCACTGGTGATGAAGGAGGAAGTGCATCACCTATTGGGTTTCACAGAAACACACAACATCATCTACGGTGAGGGATTCTGGCGCAAAGAAATTTGGCACTACCACGGGCCAGAACAACATAGGGAAGTGGTCCGCTGCGAGGATATTCCATAATCTCCCTGGCTCAGATTATGGGTCTATCCCTTATTACCCCAATAATAAACCCAAGGCATCTGTGTAACTGGTAGCAGTACCAAAGCAGACCGCTGGGATGATAGGCTGGCCGATGGAGAGTACAGCGATAGAGCCGAAAAACCACCGCATCTCAGGTTCTCCTCTGAAGTGTGTAGTGACTTAGCCACCACATCATAGTAGGATGGGCTGGTGGCCACAGTTCTTGGTGGTTGTACCAGGGCTACTGGTGATGGACCGTGCTGCTGGTCATCAGCCATTGGTCCCAAGATTAGATATATGTGATCTCTAGTCAAGGTAGAGAGTGATTTTGGTGACGACGGTGGTGATTTCATGACCGTAACCTGCAGGGTTTTCCAGATTTTCTACATCCTAGATATACCTATAGAGGGAGACATGAATCTGGTGTACTTCTCATTCTGGGAGTACAAAGCTGATGCACCGTGTTCCTGCCCAGACCATTGAAATAGAGGACCTAGGCAAGGGATTCATCATTGTGTTTTATTCGGCTTCAGAATCTAAGAAGAAAACTAGTTAAATCTCAATCTGATTCATCTCAGTGTTACTTTTATGGTAACGAACACCAACCCCCTACCCTGGGATGGTTCTTCATGGTAGGGAAGACAGCCGGAATGAATTTCTCCTTCAACCGTACTGGTGCTGGGGCGTAGATGACTTCATCCAGAGTAATCGAAGGTACGAGGAGCCCCAGGACATATATCAAAGGGGATATAGGGAGTACCTCTATGGGAAGCACTGGAGTGGGTAGGACCTCCGCTCGATCCCATAAGAGCACTGGTGGGATCCCCATGTTTGATTCCCCTAGCGACATCAGTGAGAGGAAGTTTCTTGTACTGGTTGAGCCGAACACAGGTAGGTCCTCATTGTTGGGTGATGGTGAAGTGAGGATGGAATTTACGCCATGGTGGATGAGGAGAGGAGGACCATTGCTGGCTGCTATAAGAACATGAGGAGGGCCTCGATGTTGGATATTGATCGGATGTGCAACATCCCCACACCGGTGGTCTGTGGTAGGTGGGATGACTCTATACTCGATCTAATGAGCATGAAAGAGGCTTCTGCACTACGTGTCACCATCATGGGGAGTTAACTCATTAAGACTAAGGGTTTCATGAATTGGACATCCATGTCATGCCTGGAAGAAAGAAAAAAATGTGTTCTCTATGGTGGTGGTACATGGAGGGCCTCCGTACAGGTAGCGGTCATTACCTACACCGGTGGCTGGGAGAGTCGACTCATCCTGCTAGTGGGTTGGTTGGGGCCTTGATCTAGGCAGGATATATAAGTTCCCCTACTTATAGTACACAAGGGGTTGATGATATATGTTGGCGGTGGAATGATCCACAATACTTTCTAATGTTGACGGCCCTTGGCGGGCGTCGTCCATGGCTTGTTCCTGACACTGGTGTCAGGTCAACCAGACTATGGCCAACAGTGCAAGTCCATGGCTTACCTGCCCCTAAACATGTGGTACCAGACGGTTGTGCTGGCGCGACCTAGTGGGAGCCCTCCTTGGGGGCCCATGAAATGGGATCCGGACTAGGCCAGCTTGCACATCACCTACCACATCGGCATAGGGGAGAGAGTCGTTGAGGATTTCTTGGGAGAGGCTCCCAAAATGATTTTATGTTGGAGTGGGGAGAATTTTCTCTCTATGTGCCCCAAGGGGGAATGTTTGGTGGTGAGGCATAGAGGCCTCCAGATCCTGATGGTCTATATCCCAAGTCGGGATAATCCCCTCCTCCTCATTCTAGCGCATGAGGTCGTTGATCACTCTCCGCTGAATGAGCTCAGATGGCGAGATTGGGAATGGGTGCATGGAAATTGTAGGCAAAGAGATTGTTTCTGAAGAGGTGGTTCCGCATGGGGATGCCGTGTTTGAATTTCCCCTACCCCTGCACCAGTGGGCAGGCGTTGATCAAATCCCTACAGCAGCTTGGTTTCTGAAAAGTAGGGATATTAACCCATTAGGGCTGAAAGGAATGGAATTGACGATCAGTGCCCCAATGACATTCTATTGTCCATGGATGGTAATATGGATCCACACTGACAACATCACAGACCGGGATGTACAACATTTTTTCTGCCCCAAATTATGGTAAATTTAACGCTAGGCCTACTATTTTCTTCGTGTGACCGGGTGCTGGATAGATGGATCTGGTGACACACTAGTTCATTGATGTCTCTAGATCTACTAATATTTATATATAGAATAATACCTTCACATTAGGTTCACAATTTCTGTTTCTGACACTTTTGATGGGGTGCATGTGTCTATCTTGTTCGAGGGCGGCGACACTGTTTGTTGCCCCGCATTCCCGCTTTCCAATGGTGGGAAACATCAATTCATTGTACAGGGATGTTTTCTACTTTATCTAAACGAGATGATGGGATGTCGGTTCTTCCTTCCATGAATTCCTCCTCAGAACTAATCACCAATCTTGGGTCTCCATTATAGATTTCAGACATTATTCGTCAAACTCTTACTAGTGCCATATCGTCATGGACACTAGTTAATTACACTGCTTCTGTTGGGACATTCCAAAGGGTCCGGTCAGGGCAGCAACCTTCGGTTGGGGAAGTAGTCATGTTATACATCACTGGCATGTTTGGATGCTGGAACACTAGCGCATATGGGTTTCTTCCCCTTATTATAGGGCTTCTCGAGGGTATGAATTCCCAAGGAATCCAACGTTGAACATGGGGAATTTTATGCCATAGGAATTTATCTGAGGTTTTCCTCAGCTTACCATGTTTAACATAGGGTATTCCATGAGATTAACGTCTATAGGAAATGGATCAGACTAATCGGAACACTGAATAGAGTGGATCAGGTGAGTCCAAACCCTGGAGGGAACACCAATGTTGGGTATAACATGTGGTTAGCGACCCGATTGTTGTTAAGGGGAATGGGGAATGAGGTGGAATGATCCCACTGAGAAGTGTCGACTCAGTTAGGAACCAAAATAGATTATGGGTGGTTATTTAAAGTGGGTGGAGAATGAGATGGAATTGACTCAAGCATGATGGTGATGTTGGGCTTGAGTCTCGAAGATACCTCCTACGTATCGCTGCGGTAAAGAATCAAAGTCCTCGTAGATCACCCATGACAACAGCTTACCGTCGAATGGGGTTGACAATGGCTTACCACTAGATGGGGTCACAACAGCTTACCGCCGGATGGGGTCAAAATGGTTTATCATTGGATGGGGTCACAACATCAAACCACTGGATGGGGTCACAACGGCGTACCAATCGATGGGGTCGCAATGACTTAGCACTCTATGGGGTTGTACCTCAGGGAGTCTTCCTACATACCTTATCCTAGAGACAAGGATCAATGCTCACATAGTTTGGGAATTGTGACTGCAGTTTAACATCGTGCATGACTAAAATGGGGAATGCAGTTTAATGTCCCATGGGATAAAGTTGATCCAACGTAAAGGGGGGTTGGAAGAAATGTTTGTTGGTCTTGAACCTCTTGGATGCTTCCTTCGTACCCTTCCTTGGCAAGGATCAAAGAACTCGTAGATCAAGATGGGTTTGGTGAACCGACGTGATGTTGTTCAGGACCATTGGTTGTTGGGCTTGAACCTATGAAAGGATTCCTATGTACTATGCCTTGGAAAGGATCAAAGACCTCGTATTTATGGATTGTGGAGTAGGAACCGACATGAATAGGGGTCGGAACCAATGGTTTTGGGATTGAACCTCAGGGAAGCTTTCTACGTACCGTGCCTAGGCAAGGATCAATGCTCGCGTAGTTCGAGATGGTTTGGGAGAAACCACATGAAGGGGTCGGAGTGACAATGTGTTAGGCTTGAACATCATGGGGGATTCCTACATAACTTTCCTTGGAATAGATCAAAGACGACATATTTCATGAGTGGTGTTGGTGAACTAACGTGAAGATGGTCGGGACCAATGGGTGGTGGGATTGAACCTCAGGCTGGCATCCTATGTACCACACCTTGGCAAGGATCAAAGACCTAATTGTTCAAGTGGTTTGGGGATTACACTCTAGGCTATATAGAAATGATGTTATGGTTGATGCTTGGTATAATCCCATGTGGGTCAAGCTCTTTGTGATAAAAAAGAGGTAGCAAAGACCTGACGATCACGTTGTGGAATGTTCTTCCGTGGGAAGTAGAGTGGGGATGATATGTAGGTAGCGGCCCAAAAAATAAAACAAGGGCTTACGTGTGGTCCACAACCCAAAGAGAAAATAGGGGCTTAAGCATGGTTAGCAGCCGAAAGAGGAAACATGGTATTACTCTATGATGGAGGCATGGGTGGTGACAAAGCCTAGTGGGAGAGGGATTTGGAACCCAGGAAGAGAGGAGGAGTAGGTGTGCTGCCTCTTGAAGGAAAGGCGAGGGGATTACACCAGGGTGGTTGCCCTTTCCCTGTGGATGGATGTCGCCCCAATAAAGATGATTTCATTCCATGTGAAGAATGATATCCCTCCCATGGAGACTAGTGGGTGTAGAGAGAATGTATAAGACATGGAACCCCACGTGCATGACACATGGAGAAGTCATATTTTAACGTCATGTGCTGTGGACGATGGCGCTTGGCAGTTTAACATCCTCAAGATTAGACGAGGTGGGTTTTCTCTGAACCCCTAAGACATCCATAACTAATACCCACCCACCCTTGAGGGAATGAAGGAATCAGCAACGCAATGTGAGGGGGTGTTATGGAGTGATCCATTGGGGGTCCAAGTTAGCATGGATATGCAAAGAAGCAATAGCCATTAGCATTCCTATGCAAAGAAGCACAAGGAAAAGCAACACAATTTGTATCACCACCCAAGGTATTTTCAAACTGCTTCATACAAACCAAATGGGCCACATGGGAAAAGGTTTTGCAGAGAAAAAGGGTCCATATGTAGAAGCCTTGTGATGATCGGGAGCTCCATGAAGTGGTGGGGATTTGTGAAGGGATGTTATTCATCAAATGAAGTCCCCAAGCCTAGGCATAGGGCATTGGTGAAAATGGAAGGTGCTTCGCGATGTCGAAAGGCATTCGTAGAGCAAATCCTTGCAAAGAAAAGGTTCCTTGTGAAGAATAACATTGTGGAGAAATTTGATTCGTGAAGAACAATGACCATGCCTTAGTAGTCGAGTCACATGTGTATGAATGGTGTTTCGTGAAGCATAAATGCTTCACGATGACCGGAGTCCCCATGGGGATCTCCTTCCATTGCGGAGCCCCACGGGCTCTGTGAAGGAAATTCCCCTTTGAAGAGGGTAGGAATTCATGCAAAGGGGAAGGAACTTCGCGGTGCAATGTACCTTGAAAAGATCCTAGTTGGCTAGCACAAAATGCTTTGTGATGTGAGATATCAGAAGGAAAAATGTTAAAGGATCCTTCATTTTGGATCAAGAGGGGCCTGGTATTTATAGGAAAGGGGCGTCGTGATGTATAAATCGCTGGGCACGAAGGCAGAGCTTGTTCCACAGTAGGTTCGTGAATGTCAAATCGGCTCGCAGAGCACACTGCCTCCATACTCTGTGGCGGGTTCGGGAATTTCAAATTGGTTCACAGAGCACCCCGCCTCCTTTCCCCATGGAGGGTTCACACATGTCAAATTAACTCACAGAGCACCCCACCCCCTCACTCTGTGGAGGGTTCGCAAATGTCAAATTGGCTTGCGGATCACCCTGACTCCATGCTCCGTGGCGGGTTCTTGGACAAAAAATCGGCTTGCAGAGCACCCCACCTCCTTGCTCTGTGGGGGGTTCACTAACGTCAAAGGGATTCACGGAGTAGCCCACCTTCTTACTCAGCGGTGGGTTCATAATGGGAGAGCTCAGCACTGACCACAAGGTTATGGGGACTCCCCGAGCGGTCTTCATGAGGAATCCCCTAATGTGGTTCCTTTTTCTATATATTCCTTGATTTTGGCATCGACAATTACATTACACTCTATTTTTTCAATTAATATTAAAATACTCCATGAAATAATGGAAGGACATGGGTAACGTGGATCGACATACCAATCTTCACATTTCCTCACAAGAAGGGATGATATTTCAATGGATTTCATTTCATAGGTCTAAATTAATGATGTTTTAAGACATCATTGAGATCCTATTTCAATTATTTCTGATCATAATTCATCATTTACATCTAAATTTTATAAATATTTTCAGAATTATTTGGATACTGAGCCTCATTTGAGTATATCTTATCACACTCAAACTGATGGACAATTTGAAAGGATGATAAAAACATTGGAGGGCATATTGAGATAATTATCACTTCACTTTCAAGATTTGAGTGATCATCATTTACAATTTTTTTATTTTTCCTACAACAAAAATTTCCACTGAAGTATTTAAATGATAGCGTATTAAGAATTATATGGAAAGAGATTTCATATACAAGCTTTTTGTGATGAAATTAGGGGAAGGAATCTTGTTGGACAAGAAATATATAAGGAAACAACAAAAAATTTAAAGACTAGTAAAACCTATATAAGAAAGATTAAGGTAGGAAAAAGAGTTAAACAAAATAATAGAGGAATGATTTAGAGTTTCAAGAATGAGATAAATTATTTTTTAAGGTATATATATTGAAGAGTGTTATATGATTAGGAATAAAAGGAAAATTAATCCCCATGTATATCAAAAAAAATATTCTGAAGTGAATTGGATATGTGAATTATCATTTAGAAATTCCACCAATCCTTTTTAAATTACAAGATCTATTCAACATATCTATGTTAAAAAGTACATGTTAGACCCAACATGTGTTCTCACTTCTGATAGAATATAATTATAACATGATCTATCATATAATGAAGATCCTATATAGACTCTATATACTAAAGAATATGTGTTCAGGAATCAGAAAAATGGACTGGTAAAGGTGCTTTGGATATATTATAAAATTGATTTTTTGATTTGATAACAATATTTAATTATGATTAAGAACAACCAATATCTTTTTATGAGATGAAATTCTGTAAATTTGGAGAAAAATAGTTTTTGTACAAGGGGATAATATAATGACTAAAAATATTATCAATATAAATTTCATTCATAAATTATGTGATATAGTATAAACAACATAAAATCACATAATGAACACAATAACAAAATTATAAATATATAACGATTTATTAAGTAGTATTTCTTGAAATTATGTAACATATACTAATAGAATGGTAACTTGATTATTTGAATAGTGTTGTGTCCCTTTAGGAATATTAAACCGACTAATAAAATAGTAACCTCATCGATGATAGCGTAATAAAAAAGTAGATATCTTTTGAATGAAAATATAGTATATTTATATCATGCATTATGTAATTAAATAAATTTAAAATAATAAACTAAGTATTTTTACTTTTGTGGAAAATAAATGTATATTCACAATTTTTATAATAAATTATTTATTTAAAATAAAATTCATTTTAAGGAAATAGACTAAAAAATTAATATTTTCTTTATATGATTATAATATAATATTATGATACCTTAATTAATTTTTGAATATGTCATAGAATTGGTTTTAATATTAAAATTGATATTTATGACGAAGTCATGATTTTATTTAGAAAATATTCTTTTTCATATTTAGAAAATTAAGTTCATAAAATGGATTCCATTTTTTAAATCTACTTGTCAAATAAAATTTAGGGTTTATTTTTTGTATCTTTTAAAAATAGCTAAATTTTCTGTCAATAGTGAAAGATAATAATTTATGGTGTTTAATAAATACATTAATTATTTCATTATTGACGATTTATGGATGATTTATGATAATAACCTCAAAATATCATTACTTAATTACATTACTCTTTGTTGGAATCATCAATATTGATATTCCTAAGCCAATATAATAAACTAATGTAATAAATAGTCAAACACACCCCTCTCATCCTTTATAAATACCATGCCTCGCCACCCCTTCTCCACACACCTAATAAGAATGGGAAACTACTAATATTTTTCTTATTCTTCTCTAAATCCTCTTACCCATGTTATAAAATCGGTTACACCACCAAAATTACATTTCCAAGTCCTTTAATGATGTTATTGGGGGCGGGGCTACACTCATGAGGTAAAACCTTCCCTCTATCTCTTTAAATTTATTTTGTTTTATTATGTTGTCATCACCCCCATACAATATAATATAATGAATCTAGTATCATATTTATATTTTAATTTTATTATGTTAATTTTATATCCCTGATCAATTATCTTCCCTCCCACTTTTGATCTAAAAATGAAAACATTGTTTGTGAGGTGTCGATTCACCACCTTTTTGGATGATTTTTTTATTTGTTTTATAATAATTAATTCAACGATGGTCATAAAACATTTTTTATGGTTACAATTTCTTATAATTTATTTAATCAAACTTTTTTTTGTTTTCTGTAACCAATATATATGTAATATTAGTCAATAAAACAAAACTAGTGTGTAATGATGGAAAAACACTAAAATAATGTAAATTGTTATCATTAATGTTTTACCTAATATCTCAACATCATATCCTGAGAAAATGATATATAATACAGTTTAATGTTTTTTATTTTCATTAATAAAAAATAATTTCTATTTTGGATAACTATTCCCATTTCACATTATCTTTCACACATGTATACATGTGAATAAATCATGAAAATAAGGGAAACGAAAACTCTCAAATGATAAAATTGAATATTATAACCCATAAAATGAAAATAAATAAACATAGTATAATTAATATATATCAAATAAATGTTTAATTGGTTATAAATTAAATATTAATGAATATAATTTTATTTACCATTACATTAAGTGAAATTGTAGAACCCTTTGGGCCATAAGGTAAGGGTTTTCTCATCTCAATTTTAGTTGTGTGAGATATTCCTTATTTACAACTTATATACAAAGTGTGTTTTATGTATAGTAGATTTTATAAACAATATCATCAATCTATATATATTTATTGTATTTTGGGTTTCATTTTATGAATTTTTATTTTATGGGGAATACAATTCAATTGATTACAAGGGGTAATGGATTCTCTCTAGACCTTCATTTTTTCCTTCAAGTTATACATTATCTCCCATAAAAAAATTTAATTATTATTTTTTATATTTAATCTAACTAGATAATGTTGTTATGTGAAAAAAATATGTTCAAACTCAATTATTCTTTCTTCAGTAGTGAAATACAATTTTCATAATAACCCCTTCTAAATTAGTCCTAATATGTTTTCCCAATGAAAGGGAACATTCTAATTTTATACCCATTTACCAGTGACCACCTAAATGTTTCTGTATACTTTTTCTCTTTGTAGATGGCCTTAGAGTCCTATCAAGAAGTTTTAAGGAATGATCAGGAATTTCATTTTGTGTGGGTCATTTTATTAGAGAATTCTCATTACTATATCTTGGAAGGGTGATATCAAATCAATGGATAGTGGAGGTCTTTGCATTAATGATCTTAGTATATATAATGATGCCTTAAATTATAGGTTTACCTAGAATCTAATTTACCTAAATGACCCCTATATTGAGTTTATGGCCAATAGATTCAATTCACGTTTTATGAATGAACACCCCAATTATATGGTCTAATCCACGTGGTCTTATGTTTAAAAAATGCTTCAATATGCTAATGGTTGACTCAAAGTCGAGTGATTCTATACTGTCCAACCATAGCAAATAGACAACCCATTGTCTTGAAACGCCCATTATAGAGAATATGATTGTCCAACCCAAAATAAGTCATCTTTCCATTACTTATGTTCTTACCAATAGGCATAGGAATGAAAAAAATTTCATGGCCTTGATTATTATAAAATGAAGAGATATTTATTTGGGTATAAATAAAAAATTATATTTATCATGGATAGAAGTATTATGTTTAGCAGTATTGATTTTTATAAGTTAAAAATTGATGGATGTTTCAATTTCCCATCCTAATATGCCTCATTCCAGGTTCGTTTCATTAAACCTTATAGATTGCCACCCATGATAAACTATTGGGGGTGTTAAGCACAATGGAATCATCTTGTCACCTGTGTATGGGAGAGAATTAGTGGATAAATCAGGCGTCTATTAATTTCACTTTATTATGTAGATTATAAGAATATATTCATTATCTTTTTAGAGTATAGGTGGATAAGAGTATAAAATTTGATCTGATTATCTCCAATATCATCTCTAGTAGTATCCACAATAATAAGATAAAAAATATACTTCTTGATGTCATATATTTTTTTGTCTCTTTCACATGGGAATCCTATAATTTTTTACTATTTTATAAACATAATCCATTGGTTCATGCTGGGAGGATGACTATTTATAGCGTATTTTTGCAGCATCAATGGTATAAACTGGGATGGTGAATAATTTTTTGGCAGATCATTGCTCTCTTAGACTACTGGTATTGCAAGGATGGATGAGTTGACCTATTGGTTTGAGATTAATCAGATAGATCCCCCAATCAATCTATTGATTATAGTTAATGTGGTTGGGGATGATTTCAACTCAATGGGTCTGTTAGGATGTGGTGGTGTTTTTCGAACCTATCATGGCTTTGTGAAAGTATATTTTTATCATTATATAGGATATGTGAATGTGTATGACGATGATTTATGGGATTTGATTTATGCTTTTATGAATACTATCTTGAAGAGTTATAATTATTTATGGATTGAATTTGACTCCCAGATGGTTGTTGATGCACTAAGGGAAAGTTCTAGAAAAGCGCCATGGTGTGTTTTTCAATAATGGAATTTGTGTTTTAATATAGTGGAGAAAATCATGTCAAAGTGACCAATTTATAATGTTTCCTAAACTATATTTTTACATTAATATTTATTATCTTGTGGAATCCTTTACATTTTTAGAATGTAAGTTTCCAATAAAATGTTTTCTTTTATAATTTCTTATATAATTAATAAAAAATTTCCTAAATATAAGAGAATTTATTAAAATAAATTTTCAATGATTTCATTGGAGTATTTTCATCTATACCAACACCCTCTATTGAATCTTCTTCTAAATTGTTGTGGATTTCATATGACACCACATACCATATCATATTGAATATTTTCTTATCATTTTTATTGAGAATATACTATCTTTATACCATTCTAAATGTTAATCCAGATAGTGTATTATTATGGTAACTAATTGTTGAAATCATTTACATTCCATATTCTAGATTCAATATGAATGTATATTTTAATTTTGTTTCATTCCTTTTATGTAGGGAATTCATTTAGATTTTTATTCAGTTGGAAGGGACTACTATAGCCTGCAAATGCATCAGTAAGTCTCCTGAGTCAAACTAGACATGGCATTGGATGTTGTTTTAACCATTTATGTAAACTTCATCGACAAGTCATTGATGGTATGTATATAATTTCTCACATAATGCATTCCATTATGGGATCAGTTATTGATTGTCAATGTGATTGTTTTACAATTCTAATATTTTTGCCTAAGTATTATTATCATGTGACTATTTATATGGTGTAATTTTGTTATCTTTATTCCTTCCATATTATAATCATGTTTATTTTTTAATATAATGTGTCATTAGATATTCATCATTTGTTATTGTTTATGGAAAATTATAATGTATTCTATTGTATTTCATAACCCTATTGGTCATCTAATACCACCATATACATATGGTTTATCTTTCCCAAGGATTCCAAGATGTATATTTTTTTTACATGAATGTAGCAACTAAGATAATATAAATATTTTCAAAGGAGTATATTTTTTTATATCATTTCAATTTGTAATGTAATAATTATGTTCATTCATGTCTTTCCAATGAAACTAAACTATTATATCATTTGGAATGTGACATTGTTTTTTATTATAAATATGTAATAAATAAAAACACCATATCTGGGATATTGGTGTCATATTATTATCATATATTGATGAAATATTATTTTTAATGAAAAAAAACTTTTATTAATCTTTTTTGGATCGTTTTTAATGTGAATTTGAGATGAGTATGATTTTGGGATATAGTTATTTCCATGTATTACATATAACTGATAGATTAAAGGTAAAAATCATAACTCTAAAAATGTAAAAAAGATATATTCGTAATGATTTGGTTTTTATTGATTACTCTAGTAGGTACCTCTTGTAAACCTGACCTTGATGAATATGGGGAAGCAGTTTCTGTGAAAATCAAAAAATTAATGATCATAGGTTTACATTAATCAATGTTTAGTTGAATAAAAATTGTCTATAATGTTTATTATTTGTAATATTATAGGAAAATAAAAATTAATTTCATATTCAATATGTTAAATGAATCATTCATTACATTTATTGGGAAATAAAATCATATAAAATTTTATTCTTTTAGAATAATGTGCAATCTGATGAGTAAATAAAATGATAAATTCAATGTTTTTATAAAGAATCAAAAGTGTGCATCTAGAAATTTTAACATTATATTTGAATATCCATTTTCATAGACCAGGTAGAAACAACAATAAAAAAATTTATACTATTTAAAATGAATATCCAGAAACTGGATGTTGTACAACTTAATTGTTTTTTATACAATACACACTCTCCAACACCAGTTTAATCTTTAAAGAAGCATTGATTATTCTTGATTGAACTAGTTCCAATTTCTTACCTATATATCCATCACATAATTTATGATATAATAATATATAAATTGTGCACTACATCTATTATAACTGCACAAAATTGATATTATTCATGAGTTTATTTGAATGAAAAGTCACCATACATACATTTTCAGTGAAAAGATAAATTATTATTGATTTTATTATATCAATTAATTGTTATTTATGATCAATTCAAAGTGATCATATGGTATGCCTATTGTTTTACTATTTCATGGAATTAAAAAATTCCCTGAAAGTTATTGGACATTATTAGGTTAGAATTATTTTGGACTTTTATTCATGTTTATTATTGTAACAATATGTCCATTGAATGGAAGTTATTATATATAATATGAATATATTATATAAGAATTATTAAAATAATTTACTATTGATTATAAAGTGTAACAATAGTTAATTTAATAATGGTACTAATTTTCTTAACTTTTTTTACTCTTAGCCAACAACCCCATAACTTTTTTTTAGTATTTACTGTTATTTTTTCTAGTATATTTTCTGTATGGTCACATTGTGATTACTTTATTTATATATAGTAATGAATTTAATTTTACTTGTCCCTATATTTACTTTTAGGATTGATCTTTATTGATAAATTCCTCACACCATATAATGATTTATTAATTTTGGGATATTTTATCATTATTCTGTCAAACAATTAACAAAGGGAGAGTTTATTTTATTATTATTGGTGGTAGATAATAAATTTAGGCAAATCAATTTAATGTAATATTTTTAAAAACGTAAAACAATTGCCTATATTTTTCAGACGAAAATGATGAATTGAAAGAAGTATATATTTTTTGAACGATTTATTAATTTTATTTTCATAATTTATTAATTATTATCATTGATAAGATTTATAGTTTTTTTAATTTGTACCAAAAGTTTGTGAGGTATTTTGTTCTACTTACGATAATATATTTATAGGGAAAATTTAATCCCAAGAAATGTAAATAAAAATTATGTTGAGAATATTGGCACTTAATGGAATGTTATGATAATAATGATTAAGGATGATATGTTTACATATATTATAAGAAGTTTTTATGGTTTTTCATTTAATATACATATCTCTTATTATTATATAATATTCTATGAACTTTTTTTAATGGTTACTATTGAAAATCCAAAAGGGGAGGAATTTTACAATATTCGGTTAGAATTCCATTAATTAATCATCTATTTATTATTAAATTAGGATAGATATTTCTAGGTTGGATGTTTTTTTGATTGTCTATTTCGTGAATGAGATATTTCAGTTTCTCATATGTTATATAAATGGTTGGATTTATCAAATCTTAAACGATTTCATATTTTTTAAATCCAAATGAAATTTACTTTTAATGAGTATTCAATAATGTTTTTTGATAGATAAAAATGGGGATATTGTTTTGGAAAATTACTCGTTTTATCATTATTTTAAAAATCCCATTACACAACATATTGATATCACGGTAAATTTATGAGCATGTTTTATTATTGTTTTTGTGTGATGTATATAACTTCATATTTTATTTTATTTGATGAAGTGAAGTGAATCTCCATGTTTCTAGAGATTAAAGAATATTTATTGAACTAATTTCTATGTATATAATGTTACCGTCATAAGAATGTAGAGATATATTTATGATTCCAATGTAATTTAACTGAATGATATATTAATATAATAGTTGAATATTTTTAAAACATTATCTATAAATATAAAATAGGATTCATGGAACGGTTCAAGTTAAAAAAATATGAAGAAAATGAAGAAAATATCAAAATTATATTCACTACCACACAATATCATTTACTAAATAACTAAAAAATGTATTTATACTTTCAGAGTGTTTATTAAAGATTTATCATTGTTCAAGGTAAAATTTAAAATATCATAATTTTTATTTGTTAAATTAATAATTTTTTTATTATGATAAATTGGTCATTAGGGATGTAAGAATAATTTCTTAAAATTTCGATGTTTTAAGTTATTTAGGGTACTCAAACTTAATGTTGATTATTTCATATCGAAGAGGATATTTTGTATAGATCTACTGATTGATGTAAGTTTTCAGGAAGAAGACCCTTTAGTGAATCTCATACCTTACAATTGTTTGATTCAAAGAACTCCCTAGTTAGATCATCAATAACATAATTTTGGTTGTCAAACATCCTTCCTCTTTGGACAAAAAAGTGAAGAGTTACCTCGATAGGATTTGTATACTAATATGATAACATTTATACTAGTATCTTTATTAATATAAAATACTATATGCTTTTTTACTCATGTAATGATTTTATTTTTGGTTGGATTTTTTTAAATCTATTATGTTGGTCGCCTATTGACTTACTATTTTCATATATATTATATTCATTGATTTTCTAGATTATTAATAATCTATATCAATCAGATGGAATAAACTCTAACCTATAAAAAAATTATTAGTTTTGTATTTTTACTTTAAATAACTAATCCGCATTAGTCCCCTACATGTTTACCTTCTAGGACAACCAAATCATCATGGGATAAATAATGAACCATGATATTAGTATCCAATGCTTGATTAATGCTTGAGAAAGATTTGATTCCACCACGGATGAGATTCTCCTTATCTTTTTTATGAGCGGGGTTTATTATAGGATTATGATACTTATCAATATAGAATACATAATCATTGGAGGATAGAATAAAACTCAACAAATGGATTATTCTAAATTTATGTGGAGTGAACTTGAAATTTAAATGATTGGATAGTTGATATTTTCTCTTGGTTTTAGGTGATATAATAATTTAATGTAAGGTTCAAATTTTTATCCAACGATACCTAAGATGTGAAATAATTATTTATATCAAGTAAATAAATGTTATGACAAATTCATTTACTAAATGGATGATATTATCCTTAGATAAAGTTGAATAAGTAGTCAATATAATAGAGTATTGGAAAATTATTAGAATCCAATTAAATATATAAACATTAAGAATGAACATTATAGTTGATACTTGTTAAGAAGTGAGGTATTAATTTTGAACTAATTAAAGCATTATTCTATATCAAAAATTGATACGTCATAATATAAAAGGTATACTAACATTATATTTTATTACCAATAAAAATTGTATCACAAGTTATTATGATGTAATAAAATGGATATAATACGTTTAAATTCATTATAGGATGTCTAAATGAGTTTGTGTACTCAATATAGGATACTCTCATATTTCTTTAATTCAAGAATAAATATTTAATTTTATTTATAACTTCTGAAGTTAAATATTATTACGTGAATAATGAATTCATAAACTCATATAGATGACAGAAAATTTTGATTATTTCTATATAATGTGTAATATCCTATATAAATTATTTTTATTATCGAAATAGTTATCATTCCTAAAAAAATATATACATCATCTGAGTAAAAAGAAAAATCTAATTATATATCATTTTACGAAAGAGAATGATGAGAATGTTTTGGGGAAATTACAGAATATTTCTACATAATATAATTTTTTTTAAATTATTTTATAGGAGCATTCTAATAATATTTTTATGAGCATTAGTTTTCATTAGAAGTTCACCCATATCTGTACACATGAAGTTCTGGGAGAGACGATCCCCACTACCCAAAGTTGATTCAAATTTCTGGTTTCATGGTTAACTATTAATATAGATATGTAGTTCATATAATTGTATATTTTATCTCATGAGAAACACATTTATTTTTATCTTTCATAATTATTAGCTACAATGATGAAGCCTTTATATTTATTAAAAAATGTTCTTAATTACTAAAAATTTTGTAGGTAATGTTTAATGTCATGGTTTCTACATGTGTTCCTATAAGATTTTATCAATGAGGGAGATACATTTTAATTTAATGCGTAGATTTGTATTCTAATGTAGAGTTTCATTGGAGTATATTTATCTAAATAAAATGTAAGTAATGTTATTTAATTATTAATTAAAATAATTGGAAATTATTAGAAACAAGTTGCTAGGGAATTGATTTTTTGACATAATATGGTTAATCTTTGTTAATGGATGAGGGGATTGGATTATGTAATTGATAAAATTTGCATTTAAATCCCATTTTAAAATATGAAAATTATTTTTCTGTATTTAGATTTTATGATAAGTAAAATATTTTTGACACTATCAAGAATATGTGGGTCAAAGCTGATAGGTGGTGTTTGAAAATATATTTTAATGTATGATGTTTCTTTTACAAACCCAAATATGGATATAGTAAGAAAAAAATTATTTGGGTGTTTTTGGGTCTACATTTCTGAAAAAGATATTCTAAAAGACACAAGAATTCATGTATTTTATATTTTTATAGTATTCAGAGTTTTATATATATTTGAAGATTTTTTTCTTTCAAAAAAAAGCACAGTACACCATGAATAAAAATACATATGCATAATGATAACATAGGGATATACATTATGGATAGATCGATTTGTTGTGATTTTTAATTAGTTATTGTGAAATATTCTAGATAAATTTATGAAATTCTAAAAGTAAATATCAAACCACACTAAGAAATTGTTAAGACCTACTTTTTTATATATGAGTAAATCATGAATAATGGGTATAAAATTGTGTACTATATGAAATATACCACATTGAAAAAGAATTTGATGAAAATATAATAGCACTGTAATGTTTTAGGTGCATCATAATTTGATTATAAAACATATTTTTTGATTTTTAGAAAAAATATTAAATTTGGATTATGATCCATATTGTCACATCATTTTATAAGGAAAATTTCATTTTAATGACATTATATTTTTATGTTACATATTATATCATAATTTTATTATGTTTTTAGATTTTCAGTATATTTAATTTTAAATATAATGGGGGTATTATATATTTAAATTGGAGTTTTTAACTAACTTTTTGTTTCCATTTTGGCAGAATTTTCTCATGATTATCCGAAGTTTTTTTAAGAAATCAAACAAGGGTGCAATGACACTTTCTTTTTAATTAGCATTGTATTTTTCTTATTTTTAAAATAAACTAGAGTTTATTAAACATAGTCTAATTATTTCTGAGAGATAGAATATATGGATTGTTTTCCAACTATATATATCTGAATATCATCGAGTTTATTAAAATAGGTAATTTTGATACATTTATTGTGGTATAATATCTTTTTTAGATGTTGACAGATATATGTTTTTTAACTTGGGAGAGAAATTAGTTCTTCTTGAGTTCTAGTGAGAGATGATATATTATAAATCTGAATTATTTTCAACCAAGATGAATGGTGAGATGAAATTGAATTTGTAAATAGGTATTTTGATTAAGTAGATTTTGGTATACTGATTCACCACCATACATATGAACATTTATATATATCCTATCATGGGTGAAGCATGTGAAATTACTTGTATTTAATTTTTTATTTCTCACAATAATATTTAATGATGGAGGGTGTTTAGTTTTAAAAAATAATAATACAAGATCCTTAGAAGGGGATGTTTCTAATCTGTATACCTTGATTCACATTATCTCAATGTATCCCACCTACTGTGGGAAAAAACAACTCAACCATAAAAGTGATTAACAATAATTTTATAATGTAAAAATTTTAAATAAATGAATTTAAAATTATAATATCCCCATCTAAATTATATGTTCTAAACTTATATTAATTATACATAAAATCAATAACATTTTATAGATTGTTTTATGGATAATGAAACTTCTCCTCAAAGCATAGCTTCCATATGTAGTCACCTCATCTTCCTTCACATAAACAAATTCTAATTATGTTTTTATAATATAAAAACATGGTATTTTGGTAGGAAAATCAATTTGAGATGAATTTAAGAAAATGAGTCTATTATTTTAACATCTACCTTTAAAATTTTATTTGGTAACTCCTTTTCTCTATTCAATGATTTTAGAAGGAATCATTTTTTTTCTATGAAGTTACATAGATTTTTTAAATCACATAAACATAAAAAATATCAAAAATTATTGTAACATACTCAATATTTATTTATAATTGTTCAAAAAAAATTATATTATCCTTTCATTGAGGTAATTATTGAGTTATTATATTTGTGTATTTAAATGTGGAATGTTTTATTCCATATCCTCCATTTCCCATAGTATCAGATTAATTTTGAAATCCTCATCCACTTCCATTAAGACTAGTTAATGAAAACCTTTATTATACTATGAATATTATTTATATCCATAAACTACAACATATTATTTGTAATTCATCACTTGGAAAAAAATCATCAATGAATTATATTTGACCCTTTATTTATGTTTTTTAATTTTATTCATATTATACTAGTTAGTAAATAAATAATCTATTTATTTTTTGAAGAATAAATTAGAGATTAAAAATTTAAATAATTATTTAAAAAATGAAAATAATTATATAGAAAATTCAATTAAAATTTGATGAGTGAAATTTAATCTTTAGAAAGGGTTTTTTTTTGAAACTATCATGAGCCCAATAAGGTAGTATATATTATTCATAATAATAATGTAGCATAGAATAACCCATATGTCATCTTTTAGAGAGCTGTTCTCTAACTCAATGATTTTTTAATATCATATATAAATATATATTTGTATTAGATTAATTGAAATATAAGTGATTGGTAATATGAGGATTTTATTTTAATTAAATATGTAATAATATTAAAAATAATAATTAAATAATATATTTAATAATGTATTTTACTATTACGGTATTTATGAGATTAACTTCATTATATCCTAAATTATTTGAAATATAATTTTTCTTCTTATTTTTTCTTGCTTTAGTGGCGATTACATATTATATATAGTTTTTCACTACCATAAATTACAATATTGATTTTGTATTAGATCACAAATGAAGGAGGTGAATTAACCAGGTTTTATTTCTATGTGAACTGGTTTAAATATTTAAGTTAATACGAAATAATTTACAGGATCTTAAATAACATAGTTTAATTAACCCAAATATGAAAATCACTCTCCCCATGATATACCCCCATTAAAATCATGACAAAAATAAAATGGATGTAAATAAATTTTTAAAAATAATTTTTTTGGAAGATAATTATATAAAAAACTAAAATAGTAAGGGTGAGTAATCAAAATTTATTTTATTAATAACGACTCACATAATAAATTATCTCAAAAAAACTAAAAAAATTAAGAACAATAAAATTAATTTTAGAAAGTATTTAGATGTCACTCGGTTCATTAATGTTCAAATTGACATCTATAAATGACTTAAATACCCAAGAAAATATATAATTAAATTAAAACGAATTGGAAAGTGAAAAAAATCATGAACGATAAAAATTATATCTAACAAAATTTATATCCTCCTTAACACTTTAATATAAAAAGAAATCTCTGAATTTTATTATATTATATACCAAAAATATATTTTAGGAATAATAACAAGAATTAGATAAATAATATCATAGCCTTCAACCAACAGACATATTTGAATTTCTCAATTATTATAGTGGGCTCTAAGATTCCCTCCCACTCTAATAGAATCTTCATTAACAATATATACTAATTTTGATCATTTTTTTATTTATCGTATAATGAGAATATTTATTAAAAGGGTGTTAGATCATCACATAATGTGTGGGTATTAGATCATAGAACCACTGTTATATTTTCTTATTTGAATCAATAGAAACAATGGATCATGAGTTTTATTAAGAATATTTGTGTTTGGTGGGAGATGATTGATGATCCTATTGGGTTATAGGGATAGATGTTTATCTTATTATTTATCTAATTGAAACATTTAATCTTTAAGGATTTTTACAATGTGAAGCTGATTCTTCATTAGTTATACCAAACATATGAGTCATGTGTTTTGGATAGATATCCTGATATTATATGATTCTATGTCATAGTTGATACTTTAATTCCTGAAAATAAGTATTTTTTTGGGTGTATTGAGAATTTTGATGTGAAAAATACCCCATTAGATATATGTAGACTAAAGAGTGGCAAGACAGGGGGAGAATCAGTGGTCACTATAATCCAAAAATCATAAAAAATATTCTCGGTATAGATTCATTATTTGATTAAGCAATAAAATCAATAAATGATCATGGAATATGAAAGGTAATAGTAAATGAAAAATAAAAAATATAATTTTTATAAGGGATAGAAACTATTTATATTAAGTAAAAAATCCATTATGTCCAATAGTTGGGATACAAAAACTATTTTATTAAATTTAAATAAATAATAACAATGATTAGAGAGGGGAGATGGTCCAAAAAATAATATGAAATAAAAATATAAACAAGAATCAATATACTGATTCATTTTTTATCATTCTCTTCAACTTCATCAAATGTAGGATCATGTTTCAACCTCCATCTAATTAATAAACTTCATCCATTTTCTGTCGAGAATAATCCTTAAATTGATTTTTAACTACATCAATATTTTATCACAATAAATAGTACATAAATTTAATATATATATATATATTAACATGATGTGTTTGGGGTTTTTATTGATATTTTTAGTACATCGTGTTTAGATCAAAAAACCATGGTGATATATCACATACCTCCCTTATGTAATGATAATCATTTTAATTATTTCTATAATATCATTGAAATACACCATGATGTAGTGAATTATAAATATCGTCATCTATAACCATAATATATTTTCCTCCTTTACATTTCTCCACCAAATATTTGCGTATAAGTATTTTTTATTCATCCATGAGATGTATCATGCTAATATTT
Organism: Viscum album; assembly: GCA_963277665.1. Taxonomy (NCBI): domain Eukaryota; kingdom Viridiplantae; phylum Streptophyta; class Magnoliopsida; order Santalales; family Viscaceae; genus Viscum; species Viscum album. The sequence goes on from OY728129.1 coordinate 269,215,868, forward strand.
CTTTATAGTTTCTCATGGAGAATATTTTTATACCCTAATATATGCATAGGAAAAATTATTATCTCATTCTATAAGTATTTTTAAATATAACCATAATATAATAGTGAAGAACCACAAATTAATCAAACTTCTTGATTCCATTAAAAATAATTTTGAAGAAAAATATCATCGTAGATTATCTTCTTCCATTAAATACGTCATTAGAAAATATAGATATTCCAACCATGATGTTTATTTATTAAAAATATGATTTTATTTGAGAGGTATAAAATTTTATTCATTACATTACCTCGTGATTAATTTCGACATCCCTCTTTATCAAAGATAAAAACATTGAAAATAATTACCTCAGAAAATATAATGGAAAATAATGAATAATTCATAAAATGAAACAATTCATAAAAATATATGAGTTTTATGACTTTTTAGAAACCAAAACATTCGATTTAATTATGTTCTTGAGAGTTATCCAACAGGCAGTGTAAATACGAAAGCTATATTAAATATGTCCCAAAATGGTGATCTCTCATCTCACCACTTTTTAATTCATTAAAATGGTCTCTCTAATATCTATGGATTATCATTCTCTCACATTGTAATTTTATGAAACAAATTAAAAAATTGGTTCATTTCACCAAACATAAGCAACAATAAATCCAACATGTAAACTATTCTTGTTTTGAAATAAAATAAAACATGAAACCAAAATTATAACATATGGATGAATCATTAGAAGAAAATATCGTTAATATGTTGTAGACCCTAGGAAACGCATCCCCAAAATTTTTCAGATGCTTTAATACATTATATATGATCGTATCCCATTTCGTAAGCTTCGATTTGGTAGGTCATAGAGCCCAAAAAGAGTTACGGATTAAGAGTTATGGACATTTGAAGTTGGGAAGGAAAAGTGGTTCATGAAGCCCATTCACGAAGTCCCCTCTGCGATCGTGGAGCGTCGCAGTGAAGCAAGAAGGCAGGATGCTCCGTGATCCCGTTTGATGTTTGTGACACTCCGCGATGACCTGTTGTGAAGCATGGAGGAGGGTTTCTCTATGAAAACCATTGATGTTCATGAACCAACCGCGAAGCAAGGAGGAGGAAATGATTCGGGGACACCTTTGACGTTCACAAACCCACCGCAGAGCAATCTCTTTCTTTGCACTGAGCGTGATCTTCTTCGCATTGCCCCTTTCCTATAAATACACAACTCACCTCTCTTCTCCAGACAGCCACTTCTCCCCTTGGGAGGATGATCTCCTAGTTCGCGGAGCTCCGTGAGCAGTGTCTTTCACGATGCTCCTCCGTGTGCCCATTCTCTACGAGCAGATTCCTTCGCGATGCTGCTCCGTGAGTCCATGCTATGCGAGCAGCATCCTTCACAATGCTGCTCTGTGTTTCCATGCTCCACGATTGCTATGCAAGATACCATTGCTCTGCTTTCCACCTTTGCTCTATGAGAGACCTTTTCTTCTCGAGATATCTTTGCTTCGCGAGGCCGTGCTCCGCGAAGCTACTTTGAGAAGACCTATCATTTGTGATGCTCTTACCTTCGCGCCCACCAGTCCATACTGTCTGGTATGTGCCCTCGCACCCCCACTCAGGGTCACTGTTGGGTTGTGGTCCCATCCCTCTAGGCTGGTCCCTCCACTACCATCACAGACCCCAATGAAAAATGGAGAGTTGCACCACGAACCTTTCGGGCCGGGATGTCAGGATTTTCCATTGCACCCTTATGGGAAACCTCCTTCCACCTATGGAATACCATGATTTTAGAGACTCCTCCACACACCATGAAACACCTTGAGTCGAAATATTCCTCTTCATCCCTTTGACATGTCGTGAGTTGAGATTCTCATCATCAATTTCTTGAGTACATCGAGTCGAACCTTTCCTCAAGTAACTAATCCAAACCCCATCACGTTTCTCCTATGCCAGGATGAACAGGAAAGGGTTGCCTTTGCGTAACTCCCAACGCCAACCATTTCTATTTGCCTTATGCATAACAGTCATCTCTATATTACATTAAACTCTAGTGAACCCTATGTAAAAAACATAGGATGCCTCTTACTCCAAACAAGATATGCCTTATGCTCCAAGCATGAGATGCTAATAGTTCTATCTACAAGCCTTTAAACTATAGTAATCCCTATATGATCAATATAGGATGCCTCTTGACCCAAACAAGAGATTACTTATGACCCATGCGTAGGAATCCAATAGTCCTATCTACATGACATTAAACTGTAGTAATCCATATGTCCCAAACATAAGATGCCTCTTACCCCAAACAAGAGATGCCTTATGCTCCGAGCATGAGATGAAAGTTGTCCTATATACATGACTACAAACTGTAGTTCACACTATGTGCCCAACATAGGATGCCTCTTGCCCTATAGGATATATTCCTTGTGCTCCTAGTATTAGATGAATATAGTCCTCTCTACATGACTATAAACTATAGTATTCCATATGATCCAAATATAGGATTCCTCTTGATCCAAACAAGAGATTCCTTATGCGCCAAGCATAAGATGCCTAAATCCAAGATCACAGTGGCGTAATTTCAAGAGCGTTGGAATCCATTCAAACATTACATCACTCCACCTCACGCTATGCGTGTCCTTAATTTGGATCATCATCCACTTCCATGTCTGGAGGGACCCCCTAAAGGCCTAGTCCCATGCCGCATCGATTCACCTACCGTCCTAGTCCAATGCCCAAGACGAATTTGGACCCCTCATCGAGTCAGGTCCTCTATTTCGAACACAGTCAGCAGTCGACCCTCATTTTTTTGTCCCCATTTCAGGCTAACGTGAAAGGATTCTGTGTTTTGAACATGGTCAATAGTTATCCTCCGTCAGCACGCCACCCTCATTGCGTTCGGAATGTCGGGCATGTAATTCACACTTTTCATCTCCCTTTGTTCGGACAGATTCCAACACCCCCTTGGCATTATCCTCTTGTGCACTAGCGCATAGGTGAAGGCCTCAAACCAACAGTGGGTTGGTTTTCCCTCATAGCGAGACATGAGGAAGACATTACATGCAACTTCCAAGCATAATCCCTATCCACCAGTGCTGCTCCATAGCGGCACCCGTGCAGCTTCCCAGCATAAGCCCCATCCACAAGTGCCGCTCCATAGCTGCACCATGGAAACTTCCTAGCATAAGCCCCATCCAACGGTGTCGCTCCATAGCGGCGCCCAGGAAGATTCCTAGCGTAAGCCCCATAAACTAGTGCTTCTCCATAGCGGTGTCCGGGCAGCTTCTTAGCATAATCCCCATCCACCATTGCCGCTCCATAGCGGCACCCGGGTAGCTTCCTTACATAAGTCCCATCTTGGATTACCGCTCCATGGCCTCACCTGGGAAGCTTCCTTGCGTAAGCCCCATCCAGGAGTTCCACTCCATAGCGGCACCTGGGCAGCTTCCTTGGGTAAGCCCTATCAAGGATTTCCGCTCCATAGCGGTTGCCGGGAAGCATCCTTGCCTAAGCCCCATCCAGTATTGCCGCTCTATAGCAGCACCCTGGCATCTTCCTTTCATAATCCCCATCCACGATCGCCACTACATAAAGACACCTGGGCAGCTCCCTTACGTAAGCCCTGTTTACCGATTCCGCTCCACAGTAGCACACCGGCCTCCATCCTGGAGTAAGCCCCAATCTATCTCAACCTATTGGGCCGCTACACGCATAATCCCCACTCCACATATCATGGACGCACCTTTCGTGATGTGATCCTCATGTCTCTACTGCCTCTTGTTTCTCACTCCGAGCACGACTCACATGGGCTTAGAGTAAGCACCGACCATTAAAACATAATGAACTATGGTGACGTTGATGCATGTCAAGGATTGTAATGTATGATGCCTCCATGAGATTAAAGCCCACGACTCGATCATTCCGACCTATCTTCACGTCCATTCACCCTTGTCCCACATGATGTTAAACTACATTGAAATCCAGCAGTAAGCTGTTGTGACCCTATCCTGAACTATGGGGACTTTGATCCATGTCATGGCATGGTATGTAGGAAGCCTCCCTGAGGTTCAAGACCATCATCCACCGGGACCAAGGTCCATCTTCACTTCGGTTCACCGGCCTCTCACATGAACTACGTGGACTTTGATCCATGTCATGGCATGGTATGTAGGAAGCCTCTAAAAGGATCAAGACGACCACCTGGCCATTCCGATCTCCCTCACGTTGGTTCACCAGCACCCAGTCATCCTAGAGTGTATGCCCCACATACCCATACCTAAAATACGTGTATTTGATTCCAATCCATAGGGATATGTAGGAAGTCTCTTTGAGGCTCAAGACCAACTTCACCATCTCCCTTGTGATGATCCTATTTCATTCCCCCTCCACTTCATTCAACTCTCCATCATCCATATTGATTCTTACCCGGGCCGCCACATCTCGTTGGGATCATGTCATCCATTTCTTCACTGCACCTAGCAGTACCCGGGCAGTTAACCATCTGTAATCCCCAGTATGTCTCTAGGTTGTTTTCCTTTGTGTAAACCTCGATTCATCACCCCTTCAAACTACGTGGGTTTTGATCACTATTTTCTACATAGGGTATATAGGAAACCTCCCATAGGTTCAATCCTAGCCAATGGTAAGCCTTTGTGTTTCCCCATTCTAGGGTGAACACTCTCTGATCCTCCCTCAGTGGTGTCCAAATCAGCTTTCACGATGTGAAATCTCCCCTCTACGGGACACACCACCTCTGATTCGTAACTATGGAACATCATGATCACCCTCATTCAGTCTCTACAAGACGATAAAATCGCGGCCTACCTCGTTTTAAACATGAGATGCCTGAGGAAAACCTTGGAAGACATGCCTTAGGCGTAAACGTCTCTTCTAGACGTTAATCTTGAAGCATACCCGGTATTAATCATGGGAAGCTGAGGAAAACCGCAGACACATGCCTATGTAATATGATTCCCCAAATTCGACGTTGGATGCCTTGGGTTCTGCACCCTTGAGATTCCCTATTATGAGAAAGAATACAGGTTCCCAATTGTCCACGCACCCATAGGTGCCCTGACATGAATGATGATGTCATCTACTTCGACCGAAGGTCGCTACGATGTCAAGACCCCATGGAATGTCTAGACGGATGTAGTGTAATTAACCGACGTCCATGAAGATATGGAAACAGGAATGAGATTCACGAACCACGACTTAAATCAAAGAGGGAGACCCGAACTAGGTGACAAGTTCTGAGGAGGAATCCACAGAAGGAAGAACCAACATCCAATCATCCTGTTTCGATCAAGGAGAAGACGTCCCTGAATAAGGAGCGAATTCTGCCTACCTTTAGAAAGCAGGGATGCGAGGCAACAGCAGTGCATCCCCATAGAAGGATACGCGCCCCCCGGAAAAAGCGTCAGAAACAGAAATGGGGAACACGACGTGAATCTTTTTTCCTTCAATAGAGATTAGAACTAATATGTCGAGAAAATTGAGGCATCACCCATGTGAATCCCCTCTCTTTCAAATGTGAGGGGATGATAACCATAATGTGTGTAAAGAATATGGTCCATCTGCTCCTCACCGACTCTACTGCCTCAAGAGGCTGCGCAGGAGGCATGTGCCACCCCACTCTATCGGCTCCTCGCTGACTCTGCCGCCTCAAGAGGCCACGCAGGGGGCATCCACCACCTAACTCCATCTTCTCCTCACCACCGCCACTGCCTCAAGATCCCGTGCAACTGGAATCCTCCACCCCACTCCATCGGCTCCTCGCCGATTTCGCCACCTCAAGAGGCCTCACAGGTGGCATCCACCACCCGAATTCATCGTCTCCTCGCTGAATCATCCGCCTTAAGTGGGCGCGCAGGTGGCATCTTCCACTCGAATTAATTTGCTCCTCACTGAATCCCTTGCATCAAGTGGCCACGCTGGTGGCATCCACCACCTGAATTCATCGGCTCTTCACTGACTTCGCCGCCTCAAGAGGCTGCGCAGGTGGCATCCGCCACCTGACTTCATCAGATCCTCACTGACTTCGCCTCCTCAATAGGTCGCACAGGTGGCATCGTTCACCCGACTTTATTAGTTCCTCGCCGACTCTGCTGACTCAAAAGGACGCGTAGGAGGAATCCGCTACCCGACTTCATCGGCTCCTCGCCAAATCCACTGCCTCAAGAGGCCGTGCAAGTGGCTACTGCCACCCCATTCCATTGGATCCTTGCCGACTCCGCGTCCTCAAGAGGCCGTGTAGGAGGCATCCACCACCCCACTCCATGGGATCCTCGCTGACTCCGCCGCCTCATGAGGCCACAAAAGTGGTATCCTCCACCCAACTCCATCAGCTCCTCGCCGACATCACCGCCTCAAGAGGCCCCATAGGTGGCATCCTCTACCCAACTCCATCAGCCCCTATCCAATGTTGATGCCTCAAGAGGCCGTGCAGGTGGCATCCACCCCCCAACTTCATCGGCTCCTTGACGACTCTGCCACCTCAAGAGACCGCGTAAGTAGAATCCATCACCGACTTTATCAGCTCCTCGCCGACTCCACTGCCTCTAGAGGCCGCACAGGTGGCATTCTCCACGCAACTTCATTGGCTCCTCACTGACCCCGCCGCCTCAAGAGGCTGGACATGTAGCATCTACCACCCAAAATCATCAGCTCCTCACTGACTCTGCTGCCTCAAGAGGCCACGCAGGTGGCATACGTCACCCAACTTCATCGACTCCTCACCGACGCCACCGCCTCAAGAAGCCGCACATGTGGCATCCTCCTCCAAACTTCATCGGCTCATCGCCAACCCCGCCACCTCAAGAGACCGCACAGGTGGCATCTACCACCCAATTGCATCACCTCCCCTCCGAATCCTCTTCACAAGAGGCCGCACAAGTGGCATCCACCACCCCACTCCATCGGCTTCTCACCGATCCCGCTGCCTCAATAGGCTGCAGAGGTGGCATACGCCACCCCACTCCATCAGCTCCTCGCTGATCCTGCCACCTCAAGTGGTCATGCAGGTGGAATCATCCTCCCCACTTTATCGTATCCTCGTCAACTCCGCCACCTCAAGAGGCCACATAGGTGGCATCTGCCATCCCACTTCATCCTCTCCTCGCCGACTCCGCCGGATGAAGAGTCCATGCATGTTGCATCCGCCCCCCAACTTCATCGGCTCCTCGCCAACCCCTCCACCTCAAGAGGCCGCACAGGTGGAATATACAACCCCACTTCATCGGATCATCGCCAACTTCACCGCTTCAGGAGGTAGTGCAAGTGCCATATGCCAGCCAACTTCATTGGATCCTCGCTGATGTCGTCGCCTCAAGTGGCCGTGTAGGTGGCATCCGCCACCCAACTTCACCAGCTCCTCACCGACCCCGCTGCCTCAAGAGGCTGCTCAGGTGGCATCTGCCACCCAACTACATTGGCTGCTGATCAACTCTGCCACCTCATGAGGCCACACAGGTGGCATCCGCCACCCCAATCCATCGGCTCCTCACTGATCTCGCCTCCTTAAGAGGTTGTGTAGGTGGCATCCGCCACCCCACTCCATCGGTTCCTTGCTGATCCTTCTTCATCATGAGGCGGCGCAGGTGGAATCTTCCAACCCACTTCATTGGATCCTTGCTGACTCTGCCGCCTCATGAGGCCACGCAAGTGGCATCCGCCCCCTGGCTCCATCAACTCCTTACCGACTCTGCCGCCTCAAAGGCTGCACATAAGGAATTATTTCCCGACTCCATCGGCTCCTTGCCAACTTCGATGCCCTCATGGGTTGAAAAAGATAAAACCACCCCCAATCCAATGTTGCATATACAAAAGTACCAAGAGCCACTGCGGAGGATGACTCTATAGGCTTCCACACCTTCCGGGCTCCTTCGCCCAGTCGGACCGACGCCTTGGATTCCATGCCTTCGGGGCTCCTTCGCCCCATCGTGTCGACATCTAGGCTTCCACGCCTTCTGGGATATTTCGCCCTGTCGTGCTAACATCTAGGCTTTCATGCCTTTCGGGCTCCATCGCCCCATCATACCCACAATCCTAGCTTCTTTGCCCCTCCAGACTGAGCGAATGTAGTCATCCCAACTACTCTTGCGACACTCGGTGTCATCCCAACTACCATGTTACATCATCCAAAAAGGTCATCCTTGTGGCCTTAAAACCATCTCGTGGAAGGATCATTATGATCAGGGGTTTAGGGAAATCCCACCATATAGATTCCCCCCTCATCCCAACCCACATGAATGGGGTAAATATGACCATCCCTCTACCAACATAATCGATGTGGTATAATGTCCCAGTTGCATGACATTAAACTGCGTGACAATCACATCCTTGTTGAATGACGTTAAACTGCTTCATCGTCCGTCTTGACATTAAACTATTCATCTACGTCTATCATGATGTTAAAATGCACATTATCGTCATGTATGACCTTAAACTGCACCATCATCAGTCATGATGTAAAACAACTCATTATCATCCTGCATTACGTTAAAAATTTCATCTTCATCCATCATGACGTTAAACTTCACCTTATCATCCTACACGACATTAAACTGCACAATCGTCCTGCATGACGTTAAACTGTTCATATTCTTCCGTCATGATGTTAAACTCCGCCTTATCGTCTTACACGACATTAAACTGTAGTATCATTCTACATGACGTAAAACTGTTCAACTTCATCCTTCATGACATTAAACTGATCAATATCATTTTTCATGACATGAAAATGCATCATCATCCTGCATGACGTCAAACTATTCATCTCCGTCTGTCATGGCGTTAATCTTCTCATTATCGTCCTGCATGAAAATAAACGGCATCACTATCCCGCATGACTTTAAACAGTTCATGTTTATCTTTTATGACTTTAAATTGCACATTATTGTCCAGTACGACCTTAAACTACACCATCTTCCATCATGACGTTAAACTGCTCATTATCATCTTGCATGATGTTAAATTGTTCATCTTTGTCTGTCATGACGTTAAACTGCACATTATCATCCTGCATGCCTTTAAACTGCATCATCATCCTGCATGACGTTAAACTGTTCATCTTCATCCTTCATGACATTAAACTGCACATTATCATCCAGCATGACATTAAACTACATAATCATCCTGCATGACGTTAAACTGTTCATCTTCGTCTGTCATGACGTTAAAATGCTCATTATCTTTATGCATGACGTTAAACTACATCATCATCCTGCATGACATTAAACTATTCATATTCATCTTTCATGATGTTAAACTATTCATCTTCATCTGTTATGATGATAAACTTCACCTTATCATAATACACAACAATAAACTACACCATCATCTGACATGACGTTAAACTGCTCATCTTCGTCTGCCATGACGTTAAACTGCACTTTATCTTCCCTCACGACATTAAACTACACCATCGTCCTGCATGACATTAAACTGTTCTTCTTCATCCATCATGACGTTAAAATGATCAGTATCGTCCTGCATGACATTAAACTGCTTTATCATCCTTCATGACGTTAAACTTTTCATCTTCATCCTTCATGATGTTAAACTGCTCATTATCGTCTGACATGACATTAAACTACATCACCATCCCAGATGATGTTAAACTATTCATCTTCATCCGTCATGATGTTAAACTGCACATTATCTTCTTGTACGACCTTAAACTACACCATCGTCCATCATGACATTAAAATTCTCATTATCATCCTGCATGACATTAAACTATTCATCTTCATCCTTCATGAAGTTAAACTGCCCATTATAGTCCTGCATGACTTTAAACAGTATCATCGTCCTGCATGACGTTAAACTGTTCATCATCATCCCTCAAGACGTTAAAATGCACATTATCGTCCTGTACGACCTTAAACTTCATCATCATCTGTCTTGACGTTAAACTGCTCATTATCGTCTTGCATGAGGTTAAACTGTTCATCTTAGTCTGCCATGACGTTAAAATATACCTTATCTTCCTACACAACATTAAACTGCACCATCATCCTGTATGACGTTATACTGTTCATCTTCGTCCATCATGACGTTAAACTGATCATTATTGTCCTGCATGACATTAAACTGCATCATCATCTTGCATGACATTAAACTGTTCATCTTCATTCTTCATGGCGCGAAACTGCTCATTATCGTCCTGCATGAAATTAAACTAAATCACCATCCCACATGACATTAAACTGTTCATCTTCATCCGACATGACATTAAACTGCACATTATCATCCTATATGACCATAAACTGCACCGTCGTCTGTCATGACGTTAAACTGCTCATTATCATCTTGCATGATGTTAATCTGTTCATCTTCATCTTTCATGAAGTTAAACTGTACATTATCATCCTTCATGACTTGAAACTATACCATCTTCCTGCATGATGTTAAACTATTCATCTTCGTCCGTCATGACGTTAAACTGAAAATTATCGTTCAACATTAATTTAAACTGCATCATCATCCTGTATGGTGTTAAACTGTTCATCTTCATCTGTCATGACGTTAAACTGCTCATTATCATCCCGCATGACCTTAAACAACATCATCGTCCATCATGATTATAAAATTCTCATTATCTTCCCGCATGACAATAAACTACAAAACAGTCCATGCTCTATGATATTAAACTAAGATCACCACCATCCTCACCGCATGATGTTAAACTGAATGGGCTACAAGAACTACGTATGGCTTGATTCCCATCCTCATGGGATATGTAGGAATGCCCAGAAATTTTTTTTGTTGGCCCAACCCAAACGCCAAATTCTTCCCCTAGAGTCAAGACATTTAGCGGGGTGTAGACTCTTTCCCAAATTCACGTCGAGCTAACGTCAATCCGGTTGTACGTCCTGCTCCCTGGAGAAGTTTTCCTCTTTGAAAGATGGGTAGAGCTATAATTCACCCACTCCTTGATTAGGATTTAATCACCCTCTCCATCCCGAAGGGCCCCTGAATGGTATGGATTCCAGGCCTAAGGGCTCTCTTTCCACTTCGGGCCAATGCCCTCGAGGATGTCGAGCAACAAGCTGATACAAGTCCCACATTTCAAATATGGTCAGTTGTGGATGCACATTTGTTTCACACATTTTAGGTCACAATAGAGATGATGTGTTTCAAACATGGTTGACAGGTATCCTAAATTGTTAGGAAAACCCCACGATGTCCCAAACATCAAGCGCAGTGGTTCATTCTGCCCCGTTGTATCCCCAAGAGACAAACTCCATTAGGGAAAAGCTAGGTTTTAGTCCCCCATATGACGAGGAGAGACGAGACCGGTTCCTTGTTTCCTACACCAAGGGCTAATCATGTGGTCTTAGGAGCTGTGATGAGGCAGTACCAGTACAAGAGGGCGTATGACCTTCCATCTCGCTCGGGTTCTCTCTACTAGGATTGTACAAAGTGGTATGGGATTATGTCTTCATTCATGTCGTGTTACTCGTCGTGCCATACACATCCCAAGATGAGGCACCTTGTCCTTCCCCCTCGTCCTCAATATAAGATGCTAAACTACATACTGTTCAGGCCTTCCAGAACGAGGCCCATCCTCAGGCCGCTTGGCCTTCTTGGGCCCCGTCCCTCGTCCTCAATACAATAAGTTAAACATCAAGCTCATCAGGCCTCCCTGACCAAGGCCCAGCTTCAGGCCCCTTGGCCTTCTCGGGTCCCTGCCCTCATCCTCACTACAAGACGTTAAACTGAAAGCTGGTCAGGCCTTCCTGAACGAGGCCCGACCTCATTCCCCTTGGCCTTCTCAGGCCCCTGGCCCTCACCCTCACTGCATGAAATTAAACTGCAAGCTAGTCAGGCCTTCAGGACCAAGGCCCTTTGGCCTTTTCAGGACCCAGACCCGTCTCTTTCATGGGTGTGTTTGGTGTGGTGCAGGATTACATCTTCATTCACACCGTTTTATTCACCGTGTCGTACACCTCCCTTATTTTGGGTATCCTACTCCCCTCCTCATCCTCACTGCATGACATTAAACTACGAGCTAGTCAGGTCTCCCTGACTGAGGCCCAGCCTTAGGCCCCTTTTCCTTCTTAGGCCCCTGACCCTTATCCTCTCTGCATGATGTTAAAATGCATGTTTTTCAGGCCTTACGGACCGAGGCCTAGCCTCAGTCCCCTTAGCCTTCTCGGGCCCCCAAACCTCGTCCTCACCGAAAGATGTTAAACTCCTTGTTGGTCAGGCCTTCCTAACCGAGGCCCAGCCTCAGGTCCCTTGGCCTTCTCGGGCCCCTGGCCCTCATCCTCACCGAAATATGTTAGACTGAAAGTTGGTCAGGCCTTCCTGATAGAGGTCCAGCCTCAGTCCCCCTGGCCTTCTCAGGCCCCGGCCCTTGTCCTCACTGCAAGATGTTAAACTGCATGTTTTTCATGACTTCATGACCGAGGCCCAGCCCCATGCCCCTTGGTCTTCTTGGTTCCCCGTCCCTCGTTCTCACTACAAGACTTTAAATTGAAAGATGGTCAGGCCGCCCTGAACGAGGCCTAGCCTCAGGCCCCTTGGCCTTCTCGGGCCCCTGTCCCTCATCCTCACTAAAAGACATTAAACTGCCAACTGGTTAGGCCTCTCTAACGAAAGCCCAGCCTCATGCCCCTTGGCCTTCTCGGGCCCCCTGCCCTCGTCCACACTGCAAGATGTTAAACTGTAAGATAGTCAGGCCTTCCTGAGTGGGGCCCAGCCTCAGGCCCCTTGGACATCTCAGGCCCTCGACCCTCATCCTCACTGCAAGATGTTAAACTGTAAGATGGTGAGGCCTTCCTGACCAAGCCCCCTTGTCCTTTTCAGGACCCCGACTTAGGCTCATTCATGGGAGTGTGTGGTGTGGTGCTGGATTACATCCTAATTCACGTTGATTTATTCTTTGTGTCGTACAACTACATTGATTGAGGTATCCTACTTCCCTCCTTGTCCTCACTCCAAGACGTTAAACTGTGAGCTATTCAGGCCTTCCTGAACGAGGCCAAGCCTCAGGACCCTTGCTTTATCGGGCCCCTGACCCTTGTCCTCACTGAAAGACGTTAAACTGTGAGTTGGTCAAGCCTTCCTGACTGAGGCCCAGCCTCAGGCCACTTGACCTTCTCTGGGCCCAGACCGTCTTCATCAATGATAGATGTTAAACTGCAATCTAGTCAGGCCTTCCTGAACAAGGCACTGTGGATTTTTTGGGCCCCTAGACCAGGTTCTCTCTCACTGGATTGTGCGGTGTGGTGAGGGATTATTTTCTCATTCACGTCGGGTTATTCATCATGTCATAGAACTCCCTTTTTTGGGGGATCCTACTCCGCTCTTCGTCATGCATGTCGTTAAACTGCATTTTGAGAACTACGTTTGGCTTGATTCCCATCTTTTTGGGATAAGTAGGACCACTGGAATGTCTAGGCTTTTGGTCCAGCCCCATCTCTCAAGAATATCTGTTTCACCTTATCCCTTTGGCATACCTTCTCCCTCCAGAGCACCCTCGTCGAACCTCTTCGGTGTTTCACTAATGTGCCTACGGGTACTATGGTTTATTACATGGAATGTCATACTCTACTCGGACATGCTTCCACCCGCTTTTTAGGCTTTGTGTTCCCCTTCATTAGGTCTTCCATTACCTTTCACACCTGACGGGACCACTGAGTGGCATGGATGAGGCCGAAGGGATCTCCCACCAATACGGCCAACGCCCCTGACGGTCACAAACAATAACCCGATACGAATCCCATGTTGCGAATATGGCCAGCAGTTGATGCTCATTTTCTGTTCCTCTTTCAGACTAACACAATATGGATACTGCAATTGCACCATGGTCAATAGCTATCCTCCATCGCCACACCAACCCTATCAATCCAAAAATATTGGTTACATGATTCACATCCTCCTCCCCATCACCATGTCTATGTAGAACTTCGAGACTCTTGGTACAATTACTCAGTGCGCATCAACACGTTAGGAGGACCAAAGCCGCGATAGGGGCTCTACACTGATTTCCCTTTGGTGTTCATTCCAGGCATTTTAACAGAAATCTTCCTCCCTTGTTTCCCACACCAAGTGTAACTCATGTGGGATTAGGGATCATGGTGAACTATGCACTTACTTGGAGGGTTTTTACCCCATCCATGGTCCGATCTCTAAGACCTTAATCTAAGATTTCATCCAGAACTACTTGTAACTTGATCCCCATCCTCATGGGGTACGTTGGAATGATTGTGCACTTTGACTCAGGCCCAGCTCAACTCTTGTTTTCGGTCCCTCGACCTAAAACCTCTCCAAGGAACATGTGATGGTCGGAACCCCCGGTTCCCATTCACGTAGGTTTTTTTAATTACCCCTCCATGTGTCTCATGCATTTCCTGCCATCCATGGTCCAAATTCTACAACCCTATCCTAAGATCTCCCTATGCGAAGGGACTCGACTCCCTCTATCTATTACTTCTCATCGCTATATTCTGATGCGTTTTGAAAAAGATCCCGATGTTTGGAATTTTCATGGGTATATTCCCCACGTTCCATGTCCAAGATTTGTGAGCTCACTATTTGGATCCTCATCCTATTCCACATCCAAAAGGACACTCAAATGACATGGATGATAGGCCTAAGGGATCTCCATGGATGTAAGTCCTAAGGGCTCTCTTACCATTTCAGGCCAACGTCCCAAAGGATCTTTGATGACATTTGAGACATGTCCCGTGTTTCGAACATGGTCAACAGTCGACCCTCATATGTCTGTCCCCATTCCAGGATAACACGATGTGGATGTTGTGTTTCCTCCATGGTTAACGTTTATCCTCCATAGTCATGCCTCCATCATTATGGTCCAAATATCGAGCATAACGATTCACACATTTCCACTCGCTCATGTTCATATAGAATTTCGACATACTCGGCCTTGTCTCTTCGCGCATCTAGGTGCGCTTCATGGACGATTTAGCATCATTAGGCCGGCAATCACTGGGAATCCCTTCGCCATAATATTCTCCTTCCTATGTCGGGATATCCCCCCATTACTTCTTGTTTCGCACATCGAGCATGACTCACATGGGCTTAGTAGTTTTGGTGGGATGAGTACTAGCGCAACCAGGCTTCTCCTTGTCCCGAATGACGTTAAAATGTGCTTCTTGGACTACGTATGTCTTGATTCCCATCCTAATGGGATATGTAGAGACACCCCGATATTTCACCCAGGGTCCATCCCCATGAATAATAATGTCCTATTCCACCCCATTTTCGCCCCCTATCCTGTCCCCTTTTAAGGAATCGTGCAACTATGACTTTGCCCTGGAAATGTTCGGGATGCCCCAATATGACATTGCGAAGCGACATCCCCCTCGGTAGAGAGGCCTTGTCTGAAAGAATGAATGATCCATGATCAAACTGATGCGTCTATCGATTGTGCTTTCACCACAATGGAGTAATTTCATGAGTGTTGGATTCTATTCGAACAAACCCTCACTCCACGTTCCATGCTTTTCATGCCCCGTATTCGGACCCTCATCAACTTTAATTTCTAGAGGAACCCCCTAATAGTATGGATTCTCATCCTATGGGCCACCTATTATCCTCGGCCAACATTCCAGATGATTGAAGGATGTCTGAAGGAACCCACTAATATTATGGATGCTCGGCCTATGGCCCGCCAACTATCCTGGGCCAACGTTCTGGAAGACTAACAGATGAAATTTTGAGTATCGTCCCGTATTTCGAACTTGTTCAATGGTCGACCCTCATTTGCTATCCCCATTTTTGGTTAACACAATAAGGATACTGTGTTTCAAACATGGTCAACAGTTATACTTTTTTTCACACCACCGCCATAGTGTTCCAGATTTTGGGTATCATAATTCACACCTTCCACTCATCTCTGTTCGAATTGATTCTAATTCCCTTGGTGTTACCCAACTCGTGCACCAGAGCATAGTGGGAGAAGTACGTCGGCTGTCCAAAGAGCCATGTTATCTAGCTATGACCCCTCTAACTTTTAGTATTCTCCCAAATGGTGATTGGTGTCCCATGCTGATCACCTCAAGCCTTCTGTTGTTTAACACTCTTGTACATGAGCTCCAATTATCTCTTGTTTCCTGCACAAATCATGGATCACGCAGGATTATAAAATTAGTCATCTAACTCCTCAACATGGTCAAGATACAATGGACCCCAATGCATGCATTTTCTTCAGTTGTTTCCTCAGAACGAGGTCCACCTCGCCCTCCTCGTCCTTGTTGGACCCCTTTCTTAGGGGTGGCATTATTAGTCCCAGAAAAATGCATCCTAAATTTTTTTTAAGAAGCTTCCATACATGATATAAGATCATATCCTGTTTCACAAGATTCGATTTGGAATTTCGTAGAGCCCAAACGAAGTTACGGATTAAGAGTTATGGAAATTTGAAGTTGGGCCGGAAAACTGGTTCGTGAAACCCATTCGTGAAGTCCCCACCGCGATCGTAGAGCGCCACCGCGAAGAAAGGAGGCGGGATGCTCCGTGAAAAAATTTGCATTCATGAAACACCATGAAGACCCACTGTGAAGCAAGGAGGAGGGATACTCCATGAACCCCTTTGAAGTTCGAGAACCCGCCGCGAAGCAAGGAGGCGGTAATGCTCTGCAGACCACTTTGACATTCGAAAACCCACCGTGGAGCAAGCTCCTTTTTAATTTCAAGCATGCTCTACTTCACGGTTCCCCTTATCTATAAATACCCAGCTCACCCCCTTCTCTGGATGGCCACATTATCTCTTGGGCAGCCGATCTCCTGGTTCACAGAGCTCCACGAGCAGTGTCCTTCGCGATGTTGATTTGCGAGCCCATGCTCCGCGAGCAGCTACCTTCACGATGCTGCTCCGAGAGTCCATTATCTACAAGTAGCTTCTTTTGCAATGCTGCTCTATGATTCCATGTTCTTTGAGTACTATTCGAGAGCCCTTTTTTCTGCGACCCGCTTTTGCTCTGCGAGATACCTTTGCTCGACAAGAGATGTTTTCTTCGCGAGGCCATGCTCCGCAAAGCTACTTCGTGATGACCTATCATTTGTGATGCTCCTACCGTCGCGTCCACAGTTCCATACAGTGTGGGCTGCTCCCCCGCGCCCCCACTCGGGGTCAGTTTTGAGCGGCAGTCCCATTCATCTAGGCCGGTCCCTTCCCTATCGTCACAGACCCCCATGAAAAATGGAGAGTCCCACTGCGAACCTTTAGGGACGGGACGTCAGGCTTTTCTGTTGCGCCATTATGTGTAGCCTCCTTCAACCAATGGAATACCATGATTCGAGACACTCCTCCACGCACCATGTAACACCTTGAGTCGACATATTCCTCTTGGCCCCTTTCACATGTCGTGAGTTGTGATTCTCATCATCAATTTCCTGAGTACCATGAGTAGAACCATTCCTCAAGTAACTCCTCCAAACCCCATCACTTGGCTCTAATGCCAGGTTGAACCGGAAAGGGCTGACTTTGTGTATGTCCCAACACCATCAATTTCTAGGTGCCTTATGCCTAACAGTCATCTTTATATGACTTTAAACTATAGTGAACCCTATGTGACAAACATAGGATTCCACTTACTCCAAACAAGATATGCCTTATGCTCCAAGCATGAGATGATAATAGTCTTATCTACAAGACTGTAAACTGTAGTAAACCCTATATGATAAATATAGGATTTCTCTTGACCCAAAAAAGATATTCGATATGACCTAAGAATAGGAAGACAATAGTACTACCTAAATGAATTTAAACTGTAGTAATCCCTATGTCCCAAACATAGGATGCCTCTTTCCCCAATCAAGAGATGCCTTATTCTAGAAGCATGAGAAGCCAATATTCCTATCTACATGACTATAAACTATAGTTCACCCTATATGCGAATCATAGGATGCATCTTTCTGTATACGAGATATTCCTTGTGCGCCTAGTGTAAGATGTAAATATTCCTCTCTACACGACAATAAACTGTAGTATTCCCTATCTTCAGAATATAGGATGCCTCTTGATCCAAAACAGAGATGCCTTATGCTCTAATCATAAGATGCCTAAAGGTATGCTCATAGTGGAGTAATTTCAAGTGCATTGGAATTCGTTCAATCATTCCATCACACCACCTCACTCTGTGTGTGTCCTTCATTTGGATCATCATCCACTTCGATGTTTAAAGGGACCCCTTAATGGTCTGGTTCCATGCCACATTGGCTCACCTACCATCCTTGGCCAACGCCCCAGAAGACATTGGAAAAAACATCAATTTAGGTCATGTGTTTTGAACACGGTCAGCATTCGACCCTCATTTGTTTGTCCCCATTTCATGCTAACGTGATAAGGATACAGTGTTTCGAAAACGGTCAACAGTTATCCTCCATCAGCACACCACCCTCATTGTGTTCCAAATGTCGGGCATGTAATTCACACTTTTCATCTACCTTTGTTTCAATAGATTCCAATGCCTCCTTGGCATTATCCTCTTATGCACTAGTGTATTGGTGATGGCCTCAACCCACCAGTGGGTTGGGTTTTCCTCATGGCCAGGCATGAGGAAGACATTAGGGGCAGCTTCCTAGCGTAAGCCCCGTCCACCAGTGCCGCTCCATTCCAGCGCCTAGGCATCTTCCTAGCATAAGCCCCATCCACCAGGACCTCTCCATAGTAGTGCCTTGGTAGCTTCCTAGAATAATCCCCATCCACTAGTGCCGCTCCATAGTGGCGCCCGGGCAGCTTCCTAGCATAAACTCCATCCACTAGTGCCACTCCATAGCGGTGCCCGGGCAGCTTCCTTGTGTAAGCCCCATCCAAGATTGTCTCTCCATAGCGGCACCCAGGCAGCTTCCTGGCATAACCACCATCTAGGATTGCCGCTCCATAGCAGCGCCCGGTCAGCTTTCTTGCGTAAGCCACATCCCAAATTGCCTCTCCATAGGGGTACCCGGTTAGCTTCCTTGCGTAAGACCCATCTAGGATTTCCGCTCAATAGCGGCACCCGGGAAGCATCCTTGGATAATCCCCATCCACGATTGCCACTCCATAGCGACACCCGAGAAGCTCCATAGCATAAGCCCCATTCAACATTACCGCTCCACAGTGGCACATGGGCCTCCATCCCAGAGTAAGCCCCAATCTATCTCAACCCATTTGGGCTGCTCCATGCATAATCCCCACTCCACATCCCAAGGACGCACCTTTCACGATGCGATCATCAGGTCTCTGATGCCTCTTGTTTCTCATACAGAGCATGACACATGTGATATTAGAGTAAGAACAGACCATGAAAACATAAAAAACTATGGGGACATTGATCCATGTCAAGGCATGGTACGTAGGATGCCTCGATGAGGTTCAATACCAACACTTGGTCATTCCGTCTATCTTCATGTCAGTTCACCCCCATCCCACATGAGGTTAAGCTGCATTCCAATCCTGTGGAAAGCCATTGTGACCCTATCCTGAACTATGGGAAATTTGATCCATGTCAAGGAATGGTATGTAGGGAGCCTCCCTGAGGTTCAATCCCATCATCCACCTGGACCATGGTCCATCTTCACGTCAGTTTACCTACCTCTCACTTGAACTATGGGACTTTGATCTGTGTCAAGGCATGGTAAGTAGGATGCCTCCACGAGGTTTAAGCCGACCACCTGGTCATTCTGATCTCCCTCACGTCGGTTAACCAACACCCATGTAGCCTAGAGTGTATGCCCCATATATCCATACCCAAACTACATGGACTTTGATTCCCTGCCATATGGATACGTAGGAAGTCTCTTCGAGGATCAAGAATGACTTCATCATCGCCTTTGTGATGATCCCATTTCATTTTCCTTCCACTTCATTCAACTCTCCATCATCCATCCTGATTCTTACCCAGGACGCCACATCCGAGTGGGATCATGTCATCCATTTCTTCACTGCTCCTAGAAATACCCGACCAGCTAACAATGCATAAGCCCAAGTATGTCTCCGGGTCATTGTCCATTGTGTACACCTTGATTCATCACCCCCTTCAAAATTCATGGGTTTTGATCCCTGTTGTCTACACAGGGTACATGGGAAACCTCCCTGAGGTTCAATCCCAGCCAATGGTAAACCTTGTTGTTTTTCCATTCTGGGGTGCACACTCCCTGATCCACACTCAGTGGTGTCCAAATCAGCTTTCAAAGTGTGACATGTCCCCTCTATGGGACACACCACCTCTGATCCGTCTGTATGGGACATTCTGATCACCCTCATTCCATCTCTACAAGACGTTAAACTTGTAGCCTACCTCGTGTTAAACATGAGATACCTGAGGAAACCCACAGAAGACACGCGTTGGGTGTAACTGTCTCTGCTAGACATTAATCATGCAATATACCCTGTGTTAAACATGGGAAGATGAGGAAAACCTTAGATACATTCTTATGGTATCGGATTCCCCGCATTCGACATGGGATTCCTCAAGTTCATCACCCTTGAGATGCCCTCTTAGGAGGAAGAATACAGGTTCCCCAATGTCCACGCACCCAGAGATGTCCTGACATGCCTGATGTTGTCATTTACTCTGACTGAAGGTTCCTACCATGTCAAGACCCCATGGAATGTATTGACAGAAGTAGTGTAATTAACCGACGTCCATGATGATATGGCACCCGGAACAAGATTCACGAACCAAAACATAAAACTAAGAGGGAGACCCTGACTAAGTGACGAGTTCCGAGGAGGAATCCACGGAAGGAAGAACAGACATCCCATCATTCTATTTCGATCAAGGAGCATACATCTCTGAATAAGGAGTGAATGTCGCCCGCCTTTGGAAAGTGGGAATGCGGGGCAACAGCTGCACGTCCCCATAGACAGATGCACACACCCTAGAAAAAGCATCAGAAACATATGTTTCTAATTTCAATGTTATCAAAACTCCAACAATTGGATATAATAATAATTATGAGATTTTTTTATCACCCATTTTAAATATTAGTACTATATTGATCAAGTATTAGTTGAGTCTTATAATCTCACCCTTTTTTGATTCACATCATTAAGGGTCTTAAATATCCAAGTTATCATCAATATAACTTTTTTTATTTGTTTCAAATATTTAAAAACAATTCTTTTTTAAATAAACATTATCTACTAACACCTAATGTATATTTTATAAGATAAAATTTTCATTTTACCAACACTTTACATTTTCATGAACATTATATTGTATCTCATGATTTATAAGATACTCTCCCAGAATATTCTTCTAATTTATCTAAATCATTAATGGAATTAATATGATAGAATAAAACAATTACCTCACAAGGATTGGGAATCATAATTCCCTCCCAATAACAACTTTAAGCACTACTATGCATCCTTTTCCATAAGGTTGTAATCCAATTCATCATGTGAATCATTAATTTTTTTTACTTTACATCTATTTGATAAAAAAATTTACATCATTAATTATTTATATGAAGATAAATCCAAATTTTCATTGACCACAAGACTAAAACATTCTCCCATCAAAATTAAAAACATCCATATGAGAGTATCCCATGTAAAATAGTTGAGATATATTTTATACTACTTCTCCCTTCATACTGATTTTAAATATCCGACATTGAATCAACCACATTTTTAACATTTTTATATAAAACAAACACCCATGAGAAATTCTATTCAATTCAATGCATTTCTATATACAACAATAAAATCTAATCCTCAAATTTTATTCCTTAATCTACACTATTCGGGTAAAAAAGATAAATAAAATTAATATCAATAGTATTTATTATAAATATATGCATCTGAGCAAACATTATGTTTCCTATAGGGATTATTTTAGACTCTATATTTTTTGATGTCTTATGGATAGTGTTATTAATTTCTCGATACTATCCTCTATTTTTAATAATATGAATACTAAAATAAAATTTGATGTTAATTTTGTTCTGTAAAACATATTAATTTTTTAAAGGAGGTTTATTTTAAAGTAAAATAAAGTTAATATGATTTCTAAATTTTGTGTTGTTTGTTGTTTTAATTTAATTAGTCATTTTAATAATAATACATTTAATCATGAATATTTGGATAACTTACTTGATGTAAAAAATATTTAGTAGTTTATATGATGATATAAGATGATTATAGTTGACGAGTGACATTTCAAATATATTTTAGATTAAAATGATAAAATCCAACTATACATGATTACTTCAAACAATAATGATCCTATAAAAGATTATATTATTTTGAGATATAAAACATAATTCAACAATAACAATGGAATAGTATTTTTTGTCTATAAAATGAAGAGGCTTAAAATGTTTTAAAAAGATAAGAAGATAAAAAACCATTGGTTATGCTATTATATTATTAGATCATTCTTTTTCTATCAAAATATAGGCCACAATATGGGGGAAGATTTTAAAATATGAAAAATATATGCAATTGTTATACAAGTGGCCATGAAAATTTAGTGGTCCTCAAGATTGAATGTTTTGTGTGGTTACACTGTAATTTTTTAGATCTCAATATAGTTATTTGTTGATAAATAATTAGATTTTATTAGTAAAAAGTGGGTCACAAGGATGGATAATATTTCACTATGAACCATAAAAATAGGTTTTAATGTTAGAGGCTATAAAAATGGTTTCCTCTTCTATATGTAGTGTATTTCGGTTATCATGCCACAAAATTTTGTTTCTCACTATAGTATACATAATGAAAAATAAAAATTTTCATGTTATTTGGAGGATAAATATATTATTACCTGAAAATTAACTAAATCACTATATTATTATGAGGAATAAACTATAATATACATATTCATAATTTTTCATGGTAAAAGTATAATTGTGAGTGAATTGTATGATTGAGCTTCATAGATGATTCATAGGATACTCTAACTCTATCCTATATATTTGTAAATAGATAAATTGTTATTATGAGGTTCGAAATTATACAAAGACTCAAATTAATGTGAAAGAATTATGAATGAAAGATGGATTTTGATTTTAAAATTCAAATTATACAAAAATTGGAGGTGGGTTGTTGTCCATGGTAGATAATATAAAATAGAAAAAGGGTAGAGAGAGTATATTACACTAGTTGAGAAACATATAATAGAGTAATAGGAACAAAATTGTGCCAAATAGATGAACAGAGTTTTAGTGGATCTTTTTCTACTTATGAATTGAAGTTAAAAATCATGGTTATTATTTTTAGGATACTCGTTAAGAGGTTGGAGGATGATTTTGAGTATGAAATTATTTTTTTATATCATCATTGTGGATTGATGTTAAGTGGTAACACGTTCAATAAGATTACTAAATGAAGAAATAATAGTGGTTTTGGATTATAATATATTGTTTTTAATAACTACGTGATTATACTTTTACTGTATGATGATGACAAGAGGAGTCAGTAATCGTCAATAAGAAATTATATTCCCTTTGTAGAGGTTAAATAATATTCATGACTTATCATTTAAAGATAGTTTGTTTGACTGTGGTGGATAACACTACATCATATGGAAGAACTATTTTTTTTAATGAGTAAGGGTGAACACTTATATTTGTATATATGATGCTGAATATATCTTGTGATCTCATGTTTTTTGACCACTTCAAGTATCATTCAATTCATTTTGAATGGTGAACCCTGAATATTCAATGTTTCCAATATTATTTTGTGTCATGAAGAGATAAAATGTGAAAATAGATTACATGTCAATGAAATTAATAACTGACATGGGGTTTTATGTAGTGTAACATAAATGAGAAATATTCACTGATTCACCCACACTCATAAATTAATCTATATGATCCTAATAACTATTCTTTTATAGGTATCCAATGAAAATGTATCTTATTTTTTTAATATTTTAATCACACAGGTTTGAAAAATCGAATTTTTTATATAGATAATGTCATATATTTTTAATGTTGAGTTACTTTTGGAATTATTACTATAATGCATCATATTAAATTAGTAAATATTCATGAATATATAATTATTAATTTAAAAAACATTCATATTTTGAATAATATGATTCTTCCATTCGTATAATAAATAGATTAGAAGTTATTATTATTGCTAAAAATGTGTTATTTATTTATATGGATGGTATTTCAATGATAGTTCTGGTCGAAATAAAATTTAGAATTTTAGCAGAGATAATAATTCAATTATTTAAAAATAGTTAATGAAAGAATTGACTAATGTTGTTAGGACTATGAATGAAAATGAGTATTTTATAATATGAATAAAATCTATCAATAAATGTGAATGTTAATGATGAAAAATTATATATATTGTGAAAAATATATTATGATATTATAATTCATGATGATTTATAACAAAGGATATGATGATTTTTTATATTCGAATATATGTTTTGGTGAGACTCATGAATATTTTAGTGGATCCAAAATGATACATCATATCTTTCTAGAAAATTTATGTAAATTTTATTACTTGAGAACTATTATTCTAACACACTGCAATTTGATTATTTTTATTTCATCCTTATTTAATAAGAAATGTGGAAAGATATAATTTCATGACCAAATTTAAGGATAATAATATTATATATTCCTTCAATATAATTGAATAGATTAAAGGAATATATATTGGATGAATACAGTTAATAGGTTGATATTGGTTTATCAATAATGGTTGAGAATCCAATGTCATTTATATTAGTAAATATATAGAAATAAAAACAGAATTGCTATGAAAATATATAACTATAGTATTTTAAGTTTTTATATATTAGATACATTATATTCATTTATTTGTAATTGAAGAAAGCATAAAGTGAAACTAATATTAATCATCAAGATATTTCTCATTGAATATATCTTTAATGATGAACAAAAGAATGTTTTCTTCCATGTGATAATACAATAATTAATTATAATTCATAGAGATACATTTCTTACCTATTTTTTATGATAAATATGGTATTAAGGGCAACGATTACGTATATGTCTAAAGTGATTAGAATATAAATATTTTTATCACTAATTTGAATTATGATGAGTTTAATAGTGAAGAATATGATGGTAATCAGAAGTAGGATGAAACACAGAAGATCATTAAATTTATTCAGAAGTCGATGTAGTGTTTTTTAATGATTTCAGGGAAAGATAAAAGGATAAAATATGAAGAAATATATTTATTCCTCCAACGAAATTTATTCTTTATATAATTAAAAGTACTTGGAGTTATCAATAGAGGTTAAATATCTATAAGTGTTTATTATTGAAGAGAAGAATAAAAAATTATTTATTGAATATAGTATTATAATTAAATAATCAAAACATGATATTTTTTATAAAATATATTATATGTTGAATTTCATGTGCGATGTTCAAGAATAATGTTGATAAATTTATATATAGTGTGGAGAATTCTTGGAACGAATTTTCATGAGCGAGGATCCCTCAAACAAGTTTTATGGATTTTTTAATTAGAGAATATCTTTCTATGAAAATTATATGGTCATTGATTTATAGAAGAAAATTATAATATGATGTTTAATTCCAATAAATGTATCATTGTGAAAAAATAATAAAAATAAAAAATAGGTAAATTTGGTAAATGTGAAACATAAAAAATAATCTATGACAATGGGAAGTCTATAAAATTCCTTAATGATATAAAAAATGAAATGAGATAAGAATAGATAAAAAAATGGGTTTCCAAAGAGGACATAAAATTAGCGTTCATGTGGATAAAATGATTCATGAAATACAGTTCAAAAACATGCTTTTTATGGAATGAATATATCATTAATGGATTAAAACAAGTATTGAGGAGATAATTTATTAATAAATGAACTATTATGAACATTGGGATTTTTTAAGAGAATTTAAGAAGAGTTAACTCACTCAATAAGAATTATATTTTTTTTATTGAATATGTTTTTCATGTAAACATAGAAAAACAAATACTTCATCAAAAAAATATTTTTGTTCATGTGACCATATGATTAGTGATGGAATAAATTTCTTTAAAATATTTTGGGTTTAGTTTTTTTAAATTTCAATAAAAAAAATTTTTATATGAAAAAGATTAAATTAAAAGTAGAAGCAATTCTAGTGGTTGATTCATTTAAATATACACAACTAGAGTATACCTTTATATTGGATAATGATTGTCTTTTCATATAATAAGGTATATAAATCTTATAATTTTTCTCTAAATTTAAATTAAGTCTGGTTGATTTTTAGAAATTATGGTACACTCAAAATCAAAGGATTTTTCATAACCTAATTTTTGGGATAATGATAACATTGAATAACATACATTATATAGATGAGTTGAAGGAATAATTGTTGAGTATATCACAACATTGACATAAAGGGTACACAATGATTTGTCATAATGATATATGGTTATAAAGGATGATAAAGAATAGTTTTATCATGTGTAGAGGAGTTTGAATAATGTGTAACTTGTATTATGTGTGAGATGATGAAAATTCATAATATTTTTGAATGAAAGTGTGGAATTAACATTGGAATTAAAAACAATGATATCACAGTTAAAAGAACAATAAGATAATTACTCATGGGGGGGTTTAGTTATTAATTTATTCAAGAGTGGATGATATTTTATTTTTTTACTTCCAAAAATGGTATTACTATAAATTCATCATTAAAAAAGTAGTATATTCAAATTTCTCAACCATAACCAATTATTTGTTTAGTTTTTTATTAGACGATGAAAAATAACTAGAAAATTGTTTTAAGTTATTTATATATTTATTTATGGATTATACCATATTACATGTATTCTTTTCCTAAATAAAAAATCAAGGGCCTTGAATATATTTTTTAAAAAAGTTGAATATTTGAGAAGGAATATATTTTACCATTATATATAATTTTAATGGATAATGGTTTTGTGAATACATAATAATGTTTAAAATTATTTGAAATAGAATAGTATTTTACATGATTTTAGTAAACCATATAGAACCAATTAATAATTTTTTGTTGAAATATATAATTTAATGATTGATGAAGATAACTCATGTGATGTTGGTAGAAAATTATATAGTGGGAATAATTTTGAGGAAACTAGTTGGGGACACAATGAATTTTTAAAAAAACATTACTTATATAATCAAAAGTAAAATATGAATACATTTAGAATGAATAAAAATAATTTTATAATTTTTAAGTATCTTTTTTTCTCATACTATTTTCTATAACAAGGGTTAAATGAGAAAAAATTTAATATATTATAAATGTGGATTTGTCTAAATATTACATGGATATGGCACAAATTTATATTAATTTGCATGATGTAATAATTAATCATATTTTATATATGATAGAGATAATGTGATGGTGTTATAGTACTCCTAAAATGAGTGTGGATATTTAATATAATGTTTTAGAAGTAATAGATGTGGAATAGAATCAGTTGGATAATATGTATAATGATTTAGGGATGGTGAAAAGTTTGATAATTTTTAATTCGATGAATACGAATCAACATTATTAGGTGGGTGTGAAATATTGAATTAAGTCAATCTGATAATAGTAATTGCAAAAAACTATTTCGAATTAAAATCATTATGAAAAAATACATAACTCACTATTATCCCATGTCAACCTCATATTTTTTGGTAAATAATTGAAGGATCATAATTTTTTGGATACTATGAATGAAAAATTGGATCAGATTTATAATAAAAATAAATTTTATTTTGTGACTAATTTGAGTTACATTACTTTTATTGGAACAAAGTGTTTGTTCAGTGACAACTTTAATTGAATGGAAAATGCATAGAGAAAAAAATAAACATTTGTAAAGGTTTTTCTTTGGTTTATCATATTGAATTTTATTAAAAATTTACTCAGGTTTCCAAACATCAACCCATGAGTATTTTTCTTACTATTATACTCAAATTAAATACAAAATCCTTTAAATGTATTTAAATTCATCCTTCTTCAATAGTGAACTTGATGATGAATTTTATATAATGAAACATGGTGGTTCCCTATTAAGATGTGATATTGATGTATTGTTTATTTAAAATGAACTAAATAATTTTAATTATGGTAATTGATATTTATATTTAATGTGTTACTCATGTTTGAAGGTGTTGGAATTTGATAAATAAAGAGTAGAAAAAACCACTACATACCGGAATGATAATTTGTATTTGTAATTTTTATTTTATATGATGATTATATTATATTCTAAAAAATAGAAAATAGGTTTTGAAGGATTATTCACCACATAAATTGATTTTGTAATATGTTGCATTGTTGTGAAAAAATGATGATATTTTTGGGATAATTTTTTGTGTGGATGAGGATTGTGTAACATCCTTAACTAAGAGCCAATGATTGATACTCTGTGCTAGTGGGTCACACAACCTTAAGTGAACCTCCGTGTACACCCATGGCTTATAAATAGCACTGAGGGTATGAGGTGGCACAATGGAAAGACTATAATATCATGATCAATGTAAATCACTACTATCACAAGTGAAAAAACAAGAGAAAACATAATATAAATCAAAGAATATATATAAACTTACAGTAGACTATAATAATATTTATCCAAAAATATTGTCACAAAATATTTTATTACCATGTCATGTTATTATAAAAAAATAAAAGACAATATATGGAAATCATAATCTGGTGCAATACATGTGTCAAAATACAAAAATAACTAAAATGTTCTATCTCAAACAAGGATCATGAGAATAGTTGAGTATTATTCTCCCCTCATCTTAACAAAATATAATGGAAATAATAATTCATTGGGTTCTTTTCTATATCATTGCTGAATCTCAGAAAAATGTTAGGTTACCAAATCTCCCATAAACATAGTGCGAGATAACACACCCTAGGCCCACACCAATGGTGTCTATAAAAATTCCAGTATTTTTGACATAAATAATAGAACTATAATGTATATCCTAGGTATAATAGTATTAAATGTATATATTCAATCAGAGATGATTGTATATATCCAAACATTCCTCCTTGTTAACAATAGCCAAGCTCCCTTATATATGTAAATATATAAAGCATATGTAGTAATATATAATATTGTCCATTATAACAATTGTGAATTGAACACCATAACAAGATTATATTTAAAACATGCTAGAGATACCAATAATGAATGAACCATGTAATCATGTTTCAATTACACAATAACCACTTCGTGTACTCTAGTGTCAATATCCATAGTGGGAACACTGTGTAATCAATGTATAAAAACTTCAATTTCTACACCATTTAATATGGTGTTAAGCTATGAAGGGTCAAATCCAAGGTATAAAATACCAAGTAATCCTCATCGAGTATCTAGAGAATATCAAATAAAACAAGGTAGTGACTTTGGTGCAGTCTACTGAGAATATCAGTAGAGAATTTCTACCATGAGTCTAAGAAAGCTGGATTTGTGGGGTAGCAAGGCTTGTGGAATCCAATGTAATCAATATCTAAAGAGTATGCATTACAAAGACATCCTATACTTTATAAAATATCCATCTAATATAAATGCCTCGGACATATAATGGAATGAATATCTATAGATATCATCAAAGGAATCCACTACAATTTTTAATTTAGTTAACATTTAATTATTTATTTAACAATTAGTATATTCTTCCAAGAAATTCACCAATTCTCATATAAAACATTTTAATCATATTTTTGAGAATGAAATGGATCCTACACCCTACTCATATTAATTTAATATGAATCATTCCTTTCATTTTAAAATGAAAAATTAAAGCACATTTATAACAGCATTAAACAATTCATTTAATTTTCTTTAGGTCACCCACAAAAATTAGAGACCCTAGACGCTCCTAACATGGTGGTAATAAAAACGTCAAATACTAGGGCACACACCCTGTGTGGCCTAGGATGGGGTAATAACATCCAACAATCATATTGGTACTCATTGGAAAACTAAACTGGTTATAATTAATTTTATCAAGGATTCTAATTAATTTTATGGGAAATTATGGAAATCCAAGCATGCATAACTATGGAAAAAAGAATATAAAAAACAAAAAAGTTATGGAAATTTATATTACACATACCATATACCCATGGAAGAATAGTCATCTGGTATTTACCATTGATTTAGTCTAGATAAGAATAAAAATGATGGATGAAGGAAAACACTTGAAATAATAAATATTATCTTGAACCAAAATAACACTATCAATATGAATAAAAATGAATAATTACACAATTTAAATTGGAAATACACTGGGGATGATCTAATGAGACCAATGATGGAAGAAACAAAGACTAGATCATTGAGATATCGCAAAACATAGGCCAGTCTTTCTTAGGGCTCCTATATGAGAACTAAGGGTGGCGGGTGAGGAATTTTTAAAAAAAGGTGGCCCTCAATATTATTTTAAAAACAATAATTTATCATTTAAATTTTGTGCAAATATATTATATGTCACTTAATTATTAGGGTCTTACACTCGGATAAAAACCCTCTACACATCGTGAAATTGACATCCTAATCCACAAAACATCATTTAAATATTACACACCATGTATTCCAAATACAAGTTGAGTAATTGGAATGCACTCAAAATTTATCCCGTCTCCTAATTCCTTTATAAAATCATACCATCCTAACCATGGACTAGATTTATGGTCTAATACCAAAAGAAAACTTCACAATAGTTTGATAAGAAACAATATGATTTATACCTCAAGATAAAACCTGAGATATTATATATTTCGTTTTGTAAGGATAAGTATTCCTCATAAATATTTAAGAGGGATATAATAAAAATAAAATTTATTTTCCACAATAATTATCACAGAAAAAATGTTTCCAAGGATGATGAAGGAAAAGAGGTGTATAAAATGGTGATTGAAAACTCAATTGGAGTTTAATATATTAGAATACATAAAGATTGTATATAATATACTATTTCATATATGTTTTAAGGTATTAAAGTGTTAATATGGAATATCAGTTAATATAATAATGTTATATTAAATTAAATACTACAAAAAAAATTATCTTTCTAAAACACATGAAATGGCATAGAAAAATTGAATGAGAACATGGATTTAAGATCTTAAGGTATACATAGAGTAACCATTTCTCATATATTATGACAATGAATTTTTTATTTATATTTTTTGAAATAAAATAATAATTATACATCAAATACAATATATATATTATGCACCGTAATAAATAAAATGGTTGTTAATGGATTGATATAGTTATATATTTTTCTACTAAAGGAACAAGTTATAGATGTTTTTTCTAATTCACTATCAATGGAATTATTTAAAATGATTTTTTTTGTGGATAATTTTCATTGTAATTATTATAAAGTATTTGTTATTTTAAAATTTTTCCCCTTTTCTTATCTTTAAATTTTTAGTTTCAAAGCGGTGTGTGGTAATATAAATTAAACGAATAGTTTTATAATTATAATAATATATTTTAGGTAGAAGTTTTCTTTAAAATGGAATGTTATGATATGAAGAAGGTTTTTGAATGAATTTTTAAATTTCTCTCATTGTTTGTTTAGTTTTTTGATAAAAATATTTTATTTCCCATATGTAAAAGAATAGTTTTCAATTGGTGGTTTGATATGTGAAGTGTAAAATGGTTATTTTAAGTGGATGTAAGTCAAATCTATATAAAATATTGATAATATTATTAAATATTCATCTGTTCTACATCGATTTGGATAAAATAGAATTATAATATTTTAATGATTATTTATTTTTAGGGATGAGAGTGTTTTATGATCAATGGTTGGGAAAAAACAAAAAGGGCGGTATTGTTTTCACCAAAAAATTAATTCATATTGAAGTCACACATAAAGGTTTTTGTGATAACAAAAAGATATTTTTGTGTATTTAAAGTTTCTTTTACATTGTAGGTTTCCCTAATGGTGCTTATTTAAACGATTGAATCTTTTAAATGGAGGATATTATTTATATATCTTAAAATAGGAATGATGTTTTATTATTTTGTTTTATAAATTAATTAGTTCACATATGAATCAAATTCAATCACATCTGGAATTAAATAAATTATGGTGAAAGAAATTTTTATGTCAAAAAGAACATGGAAGAGGATTAGAGATAATGAGTGATTGTATGAATGTTATTTATTGTTAAATGGGTAAATCATGCTACAAGGTTTCAATACACTCTAAGTTTACCATATATATGATTAATAATAGGATAATGAAAGAAAAATAATTTTTTTAGCATAAATGGGCATGGCATGAGTTTGTTAAGAATTGTGATTATGCATGTACTTGCCTCTTATGATATAATGAACATTCCCAAATAGGTTTGAAGTGATATATTTTTATCCTAATATTCATTGAAGGTTATGTGGATTCACTATGAATAAAATTGATTAATGTATAAATATATCATCATATAATACATGTGGCTAAAAAATATCAGTGCTCATTTTTATTGATTAATTTAAGAGGTGATTATACAATTTATTTTTCACACAAAATTTATTAAATGAAATGACAATCAATTAGTTTGAAAAATAATTTTTTGTAGTTATACTAGGAAGAACAATGTCACTCCATTATATTAAATACTATGTAGAATTAGTGGTTCACTTTTTGATAAATCTTTTTGGAGATCATGACACAATATGTAGTGTGAGGATACAATATACTATATAAGGATATTTGTTTTTTTATTTTAGTGGGTAAATACATAGTCAAAATATATATAACCATTCCACTTAGATATTTTTAGGGTGGCTTTATAATTGACCTTTTCATTATCTGATTATGAAAAAAGTGTTGTTTTGAGTTTATTGTAAGATGTGTCTTCTTTGAAGATTTAGAAGATTCTCGGACATTACTAATGTAAGAACCCGGATTTTCGTTCAGGTATGTTTTTCCATTTTTATGGATTTTTTAAGAAAAATGAATTTTCTGGAAATTTTCAAAGAACACGGTGTGTACTTTTTGAGTACACGCCATGTACTCTGATCCAGGTCAAAGTCGTGTGATGGTCGTGCCTGAGCCACACCCATGGTGTGTAGGGGTGAAGTGGATGCCGTTTTTTGCGGAGTGCGGAAGGAACCTAGTACACGCCATGTACTCTAAAATTACACGCCATGTACTTTTTTTCATTAAACGGACCGGGATCACGCCTAACCCCTGTTTTCATCTTCTTCTCCAGTTTTTGTCCGTTCGAAGTGACCCGTACAGCCGAATCACCCCGAGCTCCCGCGTCACCATCCGTTCTCCTATTTGAGCACAGTCTATTGAGTTAGAAGCACAGAGGTGAGTTCTTCCTTCTGATTGACTCTTGTTTCTTGATTCCTCCTGGTTTCCATGTTATCGTAAGTTGAGAGTTTTGTGCGTTTTCTTAGATATATGTTGTTCCAAGGGAAATCTGTCGTCATGGTTCACATGTATTGATGTCGTAGGATCGAGGTAGGTGGTTTCTGCCTTTCCGTAGAAAGTTGATGAATATTATGTGCAAATTCCACCAATTCCCTTAAACGGGGTATTGCGTGTTCCCGATTTTTCCCCTGCTGTTTGCCTGCTTTTGCTTGTTTGATTTAGTAGAGGTTATTTCATTTGAGTAGAGTAATTTATTTGTGCTCAGGTTGCTTTTCCATGCTTGTTTTTCTTGTTGGGCATTTTTCTAGTTGCCATGACTAGTTGTAGGATAGTGTAACTGTTGTTTTATTGTTGTTGTTGAGTCGTAGAATGAGAGCCAAGTAGTTCATGAGGTTTACATGGACGATACACGCGTGATGAGAATGATTAGATTCACTCAGGACTTTGAAAACCTAGAGTAGTAGTCCAAAGGGAGAATAGACGGAAGGGATTCTCTAGAGTGTCTTTTAATTACGATACGAGACCACATGGGGAATTGACATTGAGTGCTTCCTCAGAGAGTCTGTAGTTCCTCGACGTGGGCCATGGGGGGGATAGACATTGAGTGCTTCCCCGGGGGGCCTTTAGCATAATACGAGACTATAGGGGGAATTGACGGTGAGTGATTCCCCAGAGAGTCTTCTTATTACGTAACTGAACAAGAGGGGTGAGACTGTGTGTTCCTCCCAGAGGGTTGCTAGTATTAGAGGTTGAACCGTAGGGGTTAGGCTGTGAGAGCTACACAGAGGGTTACCTATTTTCTTCTTGTTGTTGGCTGCTTACTTGTGTACTATACTTGTTAGAACTATGGATTGTGGTTGTTTGTGTTATCATGTTTACTGCTTCTTGTTATATTACTGTCATGTATTCATTGACTAGTAGGCACAAATCTTTGGGTGATTGCCTACTGGGATTGTATCTCACACCCTGTTTGGGCCATGCTTTTAGTCCCAAGCAATCTATGTTGCTTCTTGTATAGATAAGGGCAAGTTCCCTTCTACTTTAGGATCTTGATTGCACTGGAGCTGGAGAGCATGGGACCCAGCTGGTGCTCGCGATGCTGAGGATTTTATTTTTTTTCTTTTTCACTTGTTTTCAGTTTTATTCCAGTACGTTGTTGTGTTTTCTGCGTTCCATAGATACTTGTACCTTCTGCATCATTATCTTCATTTCTATATATATTTATTGCTTCCACTGTTTGGTTTCTGTTGTTATGCATGTTGTTACTATTTCCGCTAATGACTATTGTTTTTTTTCGATGTATACCTTACCCAATGTGGGCATAGTTTCCCCACCGACTCACCATGTCCCTCGCTGCTTTTCGGTAGCCTCTAGCATTCGGGGAAATGTACTTGTGGTCATGTGGTGAATCGGGTATGGGGAACCAGTGGAGGGGCTCCAGATTTGGGTCGTTACCAAGTGGTCTCCGAGTTCTTTTCTCTTTCTTTACTGTTTGGAGACTTTAGCCAGGGATAGGACGGATTCGGTACTTGGTATTAAGATGTGCTCGGGGGTAGCTAACCCATGTATAGATAAAGAAAATACTACCCTGTTAATTTCAGTTTCCTGGTTTTGAGTTTTATGGTTGATATGTTTTCACCGAGAGTGATTCACATGACTTGAGCAGTTATTGTTTTGATATTTCAGTCTATTTCTGTTGCAACCCAATGAGATGAGGGTATGATATCTCATGCATCAAATAGGAACTTTTATAATCACATGCCTTGAATTCTTCCCATGCCATCTAGGGTGTATTAGCGATTGCATGCTGTTGTGATATACTTCCTGTAGATTATGTATGATGTTGTGATATATTCATGATACAATCTCTGTTGTTATGTTAGAGAGCTATTTTGTTCCATTGTATGTGACTATGGGAGATGCCAAGCTTTGATTCACGGGGAGTATGTGCCCTCATGAATCATAATTTGGCACCTTTTTACCTTGTTTTTATTGTTTCTGGGGTTCTGTGCAGTTTCTGAGCTACTGCCCAGAAAAACCCAGAATACACGTCATGTAATTTTGGGATACACACCATGTAGTTTTCAGGCCGTGTCACTAACCGTGTGATTAGAACACAGTGTTGTGACAGTAACTTTAGGAACACGCCCTGTATGGTAGGTAAACTCCGTGTAGTAATGAGCTGTGTACCCGGTCGTGTCACTAACAACATGGGTCGAAGATGCTCTGGAAGAACACACCGTGTCCAGAAGGAACACACAGTGTGGTCCTGTCCAGGTACCCGGCCGTGTCACGAACAACACGGTCAGACATCACCTTCTTTTCCACACGCCGTGTTTGTCCGGAACATGCCGTGTATTCTTGTCCAGGTACATGTCCGTGTCACGAACAACACGGGACGAGGTCCCCTTGCCTATGCACGCCGCTTTTGTTCAGAGCACATCGTGTAAGGTTTAGCTGTGTAGACGGCCGTGTGATTCACAAACACGGGCCGCCAAAGCTTTGTCTAGTACACACCGTGTGTGTTGAGAACACACAGTGTAGTCTCAGATAATGTCGGACCGTGTGGGTTAGCAGTGTAAGGAGACTTGGGCAGGGGAACAATTTTCAAGTACATGCCGTGTGTGGGTGCGACACACTGTGTAGCTTGAAGTGTACACGACGTATAGGGCAGGAGTACACGCCCATGTCAGTGGGTTAAGAAGACACACCATGTAGTTTTATACACGCCGTGTAGTCATGTTTTGCAGACTTCTGTGTTTTTCTTCCCCTATTTCTGTTTTGTACACTTGTGTTATCTGTCCTTGTTTTTATGATCTAAGGTGTGTTTTTAATCTTTCATAGCTATGCCTCCGAGACGTCCTCCAGTCGTACGTCTATCATCGGGCAGTGATCAGACGATCGATAGGGAAGATTAGGGACTTCCTGCTGATCCTCCAGTCGGGCCTGCCTTGGGACCGACTGTTATACTCATTGCAGGTGAAGATGCACAGTTCAGGAAAGGTTTCATGAGGATTATGAAGGCCTTCGAGGGAGCTCCGCCTCCTGCCACGTCTATGGCAAATTTGACGGGTGTTTTTCAGCAGCAGCATCCTCCCACATTCTCAGGGGAAGGAGGACCTCAGGCTACAGAGTCGTGGTTGGAATCCATGATGATTATCATCGAGAATCTGTAGACGCCTCCAGAGAGGCGGGTTATTCTGTCCACCTACATGCTCCGAGACTCCTCCAAGTGGTGGTGGGATATGATCTCACAGGCAGGTCAGAAGCAATCCATGGTTTGGGAGGAGTTCCAGTGTGCGTTCTATGACTAATTCTACCCGGAGACTATGAGGGCTGACCGAGCCCGAGAGTTCATGAGCTTAGACCAGGGTACTCTTTCTGTCATAAAGTATTCTCCTCTTTTCACCGTGATGCATCACTTCACACCCCTCCGGGACGGGAGTTAGGTGTTCTTAGATATGAAGTTCTAGGATGGTCTCAAGAGGGAGATCCGCTCACAGGTGAACATCTTCAAGATGACTTCCATTACTTCCATCGTCAACCAGGCACTGATTGCAGAGCACAATCTGAGAGACTCTAGAGCTACGAGCTAGGGTGGTTCTACTTCCAGAGCTAGTCTTCCTCTAGATGATATAAAGAAGCATCGTAGAGAGCCTACACGCGTTGATTCGAGGAAGCGAGATGCATCATCAAGTAGCCAGGTGACACGCTACCATTGTGGCTTGTCAGGGCACACGAGGCCGCAGTGCTAGAGGGACCTCGTGGAGGGATGATATTGCGGCAAGATGGGTCACCTTTAGCATTTTTTCCCGGTCTTCTCACCAGCAGCTGGTGACCGGGGTTCTTCCATGACTCCTCGTTCAGGAGCATCACCACCAGTTTCTCACCAGTCGGGGAATTGGAGTTCTTTTGGCCATTCGGGCCGAGGTGGAGGTCATGTTAGTTGTGGTCAACCACCAGTTCCTCAGCACCAACAGGGTGGTTCAGCTCAGAGTGGTGAGCTAGGGGCACAGGACCACGGTACAGGCCAGTCATTCACCGTGGAGAAGACTTATCATGAGCAGGATCCTGACCCTTCTACAGTTTGAGGTACGATTTTAGTATCCTCAGTCTTATCTTCATCAATTTTTGATACTGGTGCTACACATAGATTTAACTCTGTTGTTGTTGTGGAGATCCTTGGACACCGCATTTTTTCTTCTGCCGACATGTTGACACTAGACACATCTTTAAGGACGAGGACATCTAGTGTACGCTAGTGTAGAGAGTTTCCTCTCGAGGTTGTAGGGTATCGCTTCTTATGGGATATCTATGTCCTAGAGATGACATGCTATGATGTCAGTCTTGGCATGGATTGGATGATCCCCATTCAGGCAGTCATCGACTACTATCGCCGCAGAGTGAGTTTCGTTTCACTAGAGGGCGAGACTTGTCTTCATAAGGGCGAGTGGGACGATCGGGCGAGTCGGGCAGGACTCGAGCATCATGGGCTAGGAGGGGTGACAGATAATATTTCTAGTCTTTATCTAAATGATTAGGGGACTCAATAGTTGGATTTTCCTCCAGTGCTGGATCGCTTCAGGAACATCTTTACAGAGGAATTTTTAGGTTTTCCTCTGTAACGTGAGGTAGAATTCTCTATTGAGCTCATGTCAGGAGCGGCACTGGTGTCCATTCCACCCTATATAATGGCCACACATGAGTTGCAGGAGCTCAAGAAAGAGTTGGAGGAGCTACAAGCTAAGGGTTTCATCTGACCCAGAACTTCTCCTTGGGGTACTCCTGTCCTGTTAGCAATGAAGGCAGATGGTACCCTTCGGCTTTGTGCGGATTATCGAAAGCTGAACCAGTTGACAGTTTGGAACCAATATCCTTTGCCGAGAATTGACGACCATTTTAATTATATTAGAGGAGCCTGGGTGTTCTCGACGATCGACTTGAGGTCCAGTTATCATCAGTTGTGTGTTAGACCATCAGACATACCTCTAACAGCCTTCAGGAGCAGGTATGGTCTTTATGAGTATACAGTCATGTTGTTCGGTCTCATGAACGTGCCTGTAGCTTTCATGGAAATGATGAAGCGAGTGTTCCACCATTACTTGGACTCCTTTGTCGTGGTCTTCGTGGAGGATATCTTGGTGTACTCTCACACTCAACATGACCATGCCACACATCTTGAGATCATTCTGAGTACACTGAGAGAGCATCGACTTTATGATAAACTCTCGAAGTGCCACTTCTGGATGGATCAGATTCACTTCTTGGGTCACGTCATCTCAGAGGAAGGAGTATCAGTGGACATAGAGAAAGTGAGAGCTGTAGTTTATTGGGAGTATCCGAAGAACGACATTGATGTATGGAGTTTCCTTGGTCTGGTTGGATACTACAGACACTTCTTTCAAGACTTTTCTCATCTAGCAGCACCTTTGATAGGTCTAACCAAGAAGGGTGCGAAGTTATTATGGTCAGATTCTTGTGAGTCATCCTTTCAACAGCTGAAAGGGAGGTTAACGTCAGCGCCTATACTGGTCTTGCTGGAGCCAGGTAAGAACTAAACTATTTAATATGATTCTTCGAGTATCGGGATGGGTGTTGTGCTTATGCAGGGGTATGGAGTCATTGCGTATGGGTCTCCGAAGTTGAGGCCACGTGAGAGGAACGACCCTACGCACGATCTGGAGTCAGCAGCTGTTGTTTGTGCCTTACGATGTTGGAGACACTATCTGCTGGGAGAGCACTTTGTTGTTTTCACTAACCACAAGAGTCTCATGTATATTTTCACTCAGTGGGATCTGAACCTGAGATAGCGCAGGTGGGTCGAGTACCTTCAGTCTACTGATTCGATCTTGCCTATATGCTGGGGAAAGGCAATGTAGTGGTAGATGCGTTGAGCAGAAGAACTCAGATTCTGTCAGTTCAGGAGGCCAGCAATGAGTGGCAGTTAATGGCTCTGTTCTCTGAGATGAATCTAGAGGTGCACGATAGATATAAACAGACCTTTCTAACTTCTGTAGTATTACATCTACACTTCTTGATCGGGTACGGATGAGGTAGCTATCAGACTCTGAAGGCTTAGTCCAGCGAGAGTGTGTGTCAGGAGAGGACCCTCTTCTTGTATGGGCAGTGGGAGAGGATGAGATCTCGTGTTTCCAGGGATGTTTATGGGTGCCAGCAGACAAACGCAAGGAGATGATGCAGGATTTTCACTCCTCAGTTTGGGCAGTTCATCCTGGCATCACCAAGATTTATCAGGATCTTCATCGCCAGTACTGGTGGCCAGGTATGGAAAAGGATGTTTCTAGTTTCTTCATGATATGTTCTACTTGTCAGCAGGTGAAGGAAGAGAATCAATGACCAGTAGGCCTTTTACATCAGTTACCCATTCCGAAGTGTAAGTGGAACGATGTCGTGTTGGACTTGGTGACCTGGTTGCTGAGGTCACCTCGAGGGAACGACGCTGTTTGGGTTATCATCGACATGCTTACAAAGGTTTCACACTTCTTTCCCATTAAGGAGACCTTCAGTGTTGATGATCTGGGATGACTTTACCTCCCAGGGATCGTTCTTCTACATGGAGTTCTACACTCCACTGTTTTAGATAGGGATGGGCGCTTTACCTCTCTATTCTGGAAGGTACATCAGAAGGCCTTGGGTACACAGGTACTTTTGAGTACAACATACCATCCCCAAACTAATGGCAAGTCCGAGCGCATGATCTAGGTGCTTGAGGATATGCTCCGAGCATGCATCCTAGACTTTAGCGGTTCTTAGGGGAAGCATATTCCTCTGGTGGGGTTTTCCTACAACAATAGTTTCCAGGAAACCATTCAGATGGAACCATACGAGGCATTGTACGGTAGGCTATCCAGATCACTATTATGATGGCTGGAGGCTGGATAGGCATCTCTGTTGGGACCTTGTCTCATTCAGGAGACTTCAGATCAGATAGAGCTGATTCGGAAGCAGATGGCTACGACATAGTCTCAGACGAAGTCTTATGCTGATCAGCGGAGACAGCCTCTGGAGTTCAAGGTCGGGGATCATGTTTTCCTGCGCGTCGCACCGAGGTTGGGACACAAGAGGATTCAAAGACAGGGTATGATTTCACCGCGGTACGATGGACCATTTGAGGTTGTGGAGAGAGTGGGACCAGTCGCCTATCGGTTGCAGCTACCTCAGAGGTATCGGGTCATGCACGACGTCTTCCACGTCGCTCAGTTCCGACGTTACATTTCAGACCCGTCTCACACCTTTCATCCCGAGGATGTCGAGATAGAAGCAGATGCGTCATTCAAGGAGCATCCTATCTGGATTATCGATCGCAGTACGAAGGTTCTCCGTGGTCGGTTTGTTCCTATGGTACGGGTGCTATGGTAGCACGGGCGAGTACAAGATGATACCTGGGAGAGGGAGGCTAATGTACGATCACAGTGGCTGGAACTATTTGGATATTCTTCTTCACCTCCCCAATATAGAAATTTGGGGATGAATTTTTTTAAGGGGGGAAGTTTGTAAGAACCCGGATTTTAGTTCAGGTATGTTTTTCCTTTTTTCTAGAGTTTTTATGAAAAATTAATTTTCTGGAAATTTTCAAAGTACATGTCGTGTACTTTGTGAGTACACGCCGTGTACTCTGATTCAGCTCGAAGCCATGTGCTGGCCGTGCCCAGGCCACACACACGGTGTGTAGGGGTGACGTGGAGGCCATTTTAGGCATAGTACGGAAGGCACCTAGTATACGCCGTGTACTCTAAAAGTACACACTATGTACTCTAAAAGTACACAACGTGTACTTTCTTTTTTTTCATGAAATGGACCGGGGTCACGTTTAACCACCGTTTTCATCTTCTTCTCCAGTTTTCATCCATCTGATGTGACCCGTACGACCAAATCTTCCCCGAGATCCCGCCTCGCCGTCCGTTCTCCGATTCGAGCACGGTCGATTGCATTGGAAGCACAGCGGTGAGTTCTTCCTTCTTCTGGAGTCTTGTTTCTTGATTCCTTTTATTTTCCATGTTATCGTAGGTCGATAGTTTTGTGCGTTTTCTCAAATAAACATTGTTCCAAGGGGAATTTGTTGTCGTGGATCAGATATATCGATCTCATAGGATCGACGTTGGTGGTTTTTTGCTTTTCTGTAGGAAGTTGATGAATATTATGTGAAAATTACACCAATTACATTGAATAGGGTATTGCGTGTTTCCTGTTTTTCCCCTGCTGTTTGCCTGCTTTTTTTGTTTGCTTTAGTACCGGTTATTTCTTGTGAGTAGAGTAATTTATTTGTGCTCAGGTTGCTTTTCCATTCTAGTTTTTCCTATGGGGCATTTTTCCAGTTTCCATGCCTAGTTGTAGGATAGTGGAACTGCTGGTATATTATTTCTATTGAGCCATATAATGATAGCCAAGTAGTTCCTGAGGTTTACATGGACGATACATGTGCACCGAGCATGCTTAGTTTCACTATGGACTTTGAGAACCTAGAGTAGTAGACCAAAGGTATAATTGACAGAAGGTCTTCTCCAGAGTGTCTTTTAATTTCGATACGATACCACATAGGGAATTGACGTTGAGTTCTTCCATAGAGAGTCTGATGTTCCTCGACGTGGTCCACTGGGGGAATAGATGTTGAGTGCTTCCCCAGAGATCCTTTATCATGATACAAGACTATATAGGGAATTGACGATGAGTGCTTCCCCAGAGAGTCTGCTTATTTACCAAACGGAACCAGAGGGGTGAGACTATGTGTGCCTCCCAGAGGGCTGCTAGTATTAGATGTTGAACCATAGGGGTTAGGCTGTGAGAGCTACCGAGAGAGTTACCTGTTTTATTCTTGTTGCTGGCTTCTTACTTGTGTACTCTACTTGTTAGAAATGTGGATTGTGGTTGTTTGTGTTATCCTGTTTACTGCTTCTTGTTATATTACTGTCACGTATTCATTGACTGTTAGGCACAAATCTTTGGGTGATTCCCTACTACGTATTCATTGACTGTTAGGCAAAAATCATTGGGTGATTCCCTACTGGGATTGTATCTCACACCCTGTTTGGGACATGCTTTTGGGCCCAAGAATACTATGTTTCTGCATGTATAGATAAAGGCATGTGCCTTTCTACATCAGGATCTTGATTGCTCTGGAGCTGGAGAGCATGGGACCGAGCCGAGGCTCGCGATGCTGGGGAGTTTATTTTGTTTTTCATTTGCACTTGTTTTCAGTTTTATTACAACACATTGTTGTATTTGTTTCATTCCATAGATAATTGTACCTGCTACATCATTATCATCATTGCTATATATATTTATTGCTTCCGTTGTTTGGTTTCTGTTGTTATGCATGTTGTTACTATTTCTGCTGTTGACTGTTGTTTTTTTTCGCTGTATACCATATCCAATGAGGTCATAGTTTCCCCACCGACTCACCAAGGCCCTCGCTGCTAGTTGGCAGCCTCTGACATTCGGGGAAATGTGCTTGAGTATATGTGGCGAAACGGGTACGGAGCTCTAGTGGAGGGGCTCCGAATTCGGGTCGTTACAACCAATAACATCACTATAAAACATCTATGGAGAATAGAAGTCCCATATTTATCCCACGTATAAAATTAATGCTACATTGTTTTTAATAGAATTTGGACTTGGATTTTAAATTTGATATTAAATATATAATGATTGATGAAGGTTACTACAATGAAATATGTATGATAAGAAAGATAAAATTTTTATAGAGTGTGTGTTTTATGAATTGAGATTAGTGAAATAATGTATGAGGAAGAGTATCAGTACCATGAGAAGGAATAAATGTATCTGATCTTCATCAACTCATATCGTGTTGTTAAAACACTAGTAAATGATGTTTATGGATAATATTGACGTGTTTATATGTTTTTAGTGAATATAATGGTGTTTGAAGATAGCTATTGTCTATTTAAATTAAAATGTTTATATTTCACTAAATTTACTTACTGAAAAAGAGAATAATGTGTTGAGTTCTTAAATATTTAATTCACTCCTTTATTGATAAATACATTGTGTGTGGGGGGAGAAAGAAGAGTTAATACACATTATCAAAAATTTGGATTCTCTTACTATAGGAAAATGATTCATATTACTGTATTATTGAAAGATAATTTCTATGATTATATCAGAATATGTTACATCGTTTAATAATCATTTTTCAATATGGGTTCAAAGATAAACACTACTGATAATATCAATGATGATTAATGTTTCATGTGAAATTATTATGTTTGGATCATTCAAAGGGTGTATTCATTTTTTAAATATAAAATCTTTGGAATTTACTATGCCGAATTAATATGTGTTTTGTGAAGATATTGAAAAGTGAAATATTTAAAAAAAAATAGGTGATTAAATTAGAGTTTAAGGATGATTGGTAGTGGATTCTGTTACAGGAAGAGATTTAATTTTACTTTA
The DNA here is from genome assembly GCA_963277665.1 of Viscum album. NCBI lineage: Eukaryota > Viridiplantae > Streptophyta > Magnoliopsida > Santalales > Viscaceae > Viscum > Viscum album. The sequence goes on from OY728129.1 coordinate 269,259,616, forward strand.
CTTTTAAATGAATAGTTTCTTTGATAGATTCAACCAAACAAACTGATGGGCTAAAATGAACCCTGATATACTATATAAATATTATTATTCAAATATAACCATTATAAAAAAGATATTAGGTTTTCGTGTTTCATTATGTGCACAAAAATTATGATTTAAATTTTTAAAGTTTTTCTAAATACATTTTCTTATTATTTACTATGAAGTATTAAATTAAATCAATTGATAAGAATGAAATAATAATATTTTATGAGTATTTAATTTTACCTAGTTCAATTTTTATATAAACAGTATTTTGAATATTTAGTATTCTCAATCAAATTTTATATTTATAATTTCTTTAATTTTTCATTGTTGCAATAAATATCATATTTTTAATACAATTTGAAAAATAATCATAATAATTTGTTTGATTATTTTTGTACAATAATACATTTTTTGAAAAAGAAATAATTTTTTTAAATACTGCCACTTTTATAAAACTATCATTATATAAGAATGAATTAAAATATGTTGAATCAATTTTTTGAGATGAAAAATATATTTTAGAAGTAATATAGTTCATTTTGGACTATATAATACTAAAAAATGTAATGTATGCTTCACATTTTGGAAATCGATATAATATATTTATTCAAATTATTTTTTGGTATTAAATTTTTATGAAGTTTTCAAAAGTTTATTTTCATATTTGGTGTGGATTTAAATAAAATAAACACTATAATGATTTAATCTGATCCAATTATACCATCAAAATCGTGTTTATAATTTTTTTTGGTGAAAACATCATTTTTATGCTGTCCAAAGGAATTTAAAAAAAAATTTATCAATGTGTTTTATTATTTTTTATAAAACATTATAATTACAAAATATTGGAATTAAATCATATAAATTAGATTCAATAATTAGAATTATAATATTCAAAATATTTCATATGTTATATTTCAATTTGTTAAACGTAATAAAAATTTACCATTGTAAAAGGTTACCACCAAGATAAAGAATAAAATGAGTTAAATAAGGGTAATTTTTTTATTTATGGTGTCCAAATATTCCAATTTTTTTATTTCTTTATGTGATTATATTTTGACCAAAAAATTAATTAATTAAAAATATAGAAATTTTGTGCCACATACCTTTGATTATGATTGTTATTTTGTTTTATGTTAACTGTATATATAATGTTATACCTTTATTCACATATTATATTGTGAAGTTCCCGGTCAAGATCCAAGTATCACTGAGAGGGGGAGGGGTGAATCTGTGATATCTTTTATTTTTATCTTTCAGTCTTTTTGAAACATCCTTCACCTCATGTTAAAGAGTTTCTTCCCTACTGAACACACACAACCACATGAACACATGATTTACAAGGTTCACTACTCAACAAGAGTAGCTACGTCCTTGGTATTGTAGAGAAACAATCCAGTACCACACAATCCAATAGAAAACAATCCTTTGATATAACATATATTGAGTAGGATACACCCTTACACTCGTGTAGCACTTGGAAAACAATCTGAAAGAGTGTGTGCACCCTCTTAGCACAAATAGAGAGTTTCAGTATTTCAGTTCTTCTTTACAATAGAACAGTTGTATTCACTGAAGTACAAATTTCACTTTCCTACCTAGAAGATGGTATGAACTCCCGTACATACAACTGAATATGTGTGAAGACCCCAAATTCTTCGCACAACCTTTAGGGTACTCTGCGCGAATTAAAATGACATGTGCATAAAAAATCCATTTTGGCATGAAATACTTTTTCACCCAATGTTCCTTTTTCGCACAACTTTTTCTCTTTTCGCACAACTTCTCTCTTTCCACGCAACTTCCTTTATTTGAAAAACTTGTATCCTTTCGCGCAACATTAATATTTTAAAGGAACACCTTTATTTTTGTGCGACTCCCTTAGATTATGATTTTAAGTTCACCAGAACTCGAGATTTCTTCGGAGGGTCGAGCATTAACAAATGAGAGGGATTCACGTCGTATTTACAGGCATTTTATGCCCTCCACAAAAAACACTAATCCACACTTAAAACACCCTTCATCCGTGTAAAAAATCATTCACACGACTTCATATTTCACACAATTATTCAATAATTTGCGCACATCATGCATTTTCCAATTTTTGAGGTTCTGATCTCGAAACACCTTCTTCCTAAAAAACATCATTCCTCTATTTTGTGCACCATGCCAATATTTCGCACATCCTTCATTTTTCATGCAGTACGTTGATATTTTGCACACAACTATACTTTTCATGAATTCTGAAAATATTTCATGAATCCTTATGATATTTCATGCATCCCACTAATATTGCGTGCATCCCACACACATTTCGTTTGACCTTCATTTTTATCACGCACTCGGCCCAACTATTCACACAGTATATGAATTTGTCATTTTTAGATGATATGACCTTGAGTTATTCCTTGAGCGAAAAAATATAAACCATCTTTAATATTTCGCGCAACATCCATTGCCAAAAACACATCTTCATCTCCCAATTTACAGGCCCTAAAATTTGGAAATCACTGGAAAATGACGCTACATTAAACTGTTATTTTATGCCGCCGCCAAATTCTTCGTTCCTTTTCATTTCTCCCAATACTACTTCCCATAACGATTCATTATAATTCATCATGAACTCCACTCTCATGATATATATCCTTTGACATATCAGATTTAGCATCATTAAAGTTATAATGGGATGTACTAAAACATCCCAATCTTCCCGTAGCATCATTCCTTCCAATCAAAACTATATATGACTGGGATCATCATTTCTCCCCCATTCCTTCATAACGCTTGCATCACAAGTTATACTAACATATGTTATTTCTTAAATACATTTCAGCAAGTCATCATCTAGTTTAAAAGTCCCTTACAAAGTGAATTGATTTATCCTCTTTTACAACAAAGGACAACACTATGCAAAAGCTAACTCTTCAAACTTCCTTCTCCATCCAACTTTGTCCCAACATATTGTCTAGATATGAATATTATAAAATTATATATGAATTAATATTTATGGTAATATTGATGAATAATAAATTTCATATACGATGTTTATTTTATTTATATTTTTTATTTATGAAATAATTTAATAGAATTATTAGGTATTGTTGATGTAATCAATATACAAGATAGGGAAAAATCAACATAAATTGATTTATATTTTCTCTAAGTGATGTTTTTTAGAAAATATTGAGTCTTAAATTATTTTCATGGATCAATATAAATGGTTATTAATGTTTTAAGCATTCATATAAGAACTCCGTTAATATCTTAATGCCTTTAAAGTCAATTTATTTGAATAGTCTAAATTATTTATTAAAGGTATATAATTTTAAATAATATTATTTATGTATATTTAAAAACTATAAAAATATTATAATAGGGAGAATGTGTTGGTACATGGGAGAAAAATTCATAATGGTACATTTCTCATCCACTTTGAAATTTGAAATTTAACTTCAAGACCAATAAGAACATAATATATTTGAAAAAGACATAAATTTTTTTCCAATAAATGTTTATTTAATATATCCATTAAGATGATTCATATTATTTTTTAATTCTCTCTAAATTATACACAAATACCACTTTAATCATCCCATAACACATTCTCATGTCCCATTTGTGACTATAAAATTATCCTTTAAAGGTCCTAAGTTCATTCAAAAGAATGATACCTGGAGGTATATAAATTTTCATTAATATAAAAACCAATTTATATGTCTATTCCATATAATAGAAAATTTAAACACCCATATTCTATATGTATGGACTACAACATCCAATAAATGATATTTTTTATTTTTTTCTTTAACACCTATCATATTTGGTGATAAGGAAGAATATAAAATATATATATATACATATATTATTTTTATAAACCAATTAATTATAACATATTTTTTACATTTTAAACCTATATTCAATTAAAAATGATAATGTCTCTTATGCATACGTGTGGACTACCCCCTCTTGGAATCCATGTGATTAACATTTCTTTTCAGCCTTATATATATGGCCACATGTATATATTTAACAATTATATATGATATTTATGAAATATTTTTGATTTCATATAGATAAATAATTGTATAAATTTCTTCCCCCCAACCATTGAAAAATGAAAACATCAAATCTACATATGTATCGACAATCATTTCCAAAAAATGATTTAATTTTTAATTAAATAACACCATAAATCTATAATGATAAAATTTTATATTTATTATTAATTTATATTTACACTTTTTTAATACATTTTTAGATGATGAAATAATAAAAAAGGTGAAATTAACTTAATCTAATGACCAAAACAAATGTGGAAAATAGAACAATTCGCACTCAAATATAAAATTTTATGAAGTGTTTCTAATAAATAAATAATAGGAAATTATAATAGAATTTCATGTTTTAATATAAGTATTAATGAATTTATTGTATAAAATTATAATAAATCTTAATTTACTATTCATTATTTTTGAGTGCATACAAATCATGTCGGGACATAAGGTAAGGTTTTATATTACAATCAAATTTTAGTCTATATTGTAAATGCTTAAATTAATATTGAAAAAATATTTTGATATGTTTCTATTAAAACCCACTATCATTCTTATCATATATTTATATGTATATTTCACATGATTCCATATCATTTTCATCTTTTTAATACTCTAATAGTTTGAATGAATAAATTTAATAAAAAACAACCATATTTCTCCTCTTATGATGGGAATCATTATCATTTGTATCTATGTTCGCAAAACAATTATGGATGGTTTTGTGTAATTTTAAATTATATGTAAATGTATTCCATCACTACGTTCAAATTTAATTAAATTTTAGTATGAATAATATTTTGAGACATTTTATGTTGAAATAAACTTTAAAATTCATTATAAAAGTGAAAAATTATTTTTTTGACTATTGTATTGGAAATAAAATAATTTTCATACCACAATGTCATTTATTTATGATTGAATATTGTTTGATATTTAACATGGTTTTAATAATAATAACTTCCGCCAATTTTTTGAAGAATTTTTAGAAATGTCACTAAAAATAAAAGGCTATTTTCACTTCCTTTTTAATGAATATTTACAATTGTCTTCTGAAAGTATTTTTATCCATGTCAACATCCATTATATATTTTTATGTTTATCTATGAATATTATATATTCATAATATTTGATTTTTTTATATGGATAACATATGATTATGATGTTTTATTGGGGAATTCATTAAACTCGTTTCTTTCCCATGGGTAAATTATGAAAAGATAAAATAAAGAATGATTTTATGATATTTTACAACTCATATGTATAGATTTCATTGAGTGATGGTCGAATCTGAAATTATATATCCTATTAATTCATTGTATAATGATTTATATCTCATGATATGGTGTGAAAGGGATTGGGTAGTGATCCCAACACACTATGGGATCCTACCATTATGTTTATGGGCATAAGGATTGTACGAAATTCAATGTCAGACAATGTCGAGTATGATTATGGGAATTGGGAGAGAACCCAATTCACTATACAGACCTATGTTCTATATAATTATTAGAACTTTTATTCCCCAAGGAAATTATTTTAAATTATTATGTGTATTAACAAATATATGACGTATAGTTGTATTATTCTCTCAGGGATTATGATTGATTGTTGATTATGATTTACTTCTATCACATGTGTGTTTTTTTGAAAACAATTTATGAAACAAATCATATTATGTAGTGTATTTATTTTTGGGTATGACTTCATAAGTTATTCAGATGACCACATACCATTAATATTATCTTACAATCCCTTGTTATTATAAATTTATATCTTCCATGTTTACCATTAAAGAGAATTTGAGCTCGCCCTTTCCTATATTTCCACTTACTTATGTTATGAAGTACATTTTTATATATGAAATGGATAAGAAGGGTATAATGTGAGAATATGTTTGTTCTATATTTTATATACCTTTCATTATATAAGTTTATTATGTTTATATTATCTGAATAAACATATCATTTTTTTCTTGAGATTGTATTATTATCTGTTGTACTCCAAATTAATCTAAAATTATATAATAATGATCAAATGGTTGCCTGAGACATTATAATTTTAATCAATAAATTGCATTGGTATTTTTTAATGATTATAAGAAAAGGATAAAATCTACATCCTCTTATGATAAACCCAAGTGAATGAAGATGAACCTAAATATTCATAGGTTGACAAGAAGGTGTTATAATTTAATATATCTTTTGAATTATCTTGGTTATCATCATATTAAATAATCTGATTAATTAGTATTTATACTCACCCTAACCATTTAGTTTTTAGTTAATTGAATGAACCATCAAGAACCATGTTAAAATATATATGTTAGTGACAATGTAGTTATTGATTTAATGATAAACCAAATGAGACATGAGATGTTTTGAAAACAATACTAGTTATTCAGAACTTATAATCCTTAGATATGATGAACATCATTTTCCTAGGTGAGTTTCTAAACACACCAAATATGTGATAAATTGTGTTTCAATGAAGGTCATGTTACAAATATCATGAAGGTAAAACGATTAAACATCTCACATGACAATTATCAGTGTAATAGATCAATATTAGTAACCCAAACATGGAATTTACTAAATTACATTTTTAAATGATACAAAGGATCTCACAAAAAAGGATTTATCAGTTTAGTAATATAGGAAAACTAGATACACACATAATTCCAATATTATATTGGAAATATAAAACTATATCATAAGAAACATTAGTATATCCATTAAATCATTCATAATATCTGTATTCACATCAATTGGAAAGAATAATAAAATAATGTGTGAGATCAAATTACATGGAATAGAAAGTTTAAAAGAGAATATATCATTAGTATATGGGACATAATAAATATGGTAGTGTGGATAATAAAAACACATGTTATTTCATTCAATAACATGACTTCAAATAATATACATGGATAATATAAAACTACAAATAAAATTGATAATTTAAAATAAATTCTCAATAAAGGATATAAATAAACCTAGAAAAAAATGAACCATACAATAAATCCTCAGCCATGTTATCATAAATCATTCTATCAAGGCATATCAAACAAGGAAACATTATTATTAAATGTGTTGGTGTAACCAAATACCATAAGTGTTCAACATATTTTTCCTTATGAGACATCTTGATCTATCATGTGGATATCTACTACATGCTGACACCCATAAATCACACATATTATGTATTCCACTTATTTGGAATAATTATTATAATTCTATTAAAAATGAATTATGATTCACCAATTATCCATATTTAATCAAGAGTACATAACTTAATATTTCCCAAGTAAATGAAATAACATACCTAATATTCTTCATTCAATTAACAATATATCTATATATATCTTATATGGGTAAAAAAAATTTAATAGAAAATATTCATAATTAATCAATGATATTAAAAATATAGATACTATAAAGACAAATAATGTTAAATATAAAATAGATAATGATAGAGACCATTATAAAAAAAGCAAATGATGTCATAATATAGTATAATACATTATCATTAATAGAAGATATATGAAAATTGATTGATTAAAAATGACATTATTTTAGAAAAACTAACCCTTTAAAATTAATATATTAGAAATAAATTGATCATTTTAGAATATAGTGACCAAAAAATTTTAAAATTTTATTTTATTAATTTTAAAAAATAATACCCTTTTCTTTTGATATTATATAAAATAATAAAATCTAAAAATACATACAAAAATTTTAAATGAATATTATAAGGTAATAATTATAATATATAATCTCTATGATTATATAAATGAATAGTCAATCTATTAACATTAAAAAAATCACTCATTCTCTTTTTAAAATTGTTAGATATAAACAATAAATAAAATATTGAATCAAATATTTTTTATTCCATAGAATAAAAAAATAAGAAAATGAACCATATCATCTATTAAATCGTAATAAGAAACATTCAGGAAACATTTAAAAGAACCATGTCATCAAAGAAAAATATTTTGATATAAAATTGGAAAAAATATTTTAAAAACATTATTCTTTACATGTAATATACATGTTTATTCCAGAGCGAACAAGATATAAAATGGAATAAAAATATGTAAATCCCACAAAACTAGTGTAGATAGAAATGTATGGTCTTTAATTGAATATGAACATATAATTTTATAAACATAAATGAGGACATAAATAATCATATAATAAAATGATAATATATTTGATATCACTTACTAGATTAATAAAATAATATTAGAAATGTATTTAATGAGAATGCATTAATAAAGATATCATATAAAATTAATAGATATATATTTATGATAAAATATGTCCAATTTTATGTACATAAATAAAATAAAATACTTTTTTGTGTAATATAACATAAGTCACAATGACGTGAAATTAAGATGAAAGACCTTACCTTGGATCTCTAAAAATTCATACTTGATGATCCACCAATATAATGAAATTAAAATAATTACAATGATTAAAAATAATTATTAATATATACCTATTTTATGGTCTTTTTATATTCCTTTTAAATTTATTCAATGTATTGTTCACACGTTGATAAGAGAGAGACATTATCATTTTCCAACAGATGAATGCTTAAGATGGTTTATGATATATTATACTTCAATAATCATAATTATTTAATTAATATCCTATATATTAATTAATTACTTCATTATAACAATCTACGTACATATGTGATGAATAAATTACAAAGCTACTTCAGGAAGGTAATATGTACATACATAAGAGTAATGTCATCATTTTCTATGTGATAAAAATGATATGAATAATGGTTGTGCCTCCATCATATGAAAATTTATATATTTTTATGTCATTTTTGTTTATTATAATAACACGTTCATTTAATATTTGTACTTTTTAGAATAGGTAATAAAATGAAAAAAAACCAATTATGATTTGTCACCCTTCTTAAAAAAACACCTCTGCAATACACCTTAATCCGTAAAGGTTGGTCCTTTGATGATATAAGATCTTTTAGGTCATGAGTTGGAATATATGGAAGCTATTTTAGTAAGAATTGATTGAGCTAATTAGATAATTTATTTGTTAACTAGAGTCGATAATTAGTTCTTATATAAAAGTGAGGTAAATGAATCATATTAAATTACATGAAATAATTAAATAGAATATATATTAGAACCATGTCATTTGTAACCAAATAAATAGAATACCAAAATACAGCACATGATAAGTTGAAAATAAATTCCAAAAAATAAATTCCATAATTTTCAACGTTTCTATTCAATCCATGTTTTTTTAAACCCCCCACCACTAAATTTTTAAACAGTAACTATAGTAACACATTTTTTATGCTTTAAGGTTCATAATTTACTAATTGTGTTAAATGTGGATAAAAAATTTCAATCTATGATATGGTAGACCAGAAATATCCTAAATATCATATATCAATTTTTTTATTTTCAAAACCATTTAGTAAAATATTTCTTATCATAAAATGTCATTAATGTCATTATATGAAAATTCATTTAATTTGAATCTTATAAAATATTGATAGTAATTTAATTTGAATTTAAACACATTTTACATTAATTATACATTAATATTACCTTTTAAATTAATGTAATTCTATAATTCATCATAAACATATTTATTTCAAATTTTTTATAATCATTTAGTAGATTGTTTATATTATTTTCAGAACAAAAAATTTAGTGTTGCATATGAATTTAAAGAAGTTATACCAACAATAAAAATTATTAATTATTTATCATCATAAAAATAATTTCCGATGGTGGAGCTAAATGGGTAATGATTTTTTAAGAAGAGATGGTAGTTGGTTCTTTTTATAAAGAAAAGGGAAATGAATCACAATGAATTATAAAAAATAATTAAATATAATATATATCATAATCATGATAACTGTAAAAAAATGGTGATAATACCAAAGGGTATCAAATTATAAGTTCAATATGAATTCAAAAAATAATATTCATACATGTTAATGTTTCTTTTTTGTCCATAAATTTTGGTTTAAACCCTATTAACACATTCAAATAGTAACAATGGTTACACATCATTTAAACTTTGAGGGTCACAAGTACATTTATAATGTGAAATGTGGCTCCAAAAATTGTCAATGTATGATATGGTAAACGAGTAACCACCCACATCCCCAATATAAATTTGATTACTTTCAAAATTATTTCATAAAATATTTCTTATCATAAAATGTCATTAATTTCATTAATTTCATTATAAGACAATTAATTCAATTTCACTACAATGAAATCAACATAGCAATGAAATTCAATTTTAAACACATTTAACATTAAGTATACATAATGATAACTTATTAAATTTATGTAATTAACCAATTCATCATAAAAATAATTATTTCAATGTTTTGATAATCGTTTAATATATGTTTTCTATTATTTTCACAATTACATAGTTAACATTGCCTATTAATTAAATGAATATATAAAATTACCATAAATTTAAAATAATTTACAATCATAAAAATATTTTTTTTTCAAAATGTAATTTCTTATTTATTCATAATTTCTTTATATGAATATGGAAATGTATGATATATATCAATAGAAAGAGATAAATTTTTTATTTATTCCTTGCATAATGTTATATAAATGTCAACATTAAGGGAAAGTAGAACCAAGATAATATATATGGGTATTTTAGATGGATATGACCAAATTAATCTAATTAAATGTAGTAAAGTGACGTTTTGATGTTATTTGAAGACCTTATCCTTGTGTTTAAGCCTTAATTAAATGGTTTTACCAATTACCATAGTGATAATAATTTGGAATGGTTACTAATAATTAAGAATTAAAGTTAGATTTTTTAAAAATATTCTGCCTAAAAATTTTAATTATGAAAATAAATATTTAAGATGAAATTCTTGTTATTTTATGTAATTTATTTAAATATATGAACATCAAACACATCGAAAATGTTTTCATGAAATTTTGTTTTCAAGAAAAAAATATTATTGTATACAAGAAAAAATATTTGATAAATCTAATAAAATAAACAAGATTATGTTAAATAAAATAAATATAATGTTAGGTTAAATAAATATTCAAACCATAATTGTTATATTAGATAAATTTATTTAACAAATAGAAATGAAAATTTTTCAATAATTATTATCGTTCACTATTCCATTAAAGGGAGAGACTTTTTCTAAAATATAAAAATATCATCCAATAAATTTTAAAAAATTATTATCTCTAATATTTGATTCATTTAATAAAAATAAGATTTCTATATATTAACATAATAAAATAAAATAGCAACATACAAATATAAAAAGTAACCATTTTTTAAGAAATTTATTTGTGATTCCTAAATTGATGTTACTAAAAAATGGGAAGTTTTTTATTATTAATTAATCAATATATTTTTATTATATAAATTTTTTATATATTTTTATAATATGTTTATACCTAATCATAATCTACAAAATAATGGAAAGGTTATGACAACCATGCCTAATAAATATTATTTCAATATTTCTAATATTTTTATTAGATGTGCTATACAATATCAATCATTGTTTTTAATGAAAAATATAAACTAAAATATTGGGGTATTATATTCCATACCCATTACATAAATTCTTTCCCCGTAATTTTATTAATTATTTTATAAACTACATCTAAAATAGTAAGAAATTCATATATATATATATATATTTTTATCATAATCTTAAATTTCATTTTTTTCCAGGGATCATATTATACATGTATCTCTTTAAGAATCAAATATAAAAATGAGTTTTTGAAAACATACCTTGGTAGTTTATTACTAAATTCCATATAATATGTGAGAGATTTATCTTATATTTTCTTATGATTGGGAGATTACTTTACTATTACGATTAAAGATATGATAAAATTTAATAATACGGTTTCATCCCATTATATTAGAATTTTTTCATCCATTGATGTGTATCATTATATTCCCGATGACTTTATCATCCACTAATTACTATAATTTACTTTTAATTAACCAGTCGATCCCTAAAATGATGAAAACATATTCAATATATTTATAATTATAATAGTTATCATAAGATAAAATAACAACCACTATAAATAAACGTTCATAAAAAATAATCTCCAATATATTAATAGTAAGCAAAGATAAATTTAAAACTCCCCAAATAAACTTGATTATTCTTTTTCCTAAAATAGTAAAAATTTTCATTATTTATTCATTATTTTATCCCTAAATATCATTTTTCAATTATATAGTGACATTATCATGTATGTATATTCTATAGTCACAAATTCCAAAATGAATGTTTTTGAGATTAACGTAAATTATCATGATGAAAGTTTGAAAAATATAGTAACAGTCACTATGAATCACCATTTCATGTCACAATATAAGAATAATTTTTATTTATAGATTTTCCAGAAATTACATCCTAAATTATAAACTTTTGGCACGTATTAATTTTCATGGAGATTGATACCATTTGAAAAATGTTTCCAAAGATCACATTTTCTAAAATTACCCAATAACAGAATATTATAAAGAAATCCTTTGATGATTTTCCTTAATCCTAATACAATTAAAACTTTGATAAATACCAAAACAATATAATCATATGTACATTACATTATCCATTAGAATTATTAATTAAAATATATAAATGTTATATTAATGAATAAAGGACAGTCATAAATTTCCATTATATTATAAAGTTTAATTGATATTCTATCATTGAAGATAATATTAAAAAAAATATTTAAATCAATATTATCACTATACAAATTTTTCATATAAATCCTTTAAAAAATATTAATTTATGTTTCTAAAGATCTTCTTATTCTTTATACAACCCTTACTATATCATAAAGTATCAGCAATAAATCCAAAAACAAAATTATCTCTGTGATCCTTACATTGTTCTGGGGTGTTTATATTCTTCCTCTAGTATCGAACTAAACAAAATGTATCATGCTATCAATTACAAATTAATCATTTAAATTTATACATGGAATGAAATCAATAAATTTTTCTCAAATAATATAATATATGATCACAATGATCTTGTTATCCATCTTAATCTAGAATTTATTTACCAAAATTCCCAACAAATATGCTCTTACATAAAATTATAAAATTCCATCATGAGTAACATAGCTCTATTGATTACATTATTTTAGTGGTGGATGATACATAGGACATCAACATACATGATCAATGGTATACAAATCATTTAAAATCAGATACTTACATGATTCCCATATCACATGGGAAATATATAAAAATAGAAAATGAAACATTCATTCATCCTTAAAATGAATTGTAATATATGTATTCATATCTTGGTGGAACGAAATAAAAATAAATGGTTAAATTAAATTCTCAGTAACCAAATGTTAACAACCAAAGTGATCATCTATAGATAAGGAATAATAAATAACTTTGAGTGGATAATAAAAAAAATCCATTTCAAAAAAATATTATGAGTGCAATGTGTATACATGGTTTATATCAACATAAAAATCACATGGATGTTGAAACCCGAATTTTCATTAATGGAAGTTCACAAATCCATACATTGACGAACTTTATGTCAAGGCCTCAAAAAAGTTATTCTAAATAATACCATCAATCCCACTCAACCAAAAAATATTTATAAATAAATTGGTTGTTGTACAATAAAAACAAAATTAATTTGGTCTCCTAATTGTTCTAATGATAATTGTTAATACAACTAGTAGATATCGATAAATAGAACCCATATATCATTTAAAGATTCTATAAATTCATAATATTTTTAGCGATTAGTATAATTTATTCTCAAATTAAATTATAAGTCAGCATTTATGTGAGCGGATTCATTAAATATAAACCTAAATATTTTACAATAAATGATATAATATAATTAATAATATTCAAAAAATGATACTATATATAAATTGAATTTTATTGAAAAATAATAAATGTAATATATTTGATTATGAATAAATTCCTACTATAAAAATTATGCACATGAATGATAAAAATAATCATTAATGCATAATGATGTGTGATAAATAACTTAATCTTAATAATATAAATGAATTCAAACTAACGAATAATCCATTATTATTAAAGTATGATAGATGACTAAAAATTCAAAAAAAAGGATGATTTTATAATAAATTCTAGCCATTTAATGAAATAAAAAAAATTCATCATTGAAACATCATATAAGAATGGAGTTTTAAATCGAATTTCAAATTCCACTTATTTCTATTTGGATAATGATAACCTTTTTATTGATATTATTATATATAAATATCCCAAAAAAATTTATAGAAAGATATTATTTGAAAATAACCATTCCATATTTTAATTGAAAAATGAGAACATATAATGTATACGAATGGTAGAATGGTCGGTCAAGATATTTATTTTAAGAAAAATATTTTTATTCATATTTTTAAATATTAGAAAATAAAACATATAATAATATTGAAAATATATAATTATAATAAATTTTAAATAAAATATTATGTAATTTAAAATTTCCTATATAATATTTTTTTTGTAACTAATTGTCAAGGAAATTTTTTTTAAAAAAAAAATTAAAAATAAAGGGCCTTACATTTAACAAACTTATTTATTTTGGAAGAAAAAATAGAAGAAATGAGATATAAACGTGAAATAACTAACTTAAATTGAGGAGAGTAAAATAGTTGGGATTTAAAATTTCATTATAATATTAATTTTCCAAATAACCTAAGAATATAAATATTACAGAAATAAAATTAGATTATAACATAAATCTGTAACGAATTTAATTACATTGAATTAAAAAAATAAGAGAAGGAAAATAACATTAAACATTAAAACCCATCAATATATATTATTTAATGATATAATTATTAAATTTTTAGTGTATACCACATATAAAAGAATAGGTGCATAATATAACATAGGACACACTGAAGGGCAATTTGGATGAAATACTAAAACATTGGTCTTAGCATAATCATGTGTGCTTGATCCGACTATAAATATAATTTAAATTAAATAAAAAATATACAAATATCCTTTATACTTTATATTATATTTTTATTTCCTTTTATAACCATTTTATTTTCATTCAATATATTGTTTTTTCTTACATCCTCAACTTCAGGTTGTTCAGTCCATTTCTATAGAATTACTTTTGTAAATTTTCTATGTCTAATTGAATTATGAAATTGTTAATCGATGTAAATAACAATAATAATTGCATCAATATAATTTTTATACATTATATAAAATTCAATAATCAACCATTCATATTGGAAATATAAAATATGAGTCACATTTCTTCATGGATATGGTAGTGAACAAACACACGAGAGCGACATTTTCATTTAAAAAGGATTATATGGTAAGAAGGTATATGATATCTCATATTCCATGTAACACCCCAAGATTTTATGAAAAATATTCTTTTAATTTCATTGATTTCTTTTGTTGTACGCTACACCATGATTATCTTGCACTATACGCAACACCGTATTAGCTTGCAGTATACGCAACACTATTCTTCGCTCGTGTTACACACAATTTCAAGTTCGTTTTGTAGAAATTATTCTACGCAACATTAAGTATAGACATTGTTTAATGTATAAATGAAATATGGTTGTATTTTCTTATATGCAACAACAGAGGAGTCTTGCACTACACGCCACCCTGACTTGGCATGGATTACACGCAATCGTGATTTTCCTCGATAGCGTGTACAGTACGCAATACAGTGTTTCACTAAACAACAATATATTATTATAGTATTATGAACTATTAATTATGAATTGTATAAACTAAATATTAAATTTGATAACTTTATAATTCATCTTACACATTTTCTAGAATGAGGTATGAAAACAAAATCAGTTTTTTGGATAAAAGAAGTATTTTTTAAAAAAAATGCAGTTTTACCACCTTTTGATGGAGAACACATTTTAAATCTAGTTTTTGACATTTTTATATGTTAAATATGAAAAAATAAAACTCCTTTTTGGAATCAGGATAAAAAAATTTACATTGGATAAATTTTTCATATTATTCTGATAACGTTCATATTTTAATGAATAGTAAAAACACGCTATATTTTAATTAAAAACATCTCTTTTCATTGAAATAATTTATACGATTTTTTTATCATTTTAATTGGTTTTAAAGTTTAATTAGAATAAATTTTAACCATTTAATCCAATTTTGGCCATTGGAATTAATTTCACTTTGAAATTGGACATAAACAAGTGTCGATCTTTTGATAGTTATTGTTTCTTAAAAACACGCTATTTGTTTTGATAACAGGAATTACATTTAAAATTAATTATTTCCACTTCTATGTTTTTAATTTTAAAAAATAGACATCATTTTTGAATTCAGAATATAAAATATATCCTAGGATTAATTTTTGGTATTTTTCTGAAAAACTTCAATTTTTGATGAATAGTGAACACACTGAGTTTTTGGTTAAAACAAAATTTTTATTTAAATAATCATTTATTTGATTTCAATTTATTTTAGGTCAAAATAGATACATAATAATTATATAAGTTCAATTAAATTCATTGGATTCATTTTATAATAATTTTCGATTTATATAAATTGTATTGAACTTTTTCACTGTCTTTTACCCACCTCCTAGAAGCTTTTGCAATTGTTCATAAAACATAATTTTACCACTTCTGTGAATTGAATTTCAAATATCCGACATAAATGGTTGTTATCAAGAAGTAAAATGTGGTTCAATAAGATGAAAATAATTTTTGGTGAATAGTAACTTTTGACTTTTACTTACTGCGATTAAAGCTAAATAGAGTAATTTAAGCTTAAAAGAATATAATAATAATTCCATATTACCTTAATACTTGTCCTAAAATTATTGGATGAGTAGTGGCGAACAATGGGCATCATTGGGTTGATTTTGGGACCCCATTGAGCCACTTGGGAGTGATAATGACAATTTGGAATAATAAATATAATGTAAAGACAAAATTGGCATTAACGAAAATCTTTTAGTAATTAATTTTTATATGGGGCTATATAAATTAACATTTCAACTATAAATATTCATTGGAAAGCTAAAACAGTTTACTACATGTTGGTATTTGTTTTATAATTTTAAGATATCATATATATTAAATTATTCATGACACAATAATTATATAGTATTTACCTTATTAATAAACGATTTAAATAAATAAGATTACAATGATTAAAATATTATCCAAAACATGTACAATTCTGATTGGATGATTTTATTTCAACCATTAGTCATCTTATATTTATCTTTAATTATTTTTTTACCTCTTGAAACCGATGATAAGATTATTATAAAATAATATTTTCACACTTTCCAAAAGAGCCCCTCCTCCCCCTTATAAAAGGAGACCACTTCTATGCAATTCCACACACCTCTCAAGACATTTGAATCGTCCCAAATATTCCCAATTAATCTCTATACATCCCTATACTCCCCCTATAATCCTTTAATTAGGCAGAAGGAACTTCATGAAGTCATTTTGGTTCAAACCAAAGGAAGTTACCCAAATTAAAGGTAATAGTTTCTCTTAAGTTGTTTTCTTTTATTCTACTTCTCCAACCCCTAAACTCTTTTTAATCCATTATTTTGTAACAAAACTAGTATCCTAGAAATACTAGGATGTTTTTATGAGAATTATTATAACTACACTTACACACACCTCTATCTAATGGATGAAGAACATAATGTTTCTGTGGATGGAAAACTAATGCCTCACAAAACGATGATTGTTCGATTTTCTCCTACCGCCTCTCATGGTGGCCATTATGATGGAACTGTATTTATATATGATATATATTATGTTTATGATTTCATTATGCTTCTTTACTTTCCAATTATATCAAGACTTTATTGTTTCCATAGTGGGTAAATACGATGATCTCATTCGAGGAATTGCGGACTACCGCCCCCTTAAAGTGATGTGATTCGTTAATGACTTATGTGGGATGCATAAAGGATGGAGTTAGTTATATTATATATGATATTATACTAGAATTATAATATACCAATTCCATTAAAATAATAAATAGAAATGAAAATAGCGTTCATGCGTACGTACGACTTACCGTCTTCATGAAAGGTGCATTTCATTTCTTACCTCCATATGTTATGTACTATTATAAATACATGTATATTATAAATATATAATGAATATATATGATATATAAATCATTATTTACATTCTGGAAGTAATTAAATCATTATATAAGTAATAATAACATCAATAACCACAAGTCCAAACACGTACGATAAATAATATGATTTTACCCAAAACGTTGCTTTAACATGGGATTTACAAAAGAATAGGTAATATAAAGTAATAAGTAAACCATAAATGATATAATAACAATGAATATGATTCTTTAATAATTAAATGAAATTATTTAAATCATTATACAGGAGTTTCGGATACGTACGAATCATATCGGACCTAAGGTAAGGGATAACTTCTCCAATCTCATTTTTATCTGTGATTATTTAGTCATAAGTATTTACTGGGGTTATATTTATCATCCATGTCCCTATTTTCTATGAATGGTTTCATGTATTTTTAAATTCTGATTTACCCATTATTGACTTTTACTACATTGTATGTATGGAATATTTCTTTTGTTTACCATACGAGGTACTTTTCGACTTTTCCGACAAAAGTACGAGGAGATGGTTATTTTTTAACTTATACGTCATGAAAGGATTTTTACGGTTTAATAAAGCCTTATTTTCATGAATATTCATCCAAAAGATTTCATGACTATTTTCAAAAAATATATTTCTTTTAACATTGAATGACAATTTTTGAAAAGAAAATGATTTTCGAGAAGAAAGGATATTTTCCTCAAGAGTTCATTTCAAGTGACTTATCAAAACAATTTTCCATCTAAGATGACATTATTTCATATGTGTATGTTTCAAGTATAATGTCTATATGATTTATATGGTTTCAATTTTCTTATGATGAAATTATATCTATTTGTTTTATATGGATTATGTTTTGATGGAATGATGTTTATGAAATCTAATTTATTCTTTGGGTTATGATGAATGATTTATGATTGTTTTTTGGAACATGTAAGAATGATTTTAATATGAGATGGGTGGGACATATATCTCCCTCCAATGAATTGGGTAAATATTTATATTTCATGAGATAGACATGGATGGAAAAGCAAGTAAATCTGGTTCAGTAATACAGGGCTGGAACAGCAAGTAATCCCAGTTCAGTAAGGGTCTTTGTACACTAAGATGGTCCTGGAAGCAATGCCTTTGACACTATGGAAATCATATCATGTGATTAATGTTTTTCCATAATTACATGTTTTATTCCCATGCTATTTTATCATGATTTATGTTTCTATATGATATATGCCTTATGTACTTCCAAGATTTATTTCTTTGCTAAAGATTTTGATATTTAGATTTTTATGTTCTAGTTTTTGCATTAAAATGTTTATGGATTGTTTTATGTTCCCTATGCTTACCCTTACTGAGCATTTGAGCTCACCCTTTATATGTTTTCTTTTCCCAAGGATTTAAAGAAAGGTTTTAGGTAAGAAAACAAAAGGGGAAGATATTTATGGGAGATGTTGAAGATCATTCCCATGATTAGAAGATTATGTTCCACGTTTCCAAAGAAACTAATCTATTAGGGTCCTTGTTTTTCTTTTTTTGTTATGTATTATGTATTCCGCAAAAGTAATGTAATGTCCATGTATATCAAGCATCAGGTCTCTACAGTTGGTATCAGAGGAAAGGTTTAGTTAACCTTTGGTAACTAAGATGCGAAAATTTTAGTGAGATCCATATAGATATTTCTAAGGTATGTCTAGGGATGTCCCTGAGGATAAGTATAACTATAGGTTATAGTCCTAGAATTATGGTAATGATATTATAATTAAACCTAATATGTTAGATATCGAAGGTACTCCCCCTTTATTACGTTGTTTTCCCTATCATGATTTTTTCTATCACACTATTTTTTTTGGGTTTTAGACGATGGCTGGAACCCGAAGGAACCATGTTGATCAATGTAATGGACGATGCAATGATTTTCCTCCTGAACAAACCAAATTTATGGGAGATGGAGTGAAAACTCATATTGCTATACTTACACAAGATATGAATCATTGTGGACTTCCAAATGAGTAGATAAGGGAACAATATTCTATTGAGTACTTCATGAGGCAATGACGACCTTCTTTCAGTGGGTCTTCTGATCCACTTATTGCTGAACAATGGATCAGTACCATTGAAAAGATATTTTCCATACTTCGCTATTCAGAACATGAAAAATTCATTCTGTCTATTTACCAATTAGAAGGCGAAGCAGATCAATGGTGGACTTTAATTAAGAATACAAGGCCCCAAGGTGAAATTGATTCCATGGAATGGGATGAGTTCAAGAACTTATTTTTCAATAAGTACTTCCCTAGTATTCTTCGAACAAAGATGGAAAAGGATTTATTTGAACCTATGAAAAAGGATGATGAATTTGTTGGTATATACGAAGCGAATTTTACTAGGCATGCAAGGTATGCATCTGGCTTTATCATCCTGCCTGAAAGTAAATTTGATCGATTCTTCAGTGGCTTAAAACCAAGTCTTCGAAGGGTGTTAGCTATAATAGACTTCAGTATCTAGGAAGAAATTGTGCGTTGTGCTATCAATGTAGAACTGGAAGTTGGTGTTACATATCTGTCACGACCCGCCCTCGGGGTCTGTGCCGTGACTACCCCAAACCCGCCTTCCATAGGCCAGGGGCTGGCGACTAGCACCAAGGCGTAAATCCCGATAAAAAGGGAAGTCATTTCCTTTGTAAAGTAAACAAACACCATAGAGAAAGCAAGCGGAAAGTAAACAATAAGAAAAAGTAGAGTACAACTGAAAGTGCGGAAAAGTAAATGGGCCAGTATACAAATCCAAACCGAAAGTAAAGTACAACTCGAAATGTAAAACAGCAACTGAAAGGTAAAAGCCGCTACGCCGAGATGTCCACTGGAAATCCCACCGGAAGGGTGGGTACAGATAGCTCCTCTGCTCCACGGGTCCCGCCGTCCGCTCCGAGCACGTCCCGCCCAGTGGTCCACCTCCGGGTACCGTCCCGCTCTGCTAGCCTCAGCTAAGGTCAACGATGTCCGTCGTCTGCAACCAACACAACGTAGTGCGGGCAAAGCCCATGCAGGGGTGAGTATAAGATACTCAGTAGGGACCCCGAGACCCCTGAAGGTCTCTCAAATCCACAAAGGATAAATCACGAAGAAAAGTACAATCACGAAGTAACAACCGACAGTGCTTAGGTATATGCCCATACATATACCTAAGTCATCAATTTCAAATACGCTCCAACCTCTGAGCCCAAGTACAACTCAGTCCACACAGGAAAGTAAACGTATTCCACACAGGAAAGCAAAACATAATCCACACAGGATAGCACAACACAATCCACACAGGAAAGTAACAGGATTCAGCTCACACAGGATTTTCATTATCAAAAACGTAACTACTGAAGAGCCCCAACTCTGAAGTGTACAGTGTCCTGTCACGACTCTGAGATACTGCTCACTAACCTAAGACTGCTGAGGTACTCCTCCTGTCGAGTACCGCGGGTCTGCCGCCAACTACCGGGCGCTCCGTCCGCTGAGGGTCTGCTGCCAAATACCGGGCGCTCACCCAAATAGCCTACAGAGGTACTCCTCCAGTCGAGTACCGCGGGTCTGCTGCCAACTACCAGGCGCTGCGTCCGCCGTGGGTCTGCTGCCAAGTACCGGGCGCTCCGTCCACTGGGCTAGTCGACTCACTCTAAGTCGAGTCTGTCGAGCAGTCTTCAGGTCTCAGCCGGCTACACGGTCTCCGTACTCCGTACGCTCTTCTCCAGTATCGCAGGTCTGCCGCTACAACCAAGCGCACCACCTCTATCGAGTGAACAGAAGATTCAGCTCACACAGGTATACATCTTCGGATGACAATAAAGATGATCCATGATTCATATAAGTCGTCGGACCCACGAAGGATCGATAGGTAACTAACCTTGCAGTGACCCACACAGGATCGGGCCCACACAGGACCGGGCCCACGCAGGACCTGTAGCACTGATCCACGTAGGATCGCTGAGTGCAGTAGTCGTCGGAGTCCACGGAGGATCTCTGCACAGTCGTCGCCGCAGTCCACTGAGGATCTCTGCACGGTCGTCGTCGGAGTCCACGGAGGATCTCTGCACAGTCGTCGCCGCAGTCCACTGAAGATCTCTGCACGGTCGTCGCTGTCGAAGTAGCAGTCGCAGCCAGCACTACTGTTCTCGCACACAGCAAGCTCGTTCGGGAGGGTCCGCTCCACGAGCCGAGAGGCTGATACATCAACTGACACAAAGTCCAAAGTTGATGTATCCAAATGTTCCGTATCGTCAACAGGAACTCAACGCAACAGAAGGCGCGTCGATCGGACGCCCGGTCTGAGAGTTATTGGCATTTTCGTCTCCGGGGCCCGGTTGGTTTTTAAGGCAAAACCAACCCGACTATACTCCACATGCGTCCAAACCTCGGGCGGAGTATACCAAAAGATCCGTCTCAATAACAGGAACACAACACAGCTGACGGTACGTCAATCGGACGTTCGTAGCTCAAGATATGAGCGTTTCCGCTCCGAGGGCCCGATTGGTCTCGTGAACGAACCAACCCAGCCGAACCCAGGTAATCCGAAACCTTGAGTGCGATATACCGAAACGACCGTCTCGATCCAAGGATCGCGTTGCCGCAGACGGTTCGTCAATCGGAGGTCCGAGGCTCATGTTTTGGCCAAAAGACCATAAAAGATTCGAAACAGGGGGGTCCGGGTACGGGCCGACCCGGCCCGACCCCCCCCCCCCCCCCCTGGGTCGGTCCGGCTGGCCGGCCGGCCGGCGGTGCGGCCGGCCGGCGGTGCGGCGGCGCGGCGGTGCGGCGGTGCGGCGGCGCGGCGGCGCGGGGGCCGCGGCGGCTTGACGCCGCATGGAGGCAGCGCGGGGGGAATTCAATTCCCCCGCTGTTTGGAAGTCGGCGCGGCTATATGCCGCGTCCCCTTTTTGCAAACCCCCCCCCCCCCCCCCCCCACGTGGGGGGCCTGATTGGCAGGAAACGGGGGGCTTTTCCCCCCACATGGAAACCCCCCCCCCCCCTCTTAAAGAGGGGGTTTAAAGTGCTGGTTGGGGGAATAATTCCCCCGGTTTAATGGCATCCGGCCGGCCAGCTGGCCGGCTGGTTTTCTCCAACGGGACCGGAAAATCCGGTCCCCTCTTCGGCTTCCGACGCGGCGGCCCGACCGCCGGTCTTCTCATCCCGCCGCAGCCCGGAACCGGCCGCGGTCTCCTCGTCCCGCCGCGGCCCGGAACCGGCCGCGGTGTTCGTCGTCCGGCGCGGTGCGACGGCACCGCGCCCCTTCGCCGCGCATTTGATTCCCTTCGACGCGGCGCGACGGCGTCGCGTTCTTTATGATTCTTCCATGGCGCGGCGCGATGGCGCCGCAAAATTAAATCATAATATTATCCGCGTGGTGCGACGGCACCACGCCACTTTGCTTCCACCCTCAAAATAGAACAATAAGAACGATGGAGGGGGTTCGGCCGTGTTCATGCGGTCCAGCCCCCTCACGTTAAATAATAACTCAACATAAAAATTCAAATTCCTCACGTTAGTCATACGAACCATGAGAAAGAATAGAATAATTAAACAATAAACAAAAACCCCTACCTCGATAGTCTCACGTTGACGTAGTCGTGGAATATCGGTGTCAATTCCTTTGACGTCAGAGGAAGAGTCGTTGTCGATGGCATTCGTCGCGGAAATCCGTCGCGGAAGAGACGACGCGGAAGAAGTACGTCGCGTCGCGGATACGGCGTCGCGGATGGACCGTGTTCTTCGGTGGAGAAGTTCTTCGTTGAAGAACGGCGTTCTTCACGTTCTTCGTTGAGTTGAAGAAGATGAAGAAGACTTCCCTACTCTCTCAAGGAGATAAAATTCTAACAAAATAAAATAAGACTCTTTCTTATTTTATTCACACAACCCAACCTCTTTGAATTTCAAAGGTTTGAAATTCAATAACCACACACAAGTCACCTCATTAACTCATTACATTTAAGTCATAGGTTTATAACTTAAGTTAACATAAATTAAGTGGGAGTTGAGGGGGTTTTAGAGGATATGAAGGGGTGGGGTTCGTGTGGGCCCCACCACCCTCATAACCTCCCATGGGAGGTTGGGTGGTTACCCAACTTCCAACAAGAGATATCACTTAGAGTAAAATAATAAAAATTGTAGTGTAATTACAAAGTAAACATCCACAATTTTTATTATCAACACTCGCATGATCGCAACTCCAGAACAGGAGTTCCTAAGCGTATGCCGGCGCTACGGTTCCATCGGTGCCCTCGGAATTCGATTCCGGGCCCCGGTTCAAAAGTTAGGAAATCCCGCTCGTTCGTTCACTGAACGTACTCGAGCCAAACTTCGGAAATTGATTCCGGGCACACCGGGCCTCGGAATCAGGTGCCGTCTGAAACCGAACTCTTGTAAAATTCTAAAGAAAATTAAGAAAAAAAATTCCCTTGAATTTTACGGGTCTTTAAATTACTCCCACCTCAGGGCTTTACGTCCCCGTAAAGATACATCAAAAAACTAGGGAAACAAATGAGGTTACTGAGCACGCATTTGAGCCTCCCTCTCCCATGTGCTCTCCTGGAGATTCCCGTGCTGCCATCTGATACGCACAAGAGGAATCGATCGCCCACGCAGGACCCGCTCCTGACAATCCTCTATCTCCACCAGGACCTCCGTAAAAGTCTCCCCATCGTCAACATCAAGCTCCCCATGGTCAATGATGTGCGTCGGGTCGTGCACGTATCTCCTCAGCTGAGACACGTGGAAGACGTCGTGCACCCGGTGCAACTGAGGTGGTAGAGCCAGGCGATAAGCCACCTCACCAACCCTGCTGAGGACCTGGAAGGGTCCGATGAAGCACGGAGATAACTTGCCTCCTCGGCCAAAACTCCGAATACCACGTCGAGGTGAGACCCGCAAGAAGACGTGGTCGCCATCCTCGAACTCTAGTGGCCTCCCGCCTCCTGTCAGCATATGACTTCTGCTGGCTCTGAGCTGTACTCATCCGCTCCTGGATGACCTGGACCTTCTTTGTCGTGGCCTGGACCATCACAGGTCCCACAAGAGCTGCAAGATTTCTTTTTTTCCGAAAGGAGAAATCTGGTCTCATCCCCTGGATGAACCACATTCTTTGCCTAAAAAAGTCAATCCTAACATGGATGATACTAATCCATACCAAGGATGACGTCGTAAGGCCTCGACGCTACTACTAAAAGATCCAACTGTTACTCTCGCCTCCAAGGGTTGAGTCACACTGTCGGCATCAGTGTATGGTAACTGGGTCTCCTCCAGTAGATGTCTCACAAGTGAGGGTCAAGTCAATAGCCAAAACTAGAACCTCCTAGTAAAATCACGAAAGAGGAAAGGAACGAAAATATCACAAAGGTATGCGTCTTTTATTATTGCAGCTCATAATACAAAATGCTACACAAATGCAACAAGGAACCAGAAGTACAAAGGATGTATCCACTAGTTCTGCTCCTGTCCATCGGCTCCCAGAGCTCCATGATCGAAGGCCTCGGCTGCCTGAAGTTGAGCTCTCGCATGTTCACCTACTCCCTGTGGTCGGGGTGGATCTACTGGTGGTAGTGGTGGCAGAGCCTCAAAGCGTCGCCCACCACCGGCTGCTCATCCAGCTCCTCTGCCTCGTCCGCCTCCTCCCTGCGGACCGCCACGGTCGAACCTCTTCCTCTGCCTAGAAGGTTCTTCACTTAACTGCTGATCATCAGCATGGCGGGTCGGACAGTCACGAGCCATGTGACCAATCCCGCCACATGAGTAACACTGCCCACTCTCTGCACGCCTGGCTCTGACTCCACCCCGGATTCCCCGTACAACTGAGCCTGAGTCGTGCAGTCGGCCACCGGTAGGTCTGGTCTGCCTGGAACCCTGAGTCATCCGTCGGCTACCAGTTGCCGAAGACTCCGCTATCTGCCGTCCTGCGGTAGGTCTCGCTGTGGACTCAGCCAGGAAACTCTCGATCAGGAGGGCTCGCTCCAGTACTCCTGTCTGAGTCGGTATGCTGAGGGAGATCAGTGATGCCCTGATCTCGTGTCTCAAACCCTGCTCGACGGTCCGGGCCCGGAAGAAGGGGTTACGTACCATGTCTGTCGAGTACCGAGAAAGGTCGGTGAACCTCGCCGCGTACTGAGCGACCGTCAAGCTGCCCTGCCGCAGCTGAAGAAGCTCCTGGATACGCACCGCACGAAGGGTGGCTGGGACGAACTCCGAGCGGAAGATGCTCTCAAAGTCCGTCCAAAGAAGAGATGCCTCATCGTGCACCTGGAGCATCAAGCTCCACCATCGTCCTGCTGTTGCGTGTAGTAGGCTCGCAGCGAGGATCACCATGAGGTCTGCTGGTGTCCTCACTAGCCTAAACACTCGAACCACTGCATCCAGCCAGTCCTCTGCTGCCTGGGGATCCGTCTCCCCGCGAAACCTGGGCGGTCGCTGGCGCTGAGACTCATGCAGTGCGTTGAGGCGACGTGCATCGTCAGCGGCTGCTGCTGGAAGCATCGGGGGCTCGGCGGGTAAAGCTACCGCCGGTGCCACTACTGACAAAGGGCCCTGCACCGAGGCCTCGTCACTCGGTGGGTTGTCGTCACGCTCGACTCTCGGAACCCTAGCTGGCTGCCGTCGTGGGGGCCATCCTGAAAAGGAAACAGGTGCGCCACGGTCAAACAGTATACCTAGTGAGCTGACACAAATAAATCACAAAGAAAACTTTGAAACACACACGCAATCAATGTTTTCGTGCATTAAGTCGGAAATCAGAAGTCAGGGTCCTGGTGTACGGATACGTCGGCCGCCGCACCAACACTGGACTCCCTAGACTGATAACCACACTCAATATGCTAAACATTATTTCTTCACATAGAAATGATCAGAGATCGCGATAGCACCGAACTCCTCTGATACCAATTTGTCACGACCCGCCCTCGGGGTCTGTGCTGTGACTACCCCAAGCCTGCCTTCCATAGGCCAGGGGCTGGCGACTAGCACCAAGGCGTAAATCCCGGTAAAAAGGGAAGGCATTGCCTTTGTAAAGTAAACAAACACCACAGAGAAAGGATGCGGAAAGTAAACACTAAGCAAAAGCAGAGTACAACTGAAAGTGTGGAAAAGTAAATGGGCCAGTATACAAATCCAAACTGAAAGTAAAGTACAACTCGAAAGGGAAAACAACAACTGAAAGGTAAAAGCCGCTACGCCGAGCTGTCCACTGGAAATCCCACCGGAAGGGTGGGTACAGATAGCTCCTCTGCTCCACGGTTCCCGCCGTCCGCTCCGAGCACGTCCCGCCCAGTGGTCCACCTCCGGGTACCGTCCCGCTCTGCTAGCCTCAGCTAAGGTCAACGTTGTCCGTCGTCTGCAACCAACACAACGTAGTGCGGGCAAAGCCCGTGCAGGGGTGAGTATAAGCTACTCAGTAGGGACCCCGAGACCCCTGAAGGTCTCTCAAATCCACAAAGGATAAACCACGAAGAAAAGTACAATCACGAAGTAACAACCGACACTGCTTAGGTATATGCCCATACATATACCTAAGTCATCAATTTCAAATACTCTCCAACCTCCGAGCCCAAGTACAACTCAGTCCACACAGGAAAGTAAACGTATTCCACACAGGAAAGCAAAACATAATCCACACAGGATAGCACAACACAATCCACACAGGAAAGTAACAAGATTCAGCTCACACAGGATTTTCATTATCAAAAACGTAACTACTGAAGAGCCCCAACTCTGAAGTGTACAGTGTCCTGTCACGACTCTGAGATACTACTCACTAACCTAAGACTGCTGAGGTACTCCTCCTGTCGAGTACCGCGGGTCTGCCGCCAACTACCGGGCGCTCCGTCCGCTGAGGGTCTGCTGCCAAATACCGGGCGCTCACCCAAATATCCTACAGAGGTACTCCTCCAGTCGAGTACCGCGGGTCTGCTGCCAACTACCAGGCGCTGCGTCCGCCGTGGGTCTGCTGCCAAGTACCGGGCGCTCCGTCCACTGGGCTAGTCGACTCACTCTAAGTCGAGTCTGTCGAGCAGTCATCAGGTCTCAGCCGGCTACACGGTCTCCGTACTCCGTACGCTCTTCTCCAGTATCGCAGGTCTGCCGCTACAACCAAGCGCACCACCTCTATCGAGTGAACAGAAGATTCAGCTCACACAGGTATACATCTTCGGATGACAATAAAGATGATCCCTGATTCATATAAGTCGTCGGACCCACGAAGGATCGATAGGTAACTAACCTTGCAGTGACCCACACAGGATCGGGCCCACACAGGACCGGGCCCACGCAGGACCTGTAGCACTGATCCACGTAGGATCGCTGAGTGCAGTAGTCGTCGGAGTCCACGGAGGATCTCTGCACAGTCGTCGCCGCAGTCCACTGAGGATCTCTGCACGGTCGTCGTCGGAGTCCACGGAGGATCTCTGCACAGTCGTCGCCGCAGTCCACTAAAGATCTCTGCACGGTCGTCGCTGTCGAAGTAGCAGTCGCAGCCAGCACTACTGTTCTCGCACACAGCAAGCTCGTTCGGGAGGGTCCGCTCCACGAGCCGAGAGGCTGATACATCAACTGACACAAAGTCCGAAGTTGATGTATCCAAATGTTCCGTATCGTCAACAGGAACTCAACGCAACAGACGGCGCGTCGATCGGACGCCCGGTCTGAGAGTTATTGGCATTTTCGTCTCCGGGGCCCGGTTGGTTTTTAAGGCAAAACCAACCCAACCGTACTCCACCTGCGTCCAAACCTCGGGCGGAGTATGCCAAAAGATCCGTCTCAATAACAGGAACACAACACAGCTGGCGGTACGTCAATCGGACGTTCGTAGCTCAAGATATGAGCGTTTCCGCTCCGAGGGTCCGGTTGGTCTCGTGAACGAACCAACCCGGCCGAACTCAAAGTAATCCGAAACCTTGAGTGCGATATACCGAAACGACCGTCTCGATCCAAGGATCGCGTTGCCGCAGACGGTTCGTCAATCGGAGGTCCGAGGCTCATGTTTTGGCCAAAAGACCGTAAAAGATTCGAAACGGGGGGGGGGGGGTCCAGGTCCGGGCCGACCCGGCCCGACCCCCCCCCCCCCCTGGGTCGGCCCGGCGGCACGGGGGCCGTGGCGGCCTGTCGCCGCATGGAGGCAGCACGGGGGGAATTCAATTCCCCCGCTGATTGGAAGTCGGCGCGGCTATATGCCGCGCCCCCTTTTTGCAAACCGCCCCCCCCCCCCCCCCCCCCCCCCACGTGGGGGGCTTGATTGGCAGGAAACGGGGGGCTCTGCCCCCCACATAGAAACCCCCCCCCCTCTTAAAGAGGGGGGTTTAAAGTACTGGCCGGGGGATTAATTCCCCGGTTTAATGTCATCCGGCCGGCCAGCTGGCCGGCCGGTTTTCTCCAACGGGACCGTAAAATCCGGTCCCCTCTTCGGCTTCCGACGCCGGCGGCCCGGCCGCCGGTCTTCTCATCCCGCCGCAGCCCAGAACCGGCCGCGGTCTCCTCGTCCCGCTGCGGCCCGGAACCGGCCGCGGTGTTCGTCGTCCGGCGCGGTGCGACGGAACCGCGCCCCTTCTCCGCGCATTTGACTCCCTTCGACGCGGCGCGACGACGTCGCGTTCTTTATGATTCTTCCATGGCGCGGCGCGACGGCGCCGCGAAATTAAATCATAATATTATCCGCGTGGTGTGATGACACCACGCCACTTTGCTTCCACCCTCAAGATAGAACAATAAGAACGATGGAGGGGGTTCGGCCGTGTTCATGCGGTCCGGCCCCATCACGTTAAATAATAACTCAACATAAAAAATCAAATTCCTCACGTTAGTCATGCGAACCATGAGCAAGACTAGAATAATTAAACAATAAACAAAAACCCCTACCTAAATAGTCGCACGTTGACGTAGTCGTGGAATATCAGTGTCAATTCCTTTGACGTCGGAGGAAGAGTCTTTGTCGATGGCGTTCGTCGTGGAAATCCGTCGCGGAAGAGACGACGCGGAAGAAGTACGTCGCGTCGCGGATACGGCGTCGCGGATGGACCGTGTTCTTCGGCGGAGAAGTTCTTCGTTGAGTTGAAGAAGATGAAGAAGACTTCCCTACTCTCTCAAGGAGATAAAATTCTAACAAAATAAAATAAGACTCTTTCTTATTTTATTCACACAACCCAACCTCTTTGAATTTCAAAGGTTTGAAATTCAATAACCACACACAAGTCACCTCATTAACTCATTACATTTAAGTCATAGGTTTATAACTTAAGTTAACATAAATTAAGTGGGAGTTGAGGGGGTTTTAGAGGATATGAAGGGGTGGGGTTCGTGTGGGCCCCACCACCCTCATAACCTCCCATGGGAGGTTGGGTGGTTACCCAACTTCCAACAAGAGATATCACTTAGAGTAAAATAATAAAAATTGTAGTGTAATTACAATGTAAACATCCACAATTTTTATTATCAACACTCGCAGGAACGCAACTCCAGAACAGGAGTTCCTAAGCGTATACCGGCGCTACGGTTCCATCGGTGCCCTCGGAATTCGATTCCGGGCACCGGTTCAAAAGTTACGAAATCCCGCTCGTTCGTTCACTGAACGTACCCGAGCCAAACTTCGAAAATTGATTCCGGGCACACCGGGCCTCGGAATCAGGTGCCGTCTGAAACCGCACTCTTGTAAAATTCTAAAGAAAATTAAGAAAAAAATTTCCCTTGAATTTTACGGGTCTTTACAATATCCATATCATGGTTTTGACAAGAAATGAGAGATTGAGTTCAAGGAGAAATCTCAGAACAATGGTGAAAAGAAGATGAATGTTTCTATATACTCAAATAGTGGAAAGAAGCATGGTAGATATTGTCTTAAAGGGACTAGAAAATTATTGTGGAAAATAAAGTCATCGGGTAGTTGATTGTCGAAGTAACGGGAAAATTGTTGCTAATGATGTGAATAGAGAAAAGACTACAGAGAACTCTCCACCAACACTTCAATGCTTCAAGTGCAAGGAAATGGGACATTATTCTAATAAATGCTCTAATCCTTGGGTTCATGATGATCAATGTGAGAAACCTCTAAAGGAAAAGGATAAAGGGAAGTCTCATGCGATCAGTATTTGTGATGTTGAGAATGAAAATGATGTTGTGTAATGATTAAGTGTTTATGTAATGGGATTTCAAAATATTATCATGGAATCTCATTTATGGTATTGGGGAATTTTGGAATATCGATGTATTGGTTTTTAGTAATTATATGGTACTGGTAACTATGAGAATGTGATTGAAATATTTTTGAAAAGTAGATGAAATGCACACAATGAAGGGATTTGAAGAAAATAATATGATAGTAATCATGAGCTCATGACTAATATAAGGACAAAGTGACATCATGGTTTGAGTATATAGAAATTTTGGGATTTTTGTATGTGTAAAGAGTTAAATTTTGATAGCATTCAGGTTTTCACTATGGTTCAATGGGTATTAAATTTTCAAGAGAATATGAGATTTTGGTATTCACATGATTGGAATGTGACCACCAAGATATATCGAGGATAAATGATGGTATTCACATGCTCGGTAGATGAAATTTCTAGTAATTGTTTTATTTATACTATAATCGTGGAAAGAAGTATTTTAGATAAGCCAAAAGATTTGAAATGGATTATATTGAACATAAGTTAGTATTGTTTCAAGATAGAACAATTTTCAATATTATTGATGGAATGTCATAATGATGTAATTTTAGAAAAAGGACAAACTGCAGGACGAGTGACAACATGTCATGTCAGGAAAGGCTGTGGGAATCGAACCCACAACCGAAGTGCGATAGGACTATATTTCGAAACACTGGCCTACATGAAGTCCCCGGTTTGTAGAAAACTATTATTATTTTATTATGCAGGATGACAGATGAAGTATAATTCCATTTTAAAACCATATATGATTAATCTCACCATAGATGGAATTATGTATATAACTTTTGATAACATTTTATTGAGACATATGGAATGACCTATCATTCTATTGCATGATCTACTAAAACTTCGCGAAAGAAAAATTCAACTTCATTTCTTAAAAAGATGAAGTGGAAATCGTACAAGGCACGAACAACTTTAAAGACACGAAAAATTCAAAGATATTTTTTTTCTTAATTTTCTTTGGGATTTTACAAGAACGCATTGCTGACGGCACCTGATTCCGAGGCCCGGTGTGTCCGGAATCTTTTTCTTATGTTTAGCTCGGGTACGTTCAGTGAACGAACAAGCGGGTTTTTCTAACATTTGAACCGGTGCTCGGAGTCAAATTCCAAGGGCACCGATGGAATCGCAACACCGTTTTTTTGCTTAGAAGAACCTCTTCCGGAGTCGCGTTTACTCGGGTGTGGTTTTTATTTTTTTTGGGTTAAGTTAAGGAATAAAATAAAAGTGGTGCAACAAATTTTTATTTTATTTTGCTTAGATTATGTTAAGTGGATGATGTGGGGCCCACAATATCTTACCCACGTGGTAGGATATTAATGAGGTGGGGCCCACATGAGCCCCACAGTTTCTTTTCTTCTAAGTAACGCACCAGCAACTCCCTTTTTAATAAAGTCAACTATTGCGTTTAATCTAGATATTAAACGCCTCATTAATTGGGTGGTTTTAAACACCTCAATTATTAGTTCATTTCGTTTCTTTTTGAAATTCAAACGATGGCTTGTGCATTAATAAAATAAGACAACTCTTATATTATTTGAGTTGGAACTTGTTGCGTGGAGAGGATTTGGAGAAAAGCCTTCTTCTTCGACGAAGAATGCAAAGAACGCGAAGAAGGGGAAGAATGTCGGATCCTCGGAGATCGACGACGCGATGCTTCTTCCTTAATGTTCCTTCTTCCGCGACGCTTCTCTGCGATGCGATGATCCTCCCTCCGGGACGCCTTCTTCATTGACGGTTATTTCTGCAATGAATCCTCGCTCATCGATTTCGACGAGGTAGGGATTTATATTAATTGTTGTTCGTAAATTATTCCATTTCCTTTCTTCTTTTATATTTGAGCTGCCTGTCACCGCAATAACAGGAGGGGGTCAGACCGCATGAACACGGCCGACCCTCCTCTTCCTTTTGGTTTTTTGATATTGTTGCGGCACGACCAAGGAAACGCGGTGCCGAAGCACCACACATGAATTATTAAGGAAAAAGGGGGAGAAGCGCAGCGCCGTCGCATCGCGCCATTGAAGAAGAACCAAATACGCGGAGCTGTCGCGCCACGCAAGAGAACCACAAAAGCACCCCTACAGGAGCAGGACCGCGTCGGAGGGGCACGGCGGAGCAGTGGGTCCGGCGGTCGGTTCTGGGTCGCCGGCATCGGAACAGAGGGATCGGCCCTTGCCGGTCCCATGGCGGCAGCAGCCGGCCGGACAGAGCGGGCCAGCCGGTCAGGGGAAACCGGGGGATCGTAACCCTTGGATAGCTAGCAGGTGCGGCCCCCCACATGGGGGCCTCGGGTTCTCAAACGCGGGGGGCCAGCGACCCCCCCCCCCCCCTTCACTGCTCGGCCGTTACGGCCGAGCCGCCTGACCGCTGGTCGCGCCATCACCCCGGGTTGGGCCACGCCCAAGCGGGTCGGACCTGGACCCAGTTCAGGTCGCCCCAGTTCGGGCCGACCCAGGCGGTACCAGGCCTGGTCGGACCGGGCCCGAACCCCCCTAATACCAAAATTTTCGGTATATTACCCATAACATCAGCTACGAGCCTCCAATCGTTGAACCGTAAGTTGTGTAGAGATCCTTAGATCAAGACGTTAATTTCAGTATATTACACTCAGGGTTTCAGAGAAATTTGGGTTCAGCCGGGTTGGTTCGTACACGAAACCAACCGGGCCCTCGGAGTGGAAACACTTATAACTTGAGCTCCGGATGTCCGATTGATGTGCCATCGAAATTTTTGGATTCCTATAATTGAGAAGGACCTTTTGGCTTACTCCGCTCGAGGTTTGGACACAGTTGGAGTACGGTCGGGTTGGTTTTGAAATAAAACCCAACGAGGCCGCTAGGACGAAAATGCCAATTACTCTCAGACCGGGCATCCGATTGACGCGTCGTCTTTGACGTTGAGTTCTTGTAGACAATACGAAGCTTTTGGATACATCAAATCTGGAATATGTGTCAGTTGATGTATCTGCCCTTCGGCTCGTGGAGCAGACCCTCCCGAATGAGCTTGCTGTGTGCGGGAACCCTAGAGCTGGCTGCGACTGCGACGATGTTGACGACTGTGTAGAAATCCTTTGTGGATTCGGCGGCGACGACTACAACACTCTGAGATCCTACGTGGATCAGTGCTACCGATCCTGTGTGGGTCAGATCCTTTGTGGGTCAGCGCTCAGTGGTCCTGTGTGGGCCAGTGCCTACAGATCCTGTGCAGGTCCGATCCTGTGTGGGTCATTACGGGGGTTAGTTACCTATCGATCATGTGTGGGTCAGATCCTTTGTAGATCATTGCGGGGGTTAGTTAACTATCGATCCGGTGTGGGTCATATCCATTGTGTGTCATTGCAGGAGTTAGTACCTATCAATCTTTTGTGGGTCTGATGGATTATATTAATCAGTGGCTATATCTGATCATCTCTATCGTCATACGAAGAAGTATACCTTTGTGAGCTGAATCTTGACTTGCTTTTTCTATGTGGATTATGTTATGCTTTCCTGTGTGGATCGAGTTGTGATTTCCTGTGTGGATTTGATCGAACTTGGACTCATAGGTTGGAGAGAACTGGAATTGATGACTTAGGTATATGTATGGGCATATACCTAAGTAGAGTCGGATATTACTTTGTGATTGTATCTTTCCGTTGTGGATTATCCTTTGTGGATTCTGGGAGACCTTCAGGGGTCTTGGGGTTACTACTGAGTAGCTTATACTCACCCCTGCACGGGCTATTCCAGCACTACATTGTGTTGGTTGTAGATGACGGACATCGCTGATCATGGTTGAGGCACGAGGAGTAGGTCGGTACCCGGAGGTGGATCATTGGGTGAGGCATACTCAGAGCAGACGGATGGACCCGAGGAGCTGTGGAGGCTATCTGTACCCACCCTTCAGGTGGGATTTCAGTGGACGGCTCGAGGCTGTGGCTTTACTTTTAGTTGCTATTTTTTCCCTTTCCAGTTGTACATTACTTTTAGTGTGGGTTTGTATTCTGTCCCACTTATTTTTTCCGCACTTACTGTTCTAACCAGTTTTTACATAGTGTTTACTTCTTCTTGCTTGATTTGTGGTGTTTATTTACTTTACAAAGGCAATGCCTTCCATTTTTATCGAGAATTGCGCCTTGGTACTAGTCTCCATCCCCTGTCCTATGGAAGGCGGGCTTGGGGTAGTCACAGAACGGGCCCCGAGGACGGGTCGTGACAAATTGGTATCAGAGGAGTTCGATTCTACCGCAGAACTCAAGACTCTGATATTTTTCTATGTGAAGCAATAGTGTTAAGAGTATTTGGTGTGGTTATCAGTCCAGGGAGTCTAGGGTTGGTGCGGCTTCCAACGTATCCGTACACAAGGACCCTGACTTCTGATTTCCAACTTAATGCATGAAAACATTGTTTGCATGTGTGTTACAAGTTTTATTTGTGATTACTTTGTGTCAGCTCACCTGGTATTCTGTTTGACCGTGGCACAACTATTTCTTTTCAGGATGGACCCTTGACGGCCGCCACCTAGAGTTCCAAACATTGTACATGACAACAACCCACCAAGTGATGAGGCCTCGGTACAGGGCCCTTTTACAGCAGAGGAACTGGCGGTACCGCTACACGCTGAGCCACCGATGCTACCTGCCCCAGCCGCTGACGATGCATGTCGCCTTAGTTCACTCCACGAGTTTCAGCGCCAGCGACCACCCAGGTTCCGTGGGGAGACGGACCCTCAGGCAGCCGAGGATTGGCTGGAGGCAGTTTTACAGGTTTTTAGGTTAGTGAGGACACCAACAGACCTCATGGTGATCCTCGCAGCGAGCCTCCTGCATGCGGCAGCAGGCAGATGGTGGATCTTGATGCTCCGGGTGCACGATGAGGCATCTCTCCTCTGGACGGACTTTGAGAGATTCTTCCGCTCAGAGTTCGTCCTAGCCACCCTTCGTACGGTGCACATCCCGGAGCTTCTACAGCTGCAGTTGGGCAGCTTGATGGTTACCCAGTACTCGACGAGATTTACCGATCTCTCGAGCTAATAGACGGACATGGTACGAGACCCATTCTTCCAGGACCGGACCTTTGAGAAGGGATTGAGGCCTGAGATCAGGGCATCGCTGATCTCCCTCAGCATTCCGACTCAGGAAGTAGTACTAGAGTGATCCCTTCTCATTGAGAGCTTCCTTGCTGAGCCTACATCAGCAGTGAGACCTACCGCAGGGCGGCACGTAGCAGAGTCTTCTGAAGCAGGCAGTCGACGAATGACTCATGGGTCCAGGCATACCAGACCCTCAGGCAGATGACCTCAGGACACTGGCACACCAGTGCGGGGAACACAGTGCAGAGCTAGTCTTTCGAGAGGCAGATAGTGCAACACATGCAGCGGGCAGGGCCACATGGCTCATGACTTCCCGACCAGTCGTGTCGAGGAGCAATAGACGGTTGAGGGACCACCCAGGCATAGGTAGAAGGTCGACCGTGGAGGTCCTCAGGGAGCAGGTAGACGAGGCAGAGGAGATGGTCAAGCTACAGGTGGTGGGCGATGCTTTGAGGCTCTACCACCACCACCACCAGGAGGTCCACCCCGACCATAGGGAGTTGGAGGGAAGAGACAGGCACAGCTCCAGGCAATGGAGGCCGACGACCACGGCGTGCCCCAGATGATTCGAGGTACTATCTGTGACTATTCCACCATTTCAGTAGTTTTTATTGACACAGGAGCGAGTCATTCTTTCATAGCCGCTTCCCTTGTTCGGAGCTCGAAGATTCCGACAGAGCCATTGGCTTGATCCATACGGCTAGAGACTCCTACGGGAGGAGAATCAATGATTATGCACTGGTTCTGGCAGTGTGAGCATACTCTAGGAGGTGAGAGCTTCGGCTGATATCATTTTGTAGCGGCGTCGAGGCCTTACGACTTCATCTTGGGTATGGATTGGTTATCTACAGTCCATGCTCAGATTGACTATATCAGGCACAAGGTGTGATGTGTACGCACTAACGGGAGCAGGTTCACCTTCACCGGCAAGAAGGGAGCCTTCGCAGCACAAGATGATCTTCCACAGAGGACATGATAGCCCATCACTCATCAGTTGGCTAGCCTCATCTTAGGAGTAGTTGACATGCGGTGTCTTAGTTTTCCTGCAGTGGTGGACCAGTATGAGGATGTTTTCCCTGACGAAGTTCCAGGACTACCTCCTCGCAGAGAGGTAGTCTTTTATATTGATCTGTACCCCGGGACAGCCCCGATATCCACCTAGGCATATCAGATGGATCATGCCGAGCTTCGAGAGCTACGAGTACAGTTGGAGGACTTTTAGGGAAAAGGATTTATCCGACCTAGTGTTTCACCATGGGCTTCCCCGATATTGTTCGCCAAGAAGGCGGACAAGAGCTTGTGAATTTTTGTCGACTCTCGTTGCCTGAACTAGGTGACAATGGGGAACAAGTATCCACTACAGAGGATTGAAGACGTCTTCGATCAGCTCAAATTAGCATGGTGGTTTTTGAAGATAGACCTCAGGTCAGGCTATCATCAGCTCAGAGTTCGGGACGAGGATGAGCATAAGACGACCTTCAGATGTCGGTACGACCATTATGAGTTCTTGGTTATCCTATTCCTCATAACCAATTCTCCAGTGGTGTTCATGGGTCTCATGAACAGGATAATTTAGCCATACCTCGATCGATTTGTTGTGGTCTTCATCAACGACATTTTTATTTACTCGACGACGGAGGAGGAGCATGCCTACCACTTACGGGTTGTGCTACACACACTCCGAGAGCACCAGCATTATGGAAAGCTCCCGAAGTGTCAATTCTAGATATGTGAGGTCCACTTCTTGGGACATGTCATCTCTGAGGCGGGAGTTGCGGTGGATCCTGCGAAGATCGATGAAGTGCTAGCTTGGGAGCCACCCAGGAGAGTGACAGAGGTGCGAAGTTTCTTGGGACAAGCTGGATACCACCAGGGATTTGTTCCTGACTTCTCCAGAGTTGCGGCACCACTCTCAGCTTTGTCGAAGAAAGGGGAACCCTTTTTGTGGTCAGAAAAATGTCATCAGAGTTTCTCGGAGCTGAGACAGAAATTGACTAGTGCACCTATATTGAGGTTGCCGGAGGATGGAGTAGGGTACGTAGTCTACTGCGATGCATCAGGGACCGGACTCGGATGTGTCCTGATGTAGGATCGGGCAGTGAGTACCAAAGGATCACGTCAGTTGAGGCCGCATTGTTGAATTAATAAGGTTTTCCTTATGACTTTTCCATTCCTTCTTGTTTTGAAAATCACAAACTCCTTATCTTTAAGGAAAATCACTTTTTTAAGGAAAATCACTTTTATGAGGAAAATCGCTTTTATAAGGAAGATCGCTTTTAAAAGAAAAATTATTCTTATCATATTTTCATCCATATATTTCTTAGGTATAAGATTCAGATTCATTTCTATATTCTCGGAATCGTTTGAAACTTTGATATGAAGCATTCTGTTTTAGGTTTTGAATTCTGGATGAGAACTGTAATAAAGTTCTACTCCGAATTCTGGATACGAATTCTCATTACTAATTCTGATGATGAATTCTCATTAGGAATTCTGATGATGAATTCTCATTAAAAATTCTGATGATGAATTCTCATTACGAATTCTGATGATGAATTCTCATTATGAATTCTGATAACGAATTCTCATTACGAATTCTGATGACGAATTCTCATTACGAATTCTAATAACGAATTCTCATTATGAATTCTGATGACGAATTCTCATTAAGAATTCTGATAATGAATTCTCATTCCGAATTCTCATTCCAAATTCACATATTAAACCGAATCTGATCATCTTTGTTTTATACACTCCGAATTTATTTAGACTCTGAAAATTATTTTTTGTTAGATTCTGAACATTCTTTTTGCTTACACTTTTATAATTTGTCTACTCTTTGACTTTTTGTTTACACTACGAACCATCACTCTGAACATTTTAGTTAGACATAAAATAATGTCATACATTCTGTTACACTTGTTTTGTTATAAAACGATGTCATCTATTCTATTATAAACTAACCGTTGGTTTAGTTACACGTGTATAGGTCCCTCCGATTTTTAAGGAAAATATTACCGTTGGAAAGGAGGCTGACCTTGCCTATAAATAGGAGCTCATTTGAAAGAGCTCAAAATAAGAACATAGAGAAGTTGATCGATCTAGAGACCACACACTGCTAAGGTGATTTCTAGTGAGATAAAGCTTTTCATGCCTTGTGTGTACTGAACCGCTCGTTCAGTTTTTTCTTCTTCCGACTCTGAATATTGGTGATTATATTCGAGGAATTCAGGGGATAAGTAGACAGAGGTGCCGACTACCTTAAAGTTTGAGGGCTTCCTTGCTGAGGAAGACAGAGGTTTCCAATTACCTTGATGATGAGGGATTGCGGGGATAACAAGGCCAAGATTCTGATCTTCGTATTGAGGGCTTACCCTGGTGTGGGTAAGACAGACTTGCTTGAAAGTATAAATCAGGGAACCTTTATCCAAGGTTCTTGGATACCATTCTCTTTGGGTTAAAGGACTTATATCTTGTTACTTTTAGTTTTACTAGTTGTTTGATTTCGCTGGATTTTGTATTATAAGGAAAGTATAACATTCTTATACTTCCTTACTTGTACTCTGTTTCATTTAGATTCTATACGCTTTAAGGTAGAATATCATATTGTAATCTTTTGTTGAGTTTCAATTTCTGTAACCATATTTCCAGAACCTACTTTTGAAATCTCTTTCCAG
The DNA here is from genome assembly GCA_963277665.1 of Viscum album. Lineage (NCBI taxonomy): Eukaryota > Viridiplantae > Streptophyta > Magnoliopsida > Santalales > Viscaceae > Viscum > Viscum album. The sequence continues at coordinate 269,299,830 of OY728129.1, forward strand.
TTATAAGAAAGTACATATGAATTGATGTTTATAACATCATTCCTCTTTCCATGTTTTCATTTGATGTTATAGGTGTTGTGAATTTGCTTAGTTTAACTTTGTTAAACTTATCCCTTTCCTTTGCTTAAGGAAAACATAGTTAATCGTAACTAACATTAAAGGTTCCAAAGGAATTTGTAAAGTGTACAATTCACAGCCCTCTTGTATATTGAGCATCTACAACATTATTTCGATCCTACAATTGGTATCAAAGGGGGTTTCTGAAATACTTATACTAACGAATAAGTATTTCTTGATCATTTTCTTTTATTCTTCATACTTGCGTAGAATGTTCTTCGTCATTCAGAACTTTTTCATTCCGAACATTGTCATTCTGAACTTTGTCATTCTGTACTTTGTGATTACGAACTTTTTATAATAACAAGTTTGTGTACCGAAGGGTATTTTATGTATGGAAGGAGTCAAATGTTGGTTCTATTGATAATCTAAATCCTACAAGACCACCAATCTTTGATGGTAATGATTATGAGTACAGGAGAGATCGAATGAAAACTTTTGTTATTACTAGAGTTGACACCTTTGTAATGCATACTGGAGATTATAAAATTCCTTACAAGGAATTTAGAACTTTTACTAACTAGGAAAAGAAAGAGTATCAACTCAATTATAAGGTACACAATACCTTACTTTGTTCAATGACTAGAAATATATAGAGCCAAATTTCTTCTTGTGAAGTAGCTAATTTTATCTAGAAGAAGATAATGGTTACACACTTTGGAACTTCTAAAGTGATTCAGACTAGGAGAGCTATGCTTAGAGCTGAATATCATGGCTTCAATTTTCCTTATGGTGAACCAATATGTAAAGTTCAACAGAGATTTATGACTATAGTAAACAGTTTACAGTATATAGGAGAAAAAGGGTTTGATGATGAAACACTTTTGGATAAGATAATTGATATTATGCCCAATGAGTGGGAATCCAAAAGAACTGCTATAGATGAGAATAGGAAGGTCACTCCAATTTCACTTGATGAGTTATTTGGAACTCTTCTCCAACATGAAACTAGAATGAAGAGAGATGTTGTCAACATCAAAAAGAAGAATGGGAATGGTACTGTTGCTTTTACAACAACATCAAATCATATGAAAGCTAAGAATCCTGAGAGAGTAACCGGATCCAAGTCTAAGAAGATAGTTATCCAATCATATTCTAGTAAAAGTGAAATCTCAGAAAATGAGTTAGAAAATCTTGCTCGAAGGATGAACAAGATAGCTAGTGAGAGAAATTTCCAATCCAAGTATAAGAAAAAATAAAGGAAAGATAGGAAATATGGAGAAGTTACATGTTATGAATGCAAGAGAGCTGTACATATTAGAACAGATTTCCCTTTGCTCAAAAATAAAGAAAGGAAAGAATGGAATTCAGACAAGAACAGAAATAAGTATTATAAATCCAAAGCTAAGAAAGTTCTGAAAGCTAGTGATACATGGAGTTACAGTGGTGGTGATTCTTTAGATAAATCTTCTGATTACGAATCTTCAGGACAGAAGAATCATTATCTTATATCCAGATTACCTATTGATAATCATTGTTTTGTGGATAAGATACAAAATGTTGAATCATTAACCAATGTTTCGTTAAATTCTAATGATAGTAAGTATTATAACTCTTTTGATGAAGAATCCTCTTCTGATGAATAAAATACCTCACCTACCTATGAAAAAGTAACTAGGTTTGATGAAATTCTTGAGATTGAGAACTCTAAACTCAATAAGAAACATGATAAGGAAAACTCTAGAAATTATATTATTATGAAAGAGATATAAGATCTTTCTAATGATCATGATAGGAAAAATGATGATTTTATAAGTATTTCAAAAAATCTTTAGGAAGTATGTTCTGAGAAGAATAAACTTTCTAAAGAGTTAGAAAAAGTAATTTATATGAAAAATTGTTTTGAGCCTAGCTCTAGTTCTAAAACTAATGATTTTGAGGATAAAAACTTGGTTATAAAACTCAAGTCCGAAATATTTTCCTTAATGAAATTTTTATCAAACTTTATCCGTGGTAAGTAAAATTTTGATAAAATGTATTCCCAAATATGACCATTATGAAATAAATCCGGATTTGGTTATACCCATGCAAACCCAATTTTTAATAACAATTATTTTGTTCCTCAATGTGCCCCATTTTGTACTAAGTGTCAATGTGGTGGTCACTGGGCTAAGAATTGTTCCTTAAACCAAACCCAATCTCTAGGATTTCACAAAGCTTATTTCTCTAAGAAGATGTGGGTATCTAAAATTTTGTTATCTGGAAATCTCGGATCCAAACAAGTTTGGATTCCAAAAGTCTAATTCTCTTATTGATTTCAGGAAAATAAAGAGATTACCAGCAACAATACATGGTACATGGATTTTGGATGTTCTCGGCACATGACTGGTAACAAAAGCTATTTTGAAAAGATTATCAAAACGAAAGGAGGAAAGGTAACTTTCAGAGACAATGATAATGGAGAGATTGTTTGTATTGGTAATATTTTTCTTTTAGGAAAAACATTGATTTCAAATGTTCTTTTTATTAAGGGTATTAAGCACAACCTCATTATCATAATTCAGTTATGTGATGAAGGTTACCTTGTGAATTTTAGGAATGATAAGTTCTTAGTTCACAGTTACAAGGAAGAATTTATTCTCTCAGCCAATAAGAATGAGAATGTTTACACCTTAAATTTAGAAGACCTCAAGAGCCATGATTTACCTTGCCTAAGTGCAATGGAAGATCATTCCTGATTATGGAATAGAAGACTTGGTCATTGTAACCTTAGAAATCTAAGTAAACTAACTAAGAAAAAAATATTTAAGGATCTACCGGAGCTTAGATTTGATTCTTCTTAAGTTTTTGATCCTTGTCAATATGGAAAGAAACATAAATCTAGTTTTAAATCGATCGATGAAGTCTCAACAACTGATGCATTGCAGTTAGTGCACATGGATCATTTGGGTCCAACACAAACTGGAAGTATTGGAGGAAAATACTATGTGTTTGTTCTAGTTGATGATTACACTAGATTTACATGGGATTATTTTCTAGCAATGAAATCTGAAGCTTTTTCTTATTTCAAAATTTTTAGAGCTCATGTTAAAAATGAGAAAAACCTTCCATTTAAAACTATTCATAGTGATCATGGAGGAGAATTTCAAAATTATGATTTTGAAACTTTTTGTAGTAGAAAAGGTATTACTCACAATTTTTCAGCACCTATAACTCCTCAACAAAATGGTGTAGTTGAGATAAGAAATAGAATTATTCAAGAGATAACTAGAACCATGTTGAGTGAATATTCTATAGCTAGACATTTTTGGTCTGAAGATGTAAATACTGCTTGCTATACTATAAATCGAGTTTTGATTGGGCCTTTTTGTAATAAAACTCCTTATGAGTTATCGAATGGTAGAAAACCAAGACTGTCCTACTTCAAGGTTTTTGGTTGCAAAGTATTCATTTTGAATACTAAATATAACTTACATAAATTCGCACCAAAATTTGATCATGGAATTTTCTTAGGTTATTCCACAACTTCTAAGGCTTATAGAGTTTTTAATAAAAATACTTGTACTGTTGAAGAAACAGTCCATGTAAAATTTGATGAGTCCGATCGTTTTGTTTTTAAACCATCCCGGCCTACATCCACGGATGTGTTTTCAAAAACCGATTTTCAACCTTTGATATAAGAACCTTCTGATAAGGATAATGGTCAAGAAGATACTTCTGAAACATTTACCCCGGAAGACTTTATACCCTATTTTGATGAACATGATTTTCAAAACCGAAATCAGGGGTTTCTTAAGAATCATCCCAGTGATAGTATCATCGGTGATGTAATTCAACCTTTAAGGACTAGAAGTTCCTTAAGGAAAGAAGTAGAACATCTAGAAATTCTTTCCCAATTAGAACCTAAAAGCACTGCTGAAGCTTTAGGTAATGATGATAGGATCAAAGACATGCAAGATGAACTAAATGAATTCGAAAGGAAAAAAGTCTGGACCATAGTTGAAAGGCCTAAGGAATCTTCTGTTATTTGAGTAAAGTGGGTCTTCAGAAACAAATTTGATGAAAATGGAGTCATAGTAAGAAATAAAGATAGACTTGTTGCTAAAGGCTACAATCAGCAAGAGGGAATATACTATAAAGAAACCTATGCTCCAGTAGCTAGAATTGAATCTATCCGTATTCTACTTGCCTTTGCAGCATTATTTAATTTTAAACTTTTTCAGATGGATGTGAAATGTGCTTTTCTTAACGGTTATGTCAAAGAGGAATTTTTTTTTGAACAACCTCATGGCTTTGAAGATACAAAACATCCTGGTCATGTTTTTAGACTTACTAAAGCTCTGTATGGTCTTAAACAAGCCCCATGAGCATGGTATGATAGAGTCACTGGATTTTTTCTTCAAAATAACTATGTTAAGGGAAACGCAGACCAAACCCTTTTTATAAATAATGATAAGAAAAATGTTTTGATTGTTCAAATTTATGTTGATGCCATCATATTTGGTTCAACTCAGCAATCTTTAACCGACACTTTTGCAAGTCTAATGAAATCTGAGTTTGAAATGAGTATGATGGGTGAGTTAACTTTTTTCCTTGGTTTTCAAATTTCTCAAAAAACAGAAGCAACCTACATATCTCAACATAAGTTTATTAAAGATCTTATTAAAAAGTATGGTTATGACAACAGTAAGAGTATAAGTACTCCTATTGGAACCTCAAACTCTTTAGATCTTGATGAAGCTGGGAAACCAGTAGATCAAACATCTTTTAGAGGTATGATAGGAAGTTTACTTTATTTAACAGCTAGTCGACCAGACTTATTGTTCTCAGTATGATTATGTGCAAGATATCAATCCAATCCCAAGGAATCTCAATTAAAGGCAGTAAAAATAATTTTTCACTACCTTAAGGGAACCATGGATCTAGGATTATTTTATACTTCTAGAAATGATTTTGTTCTAAAAAGCTTTTCTGATGATGACTTTGGTGGATGTAGAATGAATAGAAAGAGTACATCCGAAACTTGTCATTTCTTAGGAGATTCATTAGTTTCTTGGTCCTGTAAAAAGCAACATTCTGTAGCACTCTCCACTGCTGAAGCCGAATATGTAGCAGCTGGAAGTTGTTGTGCTCAAGTGTTGTGGATGCAACACACACTCACAGACTACAGCATGAGTTTTACTAAAACTAAAATTTTTTGTGATAACACAAGTGACATTTCTCTTAGTAAGAACCCTGCACATCACTCTCATGCAAAGCACATATATATTAGGCATCAATTTCTTAGGTTTCACACACTAAAAGGAGATATCATTTTTCAGTTTATCGGAATGCAAGATAAACTTGCTGATATTTTCACAAAATCTTTTACTTCTGATAGATTTGAATACATTAAATAGAAGATAGGAATGATAATCGTAAGGTAATCTTTTTTAATTAACTTCCTGTTGAACAAGTCTCCTTATAGTAATAAACTCCTTTTCACAGGGGGAGTACATTTTATTGTTAGAGTAACTATATTTTTCAAAGTTTTTTTTCAAACTTTTCAGAACTAAAATTTCGAAATGGAAATTTCCGGAACTGAAATTTTCAAAATGGATATTTTTGTATAGAAAAATTCTGGAATGGAAATTTTCGTATTGAAAACTTCCGGAATGGAAAATTTCGTACTGGTATTTCAATTACGAGATTTTCGTACCGAGACTTTCATAATGAGTTTTTCATTTTTTAAAATTTTGTAATGAAATCTTCATGCTAGACATATTGTAATGTTTTTTTTCATTTTCTTTGTTGAGTTTTTTGTATTGATTTCTGCGAACTATGTTTTCTCGAAATAAAGATTTTACGTAGTTTTTTCCCATTACGAATAATCCTTCAAAGCCAATCTGAAAGGTATGATTTCCTTACTCATGTTTTCGTAAGCATACTTTAATTGTAGGTATTTTCTTATATTTTGTTTTCAGATTATAGTTTTCTTAAATCATTGTTTTATTAAAAAAAATCAAAAGATCGGATTCATGTTTTCTGGAGAATTGGTTTTCAACCGTCAGATCTGATCTCAGCTTGTCACAACCATTCGATCAACTGAGGAAGTTGAACCATCTTCTCGTTGCCTATATAAAGGAGACACCAAATGGTTGTCCCACATCAGTTTTCTAGCTCTAGAGTCTGGAAGCTCTGCCTCTCTGTTTTAAATCCGTTTGGAACATCAGCTTTCTCTGTTCCGAACTTCTCACAAGTCTTCAGATCTGAATGTCTGTGGAAGTAGCTTCTCAAGACATGTCTTCCTCTAAGCCGATTTATAAGTGGTTAGTATATAGAGAAATGTTGGTTCATCCTGATTTCTTCAACAAGTATTATTCTCTAATATCCAAGAACATAAGGCTTACTGGATGGGAAAATGTTGTTGTGTCTAAGCCTGGGAATCAAGATGAAGTTTTTTCAGATTTTCTTGTAGAGTTCTATGAGACAGTTTCCTTCCTTAAGGAAGATGGAAGGGAGAAATTATCATTTGAGTCTTATGAAATGACTTATAAGCTTTCTTATGCCAAGGCAGCCAGCTTGGTAGGGATGAACAATGAAGGAGAAGACGAGTTCATCTCTCATGTTTTGCTGGATTCAAAGGAAAGCTTCGACAAGGAAAAGGCTTTGGAAACTCTTAGACTGTTAGATGATAAATCTCCACAGATTACTTCTCTATCTACGAATTTCCAGATTCTAGAATTATGGGTACAAGGCCTTATCGTACCGAGAAAGGGTGACAAAGACAGTTTAAAGAAGAGAGAGATCTACATTCTAGATTTTCTGATAAATCTAAGGAAGTTTAATCTGATGAAACACATTCTTATTACAATTTAGAATGTTAAGAAAGGTAATTTGAGAGCTCAAATCATAATGTATCCAGCAATCCTCTCAAAGTTTATAGTTCGGTGCCTTGAGTCTTTCAAGGAGGCTTGCAAGTCTAAAACAAGAGTTTGCAAGATTATGTTGGTGAGTGATGGTACTCTCAAAAGGATGGATGTAGCCTTCGATAAGAAGACTGGTCAGTTTATTGATTTACCTGCTTAAGAAGAAACGGTTTCGAAAGTTGTTGAACCTGAATCCTCTAAGCCAGTGAGGAAGATAATGTTGAAAGAAGTTGAAGTTGAAGCAGAGAATCCCAAATAAAAGGAAGTTCATTCTGCACCTCCTAAACCAAAGAAGAAGAAATCTTACCCTGATGAGGTAGTTTCTAAATGGAGGGAAATCAAAGAGAAGAGAGTGCAAGGGGAGCCTCAGTTTGGCTTGGATCCTGCGGAGCCTAATGCTTTGAAGGAAAGAACTATGGATGATCTATAAAAACAACTGAATGAAAAGAAGCATAAGTAGAAGATTTCTGAAGTAGAGGTAGCTCAGACCTTTTGATGTTTAATGAGATGGTTTCAGTGAACATTCCCGTTCCATGATCTTTTTCTTTGGAATCTCTACCTGAGACTCTAGGAAGAAACTTTGTCACCCCGGAAAAGGCAGTTGCAATGTACGTTGAGGAAGTTGAGAAGATTGAGAAAGTCAAAGAAGAAGACCGAGTTGCTAAAGGTAGTGGTGACACCGAAGATGTTTTGAAGCAAGTAGATGATTATAAGGGGACACCTTCAGAACATTTGTAGCTCCGAACGTCAGAAGCTGAATCATCGACGTTAGTCACTCCAGGGAAGGATGAGGAGGAAGGAGAACAAGAAGTAGCCTATCATGCATTGGAGGAACAACTTCTACATGATGTTGCTCAAATGGAGAACATAGAAGATGGCTCTCAAAAAGTTGCTGATGATGAAGACAATGTTGTTCAAGTTTCTGATAGTGAACAGAAGACTCCAGAACAACAAACCATTCCCAAAGAAGACAAGGAAAGCAACTTGTTGTTGATACCTCGAGAATAGTGGTTGTAAAGAGAAGGGAAGTTGGTGATTCTTCTAAGAAGAAGCTTGAGCATTTTGAAGAAGAAAATTCTCCACGAAAAGTCTCGGATTCGGAGTCATCTTCGTTGGTGCATGATTTTGTTGTTCAGTCATTAGAGAAGTTGGTACGTACTACTCCAACTTTCTCATGTATTGATTCAAGATGCCAGATGCTCCAACATGATTTGAATCAGAAAACTGACTCTATATCCATGGTTATGGACAAATGTGTCAAGATTGAGGCTCAGTTCAAAACATTCTTTTTCAGCTATGAAGCCCACAAAAGATCTTGCAAGAGGATGACTAGTTGGTCGAAGAAGACTGTAGAAGAGATGAGGCTCTTTGATGAATTCCAGTACAATGTGAAGGATGCCTTTGAGATAGATGACAGGAAGATAAATGAACTTACTTCATCCTTTGATGAAATGTTGAAAGATGAAAAGAATTTCTGGATTCAAGAATTCAGAGATCTGAATGGGAAGCTGAATTCTGTTTCTCAAAACTGGAAGTATGAAAGGGATCATCAGATTGAGTTTGAAGAAATGTTGTTAATGCAATAAAAAATCATGAAGGCTCAGAAAGAAAAGCTTCACGCCCAGGAAGAAAAGATTGAAGCTCAAAATGTAAGAATTGTTGTGTTAGAGAAGCAAGTCGAGGAAGACCATAAAGACTTGAAGAAGATAAAGACTGTTCTCAAGGGTCTCATGGAGAAGGAAAAAGATCCAAAATAGACAGATCCGATCTTTTGTTTTATCTAAATTTGCTTGTTTCCGAGCTTTCAAACTAAATTAAATTTGTGCTTGCTCGTTTCTTTTGTTGTTGCTACTAATTTTTCATGTACTTTGTTTTATTTTCCATTCCCTTGAATTCTATTTGAAAATCACAAAGGGGAAGAGGGAAAAGAACCCTACTAAAGGGGGGAAAAGAATCCTAACAAATGATGAGAATGAAAAAGAACTATAATAGAGTTTATCTAAGGGGGAGGTTTTCATTAAAGAAGACTTTCTTATTCTTAATGAAATATCATTCCGGAAATCAAGAATATGATCCTTAGAGTTTCAAAGTCTATGGGGTAGTTAGTCGTATTCATCAACAACAATTTGAAAAGGGAGATAAGCCTTAATGTTTTTCTTTCTTCTTAGACATTCTTTTTTGTAAGGATGTTTGTGCTCTCCAAAAAGGGGGAGATTGTCGAGTTAATAAGGTTTTCCTTATGACTTTTCCATTCCTTCATTTTTTGAAAATCACAAACACCACATCTTTAAGGAAAATCGCTTTTATAAGGAAAATCACTTTAATAAGGAAAATCGCTTTTATAATGAAAATCGCTTTTATAAGGAAAGTCGCTTTTATAAGGAAAATCACCTTTATAAGGAAAATCGCTTTTATAAGGAAAATCTATTTTATAAGGAAGATCACTTTTAAAATAAAAATTATCCTTATCATATTTTCATCCATATATTTCCTAAGTATAAGATTCAGATTCATTTCTATATTCTCGGAATCATTTGAAACATTGATATGAAGAATTCTGTTTTAGGTTCTGAATTCTGGATGAGAACTATAATAAAGTTCTACTCCGAATTCAGGATACAAATTCTCATTACGAATTCTGATGACGAATTCTCATTACAAATTCTGATGATGAATTCTCATTACGAATTCTGATGACGAATTCTCATTAAGAATTCTGATGATGAATTCTCATTACGAATTCTGATGACGAATTCTCATTAAGAATTCTGATGACGAACTCTCATTACAAATTCTGATGACGAATTCTCAATCCGAATTTTCATTCCAAATTCACCTATTAACCAGAATCTGATCATATTTGTTTTATACACTCCAAATTTATTTAGATTCTGAAAATTATTTTTGGTTAGACTCCAAACTCTCTTTTTTGCTTACACTTTTATAATTTGTCTACTCTTTGACTTTTTTTTACACTCCAAACCATCCCTCCGAACATTTTAGTTAGACTTAAAATGATTTCGTACATTCTATTATAGTTTTTTTGTTATAAAATGATGTCTTCTATTCTACTATAAACTAGCTGTTGGTTTAGTTACACGTGTACAGGTCCCTCTGATTTTTAAGGAAAATATGACCATTTGAAGGGAGGCCGACCTTGCCTATAAATAGGACCTCATTTGAAAGATCTCAGTATAAGAACATAGAGAAGTTGATCGATCTAGAGACCTCACGCTACTAAGGTGATTTCTAGATAGATAAAGCTTTTCATGCCTTGTGTGTACTGAACCGCTTGTTCATTTTTTGCTTCGTGTGACTCTGAATGTTGGTGATTACATTCGAGGACTTCTAGGGATAGGAAGAAAGAGGTTCCTACTACCTTGAAGTTAGAGGGCTTCTTTGATGAGGAAGACAGAGGTTGCCAACTACATTGAAGTTTAGGGCTTGCAGGGATAGCAAGACAGTGATTCCGATCTTCGTATCGAGGGCTTACCCTGGTGTGGGTTAGACAGACTTGCTTGAAAGTGTAAATCAAGGAACCTTTATCCAAGGTTGTTGGATACCCATCTCTTTGAGTTAAAATACTTATATCTTGTTACTTGCAGTTTTACTTCTTGTTTGTTTCCGCTGAATTTTGTATTATAAGGAAAGTATAACATCTTTATACTTCCTTACTTGTACTCTGTTTCATATAGATTCTATACGCTTTAAGGTAGAATCTCATATTGTAATCTTTTGTTAAGTTTCAATTTCCGGAACCATATTTCCGGAACCTACTTTCAGAATCTCTTTCCAGTTATAAGCAAGTACATATGACTTGATGTTTATAACTTCATTCCTCTTTCCAAGTTTTCATTTGTTGTTAGAGGTGTTGTGAATTTTCATAGTTTAACTTTGTTAAACATAGCCCTTTCCTTTTCATAAGGAAAACATAGTTAATCGTAATGAACATTAAAGGTTCCAAAGGAATTTTTAAAGTGTAAAATTTACCCCCCTCCTCTTGTATATTGAGCATCTACAACATTATTTTGATCCTACACACATGATTAGAACTATGCTACCCCTGACCTGGAGTTAGTAGCAATGGTCTTCGCTCTGAAGATGTGGCGACACTATCTGATGGGCAAGCACTTTACAGTCTATTCTGACCATCAGAGTCTCAGGTACATCTTCTCACAGAAGGACCTGAACCTGAGACAGCGGCGATGGCTCGAGTTCCTCCAGGACTATGACTTTGAGATAGTCTATACTCTTGGAAAGGAGAATGTGGTACCCGATGCACTCAGCAGGAGGACGAGAATTCAGCAACATGGGGAGGCGACAGAGCAGCTAGCCGATTTGTAGATATCCTTCATGGATAGAGATGGAGCAGCCTTCTTTCAGTCACTCACAGTCACTCCTCCACTACTGCAGCGGGTCAGAGAGGCACATCGTGGGGATGTTGATTGTGAGACGCAGCATGTGCATATATCCACAAGAGAGGCACCAAATGGTTTCTCTTTAGGAGGAGAGCATGATGTACTTTTTAGAGGACGTACCATGGTACTAGTTGCTTTGCGGGAAGAGGTGCTGATAGAGTTTCACAATTCCCCTTTGGCAGTAAATAATGGCGTGACAAAGATGTACCAGGATCTCAGACGACAGCACTGGTGTCCGGGCATGAAGGAGGCTATGGCAGAGTTCATTTCTCGATGCCTCACCTACCAGAAGGTGAAGGCAGAGCACCATGTACCAGCAGGCTCTGTACAACCCTTGGAGGTCCTGGAGTGGAAGTGGGACGACATATCTATGGACTTTGTGACTGGACTACCACGCACTTCCCGAGGTCATGACTCCATTTGGGTGATTGTCGACCGACTCACTAAGTCGGCTCACTTCTTACCCATCAGAGAGCATGGCTGAGTGGAGTGCTTGGGATATCTCTACATTCAAGAGATTGTACGGCTTCATGGTGTGCCATCTTCCATTGTTTTAGATCGAGATGCTCTCTTTACTTCCCGGCTTTGGAAAGGGTTGCAGGAGGCGTTCGGGACACAGTTACGTATGAGCACCGCCTTTCACCCCCAAACAGATGGTTAGACGGAGATGAAAATTCAGACTCTCGAGGACATGCTCCGTGCATTTGTCCTTGACTTTGGTCGAAGCTGGGAGGACCACCTACCCTTGGTAGAGTTCGCGTACAACAAAAGCTACCACTCCACCATCGGGATGGAACCATATGCGGCGTTGTACGACTGACCTTGTAGATCTTCTATGTGCTGGATAGACCCTAGGGAGTCAGCACTTGTGGGACCGGAGATGGTCCAGGCCACGATAGAGAAGGTCCAGGTCATCCAGAAGCGGATGAGGATAGTTTAGACCTAGAAGAAGTCTTATGGTGACAGGAGGCAGAGGCTACTAGAGTTCGAGGATGGTGACCATGTCTTCTTGCGGGTGTCACCTCGACATGGATTACGGAGATTTGGCCAAGGCGAAAATTTGTCTCCATGCTTCATCGGACCATTCCAGGTTCTCAGCAGGATTGGCGATGTGGCATACCACTTGGAACTACCACGTCAGTTGCACCGGGTTCATGACATCTTCCACATATCCCAACTAAGGATGTACGTGCACGACCCGACACATATCATTGACCATGGGGACCTGGACGTTGAAGATGAGACGAATTTTGTGGAGGTACTAGTGGATATTGAGGATCGACAGGAGCAGGTCCTACATGGATGGTTGATTCCTCTAGTGCGCATCAGATGGCAGCACGAGAACCTCCAGGAGAGCACTTGGGAGCAGGAGGCTCAGAAGCGTGCTCAGTACCCAGATTTGTTTCCCTAATTTTTGATGTATCTTTTCGGGGACGTAAATCCCTGAAGTGGGAGTGATGTAAACACCAGAAAAATTCAAGGAAATGTTTTTTCATAATTTTATTTGTGATTTTACAAGAACACAGTTTCTGACTGAACCTAATTCCGAGGCCCGGTGTGCCCGGAATATTTTTCCGAAGTTTAGCTCAGGTACGTTCAGTGAACGAACGAGCGGGTTTTTCTAACTTTTGAAACAGTGCTCGGAGTCAAATTCTAAGGGCACCGATGGAATCGCATCGCCGGTTTTTTCTTCGAAACACCTCTTTCGGAGTTGCATTTTCTTGAGTGTGGTTTTTTTGGGTGTTAAGTTAAGGAATAAAATAAAAGTGGTGAAACCGATTCTTATTTTATTTTTCTTAACTTATGTTAAGTGGATGATGTGGGACCCACAATATCCTACCCACTTGGTAGGATATTTGTGAGGTGGGGCCCATACGAGCCCCACCGTTTCTTTTCTTCTAATTAACACACCCGCACCCCCCTTTTTAATGAAGTCAAATCTTGCTTTTAATCTGGATATTAAACGCCTCATTAATTGGGCGGATTTACACTCCTCAATTATTTTTTTGTTTCGTTTCTTTTTGAAATTCAAATGTTGGCTTGTGCGTTAATAAAATAAGAAAACTCTTATTTTATTTGAGTTGGAACATGTTGCGTGGAGAGGATTTCAAGAAAACACTTCTTCTACGACGAAGAACGCGAAGAACGTGAAGAACGCCGGATCCTCTGAGATCGACGACGCGACGCTTCTTCCGTAACATTCCTTCTTCCACGACGCTTCTCTGTGATGCGACGATCCTCCCACCATGACACCTTCTTCCTTGATGGTTATTTACGCGACAATTCCTCGCTCATCGATTTTGAGGAGGTAGGGATTTATATTAATTGGTGTTCGTGAATTCTTTCGTTGCCTTTCTTCTTTTCTATTGGAGCCGCCTGTTACCGCAATAAAGGGAGGGGGTCAGACCGCATGAACATGGCCGACCCTCCTTAACTTTTGGTTGTTTGATATTGTTGCAGCACGAGCAAGGCAACACGGTGCCAAAGCACCGCACTTGAATTATTAAGGAAAAAGGGGGAGAAGCACAGTGTCATTGCACCGTGCCGTTGAAGAGGAACCAAAGACGCGGTGCCGTCACGCCGCGCCAGAGAACCAAAAAAGCACCCCAGCCGGAGCGGGGCCACGACAGAGCTGCACAGCGCCGTCGCGCCGCGCCAGACGGACCAAGGGCGCGGTTGGTTCCAGGCAGCGGCGAAGCAGGGGGATTGGTGGCCGGTTTCGGGCCGCCCACGTCGGAACATAGGGACCGGCCCTTGCTAGTCCCGTGGCGGCAGCAGCCCGCCAGCCAGAGCGGGCCGGCCGGTCAGGGGAAACTGGGAGTTCATAACTGCCGGTCGGCCAGCAGGTGCGTCCCCCCACATGGGGGACGTGGGTTCTCAAACGCGGGAGGCAGCGCCCCCCCCCCCCCTTCACCGCTCGACCGTTACGGCCGAGCCGCCTGGCCGCTGGCCGCACCATGGCGTCGGGCCGGGCCGCGCCCAGGCTGGGCCGCGCCCAAGCCAGCCAGACCCGGACCCGGTTCGGTTAGACCCAGTTCGGGCCGACCCAGGGGGTACTGGGCCGAGTCGGACCAGGCCCGAACCCCCCCTTATAGCAGAGATTTCGGTCTGTTGACCATAACATGAGCTACGGGCTTCCAATCAATGCACCGTCAGTTGCGTAGTGATCCTTGGATCAAGACGGTCGTTTCGGTATATTAAAAACAGGTTTCAAAGAACTTTGTGTTCGGCCGGGATGGTTCGTACACGAAACCAACCGGGCCCTCGGAGCGGAAACACTATAAAGTGATCTCTAGACATCCGAATGGCATGCCATCGACTTTATTTGATTCCTCTAAGTGAGATGGACCTTTTGGCTTACTCTGATCGAGGTTTAGACGCAGTTGGAGTACAGTCGGGTTGGTTTTGACTCAAAAACCAACTGGGCCCCTGGGACGAAAAATCCAATAACCCTTAGACCGGGCGTCTGATTGATGTGCTGTCTGTGACGTTGAGTTCCTGTTGACGATATGGATCTTTTGGATACATCAAATCCATACAATGTGTCATTTGATGTATCAGACCCTCGGCTCGTTTAGCGGACCCTCCCGAACAATCTTGCTGTATGCGGGAACCCTAGAGCTGGGTGCGACTCCGACGCCGATGATGACTATGCAGAAATCCTCCGTGGATTCGGCTGCGATGACTACAACACTCAGTGATCCTACGTGGATCAGTGCTACCGATCCTATGTGGGTCAGATATTGTTTGGGTCAGCGCTCAACGGTCCTCTATGGGCCAGGGCCTACATATCCTGTGTGGGTTCGATCCTGTATGGGTCATTGCGGGGGTTAGTTACCTATCAATCATGTGTGGGTCAGATCCTTTGTGGGTCTTTGTGGGGGTTAATTACCTATCGATCCTATGTGGGTCAGATATTTTGTGGGTCATGGCGGGAGTTAGTACCTATCGATCCTTTGTGGGTCCGACGGCTTAGATGAATCAGTGGCTATATCTGATCATCTCTATCGTCATACGAAGAAGTTTACCTGTGTGAGCTAAATCATGACTTGCTTTCCTATGTGGATTACGTTATGCATTCCTGTGTGGATCAGGTTCTAATTTCCTGTCTGGATGTGATTGAACTTGGTCTTGGAGGTTAGAGCGAACAAGAATTGATGACTTAGGTATATGAATGGTCATATACCTATGTAGAGTCGAATGTTACTTTGTGGTTGTATCTTTCCTATGTGGATTATGCTTTGTGGATTCTGGGAGACCTTCAGGGGTCTCGAGGTCCCTACTGAGTAGCTTATACTCACCCATGCACGGGCTATGCCCCCACTACATTGTGTTGGTTGCAGACGATAGAGAGCGCTGATCGTGGTTGAGGCACGAGGAGTAGGTCGGTACCCGGAGGTGGATCACTAGGCGGGGCGTACTCGGAGCGGACTGCTGGACTAGAGGAGCTGTGGAGGCTATCTGTACCCACTCATTAGGTTGGACTTCCAGTGGACGGCTCGAGGCTGCGGCTTTACATTCAGTTGCTGTTTTTTCCCTTTCCAGTTGTACTTTAAGTTCAGTTTGGGTTTGTATTCTGGCCCACTTACTTTTTCCGCACTTACTGTTGTACCCAGTTTTTACTTAGTGTTTACTTATTCTTGCTTTCTCTATGGTGTTTTTTTACATTACAAAGCCAATTCCTTCCCTTTTTATCGGGAATTACACCTTGGTGTTAGTCGCCAGCCCATGGCCTGTGGAAGGTGGGCATGGGGTAGTCATGGCACGGGCCCCGAGGACGGGTCGTGACAACAATGGTGAGATTGTACCAAAATAAAGTAAGTATTATTCTAATTCAAATTCACCAGCATTAAGGAAATGATCATGAAAACAAAAATGTTGTACTAGTACTCTTATATCTGATTAATCAGATGGTACCTTAGATCATCACAATTCTATGGCTTTGTGATTGTTGGCTTTTTCATAGCCACGTTCTCTACCACTCTCCATCAGAACATGACGGTTTGATTTCTCTTCCAAATCCATATTTTCACCTATGTTATCCTATGTGGAAACCTAGTGATTAGTTAATTTGGGTAACCGTTACGTATCATACTTTAGTTTATTAAGTTAGTTTTTTGTATTCCTTTTTACGATGTGGGTTTATATTAAAGAAACTTTCGAGTAGTAAACCATTTATATCCTCGACGAATTTCGAGGGAGAAATCAATTTTAAGGGGAGTAGAATGTAACACCCCGAGATTTTATGAAAAATATTCTTTTAATTTAATTGATGTCTTGTGTTGTACGCTACACCAAGGTCATCTTGCGCTATACGCAACACCGTATTAGTTTGCAGTATACGCAACACTATTCTTGGCTTGTGTTACACACAATTTCATGTTATTTTTGTAGAAATTATTCTACACAACATTAAGTATAGAAATTTTTTAATGTATCAATTAAATATGTTTTTATTTTTCTATACGCAACAACAAAGAAGTCTTGCACAACATGCCACCCTGACTTGGCGTTCATTACACGCAATCGCGACCTTCCCTAATAGCGTGTCCAGTACGAAATACCAGGTTTCACTAAACAATGATATATTTTATAATATTTTGAACTAGTAGTTATGAATAGTATTAACTGAATTTTAAAATTTATAACATTATAATTCATCATACACATTTTCTAGAATGTTGTATGAAAACAAAATCTGTTTTCCAGATAAAAGAAGTTTTTAAAAAAATGCAGTTTTACCAACATTTGATGGCACACACATTTTAATTATAGTTTTTTACATGTTTATAAGTTCAATTTGACAATATAAAACTCCTTTTTGGAATCAGGATATAAAAATTTACTTTTGATATATTTTTCATATTATTATGATAACTTTCATATTTTAATTAATAGTAAAAACAAACTATATTTTAATTAAAAAAACTCTTTTCATCGTAATAATTTATATGGTTCGATTATCTTTTTAATTGGTTTTAAAGTTTAATTAGAATATATGTTTACCATTTAATCACATTTTTGTCATTGGAATTAATTTCACTTTGAAATTGGACATAAACAAGTGTCGATCTTTTGATAGTTATTGTTTCTTAAAAACATGCCATTTGTTTTGATAACGGGAATTCAATTTAAAATTAATTAATGCCACATCTATGTTTTGAATTTGGAAAAATAGAAATAATTTTTGAATTCAGGATTTAAAATATATCTTAGGCTTAAGGTTTGGTATTTTTATGAAAAACTTCAATTTTTGATGAATATTGAAAACCCTGAGTTTTTGTTTAAAACCGACATTTTATTTAAATAATCATTTATTTGATTAAAATTTATTTTAGGTCAAAATAGATACATAATAATTATATAAGATCAATGAAATCCATTGAAGTAATTTTATAATAATTTTATATTTATATAAATTGTATTGAACTTTTCACCGTCTTTTACCCACCTCCTAGGAGGTTTTGCAATTGTTCATAAAACATAATTTTACCATTTATGTGAATTTAATTTCAAAAATCCGAAATACATGGTTGTTATCAAGAAGTAATATGTTGTTCAATAAGATAAAAATAATTTTTGTTGAATATTAACTTTTGACATTTATTTATTGCGGTTAAAGGTAAATAGGGTAATTTAAGGTTAAAAGAATATTATAATAATTCCAAATTACATTAACACTATTCATAAACTTATTGGATGCATAGTGGCCGACCATGGTCATCCTTGGGTCGATTTTGGGACCCCATTGAGCCACCTTGGAGTGATAATGACAGTTTGGATTAATTAATTTAATGTAATGACAAAATTGGAAATAACAAAAATCTGTTAGTAATTAATTTTTATAGGGGGATATATAAATTAACTTTTAGACTATAAATATTTATTGGAAAGATGAAACTATTTCCTACGTGTTGGTATTTTTTTTTATAATTTTTAGACATCATATAAATTAAATTATTCATGAAACAATAATGATGTAGTATTTACCTCATTAATAAATGATATAAATAAATAAGATTATAATTATTAAAATATTATAAAAAACATTTCCAATTCTGATTGGATGGTTTCATTTCGACCATGGGTCATTTTATTTTCATCTTTAATGATTTTTGGACCTTTTTAAACCGATGATAAGTTTATAATAAAATTATATTTTCACACTTTCCAAAAGAGCCCCTCCTGCACCTTATAGAACCAGACCACTTCTATGCAATTCCACACACCTCTCAAGCCATTTGGCTCGTCCACACCCTGCCAAATTAAGCTCTCTACATCACTATCCTCCCTCTAGAAGCCTTACATTAGTCAGAAGTCACTTCAAGAAGTCCTTTTGGATCAAACCAGTGAAAGTTACCCAAATTAAAGGTAATAGTTTCTCTTAAATTGTTTTATTTTATTCTACTTCTCCAACCCCAAAACTCATTTTAATACTTTATTTTGTAAAAAAAAAGTATCCAAAAAATACTAGGATGTTGTTATTAGATGTATTAGAACTACACTTACACACACCTCCATCTAATGGATGAAGAAAATAATGTTTCTGTGGATGACAAACTAACGCCTCACGAAAAGATGATTGTTCGATTTTATCCTACCGCCTCTCATGGTGGCCATTATTATGGAACTTCATTTATATATGATATATATTATGTTTATTATTTCATTATTCTTCTTTACTTCCCAATTATATCAAGCTTTTATGGTTTCCACAGTGGGTAAATACGATGATCTCATTTGAGTTAGTGCGGACTACCGCCCCCTTAAAGTGATGTGATTCGTTAATTCCTTATATGGAATGTATAAAGGATGGAGTTAATGATATTATATATTATATTATACTAGTATTAGAATATACCTATTCCATTAAAATAATAAATAGAAATGAAAGTGGCATTCATGCGTACGTATGGCTTACCATCTCCATGAACGATGCATTTCATTTCTTACCTCCATATGTTATGTACTATTATAAATACATGTATATGCTGGATATATAATGAATATATATGATATATAAATAATGATTTACATTCTTGAAGTATGTAAATCATGAAATAAGTAATAATAACAACATGAACAACAAGTCCAAACTCGTATGATTAATAAGATGATTTTACCCAAAACATTGCTTTAACATGGGATTTTCAAAAGAACGGGTAATATAAAGTCATAAGTGAACCATATATGATATCATAACAATGAATATGATTCTTTAATAAGTCAATGACATTATTTAAATTATTATATAGGATGTTCGGATACGTACGAAGCATATCAGACCTAAGGTAAGGGATAACTTCTCCAATCTCATTTTTATCTGAGATTGTTTATTCGTAAGTATTTACTGAGGTTATATTTATCATCCATGTCCCTATTTTATATAAATGGTTTCATATATTTTTTAAGTCCTTTTTACCCATTTTTTGCTTTTATAGCATGGAACGTAAGGAATCATTCTTTTGTTTACCATACGAGGTACTTTTTGACTTTTCTAACAAAACTACGAGGAGAATGTTATCTTTTAACTTATATGGCATGAACGGATTTTTACGGTTTTATAAAGCCTAATTTTCATGAAGCTTCATCCAAAATATTTCATGATTATTTTCAACAAAATATCTTTCTTTTAAACTTGCATGGAATTTTGTGAAAAGAAAATGATTTTCATGAAGAAAGGATATTTTCGTCAAGAATTAATTTCAAGTGCTTTATCAAAACCATTTTCCACTTAAGATGACATTATTTCATATATGTATGTTTCAAGTATAATTTCTCAATGATTTATATGGCTTCACTTTTCTTATGATGAAATGATATCGATTTGTTTTATATGGATTATGTTATGATGGAATGATGTTTATGAAATCTAATTTATTCTTTGGGTTATGATGAATGATTTATGATTGTTTTATAGCAGACATAATAATGATTTCAATATGGGATGGGTGGGACCTATATCTCCTTACAATGAATTGGGTAAAGATTTATATCTCATGAGATAGACATGGCTAGAACGAGAAGAAAATCTTTTTCAGTAATAAAGGGCATGAACGGTAAGTAAACCCGGTTCAGTAATGGACTTTGTCAACTAAGATGGTCTTGGAAGTAATTCCTTGGCCACTATGGAAATCATATCATGTGCTTATTGTTTTTCAACAATTACATGATTTATTCCCATGCTATTTTATCATGATTTATGTTCTTTTATGATATATGCCTTACGTACTTCCAAGATTTATTTCTTTGCTCATGATTTTGATGTCTAGATTTTTATGTTCAAGTTTTTGCATTCAAATGTTTATGGATTGTTTTATGCTCTCTATGTTTACCCTTACTGAGAATTTTATCTCACCCTTTATATGTTTTCTATTCCCCTAGATTTAGAGAATTTTTTTAGGTAAGAAAAAAATAAGTGATGATCTTTATGGGAGATATTGAAGATCATTCATCATGATTGGAAGATTGCGTTCCGAGTTTCCAAAGACACTAATCTATTATGGACCTTGTGTGTCTGTTTTCGTTATGTATTAAGTATTCCACAAAAGAATTGTAATTTCCATGTATCTCAAGATTCAGGTCTCTACATTCCAATTTTGATAATTATTTCACAAATATAATATATATTCATTTCTTTCCGCATTATAAAAATCCATGTAAAATGGGGATAAAAAATAAATACACCATTATGTGGAGATGGTAGCTCGTATGTATACATAATTGATATATTCATTTTTCATAGGATGGAATATAGTTGAATAATGGTTTTACCTAAAAAATAATAAAATTTTATTATATGGAATATACTGCAGATATTATTTGATAATGGTTATAGATTTATTTCAGGTGGAAAAGAGGAAATAGAATTGAACCTTATATTAAATAGTTATACCACTTATTCAAAAAACTACATTTGGATTTAACTATTAGCCTTCTAGGATGGTATTTTGATAATAAAAGATCTTTTACTTCATGGTGGTGAATTTTGGTATGATATTTTGGCTGTTTTATTTTATCTATGTGTCTCAAGAGGTTTGAAGAATATAGGATAAGTGGTTCCAATTTACAAGTGAGGGAAATAGAACACATAGAATTACTTTAATGGTATCCAAATAAGATATATCATAAAAAAGTAAACGAAAGAAACTAATATAATTTATAATTAAATATATGATATAGAATATATCACTTCAACCAATAAAATTTATACATGTTTATGTTTTAATTTAAATCACATATTTTTGTTTAATCCGGTCATCAACTCTTTTCATATTTAACCATGCTATTGTTTTTGATTTAATTATTCATATAGTTTTTATATTCAAATAAGTTGCTAAAAATGATCATTGTATAGAATATTCATCCATTTAATTACCCAATAGTCCATTAAAAATAGTTTCTAAATTTTATATCATTTTAAAAAATACAGTCTATCATAAAATTTCATTAAAGTAATTTTTGTATTATTCATTTAAATTTACATCAAATCCATCAAGATATCAAAAAAATTACATTCAAAAAAATATACCTGTACTTTATATTTTAATTAATTATTAATATAATTTTATTAAATAATTTAACAACAATATTTTTTAATGTTTTTAAAATAATTTATTATATTTTTCTACTGTTTGTACATGCATAATGTTTGTGTTGCACAAGTATTTAAGGGAATAATGCCATTACTAAAAATTAAAAATAAATAACAAA
The DNA here is from genome assembly GCA_963277665.1 of Viscum album. Taxonomy (NCBI): domain Eukaryota; kingdom Viridiplantae; phylum Streptophyta; class Magnoliopsida; order Santalales; family Viscaceae; genus Viscum; species Viscum album. The sequence continues at coordinate 269,321,926 of OY728129.1, forward strand.
AGATATAATTTATTTATATTAAAAAACCCCTTTATAATCATTAATAAATTCGTTTTATTCCAATGAAAATAAATTTGAAAATTTAAAATAAAGAGAGTTATATTTTGTATTTATTCATTACTTAATGTAGTATAAATCACATTATAAAAGGAAAATAAAAAAAATTAATTTTTTTCAAACATTGGATAAATATGGTTAAATTAATCTAATTCAATGAAATAAATATAGTGTGGGGTTGTCTTTGAGGGTTTATCCCATTGTTTTATACTCAATTTACCTTTTGTACCCATTCCTATGGTGATAAAAACATTACCATTATTAATATTCAATTTGAAATAAAATAAAATTGTATTATATATTAAACCTGATAATCATGATTATAAATATGATATTATTTTTTATGTATTTAAATCATATAATTTCAGGAAACTGAATTGAATACAATCATGAAAAACACATCTAATATAATTTCAAGAAAAACATGGTTTGAAGTATAATAATAAACACACTCCAAAATAAAATATAATGATGATTAATATGGAAATAATTACAGCAATTTTAATAAAATAGTTATTATGTAAAATTAAAATAAAAATCATAATATATTGTCTCTTTTAAATTAATGAATCAGAATAAAACAATATTTTGTTTCTAAAAAATTGGATTTTTACAATTAACTCAAAAAATCGATCTTTTAGAAAAATATAAAATATTTATAAAAAAACTATTATGAAATAATATTTAATAATATTTTTCGTTTTTTACAATTAAAATATCTAAATGTGAATGTTTTAATTAAAATATCTTCACAAAAAATACAGTCAAAATAATTTTTGATGAAAATTCATTATTGTGGCATAAATGCATTTATTGAAAATTTATTACATATCTATTATTAATTAAAAAATAAAATTCATTATATAAAACATCTATAAATATTATTCATAATTTTTTTGTCTTATTTATAACCACCAGGCAAACATGTAGGTTATAATAGATATACATAAAGAATATTATATCATGGTTTGTTTAATTTTTGTGATACGTGTTCAAAAAACTATTATAAGTAGAGTTATTTTTAAAATAAAATATATACTATAAAATTTAGAAATTACAATAATATCCTTGGGAAATATCTTACTTTTACTAAAGGATGTATTTTATATGGTAATTTCAGGAATAAAGTTATAAACTGTCGAGGAATAATGAAGAGATCAATGAATACAATCTAATAGAATAAATTAATTCTTAATATATCAATTAAATCTCTTAAATTTAGTATTCATAAGAGTTATGAAATTTATTCCAATGATTAAATATCATTAATAGTACCATGAATATTTTATGAATAAAAATTTATCAAAATAATTTTATGTTATAAAAAAATATGAAAAAAATAGAAATGACATAAAATTGTATGATTGATTTTATATTATGATTAAAATAGAAAACATGGTGATATTGAGATGAATTAATATTAGTACATATTAAAAATATTTTCTTATAGGAATAATATTTGAAGGAATAAGAATTTAATAATGTCCTTAACAGTCCTAGAGGGGCTAGTTCCATGACTCCCATAATCCCACAACGAATAGGCCAGGGGCTCGTGACTGGCCCTAAGTAGGAATATCCCACAAATGGGAGGAATTTACCTATGTACTTGTTCACACACAAACATCTCTAGGATCAAATTTATTATATACAAAAAACAATGTAAATAATAATACATACCACATAGATACTAATGATAGAGTATAATAGTAGAAAACTAAAAAGTAAACACATCTATAATGAAAACCCATCAAAAAAGGAGTCTGGAAAAGTGAATACACAAGTTCCAGGGAATCATCCAAAAAAAGTCCCCCTTAGCACCACCTAGTCCTAGTACACCTTTAACTTTTTCAAAGCATCGATTATTTGTACATAACACCACACATGTGGGAAAAACCCACATAGGGGTGAGTAATAAAATAATTAGTTGGACACCCTAACACTACTAAGTAATACTACTAAGAATTACATTAAGTATAAAATTAAGAAATACATGAAGTATAGAAAAAGGATATCCATGAAGTATAATAAAAATAAATACATGAAACAAACACTAAAGAAACTCATGAAATATACCACAGAGAGGATAAATAGACATATCACATAGGTATAGGTCCATAGTATGAAAAAAATAACCATCTAATGTAATACGCAAACCACACAATAATGATAAGACATATAGTCTCGATGAGACACATAGTCCTAGTAAGAAACTCTATCATGATGAGAATCTCTATCCCAATAAGACACTAAACCCTGATGAGACACCCAGTTTCATTGAGACACATAGTCTCAATAACACACATAGTCTTGGTAAGTCAGATAGTCTCATTAAGTCATGCAGTATCAAGGTCACAACGATCCATGAGATTCTTATCACAATATATAGGTTCTGAAAGAACTCACCACTCAATAAGTTAGGTCATATGCACAAATCCAAAAAACACCCTTACATTATCTCAAATGTATCGTCTCATCGTGAAGGTCAAAAACTCACAATCAATTAATAAAATAGACACATGGTTGGAATGTTGTGGGTATTTTCATAAAAATTCATGAATAAGTTGGATATGACCCACCAGACCTAGCCTAAACCACTGGCTCACCCAACATAGCCCAATCTAGTTTTTCCCAAACCATCCTGGCCTTCTGGGTCACTTAGTCTAGCCCGCTGGGGTGCTGTAGCAACTCAACTCTACTGGTCTAGACGACACTATGGCCTAGCCTGTACACCAGATTCGGCCACCCCGACCACATCCCATCTAGTTCACACGGTCCACACAAACGTCGTGCCACCCCTAGTCCTTATTTTGCTCTGCCTCAAACCTGATCCTTAAGTCACCGCTAGTCACCCCGAAACTTGTTGTTCCCTCCACCCCCCCACACCCCGATGTCAATACCATACATTGTGTTTTCTTCAGCCACACCTGCACACATCCACCGCCACATACCCCCGCCAATGTCGGTGCTCTGATGGTCTCATCCAATGACCATTAGGGCTCATCCAATGAACAGAAAAGGATGTTCCCCCAAATCTATCCCTGTTAGGTACCGATAAACACTAATACAACCTTTATGGTTGATTTTACATCGAAAAGGGGTGTCCGATCATTTTTTGAGCATCCATAAAAGTCGATACATGACCAAGAGTTTCCAATAGGAAAGAACACCACAAAAGTAGAAGAGAATGGAACCTTGAGCATATAAAGAATTAACCTTGGATTTGTTCGTGTCGGCCATGATTCATTCTCATTATAAGGATGAATGAAGAGCATAACGATACTCCCATTAAAAATTCCCAATAATAAACACCCTGGAAGAATGATTGAACCATAGATAAAAATATTCATTGGTTGGTGGGAATTCGAAATTGAATCTATGAACTAGGATAGAATCACAATGAGAGGAAACACACTACCCAGATTTGGACCACTGGCTGACAAAGATTGATCATCAGGTCATCTTCATGGGAGAGATCCTTTGAATCCAAGAAGTGTTGTTGATTGTTGATTCATGATAAAATATATTGTCCATCATCGTCATCGAGATAAATTCCTTATGCTGCTCTCATGTGAATCCCCGGGTTATGGCCATGACACTAGATTATTGAAAAACTCTAAACAATTATTTAAATTAGTTGTTGCGTCATAATAAATTTATTTATTAAATACTTTTTTGATGATATGTCCAACAACTAAAATTCATGGATGAAAAAATAGAATCAATGTTAGGCCCCAAATATAGTAAAAATTATTCTCTGAATGTATTGGTGCCTTTATATTTAAGATATTTGAAATTTTTTAGAAGTTATTTTACTTTTGATAGAAAACTATGTGCATATGTTATTTAAAATTTTTATTATTTTTCAAACAATTGATTCGAGCACACAAGGCCTTAGAATGAAATGCTATCTCAGAACCTAATCTCAAAATAATTCCATATACTATAGAAAATTAATATATTGGAATTACAAGATGTTACATTCTCCAAACCTTACGGATTTACGTCAACAAAATAAAAAAAACTCCCCCAATAAATGATGGTAACAAGGATGAATATGTGCATCCACCTCACATGTTCTCTCCTTATGATTACTGTGCTATCAACAAACGTGCACCATAGGAATCGACCACCAACAAAGAATCTTATTCTATGGACATTAATGTACTCTAGGTCGACAAAAAAATTCACCCCATTGTCAATGAAAATCACTCCATAGTCAATGACTTGTGATGGATAATGCACATATATCCTCAGCTGTGACACGTGGAAGACACTGTTCACTAACTCTAACTGCATAGTTATAGATAATCGATATTACACCTTGCCAACTATACATTGTATATGGAAGGTGTTGATGAACCTCATAGTCATATTTACACCTTGGAAAAATATCTATATCTCTCCTCGAGGAGAGACCTGATGGGACACATGGTATATATCCTTGAAATCCAATAACCACCTTTTCCTATTTTAATAAGATATTTGATGGCTTAGTGAAGAATTATTCAAATCCTAGATGACCTACACCATCATTTTAGTCACCTGAACTAATTCAAGGTGCATGAGTGTTTATTTTCTAGAGTCTATCCAACCATGTGGGGAACTAAAGGGTCGCCCGTAAAATTCCTCGAATAGTGCCATACCGATGGTGTAAAGGTATCTTTTGTTTTATAAAAACTCTACTAGGGGTATGTGATCCTCCTAACTGAAAAAAAATAAATGTATGCTTTATGTCATCTATAACCTTCTTTTTCCACTTAGTCTAGTCATCCCTATGTGGGTGAAAAGTTATTCTCAAGCGAAACTAAGTCCCAAATAGCTCCTATAATCCCATCCAAAATTGGGTTTCGATTGATAGCTTGGGGATAAGCTATGTTAAGGTGGGAAGATAGTAAGAACCTGGGTTTTTAGAATGGGTCAAAATCCCGACCCAGTTTGAATTTTTGACTAGTTCTTAAGGAATATGGAGAAAATGGGAAGTTTCTATAAATTTCCATACTACATGCTATGTACATTAGGTACAAACCATGTATATGTTAAGCGAGTGTCGGCCATGTGCTCGCCAAGTACATGCCGTGGGATGACCGTGTAGAAATGTTTTCCTACACGGCGTGTAGTTTTAAATATGTTGTGTACCCCTGACCATGTGGTGACCATACATGGCATGTAGGCCTGTTGGATGGGAAAAACCAGGTACACGCTGTATTCCTCTTGGACACGCCATGTAGTCTAGTCGTGTATAAAGGATATACATGGTGTGTGGGTAATTTTGCAAGGAAGCGAAGAGAAACCGAGTACACACCATGTACCCATAGGTACACGTTGTGTACTCATATCAGCAGGTCTAAAAAGTAAGGCGGTAAAATTCAGCCATCTTATGAATGGTTAAATGACCTACTCGATGTGTAGTCATGAAGTACACACCATGTACTTTCTTTTTTTTCGTTAAAACTGGCAGTAGCCATGTATTGAGGAAAAACCTCAATTTTGTCGCCTGGTTTCGGGAACCAAGCCAGCCGGAGATCTTTTCTTCTTTCGATCGTCCGTCCAAGACCCGATTCAAACTCCTATTGATGCATTGGAACCTCCTCGGTAATGCCTCGATTCCTCTTGGGCCGTTTTTTTATTTTCGTTCTAAAACGAGTTATAGGGTTTTGAGCAGTTTTCAATGTTTTGTATATTTACCTCATTTTAGACAGAATTTGTGGCTATTACCAGAGGTGTAGTATCATACGAGTCTGAGGTAGGTGGTGCATACCTCATTCTGTGTTTTCGTGGTTGTTTGGGTGATGTGGCCTTTAGCGCGTTTTCGGGAATTTTTTGTGGGACACTTTTTGTCTACTGTTTCATATTGAATTGCTTATTGGACCTATGGGATGCCTTTGGGTATGCCCAGTAACTAGTTTTCATGGGCAGGGCCAGGTGAGGGGTCATTTCTCCTCGGGGCATTTTGGCCATGGAATGCCAAAATTGCTTTAATTTAAATATTAATGTGTTAACTATTGAGTTTAATTTATTAAGCCTGCTATAAGTTATTAGAGGCTTTTAAGACCTCAGTGCTGCTGTTCTATAACCGTTGGGTTGGGGAAATTCAACTATTTAAATTATTTTTCTTATTATGAGTTTTTTTGAATTTGATATATATATGTAATTGCTAAATTGCACATGCTGGACCCTTTGGGTTTTGTTAGGATTGGCCCGGTTATTCTTGAGTGATGTTGATCACAGGTTGGGTTTCGCCTGGGTATGTTTGGGTGGTTTTGACCATGGGATTAGACATCATGGATGTCGACTTGAGGTAGTACAACTGTCAGGTTGGGTATGGCCCGTGTTACTAGGATGGCGATGCCATCAGACTTGAGTGGCAAGGTCGCAGGGACACAAGGTGTCATATGTGTTGGTGGCTTAGGTGATATTTTGGTGATTACCCATCACGTGAGACTTTGAGTACTGTGAAACTAGAGATGCTACGTTATGAGATGGTTTTGACCACTCGTGTGGGTAGAGGCCCCTGTAGTTGGGGATAGGTATTTTGGTTGGGGGTGCTTACCGTAAAAAGCCTTGTGGGAGGTGATGAGCCTTCAGGGGATAAAATTGAGACTATCAAGTTGGGGGGCTGAGGCTCAGCGTGATTTGAGGGCAGAAATCGTTGATCCTCTGTGTTATCCTTGGGCATGCCTTCGAAACGTCGGTACTTAATACACGAGGTGTGAGGAGGCACATGGTGCCAGTTTACTATTCTTGGGCGTGCCTTTGGGACATCGGTACTTGAGACACGAACTGTCAGGAGGCCCAGGGTGCCGGTTTACAATTCATGGGCATGCCATCGGGAAGTCGGTACTTAAGAAACGAGGTGTCAGGTGGAACATGGTGTCGGGATATACGACAGAGATTCTGGCATTGGCCGAAGGAGGTGACACTCCATGTTGGCTGCTGAGAACCAGAGTATTTAGTGTTTATTTGTGCATTTCTCTTCTTACATTTTTCCTTACACTTTCATGAATGCTTAAACACGTATATTTGGTACGCACCATTGGGTGGAATCCTACTGAGATTTGTCTCACACCCTGCATGGGCCCTCCCGGATGCGTGTAGACATTATGGATTTACATGCAAAAAAGAGGCCAGCTTCAGGAGCTGGGCTACATTAGTTGTTGAACAGAGATGGTATAGACGTTGAGGTCTTACCTAGCTGGGTTACTCTGTTTTGTTTTATTTACTTGTATCAGCATTTTTACTTGTTTGTAGCTACTATTGGTAATCCATTGGCTCCATTTTGTTTAATGACTTACTATGGATGCATGTTTTGTTTTTTAGTAGTTAACAGTGTTTAGCATTTGTTGTGTTTAATTTCTACTGTAATTGTTATAATTTATTGCTTCCTCTGTTTATCTATGTTGATTATGCCTCTGCTCTACAAGTCTGGTTTGAGTCTTTTGAGTCTTTTATTCCACTGTATCTTTACTTTTCTACTTGGACAAGTGTCGTTTTTGTTATCCTCAGAGAGGGTATAGCCTCCCCACTATCCCTAAAAGACCCTCGTTGCTAGTCAGTAGCCTTTGGAATCCGGGGAGGTCTGCCTAAGGTAGTAGCACCCGACCCGTTAAGCACGGTTCGGGTGACTGTTCGGGTCTGGGTCATTACAATGAATGTTAAAATATTATAGGATATATTTAAAATTCAAAATGTGGTTAATAATTTTCATAACCTCTATTTAAATGGTCATAATGATAGGTCGTGAGGCGCTTGAACTCTGTGTTGTGTGTAGTGAAAGTTAATTAATTACTATAAGGAGATAATGTGATATGAAATCATGGGGTGTTACATTCTCCTCTCATTAAATAAATTGAATCCTCATAATTTCAAATTATTTTTCAAAAATAAAAGGATGAAAATAGAAAATTCATTTTTGGAAAACCCACATCAGAAATGGGGTTAATAAAAGTTAGGCTTAATAAGAGGGATAAGGAATTGAAAAAGTCACAACTAAAATAGGGTTTCTAAAAGGAGAAAATTAGTGGAAATTATATACTCATATTTATAGGAAGAACATAAATATTTATAGGTAGTTATTGAAGTCATCAGTCAAAAAATGGTGAACAACAAAATGTAAAATTGAGTTCCTCAAATCTATAAATCTATGATGATTTAAAATATCATCGGTTCCACAATTCATTAGTTATTAGGATAAAACATTTTTTGTTATAATATTATTTCCCTAAAGATTAAGGAAAAAAGAATAATTGATAATGAGTGTTCATTCCTTTAACTTGTTTCTTCCTCAAACTCATATTTCACTTCAAAAGATAATATAACTGAAAAATACTCTACTTTACCAAATTTTTTAGGGTTCTAAAAAAATAAATTTATAATTAATATATCAAACCATTTTAAAAACTACATTATACACCCCAATACATCATGTAGGCCAATGTTAGTTGATGCACACTAGTATCCCTTCGGTTGTGGGTTCATGTCTCACAGCCTTACCAGATGCGATGGGTTGTCGCCTGTCCTCTGGGTTGTCCTTTTTATAACAATCCAAAAATAATACTATGAAATGTTTTAACCTTAAACAATAGTATCCAACTTCTAAATTAATCGATCCCAACATTTAGACTTATCCAAAATTCTTTTGTCCAAACTCACAGTCTAAAAATTATAACAGATGGTCCACATATCATAATTGAGATATCTTTTCTCACAAAATAACATGTGAGTACCTTAATCAAGTAATCTATTAAAACATGGTAACAACCTAAATTACCATAAAACCATATTGAATACATTAATAATCCCTTATTCCTTATAGAATACTGGATATAATCCTTAAATCCAAAAATATTTTAAACTCCAACAAACAGTTAATTAGTTTCAAGGTAGTTAAAAATATCAAAATAATTTGTCCAAATCAATAATATATTTTTCTAAAATCATTATCTCAGTTTTCGAGACATATTAAGGGTTATATTTCCCCTAACTATATAATTTCCCAAATGTTTTACATGAAACTTTGTCACTTTACATGGTACCATAATATCTCAAATCCGTAATGAAAACATACTGCAGTACAATACTTATATACTTTATTATCCTTATTAATTGTACATAATTAATACAATACTCAAATGACACAATTCATTAATAAAATATTATAAACTCTAATAATTATTCTCCATCTGTTAAAGTATCATTAATTTATTATTATCCAATACATCATTTTGGGTATACTCTGATGATTGGTACATTGATTCACATAATGTCCCAACTCATTACAGATAAAACATTGTACATTAGAAACTGTGTACATACCCTTGCAATCACAAACTTGGTGTCCTTTTTCTCCATGTTTTTAAAAAACTTGAATTCCATTCATACACTTCCAAGGGTGATTCATTCCATAGTTATCACAAATGAGAAAATCCTTCTTTCCCTTTTTCCCTTTATTCATTATTCTTTCTACCATCCTCTTCTTCTTTGGCTTCCCTTTAAATCCATACAAATCAAATAATTATTTAGTTATCTTATTGAAAAAATATATTATTTCATTATATGATGGGAATACATGGAAGAATATTTAACTTCAAAATGTTATCTTAGGACCATAAAATATATGATCCTTTTAATCTATGGATTATGTGTATTGTTGGAGTTCTCATTCCTTTTACTCGGTGCCATTTCTAAATGAAAGAATACACTAGGTTAGATCAAATCATAATGTATAATCCCAAAACTAGAAAAATTCTCAACATTAATTGAATATTTTCACACATTTAGTGTCATAATCATAAAATTCGTTTCTTTTCATACATATTTATTCATAAATCCTTCATAATGGTTTGTAAAAAAAATTTAATTATCATAAGCACATCCCCTGAGTGTGTTAAACTAGGTGCGCAATAAGTCTCGTTGTCATGTACCAAGATACATCGTGTCAACACCAAAAATCTTTGTCAGAGTTTTCACTCATAGGAAAATAATTCCTAGAACAACGTCCACTTGTAGTATCCATACCGAAATGTATTTCTTAAAAAACCGACATAATATCTATATTACCATATTTTTTGGATGTTTTGTTGACCTCACCTTTTTTTATACTCCCAATTATGTGTTAATATGTGTTTATAATCCTATGTTGACAATAATATCAAAATAATCATTGGAATATGTTAATCACTATTTATCTATGTTTATATGTCCTTTAAAATAGTTCTAACTCAATCTGCATATGTGTTGCGTAGAAAAGACAAGTGTTAAGTCCACTGATATGTATAAGATCACCAATATGATCATAGCCACTGATATAGAAAAATAGATATATTGTTATGGTTATGGTCACCGATATGATTAATTATTACCGATAGAAGTACATCTACTAAAGGAATAAGTCTACCAGTATGCATAAGTCCACTGGTATGCACTTAATCACCTGTACAGAATGGAGCTACCAGTATGCATAGGCTACCGATACAAACGTCTACCGATACGAGCTACCGCTACACCAGAGCTACCGTTAGAGTAAGTCTACCAGTATAAGAAAGTCTACTGATATTAAGTTCTCTGATATAAAGTTGCTCACATCAAATCAAGTCTACTTCTATAAAGTCCAATGAAGAGATGTTGATATAAATATCTACCGATACAGAAAGAGTCACTGATAGGAGGAGTTACTGGTACAAGCTAGTTTCTGATAGACAAGAAGAGCTACTGACAGACAGATACCGATACAAGGAGCTACCAGTACAAGAACTGAGTGCTACTGATAGAACGCTCACCGCTATACTAAGTCCACTTTTATAAGTATACTGACATAAAGCTACTGATAAGATGACTATTAACCACTCAATGCTACATAACTCTATTTTTATTTATTTATTAAGAAATGATTATATTTGATGATTTTCAGTACAATTAATGTTATTTAATGATAGTTTTTGGAATGTGAGGGAACCGTACCTTGTACCCATGAAAAGGTAATTATTCCCATTATTTGAGCTGAAAACTATAAAAGGAAGGGAAAAAGTCGTGCAACAGCAGTGTGAAGTCAAGGCTGAAAAGTTCTGAAAAGTGGTTCATACAAACAGAAAAGAAAGTCTACATCCATGTTGGAAGAACACTGGACATACACGAAGATGTTCATTCTAGAAGATAACACAAGGTGCACCTAGACAAGGAGAACTAAAACAATCTCTTAACAAACTAAAGCTGATCAAACTGAACATGAAGAAAACAACCAGCTTTTTTTCAGACAATACTCACAGAGGGGCTCAGGAGAATTCCAGATCAATCAAAGGAGTACAGAGCTGCACTTCAAATCACAAGGCCATTCTATAAACTTGTATATACTATCTTAGTGATTCTTTTATTTAAATTTTGAGTAGTGTGCATACACTGTATATTTTTTACACACACTGTCACCTGTGCTGAACTGGAGGATTTCTAAAATCATCATACAAAAACTTCTATAACTCTCTTTAATCCCACTGTGGATAGTGGTAGAGGTCAAATAGAACCTGGACAGCCTGTGTACTGTTTCTTTGGTTTCCCACAAAGAACTTTGGTAGAGGTCTTAGTACCAAGACAGTATTTGCACTGTTGTTTACCCCAATCCAGGGTGTGGATCAAAATTTATATAAATTGTTTGAGAGGACTAAGACACAGCTTGAGACTGAACCTCTTGTTTTAAAAATGTTGTGATTACTTATATTCGTTTTAACCTATATTGAATATTCCACTTCTAATTACTTTGAAATATAAAATTGTTTTAAAGTTACTTTGATAGTTAATCTAGACACTATTTGTAACTATTCTAAATCAGTAGGTTAGATTCAAAATCCAATTTAATCTTATGATTAAATTAACTGAGACCTAATCAATCTTTTGAGAACCTAATTGAACCTTTACAGTTTTACAAAATCAACATAGTATATCTTTTTTTTAATTGGGTATTTTAACATAAATATTTTTAACCAAATTTTTTTACTGGAAGTCAATTAACCCCCCTATTGAGTGTCCACTCCGACCAAAATTTGGCATTAAAGGAAAGTTTTGTTTATCAATGTTTTTCAAAACACTATGTTTTCCAACTGTGATTTTAGTTTTAACTTAAAGATCATAAATTTCTGTTAGTTCTAAATTTTATCTCTTTAAATATATTTTCTAAAATCTAACTATGATCAATAGATTAGAAGATGCTGCTACCAATATTCCACCCTTCTTTAATGCTGATAATTGTGCTTAGTGGAAGCTTAAAATGAAAATTCATTTAGAGAGTATGGGATTTTGATATCTAAACTGCTATAGAAACTCATTATAATATTCCTGAGACTAAGTGAACTACTTGGGATGAACCTAGTAAATCAGCTTATAATAATAATAATAATAATGTAATGAATTCCTTGTATTTTGCTTTAAGAGATGAAGAATTTAACCCCATATCTGCTTGTAAAACTGCTTATGAAATTGGGGACACTTTGGATATTTCCCATGAGGGAAAAACTAATGTCAATGAAATGAGACTAATCACCTATACTATTAAGAATGAAAATTTTAAAATGAAGTCTGATGAACCCATTTCTAACATGTATCTCAGGTTCAATGAGATTCTCAACAGTATGATCTCACTTGGAAAAGATGTTCCTGCAAAGGAGCAGATTATGAGAATATTACGATGTCTAATAGAAAGTTAGAGAGGAACATATGTTTCAATAAGAGAATGTTGTGATATAAGTTCACTTCCTGTTAATGAATGAATTGGTAAGATTATAATGTATGAAGAAGAAATTAACGTAATCAAGGAAGAATATGATGAACTAAGGAAGAAGTCGGTAGCATTTAAATCTACTTTTAAATCTACTACCTCAAAGAGAAAGGACATGGAGAAAGTTCACATACCTACTGAAAGATCAACAAGTGAAAGTTCATACTCTGATAGTGATGATGAGATGGCTGAAATAGCCAGGATATTCAAGAAGTTCTAAAGGATAAATTCTTCATAAAATAAAATTATAAAGGAAAGTATGAAAATAAAGGTCATTGGAAGAAGGACGGGAAAATGCCTGATAAAAGTGATGACATTGTCTACTATGAATGAAAAAGGAAGGGACATGTGAAATAAGATTGTCCAAAGTTAAAGTTCGTGAAGAAACATGACTACAAATACAATAAGTACAAGAAAGCTATGAAATCCACTTGGAGTGATTCAGAAGATAGTTCATGTGATTCTGATTCTACTAAGGATGAAAAATCACAAAAATCTAACATGTTTTTTATGAAAAACACATCTGAGGTAACATTGGATACTCATGCTTTAAATTAATATTATTCTGGAGATGATTCTGATTCAGAATCTGAAAATATGTCTAGTTAAGTGTTATTTGAATATTGTAATATTCTAGAAGAACCCATTAATGAATTGAAGGACAAGTATAAAACCTTAATGAAACAACATGCTTTGACCAACTCTGTTAAATCTTCACTTGATATAGATAAGGTATTGAATGCTCAATTACTTAAGGAAAATACTGCTATGAAATTGTCCAATGATAAATTAAGGAAGGACTTAGAAAAATTCACAAATGGAAAAGCTAAACTTACAAAAATGCAAGGTAAACAAGTGGCACCAAGATATACCACTAGTATTGGCTATCATCCAGGGCAGAGACAAATTACAAAAAATAGATTTAATCCTAAATCTGGAGAGAATGCTGCTAGTTCTAGTTCTGGAAATACATATAATTCAACTATTTATTCACAAATTTATAAATAAAATAATGTTTATCTTTCGAAATCCTTCGAATCTATTGATTGAATAAGACCCATTAGACAAATTTGGGTACCTAAAGCTTTGCTTTCTAACCTATCTGGACCCATGAAAATCTGGGTACCAAAATCATTTTCTGTTTAAACCTGTTTTGTAGGAGACTTGCTTCAAGTGTTCTCATAAGAAGGTATGATACTTGGAAAATGGTTGTTCAAGGAATATAACTAGAGATTACTCACGCTTTAAGATTTTAATCAAAGTTGATGGAGGCCATGTCACCTTTGGTGATAACTCTAAATGAAAAATCATCGGCCTAGGCCAGATTGGTATCACAGATTCAGTTATAATTTCCAAATTTTTATATGTTGATGGACATAAGTATAACCTTTTAAGTATTTCTCAGTTGTGTGATGATGGTTTCAATGTTAAATTTGATAATTATTATTGTAATGTTTTTAATTCTAAAAATATTTTAGTAATTTCTGCTTAAAAAAATGTAAATGTTTATGCTGTTGATTTGAATTATTTAGCTAATCAAAACATTACTTGATTAAATTCTTTTCATAATGAGTCTTGGCTATGGAACATAAGATTAGTACACTGAAATGTTCGTTCTCTTAGAAAACCGACTAATAAGAACTTAGTTAGAGACCTACCTAAACTTGAATTCCCAGCTGATAAAGTTTGTAATCTTTGCCAAAAAGGAAAGAATCAAGAAGTTTCTTTTAAATCATAGAAAGAAGTTTCAACTTCTCATCCTCTCGAGTTAGATCACATGGACTTGTTTGGACCATATTGAGTTTCTAGTCTAAATTGGAAGAACTATGTCTACGTCTTAGTAGATGACTATTCTAGGTATACTTGGGTACACTTTTGAGCTCACAAATGTGAATCTTGTTCCTACTTTATTAAATATTCTACATCAGTTGAAACCCTTAGTGAACTTAATATTAAGACTTGGAGAAGTGATCATGGTCGTGAGTTTGAAAATCATGAGTTTTAGTCTTATTTCTCACACAATTGCTATAATCATGTCTTTGTTTCCTATAGGACACCTCAGTAGAATGGTGTAGTAGAAAGAATAAACATAACCCTTCAATAAATTACAAGTAATATGCTTAATGAGTATGATTTCCCAAATAAAATTAGGGCTAAAGCTGTAAACACAACTTGCTATCCTATAAATAGAGTCTTGATTGGACGTATCCTTAAAAGACCCCTTATGAGTTGTGGAACCATAGGAATCCTAAGGTTAATTACTTCAAAGTTTTTCGTTGTAATGTCCTTATTCTCAAAACAAAGGATAATCATGAAAAATTTTCTTCCAAGAGTGATGAAGGAATATTTCTAGGATACTCTATTACAAGAAAAGATTATAGATTCTTTAATAAAAGAACCAAATGTGTGGAAGAATTTGTTTACATCATGTTTGATGAAACTGATCCACATGAACCCAAATCTTCAATTGAAAGTCTTGAATAAGACTTTCCTTTTCTGGACCATAATGATAAAATCAATGAACCTGTTGTAATGACATCCAATTCTGGAAAAATTCCAGAAACTATTTCTATAGAGTCTGAATCAAGAGAAGAACCTGAAATTTCTAGTCCTACCATTAATAGATGAACTACGATTCTAATGAATCATCATTTAGATGATGTTGTTAGTAATCTTGAAGGAGGGACACATACAAGAGATTCTCTAAGAAATCAGGTTGAACATCAAGATTTTATTTCATAGTTAGAACCTATAAAAATCAATGAATCAATCAATGATGAATTTTCGGTAATGTCTATACAAGAAGAAGTAATTCAATTTGACATAAATAATGTTTGGGAATTAGTTGACAAACCTAAGGACGCTTTGATCGTAGGCAGTAAATGGGTTTTTAGAAACAAAGTTGATGAGTCTGGAAATATAGTTAGAAACAAAGCTAGGTTATTTGAACAAGGATATAGTTAAAAGGAAGGAATAGCCTATGAGGAAAACTTCTCTCCTGTAGAGAGATTAGAATCCATTAGGATCTTACTTGCCTATGCTGCTCATCCGAATTTCATGTTATATCAAATGGATGTCAAAATTTCTTTTCTGAATGGTTTTATAATTGAAGATGTTTTTTTGAACAACCACATGGATTTAATAATCCTCATTTTCCAACTAGAGTTTTTAAGCTATCTAATGTTTTATATGGTTTGAAACAAGCTCCACGAGCTTGGAATGACAGTCAAAGAAACATTATTATTTCAAAAGGTTTACAAAAGGGATTGCTGACCCAAATATTTTTATTAAAATAATTTCAAATGATGTTTTGATAGTAAAAATCTATGTTGATGATATTATTTTTGGATAATATATATATTCTTTATGTACAGACTTTTCAAAGAGTATGAAAAATTAATTTCACATCATTTTCATGGGAGAACTAAAATATTTTATTGGATTTCACATTTTCAAAATGAAAATGGTATTATTTGAAATCAAATTAAATATAAAAAGGATCTCTTAAAACCTTTTGGTTTGGATAGTCTTAAGGAAAGTGATACAATAATTAGTACAAGCTGTAATTTGGACATTGATGATTCTGGGAAACCAGTTAATGAAACCAATTAAAGAGGTATGATTGGAAGCCTACTTTACCTTACTACTAGTCGACCAGATATTATGTTTAGTTTCTGTATGTGTGCAAGATTTCATACTAATCCAAAAGAATCTCTTTTTCTTGCTGTTAAAATAAATTTAAAATATCTTAAACATACATGAAATTTAGGTTTCTTTTATCCAAAAGGACAGTATTTTGAATTAATGAGTTATTCAGATGCTGACTTTTCTGGTTGCAAGTTTGATAGAAAAAGCACATATGGAACATGTCATTTTCTATGTATGTCCTTAGTATCATGGTGTAGTAAGAAACATAATTTTTTTGCATTGTCCACTGATGAAGTAGAGTATATAGCTGCTGGTAGTTACTGTGCACAAATTCTATGGATGAAACATACATTATTGGACTATGGATATCTGTTTAGACATGTTTCAATAAAATGTGATAACACTACTGCAATTAAAATTTCAATGAAGCCTGTATCTCACTCTAGGACCAAACAAATTTATGTAAGGAACAATTTCATGAGATATAATTTCCAAAAAGGTGATATTATTCTTGAATTTATAGGCACTGAACATCTATTACCTGACATTTTTACCAGACCTTTAGGTTCGTATTGGCTATGTTACATTAGACATGAGTTAGGAATGATAGATCCTCGTTAGAGACCTCACCATTAGAAACCTCACTTTTATACCTCACTGATATGATCCTCACCGTTATACCTCACTGATATGGACCCAACCATTAGAAATGTCACCGTTATACCTCACTGATATGAACCTCACTGTTATACCTCACCGATATGAATCTCACCGTTATACCTCACTATTAATGGACCTCATCGTTATGAATTTTCACCGGTACACCCTACCATTAGAATGCACTGTTTTAAAACTTATTTCTTTATCCGCCATAATTTGTATCATGTTATACATTACATTTTATATTTTAATTATCTATTTTATGATTAATAAATGATAAAACTATGTCTTAGTTACTTCTCAATCCACCGAGCTCTTCTGTCTCAAACTCTACTACATGAATCCACGAATCTCACAGAAACCCTGAGTTATTCAATCCGGAGATGGAAAAAACCAATCTCCCTACTATCAGAGATGAAATCAATGATAAAAATACAATTAAGTAGAATATCGGGTCAGTAGATGTAGCAGTGTTAGCAGAACAAGATCAGGAAGGCGTCCACTGAATCCATAATTACAAAATAGAGATATTGTAATTGAGAAAGATCTATGTACGGAATGGCTGATGTCTAGGAAGTCATTATTTCTAGATATTATGGAAGATCAGAGATGGGTAGATTACTTCTCAAATAACAATGGCCTCTACTATCCGAATCTAGTAAAAATGCTCTATGAGTTTTTTAGATTTGAGAAATCCGATAAAAAAAAGAATGGTTTCATGGATAAATAGGAAGGAAATAGCATTTTCATCTGTTGAGTGGGATGAGTACCTGAGAGTACCACATGAAAGAGTTTTTGGATATTCATCAAAGACAGTAACAACTACAAGTGACATTTTTTTATTATAAGACTGCCTTATAGGAGCTCACTGGTAGTGGAAGGCAGAGAAAAGTGGTAGCTGCTAAAACGGATGGAGAAAATATATTTTTGATTAAATTTGTACAACATGTGCTATGTATAAGAATATGAGACATTGAAAATTTGATATATCAAGACATCTATCAGCTACATCTACTGAAACATGGTTTTAAGATAAATTTGTACACACTGTTTATGGTTTTGATTGAGGATATGACCAGGCCTATGTCAAAAACCAATGCCTTATTCTTTGATTTCTTGATTTTGGTTATGTTTAAAGTAAAGGGAGTAGCTAAGTCTCAGGATGAGATTATGGTGGTAAATAAAAACTTTTGTATCACACGCATAGTTTGTATGTACATGAAGATAAATTGGAATCCGTGGAAAAGAAAGTGGGTTACTATTGATAAGAAGTTATATGATAAGTTTAATCCTGGGGATCATCCTTTAAGGCCTAGGGATGTGAGGGATCCAGATCTAGGATCTGATGAGGAAGAGCCACAATATAGTGATGATTCAGAAGAGGAGAATTCAACTGCAGTAGATGGAGGAGATCCGGACTTTCCTCCAGGCCCAACACTTGAAGTTGTATCACAAGAAAATGGAAGTGCTTATTTGAACCTACCTAGTACAGAAACTGTTTGGGGTGTAAACAATGAAGAGGCGCCTGTAGTTGAAGAAGACTAGAAGAGACCAGATAAGGAAGAGGCTACCCCAAAGACTGAGGAACAAGAAATAGGATATGAAACTAAAGCCTCTTCTTCTTCCACCTTGAGATTAAGTCCTCTGATTGGAAGTTATGTTTTTACTTTAGAGGTTGTTCTTGATGATGTTGATAGAACTGATCTTATTCCTGCAGAGTCTCCTATTGTTCGAGAAATATCGATAGTTGTGAAAGATTCTGATGAGGATGAACGATAAACTAATGATTATCTTACCATACAAGAGAATGAACCAGTTGAGGGGGATAATCCAACCAGAATTGACAGTGTTTCAGTGGATGTTTAGATTAAGGACCGGGCAGAGGACCCAGGGTTTGTAGTTTGTGGATGGACTACCCTGAATCTGAGGATGAAACACCTGTCAGCCGACATCAAGTAAATTATGATATTCTGTCTGAGATATTACTTGAGAATGTGGTAAAAAAAAATATGATCTATATCAGTTAATGTCTGATCTAAATGTTAGCTTTGTGGATGAAATAAGAAAAATGGAAGCATCCTTAGTGTCATCCATTCAATCTATTATGAATGACCGGATGGCCTGTATTGTCTCTGACAGATCACCTATTGTTGTGCCTGCTAATATAGTCACCAGAGATGACATATAATCTTTGAAGGCTGAGATGGAAGAGTTTTTGAGTGCTTCTGTTTTTGAGTTAAAGAGTCACTTTGTTAATGAGATGAGCAATATGGAAAAGTCTTTTGAACTATCTCTTGGTTGTAATGTGTCAACCTTTGTGGAAGTGATAGTGGATGAATTCATAGCTTTCTAGAATCACGTTTCTATCCTGGAAGAGGATGTTGAAGTTCCAATGAAATCTGTTGTCTCTCTGGAATCCTATATGAGTTACAAATCTCAAAGAGACAAAGATTTTGGTTATGTGAAGAGTGTAGTTAGCCAAATGGTCTCAGTTTTTTGAGGAGTATAATCATTTCATAAAAAAGCATGTCAGAACCCATGATTCTATAGTGAAAAATATTATTAGTGGGCTAAATAATAGTTTCAATGAAACTGTGACTTTTTCTATTGGTTCTCTTACATCGAGACCCTCAATATAATTGCATCAGATTAGAGCTTTGATGATGGAGGATCTTGGTTCATCTTCAACCAGTAGCTCTGTGGACTCATCTTCCATGACCCAAGTAGTGTCTACCATTAGAGATATAATGAAGATTTTCCAAGATTATATGAAGGAAGCTTCTTCTTCTCAGAAAGAAGTGAAAGACAAGGTAGATTACTATTTCCAAATGGTTTAAACCAAGAGTCAGCTCAATAATCATTTCAAGCTTATGTTATAGAACATTAATCTCCCTCCTGTCAATCATGATTTTAAAGAACAAGTCATCAAGCTCAGAGAGTTGACCACTACACTAGAAAAATTCAGGGAGAACAAGGAAGTTTTCATTTATGCAATGGAACGAGGAGGAGGAATTATAATGGATTTTAGAAATATCTTGTTGCCCTTATTGCATGTTGATGCTCGACCAGTGACTGTACCTCCATATTTACCTACATCTAACTCTACTACCTCTCCTGCTTTGATGACACCAGTCTAAGCCATCCAAATCCTTACTTCTATGATCTATTAGAGAGCTACACAGTACAAACCATGAATAGTTACAGTGGCTTGGTCTCCTCTAATCATTTCTGGTGTTCCTAAGCCTCCACCTACATCCACGTAGCCTGAGTCTACCTCGTATCCCAAAGGAAAATACTAGGAGGACATTCAAGAGTTGGATTTACTAGTGGCTAAAGTGTTTGATAGGAATAATTGTTATTATTTTTGTTTCTTTTTTTTACTTAATTGTATCTTTATGAACCTTGAAATACCAATGATCTTATTCCCTTTTCTATTCAGTTATTTATCTCTTTGTTTCTTTCCTTATTTTTTCTATTCACAAAGGAAGAGAAAAATATATGAGCATAAGACAAGGGGAGAAAAGACTTGATTTGACAAAATATGGAAGGAAGAAGGGGAAGAAAAATGTATGAGCATAAGAAAGGGGGAGACCTATGAGACTTATGAGAAATATAATTTTTACCTTATAATGCCTCTGATACATTTGGTTTATAATTCTAGTACATTGCTTTTATTTTGTTTTTACTATTATCTATGATACAATTGAAGTTAATACCATGATATCCTTTGATACATTCATGTTTATTTTAGATTATAATGTCATAAGTTGTGATTATCAAAAAGTGGTAGATTGTTGCCTCACCTATTTTGATACTCCAAATTATGTGTCAATATGTGTTTTTAATCCTATGTTGATAATAATATCAAAATAATCATTGTAATATGTGAATCACTATTTATCTATGTTTATATGTCCTTTGAAATAGTTCTAACTCAATCTGAATCTGTGTTGCGTAGAACAAAAAAGTGTTAATTACACTGATATGTATTTGTTCATCAATATGCTCATAGATACTTATATAGACAAATAGATATTCACCTACGGTTAAGGTCACTCATATGCATAACTGTTACCAATAGAATCATAGCTATCGAAGGAATAAGTCTACCGGTATGTATAAGTCCACCGATATGCACTTAATCACTGGTAGAGAACAGGTCTACCAGTATGCACGTGATACCAATACAAAAATCTACCGATATGAGCTACCGTTACACTAGAGCTACCGTTAGAGTAAGTCTATCCGTATAAGAAAGTCTACCTCTATGATGTTCTCCAATATAAAGAAGCTCACCGCAAAGCAAGTCTACCACTATGAAGTCCAATGAAGAGTTGTTGATATAATGACCTACTAATATAGACAGAATCACCGATATGAGCAGTTACTGGTATAAGTGAGTTACTGATAGAGAAGAAGATATATTGATAGACAACTACTGGTACACAGATCTACCGGTATAAGAACGGAGAGATATCGATAGAAAGCTCACCGCTATACAAAGTCCACCATTACAATTCTACCGACATAAATCTAATGATAAGATGAATGTTAACCAATCAATGATACTTAACTCTATTTTTTATTTATTTATTAACCAATGGTCATATTTGATGATTTTAATGAAATTAATGTTATTTAACGACAGTTTTCATCATGTTAGGGAACCGTACCTCATACTTATTAAAATGTAATCATTCCCATTACTGGAGCTGAAAGCTATTAAAGGAAGGATAAAATTCTTGCAAAAGTAGTGAGATATATGGGATGAAAAGTGCAAAAAAGTGGTCCATACACACAGAAAAGAAAGGATACATCCATACTAGAAGAGAACTGGACATACACGAAGCCAATCATTCTAGAAGAGAACACAAGATTCACCTTTTCCATGGAGAACTACAATAATCTCTTCACACTCTCAAGCTGGTCAAACTGAACATAAAGAAACAACCCTCTATTTTTCAGAAAAAAATCAGAGAGGGACTCGGGAGCATTCCTGATCAATCAAAAGAGTCCAGAGCTACACTTTAAATCACTAGATCATTCTATAACCTCTCATATACTATATTATTGATTGTTTTATTTTCATTTTGAGGAGTGTGCATACTCTGTATATTTTATACAGACACTGTCTCTTGTTTTGAACTTGACGATTTCTAAAATACTCATACAAAACCTTCTATAACTCTCCTGTATCCCAATGTGTATAGTGGTAGAGGTCAAGTAGGACATGGACAACCTGTGTGTTGTTGCTTTGGTTTCCCACAAAGAACTGTGGTAGAGGTATTATTACATGGACAGTCTTTGCCCTATTGTTTACCCCGATCCAGGGTGTGGATCGAAATTTATATAAATTGTTTCAGAGGACTAAGTCTCGGCAAGAGACTGAACCTCTTGTTTAAAAACTACTGTGATTACTTATATTGGTTTTAACCTATATTGAATATTCCACTGCTAATTACTTTAAAATATAAAATTGTTTTAAAGTTACCTTGATATTTAATCTAGCAACTGTTTTTAACTACTGTAAATCATTTGGTTAATTTCAAATGCTAATTTAATCTTACAATTAAATTAACTGAGACCTAATAAATATTTTGGGTACCTAATTGAACCTTTACAGTTTTTCAAGTTCACAAATGTTTAACTTAGTTTTTAATTGGGGGATTTTAACAACAATATTTTTAACAGAAATTTTTAATTGGAATTCCATTCACCCCCTCTTGAGTATCCACTCCGACCAATAGTTCTTATATACTAATCCTTCATGTCTTTCATCAAGTAATGTTTCCTAATTAGAGTTTATCAAAATATAGTTTCAATGGTTATTGTTATACTTCCACTTATAACAATTGTAATGACCCAACCCTAGAAACCTGGAGATGGTGGATTATTTTAACACATTAGCATGATTACAATGAATCAATTTTTGAAGGACCGATTAGCTTAGAAATATTTGAAAATATATTACCTACATGAACATTACAATAAACGTTGAAACATAAAACACAACATAAATAATCTACTGTGAACACCATTATTCCCCTAGATTAACCATATATATCAATCATAATACACTTGTTGGAATCCTAGTAAATCAAAACATAAGAAAGGGGTGAGCTCATATGCCCAATAAAGGTGAATAATTTAGCAGAAGCCATAAAATTTTAAGGCAAGATGTGTAATAAAAAAATAGCCTTTTAAAAATAAATTTTAACATAATATGGAAAAACTAAATAAAACATTACCATATAAACATGCACATTGGTATTCTACTAGTCGAATAATCACATCTAATAACTAATTTCATAATGATGGAATGCATAATTCTGGACATCATAACCACATAATCAAGGCCTCATGTGAACAATACAAATATTTTTTTCTTTCATATCTTTATTCCAACACACTAATTTGTGTCATGATAACTAATGATTCATCAAGAGGTTATCGCAAGACCCTCCCGTCACATTCAATGTACAATGCATTCCTCATATGAAAATGTTGAAACATAACATAATCATTCGTCTTAAAACTACAATAAAAAATGTAAATACTTTAATAAAAAATTATTAATGGTATAAAAATATAACACCCACATTAAAAAATATCACAACTCATACAACACAATATGGAAGATTGTGTTATAATAAATCAACCTTAATAAAAAATAATATCAAGTAAAGGATGTTGACATAGTTGAAAATGATGAGTAAAATTCTTTAAGAGAACTACCCCTTTTTCATGAAATCATTTAAAAGTTGCACAATTTATAAAGGAATACATTCAGAATATATTTTTGAATCAAAGTGTCCCATACCACATTGAAACCTTTGTATGGAATTAACATTTTAAAACATTCATGTCCATATAAATAAATAATTAAAACCTTTTTGAAAACATGGACATTAATGCTTAATATTTACAGGGATAAATATTTAAAACATTTAAAATGATATTTTATTTAACGTTTCCAATAAAAAATTCCATTTGAAAACACTTTTATGTTATAGGTACATGGATAAAAATTATGTCCTAGTAAATATTTACACATAAACTATCTTGGATAATAATGTGATTGAGGAATTAAACCTTTCCTTGTAATTTACTTTGGTAAAGGGTATGTTTAAGCTCATGTATAATGACAATATTTTATTATTAAATTATACCAGAACCATATTCATATTTATGATATCATACATGATTCATTTATGACTTTATATTGCACATTTAATAATAACTTCCATGCTAAATTAAAATTTCAGGTAATAATATCTTTTTCTATCGTACATTTTTTAACTTATTGTTCCTAATAGTATCACATATATCATGATATAATTTATTTCATAATATAAAAAATTAATTATGTTTCACATATATTCAGAATATAAATAGGTATAAAAGATACATATATGAAAAGGAAAACACCGTTTATGAAGATGGTAGACCGTATGCACGCACAAGCAACAATTTCATTATATTGATGGTAAAATTCACTGTAATATTATGGTATATTATATATAAATAATAATTAAAATGTTATATTTATTATTTGAAACAATAATAATCATTATTATACCCATCCAAATAATGAAGTGTTGAATAAGAAAATACACCACAACGTGGAGACGATAAGTCGTATGTACGTATGTTTGGTGACTTTGTCATTTATAGGATGAATATAATATTGAATATGGTTGTAACATATTTTTAATAATGTCAAAATATTTATACGGTATTGGAGTTATTATTTTTGTATGAAACCGACAAGGAAATAGGAAGTGGAAGAAGTGAAAAACATTGAAAGAGGTGATGAAATAATGACCTCTTCTTCAGGTTCTTCCTTTTGATTTGGAGAAAAGGGCTCCATTGGATGGAATTGTGATCAAATGTAATACATCTAGGTTTTAGTAAGGGTATTTGGGAGGATATTTGAGTTTGTTTTGGATGAAAAAATGGGGTTGGAGTTGTGAATTTGGGATTTGGGGAAATACCCTTTTATAAGAGAGGCGAGGGGCACTTTAGGAAAATATTGATATATTAATTTATTATAAAATAATTTTCGGTTTATAATAACTCCAAATGGATTTAGTTTTATTATATGGTGGTTATGGGTCAAACTAATCTCAACAAATAGGTTTTAGACTTGTTTAGATCACCATATTTACCTTATCCTTTATATTTAATTCTTGGTTAAATAGTTTAACATTTACCGTGTCTCCTTGTATTTACATAATACATGGTTAATAAACATACTATAAAATGTCGGGACATCCTCAAGTTGTTAATTGACGACATATATAACCTTATATAAGATCTTTGTTATAATATTATATTTTTCATATTATTATATCATTTAATAAAATAGTATTTTTTTAGAAACTCTTTTTTGTCAATTTTTTACACTATTTAGTATATAGTTTTTGTAAATGTTATATAAAATATATTACTTCTAAAAAAACACATTTTCTCAACCCTTTACATGTCATTTTTAAATATAAAATTCGTGAATGGAATTAGAAGTATAAATTAATATTTAATTTAATATTTATAACATTTATTATTTTTATCATTTATTAATAAAGTAATTACTACATCATCATTGTGTCATAAATAAATTTAATTATTTAAGATTTATAAATTATAAATAAAATAAAATTATTTAGGATATAGTTTTATCTTTATAATTAATATTTATAGTCAAATATATGATATGTTTATCCCTATATGAGAAATTTGTTAGTTATTAATCATTGAATTTATCACTTTTAACACCTCTTTAAATAAAATTTAATAAATGTCCTAATCTAAACCAAATGTATCAAAAATGATATTATTTTTGTCTTAAGGTTGATTTTGGTCAAAAAAAGATATCCAATACAATTGGGATTTCTGTTGGGGTAATTTTATATTATTATAGAATTATTTCAACCTTTAATTACCAAATTTACTTTTAACTGTGTTAAATAAAATTTAAAAGTTACTATTTAATAAAAATTATTTTCATCCTATTGAACCATAATTAGCATACTATTGTAAACCATTTCTGTTGGAGTTATGAAATTCAATTCACAAAAATGGTTAAATTATGTTTTATGCAAATTTTCAAATGTGCCAATAAGTTGGGAAAAAGACCATAAAAAAGATTAATAAAAGTTTATACGTATAATCTTATTATAAAAAGACTCCAATGTAATAAATTTGTCTAATATATGTATTATGTATCTATTTTGACTTTAAAATGTATTTTTATTTAAAATTTTATATTTAAATGTAAAAGCCGGGTTTTATCTGCAACGTAGTGTATTTAAATATTCATAAAAAATTGAATGTTTTCATAAAAATAGACAAAAATAAACTCAAGATAATTTTTATATTCAAAATTTAAAATTGATTTCAATTTTACCAAATTAAAAAAATGTAAGTTGAATTAGTTAATTTAAAATTAATTCTCATTGTCAAACCCAGAAAGGGGTTTATTTAAGAAGTAAAAACTATCAAAATATTGACATCTGTTTATGCCCAAATTAAATGTGAAATTACATACAATGACCTTAATTATATTAAATTATAAAAATTTTATATAATTATACTTTAATACCAATCAAATTCATAATTTATCACTATAAATTAGTTCGATTGAAAAAGTTGCTTTCAATTAAAATTTAGTATTTTTCACAATTCATCAAAATTTGAAAGTTATATTAAAAGTACCAAAAATTAATGAGAACTATATTTTTATCTACCTCTTATAGATAAGAATTTAATTTCATTAAATTTAATATATTATGGTGTCAAATATTTTATTTAAAAAGTGTTCGATATTAAAAAGTGTAAAAACTGCATTTTTTTGAAAAATAATTGATTTATCTAAAAAATGTATTTTTCCTTATATAATTTATAATAAACCGAAAATATGAATGTTAAAATAACATAGGATATATATAAAATTCAAAATTATGTTAATACTATTCATGACTGTTTTTTTTATGGCTAGTTTGATAGGTCGTGATGCGGTTGAACTCAGTGTTGTGTGTAGCGCATGCTACTGAATTAGTTTAAAGAGATAAAGTACTATGAAATATTGTTGTGTTACAGTTCTAGAGAGGATTATTTTGGGGTTACTACTATGGAGGATTCCTATTTATGATTCAACCTATCATTTGAGTTATGTTATCGGGTTTGAGATATTTCTTAAGGATTACATCAACTCAAGGTACTTGAGGAATATACAAAGAGAAGATAATATCGTGACATAAGAAAAAACCAAGAGGAATATGTCTACTAAACGAATCTAATAGAGTTTTCAAGAGTTTCTCAGATCATGCTATTCCAAGGAAGGAATTTATGCTACATAAAGGGTGCAATGGAAAATGTCATTGGCCCAGCCCAAAAATTTCACAGTGAGACTCTTCGTTGGTCATAGGGGGACACTAATGGTAGCAAAGGGAAAAAGATTTAGGGTCTAGAGAACAACTAATCATTGATCATAAGAAGGGGTTCGGGGGGGGGGTGCAGTCCCCATGGTATGGACTAATGTGTTTCTTCAAGTGGGTCTCCCAAGTATGGGTCACCCAGGTAGGTCACCCTAGGTGGGTCACCCATTTATGGGGTCGCCCAAGTCATAATTGGCCCTAGTATTACTACAAGGAATTAGAAAACCTCAACTAGGGCTGGTTCACCCAAGTATGGGTTTCCCATGTGTTTGGGTGGGGGATTTAATTAGTTATGGTAGGGCATAGATGGTCTCCCACGTAGTGACAGACTACTATGGTGGAGGACCTACTCATCGATAGCCCACTCCAGTATTCAAGGCCCCAGAGTTAGGCCATTGTCCTAAAATTTGAGGCATATGGGTCTATTTATTGGCCCTGGTGGACATTCATAGATGGGCATACATGGATGTATTTTGTAGATGGATTTTGCAAACAGATTTTAATTATGTCCTGCACAATGACACACATTCTTTTACAAAAAAATTTCAACTTCAAGGATCCATATGTTTTGTTTAATCTATCCATTTCGGCTCAACGACCAGAAAAATAGAATATCATAAAGATATAAACACTTATAAATATGGTGAATACACCATGTATTCTCTTATGAAACATAGAAATTGAATTTTAATCCATCAACATATTTTCATCATCGATCTTAGAAATCCATAGACAAATCTGGTAGAGGGTATTTCCACTTTTCTCTTATTATGGAGTAGGTAATTGGAACATTTGAATTTTTCATGAATTTTATTATGACATTAATACACCTTTCTACACACACATGGAATTTTTTTTCTATGTGAGGATCACATGATGAATATTGTGACATAGTGCATAAAATGAATTTTGCAGTGTAAAATAAATCCCCCTAAGAATTAGATTTTTTTCGAATGAAAATAGTCTGATTATATGATAATAGTAGGGAACGTTGATGCTCTCCATGATCATTTTCTGGGTTCTAGAGCTACATCACGTTTAGAAGGATGCTCTACATTTTTTCTAAGCTAGGGGGCCTCATGAGCATAGTTTGACTGTTACTTTGGTCATATAGAAAAGCCTACAATTTTTGTGTCTTTTCTATCATCACCCATGTTTTTTCCTAATATCAACATTAAATAGACATTGCGAGCACGAAATAGATTTCGTTTAGGATTCCTATTTGGGTTTTTAAACTAACAAGATATATACATTATAATATATAATAGCTCTATTTTTCCTAAAGAAGATAGATATTATGTATAGCGGGATGAGACTCAACATTGGCCCAGAGTGAACTATATAGGTTTTCAACCTATTGAGTAATACATCTATTTTTATGGCCAATTTAATGTAAGGAATTTCAGACTAAAGAGGATAATGTTTTTGTCGGATAGATTGGGAAATGAATTTTGAGATGATAAAATAGAAAAATCTTAAGGAATTATGAATGTTCCGATATTCATCAGATACATACAAGGTGAATATTGAGCCATGATTATATGGTACCCGAATATAAGACATTATATTTGAGAATATAAGAGGTCTATCAGGAAATTGAATTTACCACTAGTTGAAAAACCTTTTATGAGTTATATTTTAGGAATGTCTTACTAGGGTGCATACTGTACAGTGAATAGAGGAATCCATAGGTTAACAAGAGCATTTTTTGGGGGAAACATATACGAGGCCAATGAGGGAACTTATTTCATATTTGGGTAAATGATTTCCTAGTGATTTGGATATTATATTTCTCTTGGATGAAGTAAGATTATGGAGACTCATATTTATCAAGACTATAAGGGGTGGGGTTTCCAAGGTAATATGTCTAAATATGTAGGGACTATAAGGGTTGGCATATTCTGTGAATGGGAAACCCCTCATACACAAAATTTTTTTGTTAAGGAGGTTGCATTTATTTACCTATCTAATGTTCGGGGTAGAAGAATCAATTTCTGACAAGGAATAATGGTATCATGCTGTTTAATTTCATGCTAATAAGACATTATGATGTACAGTTTAGTGTCATGCAGCTAGGACATTATGATGTCCTATTAATATTCACACAATAAGGTCATTATGTTGTCTAGTTTAATTTCATGTATCACGGACATTATGTTGTGAATTATAGATTTGGGCAATAAGGAAAATATGGGGGACATTATTTAAGGACTTAATATTTGACGAACGGTTTACCGGTTCTCCAAATAATGGAATTTTTTTTGGAAATATGCAAATATATTCAGGTATGGATGGTTTAAATTGTATGCTGTGATTTGGGAATTCCCATATCTAAAAGATGATATGGGAAAAAGGGAATATGATGTTAGAGGTTGTATATCTTGAGAATGAAGTTACTACTGATTGATAAACCAATTATGGGGGATTTTCTTACAAGAAAACATGCGGCACATAAAGCATGGTCTGTAATGGAATCTTTTGGTTAAAACCCCCATTATAAGAAAATTTTTATGCATGGTCAAATGGTGCCCATACTGCATATTTAGGTAATAGAGATCTAAATAATTATGATATTGAATTGTTAAAATTTGATGAATGTTTAGGGAAATTTGGATTTTCATATGAATAGCTTTTGGTTTTTTTGAAAATTTTTGTGGATACAGTCAGGGTATTTCATGTCATAATTTCCAATTAATTAGAGAAATTGACTCTCTTCATAGGTATGACCTATGCATATGATTTATTGTTCTTTTAGTTTTATGTTACACAACTAGAACCATAAGATTTCAGAAATTTTGGATAGTATGTTGTCAAACAGAGCATGATTAATCTAGAATGCATTGAATATATGATGGTGGAAATTTTTTACCACAATGTTGGAGACATTTAGATTGTGAGAATGGAAATGGGAAAAATATGAAGAGGATGGCCACTAATTTTAAATTGTGTGTTCAACATACCTTCATCAAAACTTTAAGTAATAGGGGAGGATTATAATAATAATGAAGTTACGACTAGCTGGAAACCACATTTTGGGGGTTATTTTATGCAAGGAAAACTAGTTCACATACTACATAGAGAAACAGTGGTATTCTTTAGATTAGAACCCAATTATGGGGGAAATTTATGCACGAAAACTAGGGAATGTATTGAATGGTGAGGGAAGTGGTATCTTAGTTTTCATAAATTCTACCACAAATAGTTGAGTAATCATTATGAAGATTTTAAAGTATTATAGATTAGTAGTGTTACACAAAATAGGGGGAATAGATAAATGACTAAAGGAAGTATTCGATAGATACTAGAAATGAGTTTGTACTACCTTACATAGTTTTTCCACATATTTATAAGGTGACACCACTTCTTTTATTTGTGGGTTCTATAAGGATTGGACTCAAAATAAAGGCTCCTGTATAGATTTTTGATTGTACAGAGGAGAGGGAATGTTTTATTTTACCTTGTGACTGGGGATAGGGATTATGTCATAGTCTTAACTACATATGTCAATGGGATTAGAATCAAGCCACATGTAGTGATATAGCTATAATGGTATTTTAATTCATACAAAAAAGACAGTGTTAGTGTCGTTTAACATTATATGGAAAGTACATGAGTGAATCTGATGTAAAAAAGAAATATTGTGGATGAAACATGGTGTATGACCCCAGTGTCACTACATATGATACTAGAGAAATAATCAATCCATTACGCACATTAATAGATATAGGTTCATGTGTAATGTGAGAAATCACAATAGATCACCCCTTATAAATCTATCATGTATATAAAAGAGTAGAGTCTTTTTCTTCATTGTGATATGGTTGTGAACATGATTGAAGATCTGGGAATCACTATGTGTCTCATATAGATGAGAATAAATATGTTTATAATTATTGAGATTCCATATAGTTTAACGTCATGTGGTAAGGACAAGATTAACCTATTTGAAAGAATGAAAACATTGTGGCTAATCCAAGGTGTAGAACCTAACCATTATTGTGTATCTCATTGGGAAGTGAATCAAGCCTCATGTGGTCCTTGACAGACTCTGTATGTATATCTGATTCATACAATATATGAAAAGGTAATTTATAAACATTTTTTATGGACCCATAATTGGACAGCTATGAATAACTACATATCTCAATATTATGACAATCAATAAACACATAGTTCTTTATAATTATTTCTGTGTATATCTAATCTATACACTTGGAATTGGGGATTTATTTTTTAAATTTTGGTTTGACCATCGATTGGAAATTCTAGAATCACTACGTATCTCAATAATATGAGAAAAAAGCCACACAATGTTCTTGATGATGGTTCCCCATACCAATTTTTTTTTGATGTGAAGAAGGGAGATTTAATATCTTTTAGATATTTTCTAGAATAATGGTTGGGATCAAGTGACAATATTATATAAGGATCAATCCATATTTCATGTAGGAGTTCTGATTATAGATTGGGTTCATGCATAGAGAAAATTTTATATTGTTTCTATATGGTAATAAGTAGGCCCATAATTGGGGATCTTTCCACCACAACATATCTCAATAGGATTAGAATCATGTTACAAATAGGTCTTAATAAATAGTGAAATTTACCAACATACAACAATGATGTGGGATCCCTTGATGTGAAAGAAACATTATGGTTGGACCATGGGATAACACCCAGGTTTCACTGCATATCTTTATGGGAAATGAATCAGTCTACACATAGTTCTTGATAGGTTTTACCCGTGTAGTAATGATACAATCATATAGGGAAATGGGGCTCTTGTGCCGCTAGGGATAAATGAGCATCCACCATAGTGTTGACAACTGACATATCATTGTAATTCCAGGTAAACACATATTGATCCTACTTTAAGAAGGTGGTTTATTTATACTTTTAATTTGGATTTAGGGATGAACTAACTAGATTTGTATTTGGATCTTCCTATTTACATAGATTTATTTATATGATCTCATCTGTGGTGGTGGAGATGCTTTCCTCCAATACCAGAGGGGTATCCTTGAGATCTTTTTCTTATTCCTCTTCCTCTTCCAAATGCTCCACTATTTGTTCCTCATCATGGAATGGAAATGATAAAAAAAATTACAT
Source organism: Viscum album (assembly GCA_963277665.1). NCBI lineage: Eukaryota > Viridiplantae > Streptophyta > Magnoliopsida > Santalales > Viscaceae > Viscum > Viscum album. The sequence continues at coordinate 269,354,596 of OY728129.1, forward strand.
AGAGGGATTATTGTAGTATCTATTTGTACATACGGATGATGAGGATATAATTTCAGGCTCACTAGATAACACGTATCCTTCTTAGAGTCCAAAAAGTGAAATAAAGGACATAGAATGTGTCTCTTCACTTTCTCATATATTCATGAGTTCTTCTTCTAGTTTGACAGAAAAAATGGGTTTTAATGATGTTCTGTAGAAAAAATAAATTTATTTTCATTCATGATTTCATAATCATATGGATGGTTGATAACTTCTTCACTACCATTAGGATAAACTATCATGATTGAAAATATGGAAGATGTGGAATGAAAATAGGAATTCGGGCCCACCCTTTTAGTTATATTAATAGTTATCATGTAATATGGACTATGATACATGAAAGTGTTAGATGGAACCATCTCCATTCCATTTGGGTCATTGATTCAGGTGGCATCATTATCCATTGATTTCATCCCCTCATTGTGATAGAATCCTACATCGATGTATTGTGTTTCGAAAAATTTGAATGGGCCTTATCACCAAACAATGTTTAAATTTGATCATTGATACAATATTTGAGACATTGGTGGTATTTTGAAGGAATTTACACAAGATTCTATAGCCAATTTCATCCGGAAAGACATTCAATGATGAATTCCACCATAAAACCATGAACCCTTAGTCAGATACATGATCTCAAAACTGAGTTCTAAATGTGTTCACTCTGATTAGTTGTTTTTCATTCTTTGCATAACCCTGTAACATCAGAGTGGATAGATACATGTGAGATTGATTTTGATATAGTTGAATAATTTTCTGGATGGGGATGAGGTTGGTTCGTGAGGTATTATCAATGAAGGCACCTCAGATGTCAATGTCATTTACCCAGACAAAAATATAACATGGTCTGACTTGCCCTTTTATGGCATCATCCTCATCTTGGTAGGTGAATGAAATGATCACATGGAATTATAAAGAATAATTACCTGCATGACATAGTTTAGAGTAAGTAACCTCAAAATCATTTTTCTATGGGCTTGAAAATATGTCAATGAGTGCTTCCCATATGTCTTTTGATTGACTCCAAACATCCAGGATTGATAAAATAGACAAAACATGGGCTAGTTTTTTTAAAAAAAAATCATACTTTTTGTTTATAGGATTTAATTTACCAACATGGATATGTACTTTGGAATGTTACCCGAGAGATTATGTTCTATATGTGGATTGAATATCTCATGATAAAGGAGTTAGAAGTTATCATGGTCTTAGTAGATTAGGTCGGCTAGGTCTTCCTACCTACAAAGGAGGTGGTGGTGTATCCTATGATTGGTGTTCCAATAAGATCATGTCTGGGTGAACCCTATCACATGTGGAGGAATAAGAACCTTGTTCTTACTGAGCTCACTAGAAAGATTTCCCAGGAGTTTTGGCCACATAGACAACTCAAGTAGGGATTCACTTAAAGTGGTGGGTCCTTGTAGGACCACGTCTCCTCCAATATCCTCCACCCTGATGACCTCTTCCCCTAGTTCCCCAATCAAATGCAGGTATATGAGATTCATAATAATAATCATCATTTTCATAGGGATCCATTATTTGAATAACATTAACGGAATAAAAGATCAACTCATCATCTAATGAAGAATCTACCTAGGGGTCAAATATTATTGTACCATATGGTAGGGTGGTGCCCATTCTTCTAAGATTATAACCATGGAATCTGTTAAGGTCAATGAACTCTATAGACATGAAAGGATACCATATTCTTCTGTTTTTTCTTATCCTTTTTACCATTCCACGTCTTTGATGATTTTCATTTAAAAGATGGGGATTTTGGTGAAGTGAGATTTACATTATTATATGAAAGGTGGAACATTTAGCTATTTAGACTATATTTCTAGAATTAAATGAGATTGATTGATTATTTTTCAAACCATATAGTCAATGAAATTCTCGCATTCTTTCTTTTGACTTCTTTTCATTGTCTTTCTTCCTCAATGTTAGTAACTGAAAATATGCCACATGGGTAGGTGAATTTTTTACTTTCCCTCCCTCAAATTCCACCACCTTTTGGGTGAGGTATTTGAGTAAAACACTCTTGGATGGGATTACCTGTCATTTTATGTATTGTTAAATAGTTTTAGAGATATTATACACCCTATTTGTTTTGATTCATGGGATTTGACAACTAAACTAAATTTTTTTAAATGTGAGATGAACTAGTCAAGGAATTGGTTATTCTTAATGATGTGGAACTTGTTTTTAATCTCCTAAAACTATATTGTCCTTTTATTCTGTTGATCATCCTCTCAATGTTGTCATTTATATTGATCATAATGGGGTTGAGCCCTATGGTACTATGCAATATTTTGATGTAGGATCGGGTATAGGGCTTGTATAAGTGTAACTATATTGTCCACTACCATTCATAAACTCATTCCCTAAGCTGATGGGATTACATGGTACCTTGATTTGGCCGCTGCCATGGATTTTTCCAAATGTATAAAAATTGTGGCTGGATCTCGAATCCCTCATGTGTATTATACAAAGATCAATGGTGCACACAAATCATCACGGATATTTTCTATATATATAGTTGAAAACCCATTTTATTTAGTGGCAGGTTCAATGAAAAAGTAAATCCATTAAATAGAGTAATTAATTTTGAGACTCTTTCATTCTCCATTTTATAGTAATTAATGAGATTGAAGATCGTTTCCTTCTACAACATTTAACTGAATTGAAATTCGATCTTATGATGGATATCTTCTTGTAAAGTGATCCATCATGACTAGAAAAATTCAAAAACCATATAAGGGAAACATTATACAATGATTTCATAGAGAATCTATGTTTCTCCACCTCATACTACTTTGGTGTCCACATCATGGAATCACAATGAGAGTTGAAATGCATCAAATGTTGCTCTGGATCACAATAGTCATTGAAAATAGGAAATGTAGGATTCCCAATGATTGGAATAGGAGGGTTAGGATCCACAAATTATGGATAATACCTCTTTTTTGATGTACTAGTGCATACCATTCTTCTATAGATTCCAATCAAGTTGTTAATGACTTAAAGGTGTTCATATGCATTCATGAAATATTCGATTCAGCTGGGGCCTAAATAGGTGATGTAGCTAAATCCTGAATGGGTGTTCTGACTGGAATGATGAGACGTAGGGGAAATGATAGTATCTTCCATGGGTAAACAATATGGGTGGCCTATAAGGATGTTCCTGACCAGGTTATGGATGTGTATCTAATGAAAGGAATTATTGACATGCTATTGTAGGATTCGAATATATTGGATTATGATGTTCCATGTTAACCAGAAGTTCAATATATGGTTCAATTTTTATAGAAAACCCTCTTTTATATGGCATTCTAGTTGGAAGTGTGAGCTGAGGGTTTTCCTGCAGAGTATACCTAGTAGGAAGACTACCTCATAATAATTTTGTGTTGATTCTTCTCAATACTCTCATCTCCTACTCTTTCTGAGAAAAAATTTCCTCTAACAAAAGGGATTACTCGTATCTATAGGGATGGTGAGATATGGTATTACCCTTAAATTTTACATTATTAGATGCATTTCGAGGAGGTGTGGGTCAAATATTTGAGGTGATACCCAAAATTTAGGTTAGCATGTGGTTTCAAGTACGAAAACCTTCTACATTTGTTTCGGTGTAGACCATCTCATGAATAAGAATATCTTCTTCAGAATCCTATGAATAAGTTTTATGTTATAGAGGGTATTCAATGATAGTATTGATGAAAATCATATATTCTTAGTGCATTGCGGGAATTTTGTAAAACATTCTGTGACATCACCTTAATCATCACCCTCAAAATAACATTGTCCTCTTATTTATTGAATCCACAAGAATTGCTTGATGGACAATGACCCAAATGGAATTCCAAAATATTTCAGTTTTTTGCATTCTAAGTGATCTATTTGGATAACAAGATAAGAACAACTAATATAATTCACACTATTCTATCACCCTTAATTGAGAGAAGACTAATTTATAATGATGAATGGATTGAATTGGTGAAAAGAACTCATCTCTAAGGGTTGTGGCTATTCATATTATGCCTTCACAACACTTTGAGCATGGTGGGATAATCATCATGGTTGGATTAAAAAATTGCATATTCCTATGGGATGGGGTTGTTCCTGAACCATTTTTATTGATATTACCTTAATTGATCTTATGATTTTACAAATTATGGCATGAACGTGGGTTGGGTGAATTATTCAACACACACTTAAATGACCCATTTCAGAAGGCCATTGTTATATTTATGACATTTTCTTGATCTGACACCTGACATCCTCTAAGTGGTATATCTTATCAGTTTTCAAAGATTCCATATGCAAGAGTATCTCAATAACTTCCCCTCTTCTTGCACGTTATTAGTAAGAGTTAGTTGAGTATTGTTATTATTTATCATATCATCAGTCATAAATAGAATATGATTTTTGTAGAAAACCAAGGGAAATGACATTGCATGATGATGCCTTTTGTAGGATTTTCTAGCTTGGGATCATAGTGAAATTAAATGATCCATGTAAACCCCATCTTTAGATGATAACCCCATATGGGGTATCTGTGAACAGTTTTTGCAACCACATTAACACATCACGATATCAATGTTGAAGGGATCCTTGCTACTTCTTGATCATTGGATATTGGGAAGCTAATAGATAGGCCATATCAATTTGGCGTTGTAACCCATCTATTAACATGACTTGAGTATGATACTCATCAAAATATAATACCTTTTATTTTATGCGATGAAGAGTTTTCCACATGTTTAAGAATATTTCTTGCATAAAATCTTACACCAACACCTCACGAATACTATATTGACAAGTGGATACAAGTCAAAACATGTCAGGTATGTGATATTTAGCAATATATTTCCTTTTGTTTAGAAAATCATCTTCATATTTTACAAGAGGTTCCCCGAACTGGTCTAATCTGAGTGGACACTTCCAGATGAATTTATCATAAGCAATGGGATTGGTTGAGATTTTATCTACTATATTGTAAGGAAAATGACCGAAGGGAGGTTCAGAAAATGACTATTTCCTTATGTTGTCTTATGGTTGGGAAATTGATTTCACATTTCAGTGACAAGGAATCATACATGAATGACCTTGTATTTTCATGTGCCTCTTGATAAGTAGGATTTCTCAACATTACATTGTCAATTGAAGAATTCTATTGACCATCCAAATCACTATTGCTGAATGAACATTCATTGTAGTCACCATTATTAGAAGGGCCATCAAGGTGGAATACAGTAAAGGGAAGAGCCTCTTGATCCTTGGTATACAGGCCACAAGGATGGTTCTCATGGATCTCATTAGGAGATAAGCCCTTGAGATCGACTGATATTTTCCATGAAGGAATCCCTCATGGTGAAGTTTGCACCAAGGACCTAATTTTTTTTTCTAATGGTGCCAAAATTTGGTTATAATAGAGTATGATATTCACCTATAATAGATAAACATCTAAGGGATTAAACAAATCCATATTCAAGGGATGTTTTATCATAGATTGGCTATTTATTTTCCAATCTAACTTGATGAGACTTTATCTCAGATGAATTCTTACAAGTAGTTTGGGACACTTGTTAGTAGAAGTAGTCATTAGGGAATTTTTTTGTTCCTCTCTTCGTGTAGCAATTGGAATAGGTCAATTACCACTAGATTGGAGGCAGTGTATGTTCCCAGTCGCATTATCCATTTTAATTAGGGTGGTTTCCCCATTAACCTACATAATGAGATTAGAGGTATGTGTATTCTATGGGGTGGTATGCTAATGAAACAACAGATTTATGGGGATAATGTTATGTGTCCATCCCTTAGGCAATACTTTCATCAATGTGATGATATCCTAGAATGTCTATAAGATGTGGGTATGGATTTTTGTCTTCCTCTTTTCCATTTAAAAGATAATATTGGTGACTTCAATAATGGGAACTAGGTTATTAGTCCATTATGTATTTAGAGTATGAGTATATAACTATGATCATCCATCTATTATTTCCATTAGACAGTAAAATGACACATGGGTAGAGATTCGAGTCTTTCCACTGATTTTCATCATGTCTTTTTCACCAAATTCTCTGTATGTGACTTGTTGATGATGCTGGTAGGCCAGATAAATATTGGATGGTGTATGTGCCTACTCACAGTTTACCATGAAATATGGTTTGATGAATTTTTTATGTGATTCCATATGATTCTACTTGCAGGCTTAGTGGGTGAATATATGTTTATGTTCATTCTTTTAGTTTCCTACTATACATGGTTGGCGGGCTTCGTTGAATTATTCTAAAAGAGTCTACTGGTTTGATGAATGAAAGAGGATAGGTGTATGTATATTCCTTTTTTTCAACCAAAATGGGATATTGGTCTTATATGGAGGAGGAAAACGTATGAACATGCGCCCTATTGGCCGATAGTTTTCCATAGAAGGCCATCTTGTATGCCCGAGTCTGAGGGATGTGGGCCACATAGTTGATAGATATACCCACATGATGTTTAGAGTCCATTTCCTTGTGGTGTTTGTGATGGGGATTTCTAGAAGGATCCCATGAGAAGAACCATAGTGTCTTTGGGATGAGGCTATAGGTTTCCTCCTATTTTCCTCCCCAGAATATACAAGGTATTGGTTGTTACATTCTGGGCATAAGCTCGTGAAATGGTTGATCACAACTGTCAGTACTGTTTTTTTTACAGCCAGTTGTTATTGAATGGATGATTGGTGATGCTGGTTGAGATAAAGTGTCGGTTAGGCGTCCTCCAAATGTTGGTATAATAACATTTTTATTGTACTCTTTGAGTAAGGAGATCGAGACCTTTCATTGTGAATGCTAATTCAGTGATTCCATCCTTCAGATGGACAAAGATCTATCACAAGTAGTTGTTAGAGAATTCATTGTCGGAAGAAATGAAGGAATCCATTGGAATAATGGGAGTTCATTGAAAGAAGTTCTTGATGATATATAACAAAAATGATCAAGAAAACCTCATTTGATAATCTTCTTTTTTCAGATGAACTAATGTGTGATTTATTGCCCTATCCACCCCTTATATTCTTTTAGAACAGAAGAAGCCTAATAGGTTTCATAAACTATCATCATGGTTATGGATTCACAAATAGTTCACCATTTTTATTTCTGACAGCAATATGAACTCATTGAAAAATAGAATGGACCAACGGAGCTCGACCAGTACTTCCCTTTTATTGAAGGAAATTACATAGTTAGGTCATTCACATCTGATTCACCATTATTTATTTCCATCATGTTACATTCCCTGTTACATTTTTTTCAAATAGTTTCCAATGGGTTAATTTTTGGAACCAAAAGAACCCAATGGTTATATATCCATAGGTACATTCTTTCCAAATATAATGCCCCACCCTTAAACCTTACTTAATCTTGAGTTATTACAAGATTACACATTGAGGATCTTTTCCGATTTAGAGTTTTAGAAAATTAGATGATAAAACATGAATTACATTCCACATATAAACAAAGTGGTTACATATAGAGAGTATTCATTTTTCCCATCAATAGAAACATATTTAAAAGAAAACATGGATTCTTTCTTGACACTTCCTTGACACTATCATCATTTCATGTACCTTTCCCTTGAACTATGAAAAACATTTCAAAAAACTTGGGATGAGCATAAAAAGCTCAGTAAGGGATATAAAAATATGGAAAGGAAACATGGGTACATATATACATAAGAATGAAATCATACTTTACCCATAAAACATAAGCACTTTAACATACCTCATCAAATCATGAATAAATCATAGAAATCATAAGACATAAGGTAACTTGAGGCATTCATAACATTCATACGTAGGGAGTAACCCTCTTGGTTATGTTTGAAATACCCATCATGTATCCATTATATCCAGAATTATAATCATGATGTATATATCATATATATCCAGAATATACATGAATTTATAATATTACATAATCATTTAGAGGTAAGAAATGAAATGCACCGTTCATGGAGACGGTAAGTCGTACGTACGCATGAACGCTACGTTCATTTCTATTTCGTATTTTAAAGAATGGAATCATAATGATATAAAGGTATATTATAATTCTAGTATAATATCATATATAATATCATAGTTCCATCCTTTATACATCCCACATATGGTATTTAACGAATCAAATCACATTGAGGGGGCGGTAGTCCGCTCTTCCTTAAATGAAGATATCGCGTTTACCCATAATGGAAACCATAAAGGTATGCCCAAAATGAAAAATATAGAAGCTTAAGGAAAACATAAACATATCATATATCATATATAAATATAGTGACATCTTAATGGCTATCATTTAAGGTGTTAAAAAAATGTTGAACAATCATCGTTTCAGGAGGCATAAATTCACCATCCATAGAAACGGTATGTCCTTTAACCATTAGATGTAGGTGTGTGTAAGTGTTTCATGAATACTTCTTTTAAAAACATCATAGTATATTGAAGATAATGGAGTTTTTACAAAATAAATGAATAAAAAGAGTATAGGGGGTTGGAGAAGCAAAATAAAACAAAAGGACTCAAGTGAATACATTACATTAAAATCGGGTAACTCCCTTTGGATTGAGCTCAAAGGCTTCCTTGGGAAGACTTCTGCCCAAAGTGAGGATTCAAGGAGTAATAGAGGGATGTGGAGAGACAAAATGTTCAGGTGTTGGCCAAGCCAAAGGCTTTGGAAGTGTGGGTAAGGAGGTAGATGTGGGTTCCTTTTATAAGAGGAGAGGAGGGGCACTCTTGGAAAGTAAAGAAATGTTACTTTATTTTCAAATGGGTTTCGGATTTTAAAGGTCCCACATTGATATAATTAGATGATAAGGTGATAAGGGTTCGAAATATACCCACACAATAGGTTTTTAACATGTGTAGGTAATAGATTTTACATTATCATTTCTTTTTATTTAAATCCTTTATTAATGAGGTAATCGCTGCATTATCATGATGTTATAAATAATTTAATTTATTTAAAGTATAAAAATTATGAAAAAACTACTATGATGTATGAAATCTTTTTAGATTTACAATGACTATTTATAGTTCAAAAGATCATTTATGTAGACAAAATTAAAAAAATATTTCACTTAGGTGATACATTCTTTGTTACATTTAACATTCTTTAAAAAATAAAAAGATAAAAAGTAACTTTCTCACAAAAGTGATTTCATGGGGCCCCCCAAGTTTGGTAAAAGGAATCCCATGGTCGGCCATGAGACAACCAGTGGCCTTAGGACACATTTTGGTGTAATTGTTTATTATTATGATATTATTTTATTATCCTTAATTACCCGATTACTCATTAATCAAGATAATTAATGATAATTACCGTCGTTATTATTCCTAATGTCCAAAAACAAAAGAGTCTTAATTATATAATTTGGACCTTATGATTCCAAATATTTATTCCATTTTACCAAATTATAAACACATGAATTTCAATAATTTATTTAAAAATAATTCTCGTTGTCAAAACAAATAGCGGGTTTTTTTTGAAACAATATCTATGAAATGTTTGGAATTAGTTTATGACCAATTTCAAAGTGAAATTAATCCTAATTACCACCATTGGATTAAATGTTAAATATATATTCAGATTAAACTTTAAGACCAATTTAAAATATAATCTAACAATATAATTAAATTAAATGAAAAAGCAGTTTTGATGTAAAATGCAGTATTTTTCACTATTCATTAAAAAATGAACATTGTCAGAAAAATACCAAAACTTTATCCAATGTAAATTTCAATGTCCCAATCATAATTAATATGTTTACTTTGTCAAATATAGATTATAAAATTGTCAAAAGTTTTATTTAAAAAGGGTTTTCCATGAAAAGGTAGTAAAACAATCTTTTAAGAATATTACTGTATTCCATGCATAAGATTGGATTTATTTTCATTTTAATCTTCTAAAACACTATCTAATTCATTAATAGAAATAGATAAAAATATTTATTATTCATTACTTACTTGGTATGTTACATCCTTCCCCCCTTTAGAAAATTGTGTCCCCGCAATTTATTTACTTATCGAAAAAATGGGGGTACTTATCCCTCATTGCATTTTTAGATTTCCATTTTGCCTCTTCTGTCATGTGGTTTTTTCACAAAACCTTTAACTGATTAATCACCTTATTCCGTAACACTTTCTCCCTGTGGTCAAGAATCTGGACCGGTTGTTCCTCATAAGATAGGTTCTCTTCCAGCTGAACTACCTCTGGACTCAAAAACATGAGATGGATCTGGCATGTACTTTCTCAGCATCGAAACATGAAAAACATTGTGTACCTGAGATAAACTCGGAGGTAAAGCCACTCGGTAAGCAACTGATCCAACTCTCTCCAGAATTTCATATGGTCCAATGAACCATGGAATCATCTTTCCTTTCTTACCAAATCGCATCACACTTTTCCATGGTGATACTTTGAGAAAAACTTGATCACCTACCTCAAAAAAGATATCCTTCCTCCTGTTGTCCGCATAACTCTTCTGCCTACTCTGAGCTGTTCTCATGTGTTTCTAAATCATCTGAACTTTTTCTGCCAACTATTCTACCAATTCTGGTCCCATCAGCTTCCTTTCACCCACTTCATCCCAAAAAGCTGGAGTTCAACACCGCTTCCCATATAATGCTTGAAATGGTGCCATCTGTATACTAGAATGAAAACTGTTATTATATGAAAATTCAACCAATGAAAGATGTTGGTCCCAACATCCCTGATAATCAATCGAACAAGTTCGTAGCATATCCTCCAAGGTCTTAATTTTTTGTTCCGACTGCCCATCTGATTGAGGATGAAAAGTTGTACTAAAATTTTATTCAGTACCCAACGACTTCTGAAGGCCTTTCCAAAAGTTAGAAGTGAACCAGGGACCACGATCAGATACAATGGATAGAGGAACTCCATGTAACCTGACTATCTCATTAAGATACAAATGGAAAAGTTGATCTAGGGAAAAAGTATCTCGTATAGCAAAGAAATGAGCATATTTGGTCAAGCGATCAACAATAACCCAGATTTCATTATTACCTTGAGATGTCTTCGGTAATCCCACAACAAAGTCCATGGACATATTCTACCATTTCCACTCTGGCACTGGTAAAGTCTGAAGCATCCCTTTCAGTAACTGACGCTCTGCTTTAACCTGCTGACAAGTCAAACACTTCACAGTAAAATCAGCAATATCTCTTTTCATTCCATCCCACCAGTAATACTCCCGTAGATCTCTGTACATCATAGTACTGCCAGGATGAACTAAAAACGGAGAACTATGAGATTCACATAACAACTCTCTCTTCAACTGTGAATCACAAGGCACACACAATCTCTTCCCAAATCTCAAAACACAATCATTATCATTGTTTAATTTAGGAAACTTACCTTTCTGAACCATCTCTACCTTTTTCTACAACTCATCGTCTTGCTTCTGTGCTTGCTTGATTCTATCTGATAGAGCTGATCTCACTGATACCTGAAACAACCTGTGTGTTGTTGCTTTGGTTTCCCACAAAGAACTGTGGTAGAGGTATTATTACATGGACAGTCTTTGCCCTATTGTTTACCCCGATCCAGGGTGTGGATCGAAATTTATATAAATTGTTTCAGAGGACTAAGTCTCGGCAAGAGACAGAACCTCTTGTTTAAAAACTACTGTGATTACTTATATTGGTTTTAACCTATATTGAATATTCCACTGCTAATTACTTTAAAATATAAAATTGTTTTAAAGTTACCTTGATATTTAATCTAGCAACTGTTTTTAACTACTGTAAATCATTTGGTTAATTTCAAATGCTAATTTAATCTTACAATTAAATTAACTGAGACCTAATAAATATTTTGGGTACCTAATTGAACCTTTACAGTTTTTCAAGTTCACAAATGTTTAACTTAGTTTTTAATTGGGGGATTTTAACAACAATATTTTTAACAGAAATTTTTAATTGGAATTCCATTCACCCCCTCTTGAGTATCCACTCCGACCAATAGTTCTTATATACTAATCCTTCATGTCTTTCTTCAAGTAATGTTTCCTAATTAGAGTTTATCAAAATATAGTTTCAATGGTTATTGTTATACTTCCACTTATAACAATTGTAATGACCCAACCCTAGAAACCTGGAGATGGTGGATTATTTTAACACATTAGCATGATTACAATGAATCAATTTTTGAAGGACCGATTAGCTTAGAAATATTTGAAAATATATTACCTACATGAACATTACAATAAACGTTGAAACATAAAACACAACATAAATAATCTACTGTGAACACCATTATTCCCCTAGATTAACCATATATATCAATCATAATACACTTGTTGGAATCCTAGGAAATCAAAACATAAGAAAGGGGTGAGCTCATATGCCCAATAAAGGTGAATAATTTAGCAGAAGCCATAAAATTTTAAGGCAAGATGTGTAATAAAAAAATAGCCTTTTAAAAATAAATTTTAACATAATATGGAAAAACTAAATAAAACATTACCATATAAACATGCACATTGGTATTCTACTAGTCGAATAATCACATCTAATAACTAATTTCATAATGATGGAATGCATAATTCTGGACATCATAACCACATAATCAAGGCCTCATGTGAACAATACAAATATTTTTTTCTTTCATATCTTTATTCCAACACACTAATTTGTGTCATGATAACTAATGATTCATCAAGAGGTTATCGCAAGACCCTCCCGTCACATTCAATGTACAATGCATTCCTCATATGAAAATGTTGAAACATAACATAATCATTCGTCTTAAAACTACAATAAAAAATGTAAATACTTTAATAAAAAATTATTAATGGTATAAAAATATAACACCCACATTAAAAAATATCACAACTCATACAACACAATATGGAAGATTGTGTTATAATAAATCAACCTTAATAAAAAATAATATCAAGTAAAGGATGTTGACATAGTTGAAAATGATGAGTAAAATTCTTTAAGAGAACTACCCCTTTTTCATGAAATCATTTAAAAGTTGCACAATTTATAAAGGAATACATTCAGAATATATTTTTGAATCAAAGTGTCCCATACCACATTGAAACCTTTGTATGGAATTAACATTTTAAAACATTCATGTCCATATAAATAAATAATTAAAACCTTTTTGAAAACATGGACATTAATGCTTAATATTTACAGGGATAAATATTTAAAACATTTAAAATGATATTTTATTTAACGTTTCCAATAAAAAATTCCATTTGAAAACACTTTTATGTTATAGGTACATGGATAAAAATTATGTCCTAGTAAATATTTACACATAAACTATCTTGGATAATAATGTGATTGAGGAATTAAACCTTTCCTTGTAATTTACTTTGGTAAAGGGTATGTTTAAGCTCATGTATAATGACAATATTTTATTATTAAATTATACCAGAACCATATTCATATTTATGATATCATACATGATTCATTTATGACTTTATATTGCACATTTAATAATAACTTCCATGCTAAATTAAAATTTCAGGTAATAATATCTTTTTCTATCGTACATTTTTTAACTTATTGTTCCTAATAGTATCACATATATCATGATATAATTTATTTCATAATATAAAAAATTAATTATGTTTCACATATATTCAGAATATAAATAGGTATAAAAGATACATATATGAAAAGGAAAACACCGTTTATGAAGATGGTAGACCGTATGCACGCACAAGCAACAATTTCATTATATTGATGGTAAAATTCACTGTAATATTATGGTATATTATATATAAATAATAATTAAAATGTTATATTTATTATTTGAAACAATAATAATCATTATTATACCCATCCAAATAATGAAGTGTTGAATAAGAAAATACACCACAACGTGGAGACGATAAGTCGTATGTACGTATGTTTGGTGACTTTGTCATTTATAGGATGAATATAATATTGAATATGGTTGTAACATATTTTTAATAATGTCAAAATATTTATACGGTATTGGAGTTATTATTTTTGTATGAAACCGACAAGGAAATAGGAAGTGGAAGAAGAGAAAAACATTGAAAGAGGTGATGAAATAATGACCTCTTCTTCAGGTTCTTCCTTTTGATTTGGAGAAAAGGGCTCCATTGGATGCAATTGTGATCAAATGTAATACATCTAGGTTTTAGTAAGGGTATTTGGGAGGATATTTGAGTTTGTTTTGGATGAAAAAATGGGGTTGGAGTTGTGAATTTGGGATTTGGGGAAATACCCTTTTATAAGAGAGGCGAGGGGCACTTTAGGAAAATATTGATATATTAATTTATTATAAAATAATTTTCGGTTTATAATAACTCCAAATGGATTTAGTTTTATTATATGGTGGTTATGGGTCAAACTAATCTCAACAAATAGGTTTTAGACTTGTTTAGATCACCATATTTACCTTATCCTTTATATTTAATTCTTGGTTAAATAGTTTAACATTTACCGTGTCTCCTTGTATTTACATAATACATGGTTAATAAACATACTATAAAATGTCGGGACATCCTCAAGTTGTTAATTGACGACATATATAACCTTATATAAGATCTTTGTTATAATATTATATTTTTCATATTATTATATCATTTAATAAAATAGTATTTTTTTAGAAACTCTTTTTTGTCAATTTTTTACACTATTTAGTATATAGTTTTTGTAAATGTTATATAAAATATATTACTTCTAAAAAAACACATTTTCTCAACCCTTTACATGTCATTATTAAATATAAAATTCGTGAATGGAATTAGAAGTATAAATTAATATTTAATTTAATATTTATAACATTTATTATTTTTATCATTTATTAATAAAGTAATTACTACATCATCATTGTGTCATAAATAAATTTAATTATTTAAGATTTATAAATTATAAATAAAATAAAATTATTTAGGATATAGTTTTATCTTTATAATTAATATTTATAGTCAAATATATGATATGTTTATCCCTATATGAGAAATTTGACAGTTATTAATCATTGAATTTATCACTTTTAACACCTCTTTAAATAAAATTTAATAAATGTCCTAATCTAAACCAAATGTATCAAAAATGATATTATTTTTGTCTTAAGGTTGATTTTGGTCAAAAAAAGATATCCAATACAATTGGGACTTCTGTTGGGGTAATTTTATATTATTATAGAATTATTTCAACCTTTAATTACCAAATTTACTTTTAACTGTGGTAAATAAAATTTAAAAGTTACTATTTAATAAAAATTATTTTCATCCTATTGAACCATAATTAGCATACTATAGTAAACCATTTCCGTTGGAGTTATGAAATTCAATTCACAAAAATGGTTAAATTATGTTTTATGCAAATTTTCAAATGTGCCAATAAGTTGGGAAAAAGACCATAAAAAAGATTAATAAAAGTTTATACGTATAATCTTATTATAAAAAGACTCCAATGTAATAAATTTGTCTAATATATGTATTATGTATCTATTTTGACTTTAAAATGTATTTTTATTTAAAATTTTATATTTAAATGTAAAAGCCGGGTTTTATCTGCAACGTAGTGTATTTAAATATTCATAAAAAATTGAATGTTTTCATAAAAATAGACAAAAATAAACTCAAGATAATTTTTATATTCAAAATTTAAAATTGATTTCAATTTTACCAAATTAAAAAAATGTAAGTTGAATTAGTTAATTTAAAATTAATTCTCATTGTCAAACCCAGAAAGGGGTTTATTTAAGAAGTAAAAACTATCAAAATATTGACATCTGTTTATGCCCAATTTAAATGTGAAATTACATACAATGACCTTAATTATATTAAATTATAAAAATTTTATATAATTATACTTTAATACCAATCAAATTCATAATTTATCACTATAAATTAGTTCGATTGAAAAAGTTGCTTTCAATTAAAATTTAGTATTTTTCACAATTCATCAAAATTTGAAAGTTATATTAAAAGTACCAAAAATTAATGAGAACTATATTTTTATCTACCTCTTATAGATAAGAATTTAATTTCATTAAATTTAATATATTATGGTGTCAAATATTTTATTTAAAAAGTGTTCGATATTAAAAAGTGTAAAAACTGCATTTTTTTGAAAAATAATTGATTTATCTAAAAAAATGTATTTTTCCTTATATAATTTATAATAAACCGAAAATATGAATGTTAAAATAACATAGGATATATATAAAATTCAAAATTATGTTAATACTATTCATGACTGTTTTTTTTATGGCTAGTTTGATAGGTCGTGATGCGGTTGAACTCAGTGTTGTGTGTAGCGCATGCTACTGAATTAGTTTAAAGAGATAAAGTACTATGAAATATTGTTGTGTTACAGTTCTAGAGAGGATTATTTTGGGGTTACTACTATGGAGGATTCCTATTTATGATTCAACCTATCATTTGAGTTATGTTATCGGGTTTGATATATTTCTTAAGGATTACATCAACTCAAGGTACTTGAGGAATATACAAAGAGAAGATAATATCGTGACATAAGAAAAAACCAAGAGGAATATGTCTACTAAACGAATCTAATAGAGTTTTCAAGAGTTTCTCAGATCATGCTATTCCAAGGAAGGAATTTATGCTACATAAAGGGTGCAATGGAAAATGTCATTGGCCCAGCCCAAAAATTTCACAGTGAGACTCTTCGTTGGTCATAGGGGGACACTAATGGTAGCAAAGGGAAAAAGATTTAGGGTCTAGAGAACAACTAATCATTGATCATAAGAAGGGGTTCGGGGGGGGGGGGGGTGCAGTCCCCATGGTATGGACTAATGTGTTTCTTCAAGTGGGTCTCCCAAGTATGGGTCACCCAGGTAGGTCACCCTAGGTGGGTCACCCATTTATGGGGTCGCCCAAGTCATAATTGGCCCTAGTATTACTACAAGGAATTAGAAAACCTCAACTAGGGCTGGTTCACCCAAGTATGGGTTTCCCATGTGTTTGGGTGGGGGATTTAATTAGTTATGGTAGGGCATAGATGGTCTCCCACGTAGTGACAGACTACTATGGTGGAGGACCTACTCATCGATAGCCCACTCCAGTATTCAAGGCCCCAGAGTTAGGCCATTGTCCTAAAATTTGAGGCATATGGGTCTATTTATTGGCCCTGGTGGACATTCATAGATGGGCATACATGGATGTATTTTGTAGATGGATTTTGCAAACAGATTTTAATTATGTCCTGCACAATGACACACATTCTTTTACAAAAAAATTTCAACTTCAAGGATCCATATGTTTTGTTTAATCTATCCATTTCGGCTCAACGACCAGAAAAATAGAATATCATAAAGATATAAACACTTATAAATATGGTGAATACACCATGTATTCTCTTATGAAACATAGAAATTGAATTTTAATCCATCAACATATTTTCATCATCGATCTTAGAAATCCATAGACAAATCTGGTAGAGGGTATTTCCACTTTTCTCTTATTATGGAGTAGGTAATTGGAACATTTGAATTTTTCATGAATTTTATTATGACATTAATACACCTTTCTACACACACATGGAATTTTTTTTCTATGTGAGGATCACATGATGAATATTGTGACATAGTGCATAAAATGAATTTTGCAGTGTAAAATAAATCCCCCTAAGAATTAGATTTTTTTCGAATGAAAATAGTCTGATTATATGATAATAGTAGGGAACGTTGATGCTCTCCATGATCATTTGCTGGGTTCTAGAGCTACATCACGTTTAGAAGGATGCTCTACATTTTTTCTAAGCTAGGGGGCCTCATGAGCATAGTTTGACTGTTACTTTGGTCATATAGAAAAGCCTACAATTTTTGTGTCTTTTCTATCATCACCCATGTTTTTTCCTAATATCAACATTAAATAGACATTGCGAGCACGAAATAGATTTCGTTTAGGATTCCTATTTGGGTTTTTAAACTAACAAGATATATACATTATAATATATAATAGCTCTATTTTTCCTAAAGAAGATAGATATTATGTATAGCGGGATGAGACTCAAAATTGGCCCAGAGTGAACTATATAGGTTTTCAACCTATTGAGTAATACATCTATTTTTATGGCCAATTTAATGTAAGGAATTTCAGACTAAAGAGGATAATGTTTTTGTCGGATAGATTGGGAAATGAATTTTGAGATGATAAAATAGAAAAATCTTAAGGAATTATGAATGTTCCGATATTCATCAGATACATACAAGGTGAATATTGAGCCATGATTATATGGTACCCGAATATAAGACATTATATTTGAGAATATAAGAGGTCTATCAGGAAATTGAATTTACCACTAGTTGAAAAACCTTTTATGAGTTATATTTTAGGAATGTCTTACTAGGGTGCATACTGTACAGTGAATAGAGGAATCCATAGGTTAACAAGAGCATTTTTTGGGGGAAACATATACGAGGCCAATGAGGGAACTTATTTCATATTTGGGTAAATGATTTCCTAGTGATTTGGATATTATATTGCTCTTGGATGAAGTAAGATTATGGAGACTCATATTTATCAAGACTATAAGGGGTGGGGTTTCCAAGGTAATATGTCTAAATATGTAGGGACTATAAGGGTTGGCATATTCTGTGAATGGGAAACCCCTCATACACAAAATTTTTTTGTTAAGGAGGTTGCATTTATTTACCTATCTAATGTTCGGGGTAGAAGAATCAATTTCTGACAAGGAATAATGGTATCATGCTGTTTAATTTCATGCTAATAAGACATTATGATGTACAGTTTAGTGTCATGCAGCTAGGACATTATGATGTCCTATTAATATTCACACAATAAGGTCATTATGTTGTCTAGTTTAATTTCATGTATCATGGACATTATGTTGTGAATTATAGATTTGGGCAATAAGGAAAATATGGGGGACATTATTTAAGGACTTAATATTTGACGAACGGTTTACCGGTTCTCCAAATAATGGAATTTTTTTTGGAAATATGCAAATATATTCAGGTATGGATGGTTTAAATTGTATGCTGTGATTTGGGAATTCCCATATCTAAAAGATGATATGGGAAAAAGGGAATATGATGTTAGAGGTTGTATATCTTGAGAATGAAGTTACTACTGATTGATAAACCAATTATGGGGGATTTTCTTACAAGAAAACATGCGGCACATAAAGCATGGTCTGTAATGGAATCTTTTGGTTAAAACCCCCATTATAAGAAAATTTTTATGCATGGTCAAATGGTGCCCATACTGCATATTTAGGTAATAGAGATCTAAATAATTATGATATTGAATTGTTAAAATTTGATGAATGTTTAGGGAAATTTGGATTTTCATATGAATAGCTTTTGGTTTTTTTGAAAATTTTTGTGGATACAGTCAGGGTATTTCATGTCATAATTTCCAATTAATTAGAGAAATTGACTCTCTTCATAGGTATGACCTATGCATATGATTTATTGTTCTTTTAGTTTTATGTTACACAACTAGAACCATAAGATTTCAGAAATTTTGGATAGTATGTTGTCAAACAGAGCATGATTAATCTAGAATGCATTGAATATATGATGGTGGAAATTTTTTACCACAATGTTGGAGACATTTAGATTGTGAGAATGGAAATGGGAAAAATATGAAGAGGATGGCCACTAATTTTAAATTGTGTGTTCAACATACCTTCATCAAAACTTTAAGTAATAGGGGAGGTATATAATAATAATGAAGTTACGACTAGCTGGAAACCACATTTTGGGGGTTATTTTATGCAAGGAAAACTAGTTCACATACTACATAGAGAAACAGTGGTATTCTTTAGATTAGAACCCAATTATGGGGGAAATTTATGCACGAAAACTAGGGAATGTATTGAATGGTGAGGGAAGTGGTATCTTAGTTTTCATAAATTCTACCACAAATAGTTGAGTAATCATTATGAAGATTTTAAAGTATTATAGATTAGTAGTGTTACACAAAATAGGGGGAATAGATAAATGACTAAAGGAAGTATTCGATAGATACTAGAAATGAGTTTGTACTACCTTACATAGTTTTTCCACATATTTATAAGGTGACACCACTTCTTTTATTTGTGGGTTCTATAAGGATTGGACTCAAAATAAAGGCTCCTGTATAGATTTTTGATTGTACAGAGGAGAGGGAATGTTTTATTTTACCTTGTGACTGGGGATAGGGATTATGTCATAGTCTTAACTACATATGTCAATGGGATTAGAATCAAGCCACATGTAGTGATATAGCTATAATGGTATTTTAATTCATACAAAAAAGACAGTGTTAGTGTCGTTTAACATTATATGGAAAGTACATGAGTGAATCTGATGTAAAAAAGAAATATTGTGGATGAAACATGGTGTATGACCCCAGTGTCACTACATATGATACTAGAGAAATAATCAATCCATTATGCACATTAATAGATATAGGTTCATGTGTAATGTGAGAAATCACAATAGATCACCCCTTATAAATCTATCATGTATATAAAAGAGTAGAGTCTTTTTCTTCATTGTTATATGGTTGTGAACATGATTGAAGATCTGGGAATCACTATGTGTCTCATATAGATGAGAATAAATATGTTTATAATTATTGAGATTCCATATAGTTTAACGTCATGTGGTAAGGACAAGATTAACCTATTTGAAAGAATGAAAACATTGTGGCTAATCCAAGGTGTAGAACCTAACCATTATTGTGTATCTCATTGGGAAGTGAATCAAGTCTCATGTGGTCCTTGACAGACTCTGTATGTATATCTGATTCATACAATATATGAAAAGGTAATTTATAAACATTTTTTATGGACCCATAATTGGACAGCTATGAATAACTACATATCTCAATATTATGACAATCAATAAACACATAGTTCTTTATAATTATTTCTGTGTATATCTAATCTATACACTTGGAATTGGGGATTTATTTTTTAAATTTTGGTTTGACCATCGATTCGAAATTCTAGAATCACTACGTATCTCAATAATATGAGAAAAAAGCCACACAATGTTCTTGATGATGGTTCCCCATACCAATTTTTTTTTGATGTGAAGAAGGGAGATTTAATATCTTTTAGATATTTTCTAGAATAATGGTTGGGATCAAGTGACAATATTATATAAGGATCAATCCATATTTCATGTAGGAGTTCTGATTATAGATTGGGTTCATGCATAGAGAAAATTTTATATTGTTTCTATATGGTCATAAGTAGGCCCATAATTGGGGATCTTTCCACCACAACATATCTCAATAGGATTAGAATCATGTTACAAATAGGTCTTAATAAATAGTGAAATTTACCAACATACAACAATGATGTGGGATCCCTTGATGTGAAAGAAACATTATGGTTGGACCATGGGATAACACCCAGGTTTCACTGCATATCTTTATGGGAAATGAATCAGTCCACACATAGTTCTTGATAGGTTTTACCCGTGTAGTAATGATACAATCATATAGGGAAATGGGGCTCTTGTGCCGCTAGGGATAAATGAGCATCCACCATAGTGTTGACAACTGACATATCATTGTAATTCCAGGTAAACACATATTGATCCTACTTTAAGAAGGTGGTTTATTTATACTTTTAATTTGGATTTAGGGATGAACTAACTAGATTTGTATTTGGATCTTCCTATTTACATAGATTTATTTATATGATCTCATCTGTGGTGGTGGAGATGCTTTCCTCCAATACCAGAGGGGTATCCTTGAGATCTTTTTCTTATTCCTCTTCCTCTTCCAAATGCTCCACTATTTGTTCCTCATCATGGAATGGAAATGATAAAAAAAATTACATAGAGGGATTATTGTAGTATCTATTTGTACATACGGATGATGAGGATATAATTTCAGGCTCACTAGATAACACGTATCCTTCTTAGAGTCCAGAAAGTGAAATAAAGGACATAGAATGTGTCTCTTCACTTTCTCATATATTCATGAGTTCTTCTTCTAGTTTGACAGAAAAAATGGGTTTTAATGATGTTCTGTAGAAAAAATAAATTTATTTTCATTCATGATTTCATAATCACATGGATGGTTGATAACTTCTTCACTACCATTAGGATAAACTATCATGATTGAAAATATGGAAGATGTGGAATGAAAATAGGAATTCGGGCCCACCCTTTTAGTTATATTAATAGTTATCATGTAATATGGACTATGATACATGAAAGTGTTAGATGGAACCATCTCCATTCCATTTGGGTCATTGATTCAGGTGGCATCATTATCCATTGATTTCATCCCCTCATTGTGATAGAATCCTACATCGATGTATTGTGTTTCGAAAAATTTGAATGGGCCTTATCACCAAACAATGTTTAAATTTGATCATTGATACAATATTTGAGACATTGGTGGTATTTTGAAGGAATTTACACAAGATTCTATAGCCAATTTCATCCGGAAAGACATTCAATGATGAATTCCACCATAAAACCATGAATCCTTAGTCAGATACATGATCTCAAAACTGAGTTCTAAATGTGTTCACTCTGATTAGTTGTTTTTCATTCTTTGCATAACCCTGTAACATCAGAGTGGATAGATACATGTGAGATTGATTTTGATATAGTTGAATAATTTTCTGGATGGGGATGAGGTTGGTTCGTGAGGTATTATCAATGA
Organism: Viscum album; assembly: GCA_963277665.1. Lineage (NCBI taxonomy): Eukaryota > Viridiplantae > Streptophyta > Magnoliopsida > Santalales > Viscaceae > Viscum > Viscum album. The sequence goes on from OY728129.1 coordinate 269,377,291, forward strand.
AGGCACCTCAGATGTCAATGTCATTTACCCAGACAAAAATATAACATGGTCTGACTTGCCCTTTTATGGCATCATCCTCATCTTGGTAGGTGAATGAAATGATCACATGGAATTATAAAGAATAATTACCTGCATGACATAGTTTAGAGTAAGTAACCTCAAAATCATTTTTCTATGGGCTTGAAAATATGTCAATGAGTGCTTCCCATATGTCTTTTGATTGACTCCAAACATCCAGGATTGATAAAATAGACAAAACATGGGCTAGTTTTTTTAAAAAAAAATCATACTTTTTGTTTATAGGATTTAATTTACCAACATGGATATGTACTTTGGAATGTTACCCGAGAGATTATGTTCTATATGTGGATTGAATATCTCATGATAAAGGAGTTAGAAGTTATCATGGTCTTAGTAGATTAGGTCGGCTAGGTCTTCCTACCTACAAAGGAGGTGGTGGTGTATCCTATGATTGGTGTTCCAATAAGATCATGTCTGGGTGAACCCTATCACATGTGGAGGAATAAGAACCTTGTTCTTACTGAGCTCACTAGAAAGATTTCCCAGGAGTTTTGGCCACATAGACAACTCAAGTAGGGATTCACTTAAAGTGGTGGGTCCTTGTAGGACCACGTCTCCTCCAATATCCTCCACCCTGATGACCTCTTCCCCTAGTTCCCCAATCAAATGCAGTTATATGAGATTCATAATAATAATCATCATTTTCATAGGGATCCATTATTTGAATAACATTAACGGAATAAAAGATCAACTCATCATCTAATGAAGAATCTACCTAGGGGTCAAATATTATTGTACCATATGGTAGGGTGGTGCCCATTCTTCTAAGATTATAACCATGGAATCTGTTAAGGTCAATGAACTCTATAGACATGAAAGGATACCATATTCTTCTGTTTTTTCTTATCCTTTTTACCATTCCACGTCTTTGATGATTTTCATTTAAAAGATGGGGATTTTGGTGAAGTGAGATTTACATTATTATATGAAAGGTGGAACATTTAGCTATTTAGACTATATTGCTAGAATTAAATGAGATTGATTGATTATTTTTCAAACCATATAGTCAATGAAATTCTCGCATTCTTTCTTTTGACTTCTTTTCATTGTCTTTCTTCCTCAATGTTAGTAACTGAAAATATGCCACATGGGTAGGTGAATTTTTTACTTTCCCTCCCTCAAATTCCACCACCTTTTGGGTGAGGTATTTGAGTAAAACACTCTTGGATGGGATTACCTGTCATTTTATGTATTGTTAAATAGTTTTAGAGATATTATACACCCTATTTGTTTTGATTCATGGGATTTGACAACTAAACTAAATTTTTTTAAATGTGAGATGAACTAGTCAAGGAATTGGTTATTCTTAATGATGTGGAACTTGTTTTTAATCTCCTAAAACTATATTGTCCTTTTATTCTGTTGATCATCCTCTCAATGTTGTCATTTATATTGATCATAATGGGGTTGAGCCCTATGGTACTATGCAATATTTTGATGTAGGATCGGGTATAGGGCTTGTATAAGTGTAACTATATTGTCCACTACCATTCATAAACTCATTCCCTAAGCTGATGGGATTACATGGTACCTTGATTTGGCCGCTGCCATGGATTTTTCCAAATGTATAAAAATTGTGGCTGGATCTCGAATCCCTCATGTGTATTATACAAAGATCAATGGTGCACACAAATCATCACGGATATTTTCTATATATATAGTTGAAAACCCATTTTATTTAGTGGCAGGTTCAATGAAAAAGTAAATCCATTAAATAGAGTAATTAATTTTGAGACTCTTTCATTCTCCATTTTATAGTAATTAATGAGATTGAAGATCGTTTCCTTCTACAACATTTAACTGAATTGAAATTCGATCTTATGATGGATATCTTCTTGTAAAGTGATCCATCATGACTAGAAAAATTCAAAAACCATATAAGGGAAACATTATACAATGATTTCATAGAGAATCTATGTTTCTCCACCTCATACTACTTTGGTGTCCACATCATGGAATCACAATGAGAGTTGAAATGCATCAAATGTTGCTCTGGATCACAATAGTCATTGAAAATAGGAAATGTAGGATTCCCAATGATTGGAATAGGAGGGTTAGGATCCACAAATTATGGATAATACCTCTTTTTTGATGTACTAGTGCATACCATTCTTCTATAGATTCCAATCAAGTTGTTAATGACTTAAAGGTGTTCATATGCATTCATGAAATATTCGATTCAGCTGGGGCCTAAATAGGTGATGTAGCTAAATCCTGAATGGGTGTTCTGACTGGAATGATGAGACGTAGGGGAAATGATAGTATCTTCCATGGGTAAACAATATGGGTGGCCTATAAGGATGTTCCTGACCAGGTTATGGATGTGTATCTAATGAAAGGAATTATTGACATGCTATTGTAGGATTCGAATATATTGGATTTTGATGTTCCATGTTAACCAGAAGTTCAATATATGGTTCAATTTTTATAGAAAACCCTCTTTTATATGGCATTCTAGTTGGAAGTGTGAGCTGAGGGTTTTCCTGCAGAGTATACCTAGTAGGAAGACTACCTCATAATAATTTTGTGTTGATTCTTCTCAATACTCTCATCTCCTACTCTTTCTGAGAAAAAATTTCCTCTAACAAAAGGGATTACTCGTATCTATAGGGATGGTGAGATATGGTATTACCCTTAAATTTTACATTATTAGATGCATTTCGAGGAGGTGTGGGTCAAATATTTGAGGTGATACCCAAAATTTAGGTTAGCATGTGGTTTCAAGTACGAAAACCTTCTACATTTGTTTCGGTGTAGACCATCTCATGAATAAGAATATCTTCTTCAGAATCCTATGAATAAGTTTTATGTTATAGAGGGTATTCAATGATAGTATTGATGAAAATCATATATTCTTAGTGCATTGCGGGAATTTTGTAAAACATTCTGTGACATCACCTTAATCATCACCCTCAAAATAACATTGTCCTCTTATTTATTGAATCCACAAGAATTGCTTGATGGACAATGACCCAAATGGAATTCCAAAATATTTCAGTTTTTTGCATTCTAAGTGATCTATTTGGATAACAAGATAAGAACAACTAATATAATTCACACTATTCTATCACCCTTAATTGAGAGAAGACTAATTTATAATGATGAATGGATTGAATTGGTGAAAAGAACTCATCTCTAAGGGTTGTGGCTATTCATATTATGCCTTCACAACACTTTGAGCATGGTGGGATAATCATCATGGTTGGATTAAAAAATTGCATATTCCTATGGGATGGGGTTGTTCCTGAACCATTTTTATTGATATTACCTAAATTGATCTTATGATTTTACAAATTATGGCATGAACGTGGGTTGGGTGAATTATTCAACACACACTTAAATGACCCATTTCAGAAGGCCATTGTTATATTTATGACATTTTCTTGATCTGACACCTGACATCCTCTAAGTGGTATATCTTATCAGTTTTCAAAGATTCCATATGCAAGAGTATCTCAATAACTTCCCCTCTTCTTGCACGTTATTAGTAAGAGTTAGTTGAGTATTGTTATTATTTATCATATCATCAGTCATAAATAGAATATGATTTTTGTAGAAAACCAAGGGAAATGACATTGAATGATGATGCCTTTTGTAGGATTTTCTAGCTTGGGATCATAGTGAAATTCAATGATCCATGTAAACCCCATCCTTAGATGATAACCCCATATGGGGTATCTGTGAACAGTTTTTGCAACCACATTAACACATCACGATATCAATGTTGAAGGGATCCTTGCTACTTCTTGATCATTGGATATTGGGAAGCTAATAGATAGGCCATATCAATTTGGCGTTGTAACCCATCTATTAACATGACTTGAGTATGATACTCATCAAAATATAATACCTTTTATTTTATGCGATGAAGAGTTTTCCACATGTTTAAGAATATTTCTTGCATAAAATCTTACACCAACACCTCACGAATACTATATTGACAAGTGGATACAAGTCAAAACATGTCAGGTATGTGATATTTAGCAATATATTTCCTTTTGTTTAGAAAATCATCTTCATATTTTACAAGAGGTTCCCCGAACTGGTCTAATCTGAGTGGACACTTCCAGATGAATTTATCATAAGCAATGGGATTGGTTGAGATTTTATCTACTATATTGTAAGGAAAATGACCGAAGGGAGGTTCAGAAAATGACTATTTCCTTATGTTGTCTTATGGTTGGGAAATTGATTTCACATTTCAGTGACAAGGAATCATACATGAATGACCTTGTATTTTCATGTGCCTCTTGATAAGTAGGATTTCGCAACATTACATTGTCAATTGAAGAATTCTATTGACCATCCAAATCACTATTGCTGAATGAACATTCATTGTAGTCACCATTATTAGAAGGGCCATCAAGGTGGAATACAGTAAAGGGAAGAGCCTCTTGATCCTTGGTATACAGTCCACAAGGATGGTTCTCATGGATCTCATTAGGAGATAAGCCCTTGAGATCGACTGATATTTTCCATGAAGGAATCCCTCATGGTGAAGTTTGCACCAAGGACCTAATTTTTTTTTCTAATGGTGCCAAAATTTGGTTACAATAGAGTATGATATTCACCTATAATAGATAAACATCTAAGGGATTAAACAAATCCATATTCAAGGGATGTTTTATCATAGATTGGCTATTTATTTTCCAATCTAACTTGATGAGACTTTATCTCAGATGAATTCTTACAAGTAGTTTGGGACACTTGTTAGTAGAAGTAGTCATTAGGGAATTTTTTTGTTCCTCTCTTCGTGTAGCAATTGGAATAGGTCAATTACCACTAGATTGGAGGCAGTGTATGTTCCCAGTCGCATTATCCATTTTAATTAGGGTGGTTTCCCCATTAACCTACATGATGAGATTAGAGGTATGTGTATTCTATGGGGTGGTATGCTAATGAAACAACAGATTTATGGGGATAATGTTATGTGTCCATCCCTTAGGCAATACTTTCATCAATGTGATGATATCCTAGAATGTCTATAAGATGTGGGTATGGATTTTTGTCTTCCTCTTTTCCATTTAAAAGATAATATTGGTGACTTCAATAATGGGAACTAGGTTATTAGTCCATTATGTATTTAGAGTATGAGTATATAACTATGATCATCCATCTATTATTTCCATTAGACAGTAAAATGACACATGGGTAGAGATTCAAGTCTTTCCACTGATTTTCATCATGTCTTTTTCACCAAATTCTCTGTATGTGACTTGTTGATGATGCTGGTAGGCCAGATAAATATTGGATGGTGTATGTGCCTACTCACAGTTTACCATGAAATATGGTTTGATGAATTTTTTATGTGATTCCATATGATTCTACTTGCAGGCTTAGTGGGTGAATATATGTTTATGTTCATTCTTTTAGTTTCCTACTATACATGGTTGGCGGGCTTCGTTGAATTATTCTAAAAGAGTCTACTGGTTTGATGAATGAAAGAGGATAGGTGTATGTATATTCCTTTTTTTCAACCAAAATGGGATATTGGTCTTATATGGAGGAGGAAAAGGTATGAACATGCGCCCTATTGGCCGATAGTTTTCCATAGAAGGGCATCTTGTATGCCCGAGTCTGGGGGATGTGGGCCACATAGTTGATAGATATACCCACATGATGTTTAGAGTCCATTTCCTTGTGGTGTTTGTGATGGGGATTTCTAGAAGGATCCCATGAGAAGGACCCTAGTGTCTTTGGGATGAGGCTATAGGTTTCCTCCTATTTTCCTCCCCAGAATATACAAGGTATTGGTTGTTACATTCTGGGCATAAGCTCGTGAAATGGTTGATCACAACTGTCAGTACTGTTTTTTTTACCGCCAGTTGTTATTGAATGGATGATTGGTGATGCTGGTTGAGATAAAGTGTCGGTTAGGCGTCCTCCAAATGTTGGTATAATACCATTTTTATTGTACTCTTTGAGTAAGGAGATCGAGACCTTTCATTGTGAATGCTAATTCAGTGATTCCATCCTTCAGATGGACAAAGATCTATCACAAGTAGTTGTTAGAGAATTCATTGTCGGAAGAAATGAAGGAATCCATTGGAATAATGGGAGTTCATTGAAAGAAGTTCTTGATGATATATAACAAAAATGATCAAGAAAACCTCATTTGATAATCTTCTTTTTTCAGATGAACTAATGTGTGATTTATTGCCCTATCCATCCCTTATATTCTTTTAGAACAGAAGAAGCCTAATAGGTTTCATAAACTATCATCATGGTTATGGATTCACAAATAGTTCACCATTTTTATTTCTGACAGCAATATGAACTCATTGAAAAATAGAATGGACCAACGGAGCTCGACCAGTACTTCCCTTTTATTGAAGGAAATTACATAGTTAGGTCATTCACATCTGATTCACCATTATTTATTTCCATCATGTTACATTCCCTGTTACATTTTTTTCAAATAGTTTCCAATGGGTTAATTTTTGGAACCAAAAGAACCCAATGGTTATATATCCATAGGTACATTCTTTCCAAATATAATGCCCCACCCTTAAACCTTACTTAATCTTGAGTTATTACAAGATTACACATTGAGGATCTTTTCCGATTTAGAGTTTTAGAAAATTAGATGATAAAACATGAATTACATTCCACATATAAACAAAGTGGTTACATATAGAGAGTATTCATTTTTCCCATCAATAGAAACATATTTAAAAGAAAACATGGATTCTTTCTTGACACTTCCTTGACACTATCATCATTTCATGTACCTTTCCCTTGAACTATGAAAAAAATTTCAAAAAACTTGGGATGAGCATAAAAAGCTCAGTAAGGGATATAAAAATATGGAAAGGAAACATGGGTACATATATACATAAGAATGAAATCATACTTTACCCATAAAACATAAGCACTTTAACATACCTCATCAAATCATGAATAAATCATAGAAATCATAAGACATAAGGTAACTTGAGGTATTCATAACATTCATACGTAGGGAGTAACCCTCTTGGTTATGTTTGAAATACCCATCATGTATCCATTATATCCAGAATTATAATCATGATTTATATATCATATATATCCAGAATATACATGAATTTATAATATTACATAATCATTTAGAGGTAAGAAATGAAATGCACCGTTCATGGAGACGGTAAGTCGTACGTACGCATGAACGCTACGTTCATTTCTATTTCGTATTTTAAAGAATGGAATCATAATGATATAAAGGTATATTATAATTCTAGTATAATATCATATATAATATCATAGTTCTATCCTTTATACATCCCACATATGGTATTTAACGAATCAAATCACATTGAGGGGGCGGTAGTCCGCTCTTCCTTAAATGAAGATATCGCGTTTACCCATAATGGAAACCATAAAGGTATGCCCAAAATGAAAAATATAGAAGCTTAAGGAAAACATAAACATATCATATATCATATATAAATATAGTGACATCTTAATGGCTATCATTTAAGGTGTTAAAAAAATGTTGAACAATCATCGTTTCAGGAGGCATAAATTCACCATCCACAGAAACAGTATGTCCTTTAACCATTAGATGTAGGTGTGTGTAAGTGTTTCATGAATACTTCTTTTAAAAACATCATAGTATATTGAAGATAATGGAGTTTTTACAAAATAAATGAATACAAAGAGTATAGGGGGTTGGAGAAGCAAAATAAAACAAAAGGACTCAAGTGAATACATTACATTAAAATCGGGTAACTCCCTTTGGATTGAGCTCAAAGGCTTCCTTGGGAAGACTTCTGCCCAAAGTGAGGATTCAAGGAGTAATAGAGGGATGTGGAGAGACAAAATGTTCAGGTGTTGGCCAAGCCAAAGGCTTTGGAAGTGTGGGTAAGGAGGTAGATGTGGGTTCCTTTTATAAGAGGAGAGGAGGGGCACTCTTGGAAAGTAAAGAAATGTTACTTTATTTTCAAATGGGTTTCGGATTTTAAAGGTCCCACATTGATATAATTAGATGATAAGGTGATAAGGGTTCGAAATATACCCACACAATAGGTTTTTAACATGTGTAGGTCATAGATTTTACATTATCATTTCTTTTTATTTAAATCCTTTATTAATGAGGTAATCGCTGCATTATCATGATGTTATAAATAATTTAATTTATTTAAAGTATAAAAATTATGAAAAAACTACTATGATGTAGGAAATCTTTTTAGATTTACAATGACTATTTATAGTTCAAAAGATCATTTATGTAGACAAAATTAAAAAAAATATTTCACTTAGGTGATACATTCTTTGTTACATTTAACATTCTTTAAAAAATAAAAAGATAAAAAGTAACTTTCTCACAAAAGTGATTTCATGGGGCCCCCCAAGTTTGGTAAAAGGAATCCCATGGTCGGCCATGAGACAACCAGTGGCCTTAGGACACATTTTGGTGTAATTGTTTATTATTATGATATTATTTTATTATCCTTAATTACCTGATTACTCATTAATCAAGATAATTAATGATAATTACCGTCGTTATTATTCCTAATGTCCAAAAACAAAAGAGTCTTAATTATATAATTTGGACCTTATGATTCCAAATATTTATTCCATTTTACCAAATTAAAAACACATGAATTTCAATAATTTATTTAAAAATAATTCTCGTTGTCAAAACAAATAGCGGGTTTTTTTTGAAACAATATCTATGAAATGTTTGGAATTAGTTTATGACCAATTTCAAAGTGAAATTAATCCTAATTACCACCATTGGATTAAATGTTAAATATATATTCAGATTAAACTTTAAGACCAATTTAAAATATAATCTAACAATATAATTAAATTAAATGAAAAAGCAGTTTTGATGTAAAATGCAGTATTTTTCACTATTCATTAAAAAATGAACATTGTCAGAAAAATACCAAAACTTTATCCAATGTAAATTTCAATGTCCCAATCATAATTAATATGTTTACTTTGTCAAATATAGATTATAAAATTGTCAAAATTTTTATTTAAAAAGGGTTTTCCATGAAAAGGTAGTAAAACAATCTTTTAAGAATATTACTGTATTCCATGCATAAGATTGGATTTATTTTCATTTTAATCTTCTAAAACACTATCTAATTCATTAATAGAAATAGATAAAAATATTTATTATTCATTACTTACTTGGTATGTTACATCCTTCCCCCCTTTAGAAAATTGTGTCCCCGCAATTTATTTACTTATCGAAAAAATGGGGGTACTTATCCCTCATTGCATTTTTAGATTTCCATTTTGCCTCTTCTGTCATGTGGTTTTTTCACAAAACCTTTAACTGATTAATCACCTTATTCCGTAACACTTTCTCCCTGTGGTCAAGAATCTGGACCGGTTGTTCCTCATAAGATAGGTTCTCTTCTAGCTGAACTACCTCTGGACTCAAAAACATGAGATGGATCTGGCATGTACTTTCTCAGCATCGAAACATGAAAAACATTGTGTACCTGAGATAAACTCGGAGGTAAAGCCACTCGGTAAGCAACTGATCCAACTCTCTCCAGAATTTCATATGGTCCAATGAACCATGGAATCATCTTTCCTTTCTTACCAAATCGCATCACACTTTTCCATGGTGATACTTTGAGAAAAACTTGATCACCTACCTCAAAAAAGATATCCTTCCTCCTGTTGTCCGCATAACTCTTCTGCCTACTCTGAGCTGTTCTCATGTGTTTCTAAATCATCTGAACTTTTTCTGCCAACTCTTCTACCAATTCTGGTCCCATCAGCTTCCTTTCACCCACTTCATCCCAAAAAGCTGAAGTTCAACACCGCTTCCCATATAATGCTTGAAATGGTGCCATCTGTATACTAGAATGAAAACTGTTATTATATGAAAATTCAACCAATGAAAGATGTTGGTCCCAACATCCCTGATAATCAATCGAACAAGTTCGTAGCATATCCTCCAAGGTCTTAATTTTTTGTTCCGACTGCCCATCTGATTGAGGATGAAAAGTTGTACTAAAATTTTATTCAGTACCCAACGACTTCTGAAGGCCTTTCCAAAAGTTAGAAGTGAACCAGGGACCACGATCAGATACAATGGATAGAGGAACTCCATGTAACCTGACTATCTCATTAAGATACAAATGGAAAAGTTGATCTAGGGAAAAAGTATCTCGTATAGCAAAGAAATGAGCATATTTGGTCAAGCGATCAACAATAACCCAGATTTCATTATTACCTTGAGATGTCTTCGGTAATCCCACAACAAAGTCCATGGACATATTCTACCATTTCCACTCTGGCACTGGTAAAGTCTGAAGCATCCCTTTCAGTAACTGACGCTCTGCTTTAACCTGCTGACAAGTCAAACACTTCACAGTAAAATCAGCAATATCTCTTTTCATTCCATCCCACCAGTAATACTCCCGTAGATCTCTGTACATCATAGTACTGCCAGGATGAACTAAAAACGGAGAACTATGAGATTCACATAACAACTCTCTCTTCAACTGTGAATCACAAGGCACACACAATCTCTTCCCAAATCTCAAAACGCAATCATTATCATTGTTTAATTTAGGAAACTTACCTTTCTGAACCATCTCTACCTTTTTCTACAACTCATCGTCTTGCTTCTGTGCTTGCTTGATTCTATCTGATAGAGCTGATCTCACTGATACCGGAAACAAAACAGAAGAACTTCCTGCTCCAACAACTTCAATGCCAAAGATCATCAAATCCTTAACCAAAGGATCACATTCCAAACGCAACATTGCTAATGAAGCATTACTTTTTTGACTCAAAGCATCAGTCAATTTATTTTCTTTTCCTAGATGGTAATGAATTGTACAATAATAATCCTTGATTAATTATATACATCTCATTTGTCTAATGTTCAATTATTTCTGAGTGAATATATAATTTAAACTTTTGTGATCGGTATATATTTCACACTTTACTCCATACAAATGATGCCTCCAAATTTTTAAAGCAAAAACAATAGCAGCTAATTCCAAATCATGTGTAGGGTAATTTACCTCATGATTTTTCAACTGACGTGAAGCATAAGAAATTACCTGATCATTCTGCATTAGGACACAACCAAGTCCTTTCAATGAAGCATCATTGTATGTAACAAACTCACCATTCCTAGAAGGTAGTGCCAAAACTGGAGCATTCACCAATCTTCTTTTCAGTTCCTGAAAACAATCATCACATTCTTTTGTCCAGAAAAACTTAACACCTTTCCGAGTTAGCTTTGTCATTGGACTAGATAACCATGAAAAATATCTAACAAACTTTCGGTAATAGCATTCCAAACCATGGAAACTACGAATCTCTGTTACATTTGTGGGTCTTGGCCATTTTTCAACAACCTTTGTTTTTGCAGGATCAACGATTATCCCATCTTTAGAAACAATGTGACCAAGGAAAACAATTTGTTGCAACCAAAACTCACACTTGCTGAATTTTCCATACAGTTTCTTTTCTTTTAAGGTTTTCAAGATAACCCTTAAATGTCTTTCATGCTCCTCTTTACTTTTAGAAAACACCAAAATATCATCAATGAAAACCACCACAAACTTATCCATGAACTCATGGAAAATTCTATTAATTAATTCTATGAATACAGCAGGTGCATTGGTTAGCCCAAAAGGAATTACTACAAATTCATAATGACCATATCTTGTATGAAACGCAGTCTTCGGAACATCTGCTTCCTTTACCTTCAGCTGATGGTACCCTGATCTCAAGTCAATCTTTGAAAAATACTGAGCTCCCTAGAGCTGATCAAACAAATCATCGATATGAGGTAAAGGATATTTGTTCATAACAGTGATGTTATTCAAGGCTCTATAATCAATGCAAAGTCTCATTGAACCATCTTTTTTTAACAAATAAAATAGGAGAACCCCATGGTAATGTTCTAGGTCGAATGAAACCTTTCTCTAAAAAATCTTGCAATTGCTCCTTCAACTCTAAAAGATCAATTTGAGCCATTCTATAAGGGGGTTTTGAAATTGGCTTAGCATCAGGAACTAAGTCAACAGTAAACTCAACTTCCCGATCTGGTATTATTCTAGGCAACTCATCAGGAAAAACATCAGGATACTCATTTACCACTGGCACATCATTAATCTTAACAGTTCCCTAGTTTTCAACAATATGTACAAGGTAACATTCATTTCCATATTTTACAAGTTTCTCAGCCTCTTGATATGTTATCAACAGTAAGGGTTCATTCTTGTACAAAAACTAAAAGTCATTCTAAAAAGAAACTTCTTTATCTCTACAGTGAATCTTAGAATGTTAAATAGAGAGACAATCCATACCTAGGATAACATCAAACTCTACTAGAGGTAGAACAATAAGGTTTTCAAGTAGGTTATTTCCAAAGATAAGGATAGGAAGATTCTTATAAATTCTTTTTGCCTCAACATTTCCCCCAGGTGTTTTTACCACAAGTTCATGAGTCATTTCTTGAGATGGTATTCCCATTTTACTAGAAAACGTTTTAGAGATGAATGAATGTGTAGACCACGAATCAAAAAACATACTGGAATAATATGAAAAAACAACGTACCTGATACAACTTCATTTGATGGCCCGCATATGCTAAAGTAGTTGCGAAGGATTTCACCACCCCTTTCTGCTTGTAGTCTAACTGCTTCCCATCACTCAAGCTCTTTGTCAGAAACTCTTTTTCATAGTGACCCATCTCATTGCACTTATAACATTTCACTAACTATAAATCAAATTTGGTCTTACCTTCACCTTGATATTTTTCCGTGCAACCACGAGCCTTATGTCCCATCTTACCACATCGGTATCACTTTCCAGAATTCAGAAGACATTCCCCAGTATGCCTTTTTCCACATTTATCACAAAATGGAAACATAGATTTCTTACCATCAAACTTTTTTTAAGAATTCATTCCTTTCTCCTCCCACCTTGGTTTCATCATTTGTTGGTTGTTATAGAACACCTGATCATCGGAAAACTCCATTTCCACCTTCTCAGCACATCAGACAAGCTTTTCATAACTTTTAAACTCACAATAAGATAATTCCCTTCGATATTTTGGATTTAATCCTGAGTAAAAACGCTTGATTTTACTATCAAGGTCTCGGATGAAATTTAGAGCATACCTTGCCAATCGAGTGAACCTTTCTTCATAGGTAGCCACTGAGTCTTCCTCTTGCCTCAATTCCAAGAATTGTTTTTCCATCCTAAGTCGAACAGCCTTAGGAAAATACTTTTCAAGAAACATACCTTTGAATTCATCCCAGTCGAGAGCATCAATCTCATCAGCGTCCTTGATATTTTTAACCATCGAACACCACTAATCTGCTTCACCCTCCAAACGGTAAATAGCAAGACTAACCTTTTGATTGTCTGAACACCCCATAACATCGAAAATCTTCACCAGTGCTTTAATCCACCCTTCAGCTAACACAGGGTCAGATGATCCTCTAAAGTATGGGGGATGTTGCCTCATGAAATGTTCCACTACTGACATGTTCCTCTGCGGTTGATCTGGCTGATCTCGTGTATGGATACCACCACCATTTATCGCTTGAGTCAACTGCTCCATTACTGCAACAAACAGTTCAGTTCCAATTCCGACCATCTCAGGATGCTGATACGGAAGGTTATTTCCTTCTGCTTGCCTTCCTAGCACTACTTCCATGTTTCCTCTACGGAAAACCATTCTGAACAAACATGTCTTAGATGAAGCAACATGGTAATCTTAAAATACTATATCACTTCAATTTGACCATAAAAAATATATTTTTGGATAAACATTTAATAGAATTATAACTCCTAAAGTTATCTAAACTGACCTCTGATACCAACTATAAGGCCCCAGCCTTAAACCTTACTTAATCTTGAGTTATTACAAGATTACACATTGAGGATCTTTTCGGATTTAGTGTTTTAGAGAATTAGATCATAAAACTTGCATTACATTCCACATATAAACAAAGTGGTTACATATAGATAGAATTCATTTTCCCCATAAATGGATACATATTTAAAATAAAACATGGATTCTTTCTTGACACTTCCTTGACACTGTCATAATATCATGTACCTTTTCCTTGACCTGTGAAAAAAATTTCAAAAAACATGGGATGAGCATAAAAAGCTCAGTAAGGGATATAAAAATATGGAAAGGAAACATGGGTACATATATACATAAGAATGAAATAAAACTTTACCCATAAAACATAATCACTTTAACATACCTCATCAAATCATGAATAAATCATAGAAATCATAATACATAAATGTATCTTGAGGCATTCATAACATTCTTACGTAGGGAGTAACCCTCTTGGTTATGTTTGGAATACCCATCACAGTATATTCCATAAATCTCTTCGGAGAAACCTTAACGTTTCACTCATTTGCGTTACCCAATGCATTGGAGATCTATATCGGGCTCACCCACCCTTAGTTTATCACGGAACCACCCGTCTTCATAATAATGCCTAAGAACCTCAACATAATCGTATCATATAAAACATGCATAAAGGGAACATAACATTTCCACCTTTCAATCACAATATATCAATACAACACATTGATATAAAAACATTATGAAAACTATTTTCAATACCAAAATAAATGAAAAGTACAACATGGTATTTATTTTTCTTTTAAAAAAAAGGTATGGCTTGTAGAGGAAGCCGAAACTCAAATAATGGTCACGGCGGCGAAGAAGCTGTTGTCGCCGCATACGTACGACAAAAACATTCCCTTTTGTCGTTTAGTAAACGATATGTATAATAATGATTCCTTTTGAATAAATGTAAAATTCAAAGTGGTTTATACACCGTATAAAAGAAGGTTGTGTATAAAACAAAATATGCCTCAATGAAAGGAGATTGAGACGAAGTCCCATACCTCGGGTCTGACTTGACTCGGTCGTTCTTTAATCTCCTGAATAATAAACATGGGTTAATTTCTACTTGTTTAAGAACCTTTTTTAAGTTCATTATTCCTTTTATATCACTTATTTCCATGTCATGAGCACTATGTAATTATTTAAGTTAATAACATACGTTTTAATGATCATTGGTACTTGAGTAAAAAATAAACCCTTTATAATTACATTTTGTTCATGTATCCATTATATCCAGAATTATAATCATGATGTATATATCATATATATCCAGTATATACATGAATTTATAATATTACATAATCATTTAGATGTAAGAAATGAAATGCAACGTTCATGGAGACGGTAAGTCGTACGTACGCATGAACGCTACTTTCATTTATATTTCTTATTTTAAAGAATGGAATCATAATGATATAAAGGTATATTATAATTCCAGTATAATATCATATATAATATCATAGTTACATCCTTTATACGTCCCTCCTATGGTATTTAACGAATCAAATCACATTGAGGGGGCGGTAGTCCGCTCTTCCTTAAATGAAGATATCACGTTTACCCATAATGGAAACCATAAAGGTATGACCAAAATGAAAAATACAGAAGCTTAAGGAAAACATAAACATATTATATATCATATATAAATATAGTGACATCTTAATGGACACCTTTGAAGGTGTTAAAAGAATGTTGAACAATCATCGTTTCGGGAGGCATAAATTCACCATCCACAGAAACATTATGTCCTTTAACCATTAGATGTAGGTGTCTGTAAGTGTTGATCGAATACTTCTTATAAAAACATCCTAGTATATTGAAGATACTAGAGTTGTTACAAATTAAATGAATAAAATGAGTTTAGGGGGTTGAGAAGAAAAATAAAACAAAAGGACTCAAGTGAATACATTACCTTAAAATCGGGTAACTCCAATTGGTTTGAGCTCAAAGGCTTCCTTGGGAAGACTTATGCCCAAAGTGAGGCTTCAAGGAGTAATAGAGGGATTTGGAGAGACAAAATGGGCAGGGGTTGGCCTAGACAAAGGCTTTTTAAGTGTGGGTATGGAGGTAGAGGTGGGGGCCTTTTATAAGAGGAGAGGAGGGGCACTCTTGGAAAGTAAGGAAATGTTACATTATTTTCAAATGGGTTTCAGATTTTAAAGGTACCACATTGATATAATTAGAGGCTAAGGTGATAAGGGTTCTAAATATACCCACCAAATAGGTTTTGGACATGTGTAGGTCATAGATTTTACATTATCATTTCATTTTATTTGAATCCTTTATTAACGAGGTAATCGCTTCATCATCATGATGTCATAAATAATTTAATTTATTTAAAGTCTAAAAATTATGAAAAAATACTATGATGTAGGAAATAGTTTTATCTTTCCAATGAATATTTATATTCCAAAATATCATTTATGTAGACAAAATTAAAAAAAAATATTTTACTTAGGTGATACATTCTTTGTAACATTTAACATTTTTTTTAAAAAAAAATAGATAAAAAGTCACTTTCTCACAAAAGATATTTCATGGGGCCCCCAAGTGTGGCACAAGGAATCCCATGGTCGGCCATGATACAAACAGTAGCCTTAGGACACATTTTGGTGTCATTTTGTATTATTATGATAATATTTTATTATCCTTAACTACCCGATTACTCAGTAATCAAGATAATTAAAGATAATTACCGTCGTTACTATTCATAATGTCCAAAAACAAAAGATTCTTAATTACATAATTTGGACAATATGATTCAAAATATGTAATCCATTTTACCAAATTCCAAACACATAAATTGCAATAATTGATTTAAAAATAATTCCCGTTGTCAAAACAAATAGAAGGTTTTTTTGAAACATTATCTATGAAAATGTTGGCATTAGTTTATGACCAATTTCAAAGTGAAATTAATCCTAATGACCATAATTGTATTAAATGGTGATAATATATTCAGATTACACTTTAATAAAAATTAAAAATATAATCTAACTATATAATTAAATTAAATGAAAAAGCAGTTTTGATGTAAAATGTAATATTTTTCACAATTCATTAAAAAATGAACATTGTCAGAAAAATACCAAAAATTTATACAATATAAATTTCAATGTCCCAATCATAATGAATATGTTTATTTTGACAAATATATATTATAAAATTGTCAAAATTTTGATTTAAAAAGGGTTTGCCATCAAAAGGAAGCAAAACAATCTTTTAAGAATATTAGTGTATTCCATGCTTAAGATTGGATTTATTTTAATTTTAAGCCTCTAAAACACTATCTAATTCATTAATAGACATAGATAAAAATATATATTATTCATTACTTACTTGTGATGTTACACCAAAGGTAGGAACCCGTTATGTTTTTCAATCCATGATGATTAAGAACATTCACTGTTCAAGAAGATGAGAGTTTGGGATCTTCACATTCTTTTAGGGGTAATTACTTTACACTATGGGACTCTCCTATAGCTTTAAGAAATGTTTATGAATAATTCATTAATTCCCTTGTATGATGTGAGGTATCCCAATATTAGAAGACATATATTATCATCTGTGGAATTCATAATCGTTTATATGTATTCAACATTCTTCATTGATGGAGATATTTATAGTTATATAAGGATCTTTGTAAATGGTGTCTACTCTTACACTACATAGATATTACTTGGTCATTATTCTCTAAATTATGGTTTTATAGCAACACTATGAGGTGCTTTGGATAATATTGGCGTCCATGTTGATGACTGTCACACTATAGTTTACTGTCATCTAGGTAGATGAAGGTCACTATGTAGTTTATTTTCGTACATGGATATGGTAAGTGTTTGATGTTTGGAGGAACCCATAAATAGTCATCATACATATTCTTATAAAATGAATTTTAACCCACATAGTTCATTGTCTCTTATTGGGGCACATCATACCATTTAAGGTCATGTTATGAGGACCCAAACATAGAGTATAACATCTTGTTCAATGGGACTCTAGATTTAAAGAGCCTAGTCAATATCTAGTGTGGGGCATACACGAAAAGAACCCAAGTAACAGTGAAGGGATCTGATATTTCTTATTAAATTAGACCATATTGGTTATGTGGACCAAAAGAAAAAGTATGGTTTAAGATGGTGGGTTTGAACCTTAAGAGGGATTCCTACGTATCCTATTTGACTGGGAATCAAATCCCAGGTAGTTTTTTGTGAATACCCACGCTAATGGAGGCCCTATAGTTTATGTATCATAGGGGCGTATATTCCAATGAGATGATTGGTTTGGGGTTAATCATAAGAATGATATCCCCCATTATGGGACCATGATGGATATTTTATCTCATGGATATTTTAGGTCATAACTTATGGATTACTCTTGAGTAAGATACATAGATTAAGGGGATTATGATTGGGGAATATTCCTACAAAAGATTAAAATTGATCTAAAATCCTATATGTGTTTCCTTATATCTAGTTTAAATTGAATCATTGTTATCTTATTTCAATACCTCTAGTGTATTGTGTGTGTTTCGTGATCCTCATTAACCTTTAAGGCCGCATGAGTCACGCTCAGTGTGAGTAAAAATTGAGACAGGAGGATTTGTAAAACCATAAAATCAACTCATTCCACTAATTGATGAGTGCTGGAGAATATTGGTTGGGGCTTACTCTTGTGTAGGATTCCCCTTTATGTCTCAACCTGGCATAAGAGTTATGTGTTAAGCATTCAAGAGTTTCTTGAGGATTATAGTGACTCAAGGAACTCATGGAATACATGAGAAGAATCTCAACTCCGAACAAAAGAAAGTAACTAAGATGACTTTGTCGATGCAAGGAATTGCAGGGATTTTGTAGGAGTATCTCAAATCATGGTATTATAGGGGTGTAAGTTGGGCCTCATAAAGAGCCCAATGTAAAATGTTGTCAGTCCAACCTGAAAAATTCGTGGTGGGAATCTCCATTAGAAATGGGGTTCAGTAATAGTAGTTAAGGGACCAGACCATAAGTCCAAGCCTACATCCTAGTACTTATCCTGAGTAGGGGTGTAGACACATGCCCTACAGTATATACCTAGGAGTTCACTCGAGTGGGTCTCCCTAGTATTGGCCGCCTAGGTAGGTTTCCGTTGTATGGGTAACCCATGGTGGGTAAACCAGTTATGGGGTCACCCAATTTGAACCTCTCCTAATAGTACTAGGTTAGAAATTACTATATTTTCATGGCTTGGGTCACCCAATTTTGGGTCACCCATGTGGTGGGCTGGGGGCCTTGCCTTAGTGAATGGGGAATGTGGATGGTCTTCCATGTAGTGAGAAATAACAAGGGTACTAGACAATCATGAACAGAGCTCTCTACAAGACTCACATTTCTGGATTTTGGCGTTCATCCTAGTTTATGTTGGGCGGGTTACATTTATAGACATTGGTGGATTAGCATGGATAGACCTGTATGGATGGCTTTCTAGGATGGCTTGTGCAGATGATCTGTATGACTGCACACTTTCCATTACAAAATTTTTCAATCTTATGACTGCCATAAATATTGATCCATGAATCCATTTGGGCTCTATGAATAGTAAAATTGAATCTCTCAAGGATACCAAAGATATCTACACATTTAGATCTGATGAATACACCATGTCTTCTTTGATAAATCTCAGAAATACAATTTTAATCCATCAACACCTATTAATCATATATCATAGAAATCCATAGAGAAATCCATGTGGGGGAGGGTCATTCCACTTGTACCTCATTCTCGGCTAGTCTTGTTTAACATTTTAATCCACATAGTATCTTCTTTCCTTATACGGACACATTTCTAAAAAAACATTACATTTGTTTTTTTAGTGAGGATCACATGATGAATTTTGTGGCAATGAGCATGAAAAATATTTTTAGTGTCAAAATTGTCCATAAGGATTGATGTAATGAATATATAGAACATTTATAACAAATTAATGATTCTATATATCTAAAATTTTACCTTTATTTTCATCCATTAAGAAAATAGAAACATCTATTGTGTGTGCGTCCAGACTACCATCTCCATGAAGTGATGTAATTCATTTGTCATTACCTCCTTACATTAATTATTATAAAAGTTTAAATAATGGATATATGTGATGTTAATTTAATTCATAACACTTTTTATGAAACCATGACCATCATGCAAGGAAAAGACATCAAAAATCAAAATATTCATAAGAAACAAAACCATTGACACCCGTATACTGATTTTAATCAAGATTTATAAAGAAATAAATAATTTTAAATAAGTAGGTAATTCTAAATGAAAGATTATAAATTAATATATATATATAATAAACTTTAAATCAATATAAATATATTAGGTTTGTTTTTTCAAAACATTAGTTCCATTTCGGGACTTGTAGAAAGGGTTCTTGTAGTATTCTATTTATTTAATCAATATTGTAAAATTTTATATTTCCATTAAAAAACAGTAGATATATTTATTAGTAAAACTCCAATAATTTTTTATCCATTTTTAATTTTTATGTTTTTCATATTTTCTTTTAACCGCTATCTCTTTAGTACTCAATGAGTCTAAAGGAATGGTTTTAGGAAAAACAGACATTATTTCTCATCTATGGATGAAAATATTTCTCTTCAATATCCATGTTACTCAAAATTGTATCATGAATTTCTTATATAATTTTAATTTATTGGAAAAAAATTTCTATCATGTTAAATATATTCATATATTTTTAAAAATAAAAATTACATTTACATTATATGTAGAAAACTTCAATCCTTCATTAAAAAATATACAAATAATGTTAATTTGAATCATATATAATAAATAGATATTCCCACCATTAAGAAATTTATTCATTATATAAAATCTATTAAATGTTTCATTTTCTTATAAATAAAATGAAATTCTCATTTATATAAGAGATTATAGTTTTACCAATTACATGAAAATGAAAATTTTGTTCTCTCATATTTGAAATGATTATATAAAAATATTTTTCATCTATATCAGTATCCATTAGGGATTCTAACACTTCACTTGGGATATAATTTTACTATATCATCAAATTTCAATGTCTAGATAGCTTATTGTGATGATCCATTAATGATGTTTTCATGGAACATTTTAAATTATTACGATTTAATTAAGATATGATGAAATGATGAATGTTTTTCGTATCTTTTGGAACTATTTTAATTAGTTTTCATTATGAGTTGGGTTGTCCTAGAATTATATACCCCAAATGCATTGGGTATTTCTAAATATATCATGATATTATTTCAATGGGACTGATGGGTTATCAAAATTAACTTTGGTTCAATTTTACAACATGTTTTTGGGAAAGGGGAGTTTACCCAATCAAATTTGAGACATTTTACACTATGTTTTTGGGAATGAGGATTGTAATCAATTAAATAAAGGTATTTATCCATGATTATTTTCATGGAAGTGATCCTTAAGTAATGAAATTACTTTCTACTCTTATGTTTAATCCACACGCCTGTGTTTTATTTATATTTTATGAGTTCATCACTCGTAAATGACTGATTATTATTTATAACTTTTTTTACTATTGATTTATTAATGAAGGGTTATTCCATAAATCATTGTTTTTGTTATATGAATTCATAGGATTTATTTGTTATGTAATTTTCATTTTCACATAAAATTACTCTTATATTATACTCTCTTATGATCATCGATTGATTTCAAAAATGATAAACTTATTGAGCATCTGAGATCACTATTTTTTTCAATTTACCCAAGAAATGAAAAAAGGTTATAAGTAAGATATTTCTGAAAATTTTATAGTGTTATATGATAATTTTGGGAGATTTTGATTATCTTTTATGAGATAAGTTGATTATATATCTATTATGTAAAAAAACTAAATCAGTATGGTTTTCGAGCATGTATTCTTGTGTGATATATTGAATATTTATATAAAATGATATAACATTTTTATAAGTGTCTCTTGGATTTTTATAGTTACTCTTATCATATTTTTATTTTATTTTTTAGTTTAGGTTATGGGGAATGATATGATAGAATCTAAATTAATCTATGATAATGAAAACTGATTTATTATGAACCTCAATTTTTATAGATTGCTAATAAGGTGTCAACATTTACAATACCTTAGTAATTACTTCCATTATGATTTTATTTCATACTTTTATTAATTCTTATTAACAACCACACTATCAAATAATGTTTTTTTAATCTATCAAACAAGTCAGATCTAAATTAATAATTCATTTCGAGGACAATGTGTTGGTAGTTTGAATTATTGACTGAATATGATATGAGATAGAGTACACAAATTTATGTTTATTACAAATAGGTTATCTCAAATAAAATTTTAAAAACATGAACCAATAATAGTTTCCAAATTTATAAAATGTGAGAAAATGGGGTTTGATGACATTAAGTTGATAAATCTAAGGATGTTAAAAATAATCAACTACCAATTTTTAAATAATGTTGGGATTTTTCTAGTTAAGATTCATAATAAATGAAGTTACCTTCTACACTAACTAACTAGGTATCTTGTGAAATTCATGTTCAATCAACAGGTAAGTAATGGAAAATCAATGAAAGATGCAATTTAGTGACTTTTGATCGATTATACAAAAAAATGAATGATAAAGAAGGGATTAAAGTGTAATTTTCTTTGTAAAAAATCATTTGAAAAACAATAAGATGAAAAATATTAGAAAAAAAATCCGAGTGACAACATTCAAAGTGTAAATTGTAAGAAACAAAAAATTGTCCTTAAATTCAATATTGAATATTTTTTACCATCATTATTAAATTGTATAATGGTATCTTGGTTCAATGATAATCAGTTCTGTTTTTAAATTTTTATCCCTATAGTCAAAACATTAATTACCAAGAACAGGTTTTATGTTCATTGCTCCTAAAATAGGGGTAACATTATCATCCAATGGTGAAGGATTTTCCTATTAAAATTCTATTAGTTCTTGTGGATAGTGTTTTTAATGGTATGATACAACACCAAAAATATATTTGTAATTAAATATTTAGAGGAATAATATGTTTATGATCGTATGAAATGTAATACACCAAAATATCTATTACAATACACCCATTGTTGTATTACAACCCCAATACTAGTAATATTGCCTATTATAACCAAGGTCAGAGTTTCTGGATTGTGTAGAAACACAACCCCAACCATGGATATGTGATGAGAAAGTGGAATTAGAATAATTACACTAATATAGTAAGAATGTAGAAGAAAATAGACAATTTGGAATTGAGGGAGATCCAAAAGCAGAGCAGCAACACCATCCCTTCGAATGTCCATAAAAAATTTCAGAGTACTTCCCTCATAATTATTTCTAAATAGATTACATGGTGTGTAACTGAAATTAAGTCTGATGTACTCTGGTAAATCTAATATTTCCCTATTTTCTCCACTTATAACAAAACATCCATGCTTCACATTGAATTTGAAGAATCAAAAATCACTTGGTGGAAGTACATGATCTGTAACACCACCATACATGGAGTGTAAAATATTTATTCTCCACCCACCAATAATAGAAGAGAATACAAGAAGTGTGAAGGATGGGTACACAATCAATTGGTCATGGTCAGCTACATGGGAATTTACTTATATAGGCCATGTTTTCCATAAACATGGTGGATAGTGTGTTTATATAGTTCATACCCTTTGTATTTAGATTTTCGTTCTGATAATCCATGATTTGTGAACATGACCGGAAAATACTCAAAAATCACCAAGAACCCCAAAATAAACCATTTTATCAATAAAATATTTTTTTTGGTGAATCCATGTTTTAGTAATATTTAATATGAATGGATTAGTATACACAAATTAGGGACATCAAACTCCCCCTTACATTGACATTTTCATTCCATCAAGAAAAATCTAATCATTGAAATTTAAATAATCTTATTTCAAAATAGGGAAGTTTAATATTCATATTTATTATTAATATTGTATCCATGTAAGATGATTTCACATTTAATTTTATTATAACAATGATATTCTAATCATGAATTATATAAACATTTACTAAAAACATCCCAAAATTTTTGTTAAGTTTTTCAAAATTTCATAAATATTCAGGCTACTTGACGATTTACCACACTGGGAAAATTTCACTATTATTAGTTAAGATAATTTAATTAGGTTTGTACTCAATATAATGCATATTCACTATATTCATAAGTTTTAAAGTATATAATTCCACATATAGATGTTAAATCCCAAAAATCGTGAGGTGTTTTAATAAGGTTCTTCTTTTTTTAAAGCCAAGGGTATATAATTAATGTTGTGAAAATAATATCATATTTTTGAAAAAGGTGCCTTAATTTTTAAATAATAATGCCTGATATTCAATAACAAAACATTATGGGGGATTTCAGGGGTCACTCGCTTGTGGGGGGGGGGGACCACCCACATTCCACTGCTTATTCATAATGGCAGTGGACTCTATGCCAATCCATCGTCCTATGTTAGGGGAGGTAAATTCCTCTTACTTTCAACGAACAATGTATTATTTTCCCCCTTTTCAAACCCTGAGTTCATTTCCCTATTTCCCCATATATATTTGATCCATATGATTCCCGATCAATTCAATGGATGCCCAAATCTTTTGAGCATGCTAGGGACATTAAATGATGCCTCAACTCTCCTCAATCGAACTCTGATTGCAGGGTTATTGACGTGAAGGCTCTATATGGATTCTTTTCACTGGTTTATATTAGAATCCTATGATTTTAAATTTGGGGCTATTGTTGGGTTTATGGATAACATAAGGGTAATTACCCTCTCATTATCATTTTAATGAGAGAACAAAAAGTCAATACTTATCCTTATGTGACATCCCGAAGATGCCAAATGATGGAAATAAATGTCAAAGGGTTTCAAATACAAGTGGGGGACTATTTACCCATTTAGGAATAACCCAATAAACAAACAAACTATCACCAAACCATTCACTAAATGATACATGAACAAAATAAATAACACATAACAACTTCTTGTATCTCAAAACCACATTAAAGTGTTCCACAAGGGAAGACTAAAAAGTATCAATGTACATAGTGGATAAACAACAATATACTCTCAAAATACTAAAATACTCCATGTTCCGCAACCAATTATGAACCCAAGTATCACGAGGTAGTGATAAAAACATGGGAAGTGTTTCCTTCTCCCCTGTCCCTAAATATAGCATCTGGAAAATCCCCAAAGTTCCAAATGAAGGGTGAGTATAAAACCCAATTGGTTTTCTCCGAGGAATTCCCTACTCACTCCACTTGGATAGAAAATTTTTCCACATTTAAATAATATAGTTTATAAATTATTTTACAAAAACACATTGTACCCAAATATAAATAAGTTCCAAAACCATTTCATACCAAGTGAAAAAATACTAAATGAAACCAATTTCTAGAAATTTATTTTTCCATTCAAATAGAAAATCAAAGTATAATAAAATTATTCTTATCATTTAGAATACTGATTCCATAGATCATAACACACCCACAGATGTAAGCTTCGTTTGACAGTTCCATGCTCATGAGCGGTCTCTCGTCCAATTACCTTATGTCCCAATGACACACACCCATGATCCAGGGTCACTTCCCCTGTACGCCATTGGTACTTGTCCCTTATTAAGGCACCATTAATAATGAACTCACACCAACACCATATATGAAAAATATTTACATTTCCAAAATAAACTACTCCAATAAAGACAAAATTCTCTTGAAATCCAAAGCACATCTAATTTTAAAAAAACATTTCATTCCAATAATAACTTACATTTTATTAAAAAAAATCCAATCCAATTCATTTGAAAACAATCCAAAAAAACCCTTTTTAAAATCCATTTTTCCAAACCATGAACAAAATCACTTTACTCAAACACAAAATTTTCCTAATTTCACAACAATCACTCGAAAAGATTCCATCTACTATTCAACAATCAAATAACAATTAATTAAATAATAAAAATTCACTATGAAAGTATGAAAATAAGTTTTACTATGTTGAGTTGAGAAAGAAGACTCATACCATGAATGTTTTGACAATACCCCAAGAACAAATAACGCACAAGAAAACTTAGTCGATTCCCTAACAACCATACTTAGATTTCTTCTCCTAGAATGATCAAGAGAAAATTTCATCATATTTGGAATCCACATACATAGATACAGCAATAATGGGTATAGATATAAGAAACCAATATGAGAGGATAAGTAGGTCTAATTAGATCTATGAAACAGATCAAGAACAAAAAAATAATCATCACATCCCTCAGGAATGTAGATTTGATTCACCAAGGGAAGCCTTCAGATTTCCTTCGGACAAATGGTAGAACCTTATTAATCCTTTGTAAAAGAAAAGTATCTAGTTAGAAATGTTTTGGGTAAAAAAACAAGGGAGTTATTGAAAAAATGAGTGACCTTCTATTTTTAAATCTCTCATTCTAACTCCACGGACGATTTGAATACATGGTTAGGAAAATCATGCAAAATATGTGCAGTAGCCCCTGAACACATGGATTCCCCTTGCACGGTCTCCCAATCTATACGTTAACCATTCTAGTACTAAAACATCAGAAGGACGCCTGTCCATGTTTTGGACACACGGTTATGCAAACCGAGCGTCGCCCGTGTGACTTCCCTTAAGACCCAAAAACTCTACCAATGTTATCCCGAATCTCCCAACTATCACCATTAAATATTATAACAATAAAAATCATCATGTAAGTGTTTTATGATAGATAATGGGTGTACAAGATTCTCCCCATCATTGGTCGTCTCTTCCTTAAAAAGTAAAAAAATCTCGGTGGTCTCAAAGAGTACTGGTCATTTTCTGTTTCATATTCTTATATCATTCCCATGTCTCTTACTAATTCTAATCATGCTTTGATAAGACCCGCACTATGTTGAATAAATTTTCATGAAATAATTTCTCTTTCTTATCCACAATCCTCACCGGGATATGTTGCAATGACGAATCTGGATCTAGATTGATGTGATCTGATCTAATCACATGGTCATGACCATGATAATACCATTTTAACTAAAATACTTGGAAAACATTATGAACCAAACTAAAAAATAGTGGTAATGCCAAAAAATATTCCACCTATTTAGTTTGTTCTATTATCTCGAAATTGATAATGTATCTTGGAACTAACTTGACCTACTTCGTAAAATGATGATGTACAAGCTTGGAGATATCCTCTAGAAGGCATGATCACCCATAGAAAACAACAAAGGTCATCGATGATGTTCTTCATATGATTTCTGAAGACTCTGAGCCATCTCCATCCTCTTTCTAATAAACTGGTTCTTATCCATTGTTTCTTGAATAAGGCTCGGATTAACTAGTGATGTTTCTCCTCTTTCAACCCAGCATTGTGGATAAAAACAATGATGCCAATACAATGATTCAAAATTATCCATCTCTATCAGGGCCTAATACCAATTATTTTATGATAACTCCATTATAGGATTATCTTCCTCCAATGATCCACCAAAATCTATTGCACAATCCCACAAAATGTATTCCAATGTTCGTATCGTCTGATCGTATTGCCCATCTGTCCAAGGATGATATGTTGTGATCATATTCAACAAAGTCCAAAGGGCCTGCTGTAAGGATTTCTATAAATGAGATGAAAACATCAGATCAATATCTTATAATAATGACATTGGTACTCCATTACTCTTTACCAATTCTAATATATTTATTTTTGACAGATCCTCCACCGTATGAGTTTCAAAAATTGGAATGAAATGGACCAACATGGTATGTTGATCCACTATCACCCAAATTATATCATGTTTCCAGACCATCCTTGTAAGACCTATAACAAAATACATTGTTATCTTCTCCCATTTCCACAATGGGATAGGTAAATACTGCAACATTCCCATTGGTCTATGATGCCCTACTTTAAACTTCTTATAGGTTAAGCACTACAAGATGAACTCAGCCACCAACAATTTCATTCCTTTCCACCAAAATTTCACCTTTATCACCTTATAAATACTTTTTGTAGCTAGATGTATATCCCATATAGAATTTTGGTAATCATGGAGGAGTTGTTTTTGACAATCCTTATGTACAACCATCTATTCTACGAAACAAAAAACAACACTCCCATCAAGTTCTCATCCCTTAATGGTGTCCCCACAATAGAGTTTTGATTTAACAACAAGAAATTCTGAATCAGATGTTTGTCCCACTTTGACTATATTTATCAAATCAGGAACAATAATAGATCAAAATAAAACTGCTACATCCCCTCGCTCTTCACATTCCACATGAATGTTGGCTAGGACCAATATCAACATCCATTCATGTAATGATTATTTCTCAAACTGAGTATATGCATTTCTATATAATGAATATGACACTGAATTTCCTTTCTCTGGTGTGTACATCAAGTCAAAGTCAAATATTTTTTAAGTATTCCATAAATCTCTTTTACCTCAAGTATAGATATTTTTTGTGATAAAATGTGTTTGAAGCTTTTTTGGTCAATGAACACAGTACGTTTATCACCCAGGAGATAATGTCACCATGTCTGTCGAGAATGAATGACTACAACTAATCCCAAATCCTGTGTTGTGTAATTCATCTCATGCACACTCAAATGAGATGAACTATTATCAAACACATGGTCCCCTAGGATAAAAACACATCCCAACCCTGATTCGAAAGCATTATCAAAAACCACATACCCCTGTCCTGATTCTGGATACATCATGATACAAGCTGATGTAAGATGAACTTTTTGTTCCTAGAAATATTTCTAGAATTCCTTTATCCATAGGAATAGAACATTATTCTTTATCAGATCTATCATTAGTGAATATAGTCACGAGAAATCCGGAACAAAGTGTTTGTAATAACCAACTAGACCATGAAAACATCGTATCATTGAGACATTATTCAGTGGTTTCCTCGAGATAACAAATTCTATATTTTTAGGATCCAAATAAACAACTTTTTCAGAAATGAAATTGCGAAGAAAAGATACTTCCTATATCCAAAAATCACACTATGATAATTTGGAATACAAATGGTGATTTCTCATGATTTGTAACACTTTTTCGAGATGCTTCTCATGGTCATCCCTTACCATTGAATAGACTAGGATGTCATCCAAAAACACCACAAAAAAATAATCCAGATATTTATGAAATATCTGATTCATCAAATTCATGAAGACTGTTGGTGAATTCGTTAGACCAAATGGAAGGACAACATATTCATAGTGTCCATAACTACTTCTAAAATCTATTTTTGGATTATCATCCTTCCAAACTCGCAATTGGTGATATCCTAATCACAATTCAATCTTAGAGAACCATTGGGATCCCCTTAATTGGTCGAATATATCATAAATTATTAGAAGTGGATATCTTTTCATCATCGTAACATGGTTAATATTACGATAATCAACACACAGATGAAGGTTTTCATCTGCCTTCTTCACAAACAAAACTGGTGCTACCCACATATACATACTTGGTTGCATGAAACATATACTTTCTAGATCCTCCAACTACATTTTATATTTCCATAACTCTATTGGTGTTATACTATAATATTTGAGGGAAATAATACTAGTTCGCGGAAGGAGAACAATCATAAACTCCACTTATCTTATAGATGGTAACCCTGAGATGTTATCAAGAAATACATCTCGAAAGTAGTCCATAGATTCTAGAAAATTATTTCCCTTGATATCACACATTGATGCAAAAGTCAATGTATCCAAATTATAAGAGATCATTCCCAAAATTGGTGACAACAGTCTATTTTCACCTTTATTTACCATCCTCTCTCCTATGAAGATATTCATAGTGCCTTCTTCAGTCATGAAACTAACTTTTCTCATATAATAGTTGATGATATCCATAAACATTGTCAACCAATACATACCATGGATTTTTTTTATAAACATCCATGTCCAACATCGAGTAGTCTCATTTCATCTTAGCTCCATCAATAGTTATAGTACATTATCTATATGCAAAGGCATGGGATTATCTTTCACCGAGAGGGCTTTGTAGTTTTAAAACAGAAGGCATCATTTAAAACATTAAACATAGACAATCAACAACATGAGAAAAAAATGAAAGAATGCAATGAACCATTATAAAAAATCACATGTAAAAGGTTATAATTAAAAATAATCACACATCTCATTGTAGATGGTCCATCCTAATCGTTGGAAATCTTCTCCTAAGCCCCATACAATTGATTTGATGTTTCAATATTATCATTGTTTCCATGTTGAGATTGCCCTGGTTGAGGATTCATTGTATTTATAGAATCACCATGGATGACATTGCTTTGTTGATGAGACTGACTTTGTTTTCATTGTCTTATCAATGAATACAATACTTAAGATGCTTAATAAGTATATCGTGCACCTGACCTTGGATAATTTCAAAAATAGTGTTGTAGATACCCCATATGATTGTAGTTATGGTATGCTCTTGGTTATGTCATAAAATCTTGCTTTCTGTGGTCATGAAAACAACATTTAATGCATCCTACATAGCTCTGGGGTCATGGAGGAAGGTTCACCGATTCTTCCATCTTGTTCTAATTTCCACTTAGATATTGGAAATATCAGTACTATAAATTTCAGCTATAACCACGGTTTGAAACTGTGGAATTATGTTATAGACATGATTCAATTGAATGTGGATGTTATTATCATGGCTATAGGGAAATAACTATATCCAGAGTTTCAAATTGTGGAAGAACATTAAGCCACATAAGACCCATTTCAATGGTTCCAAACTGTTTCTATACGTCTTTAGCCATATTTTATAACTCTGGTAATAGGCCTACATACACGGTTTAAAACCATTGGAATAGGCCTTACTTTTCATAAAAAAAGACCAGCATAGCCCCCCTAAAAACACTCATACACCCCCATACCCCTTGGAGAGCCCATTTCACCCCTCTAGATAGCCCCTTGCATCCCTGGACATCCCCCGTGAACACCCCCATGCATCGCCCACTTGCACCCCCTTGAACACACATAGACAACCCCCATGCACCCCCCAGATAGCCCCCGTGAACACCACCCATGAACCCCATCCACTTGGAAATCCCCTTAGCACCCCATTGAACACCCCCTTCACCCACATACCCCATAGACAACCCCTTTCACCTCCTGGAAAACCCCCATCCCCCCCCCTGAATGCCCCCAACACTCCCATTACCCCGACCCCCTCTCACCCAAACACCCCTCCCTCCAGGACCCCCCTAGCACACGTTGGAGAACCCCCTCCCCCCTTGAACACCTCCTGTAGTATCCCACCCCCCTGGACAACCCATATCACCCCCTTGAACACCCTTTACACCCCCCTGTAGTAGCCCACCACCAGGATAGACCACCCCTGAACACACCTCTACCTGGACAGACCCCCCATGCACACCTCATGTATACACCCCTGCACCTGGGACGGATCCCTGTCCACCCCTTGATTGACCCCCTTTCACCCTGGATATACCCCATTTCACCCCTATAGACCCCCCTTTCACCCCTACAGACCCCCCTTGCACCCCCAAACAGACCCCTTGGACCCCACACATACCCCCATGCACCATAGACAGACCCCCGTTGCACCCCTGGACAAACCCCAACCCCTCCACCCCTATAGACCCCCTTGCACCCCTACAGACTCCCCCTAACCCCTGCATACACCCCATGATATAGTGAATGAAATCTATTGTAAATATGGGGAATATTTTGAAAAACATAATCATGAAGATATACTGGATTTAGAGATGGATTGTAATGGTTATTTAACCATATCAATGATTAATGAAACATATAGATACTAACTACACCCCCTTACCCACTTATCCACCCCTTGAACCCCTACCCCTATGCCCCAACTCCTCCTCCCTTTCTCCTTACCCACACCCACCTCCCTACCATGCAGACCCCCTTTAGATTTTACTAAAATTTTGAAACCAATAGTGATTATCTTAACCCTTGCCCCACCACATGCGCCATCCCCGCCCCACGACCCCACCCCCTTGCACCCCATACCCCACCCATCCCCCCTTGCACCCCGCCTACACCCTCTCCACCACCCTACAGACCCCCCTCTCCCCCTTCCCCAAGAACCCTCCACCCTTCCAGTTTTCCCTCCCCCACTACCCCTTGGACCCCCTTCCCTACAGTCCCAACCCCCACCCCCATGCCTGTTAGACCACCACCCTCTCCCCCCTTTCATCCCACTTGAACCCCCTCACCCCTACAGACCACCCCCACCCTGCAAACCACCCCACACCACGATGCCCTGCAGACATCCCCCTCCCCCATCCCCCTACCCCCTGCCTTGATAACCCCCCATGGAGACCACCCCCTTTCTAGTCTTCCCTCCCCCGGAAGAACCCCCACCCTCTACCCTTGAAAACCACCTGCACCCTCTCTCCTCCACCCAAGGTACATTGATTTTCTGAATGAAATCCAAGAGAAATAAAATCCTTTAAAAGGATAAAAGTCTGGAACCATACATATAATAATGTTGTTGTTGTCATGAAAAGTGTTGGATTCATAATTAATAAAATCTATTGGTAGCATTATCTTCGCCACTAGAAGAATGTTTTTAAGAAATTCAGGACTTGTACACTAATAATGCAAGTTTTTTCCAATGAGGTACCGGGTAATGAATTTTTTTTTGCTAAATGAACTATTAATACATGAAGGTCACCACCATTACTGACATTCAATTCCACATGATAAACTGTATCTAGCACAAGAGGTCATCCAATAAATTTTTATCTGGATTTTTAATATTACAGAGAATGTGGGATTGAATATATCCCATGTCATTTATTTTAGTTGTCATTCAGGAAAACGACAGATTCATAGCAGGATGATCATTATATCAAAGAAATTATGAGAAGTTTCCTCTACAAACATGGTCAGCTTAATTATGACATCCTACCAAATTGTACTTGAGATGCTTTAAGAAATATCATTTGAAAACATTAATAAGGATGACCTATAATATTTGAACAAGTATACTCTTTGAATGATGTTTTTATATAAAATATGCTGCAATGATAGAAGAACTGGCATAGATGCAACACATGGGATATTCAGACTTGCTAACCCTCCACATGTTGGGTAGAAGAAGTAGTTATTAGGAACAAAAAATTGATGGTGAAAATGACAATGGTTACGAATCCATTGCCTAAAAGATATATTTTTAAGATACATGTGAACATAATGATACATTCTCTATAAATGGACACCGGTATATCAATGAAGTGAAATTCTAAGATGAGGTATCGATAACTTCCTATTTTGTCATGAGAGTATAGAAATATGGTTATACTGTTGGATAATATACTCCCAACAATCACTATCTGTAAAACAAACATTAAGGATTGGGTGACCCCATATGCCAAATAGACGTAATTTTTTTGAAAATAAATCAAAAGTGTTAAAAAATTGGTTGGACCTTAACCCCATGCCATTTATACGTGTTGTGAATCTCACATTGATTTTATAATATGATGTAAATTTAAAAACACCCCTCTCTCTGTCTTTATCTTAGAAATCCACATATCCTAACCCATCAGGCTTTATGCTGCCTTTGGCCACAAAACCCTGATGTCAGCCTCCCAGGCCACAACCCAGCCCAGTGACCCCTTCATCCTCACCCCCCTCATGTAGCCCTGAAGCCTCTTCCAAGAACAACCCTTCCACTAATTGCTACAACATCAAACCCTAACCCCTGTAGTGTCCTCCCTAACCCCTGGTACCACCTTACCACCCACTATACTAGCCTCCCACATAATCCAATCTCATCCACCTCAACCATCACCTAACTCCCTCCCCCCTACACCCCTGGCCCCTAGCCTCCACCATCCATCAACCCCTCGCCTGCACCAACGCCCCTACCCCCCTGCACCACCCCACCCCTACCCCTGTACTAGCCACCCCTAGAAACCAGTCCCCCCTCCCCAACCCCCCTACATTAGCCCCCTAACCCCCCTACACCCTCCCCCACCTCCCCCATGTACTAGCCTCTACCCTAAGCCAATCCCCCCACAAAAATCCCCTAGCCCCCATCCCCTAGCCTGCATCAGCCCCCACCCATGAACCAGCCCACCTTAACCCCCCTGCACCACCCCACCACATCCCATGTACTAGCCTACCCAAAAAAATAGTTCCCTCCCCGCAAAATAGTCCCCCTACACTTCCCCTCCCCCACACACCAACATCCCCTAGCCTACTACATCCCCCAACCCCCATAGCCTGCACCAGCCCCCAAACCACCATGAACCATCCCCACCCCTTCCCATGTACTATACTACCCCAAACCACCCCCAAACCACCCCCTCCCCTACAACCATCCCCTTGCCATCCCCTACACCACACCTAGAGCCCTAGCGTGGACCATCAACCTACCCTCCTAAACCCACCCCATACTAGCCTCTCCCCCAAACCAGATCCCTCCCCCCAAACCATTCCCCTCCCCCACAACCGTCCCCTAACCCCCAGTCCCCTAACATGCACCATCACCCATAATTAAAAGGAGTTACAATATTCATCTCTTTTTATCCGTATTTCTGGAGTAGTGTATCAAAAATTTATCATTAACCTCCCCATCCCAAAAAAGCCTATAACTAATAGAGTGACCAATTTATATAATGTAATAAATAATTAATGGATAATCATGGCTTTAACTTTTCTATTAAAATGTTCAAAACAATAGTTCAACACGGGTATTATTATATAAATAGACTATAGAATCATGAAAACATGAATAATACCAATCCCAAATATTACTACAATAAAATGAAATTTATATATATTGATTCCAAAATGTAGTCTCACAAGGACAAGACATTACAAGGAATAGATTCATGTAAAAATTAAAAAAGAATAACATGAAGAATATAAACTAAAATAACCATTTTGGTTGACAAAAAATCAAAAATCAGGATTAGTATGAGAAACAAGATCAAATAGAAGTGATCACTAAAACCACCAATCAAATTAATGCATAAAAGAAATCATAAAAATGACACTAATATTTGTATATGCTTCAATGAATTGGAAAAAAAATCCCCAAACCCATGTATCTCCAAACAAAGTAGAAGAAAATATGTTAACCTCATAGACCCTCATCAGTTTTTTTGTTACCCTTGTTTGCCTCTATTTCATCGTCAGTAACTCATCATTTTCATCAAAACTAGTTTAGGTAAAACAACTTATCAATTAAAAAGTTGAACTTTTATAGGTAGAAAGTCAGGAGACTAAATTCCCCTTTTGAATCCAGTAATGAAAACCATAGACCACATGTTTCACAACACCCATTTTAAGCTAACAATTTTTGATAGGAAAATATTCAATGAAAAAGGAATGAACTAAAATAGTGACAAAATGAATGAGTTGGTTTTACAATATATACCGTATGATCAAATTGGATGGTTTAAGATATAGTGAAAACATGAGGTCCAATGAATATGAACCATAAATTAATTGAAAGATGATATAAACATGACTTATAATTAATCATCATATAATGAGGAAAATGAGTCACTATATGAACGATAAAGAGAACCAAATCACTATACATAAAATCTTAACGCAACATCCACTTTTTACACTCTTCCATAATTATAAGTGTTTCACTACATAAACAAAAAGTCTTCATATTCCTCTCAGACCAACTTGACAATCAAGTAAATATGAACTATCGAGCCCTCTATCCATTTTAATCAATTGCAGATTCGACTGGGCAAGATTATATGAAAAATAAATTTAAATCATTCTATCAAATAGGCATTTACAGATATTCTTCAATAAGAATGTCCATAAACAAAACCATGATTCCAAAAAGATGATCAAAGTGAATAATGATAAACACCAATGATTTATAAATAAATTGGTCGATCTGATTAAGACATAAAAACATGATTTCCATTAATTTGAAACAGCAATCAGAAAATGTAATAGAATATAAAATAAAAAATAATACATTTTATGGTAAAAATAGATAGGGAACCATGAGTTCATGGAAGGATATTATCTTTCATTCACCCCAAACATACACTAATATAACACTATTAATTTTAATATAATGAATTAATGAAGGAGTGAAAAAACATGTGCATGGAAGGAATAAAATTAACGTTAAAAGAGATGAATATAGTGAAGGGTGAACTTAAATAATTTTTACTTTAATTAGATAATAATATCCCATAAAATAAACTCACACCCTAAATAATACCGTAGAATGTCCCAATATTTTAATCTATTCACTCTCTCTTTAGTTTTTAAGGTTAGGTACTGAAAAAAATGATTTTCGGTACACTAAATTCACCTAACCATGGTAATTGAGAATGATTAATCACTCCATTATCACCACTCACTCCCCTACATCATTTTAGAAATGAATGAAAATTGTGGTAGTATTTTTTGTAAACCAAATTAATAGATAAAAACATCGTAACATTTTAATGTTCATGAATAATAATCTACTAATCATATGGAAACAATCTGATTTCATGAAAATAACACTAGAGAAATGAAAATACAAATTCATTTAAATCCATGGATTTTGATAGTGGAATGCCTCACCAACCACACCATAGTAGTCTAAATACAACCACCATATAATACAAAAATATATTCAAAATACCTTATTTTATATTATAACTTTTTTTGAGATCAATCTATTTATAAGTGGGAATGAGGTTATTTATCAAATTGACACATAAAGGCCATCTTGTACCAATTATTTCAGTGTCTATAAGAATCATCAATCTCATTATTCCTTGAATGGGGTTCATATGTCTATATTTGAGGGCTTTTATGTCTTTTTAAAAACCCTTGAATCTCATATATTTTCTTGAAATGCCTATAAATAATACAATAATATTTAGTAAAATATTTCTAAGAAGTCAAATGTCTCTTTTTTGAATAATGAAAATCACTTTCTTCCATATTTTGACACCCATAAACAATAATCCCAATTTTCTCTAGTGGAATTTCAATATTTCCTAAACAATTCAATCATTAACCTACTATTATTTTTCATTTTATAATGTTTGTTATTCAGTTTTGCACTATTATTTTGAAGACTCTAATCGTTTAGGCATCAATAGTTTAAGTTTTAAATTTTTTCCCACTATTGGAAATAGTCACAACATTGAGTTATTCATGAGTGGTTTGTGTGTAAAAATATTCTTCCATGATGTTGAGGAATGGTAAACATGAGTGAGAATGGGTTACATAACTATTTCAATGTTTTATACAAGTAGTATCAATGATGAAAAATGATAATTAATTTTCAATTTTTTTAATAACTTTTCCTAATTATTTATATGGAAAATATTCAATTCGATGTTGAGATTGTTGGGATTGAAATTTTTCAAGGTTTTGAAAATTTTCCTGATCGTTAGAATTTAGACCAAGTAGTTTTTTTGGTAATTGATTATCCTACCGATTGAATTTAGTATTTTCATTGTACATGTGATGAAAAATGATTTGTTCATAAATATATTAATTATTCAAGTCATTCTCCTCCATTAATGGTATCCTGAGAAGAAATTACTTGATTGATGTAATAGTTAGGAAATTATTGGTCACTGAAGAATAACCTTTTATTTTAAAATCATCAACTTTTAGAGTCTAAATTGGTGAACACTAAGTGTTTTACCATTAATAATAATTTCATATTAATGTGAGAGATCCCATATAATATGATAGAAATCAAGAATTTCATTTGGTATCTCTTTACTAGATAGATTTTATGAAGAAAAGTTCCCGTCTATCTGCGTATGAATGACATTTGTGCCTTGATATGTGGGGGACATACACTTCCTAATATTTTAAACTAAATACCAAGGAGCTATTGCATCATTATGTGGGAATCATAAAAGTATCATGAAGTTTTACTCAACCATAAAAAATTGTGATTATCAATCCTCCAAATTTCATGGACACTGAGTAAAGATCTTTTCTCCACCCAGATGGAATTACCTAAACTGTAAAAGGAATAATATTTGACAACCATAGACCCCCTAAAATCATGGAAAATCCATCCTAATAAATCTCCATTTATATGACCAATTCACATTATGTTTTAGTCCACCATTGGGGGTATCAACCTGATCCACCACCTTAGATTAGATCAATAATTTGTAATCACATACCTAGGGATGATCCAATTACTTGCAGCCATTCCTTTTTCAATAGGAAAATGGAACATAGTTTTTTAATGAGAGAGAGAGCATGAACTTCAATGAATAGAGGTAGTTATTATTTCCTTAAAAACACTTGTTCTTGTCTCATAAATCGACTAACACACCATTGAAAACACTATTAAATGATGATTAAACATATATGAATGTTTCTCAACTCTTTGAAATTATGTAGACAAAAATACAGAGACGTATCCCCCCTAAAATTGAAATCACATAAGTTTCCCAATAAGGGGCCAAGCAAAGCGGGCCAATTCTACAACAAAAAAAATAAGTTATAGGGTAACACATATTTTATCCTCTGAAAACACATACATGGTGATGAAATATAAATTACTTTTCTATGGATATTAATTTCTGTTGGTATGACTTTATTTCAGAACATTTAGAAATGTATGTTCAACTAAACTAGGATTTATTTCGGAAAGGCATTGCTCACCCACTCATCATAATCCTGGTTGGATATTAATAACATGTGAAACTCTAAATCATTAAATTATCCAATGGTAAACTTTTATAATTTACACATATCCGGTTCATCAAGCATATAAATACTATCATAAAAAATATAATGATCCTCATCGAGGGATGATGATATAAATACAAAGTTTCTTCTTACAATACTAAAGTAAATGTGAGGGATTTAGAATCCAAGGATGAAGTGAAAATGAACTAACATGTTTTTTACTGGTAATTTATGTTACCCCACCAGAAAACCAATAGACCAACTGTGGGATCATCTCTGCAATTTTTTTGAATAACATAAATGGGAATTGATTTGAGGATGTCAATTTCATTTTTTTCTGTTATTGTATATTTTAATTACCATGGTCAAGCATAACTAGAAAATAATATAAGTATGGGATAAAACCTAGATAGGGTACCAATGAAATCAACAAATGATAAATATACCTTATTTATGGATCTGTCACATATATTATAAGGATCCTGGGAGGTGGAGTGGCCGCATCGAAGGAGGAAGATCCTGGGAGGTGGGTTGGTTGCGTTAGAACATTTTCGGAGCTGTGTTAGAGAAATAGGGTTGTAGGGAGGTGGGGTGGCTACATCAGAGACATCAGAATTGGAGGAGGATTGTGGGGGGGGGGGGGCGGTGGCCACGTTGGAACTATGTCGATGCCGTGTCGGAGAAGGGGGGTAGGAGGGAGGAGGGCTGGCTGTGTAGGAGATGTCAAGAATGGAGGATGATCACTTGAGAGAGGAGGATCGAGGGGGCGGTGGGGATGGAAAATATCTAGGGGGGAGGAGGGGTCACGTGGGGTGTTATTTCCATAGACAACAAAAGAGGTGTTGAGTGACCTAAAGCCACAATTTTTATTGCCTATGGATATATATTCGTGAATAAAGGTCACAAATTTAGAATTGTTGGTGTGCCTTTTCCACTTGTTCCCAGAAATTTAATTCCCACCATTTCCTATAGATATCATCATACATCCTCCCCTAGATTCTGAGATATCACGTTAAGCCAAAGTTGATTTGTTCACCATATCTATATAATCTATAATTAAGAGCACCACAATCTTCGATCGAATATTCTGTTTTAGCCCTGATTCAATGATCCGTACCTTCAGAGACTCTCTTTCTATAACCTATATTAGAAAATATACTAACTTAATGAATTTAGCTAAATACTCTATGACAGAGATACATTCTTCTTTCAGGAGGAAGAACCTTGTCGTTTTCTAGATCATGAATTTATAGGATGAAATTTTTTGTTGAACAATTCCTCAAAATCCTCCCATGAAAGGCCTTCATCCAATTTAGCATGCAAAGCTAAATCTCACCATGGGTGTGTAATATCCTTGAGTATATACATCTCCATATTGACCTTTAGCTCTAAATGTGCTCTAATGAAATTGAAGATACGATTCATCCTACTCAGTAACACCTCCTCCTTCTCAAATTCATAATCACCCTATAAGTTAGGTGGAATATACTTCATGAACTGGATGGTATGATCCACATGTCATGGACCATTCCCCCCATTACCCATATCCACAACATAAAAATCACAGACAATAGTCTGAACTAGCTCATGGTTCACACAAGGATTAGGTGAAACTACATTCTCTGCCGCTTCTTTAAGATGGTTTCGACTATGCCTTTTGGGATCCATTTTCAAATCTAACAACAAACTCCATCATTCTCACTCTATAGAAACTAATGGCTTTGAATATGAAATTATATCACCTCCACTATCATAACATTGTTTTTTAAAAAACCCTTTTTTTATTTCAACCATTTCTGAATCCTTCATTCATGCTTTTGTAAATGAAACCATATTCAAAATACACCAAATATCATACTTTCAAAATCTTTAATTTCAAAACTAATTATGTATTTTTCCAGAATTTACACCTTTCACAATATCATAAATCATTACTCCGAATGATATATGAAATCCTAGTCATAATTCATTCCTCTATAATGCATATAATGCTCATCTCATTGTCTGAACACATGAAAATGAGATTTTAAGATCCTAGATGTTTCTCCAAACACATCTATACAAAAATCCCTTGTAACGTGATGATCAACATAAAAGGGTTAGATACATCCTTTTATGATATACATTTCATGTTTCCACAATTCTAATCATTTATAATATTCAAACCATAGGAATAAAAAAGAAAGAAGTTCAACTCCAATTCCAAGAACACCGATGACGACATGTTAGGCAAGGAATGAACAAGATGATATCATTTTTACCACAATGGAAGGACTAAACTGATTCCATTAGTAATGTCCTTATCAATTTAATTGTCTTGAGAGCACAATGAGTCATTACATGGATTTATTAGATATCCCCAAGATTCCAATGGATTGAAATAAATGTTGAAGAGTTTCAAATATAAGTGGGGGACGATTTAACCATTTAGGAATAACCAAATAAACAAACAAACCATCATTAAACCATTCACTAAATGATGTATAAATAAAATATATATAACTGAACAACATAAAGTATATCAAAACCTCATCAAGGTGATCCAAAATGGATGACCGAAAAGTATCAATGTACATAGAGGGTAAACAACCAAATACTCCTAATAGACAACAAGACTTTTTTCTACACAATCACCAAACAATCAATGTATCATGAGGTAGGGCTACAAACATGCGATACATTACCATTTCCCCTATGTTGAAAGATATCATCTAAAAAAATCATCAAACTACCAAAGTAGGGGTGTGTATAAAACTCATAAGGTTTTCCCCCAATGGACTTCCTACTCAAACCATTTGGATAGAAAAGTTAGAAAAATTTATATTAAATGGTTTATATAAACCAATTTACCAAAATCATTTATAACAAAAGATTTAAAAATTTACAAAACCATTAGAAATAAATTAAAATAAACTAAATGAAAAAAATTCAAGAAAGTTATTTTTCTATAAAAATAACTAATCAAAGATTAAAACAAATTCTTCTTATCAATTGGAGACCCATTCTATAGTTCACAACACACCCACACATGTGTGATTCGTTTGACAGTTTCATGTTCATGAGCGGTTTCTCGTCCAATTACCCAGTGTCCCAATTGAAAAACGCCCCAAATCTAAGGTCTCTCCCCTTGTACCCCAATGGTACTCATCCATAATTAAGGGCCCATTATGAATGAACTCACACCAACACCATTTTTCCCAAATATTTTCATTTCCAAAATAAAACCACTCCAATAAAACTGAATGTTTCTTGAGAACCAAAGAACCACCAATTTTTAAAGCAACATTTAATTTCAATAAAACCTTCCCTTTTACTGAAAGGATACAATAAAATTCATCTATAAACAATCAAGAAAAATCAACTTTTTAAAATCTATATTTCTAAACCAAGAACAATATCACTTTACTCAAACACCCAATTTTATAGATTTCACAACTACCACTTAAAAAGGATTCCAAATTTTATTAAATAACTCAATCACAAACAATTAATCACCATAAATTCAATTTGAAAGAATTCCAACCAGGTGTACTATGTGGAGTCATTAATTAAGCCTCTTATATTGATGGTTTTGACAACTACCCCAACAAACAAAGAATGCACAAGACAACCAGGTCGATTCGACGAGAACCTGCCATAGATCTATTCTACTAGAAATATAATGACAAAATTTAATCATATTTTGAATCCACATACCTATATATTCCCATTATTGGAGTTGATCTATGATGCCAAGAGAAAATAACTAGTATATCTTATAGGATAAATGAAACTGATCAAGAATGAAGAAAAACGACCACATACCTCAAGAATATGGATTCACTTTACCAGGGGAAGCCTTTGGATCGCCTTAAGACGGATGAGAGAACCTTCTTTGGCCATAGGAGATGAAAAATCCCATGTAATGGTGGGTTTGCCTAAAAAATGAGGCAGTTATGGAAAAAAATAGTGAGGTCAAATTTTTAAGGATCTCATTCTGACTCCATGTTCAGTTTGACCACACGGTTAGGAAAACTGTGTGCTAACTGTGTGATAACCCATACCCACACATATTCCCCTTGCACATTCTCCCAAATCATGATCAATATATACTAGATATACTTCCTCATAAGTACCCTTTTTCATGTTTTGGCTACACGGTTAGGAAAACTCTATGCCACCTGTGCAACTTCCCATTAGCACCAAAACACTACCAAAGTTCTATCAACTCTTTCAACTATCAAACATACACTTTATAACAAAACAAGTCATCACATAAGGATTATATTACAGAAACTAGGGGTACCAAAAGAAACATAATCATTCTGTTTTCTTCAAAAGAGGATTTGGTCCCGGCTTGTGATTTTTCTCCCCATAGCCACAATGGGTTCCGTTTCTTTCTATTCAGAGTGTTCTATGTATTCCAAATGAAGCGTGATTCTTCGTCAATCCATATTTGAGTGATTTTTTCAAATATTACATTAATATTTCAAAATCCTTCAATATTTAGGATTTTAGGAAATCTCATTGGTGGGTTACTTTATTCTGATAGCTGAACCGATGTCCTTTTCCATCCAATTAACCCTAAGGATCGTATAGAAATTGATTCTTTTAGAGATCCCCTTGATTTATTTTGG
This sequence comes from Viscum album, assembly GCA_963277665.1. Lineage (NCBI taxonomy): Eukaryota > Viridiplantae > Streptophyta > Magnoliopsida > Santalales > Viscaceae > Viscum > Viscum album. Next base: position 269,420,585 of record OY728129.1, read on the forward strand.
ATAACCATATGGGATAGTTTTTTTATTGGAGACCTATTTTTTATGAATCAATTTGATATTTTTTTCAGTGTGTATGCATATAGGGCACTAATCGGCAGTCTTTGGGTGTGGGGCTAGATTTCCAGATTTTCGTACTAGTTTGGGCACTAATAACGAAAGAAAGGATCATATGAACAGTGTGGATATTGTTTCCTCTGGTTAGAGGAATGTGTATGGGATGATAGTGGATAAGTAATTCCAATATGAACATCGGGAGAGGAATCCTTTGGTTACTGACATATTTAGTCAGTTGAGGAAAGATCTTTATATTCTACATCCCTCTATGAATTGTTTTTGGAAGAGGTGGTGTCAGGAGATGGGGAAGGAGGGAACTCCTTGTTTATAATCTCAAAATATGGTAGAGGGTGGTTTCAAAACAAATATGCGTGAATCTTATGAATAGGTGGTGTTTCCAGGGAGTGGTCTTGATGTAGGTGGTCAGGTAGTGGTTCCTATTGTATTGAAGGAGGTGTTTTACAGATGATATTGGATTTGAGAAAGGAGTTAGGGGTACCGACTTGATCACGAGAATTCCTTGAAGGGAGGTGGTTTTTCTAGACCTAGGCAATCATTTTCATATTTTTATGTTGGATGAGATGATTTAGTAGCATATGGATGTTTTGGTCCGGACTATGAATAACAAGTAGGCCCTAAAGAGTTAACACATTATAGTAAAGTCAATGGAAGAGGTCATGGGTGATAGGTCTCTGAGCCCAAGGAAAAACAGTAGCTAAAATGGAATCCATAAAAAAAGGAAAGAATGCTCTTATTTTCATACTCCTTTAGATACAAATTCTGATAATATATAAGATATAAGAATACTGATAGTGTGGTCGAATGTTAGTAGAATATTTCAGGTGATACATCTGAGAAATAATTAGAACTTCATAGGAACTCAGAACAAGATGTGGTTGAATAGGTGATGGACCTCAATTACATTAAAGTGTAAGATGAAAGAATGATGGTAAGGTCAGTGAGGAATACTCTGAATAAGGATAAATATTCCATAAATGACATGATAGACATGATTCTTATGTGGGATTCTATAGTGGGAAGATTATCGTTGATAAGTATATATAACTTTAGATGAAGTTGGATTTTGACACTAAATATATACTTTTGGATGTGCAGTGCACTCAAGTATCTGTTATTTCATCAAAAATGTTTTTCGATATTATATCTGGTAGCCTAAAATTATCCTTCAGTGGATCTGTAATATCTTCTAGTGTTTTAGCTTTAGGTTTCTCACTTTTTCCTAAAAATAGTTTGATTAAAAAAAGAGTATTTTTTAGTAATTTAATGTCAATGACTAATAATAAGATATCCCAATAAATATATCTCAAAGGTCAAAATCACCATGATCTTCCATTGAATTCATGGGTTCATAATCCATCAATTAGTGGAATTAAAATTTTTTTTTCCTCTTTTGTAATTTATTTATAGAGGGACCACTTAAGAATTCAATGAATGTAGGTTTTAGAATAATATTCCCAAATAAAAAATAGATTACTTTCCCCAAACATAATTTTATTGTTTCTTAACAAGATATACCATGAATCAGAAAACATCGTATTCAAATCATGAAGAAATAATAATTACATATTATAAAAGAATTAGGGTAGGATGGACAAATAGGCTTGTAATGTATCTTCCTATCAGGGAACATCATGGTTATTATAGGTTTCAGAGAGATAATATGTTGTGTTGATACCATCATCAAAAGGGATGAAAAATATCTAATTCCTCCTCCATTTTAATGTGATTAAAAATATTCATTATTTGAAGAGAACTAAATTTGGTGTTCTTGTAGTTATAAACTTCCCATGGATCTCCTAATAAAGTGGTTAAGGAAGAATATGACACATGGTTTAGAATACCTCATGAGAATGATGTTAAAAATGGGTCAATCAGGGCATGATCTAAATATAAACGTTTAGTATAATAATTGTAAATTGTAGAGAATTTAAAAAAAAAATAAAAAAAAATATTAGTAATCATTTTCATATGCATTAAAATTAACATAAGCATGTATCTTTTAAATTTCCCAACTATTTAATTATTATTTATAATTATAATTAATCAATACATCCAAAATTTTGAAAATATTTTAGCTACATAATGGTGTCTCCTAGATTAGTGTAATGTCAAATTCCAATGTAGTCAAGACAGTGTCTACCACAGATAATATCACATGTAGAATCCCATGATAAAAAATATGGAAGGGTAGAGGGTGTATAATGGAAAAACTCAACCAGAAAAAGTTAAATCATTTAAATAAGTATTCAAAAGAAATGGATGTAATATAAGTTCCAAAATAAGACTCCCCTTATGGAGATTATGAAAAATATGGAAAGATGTCGAAAATAGAGACCCATACTGTTCTAGAGTACATATGACTATTGATGAAATGTAGAACTATTATTTAATCACTCAAAACATCACATCAAAAGAATCCTAACAGATAAAGGATATATACATTCAAATAATATTGTATCAGAAACATTCTTTGAGTGGACTTAGGATAATTATTATTTGATATCAATGGATTGGGTAGATAGGGGTCTAAAAAAATTCTAGTGGTGTGGGTCTCTATCTCTTTTTTGTGGGCTCAAAAGGACCATTATAGGTCGCATTAGTGGAAGTTTCACATGGACCATCAAATGATAAAACCATTGAGTCAGTGTCTACAGATGAAAACTAGCAATTTGATGTTAAGGGATAATGATCCTAATGATGAGAAGGTTCTTGCCAATGGATGTACCCAGTGATCAAGATTACATCAGTCACATCCTCAATCCAATAATGGTTTACATTGATGGTGTATAAGTGGTAGTCCCTAACATCCATGTTGTGGTGCTTGACATCTAGGCTCAAAAAAACTAAGAGGTTAACCAATGGTGTGAGTGGAGGTGGTGTTGTGTATGGTCTAATAGTAGTTATGGTAGAAAATGAGAGAACTGAAGAGTAAGTGGGGACGATGGGGAAGTAAAGTTCACTAGTTGACGTAGTGGTGGGGTAGAATTGGTGAAGAACCACCCTCAGGAGATAGTGGGTCCTCAATTACCACAATAGGTTTTGGTTGATCCTTCACATGAACATAGGTGTTCCCCTAATAGTGGTACAACATCATGTGAATAAGCATGGAAACATATATCCACTAGGTTGAAAATAACTGATAATGAGTGAGAATTGTCTCAAAAACATCTACATAGTGTTCCAATTTGGTGGTGTGAACCCCACTGATTAGATTAATCTAATGTCAAGTTAACATGCAATGATAATATTGCGCAATGAAGTAAGGTATGACAAGATATTCATTATAAATGATATTGTAATGGAAATCTATTTTGCGAATGGTCATGAAACCCTTGTCCTTATAGAGGGTTAATAGAATGGAAGTAATTTTTTATGGATATGGAAATATGTAGGGTAAATGATGAGGTTCCTCTTGTATGTGGTGGGAAAATACATGATATCTATTCTAGAAAACTACCTCCAAATAGATAGTACGACTGAGTGTTCAGGGTGAGTGAGGGTGGAAACAAGGGGTGGGGTGGCCACAATAAGGCATATTATTTAACCCTCACAAAAATGCTCCATTATTATTGAAAAGTATCACATGATGAGTCACAATATGATAATGGTTGCTATTTTTTATGATGTCCTCTAGTATGCGTGATTTTTAAAATTTAATGTTAAAACAATCACTAAAAATAAAACTTGAAATGTGGGAGTTCGAACCTATAGAGTGGAAATCATATATGAATTCGTAAGGAGATCCTAAACCTTATCCCAGATTCCCTATTTCTCTTGTACATTGATTTAATGGAACCAACCGCTCATCTAGATCATGTGTCATGAAAAATGGATCAACTAATCAATCATAGGATTATGCTCACTAAACATCATGCATGAAGGGGGCTAGGGTTGGGCTACTACTAGCACCAGCTATGGTGCTGAAGAATTCACCATAATTAAATGATCGTATTTTGTGGAATAAAGTGATGGAATTGTGGTGGCTATAGATGGTTCAAATGTATTGGAAGGATATTTGGAATTGGGTCTCTCAGTATCTTTTTAAGGATTAGTGGATTCACCTAATGGGGTCACAGTGTGCACAAAACTGGAAGTGGATAATGAAGATATCGTAGCTGGTAGAAGAGGAGGAAAACTGACAAATAGAGTGGTTGGTAACTCAACATATCCTCCATGGTATTCCATCCAGTTGTACTAATCCATACTCAACATAGTGTTGGTTGGAACACATCAGTGGAAATCATAGGCCACATCTAAATCAATTATTCCATATCATTCATGACCACAAAAAAGAAATAAAAGAAGAAAAATAAACGAAAAGAAAAAATTATTCTATATTAAATTAGTGAAAATAAAAAAATAAAAATACATGGTTTGTATATACATAGTACACATAATGTAATATTCTCTAAATGAAAAACTGCACTCTATTGTCATAAATACTATGTGGGAAGCTTTCTAGGTATATCGATGTATTTGACACATTGAAGTGGACCACACCATGTGTGTAAACATGAGACCAAAACCATGTGTGTACCTTGAAATATACTCTTCATCAATGAAATGGAACACCGTGTCTATAGATATAACATTTTAATATTCATACATCGTTTTTATGGTCATGGTATTTTTAGGAAACTGGCTCTCTAATAATGGGAAAATAAATCAGTATAAGGCATGTGCGGAATGAACACATCATGTACTTTGAAATTTAGTATTGATAAAAAGCTATCATTTTAATTAATTACATGATGTGTTTACTTTGTGTATACTCATTTAATATGGATTTACAATGAATTACTCCCCAATATGAAAATCAACTATAATGCATCAAAAACATAGAAATAAAGTGAAGTGAACAACATACAATGATTGAGGATCGTAATGGGAATGAAATATGGGCCTGAGTCACATTGAAATTGGAAGTTTTATTGAGTTACACTTAGAGGAATATAGTGGAATCCACTGGGGGGATGTGGAGAGGATATGGGGTTGATGCATGGTAAGGGTTCCCTAATTATATAGGGGCGAGACACAATGTGTATTTTACTGTACACGCTGTGCATTTTTGGAAAATTTAATATTAAAAAAACTGTTATTATTATAAAGAAACATATTAATTATTATTTTCAGTCACAAATATATATATATATATATATTGAAATACAAATATACTTTAACTGTATAATAAAAATTAATGTTTTTTTTAATTTGTAAAATGAGAGGTGGATCCTTTTGTCTAGTAGTCATGGAATGATATAAACGGGAAACTAAGTCAATCCAAATCTGAAATATAAACCACTAATGTAAAGGTTATACTACATTAAATTTTATAATCATTTAATAATTTTTTTAAATATATTTACTCATGATACGGTGGAGGAATAATTAATGGGATGTGGTTTTAATTTTAGATGAATGGGATGATGTATGGAGATTAGCCGAATTCAAATCCACATCCTTTGGACCCCAGGTTATGACTCCACCAATAAAACCATGTAACCCTTGTGTGACTCCTTATTTTTAAAATACATTTAAATAATTAATTAAAATCTATATCCACAAATAAAATGACATATATTTAGATAATGAAGTGTGGTTTTGTTTTAGTGAAAATGGATGGAACTAATTTGACTTGAAGGACTTGAACCTTGGCCTTTTAAACCATGGGATATGACCCTTGCAGATAATTAAGTGCTAGAATAAGTTTTGTATAATATTAAAGTGGATTTAATTAATTTTTAAAACATCACACATTACATTTAATAAAACCAGTAGTTCAAAAATGGAATTAAAAACAATAGGAATGTGTGGAGAGATTAAAACCAATTACGGTTCAGATACACTCTAGAAATATTTCTATAGTCAAATTATTCATTATATTTTATTTATATAGTCAATTGTTTATAAAAATAGTACTACTATAATCTGTACTAAACATAAATGTACAAAACTTGAAAAATAGTTACACACACAATGGAAACTAATTGTTTTCAAAATTAAAGTGTTGTTCGTAAGGATTAATAGATGGAATGATATATCATGTATGGAGAATAGGTAAATTCCATAAAGTTGGTGAAAATAGAAAAAAACGAAATAGGATATATGTTCTTGGGTTTCTTCATAACAAGTATCATTTATTTTTATGTCTTTGGGTCAACCTGAGTAGAGGTAATTAACAAAAATTGGAAGGATTATGTGGATTCTGCTATGAAAACCCATATATATGTTTCACACCCTCATCATGTATCTAGTTTTCTTCAACATCATGTGGAATGTGTAGCAACTTACAATATATTTTCTTGTGGCTAGTAAACATTGGTGGGGGAAATATTCATTTGTTTCACTACGTATATCTACCACCTCATTGATTTCCATGTTCTAGTTGATGAAAAACTAAAAATGATAACATGAATCTTCCATAGTAGTTAATAAATCAACTAATGGTTTAGAAATAGAGAATTGAAAAATCTCATTTTCAAAATTTACAAGATTCCATCCGATATTGAAATTTAGTATTTTGAAAAGCAGATTTAAATGTTTTTTATGGAATGGAAGTGGGGACCTTGTAATAACTTTCTTCTTCAGTTCAAAGAAAATCATAACAACCAGCTCCACATTCAACATGATTATCCACAATAGAAATTACCTTGATAATATATTCTACCATATTTTCTAGTCCTCCCTATATTTCTGTTTGGTATAGATGGACTGTGGTAATGGTTTCCATCATCAGTAATAATTGTTTAGTTTTATATGAAGATGGATCTAGAATAGTGGTATTGGGGGTGGTGATGGGTATGAATGGGTAGTCCTCAATTTTGAACCCAACATCCATGTATGGATAATAATCTTCAGGATAAGAGTACAACATTTGTGGATCATGTGGATTGAAATCCTCTTGTTGAATAGTGTACCAAACTACAATTTAATAAAAATCCATATCTATCGAAGGTATAGTTAATTATGAAAAGTGTGGAAATTGAAAAGGTGAATAACGATAAAATAACCTTGAGTCAGACTCATGTTTCGTCATTTTGTTTGTAACAATGAAATACTTCCACAACTTGACCATTCCCATCATGATGTCAGGAAAATACATGTTCCCCTGTAAACAAACTGACTAGGTAACTACATGTTGTTGGAGTCACTCTGTGGGGAAGTAATAAAAAAAATGTAAAATAATGTTGGTGAGTTTTTATGGATTATCCATAAAATTAAATGAAGAAGAAGAGATGAATGTCTGAATATATTTTTTAAAACTATGTTGAAAACAAATGAAGATAATGAAAATATGAAAAACATGTCACAGTTGGAAATAACTTATGGGTATTTAAATAATGTATTTGTTAGTATTAAAATCATTTTTTATCACATGGATTCAATTCTAGTGTTGTTTCATTGATTGATAGGGATTAGTCACATATTTGAATAGATTACACCCTCATCAGAATATTATTTATATAAAAAATTAATCTTCATTACCTATAAAAATATTGGAAACATGCTCACCCAATTGTATTCCATTATCCTATTGTAGCTCATTTATTTTTCAATACTATTTATGTTCTTGGTCTAATACAACACTAATAGTAAATATTGGAAATAATTCATTAAATTTATTATAATATAAATATAATAATAACATTAATAAACAAGAATTCCTATTATAATTCACCAGTAGTCTTATTACTACACCAACACTAAAACTTTTACCTCCAATGATGATGTTCATGGTGAACAAGTTGTGATGAAACTCAGCTCTTACACTGGATATGATAGGAGAAAGTTAATATAAATGAATTACACTAAAAATTTATGAAAATATAAGAACATATCCTATTTGGATTTAAGCGAGATCAAAATGATTAGTGGAACCACCATTCACTCAAATTTCTAACCTCATATTCTGAGGGTGTCCACCCTATTTATAGAGAATGAGACTACCCATCATATACACAAAATTACATCATGTTTACTAAAAAGTACACAACATATACACTGGTCAACTTCTTTTTTCCATGTTTTCTCCTCCAAAAGTCATAAAACCAATATATCAATTTATTTTAAACAATCTATATTCAGATAGTGGAATACATTGATGTATAGTACCACCGAACATGGGGTGTATAATCATTATCATCCCATAAATGATTTAGGAAGAGAATACATGATCTATGAAGGGGAAGTACATGAGTTATTAGTCTTTGTATACTACATGGGTGTGTACTCAGGTTGGTTGATTCATTCCTATGAATTGTCTTAAATATTTCGTATAAATTATAGTTTTTTTATTTAATTTTTTATCATCATTGTTTGTGATTTTTACTAGAATATCTATCAAAATTAAGATGAACACTAATATAAATCATTTTATTTACAAAATATTCTTTTTCTGGTGAAAATATCTTTCCGAGATTTATAAAATATATAAATTAGTACAAAAAAATATGGGAAATAATTTTTTACGAAACACTAGGGGTAAAATCATTATAGAAGAGTAATTTGATTAATATTTACTAATTTTTGGGAATTTGTTTTTCATAATTTTATCCATATTATTGAAATGGGATCTGGTGGAAGAGTGATAAAATATATTATCAAATAATTTCACTATATTGGGAGGATTGTATGATAAAAATAATTTTATTATTTCTATAAGATGTTACTTTATTTTAGGAATAATATTTTAGCTAACTTTTAGAGGAATATATGTTTTTTATTGTTTTAACTTTTTATATTTTATGAAGATTAATATAATTTAAGAAAATATAAGATTGAGGGAATACCGATTATTCCAAAGTTACAACATGACCAGTTAATATGAATTTGTGATAAATTATATCTCGTTTTTTGAAGAATATGCATTCAAGACCTTCTCAACATTGGGATTAAAATTTTTCAAGGAAATTTTTGCAGATTTTTACGCTTTTTTATTTGTGGTATTGATTTATATTGAATATTAGGTTTTATTTCTGATGTGTTGAATATAGTTTAATGAATGTCTATTCATTTGATATTATTTTATCCTAGTTTAACATGTTTTCCTTTGGTAAATTCATAGAGACATGTGTAATAACATGAAATCATTTTATTGATCATATGATCCTATAAACTTAAATTTAGTACTTCAAGCATGAAAATTTCATCATTTTTTATCATTTAAAATAACATATGGAGAGTTTCTAAAAAAATAAACAAAAAACCGAAGTATGAAATTGTGTAAATAGATTATGTAAATTTTATCATATTATCTATATCAATTGTAAAATAATTATTAATCTCAGTAAATTGGGAGATAATTATATATTATATTATCATTATTTTATCAATGTATGATTCTATAACTTCTACCACAAGTATGGTTTTTTAAATACATAATCAAACTAAAAATTACAAAATTATAAAAAAAAATCATATGATTTTTTATTATCCCATGAATAACTATTTTTGGTAAAAATAAAAATAAAAATAAAATTTCTATTTTTCACAGGGGAGAAGTGAGAATTAAAATCCCGAGTCTTTGAGTTCATTTTTCATTTAACTATGTTTAGGATTGATAGTGCATACATCACACAATAGTGATCTCAAATGAGCCATGAAATAATATATTATTACTATTAGTTAAATATTATAGATTTAATCTTGAATATGGAATGGAGGGTATCAATAAGAGTAAATACATCATGAAATTAATATATATATGTCTTAGTAAAAAAAAATTTCTTATTAGTGACTAGTATAGAAGTACATATTTTTGAATGATAATAATGAGAACATATATAATATTGAGAAAAATAATGTAAAATAATAATTTTTTAATGTGGATGATTTTACTTATATATTTAATTTTCATTAAAAAGTTAAAAATAAAGAAAATTTAATTTTAATATTGTGATATGAATTTTTTTATTTCGCCATGTTAAAATAAAAGTATGATATTTTTTATGTTTTTATTCTAATAGTTTATTTTTGGGAGAGGAATTAAAAATATAAATTTTTAAATACTATTTTTTAGACTATAATGATATTATGATAACATTGGAGTTTTTGGATCTATTTTTATAGATAAACTATATATGTATTATTTAGTATAATTAGTTTAAAACTATAAATATTCACATAAAAATAAATGTTTAAAATTTTATAAATCTTAATAATTTTTTATTCAAGTAAAAATTATTTTCAAATTTTCTATTTGAATAAATATTTAATAAGTCAAATTTCATTTTGGGTTTAGTTTTGATGTTATATAATAATTATTTTATATTAACTAATGAAATTAATTCCATATTAATTATCAAAGAACCTGATTTTGGTGTAATATTAATTTATTCTTGAAATAAAATTTTTAGTTAAAATAATTATTTTGTGTTTCTAAAATTGAAAATGAATGTAATTTTTATAAGTACTATAAATTTAATCAAATAAAATGGATTCCAGATTTTGAATCATCATATTAATTTTAATTAATTATATTCAGTTCATTTTTTTACATAATTAATTATAGACATGCTAAAAAATTATCACCTTGTTAAAGAACAATGTAGGCTAAAAGGGATTAAATATATGAGATAATGTATCAACATATCTAAAAAATGATTTTTTAAATTTTATTAGTGTAATTATACCATAATCATCCTTTTATTGAAAATTTTGTTATTTTGTTTTACATTCATTTTATTATGAACTATACTTTGTTATAATATATGGATATTTATAAAATATCTCCCTCTCTGTTACTTATTATATTTTCATGAAAATAATATTGATAAAAAATTATATATAAATGAATATAGATAACAAAATTGATTAGTAATAAATTATATAATTAATATTATCTTATTATATATATTTTTAATGATATGTATTCCTAGAACGTATACACATCATAAAGGAAACACTAGTGGAAGTGCATAAAAATAAAATTACATTGTAATAAAAAGATTAAATATGACATGTTTTGGTAATTTTGAGTAATTAATGATATTTATGGATTGAATTTAATGGTAGTTAATATTTCAAATACCCATATTATAATCCTTTTTTATCTGGATGAAAAAAAATCAAACTACATGAATAGTCTAAAAAATGATTCTAATGATATATAATGTTAATAATATTTTTTAAAATTATTTATAATAATAATGATATTATAATATGATATGTGTGATGAGAAATTGTTTAATATTTAATCCATATTTCATTTTGAACCACTTGGTAATTCTAATTTTACATTCAACATCTGTGAAGACCTTATAATTGCGTAAATGCCAATGCTTTTTCCCTATAAAAGGGGTCTTAATATAAAAAATCAAAGAAAACATATGTGTTCTTTTTTATATAAATATTAATAAAAAATGAATATCAAAACAACCCATTAAATATTCTCATGACCCAATTTGGAAAATAAACAGATTCCATAATACATTTGAGTTCAATCAATGAATGATAAATAAAGATGTGGTAATTATATTTACCAATATGTTTCATGTTATTTGTTATTAATTCTCATTAACATATTAAAAAAAATTAATAAAAAATTTGAACAATTACTATAATACACATATTTTATGTTAATTCTAAAACAATTTCTTATAACCCTTCAGTATAATAGAGAGTTTATGCTTTTCTCATGAATATGTCTGGACTATCGTCTCCATGAAGAGATATTTTTTTTTCTATTTCCTCCACTAAATTATTGTTATAAATTATGATTTGATGGATATATATATTTTTATGATATTTTTAAAAATAATATTTTATCATCATTCTAATCCTCTATTCCATTGGAAATATTTAATGTCACTCATGGGTTTGTGTTGTCTATAACCTCTATTAAAAAATGTGATCTGTTTTTCATTTATGCCTTAATTAGATGCGTATAAGGATTAATATAGTGAATATATGTATATATATATATTTATTTATTAATCTGTGAGGATTAATTATTTTATCCTCTACTTAAATCCCTCGACTTAAAATTGAAGCCTCACAGATACATACAAGTGGACTACAATCTTCATAAAGTGATATAATTAATTTTTCATCAAAACATTACATGTAGGGACCTAAATTTGTACATAATAAATAAATCTGATATATTCATGATTAATAATTTATATATGAGAAAATATAATCGAGGAGAAAATATTGGAATTGCTGTTTAGAAACATATGGATAAAAAAATCACCCACAATTTTGGATTACAAAAAAGAGTATATGTTTAATGGAATTTTTAATCGATATTTTTCAGGATTAAATTTCTAATGGGGAAATTTTATTATCTATCTATAAATCTATTAATCCCATTAATTTTATTATAATTCTCTTACACTTTCTCTATTTATTGTAGAAAGAGGCTAAAATAATTTTTTTATGAAAAACTGATCTTATATCTCATCATTCCTATGAAACCATTCTCATTAAAAACTATGATGTTAAAAATTGTTGTATATATGTTATTATTAAATTTTATATGATATATAATGTTATTTTCATTTTGTATTTGAATTTTTTTTTAAAATATTAAAATGAATATTTTGAAACAATTTTCTTACAAATGACTTTAGAATTTATTAATAAATGTGTAAACAGAAATTTTTTCATTAACATACATGGAATGAAAAAAATGTTCCCACCATAATATAATTTTCAATATGTAAATATATTTTATACTTTCATTGTTTTATAACGAAATAAATATTTAATTTTTACAATGAATTTTTATATTTTTAAATTCCCCAATAGAAAAGTTCGCATTTTCTTATTTTCTATATCATATATTTAATGTTTTTATAAAATTATTTATCATCTTTGTTAACATTTTTGATGTATTGTTTAGCCTCAATAGGGATATTATTTGATGATAACATCTAGTGTATTTCTATGGATGACTTATAATGATAATGTTTTATTGATGCTTTCATGAAATGGATATTATTTTGAGAATTCAATTTATATATGATGATATGGTTAATATTTTTTATGATATTATTTTACACTTTTCTATTTTTTAGTATTTCATCATTTTTCCCATAATTATATATCCAAAAAATGATTTGGATAATGATTAGTATCTCTTGATATGATATGAATGTGAATTATTTGTGAATCAAACCCACACTGTGACTTTGTCGAAAATGTTTATGGGAATATGGAGAGAACCCAGTACACTATAAAACTTATTCCTCTATGATTATGCGAATATGTAGTGAACTAAACCTACTATGATGATATTTTCAATTTATAACCTTGGTATCAATACTTATCCATGGAAATTATTTTCAATTTCTAAGTGTTTTCTATATTATTATTGCTTATGCTTATGTTATTCTCTCATAGGCTATGATTGATTGTTAATGATTTGAAAACATTATGACTCGTGTCTTTTATTATTAAAAATACTTATTCTATGACATAATGTTTATGGTATATGACTTCTTGATTATGATTCTATAAGTTATTATTATGCTATCATGCAATTAATCTCATCATATAACCACTTATGAACACTGATTGAAATATCCAATTATTATCAATACTAGGCATACGAACACACCCTTTCTTATGGTTCAATTTACCTAATGTATGATGAATGTTTTTTTAATACACTAGAAAGGGAAAAAATTTAGATGAAATTATTGGGGGATATTACTCGTATTTAATGAAATAATATTATTATGCATCTAGTCAATGAAGACACTAAACCATTATGGATCATGTGATTTTACTATTGTGAGATCTATTAAAGATTTATAAAAATGATTCAATATTTATATAAGTTAATATTAAGTCATTATATAAGACAAAAAAATATTCTTGTATTCTACCATATTCAATGAATTAATAATTTCCCTAATATATATTAGTTTCTTGGTATTACAATTTCTTCAACTATGGAAATTTTAGAAAAAAAGTAGATTTATATTCTAATTATACAAACATGTTTCTCTAATATTTACGATCATATCAACCATATCAATATTAAATGTCATTATCAATAATATATGATTGTAAGGTTCTTTCATGTTTCTATATCCTCATTTTTACGGGGGTTCGTTATCAATGTGTAGGTGTAACTGATAAGACTTTTCTACCTTAGGGTTCATAAGATGTTCTATATTATTTATCTTTATAGAGAGGGAATGATTATCAATATAGTGTTTAACCCATTAGTACGTTTCCAAACGCTATCTATGGTGTTACCATCAATCCCATTTACTCTTTTAAATATGTTCTTAGAATGTGAAAAAACAACACCTCTAGTGTGAACCCACTTGGTGATTCCATGTATCCCCTTATAAATCCATTCTCTATAAATGGTTGATGGTTATAATTTTTTATCATATCAAAGGAAGATATCCCAACTCTATATGATATCTATAAAGAATCTCAAGTATCTATGTTCATCAATGACTAATAAAAAGTTATATTTTTTTATAGTGATTTGTTACCTGATTGTCTCTGTCTTCATCAGATATGTTCTTTGTTCACAATTAATGTTTCTTTATATTCACTTAATCTATATTAAAATATAGAATTATTGGTGTATCAGTTTTTCAGATAAAATTTATTTTCTCTCCCATTTATTGTCATCTAATAATATTTTATCAGAATGAATTTTAGATCCAAACATAAAGATGATGTTATTAGATATTTATATTATATTTTTCAAACAAAAAATATGGACCTATTATGAAATCTAAAAAAAATTGGATACTTTAAAACGATTATATTTGGGTGTATTTGGTTCAATAATCATATAATCACCTCATGATCAAGGCCACATTCTCTTCTAAAAAATTTAATATATATAAATGTTAGCTAAATTATGGTGCTTTGGTTTGGGAGGAACATTGTGAAAATCACTTATTATTTGATCCATGTCCTCATTAATTGACCATTGGTCTAGGTATTAAAAGAAATATTTATCTTATTGATAAAAAAGTTGTATGGATATTCTTGAGTAAGTTAATTCATGATTTTAAATATATTCATTCGTGAAAGGGTCTTATAATTATTGGATATTATATAATGAACATAAAATGGTGTAACAAAAAGAGTGATTGTTAATATGGATTTTTATGGATATATGTGTATGTAATATACATTGAATGTCATAATTTCCCAACATTTCTATCTCATACATCCATAAAGCCCTCTCAAACCAACCTTCACATAAATTGAATCGCTATAATGTGGAAGAAACAATTCCAATTTTTATTAATCTAATACTTTTGAAAAAGAACATGAATTCATAGATATGGTGTGATATTCATGGATATATAACAAACAATATAATATATTGTTATCTTTTTAGAAACAAAAAAAAGGAGGATCATGATATATCTTGGTCCTAGGAAAAATGAAAATAAAGACCAAAATTAAACTTAAAGGAAGTCAAAACATATATCTATAGAGAATATTCCAGCTTATAGAATTACAAGGGTGATTGAGATTTCATTATTTTAACAAGAAAAAAATTATTTCCTAATAAAATGATTGTTTTAGAGATGATCCATAGAATGGTGTAACAAGATATTTTGTTGAGGGATGTAGAAATGAAAAATAATTTCATTTAATCATGTATCATTGATAATAATGTACTTAGTTATTTGAATATGTATCTTTCCAATGGTACTTATAAAATTGATTTGATTGGATATTTTCACCCTATAGTTACCCATTTTGAATACTTCCGGACAGGTTCATAGAATTATACTAAATAGTTTTACCCATGAGTTTCTCCTTTGAAGTTATTTTTATAGTAACATGAGAATAAATAACAAAAATAACAATAAAGAATTATTTAACATCATTTAGTAATTATAAGTTAAAAATGTAATAAATTACCTTAACTAAGATTGTACCCCCACCTGAAATGGGTTTTCAGGTAATTTTTAGATTACAACCTTGGATATTATAAAAAATAGCATAATTATGTGGGGAAATAATTCATTAAATAATTTAACATTCAAGAGTGACATGCGCTTTTACTACCAATAAAATTTCCATGTTCTTGACATTTTCTTCATTTAATCTGTATTATGCTATTTATTTATGTAATTTCACATTTAAACTAAGGGGAACCATCCATAAAAAAACAATTTGGTAATTCATTCCAATGAGAATTTCTAGAGATAGATATTGGATCCTCAAGGGATTTATTGAAGGATATATTGTCCTAGATTGGAATATTATTATTCAACTTAATTGAAAGGTGGTAGGAACCTTCATTATGGTTAATAAAGCTATTGATAACTGTTACAATCAATTATAATGGAATGTTTTTTGGTTATCATGAAAAAAAATTATTTCTTAGATTGGACATGTGATCTGGTATTTCATTTATACTCATCCTTGTGGTCCTTATAATTTTTTGTAGAAAACAAGTTTTGATACTTCAAATACCAGTGGTTACATTTTGTGTAAAATCTGGTTTTTCCGTGCCCATTTTTTAATGAATATCTTTACTATATGAAATATAATTAAAAAAACTTCTTGTTGTACTATATATCATTTTAATTGAAAATATAAAATCTCTCATATTTTACTTATAATGTACAAAAATTTCCAATAATCTATCTTGAATGGTAGGTGTATAACTATCCCGGAATACAAAAATGTGCAAGATAAATAATCTAACATCTGTGGCTATGGTGACCCAGATATTATTTATTAAATTAAATTCTAAATGAAAAATTCCTTACTAAGTGATAATGTTATAAAAAAATAAACTCTATTTCATTTCATATTATAGAACAGTGTAAAATATATCTATAATATTTGTGTCAGTCTTTAATGACTATTATACATCATTATGATAGATAATACATCCATTCA
Organism: Viscum album; assembly: GCA_963277665.1. NCBI lineage: Eukaryota > Viridiplantae > Streptophyta > Magnoliopsida > Santalales > Viscaceae > Viscum > Viscum album. Next base: position 269,437,505 of record OY728129.1, read on the forward strand.
ATAGTGACTATTACAATTAATTTATATTTAGAGTTATTATAAAATCTAATTAACATAGAAGGAAGAAGTTTTGTCATCAACCAATAGGACCATACCATATAAAGCCTATTTATTGGAGCATTTGAGAATAATTGAATCAATGGTCTTTTCCCTTGAAAAATCAGAATATGATATTAAAAAACCAAAACATGAGAGAAACATGTTATTGAACATTTTCTATTTTATTGATATCACATTCCAATATATGTTCACCAAACCACTCGATAATATTACTATTATAACCCATCTTACCCTATGGGTGTGCACTGGGGTAATAAAGAGTTTTTTATATAGACACTAAAAGTATGAATTTTTATATTTCAATTTAAAAAAAAATCTATTATTATATTAGTCCATATACATTATTACTTTATATATAAATATATGATTAAATAAAAAGTTCAATAAAAATATTTTTTTATATGATGAACCCAAACATGTATGTTCAGGAAATATATATATATATATATATTGTTTCAATTAAAACATTATATCTAAAAAATCAAAGAGATTATAATTGAGTTTTATTGAAATGACCCATAATTTTTTCAATAGAATTTCTTTCTTATAATTATTTCATAAAAAACATACATGAAATGAAGAACCCTATTAAGACAATATTATCATAAATGTTCATTAATAAGTTAGTTATAATATAAACTAATGGGAATGAAAAATCACATAGTGTGATAATAAATTGAAAATATGATGATAATAATAATGAAATGATGATAGGATTCATCAACTAAAATGGATATTTTCATGAATAATTCTTCCGAAATAAAAAATAATCTCTATTTTGAGATGAATGCATATATGTATATAATTTATAGAAAGTATATATCAATGAAGAATGAAAGAAATTTGTTGTATTTATATACATTAATGAACCTACATGACCATTATAAATCTGAATATTGGAAAATAAATATGACCATTAAGAAAACTAACCTAGTATTCAGAATAGAATCATCAGCTTTGAATTTATAAATTAAATTTAAGTATCTCAAAAACAAAAAATTAATATATTTATATATTGGTATAGACAAATAAATATTACAAAAATGAGAAATTGTGTGTTGTTATTTTTATAAAATGAAAATTTTTATTAAAGTTTTGATAACTAATATAATGATTTTAATGAAAACATATTTTTTTGGAATAACGTCAAAAGTTATTATTATTTTGTTTTGTAATTATATAATAATTTTATAAGACCTTAATTCATTTTTCAGAGGGTTATAAATCCCATTAAAATATTATAATCATTATTTTATTAATAAAGTGTTATTTCATTTAGAATGTAAATATATCATATGATGAAAATTATTTTAATATAATGGACTCTATTTTTCAAATATAAATGTTTAAGAATGGTTGGGGTTATGTTTTGGGATTTTTATAAAATAGTTTAATAATTTTTAATAAAGAATTATATAAATTTATGGTGTTTCAAATTATAGGCCATATACATGAATTTTTGAGACATGGATGTGGTAAGCACTCCTTGGTTTGAAATCCACTGAACTATTTAAATTATATAGTTATATTATTAAACACTACTGACTATTTTGATTCAAAATCGTAGTCTACTTAATTTTACAATAACTATCACACCTCTCCTCCCCTATAAATTACACCCCTCACCACCCCTACCCATGACATCTTATAATTAATTTATCTTTACAATATTATTCTCAATTATATTCCCATGTCTCATTCATACATCCAAGATTTGTTGGTCTCAACAAAAGATAGGTTCCGAGATTCTTTTGGGGTCCGTCAAGGAGTCGGTATTCAAGAGGTATGTTTCTCAAAGTATCTCTTTTAATTTCATTTTTTCATCAACCATATACACACATCATTAATATATAATATCATAATAAACCAAATTTCATTTATATATGAAAATTTTATATTTATAAGTTAATAAAATATTCCCACCACTTTTCCTCATATCCTCTTATTCAAAGGAACAATACCGTTATCCCAAGTAGGGTGGTTTATCATCCCCATGGATAATGGTTTATCATTTATACATTAACACCTTTAAGTATGTTCATATAACCATTATTATGTTCAAATATATTGTATTATATATATTATAACATGTTTTATGTTCTAGAACTAATAAATAGAAATAATATTAAATAAAATAAAAAATGTTCTGATGATCGAAACCCCCGAAAATAAATGAAACATTTATCTTCAATGTTTCATCAAATAAATAATCCTCATACTAGAAAAAATGATATATGGATCAATTTTAAACATTTAATTTTACTATTTTAATATAATTTCACTAATAGAAAAATATTCACATTTTAATAATATTATTAAAAATTATACATAAGTAAACCAGTCCTGAAAGAGTGAATAAAATGCTCCAATAACATTGGATATAAAATTTAAAACTCATGAAAATGGAAATAAATGAACTGAATAAAATGATAATGAAAAAAACAAATAAGTGTTTCTAAATTAATTAATTAATTGACATTATTTCATTTTTAAGGATATTTTGTGCAATTGAAAAACAAATTCATATACATGTTTAGTGATGTCTACATTCCTCTATATTTTTATCAAGTTAAGTTCTCTCTTTACCCTTTCTAATTTTTTGTTTCAGTATTCAGGTATAATTATTCATTTAAATATATATATATATATATATATATATTTCTCAAAAATATATATCAGGTTCATTTAATCCTTATTTTTGGGTATATAATTGAATTGAAGGTTACATTCATAATTCATTTTGAAAAGATGAGTAAAGGGAACTTATCAATTTTCTTTGTGTCTTCTTATGTGAAAAATAAGGAAATATTTTAAAATATACCGAAGTTATAAAAAATTAACTTCTTTTTTTTGAAACCAATTTATTTCACATATGGTTTTATGTAAATTATTATTCTCTTACCCATTTAAGTGATTCATTTACTCTCCCCGTAAAACAACTCCTAAGAGGGACATTTCCACTGTTACTAAACCGTAATTTTTTCATTTTAGGATGACATAATTCATCATTATATCGGGTTATTTTTCATTTATAAATTTCAATTTATTATTTTAATTAAATATTTCATGAATATTATTATGATATTCCCATTGTTATGACTTATGTCATGAGTATGATACCCATTTAATTATTGGGGTAAAAATATTGTTTATTCTATATGTTTTATTACTTTTTGTGGAAAACAATTCTCAAACATGTTATTATGGGTTTACATAGATAGTTCTACAATTAATTGGTAATTTCTTAGTCTTCTGAGATGTCATGTATGGGCTTAGAATGTAATCCTATTGAATGATGAGACATTTTCCCCCATGTTGAATTGTCTTGGAAGCTATCACGACTCTTATTTTTTTCATGATAAATGTTTCCTACAGATTCCAAGTTTCCAGAACCATATGATTACATGCCCTATATTTTATGCTTCTATATGAGTATTAATGATTTATGCCATTAATTTTATCATGTCATGCATTCAAACTCATGTTCTATGCTTTATTCCCATGTTTATCCACATAATTTGAAATTTAACTCATCCTATTATTAATTTAACTCCTTAGGTTATCCTATTACGTTATAAGAGATCGATGATACTTAAAAGTTCTTTATGGAAAGTAATAAAATGATGTTTTATTCTAGTTTTTTGATTTCTAATAAATTAACTAGTCTTCCAAATATAATAGTCTCTTGATCCCTAGTTTGTATTTTATGGTTTATTATTCTTATAAAATTTAATATAATTTATATAAGGATAGGGTTGTTATGGTCATTATCAGATAAATATCAATTTATATTTAGTGTTTAGGATTGGAAATTTTTAATAATAACCTTAGGGATAGTTCAATCTGCATGGATAACCTATGTTTAAGGCTAGTGAATCAAATTTTTCGATATAATATTTATTTATATGTAATGCATTCAATGTTAATTTTTTTTATATTATCATTTTCTATGTATTGAGACCCCATACTATATTTTTATTTTCATATATGATATTGGTGGGAAATATTAGAACAAATAAGAAATAAATGTGGTCGGAAATGTGATGATTTCACAAATTAGAGGCAACACCTAAAAATAACTTGACTCCAAAACATCATGACAATACTATCTCGACTATCTCACATTATGAATTATGAATTGAATTACGTGAAACACCATAGCTCTCCTAATAAACATAAAGGTTTGGATGACTTTTTTAAATAGAAAATGCCTCATATCAGTATTGAATTATATTATCCTATCATTTTATAATAAAGGATACACTCAATTGATATGATATTATCAATATTTAATTCCTAGAAGAGGAGAAATTCATATGTGTGGTCAATCATTTTGATGGGGATGCTGATAAATAGTGGAAAATGATAAAATGCACACACAATAAGGTGGAAATTAATGCTATGGATTGATGAGGATTATTGAATTTTTTTTCGATAAATATTTTACTAGAACTATACATCTTATAACAGATAGGGAGTTCCTCAGACAAAAGAAAAAAAGAAGATGAAATTATAATATATTACATTGAAAATTTTACCAGCATAGCATGATAAACCTCCATAATTCTGATGATCATTATAATCAATGTGTATCCAATCTTTATTATTTTAAATCAAATTATAGAAAAATACTTCCCAATTTGAGACTTTGGCAGATATGTGAGGATTTTATGTTGATCCATTAATGTTGAAAAAGAGATCAGATATTAATATTATACCACTGTTATAAGAAATACAAAGTGGAACGTGGAGGTTGAGATGGGAGGATTGGCTGATAAATCCTATGGAGTAAATAAAAACCAATATCCTATAAGTCAAAATTGTGGGATGAAACATCTTTATAACTATCTAAAGGTAACCAAAATATGAAGGAAATTTATAATACAGGGGCCTGAGGATAATTCATTCCCATGGTATTTGAATAAAACTACTAATGACGAATAATAAATGAAGGTTTAGATCATTAATAATCATATAGTTCAATGTTCCATTTTGAAGAAAAAATGGAATTATATGACCCAATGCATAAGCTAAGGGGTGTTGAGAAAAATGAACATAAAAATTATATAAAAAAGAAAATATGGGAATATACTATCAAAAATACTATGGGGGAAGCCAAAAATTATGTGGTTATATGTATGATAATTATTCATTTAATAATATGTAATATATTTTTTATTTAGGTGTAAAAAAATTCATATCTTTTATGTTTTGTAGAACAATTCAAACACCACCCCAAAATATAATTGTTCAACTATATGTGTTAATAATGAATAGTGAAATTATTGAATATAAAGAATATAACTCCTCCCCAGTTAATTCATTTGGTCTGATGTTCCATGAAAATAACATCTTAATTCTTTTGGGGGAGTTTGATTTTATACTGGGAATGTATTTGTTATCTTTATACCATGAAAACACAAACTTCTAGGAAAGGTTGTTCACTCTTCACACCCAAATTCATCCCCCAATCATGTATATGTGTTAGGATGTGATTTAATCTTCTTTAGAAATAATTTTTTCAAGTATGTATGTTTCTCCATATGATCAAGCATATATAGATCAAATTATTTAGATATAGGAGATGAACATCCTTTATGAAATTCCCATTGTGAGGGTATACACTGACATGTTCCCTATATAATATTCTTATATTCCTCTAAACCAATATGTTCCATAATCTATTGATCCAATTAATATATATCATTCTATATAATTTAAAACTTATAAGATGGACCCCATTGAGTTTAATTAACTAAAGAAGTTGTTATGAGAGAATCTGGAAAAAGGTTTTATATATCCAAGTGATTTATCATGGGATGTGATAGTTTTATTTGATAAGAGGAAGGATGGATTAATGAGCATATACATTGATTATCATGATCTCAAAAAAATCAAGATTAAGAATGAGTATCCCATTCCATGGATAGATTAATTTATTGATCAACTATGTGGAGTGAAGTATTTTAATGAGGAGGACCTTAGGTCAGGACATGACCAATTAATGCTAATGAAAAAGTTGTTTTAAAGACAACCATTTGAATGAGTTATGCACACTTTGAGTTCATAGTGAGGACTTTTAGATTCAGTCATTCCAAATCAATTTTCATGGACCTAATTCACATAGCCCTTAGATATTACCTCAATAAATTTTTTATAGTCTATAAAGATGATATTTTTATATCATCCAATAACAAGTAGAAAAATTATAAGAAATTAAAAACTATGCAAAATATTTTTTTGTAGGAATAAAATAAAATAAAATTATTTAAATGAGGGAAATGTATTAAATAATTATCAGTATTATGGAATGTTATCAATAGTAAAGTAGTTTTTTTTTGAAATATTCTAAAACAAATTCAATTGAGGAGTGGCATCGAAAAACATCTATAATAGAAATATGTAGTTTCATCAGTCTAGTAAGGTTTTACCGATTATTAATGTGGAACTTCACATTAATTTCAAACCCAGTAATCAAGATGACTGGAAAGGGATTATATTTTTTATTCAACATTGAATGTGTAAATGATTGATAATGTTTAAGAAGAATCATATCACTACACCAGAAGTTACACTATTTATTTTTTTTTTGTGAATTTTATGGTATTCCAAAATTCATCAAAGAGGGGATTATGTTGTTACTTATGAGAAATTATACCATAATAGAATATTCCTAAAAAAATTCATGATAAAAAATACAAGATGCATTATATTGAATTTATGGTCATGATATTCACATTTAAAATATGGTACCATTATATTTATGAGGAGATGTTAGAGAAATATATTGGTCACAAGAGCCTCAAATATATATTCACATAGAAGGTGATTAATATTTTTTAGTGAAGATGGTTACAACACATCATGGATTATTACTACTCAATTCACTACCATATTGGTAAATAAAATAATGTTATTGATTCACAAAGTTGAATGGATTGTGTAACATTATCAATGATGAAAATTGTGAACGATACAATATTCACAAGCACGAAAATAATGGACATGGGAATAATAATATATTTCACATCATTATTCATTTCAAAAATTACTTCATAACTAGCCCTTGTATCATAGATATTGGATGATCAACTAGATGGTGTCTAATCATTGAAAAGGTGGATTATATTAGAATGGTAAAACCCTTAGACAACATAATTGATTGTGATGTAGTTGTTAAATGTGTTTCACAAAAATTTGAACCTTCCAATACAGAGATAACAAATGATCTTATGAATGATAAACATTGATCAAATTTCTCTATTCACACATGGAGTACAATGATGTATCAATATCTCTGAGAGAACTATTTTTTGGACAATAGGAATAATGAGAACACTGAATATACCTAAATGTGTATAATATGTAAAAAATTGAATGATTATATGAAATATTTTAAGGGTATTATGAAACTGTTCCCTTACCTAGATAGAAATGAGAAAACATAACTATGGACATTATCACTAGATAGCCTAATACATATATAGAAAATAATGATATATTGATTATTTGGAATTTTCATTAAAATAATGATTACATTATTATGATTTGATAGGGATTCTCACCCGATCAATATGCTTGAATATACATCATATATGTGGAGAGGCATCATCAAGTACCATTTTTAATTACATCTAATCCTGATATGAGATGCAACTCAATGTTTTTGAAGAGTCTCCAACAATCTATAAACACTATATTGCACGTTGGCATGAATTATCACCCTCAAATTGATGGCTAATCTAAGCATAATTTTTTATAATTATAATACATTTTCAGAGCATACTCAATGTACATAAAAAGTGGATGGGATCACATTATTCCACATAGAAATTTATATTTCGAGGATAGTTTCCAAACACGTTTCTAAATGGCTTCACATGAATTCTCCTATGGGAGAATATAAAAAAAACATCCTTCTAGGGTGATGTTGGGAATATATGCTACATATATATGAAATGTTTAAGGAAATGGTAAAAAATATGAAGACTATACATCAATTTATCCAATCTGGAAAAAGATTATATGAGATCAATAATGAAAATCATTGAATGGATTTAGTGTTTCAGTTTGGGGACATGGTGTTCCACTACATATTTATAAGGATTAGATCTATAAGATCTTGGATGAAATGAATGCTAACTTTCTAATACATCAAACCCTTTGATATTATTGATCATGTTTCTAGTTGTAAAATGTAGACTAATAGTTCATTAAAAAATTTCCCATGTAAATTATAGATTCCATGTATCCCTCATGTAAATTTACAAACGAAATCCCTTTCTAATGTTGAACTTAGAGGTGGTTCATCGGAAAAATGAACTCTCTTGTGATGGGATGCTGGTGAGGTGTTTGGACTATAGATACAATGTTCAATGTCACCAGGCCACTCACCATGTTAAGGTAATATGGAGAAACCATAATAATAATGATTAGATATTGTATCTAGATAAAGTGATGAAGGAGATATACCCTACATGTTTTCACCATAGCATCAAAAATAATATTTTGAGTGTGAAATTTCAAAAGGGGAAGAATGTAACAACACAACATTTAGTCAAATGAATTTCATTCTTATAATTATTTCATATAAATATAAACACCATAGAGAACCTTATAAAGAAATATTCTCATAAATGATCAATGAACCATTAGTTAAAAAATAAACATGTGAGCATATAAAATATTACAATGGGGTAATAAATAGTAAATTAGATAATAAGAATGGGAAATTTTTTATTTTCTTGATCTACTATAATGTTCGCACTCATGAATAAAAATATGAAATAAATGAAAATATTCATTTTGAAGAATAATTTATATTTATATCCTTGATATAATGTATAATGGAATGAATAATGAATAAATAATTATAATTTATAGACATTAAGGAACTTATATGATAGTTATAAATATGGCCATTGGAATGGTAATATAACTCCTTGTAATAGTAATATGGCCATTAGAATAGTAACACTACCTATTAAATTATAAAATAAAATTTAGGAATCTTATAAATAAAAAATGTTGTATTTAAATAGTGGTAAAACTAAATAAATGTTTTCAAAATCAAAAATGATGTTTTGGTATCACTGTAAAAGATAAATATTAAATTACCATTTTATAATTAATATAATGATTTAAAAGGGAATTGTTTTTCATAAAATGGTGTCATAAGATAAAATTATTTTATATTATAATTATATGATAATTTTACAAGACCTCAATTACTTTTTCAAAGGGTTATAATATTGAGTGTAATATTAAGATGTGTATTTTTTAAATAAATAATGATTTTAATAAAAAAATTAAAATTCTCATACATTGAAACATATTTCCATAAAACAGATTCCATTAATAAATTCTACACATTGAAAAAATCTTATTGTGACCTTTTGGAATTTGTTTAAAAATATTTTTTTTGTGAGTTATGAAATACATTAATTTAAGGTATTTAATATTATAAGCCAACTTCGTGAATTTTTTTAATCATTACTGATATGTGAACCAATTTATTCATACCGTATTAAAGAAATTTAATATAATTATTTATAGGAACCAAAACTATTGAATGAATTTATCTTAAGTAATAAAATACGTAATATAATAACGAAGTACACCCCACTCCCCCTATAAATACCACCCTCACCATCTATTATACACACAACTTGTAATCCTTCTGTCTTGTTAATATTTTACCCAATTCATTTCCAATGATTATTCCTCATTCCCATGTTCTATTGGTTTCATCAAATTACCATTTCCATGTTGCACAAGGGTTTTTTCAAGGAGGTTTTTTTCAAGAGGTACCTTTCTCAAACCATATCTTTCTATTTCATTTATTATTATAAATTTTCCTCAACACCTTTATCCAAAAATACCTAATAACAATATTATAATGTATATATTTATTTTTTATAGGTAATGGGGTATCGTTATTCCAACCCTTTTCTCTTATCCTACTATTCAAATAAACTAATTTTTTGTCAAAATTATCACTGGATACCATAACCATGGATAATAATTTTTAATTCTTCCATTACATCTTTCAAGGATGGTTAAAAAACCATTATTATGGTTAAAAAATATTGTACTTTTTATATTATAAATTAATTCAGGATATGAAACAAATATATAGACATAATAATTAATAAAACTAATATAGTTTGTAACAATCGAAAATACTTCAAAAATAAAATAAACATATATCATTTACATATTTTTAAATGGGTCACCATAATACCCAACAAATGTAATATGGAAACGTTTAACCTTAATTATGTGAATTAATACTATATAATTTCTCTTCTATATTATTATTATTATTTTATAATAACTATCAAAATTATAAACAAATAAACCGACCATGATATTATGAAAATGAATTCTCCTAGAATGATGATGTGAAATTTTATAACTAATTAAAATGTCCACAATTAAATTTAATAAAATATTAATAAATAAAATAAAAGTATATGATATTTTTAATTATGTAATTAATTAATATAATTTGATTATATAGGAAAATACGTTAATTTTCATAATTCATTCAAACATAATGTATGAGACCTCTATGAATCTTTATATTTTCATTAAGCTATATTCCCTCGTTATCTACATCAATTTACCATATAATTATTATTATATACTACATCTATATAATTAATATATTTTAAAACATATATACCATATTTATTTAGTCTTTGTACTAAGAGGATATATATGTATCGATGTATACATTCGTAATTCCTTTTAAAAAGACGATTAATGGGAACATATCTATTTGCATTTCCTCTTTTAATGTACTACTCAATTAATTGTTTTAAAATGACTACAATTTATAAAAAAATACTTATTATTTGGAAAGTAATTTTAGTTTAGGTCAAGTTTTATTTAAATTATTATTCTTCTACCCCATAAAAATATTGTTTGCCTATTCTCTTAGAATCTGTCTTTAAAGGCTCATATCAAAGGTTACTAATCAACACTTTTTAAACATTTTTAGTTTATTTATACATCATTTATCATGATATTTTAAATGAATGGTGTTAGTTTTATAGGGATGGTGAATTATATTATTACATATCCATGATCACAAGTATATGAAATCCTGAAGGATAAGTCATTTTAGTAGACTTAGAAATACTAGATATAAACATAAGTACTACATTACATCTAAAAATGAAAAAAACATGTTATCCTATTCTAGAAATCTCATAAAACATATACTATCCCAATATGTAAATCATAATATACCTCTTAACATCCTAGGAAAAAATAAAACATAAGAATGGGGTGAGCTCAGATTCTCAACAAGGATAGGCTATATAGAGTTACATCTCATAAATAAGAATAAATTTTTAAGGAAAGGTATAAAATAGAATAACAAGACTTTTAAACATAATTTTCTTCATAATATAAACATATTAAATCAAATAAATCAATTTAAACATGCACATACATATTATACTAATTTTATAATTACATGAAATATCAAAAACCAGTCTCGTAAAAATGGAATGAAAAATGTCGAACATCATAAATATAACATAAAGGCTTCATGCCAAGGAAATTACCATATGATAAAGGCCTTGTGCCAAAACAATAGTTTGTCTCATGAGACATGTTGATACATGGAGGGGGAATTGTGGGCCCCACACATCACTTACCATGTCTATTTCATTCATCATATTTAAAATATTGAAACATAACATAAATATTAGCATTAAAATAATCATATGAAATGCTAATACTTTAACCATAAAACATGATTTCTATGAAAATAGAACATCCATAGTAAAAAAATATAATAATACCTTCAATATTATATTGAATATTGTATCATTAAAAATAATCCTCAATCTAGTATAAAATCAAACAAATGATTTTGACATTAATGAGTATAATCTAATAAATTCAATACAACCCTTTGGTAGAAATATCCATTATTTTACATCGAACTTCTTTAAAATACACACAATTATAAAGAAACTTTTATTTTGAAAATAAATTTTTTATATTCTAATGGAATATTCCAAATGTTAATGCATCATAATGGGGGAAAATATCCACTCATACCTTATAAGTAAAAAAGAACATTATTTCTTTAATTTTCCGAAATGGCCATAAACTACCTCATACGGAAAATGACATAAATATTACCTTGAAAAATATTATGAAAATTAAAAAATTGATAAAAATGAATTTAAAAATTTTATATTACTTTTTTTAAATATATTTTATTATACATAGAGAAGTATGATAAATATATCCCAATATACACTTATTTCTAAACAACCTCGGATAATAATGAGATTATTGAGTAAACCCATTCATTGTACTTTCCATCAGTCAAGGGTTAGATAACCTCATTTGAAATATTTAAATAATTTTTAAAAAAATTAATCAGGACCATTTCATATTTATGATATCATATATTATCCTCTTATATCCTATAGGAAATAATATTTTAGTGTTACCGTTGTTTTGGTTGTTAACTACTTTGTTTTCCCATTCCCGTTGTGTCATGTAAGACATGTTTGTCATGAAAAAGATGTATTTTATTCATATAAATTAATATATTAAGATCAATACTAATTTTTTACTAATAATATAAATTTTATAATAATTCTTTATTGGTTATCATGGAAAATGAATCACGTCGTGTCCTGGATCGGGTAGCCTGCAAATACGCACGAGCGCCATTATCATTCCCATGAAGGTTACATGGTATAAAATTGGATGGTATCTTAATTTTAAAGAAACATTATAATTTTTTATTCATTATTTATATCCAGTATACACATCATTATACCCATCCCAATAATGTAGTGTCTAATAACAAATTCCACCACGATGTGGAGAGTGTATGTTGTACGTATGCATGAAAGGTGATATTGTTATTCGTATGATGTATAAAATGAAGAATATGGTTGTACCATGATTATAATATAATATTTTTTTGTGGATTATACTAGATTTATTACTTTCATATGGAGACAACAAAGATTTATGATATAGAAGTCGAAAAGAACATTGAAAGAGTTGATAAAATTAATAACTCTTTTTTAGGTATATCTATTTGGTTTGAACAAAGGACACTCTTGAGTGTATTTTTCCCAATTTAAGGCCTCTAAGATGAATTGAGGGAAGTTTATTAGGAGAATATTTCAGGTTGTTTTATAGAAAATAAGATTTAGTGGTTTTAATTAAATATATGGACATGTTTCCTTTTATAAGAGAGGTGAGGGGCCCTTTTGGATGATCTTACAAAATTAATTTTTTATAAATTTATTTTCAGTTTCAAATATATATAATGTAGTTCATTTAGAGGTTAATATGATTAGGTGTCTATGTACTCTCAAAAAATTATTTTTAAACATGTTTAGGTTACAAAAGAAACCATTTCTATTGGGTTTAACCTTTTACATAAAATGTTTAACTCTTAGCGTGTCTTGTTGTATTTTTACACTATATGGTTAATATTATAAGTATAAAAATCTAAAAGAATACCAACTGGATAATTTATGACATTTTTAACACTATCCAATTGAGTTGATCAAACATGTTATTTTATTGAATTTTATTACATTTAATTAAATATTATTTTTTTAAAGTATCATTTATGTCAATTTGGATACTATTCAAAATTGACATTTTTAAAAATATCAATACAATATGATAACATCAAAAACATAAATCCAATTTATCACGAACATATATATTTTATCTCTAAAATAATTTTATTACATTAATTAATTAAAATATATTTTTTTAAATATTATTAATATCATTTAATTGATTCTTCTTTATTAAAATTCAATTACCACATCAACACTGTGTCACCATTTTATTTATTTTTTTATTTAGAAATTTATAAATTGATTATAATTATGTTTATAATCAATTTATATTTCTATATAATACATATTTTATACCATATAACTTATATATTCTCAAATTAAAACTAATATAGTTTTTAAAATTTGAAGATGTCATTTTTCACTCTTCTTTAAATAAAATATAATAATTATTCTAATCTAAAAAAAACTTTTTAAAAAAGATCATATATTAATAATAAGTTATATATCAGTTTACAAAAATTTTCTAATTAAATTAGGATGAATGTTGAGGTAATATTATATAAATATAATATTATTTTTACCCTTAATTATCTGATTTATCTATAACTGTTGTAAATAAAATTCAACAATTACTATTCACAAAACATTAACTTGATCCTATTTGACCACATTTTTCATAATTATTACAACCATATATGTCCATTTTATTAAATTCAATCCATTGAAAGGAAAATATTATGTTCAATGTAAATCTCTTAGATGTTCCTAGAAGGCGGGTAAATGAGACAATCAAAAGTTTAATTAAATATTTATATATATTTATATTATAATATGATTTAAATGAAATAAATTATATTAATATATGTATTATAAATATTTTTTTTAAATGTAAAACCATTTTACATTGAAATAATTATTTAAATGAAAATTTCATTTTTAACAACAATACTGTATTTTTTACTATTCATCAAAAATTGTAACATTTCCTAAAATTTCCAAAATTTCAGAAAAAGCTAATTTTAATATTATAAATTAAATACTCAAAGCTATTTTAACACAATTTATAAATTTCATAATTTGATAAATACTATTTATAACCTCTTTTTTGAATGTCTAGTTTGAAAGGTCATGGTGCGCTCGAACATGATGTTACATGCAACAGAACCTATAGAATTAATGAAAATGAAGCATATTGTAGATGCTTGGGGTGTTACAATCTTCAATCCTTAAAATAATTTCATCCCTAAAATTTCTAGAATATATCTCAATAAAAGTTATTTGGTGGTTCTTCATCAAAATGTCTTCAGGTTCCCACATCACCTTTTCCATATTATGGTTTCCCCAACGAACATTTTCAAGATGATTCATCCGATTTATCAATAATTGTTCTCTGGTATCAAGAATCTTGATCAGATTTTCACTTTAGGAAAAAAATATTCTAGTTCTATTTTTTCATAGGGGAGTACAAGTATTGGTTCTGAAATTTATTTCCATAACATTGACACGTTAAAAAATCATGATCATTAGAGAGACTAGGTAGCATTGTCAAACAGTAATATTGAGATCCAATTCATTCCAGAATATCAAAAGGTACGATGTACCTATGACCTAATTTTCCCTTTCTTATAGAATCATACAACACCATTCCATGGAGATACTTTCAAGAATACATGATCCCCCTCATGAAATTCCAAATCCTTCCATCAACAATCATCATATGTGTTTTTCCTATTTTGAGCTATTTTTTTGTATGTCTTAATAGTTTTCAACTTTTCCATCATTTCATCAACATGTTTTGGGACTATGAGTATTCTATAACCAACATCATCTTAACTAGTTGGTGTACGAAATATTTTCCCATATAATTCTTCATATAGTGCCATATATACACTTGAATGGAATCAATTATTATAGTAAAATTTAATCAGATTTAAATAATGATTCCACATACAATTAAAGTCAAGATAGAATTATATCAAAATATATTCAATGTTCATATAGACCATTCATATTATCCATCATTTTGAGGGTGGTAGGCAGTGCTAAAAAATCTCAATATCTAGGACCTTATGAATAATATTCCAAAATTGTTATGTAAAATGGGGATCACTTTTAGAATTAAATAATAGGTGTTTACCATAAGGTCTTACAACTTCATTAATATATAGTATTGATAAATGTTTATTTGGTAAATATTATATTATAGCATGAAAATGTGATGATTTGGTAAAATGGTCAACAATAAACAATATCACATAATTTCATAAAGATTCCTTTTTTATCCCCATGATAATGTCCATCGTAATATCATCCCATTTATACATAGGTATAGGAAGAGGTTGCATAAATTCATTAGGAATTTTTCTTCTATCCTTCACCTACTAACAAACCAAACATCTTGTCACATAACCTACATCCTCCCTCATCATGTTTTACCACCAATGTTGTTCCATGAAATCTATATAAATCATAGTTCCACTAGGGTGTATAGATAAAATGAAGCTATGGCAATCATCCAATAATACCATCTTAGATCAGGTGTAGTGGGAACACTAATCCTTTTCCCAAATTTCAAAATACCATCTTCAAACCTGAATTCACATAATCTTCATTCATTCAATCCTTTAATTTTATATTGAAAATCCTCATCATCAGACAAAGAAAATTTTATCTTTTCCCTAAAGAGGTTTTGGAAACCAATTGTAAAACTAGTAAGGTTTCTACTTCCAAGAAAATTACCATATCGTTCATTACTAGATCCATGAATACCGGATACTTTTCAAATCTAATTTTGTTTATAAATCCATGGTCTTTTCTTCTCTAACCATCTTCCACCGTATTTTCCTCCCGTGGTTGTAGTTTATTGTTAAATAATAATCCTTGAGTATCTCATGCCATATTATTTTCTCATATTTAGTTATTTCTATGAGAAAATATATTTTAAACTCTTGTGATCAGTATATATCTTACATCATTCAACATAGAGATATTCCATCCATATCATCAGAGAAAATATTAATTCTACTAACTCCATATCATGAGTTGGGTAGTTTTTTCCATGAATTTTTAAATGCCTTTATGCATAAGCAATGACCCTACAATTCTGCATAAAGACACAACTGAGTCTTATCCATGATGCATCACTATAAATCGCATACACTTCATTTAATGATGGTAATTTCAAGGTAGTTGTATTGAATAATATTCTCTTCAATTATTAAAAACTATTCTTCACACTATTTTTTCCAAATGAATTTAATCCCTTTATGTGTGATCTTAGTTTACAGGTTAAAGAAAAAGAATGATTCTGGACAAAATGATAATAGTAACATGCTCAACCAATAAAACATCGTACAGTAGTTGTACTCATAAGTGTTGGTCATTCTTGGATTTCATATGTCTTTGTAAGATCACAATCCATTCCTTCATTGGTGACAATATGACCAAGAAAATAATTATTCTAAGGCCAGAATTAAATGTTTCTAAACATCACATATAGTTCATTTATTATAAGAGTATTTAGAACAATCCATAGGTGGTTCTAATGGTCATCATATAATTGGGAATATACCAATATGTCATCAATAATTACTATGGAAATATCATCAATATATTCCAGGAACACTATGTTCATTAGTTCAATGAAAATAGTTTGTGTATTAGTCAATCCAAAATCCATTACTATAGATTCGTAATCACCATACCTCATTTGTAATGTCTTCATTGTAATATCTTCTATTTTCACACAAAATTGATGATATCCAGAATTAAGGCCAAAATTTACAAAATATTAAGCTCTATGGGGTTTATCAAACAAATCATCAATGAGAGGATGAAGAATCCTTTTTTATTGCAATAAAATTTATTTCTCCATAGTAAATTCACAACCTCATTGGTCTATCATTCTTCGTAACAAAAAGAACTAGGGATCCCCATGCGGAAACCCTAGGGAGAATAAATCCATTATTAATAAACACCTGCAGTTGTTTCTTTTCCTCTACTAATTCCTTACTGGCTATTCTATACGTAGTATTTGATACTAGTTTTTCATCAGGGATTAACTCGATAGTAATCTCAACTTCCCCCCAAGTGGATATATTTGTAAATTATTTGTAAATATATCTATATATTCTCATATAATAGTTATATAAACAATTTTAAAATTCCATTCTTCATTCTAATATGTTATTTCTTCTTCCTCCCCATGATTCTCTTTTTTTAATGCTAAAGGGTGTGAATTTTGATGAGAATCAGGTGATGAAGTTTCTGCTCTAATGATACAAGATTTTATATCTTCCTCAGAAATCACAACTTCAATCTTCTTATAATAAATTTTTGAATCATATATTTATAGTCAAACCATACCGAGGATTATATCAAAGTAAACCAAAGGTATTATGATAAAGTTAGTAGATATTCCTCGATTATATGCCATAATGGGAACCACCTGACATGTATTTTTTGTAATGAGACTTCCCTTAGGGGGTTTACTGAAAACATCCTTATTAAGGTGAATTGGAAATATCTAATTTTTAATGAAAATAAGGAAGATATAAAGGAATATGAGGATCCAGAATCTAATAATGCTTCAGATAAATTTTAACAGACAATTATAATACCTTCCACCATGTCATTTTTAACATCATCCTCAACTGTTGAGATAGCATAAGCTTGGAATATCTCCCATGGCATTTTCTAGTCAAAATTTCTTTCACTCTTAGGAAAATCATTTTCATAATGTCCCATCTCATTACAATTATAACATTGATCATTGGTAGCTACTTTATTCCCCTTGAAATCATGATATTACTTTATTTTTTATCTATTTTGGTAAAATTATATCATCCACTTTTTGAAGGTGTTGGGGTGTTTCATCCCACAAATACTGCAGGGTGGAATGTTAGATTTCCCTTATTCCCCTTATTTTCTCTTCCAAAGTGCTAATCATCCCTCTTATTCTCTATTATTACATTAATGTTATATTACACAGTGAATTAATTTTTCATCATGATAGTACATGATACTATATTGTCATAAGAAAATAAATATTGTGAGAGTATATCCCATTAGAGGAATTGTTTTTACCCATCAAATAAATGATCAATCTTACTTATTGTGCTATGTATGTATTCTGAAACATTCCTCGCTATCCTTGTGATGTTATCCTCATAATGTTTAAAATTTTCATCCTCCTTTTTTCCTCAGACTAAGAAATTATCATTCTTTATTAGTTCAATGTTCAAGAGGAATGTATTTTTCTAATAAAACTTCTACAAACCCCCTTCATTCCATATTTTCTACTTCTTTATCTTCCATTCTATTTTTAATTAGTGACCACCATTTATCCGCATCTCTATAGATATGGTAAACATCCATGAAATCTTTTTACCTTTCATTACTCCCAATGAAAGAAATATTTTCTCATGGGAACTTTTCCATTACTCAGATAAAATGTATTTTTGGTCAAATTGAATATTAGAGGTTGTTTTCTAAGGAATTGGGATAACATTGATCCTCGGTGTTTTGGATACGGGTGCTCCATACATGTATGGTTTTTATTCATAGCCTAATTCAGTTTTCCCAATTTGGGTATAAGATTCTCATCACTAGTTATATCATAAGCTCCAATATCATTATATTTTATACGATGGAAATCCCAACATGGATTAAGTTCATTGATATGATTTCTATTTCTTCCACTAAGTTCCATTTCTACAAAATGGCACACACTAGATTAGGTTATGAATCATAATGCATAATTCCAAACTTGTAAAATACATAACATACATTGAAAAATTTATGCATATCTAATCCATAATCATAATCATGGTTTCTTTGAGGACATATTTAATCATATGTCATCAACAATGGTATGAAAAGAAAATATAAATTATCCCAATCATATCTACTGAGTTTGTCAAACCATGTGTGTAGTAAGGACCATTGGCGTGTATAAGGCTACTGCGAGTCATGCCCAAAACACCTTGTCAGTGTTATTACTCCTAGGTACATCAATTCCAGAACCACATCCACTTATAGTATTCATACAAGGATTTATTTTCTATGAATACCCATATAATCTCTACATTACCAGAATTCTAGGATGTTCTTCTATATATGTCCTAAAATTCTATCTTATGTTAATGTTCCCTGGTCATGGTTTTTCTAAATCTAGTTTCAAAGGCTCGTAATAAACATTCTATGATAT
This sequence comes from Viscum album, assembly GCA_963277665.1. Lineage (NCBI taxonomy): Eukaryota > Viridiplantae > Streptophyta > Magnoliopsida > Santalales > Viscaceae > Viscum > Viscum album. The sequence continues at coordinate 269,457,356 of OY728129.1, forward strand.
CAAATGTAATTCCTTGACCCCAATTTCCCATTTTTGGTTAAATATTTATTTACATTTTGATAATTACATGAAAATAAAATCTTGGAGGACTGATTGGATATGTAGAATTGGAAATAATAGATATAAACATAAGTTTATATTACATATTGAAATAAAAAAACTTATTATCCCTTTTGAAAAATATCATAATCCTTAGAATATATCTAAATTTGAATCATAATATTCCACTACAAATAGAGGGAGAAAATGAAACATAATGAAGGGGTGAGTTCTGATGTTGAGTAAGGAAAATCAATATAGTGGAATCTATCATAAATAATCATATAATTTTAATGTAAGTTATAAAACATGAACACAAGACATTTAAATATAATCATCATCATAATATGGAAATAATAAATTAAATAATTATTTTTAAATGTTCACATGGATATTCTACTCGTCAAATAATCACATGAAATATCAATAATTTATCTCATAATGGGTGAATGCATAATACCATACATTAGAACATTATCATCAAGGCCTCATGCCATGACTATTACCATACCATCGAGGACATTTTTCATGACACTATTTTCACTCATGGGACCTAGTGTTGTATTAAGGGGATATATCATACCTCTCCCATCAGTTATTAAGTCCAATGCATTAATCTAATTAAAAATGATAAAACATATTATAAAAATTCATTTTAAGACTAGAATATTAAATGTTACTACTTTAACCAAAAACACTGAATGGTATAAAAACAACACATCAAACTTCAGAAATATCGTTAAACCTTCAATACAATATGACATATTATATCATAATAAATAAATCTCAATCAAGAATAAAATACGACAATTTATATTGACATAGATGTGAATATTTTAATAAGTTCATTAAAGCTAATTTATAGTCTTATACCTTTATTACATTGAAATAATTTAAAAGACACAAATTTATAAAATAAAATATTTATTTTGAAAATAAACATTTAATATTTTAAGGTACTCATAAAATTATAAAGGATTCATAATGGAATAAGATAGTTGATGTCGCTATATTGGTTAAAAATGAACATTATTTTTGTAATTTGTTGAATAGGGCATAAAGTAACTTTCTTTCAAAATAATGAAAAGATTACTATAAAACTTATTATAAAAAGTAAAAAAATTAGTTAAATTTTATTAAAAAATTTTAGATAATATTTTGAAATACATTTTATGAAACATAGACATAGATGATAAATATATCCCAATAGATACTTTTGTGCAAATAACCTTGGATAAAAATGATATGGTGAAATTGACCCTTACCTCATACTTTCCATTAACATGGGGTGATTTAACATCATTTATAATGGTTATGTCATGTTATTAAATTATTACAGGACCATATCCATATTTCTGATATCATATATTATCCTCTTATATCCTTTTGGAAATATTATTTCAGAGTTACTATTGTATCAAGTGTTAAATACATCATTTTACAATTCTCAGTTTGTCATGTAAGTTATTTTTTTTATGAGTAGAATTTATTTTAAAAATATCCATAATGAAATTATGTTTATATTTTTTACTTGTCATATAAATTTTTTAATTATTCTGGAATGGTTAACATGGATAATGAATCTCATAGCGTCGTGGAGACAGTAGGTCGTACGTACGCACGAACAATGGTATCATTCCCTTGATGGATACATAGTATGAAATTAGATGGTATAGTAATTTTATAGAATAATTATCATGTTATATTTATTATTTATATTCATTATACAAATAATTATTCCCATTCAAATAATGTTTTGTTGAATAGAAAATTACAACACGACATGGAGATGATATGTCGTACATATGAAACCGTATTGATTTTGTTATTCATATGATGGATAAAAGGATGAATATGGTTACAAATATGATTAAAATATAATATAAATATATTTTTTATACTAAATTAATTAATTTAATTTAAAATTAATATAAAATTAGTACGTAGAAGATGAAAATATATTTAAATAGGTTATAAATTCATTACCTCTTTTTTGGGTATCTACGTTTTGTTGGCACAAATAGAATCATTAGAATGGATTTTTACCCAAAGTATGCCCTCTAGAATTAATTAAAGGGATGTTTGGAAGATATTTTAATAGAATGGGTCTAGAAAAATGGCTATATAGGTCTGATGTAAAGAGAAGGAGGATTTCCCTTTTATAAGAGAGGTGACGAGAACTTTTAGAGGATCATAAAATATTAATTTATTGTAAATTTATTTTTGAGTCAAAATAGATCCAAAGTGATTTATATATAAGTTAAGATGAGTATGGGTTTTAATAATATCATAAAATGATTTTTAGACTAGCTTAGGTAACAAAAGTAACCTTATAGTTTAGGTTTTACCCATAGTCAAACATTTTAACTCTTACCATGTCTTCTGGTATATTTACACTATATGGTTAATAAATTTACAATAAAATTACAAAAGAACTCCAATTTTATTATTTAGGAAATATTTAATAGTATAAGAGTTAGTTGGATGATCTTGACATATTTATGAATTTTATATCATTTAATTTAATATTATTTTTCTTTAAGTATCATTTATGTCAATTTTGATACTATTCAAAATTTTCATTTTTAAAAATATTACACCAACATGATAACTTCTAAAAAATGCATCCAATATGTCACGAACATGTCTATTCATACTAAAATATTCTTTGATTTCATTAAATATGTAAAATTATTTTTATTTTAACATATTTATATCATTTAATTTATTCGTCCTTTTTATAACCAAATTAATGCATCATTATTGTGTCACTATTTAATTAAATAATTTAATTCATAAAATTATAAAGAAATTTCCATTATTTAGATAATAATTTTATCTTTCTAAATAATTTGTATAGTTGACCATATTACTAATATATCCTTATATTAAAACTTATATATTTATAAAAATTTGAATATGTTATTTCGAACACTTCTTTAAAAAAATATAATAAATGTCCTAATATAACACATGTTTCATAAAAAATGATCATATTTTAGACATAAGGTATATTGTTTTTAAATACACATATAAAATGAAGTTATGACATGTTTTATGGTTATATTGTATTATTATAATAGTATTTTTACCTTTAATTATGCTATTTATCTTTAACCATGGTAAATAAAATTAAAAAGATACCATTTCTCCAAAATTATATTGATCCTATTTGATCACATTCTTTATACAGATTAAAACCATGTATTCCCATTTTTTGAAATTAAATTCACATAAATAGTAATATTATGGTAATGGAAAATCCAATAGATGTGGCTAAAAGACGGGAAAAAGAGATGTTCCAATGTTTAATAAATTTTTATGTCTAATTATGTTATAAATGTATTAAAATGAACTATATGAAACAAATATATGCATTATTTAACTTTTTTTACATTGAAAAATATTTAATTAGATTTATTATTTAAATTAAAAATTATTTTTTTACAATAATGCAGTATTTTTCACTATTCATCGAAAAAATGAGTCTTTTCTAAAAATTATAAAAAATTCACCTTAAACTAATTAGGATCTATTGAATTGAAAATTGAAGTCAATTTTGAAAATAAAAAATTCTAAATTTCATAATTTGGTTAATATTATTGATAATATATTTTTAAACGGCTAGTTTGGAAGGTCATGGTGCGCTCAAACTCGATGTTGCATGCATCGACATATATAGAATTATATAAATGAAAGAATACCATGGAATATTAAGAATTTTCAGTATATGGTTTTTCCTTTATGAATTTTCATGTATGATATAAGTCAATCATTTCAGGTATACAATTATGATTTGTCCTTTGGTCATTCCATATGACATTATTATGAAACCCATTTAATTCCATATGTACCTACTAGGATTATTTCTTGCATTTTATTTCTTATTATAGAAAAAATATTCAAGAAAAAATAATGATTGTTACACCTAGATAGTGGTCCAATTAATTATGTATTGTTCAGTCTCATGAGAATTTTTGTGTGGAATTAATGATATATCCAAATCTAATATATGGCATATTCTACCATGTGATATAGTATTAGAAGTTATCCTTGACTCATGATTATGTATTTATACATGTTTCTTCAACATTCCAATATTTATATGATCACAAGATTTCATTTTCAATACATCATGATTCCATATGTTTATTCTTCATCACAATTATGAAGTGTTTTCGCTATTCATCAAAACATGAATGTTTTCATAAAAATACCAAAAATTCACACTAATCTAACTTCTCTATTCCAAATTCAAAAATGGAGACTAATTTGAAAAAAAAATTATATAATTTCAAAAAGTGGGTATTTCTATTCATAATGTCTAGTTTGATTGGTCATGGTGTGTTAGAATTTTGAAGATGCTTACAATGAAAGCTATTGAATTATTAAAAGGGAAACGTTCTGTGGAAGATTTGGGTGTTACATTCTTCCCTCCTTCAAATAATTTCTTCCAACAAATTTCTAGAATACTACCGCACAAAAATATTCAGGTGGTTCTTCATTAGAAGTTCCTCTTGTTCCCATGTTGCATCTTCCATCTTATGGTTTCTCCATAATACTTTTACTAGATGAGTCATTTAGTTTCTCAACAGTTTTTATATAGTGTCAAGAATATTGAAAATCACATCAAAACAAGATAGGCCAAGTTCCAGTTCAATTTCCTCATAGGTGAGTACATTCATTGGGTCAGGCATGTATTTTATCAAATGTGATATGTGTAACATATCCGGAACTTTAGAGAGACTTGGTTCCATTGCCAAACAGTAAGCTACAACCCCAATTCTTTCTATAATTTTGAAAGGTCTGATGTACCTGGGAATTAATTTACCCTTCTTAGAAAATCGTATAACTCACTTCCAAAGTGATACCTTCAGGAAAACATGATCTCTTACCTCAAATTCCAAATCCTTCCTTTGGTTATCGATATAGCTCTTCTACCTACATTGGAATACATTGATGTGGGTTTCGATAATCTTCAATTTTTCCAGTTTTTTCCTTAACAAGTTCGGGAACTATGAGTTTTCTTTCACCAACATAATCCTAACAAGTTGGTGCAGAACATATCCTTCCATATAATGCTTCATATGGTTCCATTAGAATACTTGAATGGTAGCTATTGTTTTAGGAAAATTTCACCATAGGTAAATATTGATCCCACATACCTTGAATGTTATGTGAGAAAGATCTCAACATGACTTCTATGGTTTTAATAGTCTGTTCTGATTGTCCATCAGGTTGAGGGTGGTAGGAAGTACTCAAACAGAGTTCAATATGTAGAGATTTCTAAAGGCTTTTACAGAAACGTGATGTAAAATAGGGATTACAATCCCAAACAATCGATATGGGTACACCATGGAGTCTTAAAAATTAATTAATATAAAGTCTTTTTATACATTCATGTGGAAAATATTATCTTATAGTAAGAAAATGTGCTGACTTGGTAAGACTATCTACAATGAACCATATTGTATCATTACTTCTAGGAGTCTTTAGTATCCCCATGACAAAGTCCATCGTAATATTATCCAATTTACACTCAGGTATGGGAAGAGGTTGCATGACTCCTCTAGTTTATTGCCTTCGAAAATTCAATTGTTGGAAAACCATACATCTCGACACAAAATCTACAATATCTCTCTTCATGCTGTCCCACCAAAAATATTTTTTCAAATCTCAATACATCTGAGTGCTACTAAGGTGTATAGAGAAATTGGAGATACAAGAATCATCTAACAATTCCCTTTTCAGATGAGGTATATCAGGAACACAAAGTCTCTTCCCAAATTTCTAAATTCCATCTCCATATATGATGTTGATCAATCTCTCATTGTTCACAACCTTAATTTTCGTTTGAAACTCTACATCATCATGCTGAGAACATTTCATCATTCCTAGTATAGTTGGTTTGAAACCATTTGAAAAAGTATCGATGTTTCACCTTTTAGGATTATTCCCACATCTATATTTACTATATCCAGTAAAATATGATCCCATTCAACTCTCTTCTTATTCAAAAATCTATAATCCTTTCTGTTCAAAGCATCTGCCACAGTATTTTCCTTCCGTTGGTGGTAGCGTATTGTGAAATCATAATCCTTTAGTAGTTCAAGACATCTCCTTTCCCTCATGTTGAGTTCTTTTTGTGAGAAAATATACTTTAAAATCTTGTGATCTGTATAAATATCATATTTTTACAATAGAGATAGTGTTTTCATATCTTCAGAACAAAGATCATAGCCGCTAACTCAAGATCTAGAGTGGAATAGTTTTTCTCATGAATTTTTAGTAGTCATGATGCATAGGCAATAACTCTATCATTATGCATGAGGACACAACTGAGTCCTTTCTTTGAATCATCACAACAAATAACAAACCAATCATTCCCATATGGTAGAGTCAAGATAGGAGAGTTGACTAATATTCTCTTCAGTTCATAAAACAATTCTTCAAACGCTTTTGACTAAACAAATTTAACCCCTTTACTTGTGATCTTGGTTAATGGGTTAGCCAACTAAGTAAAATTCTGGACAAAATATTGATAATATCCTTCTAAAACAATATAACTATGTACGACAGTTATACTCGTCAGTGATTTACATTCATGGATTGCCTTAGTTTTTGAAGGATCAACAGAGATACCATCCTTAGAGACAATATGTATAAGAAAAAAAAATCTCTTAAAACTAGAATTCACACTTGTAAACTTCTCATATAATTCATTTCTTCTGAGGGTTTTCAGAATAATGTGAATGTTATTTTCATGAACTTCATAGCTTTTTGTGTATACTAAGATATTATCTATAAATACCACTAGAAATTCATCATGATATTACTTGAAAAATATATTAATTATGTCTATAAAGACAGAAGGTCAATTATTCAATCCAAAAGTCATTACTGTAAACTTTCAATGCCCATACCGAGTTTGAAATGTGGTTTTTAGAATGTATTCCTTATTCACACAAAACAACTAATATCCAGGTCGAAGGTCTATCACTGAAAAATATTTAGCTCCATGATGTTGGTCAAATAAATCATCAATGCGAGGGAGGGGATACTTGTTATTTATTGATATATCATTGATCTCCCGGTAGTCAATGAACAACATCATAGGTATGTATTTCTTATTAAAAAAAGGATAGGGGATCCCAATAGAGAAACACTTGTTCAAATAAATCCCTTACTACTCAATTCTTCTAGTTGTTTCTTTAGTTACACTAATTATACAGTGGCCATTCTACAAGGGGTCTTCGATAAGGGCCTTTAACACGGAATTAAATCAATGGAAAACTAAACTTCTTGTTCCTAAGGATGTTCAGGTAAATCCTCTTGAAGCACATCAACATAATCTTTCAATGTAGGTACATCCTCAATTTGAACATTCAATTCCTCACCCACAGTTATTTAATTATCTTCATCCCCAATAATTGAATTTAGTAGAGCTACTGGGGGTGGATCTAGATAAGAATTATATGGTGACATTTCTTCTCTAATGATATGGTACTCTTTATAATCATTGAGAATTTTAACCTCCTAATTCTTATAATAAATTTTTTCATCATGGTCCGAAATCCAATCCATACCAAGGATTATATCAAATTCAATCATGGGTATGATGATTAGATTACCAAATAAAGATCATTTATATAACATAATGAGGACTTACTCACAAATTTTTTTGCAGTGATACTTTCCATATGAGTTTTGAATGACAAACAACATGTTAAATTAAATCGGAAATATCAAATATTTATAGAAAACTGGGAAGATATTAAACAATATGATGATTAAGAATCAAATAAACCATTGAAAAAACATGAGGGAACCAATATATTACCTGCCACCATGTATTTCAGAGCTTCAACCTCAGCAGTAGTGATCACATAAGCATGTCCTTGATCCCTTTGATTTTCTGAGGTATGTTTCCCTAACACATAAGATATTATTTTTCATAATGTCCCATCACCTTTCAACTGTAGCATTGATCCTTGGTATCTTCTTTTTTCCCCATAAAATCAATAGATAGATGAATTTTCTATGAAAATTTGTAGCATACTCTTTTTCCTTTTAGATAGCAATTAAGGCAATTCCTTCCATAATTATCATAGGGTGGATATTCAACTCTTCCCTTCGTCATTGTTCCCTTTATTTCCTTTCCCATAGTGTTGAATATATCTCTTCTTCTCTTTCTTTTCCTTAAAGTCGTAAGAGATAGAGAATTCATTTTCTGTCTTGATTGCTCATGAGACAATATCATTATATAATTATAAGGATTGTGAAACTAATGCTCAATGGAGAAATGTTTTTATCCCATTAACAAAACGATAAATCTTAATTCTTGGGTTACGTATATTATAAACTGCTTTCCTTGCTAACCTTGAAATGTTAGACTCATACTTTGCGATATTCTCATCATCATTTTCCCTCAGACTCAGAAATTATCTTTCAATATCCTCTCGATTGTCATGAGGAATGTATTTTTCTGATAAAATCTCTTTAAACTCCCTCTATTCCATGTTGGATACTTATTCATCATCTTTTGTGTTTTGGATTAATGACCACCATTGATCTGCATCTCCCGTGAGGCTATAAACATCCACGAAAACTTTTTCCCTTTTTCTTCTCCACAAAGCATTAAATATGTTCTCTAAGGAATTTATCCATTACTCAGCTACTAATGGATTTTTACTCACATTGAAAGCTGGTGTTTATTTCCTCAGGAAGTGTTCTAACATTGATCCTCCTTGTTGTGGATCAGGGAGCTCTATATGGGTAAGGATATTATTCATAACCTGAGTGAGTCGTCCTAGTATGGTTATAAGCTGATGAGCACCAGTTGCATCACCATATCCAATATAATTATCTTGAGAAGAAGGGAAATCCCTCCATGGATTACATGCATTGATATGGTTGCCATTCCTTCCACTATGATCTATTTCTGAACCAAGGAATACACTAGATTAGTTTATGAATCACAATACATAATTCCAAACTAGTAAAATACTTTACATAAATTGGGAAGTTTATGGATATAATCCAAAATCACAAAAATGTTTTCATTTAGGGGGTATATACTCATAAATCCTTCATAATGTTTCATAATGAAAATGTGATTTTTGATAGGCATATTCCTCGGAAGTGTTGTAACCAAGTGTACAACAAGGTCGATTGTCATGTACCAGGATACCCTAGGAGAAGCCCAAAATTCCTTATTGAAGTTTTCCCTCCTTGGTACATATGTTCCAGATCCACCTCTACCTTCCTGTATCCCGATAGGGTTTCATTTCATGGAAAACTCCAAAAAAATATACATTAACAAAAATTATAGGATATTTTTCTATAATAATCCTCAAAAATAATTTTAGGGTAATGTTCTCTAATAATAGTTTTTCTAAATATAGTTTTTAATGATTGTACTAAACCTCCCTATGATACCTACTCTGACGCCCCAACCCCAAATACCCAGAGTCAGTGCTTTAATACATAACATTGGATGATACAAGGAATAATGCCCCAGAAGTACGATCAGTTTAGTATTATGGGAAACAAGATACTTATATAAGTTCAAAATTACTACTTGAAAAGAAATACAACACGAATTTATTCTATTAGAAACAACAAAGCCTCCTAGATTATGCCTATAGGTAACTCATAACTAACTTCTTCATTTTCTGGGAAAATGAAACATAAGAAAGGGATGAGCTCAAACGCTCAGTAAGGGTAAGCAATACAATGGAAGGTAAGAGTTACATTAGGCATGGTGAATAATTAAAAACACATGGCATTAAAAATAATAATCATGAACACTCTATTGATGGAATATGAGCAGTGTAAAGAATGCCATTATAAAACATACTCATTGGTATTCTAATAGTCGAAAAACCACATAAAACATCATTATTATTTTCATAATGGGGAAATTTATATTGTCGTACATTCTGAAACATATTGTCAAGGCCTAAACCAAAACGTCTAAAAATTATTTAGGACTCATCCAAAACCATATATCAAATTAGGAAAGTCCTCATCCAATTCCATGTCTAATTGTCTCATGAGAAATACAGATGCATCGAGGTACTATAGCGGGAATCACCCATCACATACTACGTCAAATACATTCCTCATATGAAAATATTGAAACATAACATAAACAGTCGTATTTAAACTAGCATTCCAAATGTCAATACTTTAACCATAATCCTCAAGTGGTATAAAAATAACATATCCATAGTCAAACATATCACAAAACCTTAACTACAATATGGAAAATTTGTATCATAACAAATCAACTTCAAACAAGATAAAAATTTATCAAAGGATTTTGACATAGGTGGAATAAAAACAATTTGAGAGACACATCTCTTTCTATTTTGAAATCATTTGAGAGTCACATAATTATAAAAGAAAAAATTTATTTTGAAAATATTCTTATATGTTCTTAAGGGAAAATTTGATGTTTTTATAATGACGGAAAATAGGTGCACCCCCCATATAAGTTAAAAAATATATGATTAACTTAATTTTGTCGAAAAGGGTCATAATGTACCTTGTTTGGAAGACGACAGAAATATTCCTTTCAAAATATATATAGTCAAATAAGAGTATAAATCACTTTAACTAGTTTTCCAGTAAACAATAATTTTTTTAAATACAGTTTTAAGAAAATAAGGATGTGGATGATAAAGAGGTACTAATAGATACTTGAATAAAAACAACCTCAAATAATAATGATATTGTAAAATTTGAACTTACAATGTCCTTTTCGTTGGTCGGGGTTATGTTGACCTCTACTCCATCAAGTGTTTCCTTTTGAGTAGATCAAAATGGCTTCCTAGGTTGGAATTCTGATCAAATTAAGGCATCTATATTAAATTGAGTCATGTTGGGAGAATATTTCGGCTGGGGTTGGTAGGGCCAAAGTCTTTGGAGATGTGAAATTAAGAGAAGGGGAAGTTCTCTTTTATAAGAGAGGTGAGGGTCACATTAAGAAATGCTTGAAATATTAGTTTATAATAAAATAATTTTCTGTCACTAACTTCTCAAAAATGAATTATTTCTAGGCTAAGGTGGGGATGGGTCAAAACCATATAAAAAAATAGGTTATATATAGGTTTAGTTCGTCATATTAACCTAATATTTTCGATTTAACTATGAGTTAAATAGTTTGACATTTATCATGTCTCGTTGTATTTTTATATTATATGGTTAATAAGAATACTATAATAACAGAATAAAACCCCAAGTGATTCATTATTAATATATATAACCTTATCTATGTCCTTTGGATGAACCATATATTATTATAAGTATTATATCATTTTATAATATAATATTTGTTTTAAAAACATATTTAGGTCAAATTTGAATCTATTTAGTATTTTGTTTTTGTTAAAGTAATAAAAACATGATTAATTCGACTAACATTTATTTAATAAACCCTAACATGTCATATTAACCAAGAAAATTAGTGTAATTCATCTAATGTGTCAAATTATATTTATTTGGATATTTATAATATTAATTATTTCATTATTTCATTAAATATGTAATTAATGTTTCATAATTGTGTCATAAATAAATTTAATTATTTAATGTATAAAAATAATAAATAAAATATCATTATGTAGGAAATAGTTTTTTCTTTCTAATGAATATTTATAGTCGAATTTATCTTATGTATAACCCTATATTAAAAATGTTTTAGTTATGAAAACATGAGTTTAACACTTTTAACTCTTCTTTAAATTAAATAATAATAAATGTCCTTATCTAATCGACCTGGACCAAAAGGATCATATTTTATTCTTAATTTTTTTATTTTTCTAATTACACTTATCCATTAGAATTAGTACATGGGTTAGGATAATAATAATAATACCATTTTTACCTTTAATTACCCTATTTAATTTTAATTGTGGTAAATAAAAGTAAAGTAACTATTAACCAAAAAATATTTTCATCTTATTGAACCAAATTTTACTTACTAATATCAAACATGTCTCTGGGATTTTAGAAATTAAATTTCCAGATGTGGTAAAATTATTTTTTATAAAAATTTACAAATGCTCCTAAGAGGTGGGTAAAAGACGGTAAAAAGTTCAATAATATTTTTATATTTATAAACATATTATCAAATGACTCTAATGAATTAAATTGAACTTATATAGGTATTTTGAATCTATTTTTACATAAAATAAATTTAAATAAAATAAATAATTATTTAAATAAAAAGTCGGATTTAACTAAGAAAGCAATGTTTTTCACTATTCATCAAAAATTGAATATTTTTAGAAAATTACCAAAAATTCACCCTAAGCTAATTTAGATATTTTAAATTAAAAATGAGGTCCATTTTGAAAAATAAAATTGATAAAAGTTTTAAAAGTTGGTATTACTATTCATAACGACGAGTTTTGTTGGTCGTAGTGTGGTAGAATCTCGAAGTTGTGTAAAATGAAAGCTATTGCATTATTCAAAGGGAAACGTATCATGAAATATTGGGGTGTTACATTCATATAGTGATTATTATTTTTCATAAATTTAATATAGAATTATATTTTTCTTGGAAAATACACTTCTTGAAAACCTGCTTTTCCTTTGTTTCTAATTGTTTAATATTAAATTAAAATTTATGCTTTTGGGAATTTAATTTGGAAGAATGGATTACATGTTTTTAACCATAATAATTTATATTATCTAATAAGGAATGTTTTTTACAATAATAATAAGTGAATTTTGTAAAAATTAATTACCATTTTTAAAGTAAAAAATGGTTTTCCCAGGGTCATACTAAACATATAAGTGCCTAAATAACCGAAAAACATGTATAAAATCTATATCATCACCACATTAGAACTTATAATATATAATATATTATTATTTTCCATTATTTATCCTTATTTTATATGAAAAAGGTCGGTACACATTTTTCTTTTTAAAAAATGTCAAGTGTGCCTCTAACCTCCTTATGAAATGGCCACCCCATGTCCTGTATTTTGGAAACAATCAAAACAATTTTCATAAGTCCATAACTACAAAAATTATTTAATAAATTCCATTCCAATAAACTAGATCTATTATTGTGATATTAAAGCCATGGTAAGAATGATTTTGATGCTACCCTATGAAGGATGTCCAAATAAGAGGTATCATACATAAAAGTGATATTTATTTTATTTGTTATTCCAACTTATTAAAATTCCCATAAATTTTTATAATATAATGAAACTATTATCTACCATATACTGAGATATTATTCGATTAATTCCATATACTTAATAAACCTCATATTCTATCTAATGGGATACGATATCATCTTCTATGTGTATAGTGGAGTACCATATCCTGAACTATTGTCATTTGGTTTCCATTATCCTCTTACATGGATGATTATAATTAGGGATATAAAGTATTTATTATATATTTTAACCCATTAATACTTATATATTTATTATTTCACATGTACATTATTAATTTAAATTAATGGGGGATATTATAATTTCACTTGTTTGTACAGCGGACTACCACCTTGAAAATTGATGTAAGTCATTTTTCACCAACACATTTGGATAGGCCTAGAGAAGACCATTAATTCCCTATGGGTATATGGGATTTTTTATAAATACTCAACTATTCTACTTAGTTAATTAAAATGATTATATTATCATGTCAAGCTTGATCGAAAGAGATGGTGAAATTATTTTGATTAGATTTCTTGATGTCATAATTTTATTAAGTTAGGGATAACAATGAGAAAATATCAGTTTGATTTTATTTTGAAAATATCGGTTTGATTTTATTTTGAAAAAATTAATCATTTGAAAAAGGATTTTCAACATACCGAGATTCAATTTAAATTTTGATAAAAAAACAATTTATGAAATGTAAAATTAAATGTTCGAGCATGCGATGTATATAATTTATCAACTCCTCATTTTATAATAAAAAAACGACTATGTAGATTATATTTCCTATTTTCAAATAGTGAATGTTTTTAAGACATCAATTTTCATATTTAAATTTATTATTAATATGATTTATAGTTAAAACTTTCCTCAAATTAATTTTTCCTCTCATCCTAATGGTATAATTGAAATAGAATTCATCAGATGCCTCAAAAACATGTAACTTACCATAGTCATGAAAGGAATCTGGCATCTCCACCATTTAATGAAATAATTAAGATTAATCATGAGGTACTAAACATTTATGATCAAATTAATCTAATTCATAAGGAATGTATATAAATGATGTATATCATTAGAGCCTAAAAAATGAGGGCCAACTCGAAATTAATTTTCATGATAATCAAAAATAGCTCCATGAAAGCCTCCTCTTCCCCTAGTATCATAATGGAGGGTTATAAATATATTAAATGAAATATATGAAAACTCCGGTTTTTTATGATTTCTTTTCCTTTACATTTGAAGGGTGTTCTAGGGAGAATTTTCACATCCACCACCCAACCTCAAATGATTTCCTCATAAAACTTTTTGTAAAAGTTAAATATGATCACAGGTCATGTAATGATTATTTTTGAATATCCATAGACATAACTATAATTTATTCATTTTAAAGAGGATTTTTAATAAATAAATGGATCTTGAATTTAGAAATAAAAATTAATAGAACTTATTTATTTTGATTAGGTTGATCTATTTCTGAAAAAAATTATTGTTATTTCTTTATATTTATGTTAAAATGATTTAATAATATAATTTTTAATGAATGATACTTATAAATTATTGATTATCATTGGAGTGGCTATATAGTACTTATGGATCCTGATATCTCTTTTATTATGGGTGTACCTATAAGGAATTTGGTACTAAAAATATAGATTATAAATTAATTGAAAAAAGATAGAACTAAAATGAATTGTGTAATTTTATTTGTGTTTTGAAGAATGAATGAGGGAGTTATATGAGGGATTATCCTATGTTTTTTATAGGGATCCCAGATTATTTCACACTGGTTTAAATGGGTTTTGAATATAGTGTTCCAAAAATACTGACACATTTTCAAAATGATTGATATTTTTTGTAAATGTTTCATGTGATAATGAATTATTTCACATGGATCATTATAACTGATTTCGATGATTCATTCGTTTGTGAAATCCTTATTTCATATTTTCATGTATGATGCTGCTGAAAATTTCTTTTTTTCATTTTCTCATGGTCGGTTTGAGGGTTGCCGGTACCCGGTACAAAACATCACCGGTTCTAAAGACCACGTTGCAACATCCAGTCAAATTCACATTTCAAATTTCACCCTCAAGAAAACCAGACAGCTATCCTCGATCTGCATGCCATCAATCTGCACACCTTTACATTCATCCTCGAGCTGCTCACGCCCTCGAGCATCGAACCCATCAACGTCGCCACCATTGTTCGATGCCGGTGAGAAATCCTCCGGCAACACCGCGAAACCAACAGATTCGGCGAACGAGGACGCTGGAGAGGTTCCGACCCCGCCACAATCTTTACAAACCATCATCGTGGCTCGAAAACGGCCACATTCACGACACAAAACCCCATCCCTTTCCATCCGTGGAATCCAAAAATCACTCGCATAGAAGATTGCGAGAGGAATAACATCACCAGGAACCCAGAAATCACCCAAAAAAGAAAATCAAAACTAACAAACAGCACAGAACATCACCAGATTCAATCAAATACCATCTTCAAAAAATACCAGCTTCAAACGAACACACACCGAACTCCAAGAACAAGATTTTGTCCGACAAACCCTCTCGACGTCATCTTCATCATCTCTAAACAAACCATGCTCCCAACGCCGCCATCTGAGAAAACCAGAGAAGCAACGTTTGACCTCCAAACACCCAAACCGATGGGCAGAGTGCTGATCTCGAACTGTCGGACCAAGGACTCAGGCGCAAAATCAACACTGAGTCACAAAGACCCCGATGCGTGCAAGACGAGCCGATACAATGTCGCGACAGTATAAAAAACACCACCTTAAACCGCCAAGCCAGGGAAGAAGGAGCGAAGATCCGGGATGAGGGAGGCGGCGTGAGAGAAACCCTAGCCGAGAGCGGTGCCCCTTACGGGCTCATCCACCCGATTTTTTCATGTATGATGATTGGGGAATTTATGGGTATACGTTATCTTATGTTATTTTCACATAGCTTGATTATGACCTAATATTTGTATCCCTACATTTATCTCATCGATGGCATCTAATAGTTAGTGATTATATTTTAACCTACTTAGAATTTCACATTACCCTTCATATTTTTCTTTTTCCCTGGGTTATCGTCAATTATTTTGAAGAAATTATGTTTAGAAGGGTCTAAAATGGGTGATCATATTGAATTAATGATTTATAATAAATTTTGGGTTAATTGGGTGATATTATATTTTAAATACGTGGGAATTTTTTATGTAAGAGTTTTTTTGTATTTCTCTAAAACAATAAACCTCCAAAGTCCTTGGATATGTAAGTACTCAGTTATTAACTATTCATTTCATTTTATTATGGTTTTTATAAATTTTTTCACCTACAACATTTTCAAATAAAAAAAAGAAAACTTTTGTGATTTTACCATTGGATCTGCATGTGTGGGTTTGTGGTTGTAATATAGAGGGCGATAAAAACATCACTTCATGATAGATAAATCGTAGATGATTTTTTTTGGAAAAACTATATTTTCATAAAATAATTTAATCATTTTTTAAAATAGTAATTTGATGACAACTTTTAAAAATTTATTTTATTAGGGATGATAATACTTTAGAAACATTTATTATAAATTATTATAAAAAATACCATTTAAATGATAGAAAATATAATGATAATAAATATAGAGTGGGACATAATAAAAATAAATTACATCATTAATAATTGTATATAATTTCAAAATATATCATAGGAACATATATATTATCTCATTTCAAAAAAATTAAAAAGGAAAATCTAATGAATATAAAATAAAAAATATGTCTATTTACTAAAAAGTTATCAATTGAAAAAACATGATCGCGGAAGATATGATTCATTTAAAAAATGAGAATAATTCTTTGGAATGTTTTACTTTTGTTTTGAAATTATTTTATAAAATATATTTTTTTTATAATGAAGATTGATTTCTCATAGAATTGTAGGAAAGAGAAAATAAATTTTTACATTATAACACTAATGAAAACATTATGATAATAAGTATGAAAGACTACAATCCAATGAATAAATAATTGACTTTAAGAAACCTTCATAGTGTTTGTAAAATTTTGATTCAAACCATCATGATAGAAATAAGAATCAATAAAACATTATGAAACATTAAATATATAATAGTGTTGGTATAATATGTTATTTTGGTACTATATACATTATTCTTAGTTAAATATGTTTTATTTTATATAATCTTTATTAAGGGGTGAAATTTGAGGGAGGAAACCCCTAGCTTGAATTATCACTTCATTGATTGGACACTGACCTCTTATATAAAAAACTATCTTAATCAAATTTTTCATATCATTATTCATATCTTTAAAAATTAAATGGAATCATATATAATTATTCAATATATTTATATTTGATAGTTATTATATATGTTTAATGTTGTGTGAGATTAATTTTGATCATTTTAGACAAGTTTCATAACTAGTGATGTTATTATTCATTAATATTAAATACATAATCATGCATATATCATAAAATTTATAATGAATAATGTTATGGTATAGATTATAATAATTTATTTTCATTATATTAAATTTTATGTTATTTTGTTTTAAATAAAATTATCAATAATTCTATTTCCCTGAAATTAATCACATTAATGGTATTATCTTTATGCATTAGTTAAATGTATATATTAAAAATAGAAAATAAAAAATAAACGATTAATTATTTATTAATATAAAATATTATGTTTAAAATTCCATAATTGGTATGAATTTATATCATTATTAATGATGCTGGTTAAACATACCCAAAAATTATATTAAATAGTCAATATGTGATTATTGACATAGAATGGATACTTTTGTAATAATATAACTATAAGAAATGTGAAATGAAGTTATTTATAATTTTTTTGGTGATGAATTATAATTGGGAATATCTATATGTTGATGTAACATCAGTATGAAGATATCACTTATAAATGAACCGCTTTTTACTTGGTATATTCATTATTGGCTGTCAGTTGTTTTGCGACTTTATATTGAAAATAATTTTTATATGATGCACCATATTTATTTCAAGAAGAAAAATAATTACATAAATAAAATATATATTTACCAGATCAAGTTTTTTATCTATCTTTAAATTTTGTAGGTGCATAAAATGTGTTCATTTATAGAGGTGGTAATCGGCACTCATGCATGAGATAATATTTCAGTTTTTCAATTGGATTAGTGGGTAATATATAATGTTTATACAATAAATACAATATAATTTCAGTATATAAATTATAATAATTTCATTAAAAACATATTTTTCGAATGTTTTTTGACCATGTTAGATGATAATGATAAAGAACAAAAGTTAAATGGTACATAATACATACATTCAGAATTCATTTATTCTAATAATATATCTTTTTGGAAATTGCGAATTAGAAAACATTGTTAATGATATATGCCTAAAAATATTCAATGGGGATATAGAATAAATAAATAATGTGTAAATTCATTATAATTTCAATCCTAGGGTGTAGATTCAAATTCATATAAGTGATCACATTTAAAAGTTGAAAATCAGGGACATATATTTGGAAACAAATAACAGGTAAAGGGAACGAATAAAATTTTCTGATAGTGAGGTTTTCCTTGTGGTAAAATATTTTTGATACATCTTGTAATGAGTTTCAAAAATCAAATGTCAATTTTATATGGTATATATTTCAATTTATTTATAAAAATGATTTCTATATTTGATGAACTATTTTAACATGTATTAATCAAGATTAAAATGTATCAATGATAATTGAATTGTCATTGAAAAAATATGGTGGAACTTATTACAATAGTTTTAAATGAGGAACATGAATTTGGATCATATTTAATATTATTTTATTTATAAATATTATAAAATAAAATATGAAATAAAAATATATAATGTGTTGATAAAATGACTTTTTTATAGAAAACAATTTAAATCATTATGTGTTCTTTATCTCAATTATAATTTCTTACCAATTAAATTAATATAATTTTATTTTTATGTATTATTAAACATTATACTACACAATTAATTTAATATATATCTAATAAGTATACAAAATATACAATATTTATAAAAGTATCATTTTTTAAAAAATAATAATTTTGTGGTAGTGAATAATATTGATCTTACTAAATTAATTTCATACCAAAAAAGTAAAATTAAACACAATACATAATTTTATAATTCTAATTAAAATTAATCAGATAATTTTTCATTATTATATTTATAAATATAAAAAATCTAATTATAATATAAGCTTTTACAACTCATATAAATTGTTTTATGAAATATGTATCATCTAATGTTTATTTTTTAATAAATTTTTTTAAATTTTTTTTAAAATTTTTAATTATCATGATTTCAAAAAACTAAATTTATTTAATATAAAGGTAATATCTAATAATTTTTTTATATAATAGTTTTCTTATTATATTCAATATTGTGTAAAACACATGAAACTCAGATGATATTTGATAAATGAAATGTAATTACAAATATTGTAGGACATTACACATAGAATAAAATATCGTACTACTTAAAGGTTCAATGATAATCGTAGATTATTTATAATAAATGAATCTTTTCTACCACCATGTGTTTAAAATCTAGATCAATAATTTCATAAATATAATGTTTCCTCAAACTAGTATTTTAGCTAGTGGTACGCCAATATTGATCACTATGGTGGTTGACGAAGTACTATGTCCTTGCATTAATTATTAATGTTTAAACAATGAAATATCGATGATTAATTGTTATATGATAAAGAATACTGAAATATTTTACTATGTGAGGGGATGCATGTTGGTTTTATATGTTTAATTCATGGTTCAAATTTCGTCAATTTAGTATGCGAGAAGAAAATATTATCAAGAAAGGATTTTGATAATAATATTATTTTTACCAATATGTAATGAATTTTTTCATATTAATCAATCTATATTTATTAATATTCAAGATATATTTTTTATATTAATTTGACATTTTTTTCCATTTTCATCATAAATGATATCTTAATATATCAAATTTCAAAGTACGATAATGTTGACTACATGAGTTTTTATTAATGGTAAGGAGTACATTATATAATTCTATCAATGAATTTATTTATATTTGAGTGGTCTAATTTAAAATCGAATAGTTTTTTTCCATGTGGATGCAATAAAAAATAATGTACTTATAACCTCTAGATAATAAACATTATTTTTTATGTTCACAGTTCCCTTGGGTAGGTAGAAAAATATATGAGATTCCAATCTCACAAATCTCATATTTCTACAGATTTATATACTTTTATGAGGAAGGGACATTCTATTCTTTTAGTTAATGTATTACAAGTCAAATTTTCATTGTTATAAGAATAATTTTCATGTACACTAACCTTTTTCTTACTAGAGGATGAATATTCTTATAAGGTGTAAAATTATATATTATATCCCATTTCTTGTTGTTTCATGATTCATCAATGATGGGTTATCACTTATGGCATTGAATATTTTCAACCGCATGACTAAATCTATAATATATATCAAGTAGTTTTAAAATGAATAGGTTTTTAGTTTCGATTTTTAATGAATTATTTACTAGGTTATCAATTCATGGTCTTACCTAATCATAACAATATAATGTATTTAAAATTTTCCAATTGGTCCTTATCTATTGGTAAAAGTATATCTCTTTCTATTAAAAGTTCTTACGAAAATATATTATGATAATAATAAAAAATTAGTAATCATTTTAAACTATTTTATATATCATGCATGTAAATGTTTCTAAAATTGTATTATACTAGAAAAATATCATTATAAAAAATAAAAAAAGTACAATATTTTACACGACAATGTCCATTTAAAATTCCATTATGGAATGAAAAAATATTACATAAACTCAAATATAAATTCATAACAAATGTACCATACTAATCAATAATAAAAATTTATCAAAAAATAAAATTTATTCTCAAAAACTACACAATCCAAAAAGTATGTTACATAAACAATAAATTATAAAAAGTTATCCTCTACCGCTATTTCCCTCGAATTCCGGGTATGACCTCCTTTAGATGGGAGATTCAATCATTCCGATCGGTTTCTAATGGGTTTGTTCATAGACCGAATACATCCAATGATCCCACATCCATTCAGACCTACTTTCCAAAGGTAGGAGCTTATTAGTTTGTGGACTGATGAGGCTTAGGAATTTTCATTGGTCGAGAGGATGGGAGGTCGGACTCATCACACCTTTTTGAGGGGAATTATTGTCTACTCCAGGACTCTCTTTATAGATTTATGTTATGTTCATGAATACTTATTACATTACCAAGTATAAAATGAGTTTTCCTTTAGATCTGACAATAATTGATCGATATCTGGGAAACTTAGAGAATGTTTTATATGTATTTGAGGTTCTTCTTTGATAGAGAATCATCTGTATTTATTATAGATTCTTGGTCAATAGTACCATTTGACATATTTATATAGAAGTATCATGGTCATTATGATGACCATGCTGTTTTTAAAGCCACTCAGTGGGTCACGTGAAGTTTATTGTCCATCAGAAGGACATGTATTATTTCAGAGCTGGGATCGAACCCGCAGACGGGCTACCTACGTATCCTTTGTTTAGAAAAGGAATCAGAACCCACATAGTTCGAGTAAGGGAATATGATGTGTATGATTGATGGCTCAATGAAGGATTTCATAATTACTTTTACACTGTATCCTCACGTGAGTCATGCTCGATGTGAGAAACAAGAGGTATTGGTAAAAATTATACAACTGTGCCGTGAAAGATTCAATCATAAGAAATAATGTGGGGCTTATGTATGTATGACTGCCCAGATAAATGAAGGTTAGGATTAACATTAGGGAAGAAATACAGGAGCAGGGTCCATAAAGGTATATGTGCTTTATAGAGATTTTTAATACTCTAAAATGGGGCTTACTACTGAAAAGGAGGCCTAAATTAGGAGAAGAGTTATGATTGGGTTTTACTCCTGAAAAGGAATACCAGATCAAAGGTAAATTAGGACTAGTTAAGAGATATTAATATTGGGGCTTACTCCTGCGTAGGATTCTCAAATTAGGGGACTGGGGCTTACTCCTGATGAGGATGCCCAAATTAGGGGACTAGGGCTTACTCCTAAGGAGGATGCCTAGATTTGAGACTTGGGCTTACTCCTAAGGAGGAGGCCCAGGTTAAAGATTATTACTGGGGATAATTCCTGAAAAGGAGGCCCAGGTTAAGGATTATGACATGGGTTATTCCTGAAAAGGAGGCCCAGGTGAAGGATTATGACTGCGGCTTATTCCTGAAGAGGAGGCCCAAGTTAAGGGAATTATGGTCTGGGGCTTACTCCGGAGGAGGATTCCCAAATTAGTGGACTGGGGCTTACTCCTATGGAGGATGCCCAGATTTGAGAACTTTAAGAATTGGGGCTTACTACTAAGGAGGATGCCCAAGTTATGAATTATGACTGAGACTTACTCCTGAAAAGGAGGCCCAGGTCGATTAAGTTCTCTCAACTTAAAGGATGAGTTTGAATGAATGAAATCTCAATCTTTAGTGACATAAAGATGTATAAATCACTAGGTTTTGAGAGATATTCTACATAGTTCCTTTCAGATAAGGAATCAAAAATCAAGAAATCATGCCATAAATGGTTTTAAAGAGTGTCTTGAAGATTGAATCTTGAATAAGAGTGGTGGAATGTCTTAAGAGGGGTGAAATGTGAAAGAAGGGAACCCAAAAAGGCAAGGGCGCGCATGTCCTGGATGGCACGCAGGTAATGCGTGGGCGCGCAAGTCCTGGTCGTGCAAGTATTCCTGCACGACATATGGTGTACTTGTGCGATGGTTAACCAGCAGGGTAATACTTGAGCGAAACTTGATTAAAGCCTTTTGAATCCTCTTGAGGTTCTTCCAGAAAATGGGTGTGCAAGTTCTATTCAAGGAGTAAGGCGGCGCACAAGTGTGGCCTTTTCCCTTAAGGGCTGGCCACTCAGGCGTGCAAGTGTTGATGAGTTTCAACACTTAGTCCTTCCTCCCCCACTTTAGATCTTCCGTTCTAGGTACAAAATTACCTTATATGTGTTTCGAAAGCTTTGAGAAGATACTAGGGTGCCGAGAGGTCAAATATGAGTTTTTGGAAAAAATCCTCCCAAATGGGGGGCCCACATGGTCTATTTATAGGCAAGAGGAGACCCTGAGCGGTTATCACTTAGGTCGCCCAAGTCATATGCGCGACCAACTTCGGCGTGCAGGTGTACCTGTGCGACCATTGCGGCGCGCAGGTGTACTTGCACAACTATTTTTGAACATGCGCGACCCTTGTGCAATATACTTCTTATTCCTTCCTTTGTCAATTTTTGATATTTGTCCAAAGGTTGAATCAAATTGAGCTAAGATATTCCCCTTTTCCAATATTTTGACTCTGTGACCAAAGGAGTGTCAACAAAAGTCCCCCCACATAGTTGGATCCTGAGAGAAAAGAGGATTTGACTCTGAGGAAAAAAGAGAAATCATGGGTCTTTATGGTTATTGGCAGTTTTAAGTCATGCATGTCGGACATAAAAAGGCTAATGTTTAAGGTCGAAATAGATTTGACCGAAATGGATTAGAATTGACTCAATTCCTTGACAACTCATCTGAAAACATAGTACCATACTCAAGTATGAGGGAAAATATGTAAACTATAAATTAAGAATATTTGAACCTAAGGAATGATATGAAAAAGAGATAAAAAACATTATAAGAATTAGTTTCCAAGAATGATGTTACCATTATTTAACAAACCCGTTAGGGGGTTGAATTATGCAGGGCCACCTAAGGGCATTGGATGCATAGTTAAATAAAATAGTAACTTTTGGCTAACAAGTCTATTATGTAGACTATTTATACAAGTCCGCCTATGGGCACGTACTGCATAGTCAGGCAAAAGAAATCTCAGAAATTAACTTTCCTAGTGTTAAAAGCCAGTGAAATTTTATGGAGATTCAAGTCTTCCAAAGTATAGAGTTTGCTGTATGGAAAGACGTACTTGAATATGGAGAAGATATTACCAAACAAGATTATCTAAGAACTGGATGAATATCATTCCTACGAAGGTCTGACCCAAAGGTATGGAAGAAGAATATAAACCATAGACTTGAATTCTTTCAGATCATCAAAAATGAAATGGGACAAATATGTTAAGGATGGCTATTTTCTGCAGATCCCTACATACTGTCATTTAAGAAAAATAAGGAAAAAAGAGGCATTCTTCCCAAGAATGAAGTTACCACTATTTGAAAAACCCGTTAGGGGGTTGAATTATACAGGGCCACCTAAGGGCATTGGCTGCATAGTCAAATAATAGTATCTTTTGGCTAACAAGTCTGTTATGTAGACTGTTTATGCAAGGCCGCATATGGGCACGTGGTGCATAGTCAGCCAAAAGAATTCTCAAAATATTGAAATTTTTGCGACTAGAATTCATGAAAAGGGTTATGAAGATATGAAAATATTTAAGGATAGGATTATGACACATAAAGATGGGTATTGTCCAATGTGTGCAGAGATACACGAATCAATGATAACCATAATCATGTTGTGGCTGGGTCCTGAATTGAAATGTTGGACTTCACTATGTATCCCATAAAGATGGGAATCAAGCCATACATAGTTCTTAAACTACAGTTTAACGTAGTGTGGGAAAAAAGGATTAGAGATCTTAGTTTGAGGTCATAGAGCTTAGACTATTGTAAGAAATACATAGTGTGTGTTCTCATAGGGACTTTTCAGCCAGGGAACTGAAAGTGGAATTTGGGGTTAGGCCCAAAGACTTAGGGCTGGATTGGAGGGACACTTGGACGTTCCTACGTATCCCATAAGGATGGGAATCAAGCGCACGTAGTTCTAGAAATACCAATGGTACAAATTTGGTTCATACATGTGAAGGGTGAAAGGGGACATTAGTACAATGATGGTTTAACCCAAGATAAAAGGTTTGGGCGTTGCCATGTATGCACATAGTCTTTGAAATGAAACATGATTAAAAAATCAATGTAAATAATGGTTCCCTCTCAGGTGAGGGTATCTAAGAAAAATTGTAGTTTATTGTCATACTGGACAAAAGTGTTGAATAGTTTAATGTCGTATAACAAGGACGAAATTGAACCAATGTAAATATATTGATTCTAGGGGAGGTTTCACGAATCAACATCGTATGAGATGGAGGTGAACCAATGTGAAGAGATTGGTTTTGGGCTTGAACCTTGGGAGGTTACCTACATACCCAGCCTTGAAGGCAAGGATCAAATTCCGTGTAGTTCAATTAATGAATTAATTAATGATCAAGTTGTCCTTGGGGAAAATGACCTAAAAATGATGTTGTTGAGACTTACACATGGTTAGCGGCCCAAAGAAAGTGTTATGGTTGCGGTTTTCTTTAAGCTCACGTGAGTCATACTCGGTGTGAGAAATAAGAGGTAACAACAACCTTAACGATGAAAAGTTTAATGTAATATAGGATATATAAAAGGACTATGCAGTTTAAAGTCTTGAAGTTAGGACTATTGGTGCTGCACATTTTCGTGTCATGTAGTAGGGACAAAATAATGTTTAATTTCATGTAGGACATATCATGGACTTTTTGTACAGTTTAGCGTCATGTAGTTAGGATGATAGGGAAAATAGAGTTTAACGTCATGTTAGACGAAAGTGGGACTATGCAGTTTAATGTCATGCAGGGAAGACAAATGAGTACACCATTTAACGTCATGTTGGACGCATTGGGGATTTTTCTACAGTTTAGCATCATGTTGGAGGAATGTGCGAGTAGTTTATGGTCATTCAGGACCTTTGATGATTATGTAGTTTAATGTCTTTCTGGATGTAAGGGACTTTTATAAAGTTTATCGTCATGTAGTTAGGACGTCACAGTTTAATGTCTTGCAGGATGTAAGGGACTTGCAAAGAGTTTAGGGTTATATGCATGGACCGTTGATGATGCATTTTAAGGTCATACAGGACCTAGTTGCAGTTTAATGTCAAACTGGACCATTTTGGAGACACAGTTTAAGGTCATGTAGGATCAAGTTGCAGTTTAAGGTCATACATGACCATTGTTGTATAGTTTAATGTCATATAGCAAGGAAAAAGAGGGACTTTGTAGTTTAATGTATTACAGTGAGGAGAAATTAGGGAATTTTTCTTCCATTGTTTAACGTCATGTGGGCCGAAATTAATACAAATAGTTTAAGGTCATATGTATGGACCGCTGTTTTATAGTTTATCATCATATAGGTAGGACAATGGGGTTTTCTGTTTATACAAAATACTTCTTCAATAATCTGGCATTGGTTGGAGTAGTGAAGAGTTTTCCATCCATCGAGATTAATGAATAAGATCTGTTGGAGTAGACCCTATGTATTGAATAAGGTCCTCCCCATTTTGGCTCAAGCTTTGGAGGTTTCATTCCTAGTATCATTGGAGTTCTGAAAACTAATACCAATTCTCCCTGATTGAATGAACGAAGATGAACTTTTTTGTTAAAAGCTCGTGCTATTCGATTCTGATAGACTTCCAAGTAGTGCAATGTGCACAACAATTTATCATCTAACCGTTCCAATTCATTCAGTCACTTTTGAGATTGTTCATATGTAGATGATTGATCACAAATGGAAAATCTGAGCGAGGGTAGGTGAACTTCAATGGGCAAGACGACTTCCATTCCATATACCAATGAATGTGGAGTTAACCAAGTTGCAATGCCGGTGGTAGTCCGATAATCCCATAAATCATGAATGAGTTTATCAGGACATGACATATTATCTTTATCTACTATCTTTTGCATTATATTTGAAAGAGTCTTGTTAAAGGCTTCTATCTGGCCGTTGGCCGCTGCATGATACCGAGATGAATGGTTGGATTTGATGTTGTATTCTTGATACAACTTCTTCACATCGGATGAACAGAAATTGGTGCTATTGTCAATCAATATGCTATGAGGGACACCAAATCTGGTAATGATGTTAGAATTGATGAAGCTAACAATGCATTTAGAACTGACTTCCTTGAGAGGTATTGCCTCTGCCCATTTGGAAAAGAAGTCAGTAGCATTAAGAATATACTTAAACTGCTTGGCCGTAGCAGAAGGGTATGGTCCCACGAAATACATTCCCCATGTGGCAAATGGCCATGAGTATTTAGCTGTATAAAGCAAATATGGAGGTTGATGAATGAAGTTGGAGTGTACTTGGCATGAATGACACTTCTTTGTGAAATCGACACAATCTCGTATCATTGAAGGCCAAAAGTATCCAAGCCTTCAAATATGATCAGACAGTCTATGTCCAGATTTGTGGGCACCACAGACTCTTGCATGCACTTCTTTCATGAAAACCATTGTCTCTTCACCATCAATGCATCTGAAGATAACTCCATCAAAACCACATTTGTATATAATTTTCTCTAAGTGATCTGGGCTATCATAAAGAGTAAAAGTAACCACACGTCACCAGATTTGTGCTTTCTCAGCTCTATCAGGTGGAAGTGTTCCATTTTGAAGGTATTCCATGATAGGTGACATACATCCTGTTGTATGACCATACGGTTCAGGAATGGGACAAATTTCATTAATTTCCTCTGTTCTGATTCGATCATAAGCTGAAATTGCACGACGATAGGCAATACTGATGGTTGTCTCGTCCCTATTTGGATCTTCCAGAGCTATGGCTATATTAGCCAATGCATCAGCTTGGGCATTTTGTGATCTTAGGACATAAGAAAATTTTGGTTCCAAAGGGAATTCCGCCATTAACTCTCTGACATAATCATACAAAGGGATTAGTTCTTCTTTTCTGATGGTATAATCCCCATTGACTTGTTTGATTACCAGGTCTGAATCACCTTTCACCTTAAGTGATTCAATTGTGCTTGAAGTGCTAATTCCAAACCTACGATGATAGCATGGTATTCTGCTTCATTATTGGTACCACCTTCCCACAATAAGAAGGAATAAGGTAACATTTCCTTTTCTGGATAAATGAGCACAATTCCTAAGCCCACTTTGTTGAATTTGGGATTTTGCATTTTCCTCCCTGTTGGACTTCTGGAAACACCATCAAAATACAATTCACATGCCTGAAAAATTTCCTGAATAGTGAAGACTTCCTCATCAGGGAGTTCAATATCTGAATATGTGTCTTCCACAGAAGGGTGTTCAGCTAGGAAATCAGCCAGATCTTGACCCTTTATTTCCTTTTGAGACACATACTGAATGTCGAATTGCTGCAAAATAACTTCCCACCTTGCCAGACGTCCTGTAAGCATTGGACGACTTAGGATAAATTTGAGTGGGTTATTTTGAGATACCAATTGGACCTCGTGATGTTGAAGGTAGTGTCTCAACTTCTGAACTGCAAAGATTAATGCCAGGAAGCACTTCTCAATACTTTAATACCGGGTTTCTGCTTTAAGCATGGTTCAATTGTGATAGTAGAGACTGTTTTCATTCCCAGCATCATTATTTTGAGCAAGAAAGGCACCCAATGATTGCTCTAGAGCTGTCACATAGAGGATAAGTGGCCTTCCTTCAATAGTTGGAATGAGTACCGGTGGAATCAATAGGTATTTCTTGAGGATAATGAATGCTTATTGACATTCTTCAGTCCACTGGTAAGTGACTCCCTTCTTCATCAATTTGGCAAAGGGTAAACTTTTGCCTGCTAAATTGGCGATGAAACTCCAAATATAGGCTAAGTGTCCTTGAAGTCCTTTTAATTCTTTCAAATTTTGAGGAGGTGACATACCAAGGATGGACTTGGTCTTCTTAGGATCGACTTCAATACCACGATGGCGTATAACAAATCCGATAAATTTTCCTAAGGTTACCCCAAAAGCACATTTTAAGGGGTTCATCTTCAAATTATGTTGTCGAAGCTTGCAGAATATGACTTCCAAATCACCAAAGTGATTAGAATGTTGTTTGGATTTAACTACCAAATCATCTACATAGAATTCAAAAAACTTCCCTAAGAAGGGTTTGAAGATACGATGTGTGGCACGCTGATAAGTTGCACCTACATTCATTAAGCTGAAGGGTATTACCCGGTAGAAACACACAACCTGAGGGGCTCTGAAGGCTGTAGATTCCTCTTCTTCTGGGGCCATTCGGATTTGATTATATCCAGAATATCCATCCGTGAAGGAAAGTTCTTCCTAGCCAGCTATTGCATCAATTAGAAGTTCTGTAATCGGAACTGGGAAATCATCCTTAGGATAATGCCGATTAAGTTCTCTGAAATTGATGAAAACTCGAATTTGTCTGTTCTTTTTCTTTACAGGGACAATATTAGCCAACCATTTGGGATATTTAACCTCTCTAATGAAGTTATCTTTGATAAGCTTATCCATTTCAGCTTCAATTTTTGAAGCATATGTTGGGTGTGTTCTTATTGTGGCTTGCTTAAATCCTCGATGTTCTTCTCGTAAACCCAAATGATGAGTAGCAACATCAGGATCAAGACCAGGAATTTTTGTATAGTTCTAGGCAAATATATCTCTATTTTTCTTTAGAAAACAAAAATACATATCTTTCTCTTCAAGAGTCATGGCCGCACTGATTAAAGTGGGGCGTGGATCTCCTTTTGTACTCAGATTTATTTCTCTGAGTTCATCCACAGTGGTAGAGATACCCTCTTCAAATGTTGGAGGAGCATCTCTGAGATCTTCCTCTTCTTCTTCATCATGTGTTATTTCTTCCATTTCTACTTGCATTGTAGATGATAAAGTAGATTTCTCATGATCCTAAGAGATGTCAAAATTTGCATATCTTGAAGAAGAAGCTTCCATTTCCGACCAGATTGATGATGAAGGGTCTTTTGGGTAATAAAGAGGAGATGATGGATTGAGAATCAACATCATTTTTTACCTGCTATGTTTCTATTTCTTCTTCTGGCCTAATTGGAGAGGCATAGGCTTGTTGGATTTCAGCAGATTAAATGAAGACGTCACCATTTGTTCATTCGTCACTACTTGGTAGATTACCAATTTCTCCCATGTTGTCTGGCACAATTTCCGTAATTGATATTATGGATCTTTCCATAAGAGAATTTTGATTAGGGTCTATATTTTCAATTTGACTGATATGAAACACATAATCTGTACTCACATGTGTAATTGGATTTACTGGAATTTTTTCCAAACCATATGGAGTATTATCTTTGGTAATCTCCTTTGTTGTGGATTTCTCCTTTCCCTTCATGTGATAGAATTCTGTCTCAATATATTGAGACTCACATGTCTTGAATGGGGCTTTATCACCATACAATGTCCCAACTTGACCATCGAAATAATATTTGAGACATTGATGGTATGATGAAGGGATAACCGCATGTGGATGTAGCCAGGGTCTTCCAAGAAATATGTTGAAGGCTGAGTCATGATCACCAACCATGAAATTTGAATTGGATACAAGATCTCCAAACTGAGTTCTGAGTGTATCTTCACCCAGTGGTTCATTTTCATTTTTATCATATCCTTGTAGCATCATGGTGGATGGAGATAAATCAGATTCCGTGAGTCCCAATCGATGAAGTGTACGAATGGTCATGAGGATGACTCCTGAACCATTGTCAATGAAAGCTCTTCGAACATCCACACCATTGACCTTTCCAGACAAGTAAAATGGTCTAATATTTCCATGAACAACATCATCTTCATCCTCATCAATAAAGGATATTATTGCATGGCATTCTGTAGGAGTATTCTCTATGTGATAGACTTCAGCTACAGCAATTTCAGTTTCAAACTCCTGAGGACTTGACAAAGCCTCGATGAGTGCTTCCCGAAATCTTTTGACAGATTCAGAGCATCCAGAATTGATAACTTGTCTGGTACAAGGGAAATGTGTTTCAATATATCATACTTTTGATCCAGAGTTCTGCATTTCCCAATAGGAATATGTGGTTTATCAGGTACCTTGGAAGCAGATGCTTTGGAAGTTGATGCATCTTGTATTGGGATAGGAGTTGGCAATATTTCTGGTTTTGAAAGATTAGACCGATTACATCCATTTACTTGCTGAGTGGAAGAAGATGGAACTTTCAACCGGTCTTCCAAAATAACTGTGCCAGGACTGAATTTTCTATTGGTAGAATAACTTGCTTGTTCTTTCTGAGCTCACTGAAGGGCTCTACCACGATTTTCTTCTACGTACACAGTTCTAGCTAGGGTAGAATTGGAATAGTGGCTTCGGAAATATCCACATCTTCCTTTGTATCCTGAGCCCCTGGAACTTCCTCTGATTCTTTTGATTGGTACAGGGAATTCAGGCTCATTGAAATCAAAACTTCAACTGGCATATGGATATGTTAATTTAATCATATTAACAGAACCAAAGATTAACTCTTCGTCTGATGAAGATCGTGCCTTATTAGCCTGTTTAGGCTATGCCGTTTGGTGGGGCGGTTCCCATGGCTTTGAAGTAGATGGCATGAAGTCTACCAAAGTCAAAGATAACATAGCCTTTGAAACATACTCATCTTCTTCTGATTCTTTTTCATTCTTTGAATCATACCGTTTCTTTGAGGAATTTCACTCTGACAAAGAGGGTTTTTCCGCAACATTAATGGAAGAAGACACAATTGGTTTCATTAATTGTGTTCTAAAAATATAATGAGTTCAATTGATTGCCTTTCTGACCATCCAATCATCATAATTCTATGCATATTTTCTTTTGACTTATTTCCATTCAACTTCCTCCTCTGGAACATTAGCAGTGACAAATGCTACCTGGGCTATGGAAACTTTCAATGTGACTTGTCCCGAGTCGACCATCTTTTACAGGAGGTCATTGAAGACAAAACACTCCTAGATGGGATGCCCCAACATTTGATGAAAAGGGCAATAATTAGGATGGTCTTCATCTCCTTTCTTGTTTGGCCTCTTGGGTATTGGAAATTGAACAAAATTGTTATCCAGAGCCGAAATGAAATAACTAAGAACTTTTTCATTTAGGAATGACAATTTTTTTCTCTTTAGATCCTCAAATTGTTTTTGTCTTTGATAATTTTTTTCGTCTGTACGAAAAGGCCTTTGTTTTTTGAACTCAAAAGGTGGAGTCCTTCGAGAAGATGAAGGTTTTGAGGTAGAAACAGGTACAAGTTCTTATTTAAGAATAATTGTATCAGTTTCTGCTTTACCCATTCTCCTTCTTGGAGCTGATGGAATTACACAAGATTTAGCCTTACCCTGTATAAGGGAATCTTCAATCTGCTGAGCGATTGAATTAAGGTCTTGAAACCCTCCTGTGTATTTCACAGGGATTAACGGCGTGCGTAATTTGTCATGCAGATTTGCCACACAGATTGGCAACAATTCTTCTTGAGGGAGTGATAAACTCAAAGAATATGTTAATCCCTTCCATCGAGAAATGAAATCAGAGACCCTTTCATTCTCCCTTTGATTAAAGTTTCTAAGATCGAAAACTTTTGTCTTTGCCAAAGTTGAAGTGAACTGAAGGCGGAATTTTTGGTGATGATCCTCCCATCCGATAATTGATTGGGATTTCAAGCCTGTATACCAAACAAAAGTTGGTCCTTGAATGGTTCGCACGAAGCATCTAGTTTCACTAGTTCTTGATAATCCAGAGTTCCCATCATAGGATCGCAACAAGAAACGTAATGCGTCAAATGATGTTCAGGATCACCTGATCCATTGAAAATAGGGAATAAAGGGTTCCCAAAACTGGATGGAGGAGAAATTGAATCTACCAATTCAGGGTAAACTTTATTTTCTGGTTGAACATGTGCACGTTTCCCTTCCATAGTTTCTAACTGAGCTGTTAATGACTCAATAGTAGTTATTAACTTTTGAGAAACATCCGATTGAACTTGGGCTTGGGTAGGTGCAGTGACTGGAGCTTGGACAGATGTGGTGATTGGTGCTGCAACTGATGGTAGCTCTACAAACTTTTGTTTCACTTGACCCGTAGGATTAGTCCTGTGAGAGTGTACTGAGAGAGAAGGATATTATTGATCCATCTCAGTAGCTGCAACAAATTCCTTTGGCTAACTGACTCTAGCATGCTTAAGAAGAACACTACTCTGAAGTAGTTCTGCATTCATCATTCCTAATTCCTTCATTTCTTCTTGCTGTTGTGCAAACCATTGCCCTAGTGAGAGAAATTGACCATCTCCAGAGGAAGGATATGTAACATGGTTCTTTCCCTTCCCTTTGTTGGATCCTTTTTGGAGATGGGGAAGTGGGTTACTCAAAGGATTACCTAGGTTCTAAGTAATCCTTTGACTTCGTGTACGCACACCTTTTTTATTTGTGTCGGTGCATACATCTTCTTGAGCATGAACCTCTTCATCTGAATCTCCTGATTGATCCTCATCTGGTGGATCAAAAACAACGACATTGATGATATTGATTGATTCAAAACTCATCACATCCCTTCTATCAGCATTTCTGTGATATTGTCTTCTTCCATGTCTTTGATGAGACATTGCCTTTTGTTGATTCGATCCCTCAGGAACATATTGATGAACCGTTATTTGGAGGGAATCTCCTGATAATTTGGCTCTTCGTTCCTCTATAGGTTTCATCCCTAATCAATAAAAGAACGAATTTATCCGAGGAAGGAATTTATGATTTGAAAAAGTCCCCATTCCAGTGGACTGGGGCTGTTCCTGCTGTTCTCACTCAACTCCCCGAATCCTTTTTGTTGATTCTGAGGGTTTCTTTAGAAGAGTCCCCAATCTTGCGAGCTGGGGTGGTTCTTGACATGCTATGTATGAGACTTTCATGAAAGTCCTCCTGATCTTGCGAACCTTAGTTCGGAAATTAGCTGGATGTATTAACCTGTATCCGCTTTTATCACCCGGTTCAAAAGACCATTGGATGATTTCTGACACTTCTGTCACTTGGTGACATGCTTTCTCCAAACGAGAGACATGTTTAATATTCTCGTTTGCTTGATGCAAGAGTAATTCAACAAATGTTCTCTGTATTCTTGATTATGAGAGGAACTAGTTGAATCCTATTCTTGGGCAAGCTTTTGATTATAAACAAATCACATTGACTGTGGCCGGCCATGGGCAATAACATTGCATGAGACCATTTTCAGCGGGCTTTGCTAACTGGAGAGCACCGTGAAATGCAGTGCTCCATGAGAACACCATCCTATGACACGAATACCAGATGGGGCATTGGAAATTAACTGACGCAATCTTCTTAGTGCGCCAAGGCATGAACGATAAAGGGCTCTCTGCTGCTTTTCATCCTTCGGATATCGAGAGACTGATAGAGACGCCAAATCAATCTGACGTTGTAACCCTTCTATTATCATAAGATGATTTTCATATTCATCATAAGATAATACATTATTTTTTAACTAACAAGGAGTTTTCCATATGTTGAGATGAATATCATGAATTTCATCTTCCGTCAACGTTTCTAGAATATTATACTTAGAGTCAACCAGAGGCCAAAACATTACTGGCACTTCACCTTTCGCCAGTTGTTTTCTCATGTTAAGAATTTCCAATTTATCATTTGATGATGATTATTCTACCTAAATTGTCTAGAGATGGTGTTTCTTGGTTTCTTCATTAGATTCAACAGGATTGGTAGAGAAATCATTGATCAAACTAGATGATGCATGACTTAGGGGTGGTTCGGAGAATGACCTACACCCTGGCCTATCTTCTAATTGAGAAATTATTTAACCTGCTAGCGATGAAGCTTTAGACGTGACTGGTTTCGCATTTTCAAGTGCCTCAAGATAATAGGGCTTTCTCGACACTACATTGTCCACTAGAGCATTTTCCGGGCAATGTGCATCACTACTGCGGAGAGGACTTTCACAACAAAATTCATCATCATGGGGAGGACCACAATAATGGGTTACAGCAAAAGATGAGATCTCCTGATCCTTGGTCTTCTGACCACACAGAGGGTTCCTGTGGATCTCATCTGAAGATGAAACTTCGAGATCGACCAAATTGTCATGGAGAAAGCCTTCATGAGGAAATGATTGTTGAAGACCTTCAGAATTAATGTTCCCACTATTTGAAAATGGGGGAGTAGAATCTTGAATTTTAATATATAATTGTCTGAGGTCTTCAAGAACTCCAGCATCGAGAAAGTCCTTGTTACAGATTGGCTCTTGATCTCCTGACTGTGCTGGGCAGGTCTTTTTCTTAGATGCCTTCTTACTCGCCTTGGAAACCACTTGTTGACGAATGTGGCTACTCTGAGCAGGTGTATATGCCTGATCATGAAAGATGTCCAGGTTTGGCAGATGATCTCTACTCAAATCAGGTGTATGTGCCTGACTTGGTTGTCCGTATGATATGGGGGAGTATGCCCCACAACCCTCTTAGACTAGAACATACATCTGTGTCTGTCCCGGAGTGAATTATTGATGTGTCACTCCACTGGTAGGGATTGATTTATGTGTATTTCCCTGAGATGCCGCTGAAGTTGTTATAATATCCTAGCAGCCATCCAGAATATGAGCTGGGATTTTCTTCTGCACTTTCACCACTGATAGAATATGCTTGGTGACTTCAGCTGCTGGAACGGGAATATACGTCCATTCCGGGCTTTGAGCAGGTGTATGTGCATGCTCTTGTCCTCCATTTCCTGTCAGTGAATCCTAAAAGTACTCATGTGTGGGGGAAGAGAGTTGAGTCTGCCTCATATTTGTTGTCGGGGCTTTTCGACTAACTTCTCTGAATGCTACCAAGCGAGACTATTGATAGGCTTGACAAATACTAGCAAGAGTATGTGCCTGCTGATTGCACTTTGTCGAACGTGGTTGACAAGATCTATCATATGTAGTCAGACGAGCCTGCTGACTAGCTGATGATGTATAAACAAGTTTGTGTTCCTGCCTATAGTACTCCACGGGAATTGCCTGGCGGGATTGGTGTGATGCTGTCAGACGAGTCTGCTAGACAACGGAATTTAAACGGGCAGGTGTATGTGCCTGCTCATTGCATGCCACGAAGTTAGGTTGGTGAAATTCTCTGGAGATGGTAGAGATGATAACCTAATCACTATTGACCGGATTCCGCCTCTAGTGGTTCATCTTGTTTGCTAGGGTTCGAGGAACCTGAGCCGAACGCCTGGAGTCGGTACCCTCATCATGTTGAGGGCGCACTGCCGCATGAGTCTGGCCGCGATTGTTTGTGGGATCCCTCAGGAAGGACTCCTCTCTGTTTGAATTAAGGCCCTGAGGGACCTTCTCATTCACCTCCCAAAAATAAGGGAGCGAATGGTGATTGCGTTCCATGGATAATGACCCGAAACGGTTTGAGACGGTAGTCAGCACCGCCGGCTTCTTGATCATTGGTCGTCATTGTCCGGACGACCGATGTGAGTTGTTTACTTGGAGGGCATGTCTGGTAGCCTCCAGAGTTGGGATGGTACCATGTTGACGGTACTCCATAACTAGTTCATTTGATACCCAGTGTTGAAGTCGCTGAGTAGGTGATATCATCCTTAGATCGGACGACGATCCAGCAGGAGTAGCTATAGTGGAATTTGCAGCAGCAGTATTCATAGGTGTGAAATTGAGAGCAGCCATTCTAGAAATGAGGAAGATCTTGGAAAAGAGTGCCTGTTTGATATAACAGATGTAATCATGATAAATTCAGCCACTACATATTTTGGATGAGCACATATTTCAATGATTGTTTTTGTTGTCCATCTCATTGAGTTTTAAATAGGGGCCTAATAAAATAGGTAAAACATCATTTTAACTTCATTTAGGATTCACATCGGGTTCACCATTTTTGTTTCCCTCAGATTCCGGGGATGACCTCCTTTTGATGGGAGATTCAAAAATTCTGATCATTTTCTAACGGGTTTGTTCGTAGAACCGGAAACATCCAATGATTCCATATCCATTCAGACCTACTTTCCAAAGGTAGGCACTTATTAGTTTGTGGAATGATGAGGCTTAGGAATTTGCATTTGTTGAGAGGATGGGAGGGAGAACTCATCACACCTTTCTGAGGGTATTTATTGTTTACTCCAGGACTCTCTTTATTTATTTAAGTTATGTTTGTGAATCCTTATAACATTACCAAGTATAAAATGAGTTTTCCTTTAGATCTGACAATCAATGATCGATATGTAGGAAATTTAGAGAATATTTTATATTTATTCGAGGTTCTTCATTGATAGAGAATCATGTGTATTTATTTGAGATTCTCGGTCAATGGTACCCTTAGACATATTTATATATAAGTCTCCTGGTCATTCTGATGACCATGGTTGTTTCAAAGCCAATCATTGGGGCACTTGAAGTTTATTGTCATTCAAGAGGACATGGATTATTTCAGAGTTGGGATCGAACCGAAAGACGGGCAATCTACGTATCCTTTGTTTAGAAAAGGAATCAGAACCCACAGAGTTCGAGTAAAGGAATATGATGTTTATGATTGATGGCTCAAATAAGGATTTCATAATTACTTTTACACTCTAAGCACACGTGAGTCATGCTCGATGTGAGAAACAAGAGGTATTGGTAAAAAATAGACAACTGTTCCATGAAAGAGGAAATCATAACAAATAATGTGGGGCTTATATATGTATGACTACCCTGATAAATTAATGTTAGGATTTACTTTAGGGAAGAAATCCATGAGCAGGGTCCATAAAGGTATTTGTGCTTCATGGAGATTTTTAATACTCTAACATGGGGCTTACTCTTGAAAAGGAGTCCTAAATTAGGAGAAGAATTATGATTGGGTTTGACTCCTGAAAAGAAATCCCATATCGAAGGTAAATTAGGACTGTTTAAGAGAAATTAAGACTGAGGCTTACTCCTGAGGAGGATGCCCAAATTAGGGGACGGGGGCTTACTCCTGAATAGGATGCCCAAATTAGGGGACTGGGGCTTACCCCTAAGGAGGATGCCCAGATTTGAGACTGGGGATTACTTTTGAGGAGGAGGCCCAGGTTAAGGATTATGACTGGGGCTTATTCCTGAAAAGGATGACCATGTTAAGGATTTTGACTTGGGATTATTCCTAAAAAGGAGGCCCAGGTTAAGGATTATGACTGGGGCTTATTCCTGAAGAGGAGGCCCAGGTTAAGGGAATTAAGGTTTGGGGCTTACTCCTGAGGAGGATGCCCAAATTATGGGATTGAGGCTTACTCCTAAGGAGGATGCCGAGATTTGAGAACATTAAGAATTGGGGATTACTCCTAAGGAGGATGCCCATGTTAAGAATTATGACTGTGACTTACTCCTGAAAAGGAGGCCCAGGTCGATTGAGTTCTCTCCTCTTAAAGGATGAGGTTGAATGAATGAAATATCAATCTTTAGTGACATAAAGATGTGTAAATCACTAGGTTTTATGAGATATTCTATAGAGTTCCTTTCCGATAAAGAATCAAAAATCAAGAAATCATGCCATAAATGGCTTTGAAGAGTGTCTTGAAGATTGAATATTGAATAGGAGTGGTGGAATGGCTTAAGTGGGGTGAAATAGGCAATAAGGGCACCCAAAAAGGCAGGGGCGTGGAAGTCCTGGCAGGCGTGCAGGTATTGCGTCGGAGCGCAAGTCCTGGTCGTGCAGGTATGCCTGCGTGACACATGGTGTACTTGCACGACGGTTAACCACCAGGGTAATACTTTAGAGACTCTTGATTAAAGCCTTTTGAATCCTCCTGATGTTCTTCTAGAAAAGGGGTGCGCAAGTTCTATTGAAGGAGTAAGGCGGCACGCAAGTGTGGCCATTTCCCTTAAGGTCTGGCCACTCAGGCGTGCAAGTGTTGATGATTTTCAACACTTAGGCCTTCCTCCCCCTCTTTAGATCTTCCGTTCTAGGTAAGAAGTTACCTTAGAAGTGTTTCGTAAGCTTTTCTAAGAGACTAAGGCACCAGGATCACAAATCTGAGTTTCTGAAAAAACTCCTCCCAAATGGGTGGCCCACGGGGTCTATTTATAGGCAAGAGAAGCCCCCGGGCGTTTATCACTTAGGTCGCTCAAGTCACTTGCGCCACCAACTTCAGCGTGCAGGTGTACCTGCACGACCATTGCGGCGCGCAAGTGTACTTGTGCGGCCTTTGTAGAACTGGAATGACCCTTGTGCAATATTCTTCTTATTCCTTCCTTCGTAAATTTTTTATATTTGTCCAAAGGTTGAATCACTTTGAGCTAATATATTCTATTTTCCAATCATTTGACTATGTGTCCACAAGAGTGTCAACAACCGCATTATTCATTAAATTCGGAAACATTGTTAACATAATGTCATTATTTACATAATGAATTTAAATTGAAACATCCAAACAATATGTATATATATAAGTTTCACGCATTACCTAAATACAGTTATACAACCAAATTATAGATCCATCCTTTTCATAATCAACCCCTAAGTAAACTACATTATCTTAATATGACCAACCAATACTTCATATCAACCACAAAAGACTTGATATGACTTATAATCCTTACATGACCATTGGTTGAGTATATGTGGTGGTTGAATCCACTTTTATCAATCTAAATATTAACTAAATTGGATGTGGTTTTCATTTTCATGCATTTAGTTGAATAAAGGGGATTAATATAAAATATCAAAATAATTATATATGATGTTTTTTAGAACACTCTATGATATTCATAATTTATATATAATTAATTATTCATAGGAACCAAAATCAAGGTCCATGTTGTACATATTTTTCTAATTGAAATTTACTTAAACGATTGGTTTGTCCTCAATATTTTATGACTATCATGTTGAAAAAAAATATCAAGTTATATTATAAATTTAGAATCATACAACTTATTTAGGGGCCCTATAGCTCTAGGTTTAATTCCATTTAGAATATCATGAATAATAGTATGATGTAATGAAACCTATATTTTTTTATAATAAACAACATCCTATCCATATAGTGATTTAAATATCATGATATTTTCATTGTTTAGTGAAATTGTATTGGAGAGGTAATAATACATACTAATTTTAACTCCACCTTTGTTTTTATCATTGTTTCTCAATGAAATCAAAGAAAATAGATATATCATATAATTAAATGATCCACAATGGGCTATAATTTCTCAATAAAATCACCATCATTTTATTGTTTTTTTCATATAATTACATTCAACCTATTATAGAAACCAAATTCATGAAAACATTTAATATATGAAACCTGACGCGTCAATCCTATTTAATACATAAATTATAATAAAATTTATAATTAATATCACTCTGTTATAACGAGTTTAAAAATATATCATTAAAAATATATCCATACTACTATATAATATTTTTCAACCATCGATGTTTTATAATTTTCTTCAACTAAATAAAATTACCCTTAATGTTTGGGAGGTGTTTATAAGTAAATTTTTTATCAATTAACAAGGTTTGAGTATTGGAGCTAGAAGTAAACATTACCTAATCCACGAGTTCATGATATACGTATTGATTATTGGGAAACTACATACCATTAAAAATTATATTATGGAATATATAAAGGATTATCTAAACCATCTTAGAGAATTAGTTTCAAATCATGCTAATAACATAATCAAAAATATTAAAGAAAATATAATTAATTAATTAAAAATAATATCATTTTAAATATTAAGAATAGAATGATTCATCTTTGATATCTCTTAAAACCACTATTGAAAGCATCAAAATAATAACACTAAATTTATAAACCACTATAGAAACAATAACATTGTAAAATTTCTAGAATAAAACAACACACATGTTCTATAAAATATGAAAACATATCCCCATACTAGTAACAATAGAATTAGTAATCAAGTGTGAGAAAAATAAAAATAAAATCATATATCAAAATTATATTAAAATAAACGTTCATATAATTAACATTATAGAAGATTTTGGGAAATAATAAATTTATAAAAATTGTGATTCTTAATTCAACACACATTCCATCCTAAAATTAATTTTTTTTATAGATTTAAAAAAAAATCAATAAAAAAATTATCCCCTTTAAAATCAGGATTTAGTTTTTAAAATAATTGTGAAATATAAATTCATTCATTTACAATTTCATTAAATTTTATAGATTTAATCCTCATAATATTATAATATTGTACTGTATAAAAATTTTTTTAAAAGAATTTATGAATTTTTTTTACATCTCATAGTAATCCTCACCAATCAGGTTATTGAAACTTTTGTAACTACAATTGAAAAATCTTCCTAAGGTGGTGATAATTTTAGAAATAAAATATAAAATTTTTTATGTTAAACTCATTGATTTTTTTTTAATATAAATGTGTAGTATTTTAGAACATTACAATACTAATTCATGCTATAGTTATAACTGTTGGTGTCTTCCATGGTTTTTGATAATTAATTTTCAAATTTAGATTATTAGTGATTCTATCTAATTAGAATAATTATATTATTATGATACTAATATTTTTGTAGGTTGTATTTTACATGTTATATCATGATGATATTTAGACGATTTGGAAATGGTTGAGATAATTTTTTTCAAAAATAACCAAATC
Source organism: Viscum album (assembly GCA_963277665.1). Taxonomy (NCBI): domain Eukaryota; kingdom Viridiplantae; phylum Streptophyta; class Magnoliopsida; order Santalales; family Viscaceae; genus Viscum; species Viscum album. Next base: position 269,499,107 of record OY728129.1, read on the forward strand.
AAGGGAATATTGGGAAAACAAAACATCTATGTTAACCTCTTATTTTGAAATCAATTGTGCATAGACAATTATGAGGTGACTAATAATGTAGTTTCAACAAACATATAGTAGTGATCAATATGTATTATTCATGATGAACAATAAAAGGGAGACATCTCTTATACAATATTCACTATAATATATCCTTTATTATATTCTATGAAAAATACACTCTCCGAAACACTGTCATATAATCCATCAATATATAATTCTACAAATTTATATAGAATTGAATCAAACATTTTTTATGTAAAATTATTTTAGTGAAATACTCATTTAAAATACATTCATTAATATAGTCTCACATGTTTTTTAAAGCCTAACCATCATGTGTATGGGGGTGTTGGAAGTCACTGTTAGAGATTTTAGTTCCTAGTATATATTGGTCGGATACTAAATGTATTCAGAGTTAGTTTTTTTAGTTTCTTGTAAATTCATCCCAATCCCAAAAATTAGAATTATTTTACTCTCTTGGATTTCATTCTATATATAAAACATTCTAGGTTCCTAATGGGTTTTATATGATTCTCTATGTTCTCATATTACTCATATTAGTTGTTATTTTTTACAATTTTCCTTTCAATATATGTATATCTTCATTTATGAAATAGATGTAAATTTCCTTCCATGTTCCTTTGAGTCCATATCAATTCCCCAATTGATTTTTTTCTATTAAAATTAATTATTTAGTAGTTTACTCTCCAATCGAGGGGAATCCATTGAAGTGCAGTCTCTCTTAATCTTAAGTTAAGTAGTCCATACCATGTTAAACCATTTATATTTATTTGTATGGGATATCTAAAATATTATTGTGTGTGTTCTCCTAAAAACAGTAGTATTTTGTAATTTAATTAGTCAAGTGAGTCTTGATGGTATAATTTTCTTCTTAGATGGTAAATGTGTGTAAAATATCTTAATTACAGCAAACCAATTCCTTATTATTTGATTTTAGTTTGGGTTGTACACATAGCATCTTGGGACTAATATGAGCCATTTTGACACATTTGAGGATTTTGTAAGCTTGTGGAATACAACCTTTCTATGGTGATGGGATGTATCACTAATTAATATGTTGTATGAGTAAATATGGATTGTTTTTTTAAACCTTGATGGTTCAATTTGGGAGTATTTAATTTGACATAAATGTGGTTCCATAGGACAATAATGTCTCATTTGTACTAATAGTTTGTATTGGAAATTTTATAATACCCCATGTTTCTTCTAATTAACATATTATGTGATCGAACTGATGATATTATTTCCCCCTCTAATGTGAGTGGATGGTTCTCTATTCTTAAATTGTATCAATTTATAGAGTAGCATGTTTTATTCTCATGATGATATATTGTGAAAACATTATAATTGGGAAAATGTAAAAAGTTGTATATTTTCAGTAGATAGATAATACTTAGTCAGACATTTGTGAGGGGACTATGAACTAATACACTGATGTGTTACCTAACTTGTGTGAGAGGGTGTGGTCTGAAAATATATGTGAAAATTGATGTGCTACATGTTGTGGGATAGTGTATTTTAGGAGATGGTTCATGTTCTGTAAGGGGATATGTACATCGTATGATATTATTCAACTATCCAGCATATGGTAACACTCAATTTAGATAAATTAATGTTACATCACTTTTGTGTAATACATAGTACATCACCCAAACAGATGCCAAAATACAGTGTTAGTTTAGTTCCTTTAAAAATACGGAAATGTAAATTCTGGTATTTGAGTGAGCAACATTATATCCCTCCAGGTTCTCCAAGACTATAACCCTTCTTATACATAGCATACCTAGAATATATATTAATAAAATGGGGAAGGAAATAGAAAAGTGGTGAGCTCAGATGCTTAGTAAGGGTAAATAATTGAGATCTATAAGCATAAACATTAGAATAAGAATATTAGGATGTGATAATAAAACTAAAATATCATACCCTGCATTTCATAAACATGAATTAATGAATAAAGGATGTAAATTCATAAGGAATGGATCATAATGAAATCAATTACATTATCTATAAAATCATATCCTATGAGTAATATAGATATTTTTGGCAGACACATAATAATATAAAATTATTTCTATAATTGTCAAGGCATCACATCCATGGCCATTAATGTATTATGGGTTTACTACCAATACTGTGTTGGTAGTTATTGTTTACTCCCATAACCATCCTGGAATTCATGGTTCACTCTAATTACAGTCTTTGTAGTCATGGTTTACTTTCATGGCCATATTAATAGTAAATTATCAATCCTAATATAATATTAGAAAAAAAGTTCCTTTCTTTCAATCTCATGAGATATAAATAATTTCCTAATGCATTGGAAGTAGATTTAGGACCCACCAATCTCAGAATGAATTCAAATACATTTTTTCTATTATTTCATAAAAATTACACAAAAATAACCCATGAGATGAAATGGGTATCATAAATAAGAAATAATATCTGAACCTATAGATAAAAGAAGGGTTTCATAATCAATTCATCTGATTATGACCCAAAAAAATAAATGGGTTTCATGGACATGTAACCCATGAATGAGAAATTTTTTTAATAAACATTGATCCTATGAATGAGACACAGATTTCATAAACATATAACCTTAGAAAGAGAAAAGGGTGGCATAATCATCATTCTAAAAAAATATAAACCATTTAAAAAAGAATATGAATGTAACATTCAGATAATTTCCTAGATGGAAATTAGTAACATTAACAAATGTCATCTTAGATGGAAAATAATTTTTAAAAATATATTATGTTTTTGAAAAAGTAATCAATTATTTTATAAAAAAGGATATTTGAAACAGAAAAAATTTTCAAATACATGGTTATGTAAAACACTTCAAAAATTCAAAAAGAAACTTTGAAATCCTTTTGCCCAGAAAAATTATAAAATAATGTTAAAAACATTTTGAAATTTTTTTTCCTTTAAAAACATACAATAATCTTGAAATCAATTGGAAAATTTTATTCTTTAAATAAATATAACATATAAATAAGTTTCAAAATTTTGGAAATCCTTTTTTATTTTAGAAAAAATAGGTTTATGGAATATAATATATATGTTGGAAATTTTTTAAAAACGTTTTTTAAATAAAACATTCTTAAAAACAATTTTCATTGAAAACTACTTAAAAATGAATTTGTAGAATATTAGAAATACACTTTTCAATGAAAAAAATGAATTTTCAATCATGTAAAACAAACTAAAATGGAATCATGGTCATGATAACAATATTTTATGGAAAATCATGAGATCTCTTGAGATATGGATCATAATACATCATCAATGGGACTATAATCATAAACAACCTCGATAAATAGTAATACTGTAGATATAAACTATATCTAATTTGGTAACATTAATTATAAAAAATTAAACATAATAACATTACATAAAGCATAAAATATCATGAAAATAATAATATTGATGATATAATATATTAAATTATTTATATAATCCTCATGTAAATATATTTGTTCACAACATGACATTATTTTCAAAGAATGAAAATTGGGGAATAACTACTTTACTGATTTGGTAACAATTAAAACATAATAAAAATAAAAAATTATTTAATGGATATGTAAAAAACCCTAAATAGAAGTATAAGAGTCCTAAAATAAATCTATAGGTATTTTACACACCACACAAAATAAATGAGGGGTGAATAAGATATGTATGTCAAAAAAATAAAAAGTGAGATGAAATCCCATTACCACATGTCTCGAATCTCTTCTTACTCATACAATCCTCATATATAATAAATGAAATATTATTATAGAAAATTTAAAGATACTTAATTTTACTATAAGATTATATATTTTTTGATTTTGAATTTATATTACTTCTTAATAATGATTCCATGTTCAGGTTTCACATCGGATAACACCAGTTTTCTTTTTTCACATGTTCCTTTAATTTGTTAATTTTTTCGTCCTCATACTTATATCATCAATTACAGATTGTAAACAATGATATAAATATATTTTATATTAATTATATATTTTTATATAATAATATATAGTATGTAGATATATGATGTGGAATACACTATTCATGGAGATGGTTTGTTGTACGTACACATCAACATAATTTCAGTTTTTTGTAATATTGAAAGAAATAAAGTAAATGAAATACATTAATTTATTTATATTGAATAATTATATTTGATTTATTGTTTAATATATAACATATATTTTCACTACACCCATCTTTAAAACATTCTATGTAGTTTGTAAATGAATCACGTTGCTTTGAGGATGCGTTAATCCATACTCTCCCAAACAAAATTATCGTATTTACACAAAATGTAATGAATGTAGTTTTTTGTAATTTAATAATTAGAAAATCCTAAATACAGAATATATATCATATATATCATATAAAAATATATTTTTATAATAATTCCCACAGTAGTTATGAGGTAAATGAAAAAAATTAAAAACATCATTCTGAGAGGTGGTATTCGCCATACACAAGAAAGGTATGTTCGTTGCTAATTTGATGAATGTGTATATTTATGTAGATTAAACCCTTATCATAACATAGTATTAGAATATTTATGATATAAATGATACAATATGCCCATTTAAGAAGAATAATTTATGTATAATATTGAGAAAATAAAATAAGAATCCTAAAGAAGGGCGTTAAATCTTCTTGGCGTAAATCCTTTTGTTTGCATGGAAGAGCTTCCTTGGATGAATTTCATGTAAAAGGGTATATTTATTAAGGAATATAGGGATGTTGGGAAGTGAATTGGTAAGATATTTTCTGAACATTAGTGGCATGAGTGGTGTGAAATGGGAGGATATGTAGTGGATTTTTAATGGGGACAGAGGGGATACACATGGTATTTTAGAAAAAAAAAATTTGTTTCACCAACATTTTTACCAAAAATAAAGTCATCTAAAACCCAAAAAATATAATTATTGATGGTTTTTACTATATAATTCCATTATATTGGTGTTTTAAATGTTTTTATTTTATTTTTTTCCTCATGTTAATCTTTAGTCAATTTTTAATTTATATTTTAACTATGTAGCTGTAATTAATATTTATCACATTCACTAATCGTTTTGGTCAAAAAATAAGTTTGAAATATTAGACTATAGAATTTATAATAATTAAAATTGTTTTTATCAATTTTTTAAAATTAACTCAATACAATCATAAAAACTATGTTTAATGCTAATCTCACATATGTGGTGAACGGTGGGTTTTTAAACTTATAATGTTCAATAGTTCAATAAAATTTCATATCTATAGTCAACATAAACATTATTTTAATAAACTAAATTTGATTTATATATTTAATATTGATCAGTTTATTATTTAAAACAACCTTTTAAAATAATATATCCACATAAATAAATTAGATGAAAAATTAGGTATGAATTATAATTTAGTATGTTGCAGTATTAAATCAAAAAATGAGGTTTCTCAGAAAAAATTCAAAAAAGTAACCCTTTGATGATTTGGAAATTCTGACTTCAAAATTGATGTTTATTTTATAAAATTCAATTTCTAAAGGTGTATAAAAGTAATTTCATCCTTTTTTATAGAATTACATAAAAAGCTTTTCTTTTGAAAGAATTGTATTTTTAAACATATAGTCTTTACAAAAAAATTATATATTTTATCATCATTACGATTTATTTATATTAAAATATAATAAATATCATTTAATAATTGGTTCTTACTATTCATGTAATTATATTTAATGGCTATGTTATTACTATTTTATTTAATTAATTATAAAAAAATATTGTTTTATAGAAACTCACTGTTATGTTTAATTTAAGCCTTGTGGGTGTTGTTGATAAAAAAAGTCAAGTTGACATTTAATGAAGAACCAACATATCCATGGTTATATTATAACTAAATTAGAATATGGTGTAGAAAAAATACGTAAATAACTTTTTTCTTTCATATAATCCAAGGTATATTCACGAGAGACTGATTTTCAAAATAACAAAAAAAATCAAATTAATACAAAAAACATTTTCACAAAAACATGTGGTGTTACATTTTAACCCATTAAATTGACTTTATACCTCAAAATTAATATAGTTTATCAATGGTTTAATACTTTGATGTTATATTAATTGAAACCAAAATGGTAAACATGAACACTAAAACAACATTTAAAAATAGAATGTTGGTTGGTCAAACATTCATTCCTAAAGCACTAGAAGGTGAAACGTTTATTCCTAAAGTACAAGAGTATCATGAAATCAATGATAATCCATCCAATATATATTTAATTACAATTAACACAAATTTTATTGAATAGGCTATCCAATATGCGTAATTCTCCATTTCCTGAAATAATACTTTAATCTCACAAACTTCATATGATGTTTAACATATATATCCCATAAATTGTCAATCATATAACTTTTACAAAAGATTAAATTCTTTAGATTAGAAATAAAGAAATGAAATTAGGTTAACATTTTCCTTCTATATATCACAAAGTAGATATTTTTTCACATTCCAAACACGTGAATACCCTCCTCGTATATTCTCTTAAAAAAATTTAATATCTAGAATTTAAAAAAATACTCTTCAAAAATATGTATGCTTTCTTATTCAAAATATTACTAGATATATTACTTGAATTTACTACGTTGTAAACATCATCCTTAAAAATATAAACCACTTTGTCAAAAAAAATTACTTTATAAGTTTTGATGTCTAAAATACTATCATTTTTAATTTATCTTTAAAATCACCTCATAATCCATTTAAAATATCATTTTTTGATCATCAAAAAAATGTTAAGGGTTGCCTTCCCATTTTGTAACCATTCCATTTAAAAAAAAATTATAGGTCATCAGTATCATTTAACTCATCCTATTAAATACTTAAATAAAATATTATAAAAACAATCTTTATATACATCATGATTCATATAACATAATATTTGAATTAAAAAAATACAATTATATCATCAAAATTTATTCGTAATCTATTCCTCTATATTTATCAACATATTACTTTATATATATTTTCTATAATAAGAAATATGAATCATGTTTTAAGGTCTCTCAACTATAATCCGATCATGCTTCTTACATTTAATGTGAAGAATACAATATGAACATTTCATACCATTCACATGGTTTATGTGGTCTTTTTATATTAATTTTATATACAATACTCATACCAACATCTTGATTCTATTCATGAGTTATCCAGTTATGACATCGATGATTATAATTCCCATACATTCCATAGCTAAAAAATTCAATGCTAACCTAGTTTCTTTTTGTTATTGCTTTTGAATTACACTAGAAATAATATCGTGGGAAACATATATCATATTTTGAATCCTCATAATCCTGAAAAATCACTAATAGAATATATAAATCAATAAAATACTTCTGTTATCTATGAAACCTTTGTTATAACCAAGGTTATGTCTAGTCAACCTCCATTTAAATCCTTCACGATGGTTCATAAAGGGTTTTTTATTCAACAAGAATATCACTCATGATTTTGAAACTAGGATCCCTGTGTGGCTCATTTTCATGTACAATGTTACACTCGAGACAGGCCTAAGTCACCTTGTGAAATATGTTACTCCTAGGTAAACTTTTTCCAGAACCACAAACACTAGTAATATCCAATCATATATTTATTTCAAGGAAACCAATCTCTCTATCCTTTACCAAAATTCCAAGACATTTTACTATACCTTTCCTCATCCATAATATCATTAATAGAAATATCCCTTTACATATCCTTAGAAATATTCATAGAGATATCACTATATTTTATGTAATGTCTCGGTTCTGGGTGTCACCAAAAGGTTCCCCGTACCTAGTTTGTCACATGGCCTCAAGAACCTTTCCCCAAATTCTAGTGGCTTCTGACTAGTAGGGAGGGACATGGGTGTGATAGTGGGGAAACTATTCCCTCATTTGTAGAGTATACACAACGGAATATAAGTAATAAACAGTAGAAAAAGCAGCAATACTATACCAAATAAGTAAATAGGAAAATACTGAATTAAATAAACAATTTGAGCACAGAAATAAATGATCCCTGTCACATATGTCTAGAAAAGAATAAAAACAAGTAAAAATGCTGTAAATATTGTACTAAACCAAAAAAAAGTAAACTCCAGCAGAATCGCATTCACTAACTTGGTGCATTGCTCTCCATCTCCACAACAATGAAGTACCTACTTTATATGGTCACTTTATCTTATCAATACCTGAAAACATATAATCTGGATGGGTCTAAAATCATGACCCAAAAAGGGTGTGAGAGGAATCCTATTAGAAAACCACTCGAATATCTATGCCTAACATTCATTGAGTATATATAACATATAATAATGAAAACGAAACAATGAAACTAGCAGTACTCAAAATTAACCAATTCCTATATATTCTATTTACATTCATTAGAATTTAATGTTTTTCATTTAATCAAGTAATTATCCAAAATAGGAATCCTAGAAATCTAATTAAAAGGACCTAATCAAATCATGTGATTTTTTTGGCAGACACGTCACAAAAATTCAATATTTACATTAATCCTCTAGGTAGCACACACATTATAACCCCTCTAGCCAAGTAATATAATAAAAAGCCAAGAAAATCTAGGGAAGAAATCACCATCAATTTACTCTATGGTGTTTCTAGAATTACTAATGACTCTTTGGGGAAGCACTCAATGTCAATTCCCCCTCTGGTCTATTAATTTAAACTATAGAAACTCTGAGGAAGTACGCACTATCAATTCCCCTTGTGGCCTCATAGTGTGAAATATAACAGACATTCTGGGGAAGCACTCAACCTCAATTGCCCTGTGGTATAATTACACTAGGTTTGCACAACCCTATCCAATTCAATCCTTAATAAATGATATAATGTAGCCCAACATAATCTCAACTACTATATTGATAGACAATTCCATTTCATATCTCAAACAATTAAGAAACATACAAAGTAAGATAGTTTCATCCTATCAATAAATGCAATGAAACAAGGTATTCCTTAAAGGAAACCTATACTAAATTGTTGTGAACCATCAAACATGGAAACTCACCCCTGTGGTGTTCCTTAAACATGCAATTTCACATAATATCATATCATCAAACCATTAATCCAACAATCATTCTAATACATATAAAACAAGGTTCACATTCTTTAACCTGAAATACCTAAAAATTGTGTAATTAGATCCTTTTAATATAAAACTCAATGACAAAAAATGAAAGGCAACAAACCACATACCTAGATGTTGTACGATATATATAAATGATCCATAGCCTTTGAATCAAACTCAAGCATTATAGATCTAAAAAAATATCAAAAACATTCAACCTTGAATAAAATGAGGGAGAGAAGAAATTCAGAGGAGATGATCTAGAAGAAGGATGAACTCATCTGTAGGATTCTAATGCACCTACCGGAGTTTGGATCAGACTATGGATAAATGAATAGTGTCTTGGAGAATCTTCGTCACCCTTAGTAGATCCTGGACAAGATGATGCCAGAAGTAGATGAATATGGGGATTAGGCGTGACCTCGGTCTAGTTAAACCTATAAAATAAATAGTACGTGGAGTGTTCATTTAATGTACACACTGTGTACATGCCTTAAACAGCCCCAATATAGTTGATATCTTGGTCACCCCACATAGTCATGTACTGAGACGTTACACAACGAGTACACAACTACCTGAAAAAACATTGTACAAGGCGTGTACTCTTAAGTACAAAGTGCATACTTTAAAATTTCCAAATTATCCACTTTTCCCTAAAAAAACCTGAAAACAAGTTCAATACATGGAATGAATATCTGGATTTTTAAAAAAATTCTCCCTTTGTGAAATTTATCCCCAAATTTCTCTAACAATGTGTTGAAGAAGAATCCTCGAATAGCTCTGGCCACTCCGATCGCACATCGGCCTCACTCCCCCAAGTCTCGTCATGTACTCGTCTGTGCTGCCATAGCCCCCATACAAGAGGAACATACCATCCATCTAGAACCTTTGAACATTGATCAATAATCCTGATTGGATTATCCATGTATGATGATTCCACATCCAACTCATCCTCATCGAGTCAAAAACATGAGATGGGTCTGAGAAGTAGCTTTGTAGATAAGAAACATGGAAGACTTCATTCATAGCCTAGTACCTCGGAGGTAACTACAACCGATAGGAATCCGACCTGACTCTATCCAAAACCTAAAATAGTCCAATGTATCTCATTGATAGTTTTCCATATCTCCTAATCCTCTTGTGTCCCATCCTTGGTGTGACACGTAGGAAAACCTGATTTCTGACCTCAAACCCTATAGGTCATCTCAGTTGATTATCATGATACAAATGGCATGAATTTTCAATGCCCATCCTCTTTCGAATCAAATCCAACTACTCTGTGGTCTCCAAGACAAGAAGAGGACCCAACAAAGCTACCTCTCCTACCTCCATCCATCATTGGGGTGATCTGCATGGCCTACCTTACAAATCTTCATGAGGTTCCATTTGAATAGATTCCAAAAAAACCATTATTATAAGAAAACTCCAATAGAGGTATCTGGTTCTCCCAAGAACCCCCAAAATATATGATTCAGGCTAGATTCATGTCCTCTAAAAACCGAATCATTTGGTTTGACTGGACATCTTTTTGGGGATGGTATGTTGCAATCAGAAGTACTGGTGACCAAGAGGCCTTTATAGTCCCCGCCAGACATGACATGTAAAGTGGGAATCTCTATCTAAAAAGATAGATTGAGGAACCCAATGAAAATATACAATCTCTTGGATGTAAAACCTTGCAATATCATCAAACCTAGATGTATCCTTGATCGGTAATAAGTGTTCCAAATTCATGAGCTAGTTGATAACAACCCAAAACACATCATTCCCTCAAGGTGACCTTGGTAAACCTATCACGGAATCTATTGTGATGTCATTCCACTTCAACTTGGGAATGGTTAACTACTATAAAATACCTATTGTTCGTTGATGCTTCGCCTTCACCTGTAGAAAAGATGAATATATAATAAAAAACTTGCAAAAACCCTCTTCATACATGGCCACAATTACTGATGGTGTAGATCTTGATATATCTTGGTGACACTAGGATGTACTTCCAAAACAGAGGAATGAAAAACTCGCATCAGCTCCTCACGTATGTATTTTAACACCCAGACACACACACTAAAATGAAATATCTCATCCTCTCTTATGTTCCATCCAAGAGTAGGGTCCTATTCTTACACACTCTTTTGTAGGATTGTTCCTTTGAAATTTGATAGCTAACTCATTTTCACTCGATCAAATATAGTAAAGGTAACAACTACCGATGAAATAATCATCTTCTGCTGTCTATTTTTCACCTCCAAATGCACCTCATAGATTAGATCCATAAGTTCTCACTCACTACTGGCCTCCTAGACTACATGTATCTGATTCTGCATGCTCAAATCATCATCCATTGTGTTTCCTTTCCCAGGCATGTAGAAAATTTCAAAATGAAAATTCTAAATGTAATCAACCCACCTTCGCTGTCTCTAATTCAGATCATGATGAGTAAAGATATACTTGAGGATTTTGTAGTTGATGAATAAAACAAAATAATTTCCCAAAAGATAAATTCTCTAATAATGTAATGCATGCACAACTGCGGTTAAATTCAGATCATGCATCAGGTAATCTCTCTCATGTGTCCTTATATTCTGAGACCCATACACAATGACTCTTTCCCCCTACATAAGAATGACACACAACATGATACCTAATGCATCACAGTAAATAGTTTAACTATTTACATGATCTGTTAGGATTAGTATCTATGCTTAAGTAAAAATCCCTTTTAGCACCTGAAAGGCTGAATCGTAGGAATCTATCAACAAGTACATTGCCCTCATCTTATCTAGGCTCATTAGTGGTTCGGCTAAGCATGCAAATTATTGTATAATGCGCCTGTAGAAAATGGCCAGTCACATAATTTTTTTTACCTCAATGACATTATTCAGCAGCTTATAGAAAACTAATTATCTCACCTTTTATGGGTCTACTGATACTCCATTTGTTGAGATAACATGACCCAAGAAGTGAATCAGGCCCATCCAAAAGTGTCATTTTGGGAGATTAGAATATAACCAATGCTCTATCGGTGTACTCAAAATGATCTCAAGATGTGTGGAATGGTCTTGTCGAGTGTGGGAGTATAAGATGATATCATCCATGAAGGCTACCACAAAAGAATCCAAATAATGATGGAACACGAGTTTATCAGCGCCCAAAAAACTGCATGCACTTTCATGAGACCGATTGGTATAACCACATATACATATAGACCATACAATCCCAAAAAGTCTGTAAGTGGTATCTCTAAAGGTCTAACATGCCACTGATGATAACCAGGTCCCAATTCAATCTATGAGAACACGATGTTTCCTCATTGATGATAAAAGATGTTATCAATTCTTATAAAGGGATATCAGTTCATTATCATCAAATGGTTCAACTTATGATAATACACACAAATTCTGAGGGTATCATCCACCTTCATTACAAACAGGATAGGAGAACCCTATAGAGAAACACCAGTTCTGATGAAACACTTTACCTGTAACTCATATAACTTCATCTTGAGATCTTGTATTTCTGGTGAATCCATCCAATTAGGAGGAATGGACATAGGTGCCACCCCTGGCACAAGATCAATAAAAAATTATACCTATCACTCAAGAGGATAACCTGAAAATTATTCCATAAATAAATCCCTTCAATGATTGACCAATGTAGGAGAATCCTTCTGTGAAGTCCCCGGGTCATCCAGATATAGACTAGCCATCTGGGTTGTAACACCTATCATCCTCTGATACTCGGGTTTGGCTCTACTCACCTGTCCATCCCATTTTCCCTTATGTAGAAATAGTCTACCTTCTGGTGACATGAGACCCACTCTATGATGATATAAATGACAACAACCAAGAAGGGAACTAACCAGTCCATTATGAGAATAACGTCATAACCATTCATCGCTAAGACATAAATGTCCTATAAGAAGTGAGACCCACCAACCTCAAGAGGGAAATCCTTTCACTGAGGTACACTAGTCATTCTAGTCCCCAATTACGTTTCCAGTGTCAAGATACCAGTATAATTAAAGATACAACGCCTGAGGATCTTTAAAATAGTCACAGATATAATGCTATGGGAAGCCCCTATATCACAAAAAGCTAAATCTAAAATATAGGTAATCAAAATCGTACCTCTAACTGTAGAGGGTCCTAGATCAGGCACTTGATGGTTCTACTATAACAAAATATCTTGACCTGTTTCATGGACTAATGAATCTATTTGAGATCCCTATGTCAATCCACCATGTGGCTATCAAAAACCTTATGTCTCACCACGGTGGCCACGACCACCACCTTAGCCTAAACGGTCTGAAGTAATATATCCCCTAGTATGATGTGGGGATGGTGGTCCTGCTCTAGTATGAGGATTTGAAATATATCCTCCCTCACTAGCTACTGGAAAAATTGAATTGATGAAATTGAGGAGACTCCCCATCTTGCCGTAAGATCAGCACTCAACTTGGTCACTTTGGCACCAAAGATTCTTATATCTTCCATTAACGAACAGTTATCACACCACAAGGATACCTGAATGAAAAATACCATCTACTTGGATCTACACATGCTGACTCCCTATGGTGCATCCTACTATCAGCAAGAAGAGTACCAATTCTGGATGCTAAGCCACCCTACCCACAACTCCATAATCCTTCAGGTTGCGCTTGGTGATCAGCGCCAGCATGATGAATGAACATATGGAATTCAGCCTCAAGATGATTACCTGATATCAGATGATATTTTGGAGTCCATAATCAAACATTCTTCCAGGAAATAACTCATCACCCCCAAAATGGATGTGAAGCACTACAACTCTCTGAACTGAGAATAATACTCCATGACTGAGAGAGTACCTTGCTCCAAAATGATGAACTCCCAGGCTTGGTCATCCCTTAAGGTGTCTAGGTAGAAATAGTCATCAATGATCTATTGGAACTCATCTTAGGCCATAACCTACTGGCATCTCTCCAGTCATATCACATCCCACCATCTCTGGCCGGAGTCACGTATCATGTACATAGCAAGCTTCTCCCACCTCTCTGGAGGAATCTCGAGATACTCAAAGATTTATAGCATGGATTCTTACCATGAAATTGTATCATTATGTCCTCTATCCCCTATGAATTTGGGTGGATGTTGCTACTGAAAAACACACATCAACTCTACCATAGACGGGGCATGATGCAATGTTCATTGGAAGGTATGCATCATCATCATCAAGCCTTCACCGAACAGTTCCTTAGCACCTGTGTCTGATATAGTAGGTGGTTCCTAGATAGGCATGATAAGAGTATCTGCTAGTAGTACTTGGTCTACCATTTCTAGTGTCTGATCATCTCCCTGATCCTAGCATACAACTAGAGGATGACTCGGTGGCATGACTATAAAAAGTGAAGCGACACCTCAGATCAAGATTATAAAGGACAAAAACATATAAATGTATGAAATTAATAGGAGAAAGAAAACATTCATTTTTTAAAAAATAGTGTTACATTGTGTTCATACCATGCACATGGCATGTTACCTTAGGCTTCCATATGGGTGTGTACTTCTTCCAAAACTAGTCGTGTAACACCTCTACACATTGTGTGTTCATCCTGTGACACAGTGTGTACATGAATTTTTCCTCCTTCCTAAGTTCTTCTACCTGGTTACAACTATAAAATTCCTTTAAAACAAAACTACATGGCGTGTTTAAGTTAAAAACGATTTTCACTAGAAGGATTTTACTGACCCGTGTAGTTGATCACACGGATGGAGACACAGTTGACGTCTACATAGCGTGTTAATGGTGGAAATGACCTATACTGCCCGACGTTAATCCACCAATGTAGTTACTCACAAATCTGAATACATGGTCTCAACAAAACATAATGTACTACCAGTACACTAAATGTTCCAAAATAGATTTCCTAATCTTGTTTTTTTGTCCACACATTCAGCCACACAGTCAAAGATAACATTGTGTGTAGAACAAGTACATGTAGTGTACATTAGAAAAACATTTGTCTTCCTGAACAGAAGGAAAAATGAAGTTTATTCATCATCACAAATCATGTATTATAGGTTTTTTAAGACAGATATCATCAAAAACTACTCTAAACCCCCATAAAAACACTAAAAGAATAATTAATGTGACAAATTCCAGTCTGTGGGGGCCATACTACCCACGAATCAAATCTTGGCATCATATTCACGTCATATCATAACCAAATTTAGTTAAACATCAATGTGATTCACAATATTACAATCCGAGAGGGCCCATAACACCTTAGGGACCAATTTTTGGTGTCCATCGAAATGAAACCATGCGTATTCCAATACCCTATAAAAATAATAGTCATTATATCATTACATATATCACAACATCTTGCGTATATTGCACAACATCTACCATAATAGCATGTAAATCAGTAATTCACCCAAAATGGAATGACAAGAATGCATGACATGTGATCCCTATCATGTTCTTATATGATACATGAGATGGCATACCATCATCTCATCGGGCTACACAGAAATAGAACCTCAATAATGTCAATGATAACCCCAAAAATCATGTGAATCACACAATAGTGAAATCAAATCAACTGTAACAATTGCAAAACCAAAAAAATTTAAAAACAAAATGATGTAAATTTTCTTTTCCCTGTACACAATGTAACTACTCGCTATAAATGATTAATAACAACTACAAATTCCTTCCAATCCTTGTATATAGTCTCCAAAAAACATGAAAAATAATAAAATAACCTTCCTCTCATACCAATTTGCAACATCCTAGTTCCGAGTGCTGCCCAAAGGTTCCCCATTCCTGGTTGGTCACCTGGCCTCAAGTGTATTTCCATGAATTCCATAGGCTTCTGACTAGCAGTGTAGGACTTGGGTGTGATAGTGGGGAAACTATGACATCATTTTAATAGTAAATACAATGGATTAAAATACAATAAATAGTTGCATAAGCAGTAATATACTACCATGTATGTAAACGGTGGAAGACTAAAGTAAATAAACAATTGGAGAACATATATAAATGATGCATGTCACAAATGTCTAGGAAAGCTTCCAAACAAGTCATAATGCTAGAAATAAAGTACTATATCAATATATAGAAGAAAAAAAATGAAAACTCCAACAACATCAAAATCCCCAGATTGGTCTCATGCTCTACAACTCCACAATAATCATGTACCAAATGTAGAAGGGTGATTTCCCTTATCTATACCTAAAACCATATAATCTATTTGGGTCCAAAATCATGACCTAAATAGGGTGTGTGATAAATCCCATTATGAAACCAAAAACTGATTTATACCTAACAGCCAGGGAGTATATATAGCAGGAAATAATGAAAATGCTACAAATAAACTAGGAGTACAAAAAAGTAACCAATTCCTACAGTTTCATTTTACCTTCATTAGCATTTAATGTTTATCATTTAATAAAGATGGTATCAAATACAAGTATCTAATTAGACTACCTAATGGGACTCAATCCATGTTTGGGATTTGGATTAGCAGACACATCCCAAGCATTTAATATTTACATTGACCCTCAGGGTAGCTCGCACAGTCCAACACATTTTTCATGTAATGCGATAAAAAGGAAAAACCCACAAGGAATCACTCACCCTCAATTCCCCCTATGGTCTTTCCAAAATAACTACAGACTCTCTAGGGAAGTAAGCCACATCAATTCCCCATGTGGCCTCATAATGTAAACTATTGACACTATGAAGTAGCACTCACCATCATTCCCCCATGTGTTATTTTGTCTTGAAACATAATAGACAATTTGAGGAAGCACTCAATGTCAATTCTCCCTATGGTCTAACTACACCAGGTTCTTACAACCCTGGGAAATTAAATCATGTGTAAAAAATATGAAGCATCCTAATATAATCTCAACTACAACATGGATAAAAAATTACAAAGCATATCACACGAATTTAATAATTAGAAAATTTAAAATAGTTATATTATAACCAGCAAGTTAAGGAAACAAGGTATGCCTTATAGGAATCCTGGACCAAAGGGCCCTTAACCATCAAACAAGGAAACACACCCATGAGGTGTTCCTTAAACAGGAAATTTAAAATAATATTATATTCAAAAACCCTTAATCCAACAATCAATCTAAGGCATATAACATAATGTCCAATTTCCTTAAACTGAAATACTCGAAACATGGGTAATCAGCACCTTGGTATATAAAACTCAAAGAAAAATAACTAATGGAAAGAAACCACCTACCTAAACATTGTACGATTGATATAGATAATCCTAATCCATTTAATTGACCTAGAACATCATTTATATAGAAAAAAATCAAAAATCTTTATCCTTGAATAAATCAAGAGGGAGAAAAAATCAGGTGTAGAGGCTCTAGAAGAGGGAGGAACCTTCCGGTGGGATTCCAATGCACCCACTGGGGTTCAGATCAAACCTTGGATAGAGGAACAATGGGTTGTAGAATAGTTTTCATTCTTGGTCGCTCGATGATGAGACTATGCTAGAAGAAGATGAATTTGTGGATTATAAATGACCCCATTCTGATTAAACTAATAAAAGAAAATGTACATAGGGTGTTAATTTAATGTACACACCGTGTACATGCCTCTACCAACACATGCTTTAGGTGGTCACCATGTCACCCCACAAGTTCATGTATTGATCCCTTACATGCCCAGTACACAGCATCCCACAACAACATAGTACATGGAGTGTGCTTCTAAGGACATGACATGTACATATAAAATTTCCAATTTCTCTCCTTTTTCCTCAAAACACCTAAAAATAAGATCCAAACCTAAAATGATGATACAAGTTCTTAAATTTTTCTCATCCAAAATTCCAATGGTCAAATAAAAATTATGTATATTACCAACTATAGCAACCCACATTTTACTTACATTTACATTAAATAACCTTTTCAGAATACTTATTACATTACATAAATTAATGCTCAAATACTATGTTAGTTTAGTGAATTTTGAAACCTAGAATCTAATTTTCTAGTACATGATTACGATACATTATCCAAAAATATATTATAAAATAATGGAATCTATATTAGGCATATCATACCTAGAATTCAACATCATATCATAGTAAAGGAAACACAAATTTTGGTGATATAATATTCTCAATGAGGGGAAATAATGGAGATATGTATGCCTAAAAATTAGCAAAAGTTTTTGATAACAATATTAGAACATTAAAAGATCATACCATTTGTATCATAAACATGGATTATTGTATAAATTTTAATATTACATATTGAATAAATCATAATTAATTCAATAACATAATCCAGGAATGAAAAACATATGAGTATGGTATATAATTGTACCAAAAAATTAGAGTAAAAAATGAAATCTATATTAATCAGGGCATCACTACCAAGGAAATATTAGTAGTATTTTCTCACTCCCTATACTATATTGGTAGTTAGGGTTCACTCCCATAACCATCTTGGCAGTCATGGTACACTCCCATAACAATCACACTAGTCATGGTTCACTCCCATGACTATTTATGTAGTCATGGATCACTCCCAAGATCATCATAGCGGCAAATGTCCATTTTTTACTTCTCATGGGTTATAAATCATTACCCAATGCATTGGAGGGACATATATGTCTCAACCATTTCATAATAAAATAATTTATACATTTTCCACTAGATCTTACACATTACTCATAACAAAAACCAAAGACTAAAATTTGTATCATAAACATGTAATCTTATATTAATATTTGAAAAAGAGACAAGTTTCTTAATAATTTTTTATGGCATAATATATGTTATGAAATGGGATTAATAGACATATTACCTATGAAATATAAATGAATTTAAAAATAATATAACCCATGAAATGGATATTTATTTCATAAACATATAACTTGTGAAAGAGAAAAAAACATCATAAACATGTATCCATTGATATTGAAACAGATTTCAAAATCATATAACCCACAAAATAGAAACATGTGCCACAATAATATTTCAATAAAAACATAAACAATTAAGGAAATAATATGAATTTATTATTTTGATCATTTACTCGAAGTTCATGAGTAAAATTAACAAATTTCTTCTTGGATGGAAATTTTATTATATATATTTAACAATTTTTGTTAAAAAATATCATTTCATCTCAAAAAATTAAATTTAATATATAAAATCATTTGAATCCAATTTTTATTGAAAATAAATTGAATATTTAGAATGAATTCCTGAAATAATTTTGAGAAAATGTTTTCTTGAAAACTTTTAAGGGAAGCTTGAAAACATTTTAAAAATTGTTCTCCATGAAAACGTAAACAAATATTAAAAATATTTCAAAAAAAAATTTAATTTAAAAATTAATAAACAAGATATAAAAAGGCTTAGAAATAATTGATATCATATTCTCTTAAAAAATGAACCTGGAAATATAAAAATAAATTTTGAAAAGTATTTAAAATAATATTTTCACACAACACATTCGTGAAAACCTTTTTCAATAACAAAACAATAAAAAAATTGATTTCAATAATATTTAAAAATAATATTCATTAAATAAGTAAATTTTAAATCTTTAAGATAACCTAAAGGTAATTATGGTCATTATGGTAGGAAAATCCATACATGTTGAAAATTCCTTTTACACTGTTTAATGGTTAAAAAGTGCCGCAACTAGAAAATGAAAAAAAGATTCCTATTTCTAAAACAATTTTTTTAAATGAAAAAAATGGTTGAAATATTATTTTAATGTTTGTAGGATAATATTATAAATTATTTGGAAACCTTTTATAATACAAGTTTTAGAAGGAACATAGGCTTCTAGCTGAAAAAGTGTTACAATGAAACATTATTAAAAAAACTTTCTTGATAATATTTTTTACTAAAGAGTGGAAAATGGTACCATTAAATGGATTTAACAAAAATAACCATATGGTAATAATACACCTAATATTTATTCACATACCAATAATAATATTTCATTAATGTGAGCATAATCATAAACAATCTCGACAAACGGTAAGATTATGGCTATAAAATATTACATATTTGATAACATTGATTCATAACATAATATACAGAATAACATTAAAATAATAATAATGTATCGTGATGAGAATTAGATTAAATATATTACATTTCAAATTCATTATTTAAAATTCATGAAGAAAATATAGGATCATAACATGGAATGTCCCTCAATGATGGAAAATTGAGACAAAATTACATTATCAATTTAGAACCATCTTATAAATAAATCCTCTCAAAGGAAAATCATTAAATTTATTTTTAAAAACCCAAAAATTTAATTATAATAATAATAGAATAAAACCATTTTTATTATACACACCACACAAAATAAATTAGTGGTGAATAAGACATATATCTCATAGAAAAAAAAATTGAGGTGCAATTCCACTAACTTATGTATTAACACACTTCGTACACATAAAACATCCTATATGATAAATATATGTCTATTATAAATATATTAAATAAACATGTTCTTATTTATAATACCAAGTATTGTATTATTATGACATTATATTACCCTATTATTTATTATTTGAAGGCATGTTTTCGCTTCGGGTAATATCCTCTTAGTTTTTCGCATGTGTCTTAATTTGTTATATTTCTGGTCCGTATACATATATCATGATTTCTATAATAATGAACATGATATAAATATAATTCGTATTTAATATATATCTATTTATATTAATATATGGTATATATAAATATGAAATGTAACGTACCATTCACACAGATGGTACGTCGTAGGTACTCCATATTGTTGTTTCAATTTTCCATTGTAATATGGAATGAAATAATATCAATGAGATGTTTGTATATATATATAAACCATAAATTATAATTATTATTTCTAATATATCATATAATTTATCTAAACCCATAATTAATAAATTCAATTTTGTCGATGAATGAGTCACCACACATTGAGGAGGTGGTACTGAACACTTCCCTAAACAAAATTATCATATTTACAAAAAATGGAAATCATGAAGGGTTGTCGTATTTAATAATTATAGAAGTATAAATAAGGAATTTATATCTTATATATCATATAAAAATATATTTTCCATCATAATTAAAATCCATGAGAAGTGGTAAAGGAAAAACTATTAATATCAATTTGTGATGGGGTATTTCACCACACACAAGAACGCTATTTTCATTTCCCATTAGATGAAACTGTGTGTACTTTTAGGAAAAATAATTATCATAAAAAATCACAACATACATAGGATAATTAATATAATATTTATTAATGTAATAATTATAATTTTGGTAGTGTATAAATAAAATAAAGTAAAATATTTTTCCAAAGGATGTGGCCTCTCCTTTGTCTAACTTGTTTTGGTTTGCACCGAAGGACATCCATAAATGTCTTTTGTCCGAAAGAGATGATACATCGGGTAATTTATGGATTTTTGGAAGTAAATTATTATGATATTTTTCAAAATTATGTGTCTTGATAGGTTTTTATAAGGTGGATAGGTTGTGGCCTTTTAGAGGGGAGAGGAATTTTTAAAACCAGTTAGGTGAAACCAAGTTTGTGACTAAAAAAAGTCATAAAAACAAAAACAAAATAATTAAGGTTTATAAAATAAATATGGACATAATATGGGGGTTTTAATTGTTTCTAGGACATGTTTTCCATTATGATTATGGTTTAGTCCCTTTTATGCTTAATTTTACTTTAATTGATCTAATTAATTAGAATCAATTTCACAAATAATTTTGGTCAAAAACTAAGTTGTTATTATTAGAATATAAATAGTATACCTAATATAATAGTGTTAGTAGATTTTTTAAAATTCTATTGATAGAATTAGAATAAATTATTTAAATGATAACCTCACAATCATGCTGAAAAAAGGCCTTTTAATGTGAGAATGTCAAAAGTTCATTAATATTTTATATCTTTTTTTAAAAAAAATTAATAAAACAACCTAAATTAGAATCATATATGTATTGTTGAACTATTTTCCCATTAAAACCAACATAAAAATTTTATTTAAATATATAAACAAAGTAGATGAAAAATAAACTCTGAATTAAAATTCATTATTTTTCATTATTCTCCCAAATAAGATATTTCTCAGAAAAAAACTATATATCATCATACGATAATTATGGAATTATGAATAAAAAAAAATTAAATATTATCAAATTAAACCTCTAAAAGATTCTAATGAAATGTTTTATATATTTATAAGGGCATTAAATGTTTCCCTTTGGAAGAAATAGTATATCCAAACATAAGAGTTAATTAAAAAATATATTTTCTAAATTACATTTTATTTATATAAAAAAATTCAAAATAATATTAAAAAATTGGTTATTAAAATACATATTTTTTAAATCGATTCATTATAACTATATCATTTATTTAATGACAAATATGAAAAATGTAGTTTTGTAGAAACTCAATATTGTGTGTAACACAACTGAAGTAAGTGTTTCATCTATCACAAACCACGTATGTTATTGGTGTACTGAAAACATATATTGGGTTACCATATAATGAATGCATAACATGGTGTATATTAAAAAACACGAATGACTCAGCTATTTTATATAACTCAAGCTATATTCAGGGTTGTGTGAAATGATAATACCAAAATAATTAAATGAATTCAGAAAATAATATTTCACCAAAAATGTTGACGTTACCTGAAATAGGTACGATGTAGTTATTTTTAGGGTATATTATGGCCTAATTAATATATTATGTCCAAACATAAGTATAATTTTTTTATTTAGTTTAGGGAATATTATACAATATATCTTATACACTTATTTGATTGATGAATTAAATACTAGGTTTTTTACACACACCCAACATGGACCACCGAAGCACATGCATACTTTGTGTCATATAAAAAACTGGATCAGTGGTCCATTGTTGTTCTACTAATCCAATGATATTCTTTTTTTCTTTCTTATTTTACATGTATTCAATATTCTCTTATGTAAATCCTTTTGAATATATTGGATGAATGACCTATAGGCCATTTTTATGGAATGACGTTTTATTGTATGGTTGGACTATATTTTAGATATTTATATTTTTATATATAATTATCCTTATATTATTTTTCAAAAAACATGGTTAACACTATTTGTGATATAATATTGTCACAATATTGCTCTGGACCACACGACCAGATTAATTCCTCGTATATATAGTTTGGCACAAAGGTGTATATTTTTTTTATCTTGCATAAGAAATGGGATCCAGGATAGGTTGTTGCATATCTTCTTTTTCGTACATTTAACAACACAAAATTCAACCTTAAAAAATAATTTATATTTAAAAATATTAATAAATAACATTCATTAATAAAAGGGAATTGGGATATTTTTAGAAATTTATTTCATATAAGATACTCATTATTATTTCAATAAATATGAATATAGTTTTGTTTATTGCCCCATAAATTTTTATGAATATAATTAGATAATTAAAAATAAATAATGCGATTCCATCAATAATTTCGTAAATAAATGCACTAATTTCACCATGTGTCAATAGAGAATAGAATATTAGGGGTTAGAGACATATGTCTAAAAAAATAGATAATCTTTGTTCAAGATTAAACTAAAAAATTCAACTCTCTCCATAAAAATGTGAAAATTATATTTGATTTTATAATATAAAATAAGGAAACAAAAAAATAATAATTCAAAATAATAATTGTTGGTTATATAGAGATTTTAAAAACTATTCCCACCATTATTATCCAATATTATTTGCAGAGGAATATTTTATAATGCATAAAATCTTTTTATAAAACATAATATTAAATATTAAAAATATTATATGTATTGAATAGAGGTTGGACCCTAAATCAAATATTTATAGGAAAAAATATAAATAGTAATACTATAATTGTGTATATTTATTCATTTTATAACAATTAATTTTTTATATTATCAGAAAAGGTTACATTTCTATTATAAAATTTTGAGAATATTAGAATGGGAAAAAATTAAAAAAAAAATTTAAATTTTTCCAATGAACATGACATATTAAATTTATTTCATACATGGAAATTGAAATGCATTTTAAATGAAAAATATTTCAAATTGTATGTGAAAATTAAGATTTGTACCATTTTTAACAGCTTAAAATAGTTATGTATTCAAGGATATATATTGATCTATAGTTAATGCATAACCTAAATATTAATAACAATACTAAATTAGGGGATTTAATACATTTGGTAGATACGTAATCCATGTTAATCAGATTGAATATTGAATTTATGAAAAACATTAATTAGAAAATACATACCAAAAGAAATATCCACACATACACTACCATAACATGAATAATAACCTTACACATTTTCAATAGGCCAAAAAGTTATTTTAAAATAGGTGTGCATTTGATAATGAATTAATTTATAAACCCTTTTGGAAGAATTTTTTATCCAACAGTATAATTTTACATGTCAATTGTATATGATTAAATTATATTAAATAATATAGTTTTTATTTGTAATTTTTTTTATTTTAATGATTAAAAATAAAAAAATATTAAACTGTAAAAAATGAAAAAATTGACAATAATTATATATTGGTCGTTATATAAAAGGGATGGATGAAAAATAAAAATAGTATTATAATACATGACATCAATAAACAATATTAATAAATCAATTATTTTATGTCAATCATTTAATTTTTATAGTATAGGAAAATACATACATTTTGATTATAAAAATTTTCATTATAGGCGATAATTAAATTTATTAGATTCATAGAAACTTGTCAAACCAAAATCAACTAAAAAAATTGAAATATAATGTTATAATCTTATAACGAAAAAATATGCTAAATTTTTTAGATATGAATATAAACTAGAATATTTTAAGAAAGAATTTATCGATGAAATATTATAGAACTACCCCATAAATTTTAGTAAATTAAAAAAAATATGTTTCCAATATATTTTTTGGAAAAACTAAAAATATATTTTTTTACAAAATACATCTTTGAAAAAGTTTTAAACTAAAATTATTAAAGAATAATTTATTATATGGTTGCTGTAAATATATGGCATGTCAAGGATTCTCTGAAAAAAATGTTTCCATGACCAAAAACAATATTGTAATGGAAATATTAATAAGGTGGATTTCGTACAAGAATACCACTATTTTGAATACATTATAATGTGAATCCTTAATCTAAAATAACATATGCTTAATAATTATATCATGGTTTATGATAGAAATACCACGGTTTAATTTATTTTCTTAAATGAAAACATGAAAAGTGTAATACCTATTTTTGTACAACAATTATACTATTCAATTAGATAAGTTAGTTTTTTATTATCTATAACTACAATATATATACTGAATATATCATATCTTATTGTTATAAAGAAATAATCAGAAAAATACTATATTCAATATCGACTTTTTAAATATAATGATAAAAAGTCACTAAAAATATATTATTTGCTTCAAATTAGTATTCAATTTACATTATAAATAAATAATTATGTCTTCAAAAAATAAAAAAATACTGTTTTTTTATTTTGTTTATAAATGTCAAGGAAACCATAATAGAAATTTAATTGGAACTCCAGATACCCCTGAATTTAATTTCATAATCTTGAAGTGACGAAATAGATAAATATATGCTCAAACATTGATCAAATAAAGGGGGAAATGGTTTATTTCATAATCCCAAACAAAAATGATCATTAATGATAAAATGTGAAAACAATAATCAACTTTTATTGGATAGGGGCCCATGAGATGGGTTGGAATTGAGGGTATGAATGTGGGTGCCAGAGATCATGAAGGCAACTATGGTAAAATGGGTATATAAATGTAGGAATAGACTAACCCTATGAAGGTGATGACCAATGATGATTTTGGGGTAGTGGAATATTCTGGTTGCATGTGATTTTTCCAATGACTGTAATATTAATTGTACTTGTTATATTGCAACCTCCACTGATATAGAGGAGAATATTGGAAAATCATTAGAAGGGGAGACACCTTCTCCACTGTATGATGAGGAGATGCATTCAAATTTGAATGAAAAAATGAGGTATGGAGGGAACCACTACACCAAACTTCTTTTCAATACTAGATTCGATTAAATACCTGTATTTTTATGCCTCTTATCATGAGAGCCTAGAAAATAATGGTCTAAAGATGAAAAAGAAGACCAAATTATCTGATGTTTCTCATTCATTGTCTAATGTGCATGTTAAAAATGAATCCATTTCTAATCATGGGGAGTCCCTACTTTGGGATTATACTACAATACATGACATCCATATGTACAAGTCTGTTAATGGGACCATTATCTGGGATGATACAACTGACCGTGATTTCAATTATATTGATATGGATTGCCCATAACATTTGATGGAAGCTTCCATGGACAAAAAAAATCAACTGGTTCTGGAAGGGATAAGTATAATCCATGAGGTTTAGATAAAAAATAAAATGTTTTGGACTCCTCATGTGTTAATAATGTTTTAATGATCACAAATCTATGTATTGTTAATTAATCTCGATCTTCATTGCACATCTTGCTAATGCTCTTCAATCTCAATAATAGCTACACATCATCTTTTAATAATAACAAAGATTATAGATGTTAATTACTCTCCTTATTATTTACAAGTCTTATGCATGTTCACAATTCTCACATATATTATCACACCTTTATATTTATGATTCACATTCTCTTACTCTCTAATGATTAACATTAATCCATATTCTGCATATCACTGTCTTAGTTCAAATACCAATATTTTTTCTAAGTAAGGACTCACTGTGACTAGACATCATGACCCAGACACCGTAACCAGACACCATGATCCAGACACCGTGAACTAGACACCGTTACTAGACACCATGAACCAGACACCGTGAACCAGACACCGTGAACCATACACTGTGACCAGACACCGTAACCAGACACCTTGGCCAGACACCGTGACCAGACACCGTGACCAGACACCGTGACCAGACATCGTGAAGGACTCACCGTGAAGCTCAGACCGTGAATCTCACAGCGTGAAGCTCATACCGTGAACCACATACCGTGAAGAAGACAATGTTTCCATAATCACTGTGACACCATTTCATAAGTTTTTTCAACATTATTTAAATAATTCTAACAGTCATATTTGTTGTTCTTAATGAAATTAATGTTATTTAATGATAATTGTTGGCATGTCAGGTAACCGTATCTCGTACCTATGAAAAGGGATTCATTCCTACTATTAGAACTTGTAGAATATAAGAAAGACTAAGATGCAGTACACGTGTAAGGGACAAGTAAGAAGAAGTAAGCAACAAGAAACAACAAGAAGAACTTACGTAAATCTAAGTGCACTATGCTGAACAAGAAGAACAATCCTGAACAAGAAGGAGATTGCAAGTACTTTATAGAACTCTCATGAGTGTAATCCAGTACTGTTGAAGAAGACACAATGAATCATGAGATCTTTCATACTCCTAAAGAAGAAAATATGAACTACGACACTCTGTTTTTCAACACAAAAACTAGAGAAGGACTCAGAAGCATTCCTTCTGAATCCAACGAGTCCATAGCTACATTGATAATCACTAGAGCTTTCTAAAATCACATCTATCTTCTCTACGTGATTTATTTATTAAATTTCGAGCAGTGTGGTGTACTCTATATATCTTTAGACACACTGTCACCTGCACTGAACTGGAGGATATCAAAATCATCACTCAAATTATCTTCACTTCTGTTTACCCATGTCAACTGTGGTAGAGGTCCATGTGTGACCTGGTCTTTTTTTTGTCTTCCACGAAGAACAGTGGTAGAGGTCCCTACGTGGCCTGGATAGTTTTGTAAAACTATTTTTAACCCCGATCTAGGGTGTGGATCAAATTTATATATATTTAAGAGGACTAAGTCTCAACTTGAGACTGAACCACATGTTATATATGTTGTGCATCTTTTATTTAAGGTTATTGTATACTACATATATCTTATCTATTCAGCTGCTATTACTTTGAAATACAAAACTATTTTGAAGCTACTTTGATAGTTAAATTAGCAAGTGTTTACACTTATTGTAAATCAATAGGTTAGCTTCAAAAGTTAGTTTGATCTTGTGGTTAAATTAACTGAGACTTAATCAATCTTTGAGAAGCTAAGTGAACATTTACAATCTGTAAAAATTCACTACAGTTTAACTTATTTTATAAATCGGGGGATTTTATCTAGACAATATTTTAACAGGAATTTTAATTAGAACTCAATTCACCCCCCTCTTGAGTGTCCACTCCGACCAACATTTGGTATCAGAGGATTAGTTTTTGTTCAAATATTTTTAAAATACTCTATTTTTCAACTGTGATATTAGTTGAATCTTTAATGATCTTAAATTTCTGTTAGTTCTCAATTTTTATCTCTTTAATTATCTTTCTAAAATCTAGTTATGGATAATAGACTAGATGGTGCTGCTACTAACATGCCACCTTTCTTCAATGGTACAAACTATGCTCAGTGGAAACATAAAATGAAAATTCATTTAGAAAGCATAGGTTATTATATTTGGACTTCCATAGATTCAGAATATATACTTCCCACTACTGCTAGATCCACTTGGGATGACCCTACAAAGACTGATTACAATAATAATTGTAAAGCCATGAATTCCCTGTACAGTGCTTTAGGAGATGAACAGATTAATAGAATTTCTACTTGTAAAACTGCTTTTGAAATTTGGGATACTTTGGGTGTTTCTCATGAAGGAACAACCAATTTTAAAATAACGAGATTTAATACTTATACTATTAAATACGATAATTTTAAAATGAAGATTAATGAACCCATTTTTGATATGTATCTCAGGTTTAATGAGATAGTCAATACAATGAATTCATTTGGAAAGGTTGTTCTAGCAAAGGAACAAATTATGAGGCTTCTGATATGTTTACCAGACCGATGGAGAGGCACATCTGTTTCAATCAGAGAGTCATGTGACATTGCTGCTCTACCTGTCAAAGAACTCATTGGTAAGCATATGATGTATGAGGAAGAACTCAAGGTGAATAAAGAGGAAGATGATGAACCTAATAGGAAATCAGTGGCTTTCAAGAATACTAATTCAAAGAGAAAGGACAAAGATAAATCTCAACTACCTACTGACAGTTCATCCACTGAATATTCAGACTCTCATAATGATGCTGAAATGCCTCAGATAGCTAGAAGGTTTCAGAAATTTTATAGGAATAAGAAATTATTCATAAAATAAAATTACAAAGGAAAGTATGACAATAAGGGACATTGGATGAAGGATTGGGAAAAGTCAGATAAAAGGGATGAAGTTTTCTATTATGAGTGCAAAAGAAAAGGACATATTAAAGCAGACTGCCCAAAGCTCAAATTCAAGAAGAAATATGATTACAGTGACAGTATGTACAAAAAGGCTATGAAGGCTACTTGGAGTGCTTCTGAGGATAGCTACAGTGAATCTGAAGCTTCTGAGACTGAAACCAGAAATAAGGCAAACATGTGTTTTATGAAAAACACATTTGAGGTAATCTTAGATACTCCTGCTTTAAATTATTATTATTTTGAAGATAGTGTAGAATCTGATTATAATTCTGAAAACATGACTAGTGAGGAATTGTTTGAATATTGTAATATGCTGGAAGAGACATGCAATGAACTTAAGGATAGATACAAATCATTAAAGAAACAGCATGCTCTCACTACTACATTTAAAACTAAACTTACTATTGAAAAGGAGAAAAATGATCAACTGTTAAAGGATAACACCAAACTGAAAATGTCTTATGAGCACCTTAGAAATGATTTAGAAAAATTCACAAATGGAAAGGATACACTAACTCAAATGCTAGGAATGAATGTTGCACCAAAATACACGACTAGAATAGGCTACAAACCTGGAAATATACAGTTTACTAAGAATAGATTTATTCCTAAATCTGGACAGAATACTGCTAGTTCTAGTTCTAGACATTTATATGCTTCAACTAGTTAAATTCATAGTTACAGATCTAATAAGGTTTATCCTTCAAAATCTATAGATTCTACAAATTTTATGAGAACCATAAGTCAAATTTGGGTACCAAAATCTTTGATTGCTAACCTATCTAGACCCAAGAATATCTGGGTACCAAAATCATTTCCAATCTAAATATGTTTTGTAGGAAACCTGCTTAAAGAGATCCTGTAGGAAGACTTGGTACTTGGAAAATGGATTTTCAAGACATATGTCAGGAGACTTCTCATTCTTTAAAAGCTTAGTCAGAATTGATGGAGGCTTTGTCACCTTTGGTGATAATTCTGAAGGGAAAATCATAGGCTTAGGCCAGATTGGTAACACTGACTCAGTATTAATTTCTAAAGTTTTATTCATTGATGGACTTAAATATAATCTGTTAAGTATTTCTCAGTTATGTGATGATGGTTTTAATGTTAAATTTTAAAATGATTCTTGCAATGTTTTTAATTCTAAAAATGCTTTAGTATTCTCTTCCCTGCGAAATGAAAATGTTTATGGTGTTGATTTAAATTCTTTATCCATGTAAAAAATTACTTTTTTAAATGCTTTTCATAAAGAGTCTTGGATTTGGCATAGAAGATTAGGACACTGTAATATACACTCACTTAGAAAAAATACTAGGAAGAACTTAGTGAGAGACCTACCCAAACATGAGTTTCCAAATGACAAAGTTTTTAATTCCTGTCAAAAGGGAAAGGAACAAAAAATCTCTTTCAAACCAAAGATAGAAGTTTCAACTTCTCAACCTCTCGAGTTGGTTCACATGGATTTGTTTGGATCATCTAGAGTTTCTAGCTTAAATGGGAAGCACTATGTCTATGTCATAGTAGATGAATTTTCTAGATATACATGGGTATAATTATTAGCTCACAAAAGTGAAGCTTGTTCTTACTTTGCTAAATACTCAAAATCTGTAGAGAACCTTAGTGGAATTAAGATTAAAACTCTAAGAAGTGATCATTGCCCGGAGTTTGAGAATCATGAATTTGAATCCTATTTCTCACTCAATGGATATAGTCATAACTTTTCTTCCCCTAGGACACCTAAGAAAAATGGTGTAGTAGAAAGATGGAATATAACCCTGCAAGAAGTTTCCAGAAACATGCTTAATGAATATGTCCTGCCTATTTATTTTTGGGCTGATGCTATAAATACAGCTTGTTATATTATCAATAGAGTCTTGATCAGACATGTTCTTATGAGGACCTCTTATTAGTTGTGGAACCATAGGAAACCTAAGGTTAACTACTTTAGAGTCTTTGGCTGCAAAGTCTTTATTCTTAATACCAAAGACAATCTTGACAAGTTTTCATCCAAGAGTGATGAAGGAATTTTCCTAGGTTACTCTATTTCTAGTAAATCCTATAGAGTTTTAAATAAAAATAACCAATTGTGTGGAAGAATCTGTTCACATCAAGTTTGATGAAACTGCTCCACTTGAGCCTAAAACCTCTCTTGAAAATCTTGAAGAAGATTTATCTGATCTATTCCTTAATGACAAATCAAATGAACCAGCTATAAAGACAACCAGTTCTGGATATTTTCCAGAACCTGCTTTTGTTTATTCCCAACCTATTGGTGAACATGATGTTTCTAGTCCTACCTTTACTAGATCAACTAGAATTCTAAAGATCCATCCTTTAGATGCTGTTGTAGTAAATCTTGATAGAGTGACATAGACTAGTGCTTCTCTTAGAAATCAGGTTGAACATCAAGACTTCTTGTCACAGCTTGAACCTAAAAATATTGATGATGCTATTAATGACGAATTTTGGGTAATTTCTATGCAATAAGAACTCAATTAGTTTGAAAGAAATAATGTTTGGAATCTTGTTGAAAGACCTAAGGACACTTTCACAATAGGCACAAAATGGGTGTTTAGAAATAAAGTAGATGAATCTGGAAACATCGTTAGAAATAAAGCTAGACTAGTTGCACAAGGTTATAGTTAAGAAGAAGGTATTGACTATGAGGATACTTTTTCTCCAGTAGAAATATTTGATGCTATTAGGATTTTATTTTCTTATGCTTCTCATCTAAATTTCAAACTATATCAAATGGATGTCAAGAGTGCGTTCTTAAATGGATTTATTGCTGAGGATGATTTTTTGAACAACCACCTAGATTTTCAATCCCTCATTTTCCAAATAATATTTTCAAACTATCAAAATATTTATATGGTTTAAAGAAAGCTCCATGAGCTTGGTATGATAGATTAAGTATTTTTCTAATTTCTAAATGTTTTTCAAAAGGAATATCTGATTCGACTCAATTTATAAAACAAATTTCTAAAGATGTTTTAGTTGTACAAATTTATGTAGATGATATTATTTTTGGATCTTCAAAAACTACATTATGTACTTATTTTTCTAAAATGATGCAAAAATGAATTTGAAATGATTTTAATCGGTGAACGTAAATTCTTTCATGGTTTTCAAATCATTAAAAATAATTATGGAATTATTTTAACTCAAAGTAAATATACTAGAGATATTTTATAACGTTTTGGATTGGAGAGCACAAAAAGTAGTGACACTCCCATGAGTACCACCTGTAAGATGTTTCGTGATGAAAATGGTAAATCTGTTGATCAAAAAACTTATAGAGGAATGATTGGAAGTCTACTCTACCTGACTACTAGTTGTCCTGATATTATGTTTATTGTGTGTATGTGTGCTCATTTTCAGGGAAACCCTAAAGAGTCACATTTAAATAATGTAAGGAGAATTTTAAAATACCTCAAGCATACTCCCAATTTAGGACTGTTCTATCCCAAATGACAATCATTTGAATTAGTTATTTATTCTAAAGCTAACATTACTGGATGTAAGCTAGATAGAAAAATCACCTCTGGAACAAGACACCTTTTAAGAAAGTAACTAGTATCATGGTGTTGTAAGAAACAAAATTTTGTTGCATTATCAACTACATAAGCTGAATACATAGCTGTTGGAAGCTGTTGTGCACAAAATTTGTGGATGAAACACACATTACTAGACTATGGATATCAATTCAGACATGTCTTAATAAATTGTGACAACAAAAGTGCTATTTATATTTCTAGGAACCATGTTTCTCATTCTAGGACAAAACTTATTGATGTAAGACATCACTTTTTGAGGGATCATTATCAAAAAGGTGATATCACTTTGGAATTCATTGGTACTGAATATCAACTTGCTGATATATTCACTAAACCATTAAATTCTGAAATATTAGACTACATCATACATGATCTTGGTATGATTAATCATAAATGAATATCTTACTAATTTTAATGTTTAATACTTTACTGCACTTTACTTTACGGTTTCATACTTACTGTTTCTATGTTACTGTTTTATGCTCAGGGTCTGACAACTCACTGTCTCACCGTGACTATATAAAATGCTCACTGTCTCACTGTGACGACTACAAACTATCTCACCGTGATGACTAGTATTCTGTCTCACCGTAATTCCTAGTCATGGTCTCACCGTGAGAATTATGTATATTTTTATTTTAACTCGTATCGCGGTAATTTTATTTCACCGCTATTTGATTTCCCGCGTTTTTGTTTTTATGACGTTTGACATTCCCAAATGATAAAAGTTAAGTGTTTCATTCGATTCCTTACCCAAACTCTCTCCTGAACCTTCTCTTCCCTCTCGCCCGAACCTTTAGTGAATGCCAAGGATGAAACGTCCATCCTCACCCTCGTCTGAGAAGCACCACTCTAAGAAACAAAAGAGGATACCGAGGATAGCTCCTGAAGGACATCTAAACTCAAACCTAGTAAGCCGTACAGTTGTACCTGAAAAAGAGGTTTTCCCTGAATGGATGCTGTCTAGCAGATATTTAGTTTTGAAAGTTTTAGGAGAACAAGGATGGATAGAATGGTTCACTTGAATGAATAGACTGATTTACCCAAGGCTTGTATCTCAATTCTATCAGTATATGATGTTACCTTTTGAGTTTGGAGAAAGATTTATGGTGACCAGCTGGATCGATGGTCAGAAGTTCTCTTTCTCTTCAATGTTGTGGGATGCATGCCTAAGAACTCCACATGATGGAATTTGTGAAGATTACCAGAGAGAACCTCCTCAAACAACTGACATCTTTGACTTGGACACTGATTTGGAAAGTATAACTGGAAATGGCACCTAGCAAAGGGCTATAGTTGGTGAACTAGATGGGGAGACAAGACTTCTGTTCATGTTTGTTCAGAATTTGGTTAGTCCTCGAAAAGGGGATTTTGCTGTGATGAAGTATCAGGATTTTTTTCTGATTCACCTGTTGAATAATGGCCATAAGATCAATCTATGTATGTATGTTATCAACCATATCTGTGAGCTGATCAAAGTAACTTCCAAATCCACCTCCCTATTTTACTCAAGGATGATTTCAGCTATGTTAGTTTAAAAAGGGATGGTTGGACATAATGAAGAAAAGTTAGAGGACCTTGATTTCTGCCTATCATCAGAAGGATGAAGATAAGATGGAATCCCTGGAAGAAGCAATGGGTTGAGGATAGTGATCAACTATATAAAAAGTTTAATCTTGTTGACTATCCAAGAAGGCCTAAGAACCTAGCTGATCCTGGTTTGGAACCAGTTGAAGTGGCTGAGTATTCAGAAGAAGAAGAACAAGAAGAAGTAACAGTTGAAGTACCACCTAGAAAAGATCCTGTAATAACGCTAATGCAAACAGTTCCGGTTGAAGAGGAAAGGGCTATTGTCCCTATTGTTATCCCTTCTGAAATACCTCAAGGAAAGGAAGTTGTTATTAAAAAGGAATGGACTAAGGATCCTTTAGTTGTTATTTATGAGGAAGAAGCTCATCCCAATGCTGCAAGGAAATTGGTTTTTCTTGTTTCAGAATAGAAAGCATCCTTAGAGGAAGATCTTGTTGAAGAGACTCCTTCTGTTGAGAAAGAAGCAAGTCTGAAAGCTTATCAAGTGGAACAAACGGTTCTATAGATTATTCCATCTGCTGAAGAAATAATGGAAATTTCTTTTTAGCTGGCAAGGCAAGAGTTTGATGAAGAGATTAGGGATGATCTTGTGGATCTTTTCCATGTTCCTGAACCTCAATAATCTGGAAGGGAAGCACAAGTTGATGGGGAGGAACCTCAAATTATTGATATTGTGGAAGCTGGATCTACTGAAGCTTCTCAACCTTCTATCACTTTTTCTGTGCACTCTCGGTATGGGTTCCCAAGGTTTTATGGAGTGAATGAGTCACTGCAAGTAACTACAACTGGAATGGATCTTTCATCTCTATTTCAACTGAAGTCCTTAGCTCATTCAGAACCAGAACTAGAGCCCCAACCTCAATCTGAATCAGAATCAGAGATTGAAGATGACTCTGAACCTCAACCAGAATAGGAACCCTTACCTTTACCAGAATCCTTATTTTAGCTTCACTACTTTATGACCAAAGATGATCTGAATGTTTTTGGAGGGACTTTGTTAGCTTGAGTTGAGATAATTGTCTCCACTCAACCTCGCCCAGTGACTCAATTAAGTCAAGAAGATGCATCAATTCTCTTAGAAAATATTATCATCAATATTAAAAAAAGGTTGATCTGAGAATTTCAAGAAGTCAGAGTAGAGAATAAGCTGCTTAGTGTTGATGTTGAAAATATGAAAAGTAGGGTAGCAAGTCTGTAGAATGAGTTATATGTGAGATTAGATCCTGCTCCTGTTTCTGCCCCTACACCTGTTGTTGTTTCTCCTGAGTCTTCTAATTACCTCATTTCTAGGGAGATTGTGTCTCAAGTTCATCCATACCTATTATCATTTTATGAAAAGATTGTAAAATGGCACACCAAGATGCTGGAACGCATGAGAGAGCTTGTGGAAAATCTGAATAAGATTACAGATGAATACACTGGATGTCTGCAAAAAGTTCTGAAACAGCTCGAAGTTCTAACCGAAGCTGTCAAGGCTTCACCTGTTTCTGGTCAGACCACTACACCTTCATTGGATTATTCTATGCTGAGATCCATTATAAAGGAATAATTTCAGAATGCCTTCAGTGTCTTGGATCTATCTTCTTTGTCAGAAGTGATTAACAACAGTGATAGAGCATTGGACTTGGTTAGGATTCATTCTAAGATAGAAAATGATTCTCAACAAGAGATCTCCAAGAAAATAGATTTGTACCTTTCCCGGATTTTGTCTAAACGTGATATGACATATCACTTTAGATATCTTGTGGAAAATTTGAGAATCCCTCTGGTGACTCAAGATTTTAAAGCTCAAGTTCAGAAACTTTCAGAGTTCACCAGATTGTTGGACAGATTTCTGGATAATAAGGATGATTTTGAAAAGTTTATGCAGTATGGTGGTGAAATCATTACTAATTTCATAAATCTGTTGAAGCCATATCTTCATGTGTAGAGTCCTTCTATAGTTTCTCCAGCTGCTTCACCCCTTAGACCTGGACTACCTGCCTTAGCCTCCACTGCCATGACAGTTAGTCAAGCTCTTTCTCTGATCTGGCCAGTCATTCTTGACTAACCACAGCCTAGATATAATATTTCTCCTACTTTGGCTCCATCTGTTTTTAATGGTCTACCCTTACACTCATTTGCCAACCACTTCTATGCCTTCTTTTACTTTAGCAACATCTCCTGTTGCTGATAAAGGAAAAGACATGATGGATCCTTGAAGAGTTCGAGGACTTTTTTTGATGGGATGTCTTTTTTTGTTTCCTGTTTCA
This sequence comes from Viscum album, assembly GCA_963277665.1. NCBI lineage: Eukaryota > Viridiplantae > Streptophyta > Magnoliopsida > Santalales > Viscaceae > Viscum > Viscum album. The sequence goes on from OY728129.1 coordinate 269,536,066, forward strand.
TTGAATTATGAACCCTTTTTTTAATACCAAATCCAGTGTTTCGTTTCATTATCTCTACATTTTGATAATCCCAAAAGGGGGAGAAAAACTACAACTGTCAGTTCTATAATAGTATAAATGGGTGAGAACAACTACAAGTATCAGTTCTATAATGTTTTTTTATACTAGTTACTGTAATTTTATATGTCATTTAAATTCAACCAATATATGATTTGTGATCATCAAAAAGGGGTAGATTGTTGGACTCCTCATGAGTTAATCATGTTTTAATGATCACAAATCCCTTTACTGTTAATTAATCTCAATCATCATTGCACAGCTTTCTAATGCTCTTCAATCTCAATAATAGCTACACATCATGTTTTTATAATAACACAGCTTATAGATGTTAATTAATCTCTTTATTATTTACAAGTCTTATGCATGATCACAATTCTCAAATATATTATAACAACTTTATATTTATGATTCACATTCTCTTACTCTCGAATGGTTATCATTAATCCATATTCTGCATATCACTGTCTCAGTCTAAATACCGATATTTATCAAATTAAGGACTCACCGTGACCAGACACCATGACCCAGACACTGTAACCAGACACCGTGAACCAAAAACCGTGAACCAGACACCGTGACCAGACACCGTGAACCAGACACTATGAACCAGACACCGTGAACCAGACAACGTGACCAGACACCGTAACCAGACACCGTGACCAGACACCGTGACCAGACACTCTGACCAGACACCGTGAAGGACTCACCGTGAATCTCATTCCGTGAATCTCACACCATGAAGCTCATACTATGAACCACATACTGTGAAGAAGACACCGTTTCCATAATCATCGTGACACCGTTTCTTCAGTTTTTGTCAATATTATTTAAATAATGCTAACAGTCATATTTTTGTTTTTAATGCAATTATTGTTATTTAATGATAGTTTTTGGCATGTCAGGAAACCATATCTCATAACTATGAAAAGTGAATCATTCCTAATAACAGAACTCATGGAATATAAGAAAGACTGAGATGCAGTACACCTGTATGGGAAATGTAAGAAGCAGTAAGCAATAAGAAACAACAAGAAGAACATATGCACAGCCGAGTGCACTGTGCTGAACAAGAAGAACAATCCTGGACAATAAGAAGATTGCAAGTCCTTCATAGAACTCTCATGAGTGCAATCCAATACTGCTGAAGAACACACGATGAATCAAGAGATATTTCTTACTTCTGAAGAAGACAAGCTGAACTACGACACTCTGTTTTTCAACAGAAAAACCAGAGAAGGACTCAAAATCATTTCTGCTGAATCCAACGAGTCTAGTGCTACATTGATAATCTCTAGAGGTTTCTAAACTCTCATCTATATTCTCTACGTGATTTATTTATTAACATTCGAGCAGTTCGGTGTACTCTATATATCTTTACACACACTGTCTTCTGTACTGAACTGGAGGATATCAAAATCCTAACTCAAATTCTATATACTTCTGTTTACCCAAGTCAACTGTGGAAGAGGTCCTTCTGTGACGTGGTCTTTGTTTTGTCTCCCACGAAGAACAGTGATAGAGGTCCCTGCGTGGCCTGGACAGTTTTTTAAAACTGTTGTTAACCCCAATCCAGGGTGTGGATCAAATTTATATATATTTATGAGGACTAATTCTCGGCTTGAGACTGAACCTCTTGTTATATCAGCTGGGCATCTTTTATTAGTTTAAAGTATACTACATATATCTTATTTATTCTGCTGCTATTACTATGAAATACAAAACTATTTTGAAGCTACTTTGATAGATAAATTAGAAAGTGTTTACACTTATTGTAAATCAATAGGTTAGCTTCAAAAGTTAGTTTGATCTTTTAGTTAAATTAACTGAGACTTAATAAATATTTGAGAAGCTAAGTGGACATTTAAAATCTGTATAAATTCACTATAGTTTAACTTATTTTATAAATTGGTGGATTTTAACTAGACAATATTTTAACAGAAATTTTAATTGGAACTCAAATCAACCCTCTCTTGAGTGTCCACTCCAACCAACAAAATTCTTAGAAAGATTCAAATAAATTTCAGAGAAGTAGATATCCTAGTGGTTGAACCAGATCCCGTGGAATGGGTGGTGGAACTAACGAATAAAGATTATAAAATATTTTGGTTTCATTATTTTTGGTGGTTACATATGTATCATGCCCATGCTTTGGCTCATCACAGCTTTTTTATGATCTCTTTATCTTTTTAATAAATTTATCACAATCATAGATTTCATCCATGCATCATGTCATTCCTGGTATGACATCAATATAAAACTTTCATCGATATATTTGAACTTTAGGAAAGGATTGTGGATCAATTTCCCCTATGATTATAAATTCAATTACACATGCAAACTGAATAACAATGTGGTGGCTAGTGATTTGACTATAAAATCATGTTGTGATGTCTCTTAGGATTAAAATGATGACTCAATATTAATGGTTTATATATCAATATGGTTCAAGTTAATGAACAATATTCTATATGTTAGATGACGGAATATTATTTATCTATTGATAATGAGGCTAAATCATTATAGGGTGATACAAAGACAGATCTATGGAGTGATCTTATAGTTATGATATTTTCCCAACTATATCGATTAATGATGAGGTTCATAGAGTTGTATTATAAGGTTAACATGTTATACTATAGAGAAGGAAATACATGTTTCATATGAACCTAAAAATTCACCTTTATAAATAAATCATTTTTTGGAATTTAGATCCTTAGGTTTAATAGAAAATATATTTGGGCATGGTGAATCAATGATATCTTTTTTAATAAAATGTTGATTTAAATTTAACCACATATGCTTCATAAAACAACCCTAGTAATGTAAGATTAAATTATTTTTATATGTTATATTATATTGAATAAATTATAAATTATTCATTTTTATTAATCAAATAAAAATATTTATATTTAAATGAATTTTAAACAATAATTTATTATAATAACAATTTTATTATAAAAATTGTTTTTTTAAACTATTTTTTCATCATGTTTTTCCAATTTGATTTTCAATAAAATTAGTCCAATTTTTTTTATCAGTGAAAATTTATTATACATACGAAATTAGGGGTTAAATATTGGGTTAAATTGTCCCATTATTTATAGCCAATATATTTTTTGACCTCAGTATTATTATTACCACAATAAAATGAACATTGGGTAATTAAATATTAAAATCAAATGTTAAGGACTAGAAAATGAATCTAATGCTTGTCTTAATACGTATTACTATTCTATTTAATGCATACTCATTTTATATTCATTTGTATGGTATTTCATATCCATTTGTAAATTATTATTTACTTTATAATATTTTATATAATGGAAATAAGAAAAGGTCCTATTTTTTTTAATAATTATACTACTTCTAACATGGAAAAAAATAGAAGATATGTTAGGTCATAAATAGAAATTTGAAATATAAATGATATATATTCATCAAGGTAATTTATTTTTAAATTTTTTTAAGATATAATTACTTTGAATTATTACACACCACTGAGAGAGTTACTATTCAATAAATTGGTAAATAAAAAAATAATATTGAAAATATTAAACATAGAATAATTTGAAATAATTAATAGAGGCCATGACATTTTTCGATAAATATAACATTAAATGAATTTTTTAAATTATTTTTTTCAAATATAATTTGATATATTATTGTAATAAAAATCAATGAAAATGATCAGTTCTAAAATTGTCATTATTTATATTTTATGAAAATATAAATTTATTAAATGATATAAAATTTATAAAAATTCTATCATCGAACATCTGATTTGTTTGTTGTTAAAAATATCAATCACGGTTTATTTATGGTATTGTTTTCCAAATCTAGTTACTATTATGACCCTTAGTGAGTAAAAAATATTTTTGTCATGGTAGGTGTGGAAATGGTTAAAATTTGGTCAAAACCAAAAGATAAGGGTAAAAATATAATGAAAACAATGAAAAAAATATTTCATGAGATGATTGTGAATCATAGTCATCTTATATTAATAAATTATCTATCTGGATCCATTTTATGATAAAAAATATATTTTGTTAAATTAATATATTAATTAGCTCCCTATGTGACCCTCCCCTATCTAATGAAAGGACACCTAATTTCTTTGTAATGAATATAACAAATTAATTTTCTATCAACCAATTCCTAGACAAAATAATTCTTATAATCTATCTCTACATTATAGAGTCATTATTTTTTTTAGAATAAAAATATTTGAGGTCATAAGGTGTTATAATTGATGCATTCTAAAGAAAAGGTATAGTTTCAACCATATGTTATAGTTTTATATATTCTTCCACTTCTATAAAATGATATTTGAGTAATGATAAATTAATTAAACAAGTATAATCTATATAGTTAGATGTTATTATATTAATGGAATAATCAATTTTTTTATCCTCTTCCATCAATCGGTATATAAAGTCATTGTTCATGCGTAGAATGGGCCACCGCCACACAAACTAATGTAAATAATTACCCATCACCATCTCTCCTGTAAGGATTATAATGATGCAATTAATGATTATATTTACATGCAATATTTAACACACTTATAATATTACATATCTTTTATCTTTTTATCTTTAAATTCATTACAAAATTATAGCACTGTTGATGCGTATGTATGGACCACCACCTCCACAAAGTGATGTGATTTCCTTTTAGTCACCACATCATAATAATGATATGTATAATATTATTTATATAATTAATGTGATATTTTTGATATTATGATCAGTTTTAAAATATTTACTAATAATTCACTTCATTCTATATGTATCCTTGAAAATAATGGTAAGGTTACTAATGTATTTGTAAGACCTACCGTATACATGATTACCACAAAGATCATTTTTCACAGGCATATTAAATGGTTTGATTTTAAATAATAACTGCTGTATAAAAATTAGAATCATTTCACGACAATTATTCTGCATATGAATAAATATTATCCCCTTTTACTATATCCATCCTACCTAATTCATATTGGACATATGAACTGAGTATCATAACAAAATCAATGTGAACTTAAATATCAAAATAATTGTTATAACATGTTAGTTTGTAAGATAAGATGAATAAAAAATGAAATTTTTTATCATGAAAATTTATAATTATTATTTTATTTTGGATGACAATGAATGCATATGATGAAAAAGAGTCTAGGTATGGGAATTTCCTTATAAAAATTATATTTTAATGTTTCACTTATAACTAATTTTTTATTCAATATAATTATTTGTAAAATAATTTTTCAGATATATTTGTATTGATATTAGGGTGTTATAGAGGAAAAATTATGTTTCTAATGAATTTCATTACAATGATTATGAAAAGGTATATTTTCCAAAATTCTTTAAGGTAATTTAACAAAAAGATAAAATATAAAGTCTAATATAAATGTATATAGAGACCATGAATTTTCCCATCACGGTATCCATTTTTTAGTTTTTAGATTCTGGTACAAGAATTAATATTTCATAAATGAAATACCCTTCGTGCCTATTTTTTTATTGTCATCCCATTGATTTAAATGAAACTGTTATGTCAATATTTGATAATATTTTCTTATGGGTGAAAATAATGTTTTTTAATTCATAATTTTAAGTATTATTTCATGGTTGCTGGGAATTGTTTATGATTATTGGTGGTTACATTATAAATGTAGGGCATGAGAGACTATTATGGATACCCAATTCATTTTTTAAAGATAATTAGTTAACCAAATAGGTTTATCCTAAGACATTATGTTCCTATACAACGATGGCTATTGAAATTATAATTGTAATTTTACTTTTATTTTTAATCATGAAAGTTATTTTTTGAATACATGTCCAAGATATCCTATTTGAATGTATAATATAATTATGATTATTCAACTATAATATACTTTTAATTTATTCTTCATATTGGTTTTTATGATAATATTATACTTTCTCAAGGTAAGATTATGCTATTATGTTTAATGAAAAGTATATGAAACTCCATATTAGTAAGTAACACTTTAATAAAATATAATTATGATATTTATTGATTTTAATTAATCTTTATGATTTTTATATTTTTCAATAATTTTTCTTATAATATTTTTTAATGAAATTAGTAGGTAGATAAGGCGATTTGATAGGAAGTGAAATACTTTTTTAATCTAAAAGGTTATTTTGAAGAAGGAATTTTTTTATATTTTCTCATGGACTAATAGTTTATTTCAATATTTTTATATACTTTACTATATATTAGTTCTAACACCTTGTTGAATATAATAATCATATGTCTTATGAATGGCTATATGAAAATAATAATTCAATTTAAAATTCATGATGATTATTCATGAAAATAAAACATATTTAATTATAAATGTTCAATATTTTTGAAAAAATAGATACAAATTTGAAGTGTCCACTTTATAATATATAGGGTTTTCATTTAATATTTATGACCTTACTCTCTAAAAATGAAACCTAAAATGTATTTGAGAAATATAGAAATCTAATTATGGTCTAAAGTCATTGGAATATGTAATTGTTAAGGATATTTCCTTAGAGTCTGTATCATAGAAAAGGTTTAAATAATTGTATAGCTTATGATAACATTAATATATTACGCTTAAATGATTTTCTGATACAATAATTTTGAATTTATATTGATTTTGAAAACATTCGTGTTTCTTCATTTAACAAATTATTTTCATTAGAATGGTTTTCGATAGAGGATAATGGGTATTTGAAGTTGTAAGTCACTAAGGGGAAGATATAATTCCCAATCAGGAAACTAGAATCCTGGGAGTTAGAATGGACAAGTTTATATATTGATGGATTAGTTCACATAGACTAAAAATTTTGGTGATATCCATGATAGTGGAAAACCATATCTACAACATATGAACATTTTAATAGTGGAATATTTTATGGGAAAATATTGTCACCTGTTTAGGGGATATTTATACTGAGTGGTAGTTGAAGGATGGATTAAATTCCTAGAAAAAATATTTTTTTTCGATTCTTAGATTGTTGGAAGGGAATTCATTGTATTTTCCATTTTTAAGATGAATATAACTGGTTCTAGTATATTTATATGATTATCAGGGAAAGGTAATAGATTAATTCCATGCAATTGGATGATATTTTGAATATATTCTGTGAGAAATATTTTTTAAGATTATTAGATAATGAATAGAAAACCAACTATTGAATTGAGGGGAATTTAGTAAGATTCCATGGAAATATATGAATAAAACTTCACTCTAATAGCATGGTATACAAAAAAAAGTTGTCCATGATATTTATATTAATATTAATTAGTTTTATATATGATTGAATAATAAATATCAATTTCCATTATCTTATTGAGAGGTTAAAATTTATGACAATAATGTTTGATTCTTAGGGAATATAGAAATATTTTTTTTGATGATTATGAATATTATAGATACTACACAAACTATTTCCAAATGTGGATTGAAAATAGGAGGATTGAATCAAATAAATTAGATGGTATAAAAATAAAAAATATTTTTTTGAGAGTTATAATATAAACTAACACTCAAAAAGTCCATATGAAGTCTGGTAAATTATTTTTATATGGTATGTTTGGACATATAAATCAACATTATAATGAAAAACATAATGATAGTGGTAAGACCAATTCTGATAAATAGGTATTGATGTAATTATGTGGGTCAATATGCACATAGATCTGAAAATAAGAGCATTATTGATTAGAATGACACATATTTTTTATAGAAATGTGTAGTGAAATACATTTAACCCACTTTAGTATACTTTCCATCAAATTAAGTTGTATCATGTAAAATGATTTCTTACTCAGATTATGCTAACATATTGTTTGATTTAGGATTTATAGATTATTTCATTTCTAATAGATTTTCTATTAAATTAGAAATTACACAGTTAGAAATGAAACCAAATATTATGGTAAAAATGCTTAAGGTATTTTTTAAATAAAATAAGAAATTATAAAAAAAATTGTCAATTTTTTGTATAAGTACACTCCCTACAATCCGTGTTGGATTTCCCGTTCTGTATTTAGGTGTTATTCTATGTAAGGATTACCTCACCATTTATATTGACAAGAGATATTATAGAGATAAATAAATTTCCGTTCAGGTTTAGTTTTTGTTAATATCATATAATGGGACCATTCCTTTTATCACTTTTCATGCACTCGAAAATTTGTTATGAGATTTAAATTAATGCTATCATTTATATATTGTTAAACATAGTGGAAAATAATTAGATTAATAATGATTTGATATTTAAATAATTCCTACAATATTTTCCAACTAATTTTCATGATTTTATTAATGATTGAGATGTTGAAATTATTATTTAATTACTTCGCCATGCATGGAAAATTTCAGAAATTCATTTTCAAATGGAACTAGTAGAACATATAGAATTAATAAACTTTTAGCAGGAGATTCTAAACAATGGATTCATTCATTCGAGAACTTAAACATGGAGTTATCCTATTTTTTTAAAAAAATATATCATTTCAAATGTGTTTTTTTTATTTTTTTACATTATATATTTCAATAAATTTCTCGTAATAATAATTATCTTTTTTCTCATATCGAGGATGAAATGGATTACTTCCATTGATCCCATTATTTTATAAAGAATGACTTATGGTCTTTGTAAAATTAGAAGACAGTGACTGATAATGATATTAAAAATGGAATATTTTATACTAGATATGGTAACTATGTGTTTTGGGTTATGTACATTAGGAAAAATATTACCCAGCTATATTTATGAATCTTATTAATAGATTTCCTAATTAAATTTTTGATATGATTTTTGTTTTTATTTTTGATGATATATTGGTTTATTAAAAAAATATGATAATCATTAAAAAACACCTGGGATTTTTCTCTATACCCTAAGATCATCGAAGTTGTCTGGAAAATTTAGATGATGTGGTTTTTGGTTATAGTAGAATCCATTCATTGAAAAAATAGTGCATAAATATTACATAAGAGGTGATCTCGATAATAGAAATATTGATGATTAATGAAATATACATGTAAATTTCACAATGATTCATTGCATTCATGGAATTGATTTATATTACCATTAGTTTTTTAAAATCATATCATTGTTTTATATCCCACTTTCAATGTTATCATGAATTGGAGTTAACATCATCTAGAAATAAGGATATGATGATTTTTTTCACGAACTAAAAATTAAATTGGGGAATGATCCAATTTATGTCCATACATTATCAAAGATAGATTTCTTCATATATAGTGTTGCATGATTGAAAGGAGTTGGTTGATTACCAATTAATATTGATAAGATAATTTCTTATACATAAAAAAAAACTAAATCTTTATGAGTTACACTGTTATACACATGATCTAGACATAGTTCCAATATATTTTTCAATAAATATTTGGAGGCATCATTTAGTAAGAGTAAAGTGAGAAATTTATACTGATAAAAAAATATTTGAGTATATACTCAATTAAAAGTAGTTGAATGTGAATAAAATATGATTATTGGAATTAATTATGGATTATGAATACATGATCAAAACCCATCCTAAACATTAATATAATGTATCTTATTATTTTATTCAGAAAAATAGTTACTCACTAACCATGTTATCTACAGATAAAGAACATTTAGATAATGATTTTATAAACATTTAATTAGATGCGGTGGATGTAGGAACATACTATGTTTTTTTTCTAGTTTCAAAAAATTCGGTTCTAATGGAAGTAATTATGATAGTATAGAGGGAACAACACGAGTTATAAAAAAAAGTTATAACTGGATAAGAAGGGAAATTTTCCAAAATTTATTATTTAATCAGATGTTTTTTGAGATCAATAAATTGATTATGTGTAAATTGTGTTTCATAGTAAAAATAAAAATGATGTGTGATGCTCATAGTTTGCTATTTTCTATCTAATATAGTTTCACTACCGTGTATGGAGACTTACATGATTATTACTAGTGGGATGGAATAAAAATATATATTGATTATTTTACCATGAATCTAATGACATGTGAAAAAGTTAATGTAGAATGAAAATTACTAATGTGGATAAATAATCCTTTTATAGTCCAAGAGTTGATTTGGGTATAAATATTAGTGTATTTCATCTTAATATTACCGAAAAACTACTCAATGTAATAATTATAATTAATTTATTGTTTTTTATTTACTAAATCCTTACATGTCCTTCCCATTTGAGATAATATTTCATTAGATCTAATTTATCACCTATCTCTTAATTAGATAGTTAATTTACATGGTAATTTAAGTTACATGTATATCCTTGAATTACTTCAGGATTGGTTCCATGGCGATGAGGGAGGAGGGGAAGAGAGGGTGGCCTGATCAGTGTTGATGCATACCGAGTGTCGGTGCATTTGGAAGGCACTAAACGATTTGAAGGATGAGGGTAGGGAAGTGATGACTTCCGTGATCATCGTCTGGCCAAAAAACATGTTTCTGGACTAGAATAAGGCAATGAGGTATTGGAAGAAGGCCCCATCACTAAATCGTTTCAAAATAGGTTCTTTGATTAATGCTCCCTCTAGCAGTAGGGAAGACCACTTTGTAGGAAGGAATACTCTATTGGGTGGCATAAAACACAATATAGATGGTTCTTGTATCTAGGGGATCATGTGTGATTGAGGGGGGGGGGGGTGCAGATTTTAATGGCTATGTTTACATAGATTTCTCGACCATGTTGGGCCATGGATCTTATTTTCAAGTGTAGGTTATGGCTATGATCACTGGTATCATCCTTTGTAGTTAGCATGGGCTGGACATTTCAGATGTTGAAATAGACTCCTTGGTTATGCATTATTTCTTGAAAGGGTATGAGGTCACTCCTTGGTTGATATGCTATATTATCAAAAATTGTAAAAGGCTACTCAATTGAGACATTAGTGGGTGGCATACCTAGAGGGAGGGGAACATGGTAGCTGTCTACCTGGAGTTAGTGGAGTACCCTGGTATGGTTGGTGTGTTTTTACCCACAACGGGTAGCATTATTCCCAACATGATCGATTTTATTAACGGTGATGATCTCAGATTACACAATTTAAGAATGTCGTTGGTTTCACTATTGAGGGCTCGCTTCTTTTTTCATCTCCTCCTTTTTTTCTTTTTTTTGGTATCCCTGAATATTAATAAAAATTACATGATAAGTGGGTAAAAAATTAAATTATTGTACCGATTTTCATCCTAAATATGATGGATATTCTGAAAAAATAATTCAACCTATGGAATAAATGTTATTTTGTTGTTTGATGGGATACCAGTTATATTAGGATTAAAATATATCTTTAGTTGTGTTTTCTAACAATAATTGTTTTTATTCAATTATATAGATGGAACCATTGGAGTCATTATGTGTAAATAAATGTCAGAGTATATCTTGTTGGGATGAATTATCTGAAAGGATGTTGATGAGACTTGAATTTGTAGAGTAAATGGGTGAGATGGAGAAGTTAACTCAAAAAATATGAGGAAAACCCAAAGAATATTGAACCATTATATTGGTAATTAGAGGAATGATTATTCTTTTTTAGGTTGGTGATGCCTTTTTCATAAATAATATATATGGAAATGTGTCTTATATTTTGGTAAAAATAGTATTTTTTTGCACGATTCATTTGAACATATAAAATATTAGGGATTGTTCGGTAAGTTTCTTACCAGTAATCCTTGCATGTACTTTCATCCTAAGTATAAAATATTTTTAATGATTTTATGTAAAGAAATTATATTCCATATTCATATCTGTTTTGGGATCTAAGGCAGTTTTGTTGGAAGATAACGATTATAATATGTAAAATCCAATTTATACTCTTATATAAATAGATATTTTATTATGGAATATGGTAATTCACCAGGTTAAGGTATTTATGTGAAAACATATGTTTTATGTCGAAGCATGTGAATATATAAATTCCTTAAGGGGAATATATACCTACTTATTATATAAGTAAATAGAATTACAAGGAAACAATTTACAAAAGGAATAATGATATTAACAAATGTAATATTATAATACATTATTACCATATTTAATAAATTTTCATTATTTAGCTATTTTTGAGTTATCTTCTTTATAAAAATTTAAAATATTTTTTTAGTCACACGAGAAAATATTTTGTCATAACCAAATTGTATTTTAAACATATATATAGTTCTTTCTATAAAATGGTTTCAAAATAATAGAATATTAATTTCAAAATATGAATTTCATATCAATGTTTTTCATTTCAAAATTATCATATGATGAATTTCATAGAATTGTTTTATAAAATTATTATAAATATAGTGTGAAAAATAATGCTTTTAATTTAAAATCATGTTTTATTATAAATTATTTCATAATTAGAAGTTTATTTTTGATTCATTTAAAAAAATTATTAGTTTCTTTTTATTAAATAAATATATATATACGATGGAATTAATTTTAAAACTGAAATTAATATAAAAATATTTTTTACTTAAAATGGCATTTTTCTAAAAACCCAATTTAACAGAATTTTCCAGATTAATTATATATACAATATTACACTTATATGTTTTTAATAATGAAAAATGGATTCTATATTTTTTATTATCGATTTAATATTTGGAAACTAGATCACTTTTTTCAGTTTAATATCAAAAACAAAATTAGTAATTCGGCTACTCTAGTAAAGGGTTAATATATAATTAATGTTTATAATAAAATGACATGGATAATAAAATAGTATTAAAACATTATTTATATTATTTTATGAATCAATTTTGTCTGTAATATTAAATTATATAGTTATATGGTATTTTTACATTTTGGATGTGATAATGAACTATATAATATTTTATATAAGGACAAGTAAAAAATATAACACTGTTGTTATTAATAAATATATTATTTTTAACATGGGGAAAAAGTGGATATTTTTTATAATAAATTCTTATTTAATATTTTATTGGTATATATTCACAATGTTAATTTATTTTTAATTTTTATTGAATAAATATTTTCCTTAAACACGTACACAACATTAACCTTAAAATTATTCAATTAATAGAAAAATAAAATAAATAAAATATTAAATTTTAAGTTTTTTATAATATGAAAGAAGTAATTTGGTTAAAAAATTTAAAGATTAATATAACATGTTATGTATGTATTTTTAGATTTTATTCAAATTTAAATTTTTTTTAATGTTATAAATTTTATTTTAATTGAATAGTTATAGAATTAAAATTATTTCTATTTTATGATAATAATATTATATTAAAGTTTATAAAATTTATAAAAAAAATTATATATTCATCCATGTTATCATAATTTTTTTATATATATCATCCATGGACCATTTATGATCCATATGTTCATTTATATTAATTATCAAGGCATTTAAAGAGTAAAAAGTCTTGTTATCGCGTTAAGTATAAAATGGTTTAATGGTGGTCATAACCAATCAAAATGATAAAAATGTAATATAAACATGAAAAAAATTTATGCATGAATTTTGTCTCAAAATCATCATATATTCAAATTATATAAATTTGGTTTCATTCATTCATTGAAATTTTGTTTTATTGAATTAGTATTTTAAAAAATTCCAATATATCCCCTATCTGATTTTATATATGGGAACCCCTATTCTTATTATATCCAATATTATTGAATTTTTGTTCCTCCAATACCAAAAAATACATTACAATAATATGTAAACACATTTTAGAAGCTTTATTTTATGAATATTACAAATCATATATTTCTAAAGGTGTTAAGAAAAAGAGACATTCCAAATAAGATGCATAGTTATTAAAACATTTTTCTGTTTTATTTATTCTTCAACCTCCTTCATATATTAATAAACAATTATAAAATAACCAAACAAATTTATTGTATATAATTAGATGGTATTATGAAAATTTAATAAACTATATCCATCTCTGCATCCACCAAATGAGAAAAACCACTTTTTGTGTGTATAGAGGACTACTGCATGTAAATTAATGTAACTCATTTTCTACAACCATATATCATAGATAGATTATAATGATATAAAAAATATATACATGAAATATACATGAAATATTTATCATTTTAAAAATAAAATATGTCATTTACCATCCTTTTTTACCTTAATTTAAAAATGATAATGTTGTTTTTGTGTACGTGTGAACTACCACCCTGTGAAGGCGATGTGATTTTTTTCATTGCCACATCACATAGATGATATATAAAATTATATTTATATAATTCATGAATTATTTATGATATTATTTTCATTTTTAGAATAAACAAAACATTAAACTTATTTCCATAAGAGTCATTAAAAATATTGTAGTGTTACTCATGTATATATATGACCTACAATCTCCATGGTTTTAATGCAGTTCATTTTTCATCAACATATTTAATGGTTATATATAAATGTATTATTTATGTATGAAAATATTAATTATTTCATGAATATTATTCTATAGATGATGTAATATTGATCTCATAGTACATAGTCAACATACTAATTTCATTTCGGAATTATGAACTAAATATCTTCAAAACATCCAACATGAATACTAATGATTAAGAAATTTAATACAATGTAGATATGGTAGGTAAAACGAACTATGAAATTGTTGTAGGTTCCCACATAAATAAATTACTACCATATTTTTATTATTTAGGATGATATTGAAAGTACATGATGAGTAAGAATCATGTTATGGGAGTTTCTTCTTAAAAAAATATATTTATGATTCCCTTTATGTACTCATTTTCGTACATATCATTATTTTTAAAAAACATAATTGATATATTTATATGAATAATTGAATTATAAATGGAATTTTATTTGTTAAAATTTTTTCAAAGTTTTTCAAAATAAAATGATCTACATTAATATATTCATCGACCATGAATATTCATAAAGTCTAAAATGTAATGTTAGTTTTTTCTTCTATAAAAATATATTATTTACCCTTAAATGAAAACCTGTCCTTATCTATGTTATTTTTTTTATGTATGGGTTTTTAAATGTGATTGTTTTATCATTATCAAAAAACTATTTCTTATGGGTGAAATGAAAATAATTTTTTCTTATGGGTTGAAATAATGTCATGTTTTATTTTGGGGGAAAGTAAAGTAATGTTTTATTTTGGGTGAAAATATTGTATTTATGATGCATGATTTTATGTATTCTATAATGGTTCATAAAAATATTTCATGTATATGGGATTTTTAATTATATAATATGGGATTATGAAAACATTATTACTTGATAATTAATTGGGTAAATGGAATAATTAAACTGTTTTGGTTTCTCCAAAGATAATATGTATGTTATATATAAATGTAATTTTGATAGTTATATTATGTGTGACTATTACTGTTATTATATTTTTAACTTTTATGGTTATTCCAATTACAAGTGTCATATGTATATAATTTCCCATGTAAGCTATAAGTTTTGTCTTTTATTTATATTGGATTTTATAATAATCAAATTATTTCTCAAGATAAGATAATGATATAATATTTACTGGAAATTATTTTAACATCGTAATGTTAAAAGGTGTTAAATTATAAAAAATATATTATTAGTTATTCTCAATTTAAAAGGAAAAATAATGATATTTATTTTTCCTATATATTTCATAAGAAAATTTTTATTTATGTATTTGTGAATATGTGTTCATTTAATGGGTAAGAAAAATATCAATTATATCCCAAAGATTAATTTAAGAAAAATATCAATTATATCCCAAAGATTAATTTAAGAAAAGAATATTTATTTATGAATAAAAGGACTAATGGTTTATTTATTTCTGTTTATTTCACATTTTACGGCTTTTTCCCTCATACCATGATTTGAAAAATCACAATGTTAATAGAGTCATAAAGAGAAATATGTTTTCCTATAAAATGTCTTGAAATTTTTTGCTGAAAATAAAATGTGTTTCATTTTAAATGTTTTATATTATTAAAACTATTAATACTGATTAGATATGTCGATATCATAATAAATATTTTTTTTTAATATTTATGTCAAAATAATATAAAACCTATTTTTTGTGATTTTAATGAATTGATCTCTTTTTTGAAATTCATAAAAATATGTATTGTTTTTGGTCGAATTCTTATACTTCCCTAAATATTGATATTTAGCAATTTTTGTGTCATATCCTCACCTGTATGATGTAATAAAAAATGAATATTAAAAATGGTTTACTAGAATTAGGGTAAAATACATACTCACTTACATGAATGATTAATCTACCTTCCCATTTATTATAAAATTTCATCAATATTGTGATAAAATAAGTTTGAATCATCTCATAATAATATTTTTTTTGCATTTCACTTGACTAATTAAAAATACCATCTCAAAAAAATCACTCACATTTTATGATCTCGAGATATACCAAGAGTACTAAAGATTTTATGTATTTACACCAAGTAAATTAAAGGGTTTCTTTCATGTCCTTTTTGAATGAGATCACTAATTAACCATGTTATTCTACTACATCTATGAATAAATCACATCGCACTCAACATAGGATAATTGAATGATTATGAATCATCACACAATGCAATAAACTCTACCCATATATAGTATTATCTTCATTGATTCCCATTTAATCTACTCAACTATAATTAACACATTAATGTAAGATATTGTGATCTTTAATATTCTAGTATATCTTCATTCAGTAAAATTCTAGTCAATAAGATCAAAGAATACATAATAGGTTTTTCTCTTAGTTAGCATTATTTATTCCTCATCACAGGCTGGATATATAAAATACAACCAATACTAAATCTCTTAATACATTAATTCTCAGGGATATTATATTTATAAAAGTATTTTCATTCTATTATTATTAACATTTTTGGGTTTATGTTCCGCTTCTTATATCATAACTTTTAGTTCAACAACTATGATAGATATCTATTTTATTTTTACAATGTAAACCTTGGTCACAAGAAATAATATTTTTAATAAAAATAATATTGAATATAAATATTTTATTTAGTTCACATTATCTCCATTTATATTTTCATCTACTCAACCAGTTACTTTTTTATATTTATAGAAGTTCCATTAATTTATTGATTTCATTGTCACATGTTTTAACTAGTAGTTATTCTTGATAATTATTCCACTAGTAGGCTTAGTTTCATCTTCTGAAAATATAATAAATTTACATTTAAGAGTAATAAACTAAAATCATATCTTTATAACATACTAAAATATAAAAAATAATTTCATAAATCAACAAAATTTAAATAACTTGATTCACATGTGAATAAATCTACCATAATAGTAGATTACTTCACACATAAATCTACTCATTCTTATCTTGTATTATATTGAAGTTTGGTATTTTTATTTCCAAAAAAATTAATAGTATAATATTCACATGTATTTCAATATTTAATTACATCTATAGTCTTTTCTTATAGACTAATTTATATCATATATACTAATCATGGAAGTGATATATATTTTTAAAGTGTACGAGTTTCAATATAATATTTTTATGATGGTTTATAAATGAAAATTATAATCATGTAAGCATTAAATCATTTGTAGATAATTATATAATTTTATATTAAAGAATATTCTACATTCGTCAATAATTAATTTTTCCATTGATAATACACTATGAGCTAAAATACCACATTATCATGATTTTGAAGCATTAATCATAGACTAATTTGTGTGATTGTGATATATAAATCCATTAAAATTATTCTGAGAAACATAAAAATCCATTTCCATAATAAAATATGAATTATAGAATCTTATAATATTAATTTTCTATATTATTAAATTTTTATAATTGAATATAGTTAAAAATTTTAATCACTGCATAGATGATGCATAAATATATAAAAATTGTTTTCTATGTAGGGGTTAATGTTGTGTATGTAGATGTTATTAAATCATGTGTAGAGATATTTCCTTATTATCAATTCCATCGTCCTTAAAAAATATAGGGTCTCATAAATACCAGTGGAATTCATAGTTTTCCATGTGATAATGACATTTATTCATGGTAGGATGATTCTTACATGAGTCATTAAAAATTATTTCCAAGAAATTAATCCTTGTGAGGATTCAAAAGCATTTTTCGTGGCTTGTTATAATTCCTACATTTAACAAGAAAATGTATATTTTATTCTAAACAACTCTCGATATCCCTATAACATCTTTAAAAATTGTCTAATCATTTTGAATTAATTGAATTGTCTTAGGGTATTATCATAGTAACTCAAAATTATATTATAATATTATCAAAGATCATTCTATCATATAAACTTTACAGTGATAATGTTAATAAATTCACAACACATATATTATCTCTTCAACTATAACCTTCTATAAACCATCATCAAAAGTTATGCTTACCATTCATTTATCTATGCATAATCAATATCACAGTATTCTAGAATCCTAAAATACCATGCCTCTAGAATCATTCCCATCTACTAGATTTTATAGTTATCTTGGTATAGACCTCAACTTTTTCACCTAGATAGCTTCCAAAATCATCCTAATAAATGTTTGTGGTCTAGTTTTCCTTCCACCATCATCATAGTTCATAAATCCATGAAAATAATATCTATGAATCAACTAATATGATGGTTTTGTACATACAAATACTAATATTTTTCATTTCCATTGATTCACCATGACATTCTAGTCTTATTTTATAGACATACATCATGGAAAACACCTCCAATATTCAATTATGTTTATATTAAAAATATAGTACATAGTATTCCATAAATAATGAAATTCACCTCTTCCAAAAATCAGTTTACAAAAAATAGGATCAGTTTATACTAAATCCAATTAGGTAATTCATGTAAGATTTATGTTTTTGTTGAATAAATATTTGTAGTAGTTAGTTTTTAAGAGGTTTGTAATTTTTTTTTTGATTAGTGAAACTAATATTAGATAGTAATGGTTAAGAATCATTTTCCAATGGGATTTCCAGAATAGTTAATTTTATAGGACTGATAGTTGAATGTTATAACTAGGAGAGTCATGAATTATTTTCCTTACAATCATAATGTTCATGATTAATCCAAGATAGTTTTAGATATTCTTTTTAAATCTATACTTGTATTTCTTATCTAGTATTATATTTCAGTACATTACATATTGAAATAGTTTGTCTGTAAAGTGGTATAGTTTCATATTAATCCTCAAATGATTGTATTCGATCATAAAGTTTTTTTACATTAATTGTGTGGAGAAGATGTAAATATTATACTGATTAGAGTATGATACCTTTAATGATCATGATCAAATAATATGATATTATATATTCAAATTATTGATAAAAATAAAATTCCTTTATTTGATTATGAGATTGTGGAAGTTTCTGATTTGTGAGTATTTCTTTTCATGAGTTTCTCCAAATCACGGTTAATGAAAATTTGTTAAAGGGTAGAGCCATTATCAAATAATTTAATCCAATTTGATATATTTGATAAAATTGTTTCGGTAGATTATCAATTAGAACTACCTTATAAACTGTAAAAGGTATATGATTACTTTAAAATTTCATGGTTGATAATGTAAAAACATTGATCAAATATTGTGATAAATTTGGGTTAGATAGATTTAGAGGCAGATGTGATGTTTTTAGAGTAGAATATCAAGATTAGGTACTTCCATGTAAATATATATTATGGGTATGTTATTTCATTTAGTCGAGTACCATGAAATAATAGAGGCATAAAAGATTTAACATCTAGATGGGATTCTATAATGAGGGTAAAATACCATTATTTTCTAAAGTTTATATTATTTTTTATTTTAAATAAATAATGTTAATGTGTGTTGTGGATAACTAAAAAAATAATTCATTATATTTTACATTTGTTTTGATACATTATTTTAACCATGTATTTAAATTTTGGAAGTTGTTTAATTTGTGAGGATATAAGTATGACTTTTATGATTTTCATTGAAT
Source organism: Viscum album (assembly GCA_963277665.1). NCBI lineage: Eukaryota > Viridiplantae > Streptophyta > Magnoliopsida > Santalales > Viscaceae > Viscum > Viscum album. The sequence goes on from OY728129.1 coordinate 269,556,130, forward strand.
AAATTCAATGAAGGTGTAACTATTATAGGGATACAAAAAAATTATTTTCTTCCATGATGTTTCAATTGAAAATATGTTTATTTAATTCAGAATAAATAAAATAATAATTTTATTCTCCTAAACAATGCTAAATTGAAAATTTAAATGATTCACTTAATCCAGACATGGTGTTTACCCCAATTTGATATTTTTTCATAATTGTGGGGAGTATATTTATGAGGACTTTTTTATTGATTTATTGAAATATAATTTTTTTATTCCACTTAATTAAATTAAATGGGAAATGTAACCAACTTCAAAATATAATAATGTATTGAAATTTTATCAGCATATGATTTTTTATGTGTGGTGATTTATTTGATGGTGGTTAAATTTAAGAGGGGATTTATTATTATCATGACCTCATTATTTTCTATTAGGAAAATATATTTTTATAAAAAAACATCATTTCCACCCAAATTTTGGTGATTCATTGAAATAATTTTATATTAATTAACTGAGAGAGGGTTCCCCCAGTGAGGTATGATAAAAAATATTTTTTCTACAAATTTTGTAATTTTAAGTCATTATAGTTTAGTTAAAATAATATATTTTTTTAATATAATTAAAATAATGTTTTTTAAATAAGTATTATTTTTTATGTTGTTCATGATGACCAAATGAAAATAGACAACCACCTTCCCCTGTACCAATGATGGTGATGTAATCACTACATCCATGTCAGCTGGAGATCATACTTCCTTCCATCCTGAGTCTTCATGAATAAATTAGGATTCCCCAAATCATGGTAGCACCTAATGTTATAGAATAATTATTAAGGGGTGTGTGGGTATTTTATTGAGTGTATTTTAATTAAAATATCTTTGAAATTGTGGAAATTTATCTAACTATATTTTCATATTAATGTCCATCATATGACGATGAGGGTGATGGGATTGGATCTAGTTGATGGATGGAGGTGGTAAGATAAATTCAGTCAGTATTGAATGTTTACCATGTAAGGTAGGGTCACCATGGAAATGAGGGATCAATAATGGTAGATATATATAAGTTTATGTATTTCATTAGATGATTATGTTTTTTGGAAAGTAAGACATCTATCATGGGCTAGTTGCTGAGTTGTTAGACTAACAGGGTTATTGTATTTTCTTACATAGGATAGTCTATGACCATCAAAACATAAAATGACTTTTAGGATAGTTGATATGGGATAGTGGGATACAGTTGGGTGATGAATCAAGATCATTCAACATGAGATCCACACACAAGACACCTTCACCCTATGACATACGACCCCTGTGACATATATCCATTCTATATCATTACACTATTTTTTTTTAATGTATCTTTAGAATTATATAATTATGAATTTTTAATCATGTTGATCAATTAAAATTTTTATTTTTTTTTTATTTTTTTGAGATCCTGATGGTCATGATTTTTTAGACATTAATGATCCTTTAAATGGTATTTTTATATGTTTCTATTTGAAGAGATTTAAATTCATGAAGAATTTTTATTGTGGAAATTTTAATGATCCAATTTTATAGAAGTGTAAATTTTTTGTTCCATCATTTATATTCATTATAGATTTGGATATAATAAAATATCTAATATAATAGTTTAAATTGAGTGAAATCTTGGGTTAAAAAAACATTCGTGAAATCAAGGATAATTTTTTATCTATAGAAGCCCATAATAAGGATAATTTCCCAATATTATTTATTAAATATGAAAAAAATATTTCAATGATGTTTTTATGGATGATTCTTTCCAAAAATATCTATTATGTTCATGTGATGTGTGTTTAGTTATTATCATATTTTCTATAAAAAATACACATTCTTAGGATATGGAATGTAGATAGTTTCCCTATAGTTGTATATAGCTATCTTGACAATTGTACAATGATGATAATAGTAAAAGTATATATTTTCTAGTAAACATGATATACTACTTTTTATCATTTTCACCATGAGTACATATAAATGGTTAATTTAATGAGTTAGTAGATTACAATTATTGTATGGATGGTGTATTAATGGGTTATATTTGATGCATAATTACTAAGATGGGTTTACTTAATATAATAATTATTATATTTTGATTTTATTTTAGTGATTTGAGTATCATTATATATACAACAACCAAAATAGATCAGTTTTCTTTGGATTATCCAAAATTATATTAATTATTGATATAAATGGATTGTTAAATTAGTATTACCACATTCATCCTTCTAATTGGTATCAATTGTATATTTAGAACATAAGTTCTAGATATGGATGTGTTCGGATTATTAAAGTTTGTTGGTGAGAAGATGACATAATTTGAGTAGTGTGTACTAGCTATTTGGAGATAGTTACTTAAGGCACTTTTAATATTTTATGGTGTTATTATATCATATATACTTCATAATTAGGGATAATGAGATTTTTGTTTTTGGATATCTATTTATTAGATGAGGTAGAAATCCATGTTAACTCAAATATTCTTAGGTCGAGGTGACATCCTAGTTTAGTATTTAACCAAATTTTTTAATTTGTGATTATTAATAAATTTAATGGTTGATTAATTGTATAATATTATATTTAATCATGTAAAGAATAATTGATGTTCAATTGGGTTATAGAATATTTTAAAATAAAAAAGGACTCTTGAAGTTCTGATCATTTTAGAGTTATTAATGAGGGAAAATATCCTATTGCAAAAAATCATAGGGTGAGTAAATGCGCTTGGTTTGGATAAATTAAATTTCTCCTAAAAAAATAATCATATCCTTAAAGGGTGACAACATAATATCTCTAGTTACAACGTTTATTTCCAGGTAGAAAATCTGTTGTGAAATTGATTTAATGAATGATGAAGACATATAAAATAGATAATTAAATTGTATTACCCCTACCCATTTCATAATAGATGTGACAAATAATGTGGTGACACTACCCATATAAAACCCTAGGACAATAGGAACATAAAGATTCCACTATTATTTCTACTTATGATTGTGTGTGAATAACAAAAGAGTATGGATTATGATGGTCTATTTTAGTGGTGAATGGAATAATGATTTTATTTAGACATGACCCCATGAAACAACAATACGATTTCTGTCTATTTTTTTCCAAGGGGACTTCATTAGATAAATTATATCGAGTTATCTCCATTGGAATTAATGAAATAAGAGTCATTTTTTAAGAAGAATCCATGCAATATTTTCAAAAACAATAATGGATGAATACTATGATTTTATTAAATTGTTACACCATCACAAAATGAAATTTAAACATGAAAAAAATAGAAGTAAAGAAATGAAAAATAATTGAACAAGCTTATAAGTTTTTTAGGCTTTGTCCCCATTAATGGAAAAAAACATAGATAAATATTTAATGAACTTAAAAGTGATTACAATTCCCTTAATTTTTTAAATCATAGGTGACCAAACCATGTAAAATAGTACTTACCAACTATTACTTCTAGTTATCTCCACAATCCAATTTATAATTTTTGATTTTGAACTCAAATTATTAGGATGAACAACCCTATATTTGGTCATGCATCCCCACTTCGACAAATCTCCCTCTTGGAGAATAGTTATATCTCATAGTGCTCTTGTGATTCATTATATTTTTCCGAACATGATATTCAAGGTATCATCTAATGGTTTTATTTTGGATAACACTTCTTACCTCATAATTGCATTTTCCTAGTTTCTGGATATCCAAAACATTCAATTTTTATTCGACCACCACATCAGCTTCTAGATGACTTACCTATTGATTTTATCCATCCATTGGTCTCTTTCCCTTAGTTGTAATATGGTTTAAACACTAGTTATAAATCTAAAAAACACCAACTAGAAATAATATTTTCTAGATTTAAAACTAATCCCAATCAGAATTTTTTTGCTCAACCCAGTCTAACGGAAGAACAACATCGCTTGGTGACATCCTGAGTAACAACATTGATTAACATTTATTCATTATTTAATGTCCCTTAAATCAACTAGAATATCAAATCCACATATTCTAATAGATTAAATATGTAGTTAAATTTCAATAGAATATCTTTCATTAGAGCATGAATCATTGGATTGGTTGATAGATGAATCAAACATTTTGGATTCCAAAATAGTATTTCATCAATTTTCCAGCATATTATATCCATTAATAAAAACGTCATCTAAAAAAACAATTTCCATAAATTATATAAGGAAACGTACAAAGATTCCATTCACAAGAAAGAGATCACCAATTGATTTTGGGACATCCAATTATCTATCATTCTTAAAAATTTAGTTATGTAGCTAAAATTAGTATTCCTAGAAATGGATTCATCCCCAAATTCTGAATAAAAAATACTCACTTAGACTAATCACTATCAAATAAAAATTTCATGCTTCTAAAACCATTGTTGTAAAAAATAATCCATTTTAGATCTTCCCATTTTTTCTTTTTGAGGTTCAATGTGATTCTAATGAAGAATTACATTTTTTTTAATTTCTAAACAAGAACAAAACCTGGAAGAAATAAAAATATTGGAATCTCATGAACAAGGATTTTTTGAAATTTCCTCAAACTGAAATTCCTTTTAAGAATATTTTCCTATAAAAACAATAAAAATGTGTCTAAGGGTGTGGTCCCTGATATTTCTTCACCCATTCCAAATCAGTCCACCATATTTCCTTTTTAGTCTACTTGGATAGGTATAAATTTAAGAAAAATATTCCCCTCTGATCTACATCCATAAAAATGAAATCATAACCATGGACCATTGTCTAAATGTTTTTAAATAACCTCAAATTTATACCATCAATATTTTATTTTATAATACCATCTAAAATAATGCCATCCATGAAAATTAAAAGGTTGTTAAAAGTATCAATATCAACCATTGTCCAGTTAAAAATGGTTAATATTTTCCCAAACAACCTCCCTTCTATAGTGAAATCATTGAACATTGGAATATTATTTGATAGTTCATAATATTGACAAAAACCCATATTCCTAAACATGCATATAAGGTTTCAATTCTAATGTTTCTTGAAACACATTAGTTGTTCCACATATATTTCTTCTTCTAATTCCCAATAAATAATTGTTTTCTTCAATATGAGAAGAAATAATTCGACATCAATGATTCTTAACACTATTCAGATGTTTTTTTCTTAACAACTTAAAAATAAATCATTGAGAATTCATCTACTTCTAATTTTGGTATACATACATAACTATCTTGTAGTTTAACATTTTTATTTCTTCCTTCATCTTCATCCATCTAAAAATGCGATTTTTTATGGAATGGTCTTCAAAAACCCAATCCCTTTTCTATAGTAGAACCTCTAAAACTCCTTGATTTCATATTAAATAACATTTTCTATCTATATGAAATTATAAATACATCCTTTATCACATTCCATAAGTTTAACATACTTTATGAGAGTCTCCAACAATATTAACATGAACATTAGATAGTACACCCAAAAATTATGTGTTGATTCATCGATGGTGGTCACATAGATGAATGAACCTCAATTTAGAACATCATATATAAACCCCATAAATCCTCATTAATGGAATATAACATATGAGGATTTGTTATTTTCAATTTCTTTGAAATATATTATATACTATGTTCTAAAGATACAACCATTATAGGTGTTTATCACTATCATTTTTAGCTTCAAAATTCCTTTTGTACAAAGGATAATTTTTACAATATCAATGAGATCCCTCATACTTTCTTTACTTGTCTAATGGAATGTTTGTCCCCTCTATGATTTACACCCGCTGAGACTACCTTATTTTAAAAAATTTAATCCTTCACACCATATAGAATAACTATAGAACCAAGTGAAGTTTTTATTTATCCTTCTATATAAAATTTGGATAATATTGCATCATATAGTCTCTAAATGAAACAAATATTATTCTAGAGGTTTGGAAAATGTCATACATCCTTAAACTAAAATATTATTTCATTATAAATTCATATTTTCACATCACATTTCCCAAAAATCTTGAGAGCCTTGTCATAATTGTTGTGACCATATCCATTTATTATAGAAATATAATTTCAGATACTTCTTCTCATACATAGGATTGGAATGAATCACTAGACTGAACAACCAAATGATTTATTAATGTGGATACACATATGGTAATTCCTCTTTAATATTTTTATAAAGGGTTTATATTTCCACCTCCAAGAGAATACATTCTATAATTTTCCATAAATTCACTATGATCATTCATGGGATGGTCATTCCTCTCATAATTCATGAATTGTGGAGTACAATAAATTAAGATATTATAGTTTTTTCTCCTCCAACATTTTCTAATTTGATGTATTTTTAATGATGTGTCTTCAAAATTTATTTCAGATTATATAGATTCAATGAAGATGACAGAATTTATTTATAAAAATTTATTCTTCTATGATCATGTTGTGATATTCAATGAATTCCAAAACATCATTTTTACTAAAATTATCTACATTTTTTTACCATAAAATTCCATGACATTATAAGTGAATATAGTAACCAAAATAGAAAAACTGGGTCTCTAAATTCCACCTTCACTAACTCCAAAAGACTCTAAATCATATTCAAGTAATCTATATGGTCAGATATATACCATCCTTATGAAATTATCATACAAAAAATTATCCTTAGAGAAAACATATTGTTTACCATCATGGAGTTATTAAAAATGTATGATAAGGTATTAATAATTACCAATAATTTTTTTACATCCCAAATGTTTTATTCAATTTTATTGGAAAGTGACATTATCATAAATCAAAGTGATTTCTTTTCAATCCTCCTCCATTATTCCTTCATCATTATTAAAAAAAATTATAATTTTTTTGATTATCAAAGTCGTTATATAGTTCATTATAATCAATTTTCAATTTATTTAATTCAAAAAAATTCCATCAATCATCTCTAATCAGTCTATGTACTCCTCATATCGCACTAAAATAACATTCAAAAAATGTAATAAAAAGTTATCATGAACTATTTACTAATTTTATCCAATGAGATTAATAGATGAATATTTCTACTAAATTTATCTTTGATAAACACTTAAATCATGTATTCTTCCAACATATCAATTAATCCATGATATCTAACAAAACAATTTGTTCCTAGAAGACTAATTTTTATAAAACTACAGATTTTAACTACTCTCAAAATTATGAAAGTGGATGAAATGCACCAGAATGAACTAGTGAAACAATATTTATAATTCTTTGAAAATGATTCCAAAATTAAAATTTTACTACACAATCAATCCAGTAAATATAAATAAGATCAATACAAACAATGATAGATAATGAAAAAATAAAAAGAACAAATTTTTTTGAATATATAGTTTATAATAACATACTAATCCCTAAACAAATTAACCTTTAATGATTACTCATAGATAACCGATGTTATTATATTTCATTATGGTTGTAAATAAAAAGCAATAAATATTACTAAAATAAGAGTTCTTGACTACTGATTTTGGTTGAAACCAATATCAAAACTCCACTAGATGATGTCAACCTCAACTGAACAAAATTGAAAACCCATTATTTAGTATATTATATCCAGTACATCAATGATCCCTCTAGGTGAACAATATTTGTTACCAAAGAGATCTTAATTCTATATGTTTTATTCCAATAACACTTTCATCTTATGATTGTTTGAGTTCTAGTAACACCTCCTCGATATTTATCATTTTCTCCCACATTTGGACTTCCAATACATACTGTTGTGCATCCACCACCACATTTAGATCAATAATTTTTAAATCATTAATTTGTAGATACATTGAAGGAATATGGTTTCTATAATATGAATTATAACAATAACCATGAAACTACCATATAATTTGATAGTATTTTTATGCAACACATGAGACACCATAGAAGTATGATAGCTCAATAACAATTCTTAAAAAATTATATAGTATATATATATTTGTCTAATTACATTTAAAATTGTTTTATTGAGTTTAACATATCAATGATAATTTCTATGTGATATTTCAATTCACCAATAATACATGGATATTATCCCTATATATTTTTTCCTTGATAGATATGGGGTACAAACATTGAGATAATCAACCACATGGGTAACGTCTTCAGACAATAATAACCTCACTATATCATATTTTTTGCTGACTTAAATGATTAAACATTCCAAAATGGGGAATTTTGTTATTATCTTTTGTGAGAATAAATATGAAACTCACTTGCAAGAAAATTAAATCTTATAAAAACCTTTTTTATGAAAAATGTTTCCCAGGTTAGTAGATTAAATGAGAAATAAACATTGAATATATTTATCACTAAAATATACATGATTATTATGTCAACGTAATTAGAAAATCATATATTTTACAACCCATGCTAATAAGATAATATATACCATAGAATATTACATCCATGAATATGTTAGGTGGAAATATTTATTTTAGTACAGTCAATCCATATGAAATATAATGCACACTAATATTTAAAAAAATACAAAAATTATCAAAAATATTATGTATTTATGTAAAAGATACATGAACAAGAACTCTATAAGCACATATGAAGAATTATAAATGGATAAGTATAGTTTATAATATGAAGATGATAATATATAATTTTGGGTTTATCGATAACTTTTAGAGGAAACATGTATTACAGGTAAAACATCTATATATTAGTGTGAAACTGTTTATAAACTACTTAAAACAATTTGGATGGTGTGTAATAATAATTATAGGTGGCACTCTATCTAATGAGATAATATTCCACAGAATATTATTGACAGTTGTTATATGTTGAATGAAATATCTGGTAAATTTTTCTTATCCTTATCATTTGAGGTACATAAGTAAAAAAATTTATATTTTGAATCATAACACAAGAGTTTGGAATCTCATGGAAGGATTTTATACTATATATAAGAAGCTCAAATTTCATTTTTTTAGATATTTCTAGTTATTTTTTAGTGATATGGTAATTCCTATGGAGTTCATTCCCAGATAGTAATGATCATTCAAAAAAAATTCTAATAATGTTTTAATGATTAATTTGATGCTGGAAAACACATTGTTATTCAGAAGTATATATATATTTTAATATTTATCATTCATCATGTTGTTATTAGTTTATAATATTTTCTATTGATTATTGATATACAGTTTTAATCATTTATTTTTTTCAAAATACTGTTTACTTCATTGATTGGCTCCAAATAATTCCCAACATGTGATTGATTCTATATGTGATGGAATATGATTTATTTTTAGGTGACTACATAATGATTGTTTTTATTTGTATATAAGATTGTATTTTAATTTTAAATTTCTTGAAATCACCCTCTCCTAGTTATATGTTTCCATTGATGTATCTTTTTAGTTCACTATTTATTAATTTGGGGATGTCATTTTTTCCCGTAAATATTGTAAAGAGAATCATCACACTATGATTGTGAAAATATTGTGACTCAAAATTCATGTAAAAAAAGTTGAGCAGTATATGGTTATGAATTTTCTTACTGACTAGACGTTATAATGAGATTTATACATTTCAATAAACTATGAATGTATTTTATTTTTTGATCTCACTCACTAAATCAATCACAAATCCTTCTACAAAAAAATGAATCATTGTTTTATTTCCGTTTGACATTGTTTATTTTAATAAAAATAACAAACAAAATATTATAACGTAATTAGTACTCACATAAAATATATGATATAAAATAGATTCCACAAATGAAGGTATCGAAATATTTGGATATGGAATGCATTTTCCAATATACTATACTCTAGGATAATTATTATAGTAATTTTTACATACCCCATATCCTTTTACCCAATTATATTCAATATTTATTTTCAAGGGGATATCACCTTAACATTATCATTTATTATCATATATTGGATATAGAAATTATAATAAAATCCAAAAAATAATGGTATATAAACATAAGATCCCGAATACGGGAGGATTAGTTTGGATATAGGAAGAGATTTATAAAACTTGGATATTATGTTAACTTAGATTAATGAAGTATCTACCACGTACTCATGTGAATTAAATAATTTTTATCTCGAGTATTAGTTGGAAACTATAGTACTATACCAAAACTAAATACATATATTCTTATGTGAATCCCACATCATAAGTAAAAGACAAAAAAAATATTTAATCCTTGAATAAAAACATAATTAAAGCATAAAAATATAATGCTTCAATTGTAAGAAATGCTTAAGGAACTTTTATGGGACAATGAAAACATATATATTCAATTATTCTCCATCGTGGATGAGAAAAAATAACTGATATTTGTAGATGAATACCATGTTAAGTAGATATCACCCCCTTTGTCTCTTGATTGTGTTTCAAAGGTCTGGTTGTACAGAATTCATCTTGAATAATGTATTAGACGTGATAAACATACATGGAACATCCTAAAACATTTTTCAGACATAAATTAGTACCACTTCGAGGAATAAAATATATTATATAAATTAATTCAATGATAAACTCTATAAAATATTTGGAAAATATTTAAGATGAATATATCTAGTTATCCAAAATAATTTGTTGTAAAATATCATTTCCTAGATTCTTGATAGCATGAATCTATTAAAAAAGGTTAAAGGATATTGGATTCATTACCTGGGATGGATTTGGATGAAATATACTATTTCGTGACTAAAGACACATGGAATTGGTTGATAAAAATTCATAAGAATTGAATATAATAATACCATAAAATGTAGATTTCATGAGGTAATGTCATCAAGATAACCTGTTATTGAGTAAAGAAACATGGAAATAACATTTTTATGGATATATGAAGAATAAATCAAAAAAATATAGTGAATTTATATGTTTTTTTTCTTACCAAGAACACACCATGTAACACCCAAATGTTTTTATGAAATATTATATCATAAAAATTTTAATTATTCAATAACCTAGATTGCATGAAATAGTGATTTTAGACAAACCACATGACACCCTTAGTATAAAATTACCATTTTAACATATACTTTAGGATAGTAGGAATGAATATTAATAACTTCTGAAAATATAAGGTGATGTCATTTGCAACCAATTATTTCTGAAAAATATAAATATATTATATTTTTTTTATATTTTTATTAATAAATTAAGTGTATTAATATTATTATGTGAAATAAAAGAAATATATATTTTATATACTTTTTAAATATTTTTTATATTCATCCAAAATATATTTCGTCAATAGAGTATGAATAAGACCTATTTGATCTATAAAAACCATTATTTTTAGAAGGAAAATTCTCCACCTTTTAATAGAGAACCATATTTAAATAAATATTTTGACTTGTTAATAATTTTTATATGAAAATATAAATATGATATTTTGATGTGGGATATAAAAAATTAATTTGTATTATTTTTTATTATTTTTCTAATATCATTCAAACTTTAATGAATAATAAAAATACATGAAATTTTAATTGAAAACAACTTTATCTTTGAAATAATTTATATGGTTAAATTATAATATTGAAATGTTTAAAATTATAAATAGAATATATTTTTATAATTCAATATATATTATGACATTAGAATATATTTTATATTTAGTTTATATGTAATCACATTTCAATATTTTCCAATGTTTTAACTTTTAAAACTCGTTTTTTATTTCAGAAAAAGGGATTAATTTTAAATTAATAACTTCCACTTATATTTTTTAAAAATTTTGAAAAGTTAATTCCATATTTTTAATCAGTAGTTCTTAATTATATAATAAAATTATTTTATTTTTGGGGATTAAGAATTGTAAATTCAATAATTTTTATTACTACAGTAAAATGGTAAATCATTTAATTAAAGTTTATAATAATATTATAATATTACTCTAACAATTGTCTTAATATCATTGTATGAGTGTGTTTCCAAAAAAATCATATTTGCATAAAAATTGTGTCGTTTGGAAGGCACTAGGATTGGAATAAGGCATTTAATTTATTTTTTATAATGATATGTTAAATAAGTCTCACTAAAATTATAAGAACGATATCGTTTCTATATGATGTTCTAAAAAATATAAATTAGATTAGAAAAAATAATTTGAAACAAATAATTATTTAATTAATTATGGAAAATTTTAATTATTTTTAATGAAATAATTAATTACCTTAACGTCTTATAATCAGATGATGTGAAAATCAATTAATTGATATGACATCAATAAAACATATTTTATTAAAATTATAATAACCATAAAAACCCAATAACATGAAAAAATATTATTTTTTGAGTATATATCGACCATATCCATCCAAGGTTCCAATTAGTGATCATTTTATCCCTATATAATAGATTTTGAAACGTAAATAATTTTATTTAAAGTGATGTTAAAGTTGTCACTTTTATGTTTCCAAAATTATTTCATTTTTAAAATACAATTTTTCAGAAGTTAAATTTTACTATATTTACTCAAATGAAATATTATAGATTTATATTTATAGGAGTATTTTAATAATTATTTATTCCACAAAAATTTATATTAATTAATTACACAAAATTTATGTTGTAATTATTTAATTAATGGGGATAACACATAAATTTTATTAACATAATAAAAATAAATACAATTTTGGCTAATTAATATGTCCAATGAATTTTATAAATGACTTTGACTGTATAGGATTATAATAAAATATTTTTTTCAATTTTAATTTATATTCTAAAATATGTAAAAATAACGGAAATTAATATAGTCAAAAATTGAAACTATTGTTTATTTTTGAAAATAATGTTTCATTAAATTATTTATACATCATAAAAATTATTTAAAAATATATAATAATAATGATATGATAGAAAATATTATTTTTTATTTATTTATGGCCTCTTTAACATCAAATAAGTAAATATTAAACCCCTATAATATTTATATGTTTTTACCCTGGTTAAACATTAAATTGAAAAACTAAATGTCAATTAAAATATTAAAGTATAAATTGGCACAAAACTTGTGAAAAATTTATTATCTGATGACATTAAAAATCAATATCATCTCATATTCGATTTTGTGACATTTAGGTGGTTTTGGGTAGGTTTTAATTTTATTATAAATTATTATTACAGAGTTTCCAAAAGTGCCACTCACCTCAATTATAAAAGGGCACCCCTACCCCCACCTTTTAACTTCCCATTGGCCTTCAATCATATCCATTTTCAACAATTTCATCTTATAAACCTACCTAGTTACCTAATATTGTATTTTTTATTCTCAAAAGTACTATTCTATTGGTCTAAGAGGAGATTTAGAGGTAGCACGATGAAGAAGAGGTAATCTCCTTTTCCAATTCTTTCAAAGGTTGTTTATTATTCTACCTACTCATCATTTGTTTTTTCATTATAAAGTATTAAATCTAGTATAAATTATATAATGATACATTATTATACTTACTAAACATCCATATTACATCTTCAATTCATCTGATGAAAAATTAAATCATCATGTGTGCGTACGTATGGCTTACCATCTCCATGTCATGTTGTAATCTGTTTTTCACTACCACGTTACTTGGATGGGTATAATAAAGAAAATAATAACAATATATGATTATTAAAATAGTATATTAATACAAAAATATTATAACCCATCCAATTCAATACCATTCAAAAAATATTTGATTGATATCATCAATTGTGTATATGTACGACCTTCCCTCTCCACAATGTGATGAGATCCATTCTAGATGAGATTAATTTAAAACAGATTATATATATTTATATAATTTATAAATATGATATATATAATGTTAATATATTTTTTTAATGATACAACTATGTCTTATTAAGGATAACCATAACTTATTTGACAAAACATGTATAAGAAAATGAAGTAGTTAATACCTGAATAACATGAAATAATGAAATGCTATTAACAAAAAACAATAATATGATCATATAAAAAATCCTAAAAATGAATATTATTCAGAAATAAGTCAATGGAATTATTTATATCATTATACAAGATGTTCAATTACTTTAAATGAAAATCAAACCTATGGTAAGGGATGATTTTCCAATTTCATTATTATTCGAGATTATTTATATGTATGTATTTACTGGTGTATATTTATCATCCACATCCATGTTTCCTCAATTTGTAATATTTTCTGTATAATTAACTAATTTTTAAAATTTAATTTTAACTATTTTTGAATTTTTAAATTGTATGAAAGGAATATTTTGGCGTTATTCGATACAATGAACTTTATGATGTTTCCATCCACTGTACAAGGAGAATATTATTTTAACCTATAATGAATGAACAAATTTTTATATCATCATAACACATTATTTATATGAAGCTTCCTATACAAGAGTTAATGTTTATTTTCAAATGAACTACATCCTTTTAAAATTTTATGTCATTTTTAGAAATGAATATTTTTTAAGAAGAAAATATATTTTCCTCAAAAATTAACATCATGTTTTAAAAAAAATATTTTCCATATAACATGATATTATATAAATAAGTTTATGTCTATATCCCTATTATCACTATAATTTCAATTTTTTATGACATAATTCTAATTATAAAATCCATTTGTTTTAGATGGATTATGACGGAATGATATTTTAGAAACCCATTTTATGTCATAGGCTACACTATGATTTATGTTTTTGTGGAAAATGTAATAATGATTTAATTATGAGATAGATGAGACCATTATATCCCACTAATGTGTTGGTTAAGGATTTATATCTCATTTGATTGACATGGTTGTAATGGGAAATAATATTGGTTCTGTAATAAATGGTAGGAATGAGGAGTGAACTTGGTTCAGTAATGGGCCATGTCTGGTACAACAGTATTAGAAATTATCCTTGACTAATATGAAATTATTTTCAATGCTTATGTGTATTCCATAAAACATAATTTCATACATTATAACTTTTTGGATTACGTTCAATTATTCTTATGAAAATTTATGATTTATGCAAGGGACTGATATGAAGATCATTCATATGTAGAATAAGATTTTCATATTTTATGTTCTTATGTCTTATGATTATGATATGTGTAACACCCCGCCCCTACCACATTGGTATGAGGAGGCAGTGAGGGTCACTTTTCCTTAAGAGATGTTCCCAATGCGCCAAAGGCTGGTAATAAATGTTGTGGGTTTCATGGAATAGTGGGGAACGATTTTCCATTAAGAAGATCACCCAACTCAACCAACCAACAATGAAATATTCATGCACTATCATAGCCAACCATATGATACTAACCATGCAATCATATACCCCATAACCGTTCAACTAGTCATGTCCACAAAACATCAGAGTACAAAGCAGAACTAAACAACAGAACACGATGATATTTGAAACCACCACAACTCTACACAATGCTTCATGCTCCACTAACACATCTCAAGCGTCACCATGAACCACTAGCCAAATGATTCCATACCATTACCTGTATCCCAGTACATGACATCTTCAAATACACCAATGTGACAATGCAGGGGGTGAGTTTAACTACTCAGTAGGATTTCCCCAAATGACTTTCCTATACACACCACTAGGATGAAACCATTAGCACATTTATATAAAATAGTTTATATAAAAGAATCAAAAGTGAAACCATTACCATAATACAAACACACCCTTACCAAGCCATTTCACCCAGACCAGGTAAACTGAGGGAAATCCAAAAAATCATGTTGTAAGCCAAACATGCCACACAGGGAAGCCAAATCAACCATGCCACAAGCCGATTACCATTTCATATTTCACGCACAATCCCAATCTACAAACATCACCAACCAACCACACAACATATCATAGTGTCACTTCCCACCCTACCCATTCATGACCTATCCACTAAAGTGGTACTTCCCTCCCACTTGCTTTTGAGGGTGGCCCTTCCATCCACTATCCATCCCCTTTTCATAGTGGTACTTCTCTCCCACATCTACACAACAGTCTAACAAGACAACAAAACCGGGCATATAACCCATCAAAGACACAACAAAATGAAATCAACCATTTCCATTACATGCCAATCTACTTCAATAAATCAAACATTTATCAAAAATTCACTTTTACCATTTTCCATGCCGAACCCCATTTCAATAAAACTACCCTTTTTATTGAAACCCATTTTTAAAAAAAATCATAATCAAATTAATAAACAACTCATTTTAAAATCCCAATTTAAAATCACATCAATAAAATTTCTTCATAAGACATTTTTCCCAAAAATCCTCAAACAATTAGCAAAGGGATATCCATCCTATTTCACACATTAACAACACAATAATTTTTTTGCAACATAAATTAATTGTAACAAAAGAACTAGTTCTAAAAAAGTGGAGTTGAGAGAGATTCCACCTACCTTTAGGGTTCCCAAAAAATTGACCCACAAGAAAGAACACATAAAATCTAGGAAATGCACCACCGAAACCTATCTAGATATCCTTCCCTAAAATCCACAAGCCTTAAAATCAACATCCAAGGCAACCAAAACCATAGATCTACATGAAAAGAATGTAGATCTAGAAAACTATAGTAGGGGGAGAGTAGATCTATAGATAAACTAAGTGAAACCAAGAGGAGAGAGTTAACCAAGAGAAACCACCTTCAATACACCACGAAACCTCTTAAAAATGCTTCCAAAATGAGTGGGAGATCACCCTCAACCTCTATGAACTTGAAATCCCGAGTGAGGCATGAGTGGGTGGATGTTTGGAGTGAAATGAGGCAACCCCGAGGGAGCCCAGATTAAAAACCCTATTTTTAAGTGGCCGCATAGTTCAACTGCATGGATTGCCAAACCCTGTTCTAACTGTGTGCATGCTACTTCCTCGAGAGCAAGGGTTTGTACGGTTTCCTAGCACGGTTTTAAAACCATGTGTAGTGTATTAAAAACCTACTGTCTCCCCATGCATGATTTCCTGGAGAACCCGCACGGTTTCCCTTAACAGTTCTCAAACTATGCTCTCTTAGGATAGCCTCAAAACTTATTTAAAACCTTTCCAAAATATCCAAACCTCTTCCCAACTAATCTCATGCACATAAAACACATAAAAGCATAAACAAAAGCTACGTACCACAAATAGTGGGTGATAAATTCACCCAACCATTGGACTTTCTATCCTCGAAATGTCATGAACCTGCCCTTTTCCGAAAGGGCTCAGGCCACTTCTCAACTATTTCTTTGCCCCGCTCCCAAGTCTCCTCTTGCATCTGACCTACTGCCACAAAACAAAAACTAACCCGATTCTTGTACCATGCAAGACTTTCTCAGGCCTATACACAACCCAAAATGGAACGTGCACCAACAAAGCATTCACATCTAGATCAACCTGATCCCATCGAATCACATGTTCATGATCCAGCTGATACTTTTTCAACTGCGACACATGAAACAAATTGTTCACCACCCTGAACCTATGTGTCAAAGCGAAACGACAAGCCACCTCACCAACCTTCTCAAGAATCTCATAAGGTCTAATATACATCAGAGATAACTTTACCTTCTTCCCAAACCGATGATGTCCCAACCTAGGAGAGATCCTCAAGAAAACATGATCAATCACCTAGAGTGACGACATACATCGATGATAATCCACATATGATTTCTGACAACTCTGATCCATATTCATTATCTTCTTGATTAACTTGATCCTCTCCATAGTCTTCTGGACAAGGCTCGGTCCAACCATTGAGGACTCACCCGTTTCCACCCAGCATAGTGGTGAATGACACGATAGCCCATAAAATTCATCAAACGTAGGAATATGTATGGATTCCGGATAACTATTTTTTTACAAGAACTCAACCAAGGGAAAGTGCTCCTACCACGAGCCACCACAATCCATGACACAAGCCCAAATAATATCCTACAAAGTTTGTATCATCTTCTCGGATTGACCATCTCTATGAGGGTGATATGTCATCCTAATAGTCCAATGTGTCCCAAGGGCCTACTATAATGATTTCCAAAAATGAGATGTAAACCTAGGATCTAAATCTAATACATTTGACACTAGAACACCATGCCTCTTTACCACCTCCCAGATATAGATTTTTGACAGATCCTCCATCGTATGATATTCACGAATTGGAATGAAATGGACCGACTTTGTTAGCCAATCCACTATCACCCAAATGGAATCGTGCTTCCTAAATGATAATTGGAGAACTGTGACAAAATACATCACTATTTTCTCCAACTTTAAAACAAGGATTTGTAAAGACAACAACATTCCTAGTATCCTCTGATGCTCTACCTTGTTCTACTAGCAAGTCCAGCATTTCGAAACAAACTCAACCACAATTATTTTTATACTATCCCACCAGAACTGAAATTTCAACTATTTATAAATTTTTTGTATTCCAGGATACACAGACCACCTGGAATGATTATACACCTTGAGAAGATCTTCTTGAAAATCAACTGGTACAACAATCCAATTTCAAAAACAAAAAACTAAATCTCTATTCAGTTTCCAACCTTCTATAGTCTCCCCACAATTGAGTTTTTACCTCATGGTCACAGACATAGAATTAGATATTTGTGCCTCTTTAACCAGGAAAACCAAGTCAGGAATCAAAAAAGCATGAATGAAGACAGTTCTATCACCCTGGTCCTCACTTTCCAACCACATGTCAGCTATAACCGACATCAACTGCCACTGGTCTGATGCATATTTCACCACCTGATCATATGAATTTATACATAATGCATCTGCCACTGAATTTCCCTTACCCGTTGTGTACATTAAGTCAAAATCAAACATATGGAGATATTCCATCAATCTCCTTTGCCTCAAGTTAAAATCCCTTTGTTAGAAAATGTTCTTTATGCTCTTATGATCTATGTATACCACGAATTTCTCACTGAAGAGAAAATTATGCCAATATTTCAAATCATGGACCACTTCTACTAATCCAAAATATTGATTTGGGTAGTTCTTTTCATCCACCCTCAACTACTGTGAGCCATAAACAACCACATGATTCCCTTGAATGAGAATATGCCCCAACCCTGATTCTAATGCATCAGAATACACCACGTACCCTTTTCATGGTTTTGGAAAAACCATGATAGGTGCTGATGTAATGTGACCCTTTAGCTCTTCAAAAACTACTGACATTGTTCATTCCACTATTATGGAACATTATTTCTTGTCAAAGTTGTCATCACTGAAGCCAAACGTGAAAAATCATGAACAAAACACCGATAATACCCAACTAGATCGAGGAAACATCGTAGCTCAAACACATTATTTCTCAGATTCCATGAGATGACAGCCTCAATATTTTCTATATCCACTAAAACTCTCCTTTCAGAAATCACATGGCTATGAAAATGGGTGTCCTGTATCCAATAGTCACACATTGACAGTTTGGCATACAACCAATTTTCCCTTAAGATTCCCAGCACAGTCGCCATGTGCTAATCACGATCAACCCTTTTCTTTGAATACATGATAATATCATCTAAAAACACCACCACAAATGAATCAATATGTATCTGAAATATCCAATTCATCAATTCCATGAATATCACTGGCACATTCGTTATACCAAAGGCCATAACCACATTTTCATAATGACCATATCTACTTCTGAAAGCTGTTTTAGGAATATCATCTTTCCTCACCTGCAATTGATGATATCCCAACCTCAGGTCAATCTTGGATAACCACTAGTATCCCCTCAATTGGCTAAACAAATCGTAAATTTTTGGAAGTGGATATCTGTTCTATATCGTAACGTAGTTAAGTTGATGATAATCAACACAACGCCTCAACGTTCATTCCACCTTTTTCACAAAAAACATCAGAACTGACCAAGGAGACGTTCTAGGCTGGATAAACCCTTTTTTTTTCTATGTCTTCGATCTAGAATTTTTGTTCCCGCAATTCATGATGTGCCATTTGGTAAGATGGAAGTGAGATAGGATTGGTCCCCAGAAAGAGGTCAATCGTATACTCCACTTCTCTTACGGGAAGTAACCCAAATAATTTTCAGAAAAAACATATATGAACTGATCCACCACTGCCAGAAGAACACTCTAATCACCACTTTTTATTGATTTCAATGACAACACCGCCATCTAAAATGATAATTTGACCACAGCTGGTGCCAAAAAACATGTTGCACCATGCCTCTCCCCCCTAAAGAGATGTCTAACACCATCTAGTGTTGTAAAAGCCACTGTCTGTGCATTACAGTCAATGTGGTCCTTAAAAACCACAAGCCAATCCATTCCTAGGATCACATCATACCCATCCATCTCAACCACTGAGAAATTCCACCTTAGCTCAACCTTTCCCACAACGTTACAAAATTCCCTACACCAGAAGGATCGACCCTATCTTTGACCCAGAAAAGTTTGAGGTTTCAAAACTGAGAGCTTAATTTCTACCTTTAAACCCAGCAACTCAACCATACGTGCAGTATTAAATGAGTGTGAGGAATCTGTATCAAACAACACATGCATCCAGGTAGAATTTAAAAGAATAGCACCTTGCACTGTGGATGGTCCCGACTGATCATCCACCACAACCTGCTCAGGTCTGAACAACATCGTGGTTGCCACACTCTACTCTATACTGCCCTACTATGGAGATGTGGTGTTCCAAGAATCACCATAACTGACTTTTATTTGATGAAAAGGGGTAT
Organism: Viscum album; assembly: GCA_963277665.1. Taxonomy (NCBI): domain Eukaryota; kingdom Viridiplantae; phylum Streptophyta; class Magnoliopsida; order Santalales; family Viscaceae; genus Viscum; species Viscum album. The sequence goes on from OY728129.1 coordinate 269,576,845, forward strand.
GTTGTTGTCCCCATACAGTCGATGCATACGACGTATACGATCCATGAGGAGTGTCACACACACCCAACCTTAGAGAATTCTGACAATAATGATCCATATGCACCATCTACTTACAATTATGACATGCTCGAGGTTGTTCCATACAATCCTTCTTGATGGGTCTCCTAGAACCACACTAAAAAAATCATGTATTTCTCTGGGGATTCAGAGGATAATTAATGGATCCTGATGTCAGATTATGTGACATACTCATGCCTTGCGAATAGGTTTCCATCGTCCGCTTGAACCCAATGTTAGAGTTCCCATTAATCCCCATGGGTACCACCATGATTCCTCCACCCGGATCTCCCAACAGATCCCACTCAGCCACCAAGGCTCTATTAACCACCTCTGTGTAATCACTATACACATCACCACTATCTTGGAACAAATATATTTCCTGAAACCAGCTTCGAAGATACGAGCTTTCAGCAATGTACTACTAGCCACCGTGGGTGCAAATCTGACTATGTTCATAAACATAACTGCATACTCAGTTAGTGAATGGTTTTCATGTTTCAAATAGAAGAAATATGTTGTGCGCTAAATTATAAATGTAGGTGGGTATAATTTTTTATTAAACAATTCATCAAAGCCTTACCACGTCATACCCTGGTCTGTTCCAACTTGGACTACCCACCCCTACCACTGAAGGGCAATATCCCTTAGCTTATACGTCGCTAGATTTATGTTGAGATCTATCGGAATCCCCATGAATTCTAAAATTCTATTCATTACAAATATCCATGCCTCTGCGCTTTCCGGGTCTAAATCAACCCTAATGATGGGTGGATCATGCATTTCAAACTGAGCAACATAATCAACATGCTTTGGCACTTCTTCTCTATTCAAACTTCCCACAGCTTGGAAATATTCCACTATACTCTGGACTAACTACTGGTTCGCCTAGGGCTTAGGTGCAACCAAGTTCTCATCGACCACTTCCAGTTGGTCTCTACAATGCCTACCCAGTTCCATTTCTATAAACAAAAAAAAACAACCATGGGTCTCACTTCCCTAGACATCAAGTATTCTAATTTCAATTTGCATTACACAACACTATCACAACTTGGATTTCTACTTTTTACACATTTTCGTTTTTCACCTTTTTTGAAAATCAAATGTTTTTCAAAATAAGAAAAGTTTCTAGGTTTCAAATCCTTCCTTTTTGAGACCCAATTCAGATTTTTCAAAATCTACTCATTCCAATCACAATAAAATCATTATAACCCAATGAAATATGAATCCTAGAGAGAAGTCATTTCTACCTTTCATGCCATGCTCATCTCTTTGGCTACACCCACAAAAATGAGATATCCAATTCCAATATGTGTCTCCAACCACATATGTACCCAACTCCCTGGTAACATGAAGTTCATCATAAATGGGTTGGTAGAAAACATTTATGCTATACAATCCATGTTCCAACATTTCTTCACCTTGCTACCATCCCAACTGAAGTAATATACCACAATTAATGTTAACTCCAAATCTGAGAATCACATCCAAAGGACTGAGCTAGTTGATACCACTTGTAACACCCCGACCCTACCTCATTGCTTTGAGATGGTAGTGAGGGTTACTTTCGCTTAAGCGATGTTCCCAAGGTGCTAAAGGCTGGAAATAAATACTGAGGGATTCAAGGAATAGTGGGGAATGATTTTCCCTTAGAGAGATCACCCAACTCAACCAACCAACATTTAATGCTACATCCACTATCAAAACCAACCATATGATACAAACTATATCATCATATAAACAAAAACTTTTCAACTAGACATGTCCACAAACCATCAGAGGGAAAAGCAGAACTAAACAACAGAACACCACGAGCCATGACACCACCACAACTCCACACCAGGATCCAAGCTCCAGGCTCTACCAACACATCTCATGCATCACCACGAACCACTAGTAATGAGATCCCTTACCATTACCTGTATCCTGGTACATGACATCTGCAAAGACATGGAAGTGAGATAGAAGGGGGTGAGAATAACTAATCAGTAGGATTTCTCCCAATGACTTCCCCACAAACACCATTAGGATTAAACCGTCAACACATTTATATAAAACAGTTTATAAAAAATAATCACACGGGAAATTGTTTCCATAATCCAAACACACCCTTACCAAGACATTTCACCCAAACCACGTAACCCTTGATAAATCCAAACAATCATGATGTATGCCAAACATGCCACACAAGGAATCCAAATTAACCATGCCTCAAGCCGATTACATTTTTTATATTTCACTCACAAGCCCCATCTACAAACATCACCAACCAAGCACACAACATATCATGATGGCACTTCCCATCCAACCCATTAGTTACCAATCCACTCAAGTTGTACTTCCCGCCCACTTGCTTTTGATGGTATCCCTTCTATCCACTATCCATCCCCTTTTTATATTGCTACTTTTCTCCCACTTCCACACAACATTCAAACAAGCCAACACAACCGAGCATATAACCCATCAAGGCCACAAAAACATGAAATCAACCATTTCCATTACATTGCAATCCACATCAATAAATCAAACATTTATTAAAAACAAAATTTTACCATTTTTCCATGCCAAACCCCATTTCAATAAAACAACCATTTTTATTGAAAACCATGTTCTAAAATCATCTTAATCAATCCATCAAAACAACTCATTTTAAAATCCCATTATAAAGTTACATCAAGAGCATTTCACCACTAGCCCCTTTTCCCAAAAATCCCCAAACCATTACCTAAGTTATTTCCATCCAATTTAGCACATCAACAACACAGTTAATTTTTACCAACACAAATTAATTGTTAAAAAACCACTAGTTCTAACCATGTGGTGTTAATAGAGAATCCACCTACCTTTAGGGTTCCTGAAAAATTGACCCACAAGCAATCACACCTCAAATCCATCGAAAGCACCACTGAAACCTCTCTAGATATCCTTCCCTAACATCAAAAATCCATAAAATAAACCTCCAAGGAAACCACAACCCTAGATATACATGAAAAAAATGTAGATCTAAAAAAATAAGGAAGGTGGAAGAGTAGATCTAGTGAGAAACCAAGAGGAGAGACTTACACGGGAGAAACCACCTTCAATTATCCAAGAAAATTCTTCACTTCACTTCCAAAATGAGTGGGAGATCACCCTCAACCTCTAGGAACCTGAAATATCAAGTGAGGATCGAGTGGGAGGATGTTTTGTGTGAAATGAGGCAACCCCGAGGGATCCTGGATTTAAAAACCCTACTTTTAAGTGGGTGCATGGTTAGCCTACACTGTTTGGAAAACCGTGCACTAACCATGCGTACGCTACTACCTCAAGAGAAAGGGTCCACATGGTTTCCTTTGATGGTTTGGAAAACCGTGTGCAGGCCGTGCGAAGCCAACTATCATCCCCTACATAGTTTCTTGGAGAACAAGCACGGTTTCTCATAACCATTCTCACACTGTGCTCCTTTAAAAAAGCCTCCTAACTTATTCAAAACCATTCCGAACTCTCCCAACCTATACCCAATTCATCCCATGCACTTTAAACACATATAAAATCATAAACAAAGGCTATGTACCTCAAACTGAGGGTGATACAATATGATTGATATCTCTCTTCTTTACCATTTTTTGGAAATTTGAGATCAACCATTCATTTTTTATAATTTTATCAAAGTTATTAAGAGGGATAGTAAATAAAATATGTCAAAAGTGGGTATAGTTATATGAAAATAACTTGGAGACAATGAAGATGTTTTGTGAATGAGTTTTTTTTATAGTTTTTAACGACACTTTACAAATATGGTCATGAACTTGCATTGTCAAATTTTGAAATGAGAATCATCAAATTTGAAATAATATCAATATATGTAATTTACAGGTCATTGTAGTTAGTATTAGAGAAATTATATAGTTAAACATTTGAAAATAGTGTTTTATAAATGATCATGAATGAACTAGGTTAAAACATAATGTGTCAAAAATTTATATTTTATTATTGAGAATTTGGTTTTCCCATTATGATTAGTTTTTCATACAATATGATTCTTATTTATATTTAATGGATGGAAGTCGAAAAAACGTTGTTACTACTGAATATGATGAAAAATGAAATAATTTACCTCATGAGAAACCAAATTTTATGGTATATATAATTAAAAAAATTTATCTATAACCACATAACTTTACAAGTATATGAATCATGCAGGATTTCTAAACTCGAAAAGTAGGGAACAACATTCTATTTAGTCTTTCACAAGGTAGCATCCACAATCTTTCAGATGATACATTGATCCATTAGTTTCTTAATAATGGATTTGAACTGTTGAAAATATATTTTTAGTTTTACAATTTTAATTACATATAAATTCATAATTGAAATCTATCATTTGGAAGGTGATGTTGATAAATTGTGGAACCTTATCAAAAATATTTGGTAATTAGATGAAATCAAGTCCATGTAATGAGATGAGTTCAATAATATATATTTTTTGTAAAAAAATTCTTCACATTCCTTGAAAAAAAATGGGTAATGAGTTCTGTGAACTTATGTAAAATGATGATGAATCTGTTGGTACCTACAAAGAAAATTTTACAAGCCTTTTAATGTATGCTTCTATAATTATTATGCAACCTGAGCATAAAATTGATCAATTCTTTAGTGTCATAAACCCATGTCAATAAAAATAATATTCCATAAGGTACATCAATAACTATGAATAAATCATTTAATGTTCTTCTAGGGTTGTGATGGAGATTAGAGTAGCCCATAGGTCCTATGGGTTAGATAAGAGAAGTAAAATTTAGTTCAATGGAATATTTAATGACCCCACTAAAAAGAAGATGAGTTTTCATTTATGCTCAATGATTGGAAATAAACACTGGGAAAATTGCCTTAAAGGGACTAGAAAATGTATTAAGTGTGTAATAGAAGGATATCAGACATTTTAATTCCATTTTGATGGGATAAAACATGTCATATGATGTGAATAGAGAAAAGGCTACACAGAATTCACGTCATAAGCTCAAATGTTAAATGATAACAAAAATATGGGATTATTCAAATAAATGCCCTAATAAAAGGGATATTGATGATTGAAGAAGTCAAGAAACTCTTAAGGAAAATGACGATGAAAGTTACCTAAAATCACTATCAGTGATGTAGAGTACGATAATGATTTGGTGAAAGGTACACTTACCATCTACTCTAGAGTAGAAAATGTTTTCTTCGATTTAGGATCCACATACTATTTTATTTCTAAATAATTTTCTATGGGTATCATCTTATTACATCATTAATTTGATGTTTAGTAAGCTTTAACATATCCTAATGGCTCAATGGTCACATCCAAAGATTATATTTCTTATCCTCTTGTTGTTTTTGAAAATGTTCTATTTTTAAATATTGTAATCCCTACTATAGTGGAATTTTATGTTATTATTGGAATTTAATAGATTTCTCTATAAAGTGTTTATATTAAATTCAAGGGAATATAATCCATATTTTATATTCTAGATCAATCTATGTTCATCTATCAATTCAAGGATGAGTATGACCTTCAAGTAAGAATTCCTTCCATATTATGGGTATTCATTCTAATAAAAAATGTTATCTATCTCAAATGGATGGAGAGAAACTCACAGTCAAGAATACACCCACTTTACGAGAGTTTTATGATATATTTTTGGAATAATTACCATGTCTTCCAACAAATCATGATGTTTATTTTTCAATAGAACTCATACCAAGTGATATTCTAATTTAAAATAAAGAATATATAATAGAACCAATTGAGTTTCATTAATTAAAGAAGAACCTCGAATATAATATTAACAAGATATTCAAACCCCCTAGTGCGTCACCTTGGGTAGTACATATTATATTTTTTATGATTAAATATGGATCAGTAAGACTCTGCATTGAATATCGAGAACTTAACAAGATCACTATTAAGAAAAAATATCCTCTTCCCAACATTAATGACGTCTTCTAGGAACTACATAGAGCTCAATAAATTTACAACATTGTTATTTACTCTAGATATCATCAATTAAATTTCAATAAGGATGGTATATCAAAGATGACATTCCATATAAGGTATGGACACTGTGAATTTATAGTGATGCCTTTTGGTCTCACTAATTTTACAACTATCATCATGGATCTAATGAATAGAGTCTTTAGATACTATATTTATCATATTTTTATAGTCATTATAGATGATATTATTTTCTATTCTAAGAGAATGGAAGAACATGACGATTGTTAAAGAATTGTACTAAAGATTATATAAAGGAGAACCATTATAAAATACTTACCAAGTGTGAATTTTCACTTTAGTATGTTTTTTGGGATGCATAACCTCAAAAGAGGGGATATCTATGAATCTTACAAAAATAGAAGTTACTGAATGTTGGATGATACCAACAATAGTAATTGTGATCCAATGTTTTCTTGGATTTGAATTATATTATCATAATTTTGTTAAATATTTTTTTGTTATTAAATAATCCACTAATCATATTGAAATGTAAATGAGTTATGTTCATGTGGATAGAAGAATGTGATGATAATTTCAAAAGCCTCAAAATAAGGTTAGTTATTGTACCTATGCGAACACTGTATTGTTTTGAATAATGGTTTCTAATCTACAGTGATGCATCCAAAAAGGTTTTCAGATGTCTTCTAAAGAAAAATGATGTGGTGATGGATTATGCCTCAAGACCATTTAAAATTCATGAGAAAATAACCCAAAACATGATTTAGAGTTAGTTGTTGTAATAATTTCACTGACGGTATAGAGGCTTTACCATTATGGTGAATGGTGGGAAATTTATGCTGATTGGAAAATATTAATGTATATTTTCACACAAATGGAGCTGAATATGCATCAAAGAAGATGGTTGGGATTGATAAAAGATTTTAACTACTTGATAAATTTCCACCCTAGGAAAGTGATCACGGGGGAAGATGATTTGAGTTGAAAGGGCCATTCTAGACAATCTATGATGAGGATAAAAAAGATCAAATAATTATGGATTTTCAAAGAATGTATATTAAAATTATAAATAAAGGTGTTAAATATTATCTTTCACAATTTAATGTTCAACCATCGATACAAGTAATGATTAAGGTGGAGTATAAGGATGATATTGAGATACAAAATATAGTGAGAAATGTTCATAAATTCAACCATGATTTCGATGGAATAATAAGGGTAATCATTTTTGATTGTCTTCCTCCCATAACATAATTAAGTAAGGAGCTATTGGATGAGGCTCATAGTTCTTCCTTCTCTATTCATCCTAGAAGCACGATGTTGTATAGGGACCTAAATGAGTTCTTCTGGTGGGATGGAATGAAAATAACTATTTTTAATATATATTTTGCTGCTTGGTCTATCAGCAAGTTGTGGCTGAGTGACAAAATTCTAATGGAATATTACAACCATAACCCATACTTGAATTAAAATGGGAAAACATCACTATGGTATTTTTCATTAGACTTCCCACAACATATAATGTCCATAATGAAATACGGGTTATAATTGAACTCTATATGAATTTAGGACACTTCATTTATATTCGATATGACTTCTCCCATGGTTGTATTTTTAGGATATATGTAAAGGATGTGGTAAAATTTCATGTAGTACCACTTTCCATTATATCATGTTGGGATCTAAGGTTTACCTTGATGTTCTAGGAATGTCTTCAGCAGGCTATGAATTAAAAGTTTTATTTCATCATTGTTTATCATACATAGATAGATATATATTCTTAGAGGACAATTCACACTCGATAATACTTGTTTATGGATTTCACTATTTATTTCAATGTTTTCTTAGATAAAAAACCATTGGAGGATTTTTCTTACAACAACAGATTCCAATATAGTATTCAGATGGATCTATATGATTCCATCTATTGAAATAAGTGCATACCTCCAACATCCTGGGGTTAACTTGGGGAAATAAATCTATTAGGACCTGATCATGTTGACGAAATGATAAAAAAAAGTCAGATCTATTAAACAACACATAAGAGTAGCTCACAGACCAGAAAAATGTTGTGCTTACAACTGAAGAAAATACATAGAATTTGAAGTGGGTGACAAATTGTTTCCAAAAATATCTCCTTGTAAGAGAGTATTGAGATATATAAAGAAGGTATAAAGTTGATCCCTATGTATATAGGTCCTTTTGAAATTCTAGATCATGTTGGAAAAGTATGTTAATGGTTAGCACTTCCATAAAATATCTCTCATCTTCAGGATATGTTTCATGTATTTATATTGAGAAATTACTTACCTAATCCTCCACATATACTAGACTCATATTTCATACCCCTAGGGAACAATCTTTCTTTTTAAGAACAACTGATAGAGATTCTAGGTCGCGGTAAAAATGTTCTCCAAAACAAGGCCACTCGCTTGCTTTAATTTTTTTTGTAAGAACCAAAAATTTGATGAAGCTATGTAGGAATCTCAATCTCTGATGAGGGAGATATATCCCCATTTACCTTTATCCAATTGATGAATTTCGATGGTTAAATTTAGTTTTTGGTGGTTATAATGTAACAACCGTATGTATTTATTATATATTTTCTATTAAATATTTTATTTATTAAATATCTTTCATCCCACACAATCATGAGTTTCACTAAACTTCTAGATTGACATTGTATAAAACAACCAATTTAACCTATTTTTTAGGTCATAAGGAATATATATAACTAAATTTTGAAAATATATGGTTAATTCATTCACATCTGATTATTTATGAAAAATAAAAATAAATTATATATTCATATTTTTGTACTAATAAATTGAGTGAATTACTATTACTAAATTAAATTAATTATATATATATTTTATATACTTAATATATTTTTTTTTACTTGAATAGATATTTTTTAGAGTAAAAATAAACCATATTTGATGTATAAAAAACTATATTTTTTCCAAGGGTGATTTTATGCCTTTTAATGGAGAACCCCATATTAATTAAGATTTTGAAAAATTAATAATTTTATATGACAAAATAAACATCTTCATTTTATTTGGGATATAAATATTTACTTAAGATTAATTTTTATAATTTTTTCTAATAATATTCAAATTTTGGTGATTAGTAAAAATACACTATATTTTAATTGAAATCAATTATCCCTGAAATAATTTCTGTGGTTAAATTATTATATTTATTGGTTTTAAAATATAAATATAATATAATTATATAATTCAGTTTAATTTATTTCATTATAAATAATTTTACATTGAATTCATATGTAAAAACATTTCAATCTTTTGCAATTTGTTTTCTTTTAAAACTCATTCATTCTTTCCGAAAATGGGATTAATTTTAAATTAAATAATGAAAACTATGTGTTTTTAATTTCTAAAAATTATTTCAATATTTTGTATTAGTAGCTACAAATTATGTAAATATATTTGAATTTATTTCTGGGAATTATGAATAGTAAGTTCGGTAATTTTTATTAATACATTAAAAAGGTAAATCAGGTAATTAAGGGTAATAATTCTGTTCTAAAATTTCCTTTACACTTGTCTTAATAACAATTGAGGAGTTTCTATTTTACATAAAAAATCTCTAGGTAGAAATGGTCTACTTTGGAATCCACTTGGATAAGATTAGGGCATTCAATTTATTTTGTTTAAGAAATGTTTAATATGTCTTACTCAAATTTTAATAATATTATAATTTTTATGTAAGGTTATGAAGAAGATGAATTTAACTAAAAATACTCATTATAAATCTAAAATGATTTTAGTTATCTTTGTAATTTTTTTCTTATTTTTTGGGAAATAAATAAATAACTTAATGTCTTAAACATTGATGATGTAAAAATAAATTTATTAATAAGAAATCAATAATTTTTTTTAAAATTATAATAAACATAAATGGAACAAAGAATGTGACAAAATATTATTTGTTGAGTATATATAGATCATAACAATCCAATGGTCTATTTGGGGTCCAATTCGTTAATTTTAGAATTGATTGTGACACTTATATTATTTTATTTAAAGTGATGTTAATGTTTTCAATTTCATGTTTTTAAAATTATAGCATTGATAATGTAGGGATTTCTAGAAGATAAATTCAAATAAAACATTTCTTAAGAAATATATAATATTTATATTCACACATTTATTTTTTTATTTTTTTTCAATAAATAAGTATATTAATTAATTACACAAAATTAAGGTAGTAATTATTTTATTAATGGGATAATAGATAAATAGTTTTAACAATATTAAAATAAATACAATTTGGGATAATAAAGTTGGAAAATGAATACTATATATGATCTTTCCTACTTAGTTATATGACCAAAAAGTTTTTTAAGTTGAATTGTTATCTTAATATTTTGAAAAAAAATAATGAAATAAATAGTGTCACAATTGACACTATTGATTGTTTAGGAAAAATATTTCTCACAAAATTATTTACAAATATAATTTTTTTTTAAAAAAATATAATATTTATTATATGGAAAAAATTGTTATGAGGTATTTATTTATAGTCTCATTAACATCAAATAATTAAATATTACACCATTTTATTATGTAAATACTTTTTACCCTAGTCAAAAACTAAATAGAATAAGTATATGTTAATTTAAATATTTGGGTTTAAATTGATAGATAACTTGTCAGAAACATTATTTGGTCATGGGATTAACACCATATCATATCTCCTCTTCAAATTTCAGATATTTTAGGGGTTTTGGGTAGGTTGGTATTTAATTATAATTTATTATTTATGGAGTTTCCAAAAGTGACCCGCACCTTAATTATAAAAGGGATCATTCTAACTCACATATTAACATCACATTGAGCCTCCAAGATTGTCCATCACTTTTTTCCTCCAATCATCTTCTCCAGTAGCATTATAGACATTCAGGTCTTCCTGAAGGACTAACTCTAGTGCTCTGAGAGGATATTTAGAGGAAGCACATCGAAGAAGAGATAATCTCTTATATTGATTCTTTTCTAACTACTTTCTTCTTATACATCCGATTCATGATTTGATTCAATATAAAGTAATAAATACTTTATAAATTATATATTGATATGTTATTATAATAATTAAACAACCATATTCCACTTTCTATCCATCCTATGAAAAATGATATCACTACACAAGTGTTTGTACGGCTTAACGCCCCAACGTCATGGTGTAATATTTTTTTCAACACCACCTTACTTGGATGTATATAATGATTGAAAAAATAACAATATATGACTATTAAAATAGTATCTTAATCCTTAAATATTATATAGTAGCTAATTTAGTACCATTTAACAAATATTGGAATGATATCGTCGCTCATGCGTACACATGACCTTCTGTCTCCAAGATGCGATGCAACTCATTCTACATGATCTTAATAAAATAATGATTATATAAAAATATATAATGAATAGATATGATATATATAATGTTAATATCATTTTTAATGATATAACTATGACATATTATGGATAACCGGAACTTATTCGATAAAACATGCATATGAAAATAAAGTAGTTAATGCCCGAATAAGAATTAATAATGAAATATTATTAAAAACAGATAATAAGATGATCAAATATTATATCATAAAAATTAATATGATTTATAAATAAGTCAATTATATAATTTAAATCATTATATAGTATTTTTGGATACATACAATGGAAATCATACATATGGTAAGGGATAATTCCACAATTTTGTTATTATCTGATATTGTTTATACGTAAGTATTTACAAGGGTATATTTATCATCCATATACATTTTTCATAAATATGTAATATTATTTTTATTATAAAAAAATTATTTAAATTTAATTTTTTCCATTGGTGAATTTTTATGGGGTACGAAACAAATATTATGTTATTATTCGATATGAGGTACTTTTAAAATTTTCTAGAAAAAGTTTTAGGATACTGTTTTTTTAACTTATATGGCCAGGATAGATTATTTTGCCTTCATAAAGAAAAATTTACATGAAGAATAATCTACATAACTTGAAGATTATTTTCAAATAAATTCTTTTCTTTTAAAATTTCATCTAATTTTGATAAGAGTAGATGTTTCAAGGATACTTTCCTTAGGAATTATTTTCAGGTGTACTATGGAAATTGTTTCTCATCTAACAAAAATATTATTTAAATATTGTTTTGTTTTTTTACCTAGTATCACTATTATTTAATTTTTTTTGTGATGGAATTTTTTTTATTAAATATATTTATTTTATATGTATTTTGATGTAATGATGTTTTGGAAACCCAATTATTTCCTTCGGCTATGCTATGATTTATGTTATTGTTTAACATCAAAAAATGGTTTCATTATGATATGAGTGGGACTTATATCTCCCTACACTTAATTGGGTAAATATTTATGTCCCATGATACAAACATAGACAGAATAAGAAATAATATCAATTTAGTAACATAGTTCTGGAATGAGGAGTGAACTCAGTTCTATAATGGACTTTGTCTACTATGATGCTCTTGGAAATGATCCTTGATTAATATGAGAAGCTTTTATATGCTTATGGGTATGCATAAAACATAAATTATTACTTTATGTATTGGGATTATGTTTATTTATTATTAAAACCTTTTATAATTTATCCCACAGAATGATATTGTGATCTTTTATATATAGGATATGATTTTTAAATTTTTATGATTGTATGTCTTATGATTATGATATTATTTAAATATCCCTTTTTACCCTTACTAGGAATTTGAGCTTACCCTTTCATATGTTTTCTCTTTTCCTAGCTATAAATAAGGATATTCAATAAGATATATCAAAAAGGGGTCTAGTTAAAGAGAAATAATATAGAGATAATGATGATGTTTTATGAACTAGTTATTTTTGTTTCCCTATTTTTAATGACACTATACCTATACGGTCTTGTCATGACTTATTTATATTTTGAAATTAATATTATTAAACATTGAATTAAATCAATGTATATAATTTTTGGGTTGTTATATATATGTATGAGTCGTTATATATCATAGATAAATTTTATCAAGATAAAAAAACTAGTGTTTTTAAACAACTTATCAAAATTGAATATTGTAACAAGAATTATACAGTAATTATTGGTGAGAAATCATTGATGACTCATATATATTTTTGGAAATCCAAAACAATTAATGACATCAATTAATATTTTTAATCAATAAAAAACAGAACATCCTCATCAATTATAGAAATGGATAACCAATGATCAAAATATCATCTAGCCATAAAAAATTACATAAAGATAAATTATATTTTTTATGGATTAATATGAAAATATAAACTAAAAAATATAATGTACAATTGAATTAAAAATTTTAGGTCATAGTTAATAGATGATTAAAATCAATATGAATTTTTCCTTCTCAACTGCTAGAAAATAAAATTGGAGATACGATTATGGTAACAAAAATAATTGGAAAATAATTTCACCCAAACCCACAAAAACATTTTGAATAAATTAACCTAATTAATAAATAAATGAATTAGAACATAGTACATAAGAAAATAATATTGATACTATATCTAATAGAACGAATGATGTTATTATAATATTTAGTTTCCAAATATAAAAAAACTATGATTAATTTAGGAGAAATATTCCATTAATTAATTAATCCCTTAAAAATTTATTATATTAAAATACCTCATTTGTAATGTTTCAAAAAAATTACAAGTTATTCATATTTTCTCTTATAATTTCTCATAATGAAAAGAAAACCTAATGGAAATGGTATAGTAATTATTAGAGGTAATGGGTTATAATTTCATTCACTATGACGTCCCTCAAAATAATATTGTCTTAGGACATTTTCAATTACATAACCCATTGTTTTTAAACATTCAATTGGATTATTTGGTGATGCAAAAAAATTTATGTGTCATTATGTTCATATTAATTTGAAGATTTAAGTATTGATTCAAAAAATGGTTGTAGTTTAAGATTAAAATATATTCACTATAAAAATTTCTATATTATTTAATGTTTTATAAATAAGGGTAATTATATTTATCTATAACTTTTATTTTCATAAAAAATCATGGTGGGAGAAAAATTTCCTACACAAGAACCAATTATAATGATTATAACGTTTTTAAAAACATCGATGAAAATAATAATTTCCAAAAATTGAAAGTTAAAATTTTATTTTGTATGGTATATTATGCATTATTATATAATTTAATATATGAAAAATCCATTAGAGTGATCTTTTGTTTTATCAAATTAACTTTATGAATATTATAACTCATTGATAGATAATGTTTTGTTAGGGAAAATATTGAGTTCTGGTAATTAATTGAGAATGGGTAATTATTTAAAATTATTAAAAATGATTTTAAAAGATGGTACTATCTCATAATTCATATTTTACACACCTTTTTAGGAGTGGAATAGCATTGGAGGTGGCAACATAAGTCCACCGATCAGCCGATTAAAATCCCCCCAACATGCTGGTTCATTCAGACAGATGCACACTAGGTGTACAAAGGTAGATGACCATAATGTAGAGATCCATAACCACATGAATTTTTCCTATATATGGAATTTCTAGTTGGTCAGTGTCTATCATTTAGCTGGGGGGTCCACTAGCTATCTAGCGAGGGCCGTTGTCCAACTGGTGGTGTTTAAATGTTGGCCTTAATGAATGATTTTTTAATTTCATCTAATCAAATTATTAATGTCTTAACCCTTAATTACTACGCTCAGTTTAACTATATATCTTATAAGAAAAAATATTATGTTTTATTGGCTCCCTAAATCATACAATGTATGTTCTTTGATACCAAATCGTTTTATTTTGTTAAAATTATAATTTTTTATCCATTTTATTCTATTTCCACATTATCTATTTGATTCAATGATATTATATATAGTGTTGATCTGAACTGTAAATATTATTATATTCACTTCTTTTTTTCTCCTAGATCTCTTGTTCCTTTCATTATCAGGGGCATGAACTTCTTTTCCCATCATGTGTACAGCATGTTCTGATGAGGTTTGTGGTCTACATTACTCTACTCAAAACATTTGATCCATTTATATAATTTCTATGGAATTTAATTATTATTTGGGTCCTCTAATTTTATTTTCTAGTGATTTCCTACCTTTCGGTTCATGGTTCCCATTGTTCTGATTGTGTGATCCAAGTTTCGATGTGGTAAATATGAATGAAGTATTTATTTAATGAACTATATTTTCTCATTGTGTTTTTAAAGTGATTGAAAATATTTATTGGTGTGATATATTATTTTTAAAATCATGTGTAATGAATATTTTTCATAAATTGGTTTCCCCTTTAAAAAATTAAAAAGAAAGGATTATTTAAAATACGTGAAGTAGTTTTTTTCAATAAAATTGTTTTTCAATGATTTTTCCTTTTTAATGAAACATTTTATTTTGATGATATAAAATGTTTTAAAGACATTTTATAATGATCCTGATACCTCTTTTAAACATTATTATTTGTGAAGAAAATTCGTTCCATGGGTATATAGATATATTTTTATTATTTGTAAAAATACATTATTTATGGGTGGTTGGAGAATCGGGTGCTCCTCTAATAACAATATTGGAATAATGGGGATGTGATTACATGAAACCCTTTGGTGAAATTAGACAATTTTATATTTCATTAATTCTTTTTGCATCATTCTATGGTTATTATTACTATGAAACCATAATAATTTATACGGTCATGTGAAACATAGATATCCCAGACCTACGTTAACATAGTTTAAAATTCTATTTTTATTTATTGTGATTTGGATTTGGATTCACTATTTTCTGAATAAAATATTGTTTGAAAACATTTTAAAAAAATATTCACAATGGTTAAAAGGGTGTAATTAATATACCTTTGATATAAATTTAATAATTATATATAATTCATTATTTTAGTTAAGAATAAGAATTATAGAATTTAGCTAACAATGATTTCATATGGAATAATTGGTGGAGTCATGAAATTATTATTTTTCATACAATATTTAAAAATCTTTGCCTGTGCGGAATGCTTTTTTTAGAATATGTAGGAATTGTAATGGTGTCACACAGCAGTGTTGGGTTTCATGGAAAAATATTCATGAGTATGTGATGAAAATATAATATGATGAATCCCATGTATCACATATAGTGTCTATCAATAGTATTGATTACCTTCATTTTTTTCTTATGTATAATGTCCACTAGGGATGTATTATTCAATCCATGATATATTTCTACCACTATTTGAATTTTTTTATGGAAATTTCTTATTCATTTTTCCTTATATATACATATATCCCATTTCCATTTTTCAGGTATTGAAGAAATCATTCACAAAGGTAGTTCCTAATACCCATGTTCTTATCACTATCCCATGTGGATTGGGAAGGCCATTTGAGCTAAATCATAGACTAATTTGGGTTCCTATATTGATAGATGATCCTATTCAGTCAATGAAGTATTTTATCGCTTCTTGGTTGTGATATAATAGTTCTTTTTTGGGAGGTTTGGTAGACAAGGGATATAATAATTACTATTTTTAGGTAGGATACTTGTGATTGCGTTTCAATATATCACTATAATGATTCCTAAGTAACCATGGGATGATATTAGAGGTGTCTTTTATGATGTTTTTTGATCTAATAATAGTTCTATACATATATTCCTCTAGATTAAATCTATGTTTTCTTCATTTTTTGGTATCTATTAGGTAGAAGTATAATAGTTAGTTGATAGATTATTGGCTATATAAGAATAACCAAATAATTCACTTTTGTGAGACACTAAAATCTTTATACATTAAATGCGACAACTTTAAACTCAGGTGTCCACTTAAGTGGTGGAAGGACGATATGGTTCAGGAAAATAAGAATAAGGTATGGGATTGGAAAGGATTAATGATTTTATTATTTAGTTGTTATTCCAAAAATTTCCATATATGGTGAATTTTATTTAGATTCTCGCCATTCTTCTAGATGATCTCATAGTGGTAAAATATTCCAACTACTTAATTGAAATGTGTTTTCCTTTTTTTCTAATAATGAATTAAAATATGAATACTCAGATATTCTTGATGGGATTATGACCTAATATTAATTCACTATTATTCATTATGAACAACACCTCATTTTCATCAGTTATATATAATGTTGTTATAGAATTTATCTATCAAATAGGAATGTTTTTCTTGTTGGGTACCTACATCCATGTATTGGTAGCTTAAATGGATGATATGTGAAGAATTGGAAATTAATGATACATATAGATGGTGTAAACCTATTTTCCCTTATAATAGGGATCCTTAAAAAAATTTAAATATCTAGTTGTATTCCTTTTAATTTCTGCTGCTGTAGTAATACACAAAATGTTATGTGTTATTTTCCCAATACTCTATTAATCTGTAATTCATATGTATTTGAAGTTAATATGTAGTGGTTCTCCATGGATTTTTCGAAACCTCATTATTATTTTATATAATAATATCAATTGGGATATATATTAAAGTGTGATTCTTTAACGATTAGAGTGATTCAACTAGAGACCTCTAGGGATAAAAAATATATGCATTTGAATAATATCTAGTGGAAGTCGATGTGGCCCTAACTTGAGAGAGAAACTAAATTTATTTCATCTTCTATAGAAACAACATGATTTGATATAGGTTTATCATAGTCTTATATATCAACTAGATTTATATATCATTTTACACATCCATTAAAACTCATTAAATAAATTATAGAGCGCATAATACCCATTTTTGAGAAAAATTTTAAGGGGTTTTGATATTATTTATGGTCTCTATATATATCTATTTCAATGTCAGTATTGGATCTTTAATTATTTTATCCTGATCGCTTTAAAATTTTTATAATAATGGACTATGTGGTTTCTTATAGGATTATGATTTACTACTATCAAAGGGAATTTTTATTTTGTTCCCTAGTGGAGTCACTAGGTGATTTATGGATACTAGGATCTGAGGTATAATTGTGCATGACCTAATCATCAGAGATTGGGAATATAGTTTTTTATGTTATAGTAATTATTAGTGTTTTATATTTTAGTTCATATAATACTTAGTTGTTTTAGACTTTCTTGATGTATTAATGTATGTCTAATGTGTTTTTCCTTTTGAAATAGAGTTTTTGTTTTCAATATGTTTTATGGTACTTAGATGATATATAATCCAACGGATTGTATGACAGTATATAAATTAAAGGGGATTAGGATAAATTGGATAATCTACTAGGAAAAGGATTCTTCCAACTAAGTGTTTCACCTTGGGAATCACCTAAACTCATCAAAAATTGGTATGCTAGATCCATTATTCTCTATATTTATTATTAAATTCATAATTTTTTTAAAATGAAAAAATATATATTTTCCCCATATTGATGATTTTTTAAATGTTTTGTGGGAAAAGTGTCTTTTGAAAATAAATCTTTATTCTAGTTATCACCATATTTGAATTAAGGAGTAAAATATTTTATGGTCCAGTCCCAATATGATGTATGATGATTTTGAATATCCTATGGTGTTTTTTCCCCACATTACACTTTAATAGGTTTTATGGCCTTGATAAACCACATATTCCACCCACACATAGATTCCATTGTTCTGGTATTGTTGGACTATATATTCTTTGATTGATGATATTAGGTAGAGAAATACAATCATTTGATATTAGATTTGGGAGTCTTATAGAATCGAGCCATTATTATGAGACATCAATATTTTATTTTTTTAATCCAATATGTCAATATCTTACATAATGTGGTTTATTAACATAAAAACTCAATTTTCAATAAAACATTTGAATGAATTCTTATACTGTGATGATTTAAATAATGTCTATGAGATATGTAGCATCTTGTGTCTAGCTGAATACTATTACTATGTTTTCAAATAAATATAATATATATCATTAGCATTAAATTATCTTACCAAAAAGGGGGAAATATTTGTTTGATTAAATATATTTGAATTTAATTTATGAATTGAAAGGAAATCTGAAATTATCTCATATATTGATTATTCAAAAATATGACCATGGTTATGTGGTCTATTTTGAGGCTTTAACAGTAGGAATGTGATGATTCTATATAAAATGGAATCATGAAGTGGTTTACAATTTCCATCATCTTCATATGCACTAAAATAATTATCAAACCCAATAATTAGAACTCACAACAGATATGCAAGATCTTTAGAGTTCGAGACACTAGAATTTCTAGGATATGACCACTATCCGTTCTGATAATAATATAATGTTATAATGTTTTTCATCATATTAAAAACCTCATGAATAATTCATTGGTGGGGTACATTGAGAATATTTATTTTCACATTATAGACACCATTGGGTAAGTAAATATTGTCATTGATGATCTTAGTTGGTGAATTTTATCCCATTTCCTCTCAAAATCGAAGAAGGGAAGCACATTGAAATCATTTCATATAATCACTAGGAATATATGAAGGATTACACAAGTATAAATCTTTCTAGTGTTCAGTTGACATCATAAATCCATGAATCCACTCATTGAGAACATTATATGGATGATGAGTTAATCGAAATTGAAGATTATTTATTGTTTGGGGAGACTATTGTTAGGTGTTATCAGTCTTATGACGGAGTTCAATGATTCAGATAAATTTTTTTCATCCTTTTATTTAATAGAAAATCGGTGAATATGTATTTTCATAGAACGTCATGGTACATTCACCATAGAAATGAGAATATGTATTATAAAATGATACACCAATTTTAGGGTCTAGGTATGAAGTATGAAATAAATGATTTTGTTTATTCTTTCTATACCAACAAAAGTTTTAAGGCAATGCAACAAAATTCATCAATTTTTTTTCATCCTCTTCTAGTCCCAATGTAGAATTGGGAGGACATGTTCAATGGATATAAATGCATAATTTCATATAATTCACATGGGAAGGATTCTATTTGGGTAGTGATTGATTGGATAAAATGGTTCGCTTCGTCCAATTTTTTGATACCAAAATGGTTTTAGATTGTGGAATTCTAATTATGAAGTAAATTTGTATATTTCTTGGAGTCTTATTAGTTACCATCTCTAGTGGGGATCCCATGTGTACATCTGATATCTAAAAGGGACTCTGAGAGGTTATGTGGACTTACATCAGTATGAGTAAAAATTAATAACCCTAGAAAGATTATTAGATGTATTACACTATCCAAATTTTCGATGATTTGATGTATGTGTGTGTCTTGGATTTTGGAGGATCACATGATATCGATCAAGAATTTTTTAGGTTATATTATAACAATTGTTACCATACATATACTATAATAGATCCTTTTGATACACTGTATGATATCCCAGGAAAATCAACAGATTGCTCATTAGTTGTGGGAAAGGATTGTCTTATGGGGTCATGTATTTAAAATGATATGTTATTGATGATTTAGGTTATATTTTGATTCCTGGGGATTTTACAGTGTCACTAGAAATGTGATGGAGATCATCAGTACCATCCATTATAATTATCAGTTGGTTTTCAGGAATCATTGAATGTATTACCTTGGTTGGGTATCCATCTGTATGGGAGGTAGGGATTGATGGTTTCAAGATAGTATTTTTCATTCATCAAAACATCTTCGATTTGAGATGTGTCTTACATTTTGGAGTTACAACCCTAGTTACCTATGATTCAGGATGTCTTCCATTTATCCTAAATAAAAATAAAACACGAACATAACTCCCATTAAATGGATTTGGGTGAATTTTTATTTTTGGCTATTAGTGTTTTTTGTTAAAGAATAATTTTGAATCACTTAATATCATATAACTATGTAACATTTCAAATCATGTACTTTTGTTAAAATCTTATAGAAACATATAAGAGAATATCCTGACACATGGGATCATGAAAGATATATTAGGGTGAGTGGTCCTTGTCTCTTTTTAGATGAACCCTCTCATGTTTGAATTTATGGGAATGGGAACTCCTATAGTGGGGATATCTTTCATATCATAGTTTATATGTCCCTTTTAAACATTTATGGTGGGTTCATTTGGATATTTCATGTGGTAGAGATAGTTTAGTCGATTATGGGGGTGGATTGAATGTAGTGGGGGCTATAAAATTCTATTGAAAACCCGGTATAAATCCAATAGTTAGCTATGGGGTTTAGACTTAAAAACACTAGGCCCATAGATGGCACAAAATTGCTTATGTGGAACCTAATATACAAGTTTTTAAAAAAGTAACTGACTAACCTGATGATCACAACCTGCCATCTGTTAGATCCATTGGGCTACTAGTGAGTGTCACCATTATTACTGTGGCATTAAAATAAGTGTTTTAATGAAGGGACAAATTTTAATGTCATCAAATAACAATATTATCCTATTAATAATTATATTCCAACCATATATTTGTCTATTAATTTTAAATATGATTATCTTTGTGATTCATGGCACCCTTGATCATCTCTATTTTGTGTATTGATCCTAGATTGATTTTTTGTGTTATAATTGGTGTGTTTCTTCCATTTTATTATGTTTTCCAGTATTCCATTGATTGGTAATAGAACAATACAATATTGTCCTAATTTATAAAATATATTGTTTTTCCCTATATATTTCTAATATATCTCTTATTTTCTGTTGTTGGAGTAAACATATTCTGTCTCCATTATAATGATCTTTTGTTATTTAAGTTTTTTATCCTCTTTTCTTCTCAACTGACCATATGATTATTGATTCTAATTTTTATGATTGGGAATTTAAATTTAGGGCATACTGTTCTTTATTCATGAGGTCTATTTCTTTTTTGGTTCATGGATACCGTGATTCTCTTTATGGGAACCAAATGTTGTGGTATGATTAATTTCACTAAAGTATATATTTAATGATCTATGCTTTCTTATGGGATTCTAAAATTATTTTAGAATTCTTTTCCTTGATCTTTTGTTTGAAGAATTATCATGTAATGGATTTTTTTAAAAATGATTTTCCACATAATAAGTGATAAATAATGGATAATTCCAAAAAATGATGTGTTTTTATAGAAAAAATTAAGCATACGAATGATTTTGTATAAACAATTCTATAATTGTTTAGTGAATTTGGATAATTCTATTTTAAATGTTCTGATATGAATCTCATATGGGGGGAGTTGGTTATACATATGGGTTTTTTAATGGGTCTTTACCATTTTTGGTTTGATTAACACATCATTGTTTTCCGATAATCCCAATATAGGTGGACTTGGACGTTGTTTATAGTGCATCATCTTAGAGAATCACACATCATGTTATTTATTTACCCCTTTTTAATCAAGTATGGGATATTTTTAGTGTGATGTAGTCATGATATATCACTGTATGAGACACCTAGAGGTCTAGATACCATGTTATCTAAGGGGTAACTTCCATTTTCCTTGGTTTTGATATAAATTTTTATTCACGCATTGTTAAATGGAAAATGTTTTATTTAATATGATTTGAAATATTTTTTTATGAAAATGATTCATCATTGATTAAAAGATAAAAATTAAAATTATTTATATATAAATTGATTAATGAATTATCAATAGAATATTTCATTATTTTTGGGAAAACCTAGACATATATAACAATTAATTATTATTGTAAATGTAGTGAGATCCTACTATGATTATTTTTCTCAGGAAATTTGCAAACCCAAGGGTACGTGTAGAATTTGTTGTTATCTA
Organism: Viscum album; assembly: GCA_963277665.1. Classification (NCBI taxonomy): domain Eukaryota; kingdom Viridiplantae; phylum Streptophyta; class Magnoliopsida; order Santalales; family Viscaceae; genus Viscum; species Viscum album. The sequence continues at coordinate 269,599,630 of OY728129.1, forward strand.
ATATAGGAAAGGAAAGGGAACCAAAGTGAGGTAATTGATTTCATTGTCATCTGGGCCTAGCTATTTGGTTGTGAGATAGTGGGATTTTCTCATATATCAAATAGAGTAGTTGTCATTTTTTTATTACTTCATGGTCTTCTTATGGATTATTTTTTTCAAGGATTACATGTTAATAATTGGTGAATCAATAGAATTATTTGTATCTATTTATAACATACTTTTTTATTCAATTTTTATTATATGTATATATATTCCAAGTTAGTTTTTTAGTTTGGTTTAAATCATTCCCAATGTTTTTTCTTAATAACCATCTTATTATCATTAGCCTGTGGGGATTGAGAATTCCCTTGAAGAGTTTCTGTGGATGTTATAGGGATCATAGATTTTGTGTTATTTAAGTAACATTACAGATATTTTATTGTATTATCTATAAAATATTGATAATATCAGGAATATGAGGTTAAATCTGAATTTTTAGAGGGATTTTACTATTTTTGAACAAATTTTAATGAAATTGATGGTTCAAATCTTACATAATGATTAATAACGACCAGGATAATCGAGTTTAATTTTTAGCCTTTATTATTTTGAAAAACGTTATATTACTCTACATAGAAATTAATATTAATTATATTTAGGTAATTAATGTTTAATATATATAAGTAATTATTTATAATAATTTTATTATAAAAAAAATAATTATAGAAAATAATCATTAAGAGATCAACATTGATGATATGACATTAACCATTACTGAAATTCTAGGACATAGTCCATTTTTTTATGTATAATAGTTTACATTAGCATTAACCAAAACATATATAATTGAGATAATGAAGGTTGAATCCGACAACTATGTTGTTGTTATCAAGGAGGTAATATTTTTTAGAGGTAAAAATATTTTAATCAATAGTTGAATCTACATGTGTGAGTTAAATTTATATAGTGTTAAAGAAGTTAAACCATACAATTATTGAAAATGCAAAAAAAATATTCACTGTGGGATTTTAAAATAGTTATTTTATTTGTATTCAATATAAAATATATACAATTTTTAGATGGAAAAATCAATTATTTATAAATTTAATTGAAGAAATTATCACTTTATTAGTAGGATAAATAATAAATGTTTTCTTAATGGGATCTTATGACACATTCCGGTACCCATAAAATTAGTTAAATAAAATAAAACTATTTTCACATGTCAATAATGAAGCATCTATTATTTAGTGGTTCTATTTAGATTGATTAGTCTATTTGTATATATCAAAAATGAATATGAAATTTATATTTTCTAAGTTGTTAATTTAGTTCAGGTAATTTTCATAGATGAAATAATTTTTTGTATAGATTTTTTAGGTTTATCTATCAATAAAAAATGATGTATTGAAAATATTCATTGAAAATATAGTTTTACACATATTTGATAAAAAATTAATATTAGTAAAGTAATTATACAGTCTTTTGAAATCATAAAATTATATTGTGGTTGAATAGTCAAATAATAAATTCGTAACATCATTAGAGTATCACACTTGTCTAGTTCATTTAAGGATATTTATAGCAATTTTTGGATTCTATTGGATGGTTATCAATAATATAAGTATGATTTTTCATATATTGTCTAATTTAAAAACAAAAATTTTATAATACAATATTTGAAATTTATAGAAAATGTTTTGATGATATCATGGGATGTTTGTCAAATAATTATTTAATGAAACGATGATAATATGATAAACCATTTTAATGATAATATTATGCTTAAAATTATGAAATAAATGAAGTAATTTTAAGAAATATAAATGAAAAATGTAATTTATTATTATTATTTTTCATTTTATATAGATACAACAAAGATCAATTAAAAGAGTAAAATTTAGTTTGTGGAAATTGATTTTCATTAAAGAATTTTTGATCCTATTAATTTTGGATTAAGGATATTTTGTGGTCATTCCCAAGGATAATCAATTACATAATAATTTCATCTAAAAAACCAATGTTAGTGTGATGGATTATCATTTTAATATTATTAAATGTTAAAATTTAATAAAAAATTCTAGTGACAATTTTTTGTAATACCCTATAAGAAGGTTTATTTATTTTAAATAGGTAAAATCAGTGATAATGGGTCCTTAAATTTAATAATTTCATTTCAAAATATCTTATCTATTTATAGATTAATACCATTGTATACTGATCAGGTAAATTATCACATCACAGACCATATTCTATATAATATATCTAAATTATCTTTATAATATTAAGGAAAAACACATGTATTAATGTATTGCAGGATCCATATTTGTTGATAATGTTCAATGATACAATGGTTTCAAGATATATTCATTAATGTGAAACATAATATTTTTCAATTTTTTTATCCTTCTATATATTTTCACAGAATCTATGGTCTTCGAATAATAGCAATAATTGTAAATAAGCATTAATTAAGACTAAATATTATTTAATGATTCATCGGAGTATTTTATTACTATATAAAATGGAAATTTACTGGGTATATATGTAAGAGATAATAAATTCATCAAATTCAATTGATTATTTTGAAATCTTTGTTATTTACGATAAAAATATTATAGATACCTTTTTCGTCTATTAAAAATAAACTTTTATCTTTATTTATATAGAGTTATTTTTAATATAAAAATATGAAATTTCTATAAAATAGTATGAATCATCTATTTTATATGATTTTATTTTGATTTATATCTGGTATTGATTTTTAATAACAAAATTTATCATCATAGACTTGGAAATAAGTAAAAAAACAAAGAGGTAAAATATATTTTAGTGAGAATTGTAAATCCTAAAAGAATATAATAGAGGAAAAGTTTTAGTTATAAATTATGGGATTATATAACTAACTATAATACCATGATGGGAATGTGTCTATAAATGAATAATTTTCAATGGATTTTGAACATTCGTATTGAACTATAACATTGAACATTTTGGAAGGTAGAGGACATGAACATGGATATGCATGAAACTTGAATTAAAAAACATATAGGACCAATAGGAAATATTATGGTATCATTTGGGAATATATTAATTAAAAATGAGTATAAAATGTTATAATTCCAAAAAAACTACCTTATAGATTACCATTAATCATAAATATAAATTGAACATCTATAACCATTATCTAAAACTAAATAAACCTATGTTTAATATTGGAAAATATTTATAATCTAACATACCAATATCCTAATTTTTTGGGGTAGTTGAAATTACATTGTTTGGTGAGATTTATTATTTCACTATTGGTGGTCTTAGAGAGAATAAGAACATTGAGAACCATTAAGAAGGGATAGTGGTAGATATTAGAGACCTATATGACAAATCCTAATAAATTATAATGTTATCTATCTCTATTAAATAGTTTATTTTTATACTACAATTATTTATGGATAATTTTTTAGAAATAATTTTTAATCATTTTGTATGTTAAATAAATCAAGTGTTTCGGTGTGAAATATCTAAATAGTATTTTATTAGTATTTCATTTTTTAGATTTTATTCTTTTTTTGAATCTTTATTTTCATATATGAGGTTTGTATATTTATTAAAATTTTCTAGCTTAATGAGTTCACTAGTATGATTGAGATCCACATAATTAATAAAACACTAATATGTTTTTTTATAGGGTTAACATAATCTAGAAATGAACATAATTTCGTAATAATAATTTAACACATTCATGAGAAGACCAGTCATTTTTTAACTCGATTCCCTGAGATATTTAATATTGATAATATCATATTCCATTGTGTAATTGTGACATTTTTATTTATTCCTACATGAACCCCATTGATTAATTGGAAAAAATATTTTTGAATTAATATAATTCATAATGAAACCTTATGAATTCTGATTTTAAAATTGTTTCATGATGAATAAGGTATTAATTTTTAGAAATAGTTTTAAATAATTACTATGAAAAAACCATTTACATATGACCCTTTATAGACACCTAAAAAATATGAATAACTATATTAAGCTACCAAAATACATGCCTATTATTTTACCAAACATAGAAAAACGTAACTCAGATTCATAAACGGATCTGTAATGGACCATCAAAAGACTATAGAAACACCTCCAAATTTCTAGAGACTAGCATAAAAACAAATGAATAAATGATATTTGAGATGGATATTTTTCACCCTCTTTATAAATAGTTACAAAAAATGAATAACTGAATATCTACATAAATTTCAACATTACCAATGGAGTCATCCAACCATATATATTAATACAAAATCGTCCCCTAATGTAATTGATTTATATTAAGATAACTATTAAATGGGGGATAAAATAAAGTAATATTACATGAATTCATTCCAATACAACATAAAAAAACATATTTGTCCTCTATGACTAATAAAACCTTAAAATAAACATATATATAAATAATTCCAATAAAAAACACCATAGGGGGACCAAAATTAAGAGGCATAATGTGAAATACATGATGAATAAAATAAAATATATTCCTTCAACACTTACCCCACATGCCACTAAAAACTCTAAAAGGGTTCAACCGTCCATAATTTTTTATCATTTCAACTTCAAGTATAAATATGGTTAAGGGAATACCATAACACACATAAACACACACACAATATTCACCTAACTATATTTATATTGATCCCTAATACATTGCTTTTTAGAGAAAAAGATGATCGCCCACTTCCAATGAAACTATTGGGTACCCATGTGCCCCAACATACATGCTTGGGACCACAAATATCATGTATTGGGAACCAACATAGTGCACATCCATGTAAATCCACCACATCTCACCACTAGAAAATTCTATGCGTCTAATATAATAGTTCTATGTTGGAAATTAGTTTGTAAAAATTGGTTTTAAATCAATAGATTTCTAGTAAAAAAGTATCCATGCTCGATATTTGGACATATTATTCAATTTTAAAAAACTATAAAGAGTGTTCATTATTTATTATATTTTAATTCTAGTCTATCATACCAACCTAATTTAATTGATGGTATCAATCCATGTGTGATGATTATCCTCTATAAGGGACCTTTATTAAAATATTCGTAATCAAATAAATCCTCTATATAAGAATGTTTACACACACACACAAACATCTCTATAATAACCCTCTAATAGAGGTATTTTATATGTTATCACACCTAAGATTCCACTTATCCCTATTTTGAGTGTTATCATAATAAATCTTCATTATTTAGATTCTTCCATTTTTTGGAATATATATATATATATATATATATATACAAATATATAGTAATCATATTCATAACTTTAATGTTTATCAAATATGTGGCATTGTACATAATTACAATAGGGATCCCCATTTGTTTCTAGCACACATGTACCAAGAAAAAAACTAAAAAAAGAACAAAACCATCATATATGACACATGAAGACCATGTTAATACATGTCAAATATCAAAAATATGTCTCAAAATATTAGAAGCGGGCAATAATTGTAGCCGAAAACATAAGAAAATCATTATTAAAATTACATTTTTAACAATATTATCCTATTTAGGAAAATAAAGCACAAACATGTCATTTTTAAAACATATTTACATATGGGTAAACTAAAATTTACATTTGATAAATGGATACCCAAAATATAACAAACCTATAATGAATGTACAAGTTAAAAGTAATAAATAAATATAATTTTTTAATGTTCTATAAGTAATCCCTTAATTCTGGTTTATTCATTCCCATAATTTATATTAATTGAAAAATTATTTAATAAAAAATAATTGGAATCCATAATTATTGGGAACAGATTATAGAGTTTTCAAGAAATATGTATACCCAATTTTAAAAAAAAATCAAGGAGACATAATATAACAACCTATAACATAGTATAATAAGACATTAAACTTGTTTGGAAAGTAATCAATCAGATTATTCGTCTCTAATATAAATTTTTGAAACCAAAGAAGAATATCCAAGGAGTTGGTATAATGAAATACTTAAGGGACAACCAATTAAAATTTAGGTTTTTCAAAAACATACAGATATTATATTTTTTTGGTTAAAAGTTCCAATTGGTTTTCCACCTCTCTATCTGATGACACAACAATATCTATATATTAATATTAGTTTAATAAGAGAAGGATTACAAAAAATTTCACTTTTAAAAATTTCAAACTCACTCCTAGAGAAAGTTATGCCACTTACAAAACACCTTTATTAACCATTAATTGATGATAAAAGGGGTTACATTTATAACAATTAAGATAAATAATTAAAGAAAGTGAAACAAAAAATCACAATCATTTAAACTAAGTAATAATTTAGTTATCTATTTTAATGAAAAAAGTAAAATTATTCAAAGGGTGTCTATAAAACTGTATAATTTTACTATATTTTTGTCATCAAATAAATTAAATATTTTCAATAGCTTTTGATTCACACAAACCTATTCCAAAATGAACTATAATTTATTATACCATTATATCCTTTCAATTAAATTTTTGATAAGAATTTTGTGAACAAAATTTTGAAATTGAATTTAATATATAGAAAATTTATTAATAAATGACTACTCAATTATAGAGAATGTCTTAATATTCGTCAAAAACTTTTTCATATAAATTGGGTTTATTTCATTTTGTAATGCAATAATTTAATTCATTTTCTTCAAATTTAATAAAAATTATGACAAAAAGTCCGTTATATTTGAAAGAAAATGAAAATATTTTCTTACATTGAAATTTTGAGAACTTTCTGAATATATTGATTTTTCAAAAAAATCATCAAAATATGTATTTGAATTGAAAATTGTCTTTTCATCTAAAGAGGATACAAGGATATATTTTGTTTGAAATTTTATTTAAAATTAAAATTAGTTAATTTATGACAATAATAATCAACTTAGGTTCATTGGGATTAATTTTATGTGACTTTTAATATAAAAAAAATTATACTTTGGAAATGGTTTTTTCTAGTAATCAAGTTGTCATCCCAATTTCTTGCTTCCTTAAATTATATAGATAGAATTATATGAAGTGAATATCATAAAATGAATTTAATATTTTGAATTTATATTTAAAAATTCTTAATTAGTCCACTGATATATATTTGGTGATAATGAATAGAAAAAATATGATAAATTTATCATCGTTGTTAATATTAAAATAGGTTTTTATGGGTTTATACTAATTGATAATATTTTTTTTGAAAACTAAACATGTATAAATATAATTTTCTATAAATATATAAAAAATAATACCTAAAATACTATCCACTATCCAATTAGAATAATTTTTCCTGAGAATACACTTATAATATTTTAATATTTTATTAAATCTCAAATGTGTTTGCTCCCCCACATATAAATGACACCGCTCTGAATTATTCATTTCACTATTTGAAGTTATTTATATTGATCAAAACCTATCCATATAAACTTCAAAAATACATATCCCTGTTCTTGAGGTTCTATTGTTCCCATAATAGAAACCCTATAGTCCTTAAGAGGTGATCTAAAGGTGTTATTTCACTAAATAGGTAACTCCCTTAACCGATCACTTTCTTTTTAACTTATTATTTTATCTCTTATAAAAATATATTATTTTACATAAAATAATAACTACATTATAATAAACATAAAATATTTATTATTATTAATCCACTATTACCCACCATATTTTCCCTGAAATAGAAAGTGAATGTATCACTGAAGTGTACGTGTTGATTTTAGCCTCAACGTAGTGATATAATTCATTTTTCATCTATATTATTTGTGGATTTTAATTTTCAGGAGATTAATTTTTTAATATAATATTTGTGGAATAATTATTCATCATTAATTATAATATCATTTTTACCTTATTACCTTCCCTTATGTTGGAGACAGATATTGTAACTGATTCATACGAAGAAGAACCACCTCTATAAAGAAACAAGATTAACATTTCATTTAAACATTATATAAATTGTAATAATGTTATATTTTTTTAAATAAATATGATATATATGATAAAATAATTGTTATATAATGTTATATTATTAGATAACATACTTGTTTTCATCCATTGAAAAGTGAATATTATTTTCATGTATATATATGACCTACTACCTCCTTGAATGGTGTAATTAATTTTTATATCTCACCCGTCAATGGATGATTATAAATATATATATTTAATATAAATAATAATTCGATCATCATAAAAAAGAAAGGATATTATATAACCATGATCATTGTATAAGTACCAAAACTATCGAACCAAAACCTATATAAAAAATGAAGTAATTATCGTCGATAGTAATAATTTTAATAAATAAATTTCCATAAAATTATGGTAAAAGTTATGAAATAAAAAATATGTTTTATGATATATATATATATTGGTCTACATTTTATTTTTAATTTATCTATATAATTTATATAGGTTATTTAAACACATATGAATGAAATAATACCTAAGGTAATGGTTCATTTTCACTATTTTATCTTTATTTAGGAATGATTATTTTTAAGACATATACTGTAGAATTATATAATATTATATCATAAACCAAATATATCTTGTTATACATTAATCATTTCTATGAATTGTTGTTTTCATTCCATTATCCTCTTTTTAGGTATACATGTTACTAAAACAACACATATAAGGAAAACTGACATTGTATTTCTACTCATCATGGTATATTTTCCTCCATACCCATATTTTAATTAAAATACTTCAAATATTTTTGTTCTCTTATCTAATAATTAAAAAATATAATTATTATACACTTTTTATTTATTGAAAATTGTATAAAATTATTCTACTTTTTTTATTAAAAGTGATACCTATGATTCGTATAAAAAATTATAAAATAATTTTTATTTTACAATATAACGAATGTATAGAATTTAATTTCATAAATAATAAATAATTATTTACATATTCATTTATTAATTTCAATATATCCTTTAAAATAATAATTTTCCATAATATTTCACATATATTTTTCTTTTAAATAAGTGATTTAATAGTTAAAATTTTATTTTACTCATGAAATTTTCTATAAAATATTATTATTTATTTTAATCTTTTTAAACATTCCTCATTGAATAATATTTTTTTACTCGGGATAAACTATAATCATACTATCTAGTATATTTATTTGGATGGTCTATAATAATGTATTCTGGGGAAATTGTGGATTAATTATATAATTTTTTTCCAATTTGAAAATTATTTATATTTAATTTATATTGATTTATATGTATTAAATATTTACATAATGAATGAATTAAACATATTATTTTATGGGTAGAGCCAAAAATTACATATCCCCTTTATTCATTGGTAGGTCTCTCAATGAAAAACTGGTTGGTTCTTTGGTCGCATCTTTTTCCGGTTATATATAATTATTGGAATGAGACCTTGAAAGTATGTTTAAGATTTAAGACTTTATGCATTCTGTCATTATGAAATCATTTTTTGATGCCTATGTTAGTTTTTAAATAGTTATGATATCAATGAAAAAGTTTATATCCAATGCTGATATTTTTATATAATTACTTGATTATCATTTATTTACTTCATAATTTTCATGGAATATTTTTTCGATGTTTAGTTCCAATATTCACATACCCTTACTGAGAATTTTAACCCACACTTGAAATATGATATTCCATAGGATTCTCAATATTCTATTTTGATTGATATTGAAGTATATAATATAATGAATAATTATGTTCTTAATGAAAATTAAATGTTTTATTTTATTGTTTCAAATGTAATTTTTATTTTTTTAATATTTTATTCCACGATTAATAAACTATATGATTTTTTGGGATGTGATCACTTATATGTTTTGAAAATTAAATAAGGTAACTACCTCCTCAAGGAAACTGGGTTTAGGGACTTAATAGTTGGTATAAGATTACTTATAGTAGAATCCATTAGAAATATATTTATGAAAATATATATTTGATAATATAACTGAATTATTGAATTTGAAGATGAAATTATGTATATTATAACATCATAATGTCTTCTTAAGGTTGTGAATAAGTTTTTTATATTTTAATACATCATTGTCATGATATAACACAAAGATGTGTCTTCAATGTATATGGGTATAGTGATAATTAACAAAAAAAAGAGAGATAATAGTTTATCTCAAAAATCATTTTGGCTCATTGTGAGTTTACCCATAGTGGAAACTATGTTAGAACCTATTTGGAATTATATTTGGGTTAATTAAAATTTTCGATATATTTTATTATGGTGGACTTATTTTTTATTTGATAATAATCCCATTGAAACAATATTTTTGATTCTGAGATTAGTTACGCAGAAATATGAAATTTCTGAGAATTGTTTCACTTGTTTAAAAATTATAAATTATTATTCCAAATGTTATTATATATTCTGTTTTTGAAAATTCATTAAGAATAGTTTATTGTGGATGTAATGGGAACTATATCCATTCATTTAAATTATTTATGTATTTCCTTGTTGGGACTGATAATGAAGTCGTAGGTGAAACTTTAAAAATTATAACTATATTTATGAAGTTGACACCAATTTTTTTAAAAAAATTCCCCATGCAGAGAAGCTTGATGATCCTCAATGTTGTATAACAAGGATATAAAATTTCATGAGAAAGCATTCAACACCATTCAATGGAACAAATAATCTATTTTTTTACATTAGAAATGGATAAGTTCATTTTAATAAAATATTTACCACTTATATAACTAAAAAATATAAAAGGTTTCCATTATGTTTATCATATAAAAATGGTTGAATGACAAAACATTTGAATAATTCAAAAGAAATTAGATGATATGGAAATATCTAGCATAAAGTTTACAAATATTGAATTATTTCATTGGAAAAATATTTTCATCTTGCGAAAAAAGTGGATATAGTGAGAAAATAATTGAGTATCAAAAATATTTTAATATTGATTCGATATATGAATAAAAACAAAACGTGTTTCATAAAAAATTCTATAAAATAAATAAATAATCCAAAAAGAAATATTTTTCCAATAATTTTATGAGATTAATCTAATCATTTAATGTGAACTAGATTCCCAAACATTCTCATGATATGATTATAATTATCATGTGCTATAAATAGATAGAAATAATTCCCCATGGAAAATTATGTTGAAGGGAAGAAATTGAAAACGAGGATGAATGAAAAAAATGAAAAATTAGAAGAATATAAAGGGTTTTTTCAAATATACGATACTTGAAAATGAAAACGGCTTGGAACATGTTTAAAATGAAAATGAGTTTTTTAATATACAGAAAACTGATGTGTTGTTCATGAATGATTTTGTAAAAGATAGGGTATCTATGTATAATGGTTTAACTATAAGATTATAGGGAACTAGTCTGATAAATTACACTAACATAATGGGATTATACTAAAAATAATCCCAGGGGATAAGTCCAAGTATACACAATTACTAAAACTAAAGAGTGTGTTCCTAGAAATGTGGTGAATGAAACACTTATAATCCAATAAAATATTGAAATTTTTATATTTTATTATAATTATAACAACACTATTATAACTAAAAAAATTTCTAATGGTATATTATTACAACCTCAATGAATATATGCATAGCTAGAGGCGAAAATTATTAATGGTATGATATTTGTATCTCATGTTTATAGATTCTCTGTAATAGAATATTGTCGAAATTTTCTACATGTGATTCCTGTTATTCTTAACCGAACTGAATTTTAAATAATTTTGGGTATATAATGACCCTCTTGTTATATATCACATATTAATTATCTCACAAGGGTTGTTATATTCGGTATTCAAAATCAACATCCAACTATCTATTAGTGGGATTATGAACCTTAACACCCTATAGAAATTACATTCATCATATGTGTTTTTCATCCTATTAATGTGGGATATTTTTCTCAAATTCGTTGATGAGAAACTCAATGTAGAAAAATGATCCCATAACTCAGGAATATGATGATGTATTTCTAATATAAATTGTAGGTTCCCTATAAATCATGTAGTTGTGTTTTAAATTGAAAAAATACTTGGTGCTAGAAATATTTTAAAGACTTTATATAGAATGTCCTTATTTATGTGTATGTAATTAAATAAAAAACACCATGATAATAGTGATAAGTGATTAATTTATCCCAATGATTCACCATGGGGGTGAATCTATTCTTTTTATTATGATAAATTTGGGATCATTGTTACTATATGTTGATTATCATGAAGTTAAAAAGATAATAATTAATAATAAGTTTCCACTTCCACTCATTGATGTTCTGTTAGAAATATTAAAAGGACCTATACATTTTTCCGAGGATGATATTTGAACTGGATATTATTAGTTAAATATAATGATGGATGATATTCCCAAGATATCCTTTCAACTGATGTATGGTTGTTATGAATTTATAGTAATGTAATTTAGGTATACTAGTTCTCATAAATTCATCATTGATCTAATGAGTATAGTATTTAAATATTAACAAGATTAGATTATATAAGTATTTATAAATGATATACTTATATATTCAAAGTGAATGTAAAAGAAGAATTACATTATAAAACTATTGTGATGAATCTGAGTAAGGATATTTGAAATTCTAATTTTACAAAGTGTGAGTTTTGAAATTAAAATTTTTCATTCCTAGATCATATAATCCCATGTGAGGTTATATTAGTGCGTACATTAATGATTTATAATATTAAAAAAAGGCATTGGAAACCTATGATAACTGGAGTGCATTGTTTTTATAGATTATTCAAACTGATGATTCTCTAGGTCATATTTCTCATTGATATCCAATTCATGAAACAAGTTATCTAATAAGTGGGTTATGTTATTATGAATGTATGAATATTAATATAATTTTAGGGATCTAATGTTAATGTTGTTTATCATTACATTGATTATACTACCCTACGGTGGATAATGGGTTTTGATCTATATCAATGCATCAAAGGATATATTAGGATTCATTATGATATATAATTATATGGTGATATTATATTCCTCTCTCTAATTAAAAAATCATTGAAAAATTTTCCTAAGTCATGATTTGGAGTTTGAAGTGGAATGATTATCAATAATAGTATGTAGGAATCATCATCATATTGAATGTTGTGATATATAAACAGATCAAAAAATATTCTGTATTTATTTACATATAGAGATATTAATTTAAAACATTTATTATAGTTGGATTTGATCAATGATTTTGATTTTTCATTACAATACCATCTTAAGATGGTTAATAAGGTATCTAATTATCTAAGTCAAAATGATCAAGCTAGTTTTTTCTTGATGTTTATTAAAAGAGATACATTTTTTGGATATGAATAAGAAGGTGAGGAATGTTCTTTAATTCAATCATCATCATGCTATAATGATTTGTTTTAGGAACCTAGTATATCCCCATGAATTCCAAACATGAAGAAGGAGTTAGTGGATGAATCACATAGTTCATCATTCTCTATTTATGATATAATTACAATTTTGTATAGATATATAAAAGATTATTTATTGTATGATAACATGTTAAGGTACATTATATATTATGTGTCCTGATTACTAGTATGTTATAATGTTAAGGATGAGGGATATATTTGTAAAATAATTTTAAATCCACTACTAATAAAATAATAAAAATTGAAAAAATTACAATGGATTTCATCATTGGACACCCATAAACATGTAAATAGAAAAATTCTATATGTGGTGTATCCAATTTACATATAAAATTATATCATTTTGTTTCCATTAGATAATATTTATCTATTGATAAATATTTATAGTTATAAAAAAATTAAATAAAAATTTCTCCTGGAGTACAATTATGAATTATATATTATCTGGATTCATGGATTACCACAATTTTATAACAAAATATTCTATATTATCTGAATAGAGTGTTCAGTTTTAGTTATATTTATAATCAATATATAGATGGTCAATTTGAGATGACCATTCAAACAATAGATGGAGTTTTGAAATATCTCACTATATACTTAAAAGGTGGTTGGAATCAACGCCTTCCTTTAGTGGAATTTTATTATATATATATATTTTACTCGTTCCTCTAAAATAATTATTATGAAGACCGCTATGGAAGAAAATTCATAAATCAAAATTTATATAATAATATAATAGAAATAAATCTATTGGGGTCTGATCTATATTAAGAAATATAAGATATTTTTAAATCCCTTTATTAGAAAATAAGGGTTACTCTAAGTTAGAAAAAAAATTATTCGAACAATCATCTACTGTATCGAAATTCTGTTGTTGGTGAGAAGTTAAAGTTAATATTATCGAGAACTAAGAAATTAATGAAAATCATAATGAGTTGAAATATAATACCTATTATATCGATAAAATAAAAATTATTTAATGTATTATGATGGTAGCTTATTGGTTGGAAGTTCTACAAAATATCTTTAAATTTCACAATGTACTCATTGTTTATCTATTGAGGAAGTAGATAGATGATCTGTCTCATATACTAAACTCAATTTTAATACCACTATATAAATTTACCCCTTATTATGAACAATATGCAAATATTCTAAAACATTGAGTGAATGTTCGATGAAACAATGTCATTCAATTTGACAATGTTTGATGGTGAAACCATAAATTTGAATAATATATATTATAACATTATGATTTTATAAAACTGAGATATCCACATATGTTTATATCATATTAGTAAAATATCATTTGTGACATTCATTTGTGGGTGGGTTTTGTTGAAATGTTACATCATGAGATTTTATAATTTTCCCTCATTAAATAAATTAATTTTTTTGACACCTTGTCATACAATAAAACCTGAGTCTAAATAAAATATAATATAATTTACCATCATATCTTTGAAATTTAATTGTAAAAAATAATACTAATAACCACTTTTTAAAAATTTTTCTTACATATAAAATATATTAACAATCAAGTACTCAATTTAGTAAAAATGTATATGCATCAAATATATTGTTTTACTCAAAATTTATATCATTTTTTGAACAAAAAATTTGATTATTTTTTTTCTTTTACAAAATTTAATTGAAAAAATTCTATATATTTTTTAAACCCTCATGAAAATAATATATTTGGGTCAATTTTTGAGAAGATTCTAAAATATTTTGTTTTTAAAAGAATATTGAAAAGTACTAATATTAATTTAAAATGTTTTAATCAAATATTGGATTAAAAAAAGAAATTTTATTTAATAATAGTTTTAAAAGTATAATTTTATTGTATTTATCAGTACTTTTGTTTTTCTGGAGATACATTTAATTCTATTTTAGTAAAAAAAAATTGTATACTTCAGAAAACATTTTATCTTGGAATATGGTTTTCATCCTAATTTGTGGGATTATTTTTATAAAAAATTATGATACTTATGTGTATATAATTTGATAATTTTTTTTCCATATTTAGAATCAAAATTTTGTAAAAAACATTATGAAGCTAGTTTTATTCATTTCATAATGAATTGTAAAAATGGAAAACAAATTTGGCATTGTTAATGTTAAAATATCTTTATTAGGGGTTACGAAAATATATAATGGTATGACATCCCAATGATTTTTTTCAAAATAAAAATTTTCTATAAATATTTCTACCCCTTACTTTCCCACCTTCATATATATTTTCCATTATTTTTTTAGAATGAAAATATAATATTTTAATCTTTTATAATGTCCCAGGTGTGTCCTATAAACCACAAAATAAAGGGTTTACCTCCCATATCTTATGTAAAATATTTTTTACCATTAATATCAACCAAACCATGAAAACATTCTTCCCCAACATAATTATAATTGATCTAGGTGTTCTTTTCTACTCAAAAAACACACTATATGGTCCCTAGGTGGAGATGTAAAGGAGATATTTCCCAAAAAATATAATCTCCTAAAATGATCAGATTATATTATACTTATTATTTTACCTCCTCTAAATTTTCGGGATTTTACCTATAATAATACTGTGAATATAATATATATAGATATAATAATTATAATAATTATAAAAACAAAATTACCCACCATTTTCTCCATAAAATGGGAAGTGATTGTATCACTCTTGTGAACGTGTGGATTACTGCTTCCACATAGCGATACACTTCATTTTACGTAACCAATACTCTTATATGGTGATTATGATGTTTATAATGGTTATATATGTTATTTTTGACCCAATTTTGCTTTATTAATTTTATTATCATATCTACCTTCTTACCTTACCAACTATTGAAAAACATTAACATTTCTCGTGTCTACATGTGGACTAAAACAACTGCTAAGCAAAGCGATTTGTTTTTTATTTACTCTTTTGATATATTATAATCAGAAATATATATATATATATATTATATGTATGAAATATTTTATACAAAAGTTATTTTGGAAACATGATTTATTTTTCACCTTTCTTTCATTTAATTCTTTAGAAATTGAAAACAACATTCTTACGTAAGTATGACATGTTGTCTCTATAAATGGAATAATTTATTTTTCTATCTATTCCTTTTATTTAAGTTATATTTATAATTAATATAAATTATATTCGTATCATGATTATAATTATGGAGGTTATGGAATAATGATCAATATACTAGGACCAGAGCCACATAACCATAACATACATATAAAAGGAACCAGTTATCACCCAATGAAAGTGATTTATAAATGACAATATTAATAATAAATTAGAAAAATCTTAAATGTAAATAAATTATTATATAAAGTATATTGTTATTCTTAAAAAATAAATTTATAATAAATATATAATTTACTATAGGCTTTTTTCAAACACATACTAAATATTTCAAACATGTGGAATGGGATTATTATATAATCCAATATTTATTTGGGATTTTTAATGATTAAGTAATTTTTGGTGGAGATATTTTATTTTTTCTCATAAATAGAATATAGTTTCGTATCCTCATGTATATTAACTAAATTGAATGTTTTCATATCATTCTTCAGTCTTTACTCACTAAATATAATGAAGTAATTTTTTTACTCAACTGGTATTGTATTTTCAGTTAGTTAGGAATCAATTTCTTATAAGTTCATATTTTACTTATTATATTTTTAGTGGAAGTTGTTAAAATAATATTATAATTTATTAAATACACTTTTAACCACATTTTAATTTTTTTAAAATATGATTATTATTTTCGAAATCATGAATGAGGTAATATTTTATTTTCACAAAAAATGTTAAAAGAATATTTTATTTCATCTAAAAAATGAATAGAATTTATGACTATTATGAGTACCAAATGAATTGAATCCCCCATAGAAAATTTCAAATATTATATTGGAATAATTTTCCCTTCAATATTAGGATAATTCTGAGATTTTATATATGTGACTTCAATTGGAGGATCACAATTTCCTAAATTAATATTCAAGTTATTTTTAATGTATTTTCATTGATTTCAGCATTCATTGGAGAATAGTAAGATTCAAAATGGATATATTGTAATGATATTATCATAAATATTTCATTAGATTATCTATAAATAAATTTACTAGTGAAAGTAGTGAAAAACATTATTCTAGTTCATATAATAAAGATAGTTATCGAATTTTCAGGCTAAATGCTTATGATGCATTTTTTACTCATATGAAGAATTCATTAGACATAAAAAGAGATGTGTGGGGCACAAAATTACATTTACAATTTATTTATCAGTAGGAATCAAGAGGAAAAATAGGGTTTGTATATGGTTAAGGCCTTACCCATTTATTTAGATGCCTTGGAATGATGCCTAATCAGTATGATTAATATGTGTGACATTATACATTACATCATTTTTAAATTAGTTACTGATTCAATATTTATTATTTTAATTTTTTTTATATTTATATAAAATTTGAATCATCTTGGGATAATTTATATCTAATTTTTTAACCATATTTTATTCGTTCAATATTAATCCTCCCTTATTTATTCTTTGTACCTTATACTATTTACATACCATCACTAAGAATCTGATCTCTCCCATTTGATATGTCTAATTTCCCTATGATTCCAATAAGAGTTTTATGATTTAAATGTAAATATTTTCTAGAAGTAAAAAATCATGTTCTCAAATTAAATTCAATGTTTTATTTAATATTTTCAAATTTATTGTCATATTTCAATATGTATCTAGTTTTTCCAGGATAATAAACTATTTTATCCTTTTATATGTGATCACATTTATTCAGTAACAATGAAATAATGTAACCATCATCTCTATAATAATAGGTTTAAGGTATTTATAGTCTCAATTGAATAAAATTATGAGAATAAATGTTTTATGCTTCATCATTGATAGAAAATATAAAAAATCAATTTTTAAGAGTGATACCTACCTAATCCATGATGAATATATACATATATGATCACAGTGATAAAACATGAAACAATGTGTAAAGTGTATCCCATTAGATCATATTGATAATAGTGAAAACTCTTAAAGAATGGCAAAAAATGATAAAAATATAGAGACTCTAAAGTTCAATTTGATTTTTATTTTTGACATATAAACATTGAAGAGACCAAAATTATTTTATTTGATTCTTACAAGGTGTATAATGGGAACCCACTATAGGGATACCAGGTGCCTAGTGGTCCAAATAGAATCACATATCCCCACATGTATCACACAGTGTACAAGGTATAATCACAAAATTTGATTTATAAACTCTATCATTCTCCCTATATTCTTCACTCCAAAAGTTACCTTTCATGTCATTTAAGATTACAAAATCTAAAACCAGCATAAGAAGGATATTTTACAGTTGAAAAAATGAGGGATTTAAGTCAATGAGATGAGGTTTATAACATCCGATATCCACACTTATATGTATCATTCATATTTCATTTGACATTTTGTAAAACAATGACAAGAAAATAAGGACCCATAAATGAGGGTTATTATAACATCCCCCAACCAATAGGATTATCACTCTCGAGAATCATCCTAATACATTCAAAATTATGTCTTTTAAATAATTGATAAATAATTTTAAAACATAAAGGAGTTACTTTTTTTTATAAAAGAAAATTTTTAATCACCATAATATAAACCTAATTTAATGTAATACTGAATTGAAAAGATACCACCACACAAGGGATATATATATTCTATTTGGTGACATGGGAAATAACTTCCTTGATTTTGTTTAATATGAGGCAAAGCATTCCAAACACCCTAAAATTTACTAAATGGTGATGATGATAACATAGAAAAAATAATTAATATAAACATCACCATATAACATATTGGACTACTAAGAGTGGGAAATGGATTTTTGAAATTATTCTTGTTGTTGGCTTTGTCGAAAAAAACCATTACTGATGTAATGGTGCATTGAGATTGGTAATGGATTCACATGATGGTGAGGTGGTGATGCTTGGATAATTTATGGTCACACATGATGAATGTTTTTATCGTGAGTGCACAATTACTATAAATTTTAAATTAAATTGTAATAGTTATTTACAAATAGATTATATTTGAAAAATACCACGAAAAAAGAAATTTGATTAATGAGGAATATTTTATATATTTTAATTTATTTTTCTAAAATCATTATTATAATTTAACTCAAAAAATAGGGTCAAATAAGAATGATATCAAACTCACAGGACTATGGTTATGTGGAGAAGGACTTAACCACAACCGATGGAGACAAAGAAGATTGTCTTCTACTAGAAATTTTTGTGAATGGGACATGTATTGGTCCAACGGAGTGTTTCCCATGAGATCGTGCATGCAGATATCCTTATTAACTAGTTGGGATGATGGGATATAGTTTGGAGGCACGACCTATGAGGCCCATGTCTGTTAAGGAAGTGTGGGAGCAGTAACTTCTTGTTACCCAATTATAGGTAATTATTAACTATTTTTGGGTTATTATTTAGTTGGAGTTTTTTTTGTGGTTAATTATGTATTGATTTTTTAAAAATTATTTCTTTTAGGGGATGTGAGAAGTAAGTGAATGGTCAAGTAAATATTTGATGTTTTGCATAGGAAACTCTGAGGACATGTTTGAGCAACTAAATGGGGGAACTCAGTTAGTACATCCAATGAGACCACTCCCTAAAATAAATTATCATGAAATATTTTATGATTATCATGTTTATTTCATGGGTAAAGTATCTATGTGTACAAACCATGCTTCCCATATAGAAACTCATGAAGGGATGATGGCTAGAGAAAATAGTTTCTACTAACCATGCGGTCTCTCAATCAAACCATGACTGTGGATTTGTAATCACATGAAAATAAATTTTAATTCAAAGGACCCGAGGTTTCACCCATATTTAACCCCCACTAAAACTTAATAAATTATTATTTTTCTTAATTCAATTATGAAGTGGTTTCAAATCCTCATACCTCTTCACCAGGATGATTTAATAATCATTGATCTCATTTGATCACCTTCAGGAATGTAGATCATATCTCATATTTATTCTTCTAATTTTCACTTATGTCTTCCCTAGTGTTTGACAGGTACTAATTCTATTGGGGGAGATCAACATTATTTTATTAGATCTTTAATTTTGGTGCTGAATCATGATCCCCTTCCCCTTATTCATTGGAAATCCTTTTATTGGTTTTATCATTTACCATGTGATTCATGGTAGGTAGTTCCATAATAAATATCCAATAAATTAAAACCTTATATATTATGAATAAACTGAAAAGAGTTTTAAATTATTTTAAACGCTATATTTGAATTAATTATTATTTGATATTTATATTTCCATGTAATTAATGCAAACCCCAAATTTCAATAAAATTTAAATTTTTAAGTGGATTTGAAAAATGTTATGGAATGATCTAAAAATTGATTTAATGAAATTCATTGGATATTGCTCCTTAATAATGTTGATTGATTTGATATTTGTCTTTGAAAATGGGATATATTTATGAGTACAATGATTTTATTTTGAATGTAAAATGGTCCTATTGAATGATGGTTTTTGAGAAAATGAATTTTACTTAAGCGTTTTTTGGTAAAATAAGATTTCTCAAAATGGGTCCCATCAAGGGGTGTTTTAATATTTTGACCACAAATTATTTATTGATTTTTGTAGCACATATAATCCAGTTTAGTTAATTGTTATTGGCGATAATAAAGAAAATATTTTCAATCCTATGAAATGTATTATGGATTTAATCACACACAAAATCATTTTTGGATAGATTTCTCATACTAGATCACCTAATGGGGTGTAGAATGATTTCTCATATGGTCCCCTTAAAATTTTATGATTTTAGTGTTCAAAAGTTTTAGATAAATTTTGATAAATGAGAATTGTGTGGATCCAATTACCAAAAACTAATATATTGTAGGGCATGTTAGTATGGGGCTATTCATTAATAAACCTAATAGATAATTAAATTATTGTATAATTGTTTTATTAAACCTAACTAATTTATATATGTTATATATATAAAATTTTCAAATAATATAGTTTTCATATATTTTTAATCAGTTTACATTTGAAATATTGTTTGGCTAAAATTAAATATATTATTTTTTTGTCATACCCTAAATATATTGATAGAATAATTAGTTAATTGATATGGTATTGTTTTGGAAACAGTTGGTGATACCATACTAGAATTTTTTCCACACTCAATACCATTTACATCAAGAATTTTTTGATTATATGAAGTTGTGTATTATAAAAGGTAATTTTCCACATACCAGTGGTGGATATTCTTTAATATTGGGACTCAGATTCTTGGAGGTGACTAGTGTAGATATTACACACTCGATGGATGGTATGTATAATATTTTTTATTTATATATTTTTATAACATTGATGATGTACTAATTTGGGTTTTGTTTGCCAAATTTATTATAGAACATTTTCTTTTTTAGAGTGTAAATCACAATGACTTGTGCCTTTATCATCATTTTTTTGTAGAAAAAATCAATCCCTATTTGATTTTGAAGGATTCAATGTTCTAGTAGACAACCATTGTGGAAAGAATAGACCATTTTATCCATGTTAGAGATAGATCAGATACCATGGTACCATGGTATCTAGGATGGTTTTTGAGAAATATTTGTCATAGGTATGTGTTTATACATCCTTCCTTAATATTTGTATATATTTGGGATGTCTTGGTATACATCAGATATGATTTTCATTACATAGAAGGTATTTCTAAGAATGATTCTAAACAACATTAATTATAATGTTCCTTAATCCTCCATGGGATTTTGGGAAAAGAATCATTTTTAATTTTGTGATCCAATTCTAGCATTTTCCCTTAATTTTTATTGAGGTTTCTAAAATCCCAATCATAAATTCTTTTTATGGAATTCATTTTCTTTTTTCCATGATGTGTGTCTTAATTCTAATCCTACTAGTGTTTTTGTTGATTTTTTCTAGAATCATGCCTTCAAGAATTAATTTTTATAGGCCATGGAAGGAATCCGCTAGTGAAACATAGTGATAAATTAATCTTGTGGTCCAAAATCTTATCAATAAAATATTGTCTGTTCTCCATTCCCTTGGACAGATATCAGAACCAGTTTATGTTCTGGACCTAGTAATTTAACCTCAAAGTGAAACATAATGGAATCTTGAAAAATTGTTACTTTTTTTAATCCAAACACTTTGAAATTATCTAAATATCCTTTAGAGGCTCATTATTTGTTTAAAATTATCAAGATTATTTTAGAGTTCTTGGAAACATCTAATTCAACTAAGGTAATGTGTTCCACTTCCAAAAATTATGTACCCAGCAGGTGGTGGTAGGATTTTATAATGGAATAAATCATATAGTTGAAGGGAATTAGAGTTATTTACATTGATCATTTCTATTCAGACTTTATGGTATTACATAGTTAAATGTATATCCTTAACCTCTTGATAGTTACAAGGTTGTGATGTAGTATGTGAACAATTTTATTGAGATTGTACATCATTCTCATGAGAATGTGACTAATATGAAGTTGAGTGTCCATTTATTTGAGATGAATCATTTTTTATACATATGATATCAGGTCTTTCTTTTTAATATCACTTCTTATGTTTACATACTATATAGATAGTTGATGGATGATGTTGATTTTACTAGAACGTTTGGGTTGATGATATTTCCATTTTATTAAAATTGAAGTTTAATAAATTCCCTCAAGGGAAAGAAAAATACTAATGTGATGTGTGGTGGATATAGATAGATTGAATCTTATAGATGTTCTACAGTTCAAGGAAGATTCTATTATAATTTCATCTATTATGAAAAATTTTGGAACTGAAATCAGGTCTTTACTAAGGAACCAATTATTCATATTTTTTTCATTCAATTTGGACACCTACATAAGATAATCTATTTATTTTATACTCCATTTAATAGAACATTATTATCATAATTTAAAAATAAAATATTTCCATCATATGAGTCATGATATAAGTAGTTTCGTCAATATGAATCTGGATACGAGATTTTTTACGCAGAGGAAGTATCTTCAGATGAAGAGAATACATGGAAAACAACCATGAGGGGTACTAAAACTATAGATTCATCATTATTGAATTATTTATTTGATATATATTGATCCAAATCACGTATATAGTCTAATTTTCTGATCATTATAAATCTATCTATGTAGGATTCATCTTAGGTGAAGTGTTTTACCATCCCCCCTTAGAAAAAATGGAGCGAAGGATCTACATTGTCCTACTTGTGTTTTATAATAATCAATGTTTGATCATTCATGGGATTTTATACATCAACATATGAAAATATTTTGACATAATCCCCAATATGGATTGGATAATTGATAATATGGATATATTTCACAGTTATCTTTGATGGGTATCCTTTACCACACCATAAGTGTTGTGTAGTATCATTCACAGAGAATGAGACCCAAAGTTGAGTATAGTATGGCCATTAGTTTTGGAGTTGTTGATGGTAATATTGATGTCTTATTTTGAAATGTGTAGGTAATCATTGTGTTCTGATCTCAATCTAGTCATCATCATGTTTTCTGGCCTATATTCTTCTGATTTATCTAGTTTTCCATATGGCAGAATGGTAATGCTCTATATTAATTTTGTATATTATAGTTAGCTTGTATTTATTCCTTCTAAAAATGGGGAACCAAGAGACATGAATAAGATATAGAAATGGTTGGATGATCTATTATAATAAGGATTTATATGCATGAGTGTGTTATCTTGGGTGAAACCAGTTCTCCATCTAATGAATCCTCATATAACATTTTCAATCTAGGTTGATTTCAGAAAACTGAATTATGTTTTGGAAAATACCATGTAATTGTTAATTAAAATTAATGATCTAATTTACATGATAAAAATGGGAAATTGGTAATTGAATATTTACCTTTACTCCAGTTAAGGGAAGTAAAATATGTGGGATATGTGGTCTCAAAATATTTTCACTGAGTCAATATTGAGAAGGATAAGGCTATTATGCCATTGGAGTAACAATGTAATATTTTTTATATATAGAGCTTCATCGGATTTTTGTACAATTATAAATGGTTGGATAGTGATTTATTAATTATGGATTCTCTAATGAACACTATCACCTGTAATAGAGTGAATTTATTTTAGAATGGAAAATGTTAGATATAAATAAAGGAGTTGAAATTTATTTCAATATATGTACCATTGTTGACTCTTCTAGAGGTTGGGAAAGGCTCTGTTTTCTTGTTTGATGCATCAGGTTAATGTTTGGTTCAATTTTTATATGCATGGTGTTCATGGGGAATCTTGTGGATCCAAAAATATTGGAAACAAAAAGATAATTACCCAACCCCATATTAAAAATTAATATATTTAATTAATTCATTTAATAGTTAGAGGAATTTCATTTTTATAGAAATGTTAACAATTCATTAAAATCGTAAAATAATGAGTTTTAACCTCTATAAAAATATTTAATACATTGATAGAGGCGTTCAATGGATTAACTATAGAATTTTTATTTTGAAGATCCTTACAAACCATGAAAGGGGGGTTTCATTATGGGAAAAATGAATCGGAAGCTTCCGACTGAGGTTGTGGAAGAATCATCAGAATAATTATTCATTGTGGGTATTTTTTCTTACTTAAATCATGGAATCAGGGAGGAAGTGTCTAATGTTATATTGAAATGTTTTTAGTTGAACTCTACTCTATGTTATGATATTTATTAGGAGAAGTAACATGATGATGAATTCCACAAAATCAGCGACTCCCTCTATAATGGTGATACTTTTAGTGAGTGGAAATTTTATTCCATGGGGATCCTATTTTTTTAAATCAATTTGGATTATTTTTTCCAAATGCAATACTGTAATGTAATATTTATATAATTTTATTTTGGTAGTGAACCATGTAACCATAAAAGGGATTTTATGATAAATAACGAGGATTATGTTGGCTTGGATTGATACGAGGAATCACTAAATGTGATTCTCACTATAAAATCTTTACTATGGTCAATTATGAGGATGAAATAGCTTTAGGTTTGCATTAACCACTTTTATAAGAGACATGTTAGTGAGAAAATATCTCTATATTTATTTTGGGTTTCTTTTCCACATAATCCTCCTAGAAATAAGGTGATATGTGTTTTTATCGATAGACTCATGAAATTGAATAACTTTATACCCATTTATGATTAAACTAAATTTGAGGACATGCTATATCTCTATTTGAATACTATTTTAATATTATATGGAGTAACTTCTTCTACAAAACCTCATAAGGATCATCATTTTACATTTCTATTTTAGAAGAGGCCTCTGAGAGGAACTTACATCTCATGTACATTTGATCATCAAATATCATCCGTAGATGGATGTCAAAATAGAATAATGTTTATATCTTTTTAAAAGGAATGTAACATTCTCAAATTCATTAATTTGGTAGGGATTGGTATTCCTATTTAGGATTGGTTGAGTTTTTTTATAATAAAAATTACCAGTTCACAATTTTTATGGATAATTTTAATGTTTTATATGGATTTTCATTTAAATCTACATTGCATAGGTCGAATATTACTTAAGATTCCATGGTCATCCCAATTTGTTTCTAATATATGATAATGAGGACTCATCCTATTAATTATAAAATTGTTTTGACATGGATCTAGTATATTTCCCATGTTGATCATTTTCGATGATCATTGGATTTTCCAATTTTTTACAAAATGTTCTAGAGAGTTTCACCTTGATTGGATCACCGACCTCTTGGTAAATTGGGAATCTTATTACCATGGATCATGTTTCATTTAGAGACTATAATTGAGGTGTGAAATGTGGATTACGGTTAATCACTTCCACATTAATTGACTCCAATCATAGATGTGTTTCATGTTTCCCAACATTGGAAGTATCTTTTTGACTTTTCACATGATTCATGTTGGGATGATCATGATATTGATCATTATTTATCAATAAATAAGAATTTATTTATGATTTTTTTATATATCAGTAGATTGAGGAATGAAGTTACCCTTTTTCAATGTTTTATTGAAGCAAGTTATCTTCTATATGACATGGAATTTGTTGATAGAATTCATAAAGATGGAACACTTTTATGGAGGGGAGGATGTAAAAACAATTTTACTTTTTATAGGAAAATATTCAACATTAATTTGGTTTAAATTAATTTTGGTTCACTTCATGTAGTTTTGGGAGTAATGCTGAAAAATTGGCGCTTTAAGTGGTTATGCATAGCTGGAATAGGGTTTCCACAAACCATATAGTTTTAACCAAAAAACTGTCTGGCCATGTAGAAGAAACTAGAAGAGGGTACAATAATTTTCTAACCCATGTAACCTCTCCCACAGACACTATGGTATCAAAATTTGGGGTTATGATTGTTGGTTCATGGTTTTTGTAACAACACAGCCAATACATATTCCTTAAACATAATCCCATTGAGGGAATAGAATTAGTACTAACTGTGCACATTAGATTTTAATCCCCAGAAAAATAATTTTAAAATCAAGGGAACCCCTTTTTAACACCTTATATACCCAGACTCAGCCCTAATAAATTTCATTATTCTTGAATTCCATTAAGAAGCTGTTTTGGAACCTCAAACCCCTTATCTAGGTGTATAAATGCACCATTGAAGTAATATGATCTCCTTCAAGAAAGTAATTTTTATGGATTCATCCATTATTATCTTTTCTATTCTTTAGTTTTTTATAGATCATCATGTTATTGAGGGATCTAAACTCATTTTTGTAGGATCATTATTCTATGTGTTTGTTCAAGACATCCTTTACCTCATTATTTATTAGAAATCCCATTGTGGCTTTTATATTTGAATACATGATTAAAGATAAGTGTTTTCATAATAAATTTCCATTCAATTTAATAACAAAATCACTTGATTGAATTGAAATTCATTTTTAAGTGAATTAAACCCAATAATTTTGAATGATTGATGTTTGATTTTTATATTGGATTGTAATTGATAACAATTGTGAAATTTAAGTGAAATTGAAATTATTTGGTGGATCTAAAGAATTTATGGATTTATTTCAAAATTGACTTTATGTGTATGACTACATGTTGATCTTTATAAAATTGATTAAATTTAATTATTTTATAAATGTCATTAAATTGTTTAAAACCATGATTTTATTTTGTAATAAAATGACCATGTTGAAAAAAAATTTTTGGGAATATAGAGTTTGAAAGATTAATTTTCTAAAACAATTGATTTCTCGGAATGGGACCCCTCATGGGGTGTAAATTAGGTTTTTCCCTTGAATTATTGATTTATTGTTAGAGCACCTAAAATCCTCGATAGTTAGTAGGTAATAGGGATAGGCATGCTAGGTCTCTACCTCGCTATAAATTTATTTATGATAAAAAAACTAACTAAACCAACTTTGGCTAGACTTTTCAAAGGGACATACCTTATATGGTGTTGATTTGACTATGTATAAATTAATATAATATTATAGATAAAAAAGATTTTTGAGGATCATATTACTATAACATAACATACTGTA
This sequence comes from Viscum album, assembly GCA_963277665.1. NCBI lineage: Eukaryota > Viridiplantae > Streptophyta > Magnoliopsida > Santalales > Viscaceae > Viscum > Viscum album. The sequence goes on from OY728129.1 coordinate 269,627,670, forward strand.
GGCTATGATAGAATGAGGGTTTATTCAGGAAATTATTGAGCATGTTATTGATAATTGAAATATTTTATACACGATAAAAAATATATACAAATTTTGTTATAAATAGGGTTCATTTTTTCCAGTTTTTATATATTTATAATCAATTTAATTTTAATATCATATTTAGATGAAAATATGTATTTGAATTGTCACGTGTTACTCTATTTAAATTAATAACATAATTATTTTATTGATATTGTATTATTCATGGAACACAAATTGATGTCGTGCTTGACTTTTAATATCACACTCTATATATTACATTAAGAATTTGAATATTATCTTATTCTAGGTCCAACAAAAGGGAACACCTTGTTGTGGCAGTTTTGAATGTTCTTAATATTGGGACATATGAGCATGGAGGTGATCAATTGTGATTATTTCTACACAATTCTTGTTAGGCCTATTGTTTTATCTTGATAGATGTTGATTGATTTGATGATATATTGTTTTGGGTATCATTTAACTATTTTATTCAGGTACATTTTCTCTTTTGGAATGTTGAGGAAGCTCACATTTTTTTGACATCATTTATTTTTGTGGGAAAAATCATTCCTAATTTGACCTTACATGATGTCAATTACTAGTCAACAACCCATGGGTATCCGGAATTCCCTTTTAAGCATGCCGAAATTAGCTTGTGTAATAGAGAGCCAGAGTATCTTTACTAGTTAGAGATAGGTGTCGAACCCCACTAATTTCTTGAGAGGAACATGGTTCGTGGTATAATTAATAGAAGTTCATAGATGGTAATTTTTTTGATGTGGAATGGTATTGGGTGGTTCATTGATCATTTATCTTTAAATGATATGGATAAAAAACTATCTACATTATACAACTAATCTTAAAGACCTAATATGATGCAGTCATTCATCTCTTTCATAGAGCTCTTGATTTTATTTGTACATAGGTTATTTCGAAATTATGAAGCCACAATGATCATACAATCATAATGGTTGGATTATTTTTTTCTATTTTAAAGGAAACATTTATTTCATGGGATCTATGTGAGTTCGAAGAATCTATTTTATATGATATTCATCATTTCTAATGCAAAAAATATAATTATCATGTTTTAATATATCAAAATGAAAATGAACTTTTGGGGATGATGTAAATTCTTGAATTTAGTGAAAAACATTGTCCAAATAATAATTTAATATATTAATACTTTCATTGATAAATATTGAATGAATATATGAAGACTCGAGGCATCGAAATTTCATATTCAAAAGAGGATATAAAGGGTGAAGCCTAATTATTCTATTTTATATTCTTGTTCTTTTTATGTGATGAATTTTCCTTTCTACGAAGTTTAATTGGGAAGGATAATTCCATGAATCATAATGTTTTTACTCACTGTAAGATCCATGGAAAAATGAGTTGGATATATCGGAGTCTTTCCATAAACTCTGGAACATTGTATATTTGATGTAGAAATATTTTTATCTATATGGATCTACACATGTTTATTTCTATTTCACCATAGAAGAATATAAAATTATAAAATTAACTTTACTACATTATAATATATTTCTTGACACTGGGGATGTGTCAAAATATTCTGTCTCATGGATTATGGATATTTTGAAATTCATCAAGATTCACTGAAAATAAAATGATTAAAATTTTCAATTCTAAAAATTTAGATGATATCTTACCACAGAATATGTTTAATCTCACGATATGTAATGTGATACACGATGAAAGGTCTGGATATCCATTGTTTCCAATCATTTAATGAATAGTAAGAATACCCCAATATTTACGGGAGTAAAATAGTGTGAATAAATATAGAAATGTTAATGGGTATTCAGTTTTAAGTAAGGTTGATTAAATATTTAATCATAACACATTTAAAAATGGAATTAAATGATCCATTAAAACATGGAATGTTGTAATTCTTCTAAAAATAAATGGTACATGATGTTAATAAAGTTAAAAGGGAAGTGAAATATTGTATGATCATATTATGATCACATTACATCATGATAGTTGTAATCCATTGAGGGTAATGAGGATTTAGATAGACATCCTCCAATAAATTTATTCCCAAGGTTGAATAAGGTGGATTTGTCTCAAAAAATAAATAAAATTTACCTTCCAAACTATTTTTGAATATAGTTGGTCTTTCTCCATGTTGATTTCTAGAATGTAATGTAGTATACCAACAATGAAATAAACCAAGCATCTATATTTTTTAGTATTAATTTAGTGGGGCTGATGAAGTGTCATACATTTAAATAAACTATGTGTGATCCTTTACCTGGTAGTTAGAAAATAATTTGTATGATAGTGACCCTTTCCACAAGTGGTGATATATCAATAAATGGTTTGATGGAGTGTCCTACAGGGAGTAGTGGCCCATCCCTAAACATGTATGGTAATGAGCCTGATAATTGCATTTCACTAGTTCAAAAAAACAATATGTTATCATAACAACATTTCTTCACCAATAAGAATTTGTTTGTATTATCCTCGGTCTATCCCTTTACAGTTAACCATGTAATCTATTCTTTCCATGTTTCACATCATTCATGCACACCAAAAGAGATTAATAAACCCAAAATATCAAATAAAGAACATAAAAAGTTATCCTCAATGTTGATAGTTTAATATTCATAAGGGTAACAAGTAATTAAATGAAAAATAGATTTAACTTTCAGTAAAATTTCATTCCATTTCAGAACCCCTGGAAGTCTCACATTATGTCAATTTTATAATTATAATACGTGACCTAGAAGTTTGGTTCATTTTTTATTTCTTAAATATAATTTTAAATTTCATTTAATATGATATCTATATTAAATGATCCTTTCGATGATGGAATGTATTTCAAAGCCTTAAAATAGAGTTCCTCAAAAAATTTTAATTTTCACATTGTGTTTCTTAAAAAGTTTTTTTATAAGAATTAATATTTTTAAGAAAAAATAGTGTTTTCTATGAAATAGATAGATAGAAATTTTAAATTAATATATTTTTTATAGAAGATATAATGGAGGACCTTTATGAATACTAGAATAAATTGGTTAATAATGAAATCTTATCCAATGGTGTTTATATAAAATTGGATGAGTAGTTTATAAAATTAGAAAATACATGTGAGAAATGCCTTATGGTAAAAGAATGGAAGATGAAAAGTTTGATGATATCAACCTATAGATTTAATTCTCCAAAAAAGTTAATATATAAAATTAATGTTATCTCTACTTCTAATCCTCTTCAAGGTAATGGATTTCAAATTTTAGAACTTCACATTGAGATGAAAAAATATAATGTTATAGTAATGAAATTGAAACAAAATGAATTCACATTTTTAGAATTTATATTTCTATTATAGAAATGATCAGGGGTTAATCATGTATAAATTATAATACTTGATTATTGATGAATCACTTATGGAAAATAGAAGGTTAAAAAATGAATAATTTTCATGAAATTTCAACATGAAGAAAATGGGTACAATGGTGAAAGATAAAAGTTACATGAATGAATATATTTCCATAGATATATTTAAATGTATGGTACAAAATATGAAAAATTAAATTTTTCATCAATAGGAATATAATAATAAGAAATAATATTGAATCTGAGGGATTCGAGCTAAGATATTAAAATTTTATATCCAAATATAGAGGAAAAATATAAAAAGATGAGTGGCATGAAAATATAATAAAAAGGAAAAAAATAATCTAAATAACTCTCCAAAATATATCTCAACATGTGAAGAAACTAAGAGTTTTGCAGATGTTAATAATTGAATGAAAACTTTGGTCCATGGAAGATGTGTTTTTCTAGAAATAAAGAGGCACAAATGTTCTTCTATTGTAGAATATTTGGGAATATCATAGAATAACATCTTGTAAAAATAAAACTGAAATAAAAAAGAGCTATAGTATTATGAATTTCCCATTTGAGGGAAACCAAATTAGGTATGATTATTTTGGATGTTGTTTTATTTATTAAAACCACATTCATATGGAATGGTATTATAATTTTATAAAGTCATTTAAGGTTAAATAATACATAAAGAGATAATACACTCTTATAACATAAAAAGATAGATATTGTCATAGAAAAATGACTCTTAAGCTGGCAATTGGGAACAACTCATTAGAGAATGGAATTAAACCCCAAAAAATGATGTATGATGAACAAAATTAATTCTATAAAAAAACCATGTTTTAGTCAATGATAGAAAATAAATACTGAAAAATGATATGTTTTTTGTTGCTTGGAGAAGGATGAAAACATTTTTATGTTGATTCCTATAAATAAGTTGTTTTCAAATATGTAACTAGTGGATATTAGGGATATAGGTTTCCAAAGTATACCTAAAGAAACCTTTATGATGGAATAGAAGAATATACAAAGGAAAAATATTCCATAGATGAGATCCACTTGTGATGAAAAATACTTTTTTTTTGCAAGTTCCAAAAATTAAAATGTTGTGGACAAAAACTAACCAATGATGAAGGATTATGCTTACATTAATAAATTGAAGTGTGAAATTGGAATAATTTAAAGAAGTTATGTTGGAAAAAGTTTTATTTAGATGACTATATGTGATGTTAAATAACATGCGATGATTATTTCATTCCAATAAAAACTTATAAAATATGGAAAAAGTAATTTGGATGTTGGTGGGTTATTTTATATTGAACATCCATATTCCTCATGATATAGAAATTAATTCTATCTCTCTCCACCATATGATTTATTTTTTATAAATGTATTTTACGAGGTGATGAACTAATGCGGATAAATGATCAATGGGGTGGGATTAATTGAATGGAACATAGTTCATTTTTAATGGAAAAATAACTCAACAATGGATATTGAAGAAAATATATAAATGCATATATTGAATATCCATAGTCTTAGAATAATTTCATTTTGAATTTACATGGAAGGAAGTATATAAAAAATCACAAAAATTTTAATTGGTATCTGCATTTAAACAAGACAATCAATTAAATGGTTTTAATAGTATTCAATAGTATTGAATGTGGTAATGTAGCAGCCACAAAACATTATTATATTTTTATATATTGTTTATAAAAAGGTATTTTTTGTATGATATAATCTAATATTTTTAGGATATTCAAATGAAACCGATAGTTTTTTTGACTATATTTACCCCTTTTAACACTAACATGGGGTATCCTCATCTGGTGTAAAGATTAAATATCTAAGGTGGAGTTGTGTTAATCATAAAATGATATTACATCTTAACATGTGGGGAATTTTTTCCATGTGGAATAAATTACTTCATCATGTGATATCATTCTCAAAAGATATTATTTTTTGTTGTACTAATGCTTTGGTGTGATGTGGGGGGTATTATTGGTTTTTATTCAAGAATGGAAATCTAATTTTGAGGTGTGTTTCTCTTAATATATTGAAGATATGGATAGCCAAGATTATTCTTTTAAAAAATCATATTTCTGACACTAAGAATCAGTATAGTATGCTTATATAATCTTCCTGAATTGTCATGTTAAAAATGGAAAATTAACTTAGTTATTGTCTTGTGAAAATTTAGCTATAAATTATATTATATTATGTATATCAGGTTTATTGAATGCAGTATATCACTATGTAGATAATTCCAAAATATGAGTATATTTAAAATAATTCGAATGGAAATCCCCATTGGTGGAGTTGTGATTTCTTGGATTCATACACTAAACTAAATGGGAGAATTTTCACAACATGAAAATCAGAGAATCAATATTTCATAGGGATAAATTCCTTGAATAAATGGATTATTTCCTGTGAGATTCATATATAATGTGGATAAAAAAGTATATTGAAGAACCCATAGTATCTTATTAAAAATTAGGAGGATATGTGAAAATAATGGTTGGTGAAATTGAACATAAGGTGATATTATCAAATGAATACATTCAACTAAATTCATTGGGGATATTTTTCGAATCATAAGAGTATGAACAAATTTTTTTGGAAATATATGTGTTTTAGGGTTTTTGAGACTACCATTATGATGTGGTTATTCCAATAGAATTATTATAGGTTCCCTTGATGGTGAAGTAACGATTCACGGAAAATTTTATAGAATTAATTAATGACATTTCATGTCATCAATGAAAAATCAATACAACATGTGAAGACTATGAAAATTGTTATTTCCATGAATATTGGGTTTGAAGAATACCATGAAAAAGAATAAATCAATTGAAAGAGGTAGATGGTATATAGTTTTAAATTACATTTCACTAATAACATAATTTGATGTTAACACATAAAATAAAGTCATACAATCAAGAATTTATTCTGCTCGACAATGGGTAAAAGGAACACAGAAACAATTTCACACAATAGAGCCAAATGTGATAGCCCACAAAGCAAAATGTAGTGTGTGTGGACCATGAATAGTCATTAGGTCCAAAAACCATTATGGTTCACATTTGGATGGTAAGGCTATTCCCTTTAGACATGTGATAAATCTTATGAAGGCACAACCTATGTGTCCCATGCATGTGAAGGTGTTGTGGGTGTCAACCCCAACTACCATCTCGAATAGCCTAAGGTACATGGAGTGATAAAAGGAAGATATCAATTGAGTGTAATGACCCGTTTGGAATATACCTAACACTAAGAGGGGGGTGAATCAGTGTTGGGGACTTTTAAACCAATTCCAAATTTTATCCATGTACCTCCAGACCTGTTAGGATCGTGATTCTCTTATTCACTTTTCCTGGTCGCATGAAATAATAGAAAGCAGTAAAGATATGCACATGTTATTTTTACAAGGATCACCAATCAATAAGAGTAGCTATGTCCTTGCCATGCATGGGGATGACCCGTGCATGGATTCTCCATTATAATGTAAAATGATATTACAATGGAGTGGCTAGGAAATCAATCCTCTAACCAGTGTGAGTCCCTACACTTTGGAGGGGGTGGGAAACAATCCTCTTCCCTAGACTATTGAAAGCCTAGTCCAACTTGCAGCCTATAGCTGGTTCTTTATACTACCTATGAAGACAGTCTCTTGCAGCCTCTTGCTGGTTCTTTATACTGCCTATGAAGAAAATATTCTCTCTATTAAAAGAGTTTGCAACACCAAAAGAATCTTTCACCTGTTGAGACCTATTGGATGTCACAGTGCTACTTTGTTCTTTCTCTATTCAATTATTACCTGACTAGCAGCATGAAGGTAAAAAACCACTTCTTTCTCTATAGAAATCCTGAAAGCTGCACAATCTTATTCCCCTTCTCCTTCAGTGAAAAACCAGCCACACTGAGATAGCTTCTGCTTCAATCTACTGGAATCACAAACTCCTGTTGTGATCATCAGAACAATGAAGACCAGCTCATCTTAGCATCATCATAATTAAATTGCCCTAAATAATTGTCAGCCTTCAGTTGGGCATACTTTGTTCTTCTTCTTCTCTTCGTTCTCTTTGACACAGTATAATTATAGTGTTCTAATATCTTTATTCAATTCTCAATACCAACACAAGAGTATATTGATATACTACTTTCTTCCGTGGTGCAGATATGAATTCAGTTGCACATCTTGTTCTTCCTCACTTCACAATGCACAACGATAGTGTTAAACACCAATAGTGTGAGTGCGGTTCAACTTCTCTTTGTGAAACCAAATGGTTCACAGTTCTTTCTTCTTCGCAAAGCTGCTTCGAGAGTGTTATGCACCTATCAAAGGCCTGCGGGACACTCAAATTTTTCGCACAACCTTCTAGGTGGCTTGCGCGTAAAATTCAAGCCTTGTGCGTAAGAAAACCTTTTGGCGTGAAAAACATTTTTCGCGCAACACTTCTTTTTCACGAAGAACTTCCTATTTCGCGCAGCAGTTCCTTTTTCGCGTAGCACTTCTTCTTTTCGCTCAATACTTTATACTTCAATTTTTCCGCGTGTCAGATCTCGGGGTTTGTCTAAGAGTCGAGTCTCTTTTAATGAGAGGGGTTCACCTCATATTTATAGGCATTTTTGACTTTGCATGTAAAACCCCTTCCTGCACGTAAAACCTCTTTCATGCGCGTAAAAACTCTTTTATGCAACTTCATATTTCACGCCATGCTTCAATATTTCGTGCACCTCATGCCTTTGCCATTTATCATCCTTCTATGCATGAAGCACCAGTTGCGCGCATAATTCTGCACCACGTTCCATATTGCGTGCAAACCCAATCTTTCCTATGACATCATATTTCTTGCACTGCTCCAATCGTTCACGCATTTTATTCCTTTGCCAATTTTTGAGCTTCTGATCTCGAAACACCTTTTGCGGGAAAACTTCATTCCTCTATTTCGCGCACCATGCCAATATTTCACGCAAACTTCATTTTTCGCGCAGCCCACAAATATTACGCGCACAACTTTTTTTTTATGCATCCCGCTGATATTTCGCGCATCCTGCAAATATTTCGCGCAAGGATCCAATTTTTTACGCAACCCACTTCTATTTCGCGCAGCCCGCATATATTGCGTGCACCACTTTATTTTTGCGCGCGACATGCCTAAATTTCCGTGCACTCCATTCCTTTGTCATTTTTCAACGTTCTGACCTTGAATAACTCCTTGCACGTGAAAATATAAACCATCTTCAATCTTGTGCGAAACATCCATTGCCAAGCACATTTCTTCATCTCCCAATTTTCAGGCCCTAAAATTTGGCAAACACTGGGAAACGATGCCACCTTAAATTGTGCTCTCTTTTTTTCATCCCCAGATTGTCTATTTCTTTGTCATTTTATCTCTTTACTGCTTCCCATAATCATTCTTCTGCTCTTATCACGAATCCCACTATCATGATATTTATCATTTGATAGATCAGCTTTAGCATCGTCAGAGTTGCAATGGGAACTAAAACTTCCCTATCTCCCAGCAGCATCATTCCTTCCAATCAAAACTTTATATGACGAGCATCATCATTTCTCCCCCTTTCCTTCCAAAGGCTTTCATCACAAGTTCTCCTAACTCATGATATGTGTGGAATAAATATCAGAAATGCATCATATGATTTGGATATAATGTGAAATGCATGGCTACCTACAAATTCCAAGCCCTTCCACATTCTCTCTTCTTCTTCCACCATCATTCTACACTTCATGCAAATCATATGATTTTATTATTCAAGTAATAGATTGCATGGATTCCTTTCATGAAGAATTTCATGGTCTTCTTAAAATCCTCATTCTTCTTCAATCATCCTCAGATGGATCATACTTTTCCATTATTCATTGTTGTAAACAATGTGTCACCATTGACACATGTTCTTCGAAATTAGGATCAGCTCAACAATCGTCTAAATTTATCATCTAAGAGAAGTGCTCATGTATGAAATCCAATGCTATGATTGCTTAAAAATTCTCCAGGCAACCCCACATCAGTCGATCTCCATTAACTTTGGAGTTCTTCTTCATATCCTTCTTCATTTTGACCAGCATTGACAACTGTTGACAACAAATAAAATCTTCAAACACAATGTGGTCCCAACAATCTCCCCCTTTAAATTTTGATGTCAATACCTTAAAGTCTCTTCAAATGAATGTGTCAATGCCAGAATAAGAATCTTATCTCTCCCCTTTACTTCTGTCTCTCCCGTAGACATTCATTTAATTTCTCTCCCCCTTATTGAAAAGAAATACAAAGGTCATGGTAGAGAGGGTATCATTCTTTAGTTAAGAAAAGTGCCAACAATCATTTCACTCTAAGTATACTTGAGCAATTCTCGGTGTAGAAAATAAGAGGATTTTATTTAGACAAAAAATTTGTCCATTATCCACTAAATATGACGCCTCATGACATGAGAACTTATACACTTGTCTTCAAGGGTTCTCCACTTTAATTCCAGGCCAAATATATATAATATTATAAGAAATAATAAACCTGAAATTCTTGCACTCACTACAAAAAACATATCAAAAACATTCAAGTGCAATTGGTAGGATAAGTGGCCTTGGAGCACTTTCACTCTTCTTATTTCATTGATTATTTTCATTACTCCCCATTTGTAGAATGATCCTTATTTTGAGTAACCAAGGATAAGAGATTTAGAAATAACATACCATTTCCAATGACGTGATCTTTTGACAATCTTTAGAGTAGTAGAATTTAGTACCAACTGAAGTTGATACTTATTGAGATAAAGACTCTGGCAACTTATTCACTTGTCTCCCCATCAAGGGAAAACATCTCATCACTGAATCTCAGGTTCTCCCCCTGAGATCTTGCTTCACCTTCAATTCCCTATATAATCAGAACAAATACAATACACAAAGATTTAAGGGAATAAGGTGGATCCTCCATGCTTCATCAATGTGAGCAGGATGGAAGAGATGATTTTCTCAACCAAGAAGCTCCATTTTCTCCACTCCTCACACTTTCACATATGATCTTTAATTTTTAATTTGGATGTGTGGATCTCAATACTTCTTCTATATCTTTGCGTGTGAATCTTCTTTCCTCAAGAGATTTCCAAGCACTAGAATCTCCCGGTGCAGCTTTCATCCTCTTCAGGAATTCTTGTTGTGATGGAATAAATTCAAAGTACTTTCTGCCCGTATGACCAGCCTTGTTGCACCTCACACACAGAACATCTTTGTCTTCATGCCAAATCTTCCTTTTGTTTTTACCACAATTCATAGCATGTTCATCTTCCATCTTTCACATTCTTTCCAAATCTTCTCGACAAACCACTAATATATCATTAGGGACTGAGGAATTAAGATTGGATCTTGTACATGGATTCTTCAATGTGTCTTCTTTCTTAGTAGTTCTTTTGGATGCACCACTCTTCATCATATTGGATTTATAATCCAAGGTCTTCTCAACTTTGTTTATTGAAATCTTCTTGGGAGAATTTGTTTTCACATTGATTGTGTGATTTCTTCCCAATGATGCTTCTTTATTCTTGCCCAGGTTTTGTGGTCTTCTTTTCTTATATGAACATGAACCATTCATATGACCACTCCGATTGAATACATCATAGATGTTATCTAACATTCCAAATCTGTTTGCAGCATGCAGATGTTTCTGTATCTATGGATGTTGCGTCTCCTTCTCTATATTTCTCCCCCTTGAGATGGGCTTTCTCTGTTATTTTACATTTAAGGGATTGTACCATCAATCTAGTGCACAATGACCAAACCTGTTGCAGCACCAGCATTGACCAACAAACCTTAACTTCTTGTCATCTTCTTGATAATTTTGTTGAGTCTTATTTTTCTTAGTATGTTGTGATTTCTGTGGGGGTCTATCTTCTACACTCTCTCCCCTATCCACCCTATCCATGGTGATAGGTTTCATCTAACTTTTCTTCATCCAAACTAGTTTAGAATTTTTCTTCTTACCTACACTTTTTGTAGTATCAATTTTAAAAACATTAATACAAGTTGGTATGGATGATACCTTTACTTTCTCAGCTACTTGTGATAGATAAATGAGTGAAGCCATGATCTTCATATCACATGTTGGAGGTCTTTTGACAGTAGAATCCTCCAGTGAGCATTGAGTACCGGCACCAACTATTTCCTTCTTTTGTGGAGACTTAATATGTGTCTTCTCAAGATTGGTTAGTTCAGCTTCCAATTCATGACATCTCATATTGAGGATGACTTCCTGGTTTCCAATCATAGTCATATTCTCTTAACAATCCTTCTTTAATCTTTCAACTTCATCTTCATACATCTTTACTTTGTTTTGTAACAAATTGTCAAGTTCACAGATCTTCTTGGGGTTATCTTCCAAATATAACTTCTTGACTTCATTGCCCCTTTTTAGTTCATCTTCTAGTGCATGGATCTTCTCTTCTAGAATCTTGTTGACTTCCTCCTTTTCTTAAACATATTTGAGCCACTTTGAAGACCCTTCTTCAAATCCCCTCTTTATTGCTTCAAAGGCTCCAACCTGTCTGGATAGCTTTTTACATTCAACAATTTTTTCTTGTAAGCATTTCTCGAAAACATTATTTTCCTCTTCCAGCTGAGTGATATTTTCGTGCATGCATTGAAATACCCCACAAACCAAGGATGCACTCTTTTCAGGAATACCATGCAGAATCATTCTTAATCTATCAACTGATATTTCTGGAGATGTAGTAGATTGTTCATCACCACTTGTGCTAGAATTTTCATCATGTGGCTAATTTCCAAATGTACTAACACATACCTCTTGATCATTTGAGGTAGGAAGGTTTTCCATCTTCTTGATGGAGACTTGAGCCACCTTTTCATTACTTTCCAAATCTGGTGTGTCTTCAACGTCAGCCAGAATGGAGAACTAGATGCTTTCTCTTCTTTAGATAAGAGGGAATTCTTCTTCAACTTTCTCTTCTCTTTCTTTTTCCTATTCATCATGGTCTTGGTAGATATAGCCTTCTGATCAAAGGTAACTAAATCTTCACCAACACAACTCTTCATTGTTGACTAAGGAACGGAACTGAATTTTTCAAAAGAGAATAACATAACTTTAGATAATCCAAAAGAGGTTTACCTGCCTCTGATACCAATTGTAAGGACCAGTTTGGAATATACCTAACAATGAGAGGGGGGGGGTGAATCAGTGTTGGGGACTTTTAAACCAATTCGAACTTTTATCCCCATACCTCTAGACCTGTTAGGATCTTGATTCTATTATTCTCCTTTCCCTATTGCATGCAATAATTGAAAGAAATAGTGATATGTACATGATATTTTTACAAGGTTCACCACTCAATAAGAGTAGCTACATCCTTTCCATGCATGGGGATGACCCGTTCATGGATTCTCCATTATAATGTAAAATGCTGTTACAATGTAGTGGCTAGGAAAACAATCCTCTAGCAAGTGTAAGTCCATACACTTTGGAGGGGGGGAGGGAAACAATCCTCTTCCCTGGACTGGTGAAAGCCTAGTCCAACATGCAGCCTCTAGTTGGTTCTTTATACTGCCTATGAAGACAGTCTCTTGCAGCATCTAGCTGGTTCTTTATACTGCCAATGAAGACAGTCTTCTCTCTGTTAAAAGAGTTTGCAACACCAAAAGAATATTTCACCTGTTGAGACCTATTGGATTTCACAGTGCTACTTTGTTCTTACTCTATTCAATTATTACCTGCCTAGCAGCATGCAAGTAAACAACCACTTCTTTTTCTACAGCAATCCTGAAAGCTGCACAATCTTCTTCCCCTTCTTCTTCAGTGCAAAACCAGCTACACTAAGATAGCTTCTGCTTCAATCTTCTAGAATCACAAACTCCACTTGTGATTATCATAACAATGATGACCATCTCATCTTCGCATCATCATAATTAAATTTCCCTGAATAATTGTCCGCCTTCAGTTGGACATACTCTGTTCTTATTCTTCTCTTCATTCTCTTTGACATAGTATAATTATAGTGTTCTAATCTCTTTCTTCAATTCTCAATACCAACACAAGAGTATATTGGTATACTACTTTCTTCCGTGGTGCTGATATGAATTCAGTTGCACATATTGTTCTTCCTCACTTCACAATGCACAACGACAGTGTTAAACACCAATCGTGTGAGTGCGGTTCAACTTCTCTTTGTGAAACCGAACGGTTCACAGTTATTTCTTCTTCGCAAAGCAGCTTCCAGAGTGCTATGAACCTATCGAAGGCCTGCGGGACCCTCAAATTTTTCACTCAACCTTCAAGGTGGCTTGCGCGTAAAATTCAATCCTTGCACGTAAAAACAACTTTTGGCGCGAAAAACATTTTTCGTGCAACTCTTCTTTTTCGCGCGGAACTTCCTATTTCACACAGCAGTTCCTTTTTCGTGCAACACTTCTTCTTTTCGCGCAATACTCTATACATCAATTTTTTCGCGCGTCAGAGTTTGGGGTTTGCCTAAGTGTCGAGTCTCTCCTAATGAGAGGTGTTCACCTCATATTTATAGGCATTTTTGACCTTGCACGTAAAACCCCTTCCTGCGCGTAAAACATCCTCCATGCGCGTAAAAACTATTTTATGCAACTTCATATTTCGCGCCATGCTTCAATATTTCGCGCACCTCATGCCTTTTCCATTTTTCATCCTTCTAAGAACGAAGAACCAGTTGCGCGTAAAATTTCGCACCATGATCCATATTGTGCGCAAACCCAATCTTTCCTGTGACATCATATTTCGCACATTGCTCCAATCTTTCGTGCATTTTATTCCTTTGACAATTTTCGATCTTCTGATCTCAAAATAACTGTTGTGCGAAAACTTCATTCCTCTATTTCGTGCACCATGCCAATATTTTGTGCAAAATTCATTTTTCGTGCAGCCAACTGATATTACGCGCACAACTTTCTTTTTCGCGCAACCCGCTGATATTTCGCGCATCCCACAAATATTTCGCGCAAGGATCCAATTTTTCACATAACCCGCTGCTATTTCGTGCAGCCCGAATATATTTCGTGCAACACATTATGATTGTGCGCTACATGCCTAAATTTCAGCGCACTCCATTCCTTTGTCATTTATAAATGTGTTGACCTTGAATAACTCCTTGCACGTGAAAATATAAACCATCTTCAATCTTGCGTGCACTCCATTCCTTTGTCATCTTAAACTGTGCTCTCTCTTTTTTTCATCCCCAGATTGTCTATTTCTTTGTCATTTTATCTCTTTAATGCTTCCCATAATCATTCTTCTGCTCTTATCAAGAATCCCACTATCGTGATATTTATCCTTTGATAGATCATCTTTAGCATCGTCAGAGTTGCAATGGGAACTGAAACTTCCTTATCTCCCAGCAGCCTCATTCCATCCAATCAAAACATTACATGACTGGCATCATCATTTCTCCCCCATTCCATCATAAGGATTCCATCAAAATTTCTCATAACTCATGATATGTGTGAAATACATACCAGAAATACATCGTCTGATTTGGATATAATGCAAAATGCATGCCTACCTCAGAATTCCAAGCCCTTCCACATTCTCTCTTATTCTTCCGCCATCATTCTACACTTCATGCAAATCATATGATTTTATTCTTCAAGTAATCGCTTTCATGGATTACTATCATCAATAATTTCATTGTCTTCTTCAAATCCTCATTCTTCTTCAATCATCCTCAGATGGATGATACTTCTCCATTCTTCATTGTTATAAACAATGTGTCACCATTGACACATGTTCTTTGAACTTAGGACCAGCTCAACAATCATCTGAATTTATCGTCTAAGAGAATTGATCAAGTATGAAATCCAATGCTATGATTCCATAACAATTCTACAGGCAACCTCACTTCAGCCGATCTCCATTAACTTTGGAGTTCTTCATCATATCCTTCTTCATTTTGGCCAGCATTGACAACTGTTGACAACAAATACAATCTTCAAACACAATGTGGTCCCAACATTGAGAGAACTTATTATATGAAACATAAACATGTGATTTAATTTACATAAATATTTAAAATATCCAAATGAAATTATGGATGCATGATATAGCTGATCATAGTTGTCTGATTCGATATAAATTTTCATCTCCATCTGAGAACACATGAGTTCAGTTTCATAAAAGTTCTCCTTCCATTATAAATCCATTTTGACAATCCAATCATATGTGAAGATTTTTTTCCATAATAATGGCCACGTTTCTTTCCTGGGATGGAGGCAAGATACAAACCCTATTTAATATGATATTTATTTATTTCTATGTGTGAACAAAAAATTATAATGATTGGATATAGTTCTATAAGCTCAAGAATTTTGAAATGAAGTAAATTATGGATTTATAAATCGCAGTTTGATCACAATTATAATTTCAAGTAGTTATCCTTTATAATATAATATATGAATGAAATAATTAATATTTTTTAAATTTGACGATCCTTTGTAGAAGAATCATTAAATAGACATTCATAAATATTCTATCATTTATTCATATTCTTTAAAATTGATGAGTTGGACTAATAATATAGTCTCTATGATAATAAGATGCCTATATTTTATGATGTTTATATTGAATATAATGTCTTTGGCCAAATGATATGGCTACGACACATCCTTGGATTACTCTGTAAAAGGATTTATATTGGTAGTAGAATGATTTCTAGCAACAGGGAGATATTTTGTTGTAATTTATATTCCACTATAGTGGAATCCAAATTTATTGAATCGTTTTTACTAAACTATATTGTTTTCCTTACATAGTGGATGGGTAAAAATTTCTAGTGTCATGATTTATGGATATCACATAATTCATAAAGTCCCATTTCAATGGAAATATTATGTTTTATAGTTATGTAAATTAATATGGTTAGAACCATAGAGTAATTACAATGTTGTAATGTGTTTCGTGTTGTGACATTGAATTTACGACTATTCCATAGTATCCATACATTATATAAAGAAGATTAATACCCACAATATTTTTGTTAATTAAATATTCTGAATAAATACCTAATATCAAGCATTTATATTCATATAAATATTGTCTATTAATTATTTTATTCAATAAAAATTTAAAACTTGAATTTAATGAGTCATTAACACATGAACAATTATTATTCTCTTAAAAATTAATGGTCCATCCAGGAAATTGACATAAACATAGAGTGTAATATTTCAAGATCATATTGACATCTTGATACATCTCGAAGGTGTTTTTTCTAGAGAGGGGATATGTGTTTTAATGATTTTTTCCATTTAATATCATTCTATGGTTAAAAAAAGGTTGTTTTAATTTCTGCATAATAGATAAAAATCAGTACAGACAATTTCTGTAAAGAAGAGGTGATGTACATATGTGATTTAACAAAAGTGAATTATCATCACAATTATTACTTCAACCAAAACTCAACATTATTTTAAGAGTCATTTAGTGAGTCTTATGAGGTGGATTACATGTCCGTAAAATATTTTTAATCCTTTTAAGGTTCGTGGTCAAAATAAGAGGAAAAAGGTGGTCCTTTCCATCAATAGTGATCCATCATTTTATGGTTTGAGGGATTCACCCTTGAAAAGTATTAAGTTGTCTGAAGAAATGTAATTAATTTATTCCAAGAATGGGAGTGACTTTGAGAGAAAAATAATTATGATTATACTGATTTTAGTTCAACCATATTATTTTGGTACAATTATACACAGACAATCCCTTTATGGTGAAGAATGTAAAATATCATTCCCCTATTTACATTATGCATGCACACAAATAAGCTATCAATAATGAAAAAATATCTGTTACAGAGCCTTATAAGTTTCCTCAATGGATGCAATGTCATGAACCTTAAGGTAAAGTCACACATTAAATAATAAGGTCTTTTAAATTTCACATAGCTTTAATACACTAATTAACCCCCCCACCCCAATATGGGGTAATTTCATAACTTTGTCCCATGTGTATGTCTATGGTGAACCAACCATTATATCAATGTGGATTCTATCTTTGAATGATGAGTAAATTATTTCTAATGATTTATGATCCATTAAAAATATATAAAACTATCATAAGTATTTAATGAAATGGAAACAACAAATATAAAATTCATTAGGTTCTATTTTGCCAATTAACCAATTAAAAAAAATTATAGAAACAAGAGTAATTAAGCTAAGCCAGGGGAAAGGTACACATGACTATTCATTAAATATGTTATTATTAATATTACTAGTAAAATATTGATTTATAATTTAGTAATTATAATAATTTGATAATTAAATATTCATTATACAGACTTCCTTTAAAAAAATAAATGTTCCATCAAACAATGCCTTTCATTTGACTAATGATTTTTTAGTTAAAACAATTATCACAAATAAAATTCAAATTTTTATAATGGATCACATAATAAAAAAAATTATTTCAAGTTTTTATATTAATAAAACACCATAATATTTGATGTTAAATTCTTTGAAACCATAGATGTTATAATTTATTCCAGAATAATTCCTAATACCCATGGAAATCAAATTTTAAAAAAGAATCATCAATTGTAACTCAAATGTTAAAAATATAATCAAGGGATTAAATAGATTATACCAAATGAAATACACACACCAATTCAATGTATTATAAACAATTTCTACACATATTATGCAAAGGTTTTTATATAAATAATAAACTATTTCCCCAAAAAAAAGAATTGAAATAAGTTTTACTTTATAGAATCATTAAAAAACCACATTAAAAATTTTCATTAGAATTAAAATTCAAATAATTTAAAACTATAATCCACTCCAGTCATAATATTCAGTTTTTATGATTTATCAAAAAATGATAAAAATTCAAAAAGAAATTATTCATTAAAATATTGAAAATAATATTAAAAGTATTGGAATCCATTTTTATTCAACCTTTATTTCATATGAACACACACTTTCCATCATTGAACCTTAAATTAAATTTTTAGAAACCAAAAACATACCATTAAACTAATTTTATTCAATGATATCATTCTTTAAAATATAACATTGTTATTAAAACTAATAGAACCATTTTCAACATGTTTAGATTCTATTTAATCAATGAGTTAATGAACATTTTAATTTAATGATATATTGATTGTATCAAAAGAACATTTTCCGATGAAAAAAATCCAATAATGTATAGATTATCAATTTACACTACATTATGAATGTATTCATAAAAAGAAATTTTAAAAAATAAATTTATATTATTTTAAATTAAATATATAAATAATATTTTTTTTATTTTACTAAGTTACAAAATTCAATATCATTAGATATCACTCAGAAAATAAAAATTCCAACAAATCATCCATGTGAAATAATTTACTCATAATGTCAACTTATAACTATTTAATCCTAAAAAATCCCATTATGTGTTTATTTAATTGTAACCATTTACAATATATTTAAACTATGAATGTCTCATTTAACAAAAATATATATAAACTATAAGGGAAAAGAAAAATTCACCATGTCAAGGTGAAACTACACATTGGATTCCAATAATCAAGAAGAAAAGGATAAAAAAGAAAAAGTTAACAGACAATATAATAGATGGGGGATTACCATTTTTTATTACTAAAACCCATCCTGGAAACCAAAAAAATTAAAATATAATTAAAATAGAGGAAAGAATAACTTTCATAGTTGATCAATAATTCTTGGAAGACTGGGTACAATGATAAAAAATGTGATCAATCTTATAAAAGTGTAAATTACTAGATCAAAAATGATATTTAAGAGGAAAATATATATCCCCCAATAAACTAGTGGTAATATAGTTAGTACTTACCCACTAGTAGTTCACTAGCTATATACCAATAATATTTTGAATTCCTAATGAACACTATTTTCCATATACCAATTTATTTTAATTTATTTTTCCCTCCATAAAAACCAAATAAACCATATAATTTTTTTACCTTTTCACACCTTATAAAAAATATATATACATTTTTAAAAACTCAAACACAAGAATTGGTTCTAGAATTTAGATCTATCTAAATACAAAACATCATTGAATCCCCATTAAAATTATTTCAAAAATAATTTATAATATATTTCAAAAACACAACAATGATGACTATAGAAGGAACGAAAAGAGTTAAATCACATTAATTAAAACACATTGTGTTCCTATTTTTTTGAAAAACTACTTTGAAAAAGATACCTCATTCAAACATCAATCGAAATGATTTTTTCGAAAAAATTTATTTTAAGAATACTCAAAATTTTATCCATATTGATTTAATTAAATAAAATTCATTGATAAAAATATTTAAGTGCATTAATTTTACTCAATAAATATGAATTTAAACCTTACATCAAATATTTCATTCCCAAAATATTAATTTTCTATATTTTATATTTTATATTTAATTAATTTCTCAATAATCATCTTATGTTATTAAATGAATAAATAATATAAAACCACATAATAATTTTAGACAGAAATATTATAGTAAATACACATAGCATCTTAAAATTCGTAAATCAAATGGTTATTCATGAAAAATATAGTTGATTATATAGTGATTACATGAAACATTGGTAAGAAATGGATTAATTTCCACCAATCTAAAAGTAAAAAATTAAAGACATCAACTCAAAATTTCTAAAAACCTCAATGATATATTTTCTATGGGATCTTATAGCTCTTAAAATATTCAATAAAACAAGGTAATATCATCTACTATGTATTCCTCGTTCGATATTAGTCATGTTATTATTAATTATATTAATTTATAATTTAAATCATTATTCCAGAATTCATAAAAATGATTTTTAATGTAACAAAAACAAGACTGATATACCAATGAAAAATTAAATTATATATGAAAACATTTAAAAATTATTATATTTATTCGTTGAGAATTGTTTAAGAAATATTACATATATGGTAAATACAAGACTTTATCTTAGGGAAGAACATTTTAATTATTTTATTAAATATTCTAAAAACGAAAAATGGTATCAAGGACGACTATAATGTTGATGTCTATGATAATTTTCAAGAGTAACATTATTATATATATGGGGGAGGGATCCAATAATATAAAATTTTATTAAAAATCAATTGGATCTTCACACGATGAAATACTCTCTTCTACTATGTTATCCTCAATCCAGGTATAGAAAATATATACATATATCTCTATAATATTTATATATTAATCAATGTATTTGATAAGGGACTAACGAGAATCAATGTGGAAAACCAATAAATTCGCCACTAAATAATATTTAGTTTCTACAGTGTGGATGGATAATATATAAATCTTTCACATTGAAAGACCATTGTGAATGGATTGAGCCTCTAATAAAAGATAATTTCTATAACCAAAGTGAGTATTAAAAGCCAGTATATCACAACTTCATAAATCATGGATACCAAAACCACTCATAATTTACACAGGATCACAAAAACTAATTGTGTTTATTTAAAGCCTAGTTCTTGGGGCCCCAACCTACTTATTGACTTTATATCCTCATATGATCATTAAACAATTCTACATATTTTTATCCAATAGTATTGCGGATGGATATAGACTTGTTTACACATCTTATCAAATGTAATAGCTCATCAATAAGGGAAATAATTTTCAGTTTAAAATTATTTAGAGAATATTTAGTTGCATAATGTGGAAATTTTAGAGGGGTTCTTATATAACCCAAAATAAATTATATATTAGCGTACTAAGAAATTATTTTCTTCCAAACCATCACATAGACACACAAAAAAATGTATATATAAACATCTCAATGTTTACATACTGATAATGATTCCTACCAATACCTTGAATGAAAATCGACGTAAAAAAGTCCTATTTTACTCCAAAAACATATGTTGAATCATTACCACATTCCTTGAAGAAAAATATATGTGTCTCGAGGATAGACTCTCATTGTTTCTTTTCAAAACAATATCCATAGGGAGAACATAGTTACAAATTTGATATATAAAGAAGATAATCATATATTGGTTGTACTTACACAAAATATTTATTCCTAGGTATCCATTATCTATATATGATAAGGAAAATTGAAATATTTTAAAGATATAAATCCTATTGATCATGAAGTAATAAAAATAAAATGATAATTTCAATATTCCAACTAGATGCTGGATAAAAACAATTTCTATACTTTATTGCGAATAACATGACTGAAATCGGTGTTTATTTTTTATGATAAAAATGAGTGATTAAAAATATGACATTTCTAAAGAAGTATGAGAACCCAAAGAAAATTATCTACCTAGAAAACAGTCACATTGTTCACCATTATTGAATGTGAGATATATTCCAAAATGTATAGATTTCATTAATGTTCTATTCGAAATTGATTAGCAGAATCTACTATATCTACTAATCAAGGGTATCTCCCTGCTTACATGTCACCACCACATGCATCCACATCACCAACTATGCCTATCCAATTACCAATTAACCCTCCTACTTCTAATCAAACACTCGCTATACCCATTGCAACTTCACTACGAGCTCCGCCTTACCGCAACCCCTCTTCCCACTTAGGGTTTCCTTCTTCAATTATATTCCTCCCAAGATTATCCATCCACCTCTAGTGTCTTCCTCTAGCTCTGTCTCCGCTCAGTCTCCACCTCGATTAACCTATCTATCCATACTTGTCTCACACCATACTTGACTCACCCAAAAACATGTTTCCTTTTATCCCTCTCACCCTCGCATCTCATTCACATTTGTGATTTCCCAAGATTTCTAGGGTTTCTACCGCCTCTGTTCGCCCTCTATTGCTCCCGTTATCGCCTTTTTCTTAGCATTTTCCTCATCCTGCTTCCCTTACCTACTTCCTACAGTTCCAACAAAATACCTCCATCTTACTAAATGATATTTCAATCCTCTTCGACATTAGTTCCTCCCCACTTAATCCATAGATCGAATCCATCCTATTTTTTCATACAAATATCATTCAATTATATTGAACCCCCACCAGGTCATGATTTCTATCCGGTCTTTCTACGGTACCAACTACAATTTTTTATATCCGTATAATACAGGCCCTACTTTGGCAACTCCGACCCACGATTTTCATCGTGA
The DNA here is from genome assembly GCA_963277665.1 of Viscum album. Classification (NCBI taxonomy): domain Eukaryota; kingdom Viridiplantae; phylum Streptophyta; class Magnoliopsida; order Santalales; family Viscaceae; genus Viscum; species Viscum album. Next base: position 269,650,182 of record OY728129.1, read on the forward strand.
CATTCTATGAAACCCACTGGATTTTTACTGATACTCTACACCCTCTTATGACATGTGAAATAGTCATCTTTTTCTGCTAAATCAACTTTCATATGATCTACTGCTCTAATCCCTTCATAACGTTGTTGAATTATCCATCATTGCCAAAGATATTGTTTTACCACACCATTTATTACATCATGAAAAGTTTTATTTTTACTCAGCTGCATCCTCAAATATGAGATTTAACCTCAGACTCACATTTTCATAATATGATGCAGTTTCATGTTTGGTTGTTTAATTTTTTCAATGATTCGGTTGAATCTCCAGTTTAGGTGATACTGATTCATCTTCCAACATCAATGGCATTGAAAAGGGTAAAATTGTGATATCATCTTATTTGAACGATTAAAATTAATATGTCTACTCTTTTAATTATTGAACACATGATATTGTTATAATTTCATTAATGTGATTTATGATTTTTGTTCAACCATCATTACAAATTGTATTGACAACGAGATTACAATGTGCCTTACAATTGGGTTCGATGGAGAGAATTTTGTTAAAGGTGTGTAGTTTTACTATTTATCAATTATAAATTACTATTTATTATAATTTTATCCATTAAATTCATTAAAATTTTCAAAACTATTTTAGATTCATTTGATGTTTTATATTCTCTAATTCCATTTTAATTGATTTCATTTATGAAATCTATAATTATCAGGTTTAATTCTCCAGTTTAAGATATTTTTATTCATTGTCCAACATCAATGGCATTGAAAAGGGTAAAATTGATATATCATATTATTTTCTAAAATAAAATTTACATTTATACTCCTGTAATTAATAACCACATGGTATGGTTATAATTTAATTATTGTGATTTATGCTTTCAGGAAAAGCATCATTGGAAATAATATTGACAACGCTATTGCAATGTTCCTTACAAAATTGTTCGGCGAGGAGATGTGTATAAAAGTTATGTAGTTCAAAAATTTATCAATTATCAATTAATAATTATTGTAATATTATCCATCACAATCATTAAAATTGTCAACATTCTCTAGGATTCATTTACTATTTTATTTTTTTCCAAATCCATTTTAATTTATTTCATTTATGAAATCAATAATTTTCATGTTTAATTCTTCAAATTATTCATTTATATACATTATTTTACATTTATTTACAGATTTTATATTGTTGTTTACTTGTATTTTGTTTTCTGTAAATTTTCATTTTTATATAAATAACTATTGTATCGCCTTGTTAATTTTTATTCTTATTTTATTATAGATAAAGGATAATAACCCCATTATTTTATTAAATTTTTTTTATTAATTGATTATAAACTCTATATTAATTGAAAATATATGCTAGGAAAGATTCATGATTTAAATGTGTATACATGGCTGTATTTCTCCCTCTTGACTTTTTGGTTTTATCGCATCTCGATAGAGGTCCTCAATTGGAATTTCCTATCTTCATTATTATTTTTCGGACATTTATTGGAATTTTATATTTTGATAATGTTAATTTAAATTCTAATGAAGTTTAATTAGCCCAAAGTTATATTTACATTCTAAATTTTATGCTTTATGTTTTATCATTTTTTTATCAATGTTTTTATTATCATTGTTATTCAATTGTGTTATTTATAATTTTTCTTATGAATCTAACGAGTATAAATTATTAAAAATTTCATTTCATTAATGATTTCACTTTGATATTCTATTCAAGAAACACATCAATATGTGCCCAGAAATATAAAATATATACCTATTTCCACCACATCTTCAGGTTAGGCCACTTATTTTATTTGAAAATTTATTACATTGGGTCCGAAATTTTATATTAATTTATTTCAAACAATATAAATCATGATAGGCTTTAATAGTTCATTTTATATCAGGAACATGAAGAAACTATCATTTACAATATGATACTATTTTCCTGAAAAAAAAAGAATAATTGTTGCTTGCATGTGAGTTTTTGAATTGGAATTTCTTATCTTTATTATTATTTTTCAGAAATTTATTGGACTGATATATTTTGATAAACTTGAGAACTGAAATTCCTATCCAGTTGAATTTTTCAAAAGTTATATTTAGATTTTAATTTTTATTCTTTAATCAATTTTTATCATTGTTTTTATTTTCATTGTAATTAAACTATAAGATTATGATCGTTTTCATGAGTATCCGAAGAGAATAAATTATTAATAACAAAATTGTTCTAATGACTTCACTTTGATATTCAATTCGATAAACACATCAAGATGTGACCAAAAATATGAAATTTTTACATATCATTGATGCTTCTTCAGGGTTGGCCACTTAGTTAATTGGTACATTTATTACATTAGTTCTGCACTGTTATATGCATCGATTTCAAAAAATTGAAATCATGATAGGCTGACAGAGTTCATTTTGTTTCTGGCACAGGAAGCAATTCATATTTACAATATTATACTATTTGTCTGAAAAAAATCTTATATGATGCTTCCATATTAGGGGGTTTCAACTCCATATATGTGTATAGATATTGACTATCTAGAACATGTACATATTAATACATTTTTACATATATATTTTGAATTTCTGTGTACATATATTGAACTTTATTCAAGAAATTTACATATTATCTATGTACCAATTAATATAGTAGGGATGTTGGAAATTAAATGCATCTATATTTAGATAAGATATGGTTCCAAATTTCACAACCAATGTAATAATTCAATGTCACTATGGTAGTAGTGTGTATGGACATCTATTAGAAAGGCATCACTCTAGTTTGGGGTATCCCTCTATTTTATAGTGTTTTCCTTCAAGAGGTGGATTCATTTGAGCAGTAAGAGATGTTGTATGATTAAGAAGAGCTCCAGATGGATAATGTTTCAATACAATCCCACCACCAGCTATAGGTAGTCTATTCCAATCTCATGGTGCCATTTTTTGGGACCATATGATGATGCATACAAGGTATGGACATGATCCGGTTCTGCTTGAGATAGTTTCAGGTATGATATGTGTATTCTTTATATTCTCACAAATACATATCAATATAGTTTTGAACCTTCCATTTTTATTGTCTATTTCAATTGGGACATAGAGGTATTAGTGGATTACCTAGATTGTCTCCATCAAATGAACAATCATATTATAGATGGTCATCTTCTCACCTGAATTCTCTTTTAGTGTGATTTTACTATAGGGAAATATATGTTCTATATGTGTTTAACCAGCAATAATGTTTTCCTTCCTCTCTCCATGTAGGGATCTGGACATTTTGAAGCAGATTGTTGTTGCAACTACTCTTGTAGTCAAAGACAACTCCATTCAGTACATATTTGATTCCTGTATAGATGTAATCATCCAAATCAAATTGTCCATCAAATGGAATAGGAGCTGAGATAATTCTATTCCTAATTGGTGAATTTTCTAATGGTATTCCTTCTCACCCCATATTTAAC